>CM065297.1:95551051-98051051 GCA_032871835.1 Dipteronia dyeriana
TCATAACATCGTTGTCAATTTACAAAAACCTGTTAGACGCATGATTGATCCTACGTAATCCAAAAATCACTTCCAACAACTAGCGTTAGAAGGAGGGTGGTAGAACTCAACTTCGAGAAACCAACATAAACCTACGAAACACCGAGATACTTTAGCAAGCCCAAGAAAAAGGGTGCTAGGAGGTGGATTATCTGTTTTATTAGCGTCAAAAATATATGCAGGTAAGCAAACACGCAAACAAAGTTTTTTTTTTAAAAAAAAAACTCGTGAAGCAGGAAAATGACAAACGATAGAGATGGAAGCCAGTCTCCGAATGGTGTTGGTAAAGATCCTGATCAGATAAACGCCAACACTGTTGGAGGAAGCATGCCCTTAGTGACTCTAACTTCAACTGGTCAAGCTGCTATAACCATCACAAATGCTCCCCAAGTAATTTCCCCAGATGTATTCCAGCAGGTCCAAGAGTCCCTATGGAGAGTCATTGAAGACGCCACTAAATAGAGAATCAATATAATAGCAACTGTTGATCTGACATCGCCATATCAATTGTCCATACCTATAGTGGCCCGAGACCCTAAGGTATGTTCTGAAATAATGGACGTGACCAGGCATGCCCCGTAAGTCTAGCAGAGAAATAGCGGACCACCATGGAAATGAGGAACGACCCCAAAGGGAAGATGAAGGAATTATCGGACGAGGGAGGCAAGATCGGTACCAAGCTGACTTTGAGCCAGAAGAAATCCATAGAAGAGTTCATAGGCATGATCAATCTAGCTTGTTAGATGAGAGTGACCAACCACCTCACAGAACACGTCGAAGGGGCAAATCCCCGCTAAGTTTCCAACAAGATCCCATCGACCATCAGCGGTCAGGAATGGATAACGAGCCAGGAGATAAGCGGGATATCCTGATACATAAATTAACCCAGAAGGTGGAAGCATTAGAACGTCGCTAGGGGATTAAAGATTTACTGGACGATGATTTTTTCGAAAAGATTCAGAATGCCTCAGGTAGAGCAATTTAAAGCAAACACGGATCCAAAAAAAAAAATGTGAGACATTTTCAAAGTGCGATGACACAGTACATTTACAATGATCCATTGTTGTGTTTGACGTTCCCATAGACGCTCGGGGACTTAGAGTCTAGGTGGTTTGGATGGCTCCCTCAGGGAACAGTCAAGAATTTTTGAAAGTTAACCCAGGTTTTTTCATGATAATTCTTAGGGAATATACAAAAGAGGAAGTCAGTAGCTCACATCGCCACCCTCAAACAGGGAAAAAACGAGTCACTAAAAGTTTACCTGAAAAGGTACTCTCAAGATGAGGTTGTGGTGGCCGCCTTTACCAATAGCCTATAGAAGGGTCGACTTTCCTTCAATTTGAGGAGGAAGTGCCTATATACGTACGCCGACCTGATGGATATGGCAGGAAGTTATGCAATGGCTGAAAAAAAGAAGCTAGATCAGGGGGTAGTTATGTACACGGGGGTCTCCCCGGGGAGAACGCCAATACAAGTGATGGCTATATAAAGAACCATAAGGGTGATCATCAGGAGAGTGACGAGAGCAATCGTAGAAACAGCGGAACGATAAAAAGTTCCATGGTCAGTACACCAACTATACTCCCTTCACCAAGAAACAAGAGGAAATTCTGGCAATCGTAGAAGACCAAAAGCTAGTCAAATATCCTCTTAGACAGTCAACCTACGCTCAAAGAGACACGACAAAATACTACAGGTTCCATAAGGAAATTGGTCATGACACATCAAAGTGCTACCAACTAAGAAACTACATCAAGACACTTATAATAGAGGGTCACCTCTATGATTTAATTCTTAAAATGACTGACGATCAGCATAAGGACACCCACTAGGGAGATCAGCCAATGGAAAATCAAGAGAAGAAGTGAAGCCCGAGCAGAGACAGTGGCGAAGGAACAATAAAAATTATCTTTTGAGAACCCTACACAAGCTCATGGATGACGGAACTTAATCTTCAAAAAACAAAAAAATTCTCCTGAGAGAAATAACTTAGTTGCTTTCAGTTTTTAAAGATATTTTCAGTTTGTTTTAGATTTTTATTTTTTATTTAATTATTTTATGATACTTTGATGTCGTTGATTTTCAGATCAATGAATAAAGAAGCCAAGAATGATGTTCAAATTTTTAATAATCATCTTTGTTATCAAAGATAAACTCGCAACGCCGACACCTGCCATAGTGGGTGAAGGTGTCCGAGAGGTTGAAAAGTCAGTTGTTAGAGATCTGGCGTGCTTGCTGAACTGACTGGGTGCAAATAAAGCACTGTCAGCAATTCAGCCACCCTAAGATGTCGGTTTTACCAGGAAAAAACACTCGATTACGCTATTGAAGAAAACATAGTAAAATACATCCGGTTGTGTTAGTATTTCACTAACGATTCAGTCAAACCCTTGTAAACAGATAAAACCGGGAGACGTCCTTGGTGACTTGTTTACATGGGAAAATAAGGAAAAATATGGCAAGGTTCCCAGAACACCTCTTGGCTAAAGACTCAAGACAATCGGGAATTATCCTAAGCGAAAAGCCAGGACATCGACCGAATAATCAAGACGGTCAGAAATTATCCTGAGCAAAAGGCCAGGACATCGACCGAATCAAGATAGTTGAGAATTATCCTGAGCAAAGAGTCAGGACATCGACTAGTCCAACTAAAAAAAAAGACGGTTGGGAATTATCCTGCGTAGAGAGCCGGGACACCGACTGATCCAACTACAAGGGAACAAAAAGTCAAGGAGTCCAAGACCGATCAGTTTAATAAGACACTTGATCAGTTTAAAAAAAAAACAAACAAACAAATGATCAATTTAGTAAGATACTTGATCGGGTTAGAAGCGATAAGTGCAGAATCGTCAAAAAATCAAAACTATTCAAATACCCTTCGTTGAGCCATCAAGAGCTCATCTCACGGATTTGAGGGGTATTATTATAGGGATTTTTTGATAGCATGACAAGTCAGCATAATTAGATATGCCACATCATAAAAGTCAGCCAAGGAAGATCAACCCAAGGCAATTAATAGATAATCTCAAGACCTAATCAAGATTACCCAAGATGGTCGAGAAAACTAACTGATCGGGAACAAATAACCTGGTCGGGGAAACTAGCCGATCGGGTAGAAATAACTTGGTCAGAACCATCTGATCGGGGCAAAAGAAGTCTGGTTGGGAGTAGATAATTGGTCAGTTAAACAATACGTGGGAAACATTAAAGACAACTACGACTCAAATACGAAGACTAAAACAATGAATCTAGAATCGTACTCCAATAAGGAAATATCTCTATTTCCTCTCCAGTATCAGAGAATTCTATTCAGAAAATAACTCAAAGCTTCTAGAAGGATAAACACCAAACAGGAAACGAGTCCAAATCTAGCAATAACCCTACACTTCTAGAAGACTGCACACCGATCAGGAAATAAATCCTAAATGGACCATTCAACCAGAATCCTACGAAGACTTTAATTCAATAACAAGATCTCCGAAACATGAAAGAAGGTAAAGACGATTCCAACAAGTACAATCATGATTAAATACTACCACCTTTCCTTATTTGTATAATAAAGATTAAGGTTCTATGCACATATCAATAGACCCATAATCTCATTGTAGAAAGAGAGATTACAACACATAGGAAAATATACAAGAGAAAGAGAGAAAGAGAGACGCCAACAAAGAAAGAGAGATTGAGTATATAATCATTATATTTTAGTGAATTTCTTCTCGCTGTCATTGGCAACCGTGGACGTTTCCCCGTATTGGGGTTTTACCACGTAAGCTTATGTGTGCATGTTTTTTTTTTTTTCTATTTTCTTCATAACATCGTTGTCAATTTACAAAAACCTGTTAGACGCGTGATTGACCCTACGTAATCCAAAAATCACTGTCAACACTAGTGTTTACTTAAACTAAGGAATCTGAATGATACATAGTTGATTAAAAAAATACCCTTATTTTTTTATTATGAAAAAAATATTTTTATATTACTTATAACACTATAACTATAATACTTAACATTTTTATATTATAAAAGTTGAACTAATTAGTCAATAATAATTAAAAATAGAGAAGTAATTCCTTTGTGAAAACATAATTTATTTGATGTTGAATTAATTTCTCACATTTGGGTGCACTTTTTCCCTTTTAGGGACATGACTCGAACCTACAATTTTTATTTATTTTTTGGATTGGTGTGAGCAGCTACCACTGAGCCAACATGGACTCAATTCTTTTTTTTTTTTTAAAAGGAAAAATATTAAAACAAAATTTGAACATAGCAAACTAGACTGGATGGTCATCTTGGATAAACCTCTCCACATACAGGGAGTAATATTCCATCCAAAAACGATCTTCCTTTAGAGAGTAACCCAGTTTAGATAAATTATGGACAACAATATATTTACTTATAAGAAATCAAATAATGATATCAAAATATTCATATTTAAATGATCACTAATGCTAGTCAATCAAAAATATTAGCCTAAATTTCGACTCAAATGACGTGGAAAATGATTTTTTCATTAACCACATCTTCCCAAGTGATTTTTACACAGCCTGAAATTGACCTGAAGTAGAGATTCTCGAATTCAGTAGTTAAGAATTCGTGTGTTTTCGAACCTCGAGAACTTAAAAATTTATCATTTGTAAAATTGAGTGTGTAAATAAATTTTGAGGGTTTATAATTAAATTGTAATAAAATGAAAACATTCATTTAAATAAGGGTACTATTGACATTAAGATGAGTGTTTCTATTAATGTTTTAATATAAAATTTTAGACATGTGTTTATTTATAAATAGCTTATCATATTTATGAGTGTCAATATCCGTACATATATATATATAGGTTAGACTAATTCTTGATGAAAGAAACCAAATCTGTCCTCAGAAGCATAGTTCAGCTAGTAGATATACAAGCTTGAGGTTTTGACAAATAACTCTCAAGTCAGCAGCTTGAATCCTACCAATGACAAAAACTTTATAAAAAAATACATGGTTTAGATAGGTAGATAGATAGATACTGTTAAAAAAATGGTAATGTTAGGTTTTTAAAAAAAAAAATCCCAAATGGTGTTGACACGTGAGGTGTTAACATCTTATAAATTATGATATTATGTTATGAATGATGTGATACTGACACCTCACCGTGCCAAAAAGAAATTGGAAAACCTAACCTTACTAAAAAAAATCCTAAAATAAATATATTTTTCTCTTCTACGTTTAATAGGAATACATAAAATTGAATATAACTGAAATTTTCTTTATTTATTATCATTATAATATTTTTAATTTAAAAGAAAGCCGAACGAGAAAATATTTCTTTTTGGGAGAAAGGGGGCTGTTGATTCGTCTCTGATTTTTTAATAAAGTATTTAATTGTATAGAGAATTTTTTTAGGAGAGCTTCTACTCACAATTCATTATTTTTCTTTTAACACTTCTTTTTTAAAAATACTTAAATAAAAAATATATATAATTTCCTATCACACTCCATTTGATTCCAAAATTACCCCTTCAATAAATTTAATATTCTTATATATATTATTTTTAATTTATTCTTAATTATTTGTGATTTTGAAACAAGAATGAACACATTTTTAACACATTCCAAAAAGAACAAAGATTATAGCAGAATAAGTTTACATTAAAGACTTAACAAGCAATATGCATGTTCAAGCATTTTTTCCGAGTTTGTACTTTGGAAGCAATGTATTTTCAAATATACCAGCATAGTTGCCTACAATTTGGTCTCTTGCAAGCACAATACATCAAAATCTCCCTTCGTACAGAGAATACCTTGGATTTAAACAATGCTCTTAATTCTTAAACTTAACATTCCAAGAAAAATTGAAAACCAAGGAAGATTATTTTTTCTAAATTGTTTGTGATTGTATAGTTTAAGGTAACTAAATTAGTATAGTTTAGGGTTCATCAAACAAAAGAGGATCCAAATTCTTGTGATATATTTATAAGGATTTTAATTGCTTTTTTTTTTAAGTAATTTTAATTTAGGATAAATTTGCTATTAAGAATTTAATCAGAGTCGGAGTGTAGAAAGATAAAAAGTGATTTTCCCAATAGAACAACTCTTTTTTTAGACATTAAACATAATTTACACTTGAAAGGTGATTAATTAGATGCAGACACTTTCTATTATTAAAGTTAATTAATTAATTTATTAATTAAATAAATAAATAAAGTATGACCTATTATGTTATGTGTTAACGGGAAATTTGCTTAGGATGAGAAATTTATATTAACACCCTCAAGACCACTACCACGAAGGTGGTGGCCGGGGTCGGTACCGTTGGTACCTGACCTGTTAAGAGGTAAACGAGAGGTTGGATTGCAACAACAGTAAACGGGAGCTTTAATTATTGATTACTTGCTTCGAAATACAAATCACTCTCTTATACGCTCACAGTCTCTCTAGGGTCTAGGAAGGTGGCAACTCTGTGTTTGTCGAATAGTGGAAACAAAGGCGGCCGTGTTCTGAGTACAGAATTTAGGTCTTCCCCTCTTCTTTTCTTCCTTTCTCTCTGTCGTTCTTCTTCTGTTTTTCGTCTGATCCCTGCTTCTCTCTTTTTCTTGTTGTCTTTGTATATCATGCTTAGCCCTATTTATATTTGGTCCAAGTAGGTTTGAATTTGCTGATATCCCGTCATGATCCTACGAATCTGTTCCCTCCTTAACGGGTGAGATCCTTCATTTAAAAGTTGTTGACCCCGAGTAAATAGCGGAGAAGATGATATTGTTAACGAAAATGAGTTTGTTTCCTTTTAGGAATCAAACTCTTGACTCACACGTAAATGGAATTAATGTTGGTTATCACGTAGATATGATCTTGTATGTTGTCGCGATATGGCTTTTCATGGAGGTCACCGAGCTAGCTGCCAGTCGTCTCATAGAGCGAGGTAGATCCATGCTTCGACTCTGTTCTCAGAAGCTCGGCATGGATTTTTCCTGATCCTTGGGAGCTTGAGGTGTCCTTGTAGACATCCCTGGGAAGTAGCCAGGGTAGTGTGGATTTAGGTGTGATTCATCTTTTATGCCTATCAGGGACAACGGGCTTCAGGTGAGGTAGGCGGGCTTCTGTCTAAGACTATTGTTAAGTTTGTCCTTCGAAAATCTTAACCCGGAGGAGGCCCACTTTGCTTTTCGGGCTTCTCTCGAATGTCTCTTCAGCTTGGAGACCCCCCTGGCTTTCACGGGGTGGTTGAGAAGTTCGACCTCAAGAACCGAGGTTCCCCGATAGGTGGCCTAGAGAAGCCCGAGTTCCAGTGTTCCTATAGGGGCTCACTCTGGTCCCGTCTAGCTTGTTTTCTAATAGTTTTTGAAGTCCAGTCGGCCTTCCCTGCTCCTGCGGGGTAGCTTTATGGTATATCCGGGCTTTATGGACATTGATCATGGGCTTTAACTTGTAGCAGGTAAATGGAAAATTTCCCTTTGACCTCTGGCCAAATTTTATTATTAACAGAAGTCCCCTCTGACTTGAACACCGGAGGTAGAGTTGGGGTTAGAGTCAGATTCCTTGTTTGATTGGAAAATTTTCCGTTATAAAAATAATCAATGAGAGCGAAATCTTCTCATTAATTGCCCAATATTGAATTTGAACTAGTGTTTTTCTTCGAGGAAAGAACAACTGCAAAACGGCTCTCTCCGTGACCCTAGGTGATCTTCCCAAGATATCGCCGATATCATTACTCTTAACTTCTATTAAACTGGGCCTTACCATCACTTCCTTCACAAGTTCTCAATTTTTGAATTTTCAAACTCCTTCTTTCTTGCTACCCTCTGCTGATTTCCCCTTATTTTTTGCTTACTTTCAAATTCTTCTCACCCATCAATGTCAAATTCCTCAGACAGTATTGAAGCCTTGGTTGAGAGCACCGGAGGCTATAACCTAGTTCCTCATAAACGGGTGCGAGGAATTTCGAGTGATGAGGAATCTTCCCCGGTACGCCAGCATCGTCGTTCTAGTAGAAACGTCTCTATTAGCTTTGGCTTCTCGAACCAGCCCCAACAACCCTTTAAACCTAGTTGACGAGAATTCTAATACTGGGGAGAGAGTCGTCGCTGTTGGGAAGGTTCTGGTTACAGTGGCGGAGCTTCCTTTAACGACGACCCTTTCTTTCGAACCCAGGGTCATTCCTGATTCCACCGTTGATCCCCAGTCGACTAGTCACCTTCTAGATAAATACCATCCCTGACACCGTCTCTCTCACAGTTCCCCACAGAAACTAAGACGTCTTCAGCCCGTCTAAAGGCGTACTTCCTATTCATGTCACAGCCTTCGAGAGCGGGGTGAGGCTCCATCTTCATCCTACCCATTGGTAGGCTCTCAACGCCCTTCAACTGGCTCCACTCCAACTAACACCCGACTTCTGGAGGCACCTAGTCAGCTTCCTCGTGCTATGGAGGGAGCAGTGCTAGATGAGTAGCATAACTAGAGAGCCCGGGGCAGAGGAGCTTGCTTTTCTTTTCCAGATATGGAGCCTGGCTAGGGTCCATTGGGGTCAATTTTATGCCAAAGCCAAGAACAAATTCAATTTTATCATCCCTAGGGCTTCAAAGAAAGACCCCGCTTGGAAAGAAGAATGGGTACTAGCAGGGGGAGACTGGGGGAGCTCCATTTTCATCTCCGGGCATGAGCTCACGTCCCCATGGCTTTCAGTGACAAACCATCGTGGGATCGAGATTCCTTGCCCGCTAAGTCTGAGGCAGTGTTGAAGACCATTCTGGCCAGAAATTATCTGCATTTGAAGTTTCCAACTGCTGACCCCTTCGACCCCTACAGGGTGAACAAGTACCTGCGGATCTCCGATGCCATTCATCGTAAGTATCTTGCTCTATCACGCTTTTGGTTTGTTGAATGGTTCAGTTCCGATAGTCTTAACCCCTTTCTTAACAGTGTTTGTTGTTGCTCCAGCTTCTCGTGAAGCCCGGTAAGCTCAGACCCCTTCTCCCCCTTCCAGATCGTCCCCGGGAGTTTTCTCGGCTGCTTCGAAGAAGAAGGGGTCAACCATTAGGGCTACTACCTCACTTGTTCCTGGTCCATCGCCTTCCCAGCTGAAGTCCAAGATGGTTATTTTTGTGTCTCGGGCAATAAAGGCCCTAAACCAAGGAGGGCTCGCTTCCCAAGCCGCTATTAAGTCCACTTATGCCCCCTCACCAGTGGTTCCTGCTTCAACTGATGCTTCCCCGATCATATCATCTCCTTCCACTGATCCAGCTACCTCCCGGGTAGTTTAGGTTTCCAGGGATCCTACGGCCAATACTCATGAGATCGCCCCCTCTCGTTATGTCCTGTCCAAGTGGCGGGCTTTCTAGGATAACCTCGATGCCCGTGGACATCATGGTTACCAAAGGGTCTGCCCTTTTAGCTGAGGTAATCACCACTTTTACTTCCTCATTCAGTAGCCTGATTTATCATTTCCTAACATAAGTTCCCTGTGTAGGCCTTCAAGTTTCAAGTAGCCATGGGACATCAGGTGGCTTCTCTCCGCGATCGGGCAGCTAAAGCTGAGGCTGAGGCTGAGAGAGCCATGGGGTTGCTGGCGCTGGCTCAAACCCTGATCCAGGAGATGACCTCTAGCTAGAAGGGAATGGAAACACAATTGGCTGAGCTCCAGTGTAACCACAAGAGGTTGAAGTGGGCCTTTGATCAAGAAACTCTCAGATCGAAGCGACGAGTCAACCAGCGAAATGACTGGAAGGGAGAGGCTCAGGCACTGAATGTCGAGAACCAAGCTCTGCAGGCCCAAGTTACTAAGCTCCAGGCCGAGGTGGAAGCCTCTTTTAATGAGGTGTATTTCTATGCCTCCTATCAGGTTGCGGAAGCTCTCCCCTTATTTGATCTCTCTAGCAACACCTGGCTGGGACAAGGAAGAGGTTATGTCACGAGCTGCAGAGATGTCTCGTCTAAAAAATGATGGAGCAGGTCCTTCTACTGGGGAGGGAGCTGGGAAGCGGTTTGATGTGCTAGATCTGCCTCATCTTGTTTCGACCTTTCCAACGTTTGGTCCTGGTGAATCCTTGAGGGGGGTCCAACCCGAGGAGCTAGAAGGAGACCTTGCTGAAGCCTAAGATCCTCCCATGGTGCTCTCAGGAGTGGAGTCAACCGAATATGGGATTATGCCCGAGTTAGTGGCCAGCCTTCTTGATGTAGCCATACCGCTTGAGGTTATGGCAATGATCAATGAAATCGTGGAGGAGGACCTTGTTGACCCTGAAGAAGCCAAGGCGAATCCCCCGGAGGAGGTGGTTGATACGGTAGATGCAGCTGATGAGGATGAGCTTCCACCAGAGAAAGTAACATGTGGCGAAGTTCATTCTGTGGAAGAGGAGGCTGAAGGTTATCAGAAAGATGAAGGATTTTGAACTCTCTCTCTCTCTCGTAAATCATTCTGAATGCTTAAAAAAGAGGGTGGGCATCCCATCTTTAACCGTGTTTTATCCTTTGTCATTTCATTTTTTTTTTCTTTTTTATAGCCTGACATCAGGGGTTGGGTTCCCTGTCTAATGTAGCCTTAATGGGGAATAGGCTCCCCCGTACATCAATAAATTTTAACTTTAGATCTAGTTCACACTCCGACTTGCATGTACTTACTTGATCTCCCTCTAGGTCCAGCATTCATAGCAAATTGACTTATCTTGGGGGAAATAACAAGATAATAACACTGTTTAAGCGTGAAAGCAGACAACTAGCTCGGGCTTTCTGGCTACAAAGACTCGTAGCTCAACGTCTTTAGTCGATAATCCTCTAGTTGAATCGTAGACCTGTTATAGTAAGCACCCACATATCAAGGAAAATTAGTAAGCAGCAATAACTGGAATATTTATAGTTTAAGTAAATCAAGCCCTCCATCCTTGAGCCCTTTTAAAGGGTTGTAGCCCGAGAGAGGCATCAAGTAAAGAACTGTTTAGCCCTCTCTTAGGCTAGGGATCGGGAGGGCTTCCACGCTCTTAAACTTGAATCCTTCCTGGTGGTGGTAGCCCGACAAAGGAATCAAGAGGGCTTATCTAGCTATTTTCTGGTCTTGAAATCTGGATGGCAACCATGCTCTTACACTCAGACTCTTCTTGGGGGTGGTAGCCCGACCAAGGCATCAGGAGGGTTATTTAGCTATTTTCTGGTCTTGAGATCTGGATGGCAACCATGCTCTTACACTCAGACTCTTCTTGGGGGTGGTAGCCCGACCAAGGCATCAGGAGGGTTATTTAGCTATTTTCTGGTCTTGAGATCTGGATGACAACTATGCTCTTACACTCAGACCCTTCTTGGGGGTAGTGCCCGGCCGAGGCATCAGGAGTGGTGAGGGGGCTTCCCCGGCCTACCCCTGGTCTTGGGATGATAATGTCGAATTTCCCATGTAGACCCAAATCATTGTAGAACATAGTTGAAGATGGAGAAAAAAAGAAAACAAGCAGGCTTTATTGATATGAATGATGAAGTACATTATTGTCGAAAAAAAGAAACTAGGCGGAGGCAGCCTGTTCATGAGTCCCCTGCTGCATTCCAAGTATGATCGATGAGTCAGCCATTCATATCTTCGAGCTTGTATGCCCCATTACGGATCACCATCTTTATTAGGTATGATCCTTCCCAGTTGGGCCCTAGGACCCCGTCTGACCTCTTCCTGGTATTCAACATTACTTTCCTAAGAACTAGGTCCCCTTCTTTAAAGTTTCGGGCTTTAACCCTTCTATTGAAGTACCTGGCAATCCTGCTTTGGTAGATTGCTACCTTCTCAGCTATTCGATCTTGTTTATCTTCCAGGAGGTCTAAGCTAGCTCGGAGCTTATTTTCATTGCTCCCTGGTTTGAAATGTTGGACTCTAAAAGAGGTTAATTTGTGCCCGATAGGTAGGACTGCTTCAACCCCGAAGGCTAACGAGTAGGGTGTTTCCCCGGTAGCTATTCTCCTTGTAGTGCTGTAAGCCTAGAGGACCTCGGGAAGCTTCTCTGCCCATCTACCTTTCTTCTGCTATAGTTTTTTCTTCAACGGCTTCTTGATGGTTTTGTTCATGGATTCCACCAGACCGTTGGTCTGGGGGTGGGCTACCGAAGTCAACCGAAGGTCGATTCCCAAGCCTTCGTAAAAATCTTTAAATCGACCATTATCGAACTGTTTTCTGAGGTCAGCTATAATGATAAGAAGGGTTCCAAACCTGCAAACGAGGTTAGTCTTGATGAACCTTGATGTGTTTTCTTTTGATATCTGGGAGAGCGGTTCGTCTTCGACCCATCTTATGAAATAATCAATTGCCACAATAGCATACTTAGCCTGACCCGGAGCGGTAGGAAGCGGTCCAATCAAGTTGACTCCCCACATAGCAAAGGGGTATGGCTAGCTAAGGGACGACAATCGCTTCGGAGGGAGGGGACTCAAATTTACGGCCTTCTGGCATGCTTCGTAGGCTTGCACCAAGCTCTTCGCGTCTTGATGGATGGTTGGCCAATAATATCCCATGCGGAGATTCTAATATGCCAAAGCCTCTCCACCAATGTGGTTCCTGCATTCCCCTGAATGAACCTCTCTCAAAACCCACTTGGCGTCTTCTGGGTGCAAACATCAGAGAAAGGGAAGGGATCTTCCCCTCCTGTATAGATGCCAATCTACCAAACAATACAGAACCGAGAGCCTTTTAACTCTCCTAGCTTGATCGGGCTCCCCAGGAAGTTTTCCATCCTGTAGATAATCCACTATTGGATCCATCCAGCATGGTTGTTGATCCAAGGTATAAGCTTCCTTACCTATCATTGTGCTAGGTAGGGGAATCACTTGAAGAGGGACTCCGTGGGGTAAGGTCTGGCCACCATATGCAGCTATCTTGGCAAGTATGTCAGCTCGATGATTCAGTTGTCAAGGTATCTGCTCGATTTTGAATCCTTTAAATCTGCTCTTGAGTTGTTGAACCAATTTCAGGTAAGCGATCATATTATCCCCTTTTACCTGGTAGTCCCCGAAGACTTGGTTGACCACGAGCGAATAGTCGCTCTTAACATTCAGGTAATCAACCCCGAGCTCAATGGTTGCCCTTATTCCGGCTAGGAGGGCTTCGTACTCTTCCTCATTGTTCGTGACTTTAAATTCAAATCTGAAATAGTGGCATCACTCAGTTCCTTCTAGGTCGATTAGATTATGCCCGCTCCTCCCTCGGCTTGCCCGGAAGCTCCATCAGTGTAGAGGATCCATGACTTGCAAACTTCCGACCAGTTGTCAGATTCTGGAATCCTCTCGGGGGTTACATCTGCTACCGAGGGTGGTTGTTTGTCCTGAAGGTATGGAGAGCTCTACTACAAAGTCCGCTAGTGCCTAAGCTTTTATTGCGGTCCTAGGCTTGTACCTTAAATCAAACTGGGTAAGCTCCAGGGCTCATAAAACCAGCCTTCCAGAAACATCCGACCTTTGAAAGAATTGACGGAGGGGTTGGTCTGTCACCACTGCTATTGAATGAGCATGTAAGTAGGGATGAAGCTTTCTTACCGAGGTCACCAAGGCATAAGCGAGCTTCTCCAACAGAGTATGGTTCTTTTCGGGCTTGGTTAGAGCATGACTCATATATTAAATAGGTCGCTAGACCCTATCCCCGTATTCTTTGACTAAGGTCCCGCTTACGGCGGTTTCTGAAACGGCCAAGTATATTTGAAGCTCTTCTCCAGGACTTGGCTTAACCAGCAGTGGAGGGCTTGATAGGTCTTTTTTCAAAACTTGGAAAGCTTGTTCGCTCTCCTGATCCCATTTCATGTTTCTTCTCTGCTTGATGGCTTTGAAGAATGGTAGACACTTATCGGTAGACCGAGAGATGAATCTATTGAGCGCTGCTACCTGTCCGGTCAAAGCTTGAACCTATTTAAGAGATGTTAAGGATTCTAGATCCAAGATAGCCATGATCTTTTCTGGGTTAGCCTCTATGTCTCTCTCATGAACCATGAAGCCTAGAAACCTCCCCGCTGTTACCCCAAAGGCGCATTTGGAAGGGTTCAACCTCATCTAGTTCTCTCTTAGGATCATGAAAGTTCTATGAAGGTCATCCAGATGGCCTTCCGAGGTTAACGATTTTTTGATCATGTCGTCGATATACACCTCCATTGACCTTCCGATTTTAGGCTTGAACAACCGATTGACTAGCCGCTGATAAGTAGCTCCAGCGTTCTTGAGCCCGAAAGGCATTACCTTATAGCAGTATAAGCCTTGTGCTGTGGTGAAACTGGTCTTTTCCTGGTTAGCAGGGTGCATCATAATCTGATTGTACCCTGAAAATGTGTCCATGAAGCTCAGGAGCTTGTTTCTAGAGGTAGAATCGACCAGTTGATCAATTTTTAGTAGAGGGAAGTTGTCCTTCGGGCATGCCCAGTTGAGGTCGGTGTAATCTATATACATGCACCATTTTCCATTTGACTTTGTGACCATGACCACGTTGGCAATCTACTCAGGATAACGTGCTTCTCAGATGAAGCCTGCCCTGGTCAGTTTGTCCACCTCTTCCTGAACCGCAATATTTCTTTCGGTGTTAAAGTTGTGTCTTTTTTGTTTAATGGGTTTAAAGGTCGAATCCACTACCAAACAATGAGCAGCTAATGTCATCGGGATCCCTGGCATCTTAGAAAGGCTTCAAGCAAAAATGTCGTTTAACTCTGTGAGGAGCCTGATCAAGCCCTCTTTCATTCCTGGCTCAAGAGTGGCTTCGATTTTGACGATCTTTGAGGAATGGCCTATTCAGACAGGAATCTTTTCTAACTTATCCACTGGATGGCCCCTGGCCCATTCCCTTTTTTGTTCTTGCATGTCGGGCATTATGAGGTGGTCTTTAGGGTGATCGGTGAACCCTACACTCCGAGGCTTAGTGTAGAGGTTGCCCTGTCATGGATTGTTGTTACCTGGGTGAGTTATTTTGCTAAAGCTGCTGGGTAGGCCGATACTGCATAGCATCTTCTGGTTGCTTGTTGATCACCCCGAACTTTCCCCACCTTGTCTCCTACTGGGAACTTCAGGACGTTATGGTAAATAGAAATGACCCCTTTCAACCATGATAGAAATGGCCTCCCTAATATTGCATTGTAGGCCGATGGGGTATCCACCACCACGAAGTTGGTCATGATATTTTGCTGGAGAGGTGTGGCTCCAATGATCACTGGTAGGATTTTTGATCCCATAGGTGTGATTGAGTCCCTAGTGAACTCATATAATGGAGTAGTGCAGCTATTGTAACACCACTGTTTCAAGTTTAGCTTTTCCAAGGTGTCTTTAAACAGGACATCAACGCTGCTACCTGTGTCGACGAGCACACGGTGTACAATGCAGTTTACAATCTGTATCGTGATCACCATGGGGTCATCATGAGGTTACACGGTGTTGTGGTCGTCCACTTTGGTGAGAATGATTTGTGACAGCTGGGATGGGTTGGTTGGTTTGTTGGTTGGTTGGTCTCTGGTCCACCTTAAAGATATCTCTCCCCTTGTCCGTACGAGGGACTTTCCTCGCATGGTTTTTCCTAGAACTGTTGGAATTGCCAGCCAGAGTAGGCCCTCCGCTGATAGTGTGTATTATATGAATTTATTGCATCAGGTCCGTCTGATCCCCTTTTCTTTTCTCGGCATGTTCTCGGATCTCGACTTGCACCTCCCTTCCAGTCTGAATGTTCTCCCTGACTTGCTGTAAGAATTCTACAAGACATCCTCCCCTTATCAAAGCCTCGATCTGGTTCCGCAGGTTGTAACATTCTGAAGTGTTGTGCCCCACGTCCTCGTGAAAGTCATAATATTTATAGCGATTTCTGTTATCGACCGGGGCTTTCATGGGAGCGGGCTTCTATAACAAACCCTTGTGCCGATTGACGAGATAGACTGTTTCACGGGATGCATTTAATGGAGTGTAATGATCATACCCTCTCTCATCGCGAGCTATATGGCCTACTGTCATGTGAGGTTATGAAGCTTGAGGAGGAGTTCGTTTAGATGGATTTCTTTCCGATCTAGGTTGAGAAAGGGGGAAACAGTATGTTGATTTGTTAGGGGGTTTGTTCTGGTTTTTCTGAGCTTGCTCGGGTCTGGGAGCTTCCTTCTTTTGTCGCTTTACGGCTCTCATGTTGTTATTTTCCATCTTAACCTTGAGCTGTTCGTCGACCTCAATCTGCTCTAGAGCCCAATCATATGCTTCTTGGTAGGTTTCCGGAGGTCTCTTAGCAAAAGATCGGAAAAGTTTTCCCACCCACAGATTCCTTCTGAAATTGGCGAGGGTTTCTTTCTCAGTGAAGACCCCTATCTGGATGACTTCTTGGTGGAAACGCTCGACATAAGCCCAGAGGGTTTCCCCTCTCTTCTGGATCACGTACTGTAAGTGGATCGGGTCCTAAATCAGGGCTTAACTCAATAGAATTGTGAGCAGAAATCGGTTGATAGCTTGGTGAAGGAATCCACAATTCCAGCAGGTAGTTTCCTAAACCAAGTTTTTGCATAATCCGTGAGTGTAGTGGGGAACATTCGACGCATAGCGGCTCTGGTCATGTTCTAGACCTCCATTTGTTGAACGAAACTCTCTAAGTGGCTCAGGGGATCCTCAGTCCATGGGAATCTGTCAGTTGGCATTTTAAATTTGGGCGGGAGCTCCGCCTCCCGGATTCTTCTGGTGAAGAAAGCATTTATTTCACTTAGAAGATCTTTCTTGTCCTCCTTATACTTTCCCTTCTTCATCAATTGGACTTCCTTCTAAAGCTCTGCCAACTGGTCCTTTAGACGTTTGCTTTCGGATTTTCTTGAGTTGATTTTGGTTTCCTCACCATTGGATCTTTCTGACAAATTGGCAACTTCTACCCGGTTCCTTCTTCATAGTGGGTCTGATCGGGGGCTTTGCTGACTTTCTTCTTCCCTACCCCCAGATTCCCTCATTGAAGTTATTAGGTGGAGAAACTCTTCCTGCTCTCGGGGAAGGATGTCCGTCACGGATTTAACTTGCCTTGATTGGTAGCGTGGCAGCGCTTCGGGAACGGGGGGCATGGGCCCTAACCTGTCCCGGATCAAGGTTGGGAGTCCCGTTCTATTACGAGCTGGTTCCCAAGGAGTAGGTCCTAGGAGATCAAAGGCGGGCTGCTTAGCTTTGGGCCTGTTTGACTCCCCTCGATTGCAAAGGTCTGCTTGATGGATGGTAATGCCCTCAACAAGTAGTCGAAGGCGGACATTTTCTACGAAGGCTGCCGTTTGCTGGTCAAACTCGACCTGATTTCCTAGAGGAGGATCCATAGCCCGTACAGTGGCTGGCTGGGCTGGAACTTGGCTATGGAACCCAGTTTTCCTCCTTTCTTCAGGACCTTTCGTGTTGACACAACAGAAGGTTACCCCGATGCGCCCAGCTGTCCTTGTGATGAGAGGAGCCTCATGATTCTTATAAAATAACAAACTTTTGAATATAAAGATGGTCGTGGGTTCGATTCCCACAGACGGCGCCAGAAAGTGTTAACGTGAAATTTGCTTAGGATGAGAAATTTCTATTAACACCCTCAAGACCACTACCATGAAGGTGGTGGCCGGGGTCGGTATCGTTGGTACCTGACCTGTTAAGAGGTAAACGAGAGGTTGGATCGTAACAAATGTAAACGAGAGCTTTAATTATTGATTACTTGCTTCGAAATACAAAATCACTCTCTTATTCGCTCACAGTCTCTCTAGGGTCTAGGAAGGTGGCAACTCTGTGTTTGTCGAATAGTGGAAACAGAGGCGGCCGTGTTCTGAGTACAGAATTTAGGCCTTCTCCTCTTCTTTTCTTCCTTTCTCTCTGTCGTTCTTCTTCTGTTTTTCGTCTGATCCCTGCTTCTCTCTTTTTCTTGTTGTCTTTGTATATCATGCTTGGCCCTATTTATATTTGGTCAAAGTAGGTTTGAATTCGCTGATATCCCCCCATGATCCTACGAATCCGTTCCTTCTTTATCGGGCAAGATCTTTCATTTAAAAGTTGTTGACCCCGAGTAAATAGCAGAGTATATGATATTGTTAACGAAAATGAGTTTGTTTCCTTTTAGGAATCAAACTCTTGACTCACACGTAAATGGAATTAATGTTAGTTATCACGTAGATATGATCTTGTATGTTGTCACGATATGGCTTTTCATGGAGGTCACCGAGCTAGTTATCAGTCGTCTCATAGAGCGAGGTAGATCCATGCTTCGACTCTATTATCAGAAGCTTGGGATGGATTTTCCCTGATTCTTGGGAGCTTGAGGTGTTCTTGTAGACATCCCTAGGAAGTAGCCAGGGTAGTGTGGATTTAGGCGTGATTCCTCTTTTATGCCTATCAGAGACAGTGGGCTTCAGGTAAGGTCGGCGGGCTTCTGTCTAAGACTACTGTTAAGTTTGTCCTTCAAAAATCTTAACCCGGAGGAGGCCCACTTTGCTTGTCGGGCTTCTCTCGGATGTCTCTTGAGCTTGGAGACCCCCCTGGCTTTCACGGGGTGGTTGAGAAGCTCGACCTCAGGAACCGAGGTTCCCCGATAGGTGGTCTGGAGAAGCCCGAGTTCTAGTGTTCATGTGGGGGCTCACCCTTGTCGTGCGTAGCTTGTTTTCTAATAGTTTTTGAAGTTCGGTCGGCCTTCCCTGCTCCTGCGGGGTAGCTTTATGGTCTATCCGGGCTTTATGGACATTGATCATGGGCATTAACTTGTAACAGGTAAATGAAAATTTTCTTTTTGATCTCTGGCCAAATTTTATTATTAACATTATGTATATAGCCTACATAACTATTTGTTTTCTAGGAAAATGGAATCTTCTACTCACTCACGTCACGGGAGCCATTAATTACAAACAAACCAATTTTCCATTTTCTGCTTCTGGTTTCATGGAATTCCATTTGTTTTTTATTTTTAAAACATATGGCTATATTTATCAGAATTGTTAATGGATAGATATGAGAGTAAATTATTAATATTTGAGTGGTTCTATTGGCCTTCTACTGACCTAGTTAATTATGTCCCATTTTTAAATAATTTAGTATTTTTTTCCTTTACCAACAAATATTTTTTAAAAAAAAAAATATATTCTACAAACTAAATCTAATAAAACCCTAATTTCATTTAAAAATAAAAATAAAAACAAGGAACACCCAAAAATTTCTTTTAAATTTATACTTAAGAGCTTTGTTTTTTCAAAATATTATGTGTTTTGTGAATGAGGCAAAGCCTCTACTAAAAAAATAAATTAACACCAATAATTAAAATGAAATATAAACTGATTTATCAGTAATTATAATTTTTAAATAAAAAAAGTTTTATATGTTGTTATCGGTTAACAACTTTCAAACACAATGTTTTTATAATAATTTTATAACAGTCGAACTGTTATGCAATTTTTTGAATTCAAAATTTTGTAAATACACTTTTAACATTGTATTCCATATATATGTTAACCGAAAATTTGCTCTAGGTGAGGAATCTCAGCTAACACCCTCTGGATCACAACCTCGGTAGATCGCAGTCGGGGTAGGTACATTCAGTACCGGTTACACATGTGAAAAATGGGCGGAATGAATGAAGGAATGATGATTGATTAAGTAATATTGTTTTATTTAATAGTGTAATGAGTACAGTGAAATAGTAAATAATACAGTAGTATGAAACTCTCAATCTCTATCCCTTTTACTTAACTAATTGGAGGTGGGGAACTCGTATCTGTCGACAAGTAGACAAAGAATCAACAAAGATGGCTTTGCTTCATTCCAAGGGTAGAAGTTAGCCACAACCTTCTGAACCTTATTTTCACTAGAGGCTGGGGTGTTTGGATCGCTAATGGTCGATCCCTCCTACATGTCTTTACTGATATATTTATAGCATAAGCCTTTATGGTTGATTCGTGGTGTACAAGTCGTGAATCGCTGAACTGATCATCCCCCTTTTTAGACGGGATTTTATGTTTTAATGCCACTTACTCCGGATAATTAGTTGTTTTGAAGATATTTTGGAGGGAGATGTATTTGTTTCCTTCTTGGACTCTTCGAATCGGTTTGTATGCACTTGGAAGTTTGATACGTGTAGGAGGATAATTCTGATTCTGCTCGTCGTTTAATGAGGTATTGCATGGAAGCTACTTGGTGGGGTGATGGCGAGGTATCTCTCGGTACCAATATGGTAGTGAGGTACCTTGAGGTATTAATCTGGTTGTATGAAGGTTGGTTATTCTGATTGCGAGGTACCTTGTGGTACCGGTCCACTAACGGAATGTCCTGGGGACCCCTCTGTTGACGTGGTGCTTGAACGATCTCGTTGTAGCTTTACAATCCTTCTCCTTCTTGCTAGGGAGTTAGGACAGATGCCCTGATAGATATGCGAGATTGTTCTGAAGTGCCCGGGTCTTAACTGGGTACTTTATGGAGGAGGCGAGGTCTTACCTTACCCAGATAATGATGCTAGGGTGCCTCGATCATACGGGATCAGGCACTTTCGTGGCTGGTTGTAGCGTGCTTTAGCAGGTATTGAGATGTACCTTCTACCGAGTATTTAACTAGGTGAAAAATTTCCCTTTGGGCTCTTGATTAATTTGGCTATTAACAATATATATATATATATAATTTCAAGTCAGTGCGCACTGATAAAAATTTATCAGTGCATTAGATGCAGACCATTAGATTTACATACTTTCACTTAAAGTGTATGCACTTATCAAAACTTCTACATAATCAGTGGTCCACATACAACACACTGATGTAAGTTATATCAGTACGCACTAAAGAAAAAAGGACTATATAAATATATATATATATATATATATATATATATATATGTATATGTATTTCTATTGAAGAACCCAAAAAAATCTCAAATTGAACACCGCTCTTTCCCAAAGAAACCCAAATTAACCTTCACAGCTAGACGAAAATGGTACCGCACATATCAACAACCAAAACAACGAAATTGTATCAATAATCACAATCAAGAAAACCTAATATCCGACAAAATGAAACCACACAAAAACCCTAATTCAATTGGTCAAAAAAACAATCAATACCACACTCTCAATCTACGACCAACATTCCAATTGATTATAGAAACCAAAAAAATATTGCATGTGAGAGACGTAATGCGATGCATTTTTATTTTTATTTTTATTTAAAACAGAGGTGGGTGTATTAATTTTAAAAATAAGTAAAAAGGACAATTTTGGAAGTAAATAAAAAAAAATTAACAAAACCATTTAATTTTTTATAATTAAATCAAAAAATTTAAAAATAGATTTAAATAGATCAAGTAGAGGGTTGCCAATTGACCGCTCTTATTACTTATATAATTTTTATACATTTGATTTTCATACCGATCATAATAACAATTTGGGGCAATTATCACTTGGGTCCCTAAGTTTTTTCGAAACATCAATTTTTTAAATAAGTTTGTTTTTTTAGTAATATTTTCCCTGACTTTTGAAAAGTATATCAAATAGGTTCATCTATTAGTCAGGTGTCAGTCAAACTTAACATTTATAAGGGTCTTTTTATCTTTGAACCAAGAACATACCATGTGTCACAACAATATAAATAAAATAAAATCAATGATATATATATTGTTTATGGTGATTTTTGGATAGATCACACGTCGAACAGAATGTATATGAGATCACACAATTGCAAATTATGAACGACTAAGAAATTAAAGAGAATACGAAGATTTTACGTGGTAAAACCCCAAGTATGGGGAAACGTCCACGGTTGCCGGAAACTGACAAGGAAAGAAATTCACTATGAATAATTGATTACACACTCTGTCTCTCGTGCTCTAGAATCTTTATTTTTCTTCTACCCTTTCATAGGTGTTATTAGGGTTTATTTATACATGCATAGAACCCTAATTCGTGCTATACAAGTAAATAAAGTTGATGTGTTTGAGTCATTTTATTCTTCTTTCATGTTTTGCGTTCTCCACGTGTTAGGTCTCTTGCCCAATTTGGATTCTGGCATTGATAGGGAAATCCACTTCCTTATCGAGGTGTGCTTCAAGACATCTTGCGGAAGTAGGACTCATTCTGCACGTGTTTGGTAGAATCCACGTGTTGATCCACCGATCATCTGCCAAAACCCCACCAAGCTTTATTCACCCCGATTGGGTGTCATGAGATCATCTTTGGTTAGCTTAGGTAGGTTTAGGAAGGATGACTTTTTATGACATGGCATCTTTATTTTCCGTATCTCAGGGTAATTATGTTGACTCGTCATTCTTCATATTTTACCAATAACAATACCCTCTTAAACACACAGGGTCGGATAACTAATTGTCGCAAAGAGGGCGCGTTTGGATGCGTGTGTTTAATTCACTTCATTATTTTATCATGTAATCCATTAATGCTCTTTAATGGGCTACAATTATCAACCACGCATATTTTGGCTGATGAAATCATTATCTTTTTCGAAATTCAGATGGCACGTGGTTTTCGGTTCTCGCACACCTTTTCCACTTTCGGCTAATGACGCATGCTTATCTCAGTGACATCACTTGCTTTTATATATTTTCTTGAGGCGTTTCACTGTTTCATTTTATGATCCGACATCTTTCTTTGGCGAAAAATAATCCCTAAATTTCTTTTTCCTTCGAGCCCCTTGCTCTATTCTGATTTTTCATCCTTTTAAGTGTTTTTCAAGGTATGGATCATATTATTCGTCATCAATACTTTGAGCTTCTTCTTCTTGATATTGAGGCTAGTGATGATAAGAATGCTGCTAGATTCGAGTCTATCCTCTAGGGCCATCTCCCCTCTTTCTACCAACCTACTGCATTAGACGTGGATTATTTTATGGTTCACACATAATTCGTTCATATCTCTTCTGATATTTCTAACTCTGATCCGGTTGATGTTTATGTAGATATGTCGAAACAAAGTAGCTCTAGGCGGACCACCGGAGCTTCTCCTAAAGAATCTGTGTGTGTAGCAATCGACTTGAAGATATCTTCTCAACTTCTCAAAGTGAAGGACGTGTCGCGGGAGCGACAAGCTTGGATGCTAAGGTTCAACGTTGACCACCCATGTTCATTAGATTCAGAGATAAACGTTGTGACTGAGGTTGAGCTAGCAAAGTTTGAGGACCGATTCGATCTGACCAGTGCATAAAAACTGTATTGTAGTGGTGATCGGGATGTATGGAACCCTGGCCCCGGTACGGTCGCTATATATGGGGCTATGTTATCCTCAGGGGTTACTCTCCCGCTTCAATCTTTCATCGCTCAATTCCTGATAGGGGTTGGTATTGCTCCCGCCCAACTAACCCCCAATTCTTACCAGGTGTTGGTCAGTTTGGGGCATTTATGGAAAAGCTTGGGGCGAAACAACCCCCGACCCCTCAAGAGATCCATATATTTTATACGATGAACCGATCTGATAGTGGATGAACTTTCTACCTTTAGTCCACACCTCAAAGCTTGTAAATTCCTCATAGATATAAGGGGAAACCTGTAAATTCCTCATAGATATAAGGGGAAACCTGTACCCCCTTCAGATATAGATTACAAGGGATTTATCTAGGGGTTCCCCTCCTCAAACAAGTACTGGAAGAACAGTTGGTTCCTCGTCGGTGGTGACTGGGGTGAAGTGGTCAGCGACACAAGGGCTAATATGGAATAGAGTTCCAAAGCACTTCTGCAATCTTGAATATTGGAACAAAACTTACCCCTTTTTGACAAATAGTTAGGCTGATATAGTGGTCAAGGCGGCTGAGACTTCTTGAGAAGAGAGGAATCGCCGTGCCCTTTACGTTGAGGCAGATTTGATCAAGGCAGGGCTTTTTCCCATGATTTCTACCCGTCGTAGACGATATGAGTCATCCTCACTTTATTTATTAGTGTAAACCATCATGTGTACTTTTCCCCTACACTGACTGTTTATTATCGTGTGGCACTTTTTTCTTTTAGTATACAATGTGGACATCGTCGCAGGTGATCAGGCCGAGAAGGCCAAACACGTCGATTGGGTCATTAGAAAGGCTGCAGCCGATCAGGTTGCTCATGGAATTGCTTCATATGAACATGATCTGGTGGAACATGTGTATGAATCTGACTACCATTTTTTCGATATCCTCCCTGAACAGGTTGGTACGAGCGATCGCCATCCTTCTTGATCTCAAAGAGATCATCAGTGTTGTTCCAAAGAAAGGGTCGGTCGGGTGCAGTCTAGTTCTGAAGCATCTTATCATGGAAGATATGTTCTAGATAGGTCTGAAAGGGAGCGTCGGGGAAGGAAAGATTCACGAAGGGAGAAATCACATGAAGTAGATGTGACAAACAAGGCTCCAAGCCATAAGATGGCTAAGATTGCTAAAGAGTCTTTCGCTCCCGATGTCCTTTGCATAAAAGCGGGTCTTGCATCCAGAGGTTACCCGACGCTGCCTACCCTAGTTGTTGACCCAATCATTTTGGAAGAGGAGGATGAAAAGAAGGAGGACCAAGAGACGGTTTCTGTCCTTATTTTGTGACAACTGTGATCTAAGAAAATGAGTGATTATGATTCATTAAACTTGTCTTCCACTAACCCCGAGCCAATCGAGATCACAGACCAGACGTTTCCTTCTAGTGAGTCTCCCTAGGTTCATGTTACGCCACCCTCTCATTGCCCTGAGAAGGCTCCTATGCAGCTTACCGTTAGGATCCAGATCGTTTTCTCTGATTCTGAAGGTGACGATAATGGTCCCGAAGAGGAAGAGAAGATAGCTGATGAAAGCTTCCTTGATCTGTCTGAAGAGCAGGCTCTCCATTCTATTTTGGTTCCAAGGGAAGAAGCAATTGTGCAGTTGAGGGGGGGATGTTAGGGTGAGTGAGCCTATTATGATGAATGAGCATATAAGTGCCCCTTCCACTATACAAGTTGAGTTCATTTGTCCAGAGGGTACTATCCAAAGTCAAATTTCTGAGAATGAGGCCCTGCGGGTCGCTACATCTGCTAATCTTCGTGGGGAAGATGTTGGGATTTCGAAGACTCCAACCACTGTTGATCATGCAATTCCCTCAATTCATCGGGCTCGGTCTGCTAATATTGTTTCCGCCGCTGAGCTTTCTCATTTCCCTTCATCTAGTAGTTCTCAAACCGACCCTCTTTTCATGCTAATGTCATCAAGGGTCAGATATATTGGAGAAGGGTACTAGAAGGACGCCCAAGATGCTGCAGATTTTGAACGGGTCCGCATGATATTTAATAATGGTTTTGTAAGTCTCTGTACAATTTTTGTTGTTTTTCTTCCGATCCTCTATCTAACTTGCCTTTTATTGATCCTTTGCAGACGGTGGAGGCGTTAACTCAAGCAATCTTTGAGAAAAATAAACAGGCTGTTGAGATTTCTCAATTGAAGCTGGTTCTCGCTGAGAAAGATGAGGCTTTAAAGTCTTCTACTGCAAGTGCTTGCAAGTCTAGCCAGTATGCAGAGAAGCAGAAGGGGCATACTGCAGCCGAGATGGCTTTGAGAAAGACACTTGTGAACGTTCAGAATAGAGTCACTGCAGTTGATAAAGCTCTTAGGTAACTCACTACAAGGAACGTTGAGCTGGAGAAGAGAGTTGCCAAGGCTGAGCTACGAAGAGCTGAACTTGAATCAATGGCCATTTTGGCTGAGACATCGATGAAGAAGGCTCGAGAAGAAACTCGGATTACCCAGGACTCCTTTGCATCAGCTTAGCAGAAGATGCTAGAGGTGTAGCAGGTGTTCGAATAGGCTAGGCTTCACTATGAGTACCTCACTAAAGACTTGGAGCAGCAACAGGTCAGCAAGGAATTTATTTCACATGAATCCAGGCTAGACCTCGAGGTTCAAAATGTTGATCGATATAAAAGGTCCCCTGCTTTCGATGCTACGCTGTTGAGGGAGTTTGAGAGAGGACTAGCAACTGCCAAGAGGTTCTTTAGTGCAAGGGAAAGGTATTCTAAAGAATCTCGCTTGAAGTGGGACCAGACAATATCTAAGCATCAGAGAGAGTCCCTAGAAGCGATCTAGAACCAGCGGATTAGATGAAGGCCCATTGCAAATCTATCTGAAAAGATCCCCTCATCATGCATCTCGAGCTCTCTTCAAAGGCGTCCCTTGTGTCTTTTCATGTTGGTCAGGACAACGGCACTCTGACCAAAGGGGTTGACATCGGTCCTTCACCCGATGTAGATTACTCTTCCTTTGTATCTATTGATCTTGATGACAACATCTCCTCGCCAGATTTCAGAGATTTCAATGAAGACGATGATGTATCTCCTTTCGGTCTTAGGGGCTCTTTCGTTGCTGGGAACAACTTATGCATCTCTGTTTTTTCATCTATTTTATATGTATTTATATTTGTAATACTTGACAGACTATGCCAGTAAATGTATATTTTTCCCTTGTTTGCGCGTCTTCAAGATGTTTTATCAATTTTTTTTATGGTTTCTTATGCTTGCACTCATTCATATTTTATCTCAACCCGAACTATGCATTCTAACCCATGCCAGATTGATAATCATGAGTTAGGCTAACCAGAACCACTTGTATACCGATCATTTGGGATTCATAGCCTACTCTTCTAAGCCTGCGTCGTCATGTAATGATAGACCTATTTGTCTCATTTTTGGGTTTAACCACCCTTGGAGAACTGAACTGTGCTCTACAACGATTTCAGGTTTACCTCGGATAGATCTATTGCATTTTATCGCTCGGGTTCTGGCTACTCCCGATTGTTTGATGTATATCTTTCTGTTTAGTAGTGTTTATTTTTAAACCAATTTTGCAATTTATATTTATAGACTTTCGTCTTTTATCTATCGACTAGGTCATTGAGTCATCTCCCGACAGTCTGTTGATCAAGATTCGTTGCAATAAGGCGTAACTTGTCCCACCAGCTTTATAAGCATCTGCGGCTTTGTCTGCCTTATCTTATAGGTAGGATTCGAGCCTTATCCAACTCTTGGCACATTTCGTTGAGTTTATATGCCCGAAGGTGCCCTAACAGTGCTTCATATGCACCCAGTTAGTTTCGGTGAGTGTGCATTTTCTTGATGACTTATGCTTTTGGCCCCTTCACTGGGCCCCTCGGGATCCCTATCGGTCTCAACCAATATTTTGAGGTATCCTGTAAATGCTTTTAAGAGCGAATATTTGGTTTCGAACACTGTGCTTGATATTTATAACTGCCCCATTGGGGATTTTTATTGATTTCTCAAAAGATAAAAGACAATTAGCTAATAATTTAAAGCTTCAACTATGGAAATAAATAATAAAAACAAATGTATGAATCTTCTCATGGGTAAAAGATCTTTAAATATTGTGCATTACATAGCCTAGGTAACTCTGTCCCTTCGGGTCGGGAGAATCGATATGCTCTATATCCCGCTATCCCGACCAATTGGTATGGTTCTTCGTATTTGTCAGCTAACGATCCCACGAACTTGTCCTTTGTATTGAGTGTCACTCTTCTCAGAACTAGGTCTCTGAGCTGGAATCTTCTAACCTTGACATGTGAATTGTAATACCTTGCTACCCTCTGTTGGTAGGCGGCATTCCTTACCCTGGACATGTCTTTTCTCTCTTCCAACTCGTTCAAGTCTTGTTTTATCATCTCCACATTTCCTTCGGGATCAAAGAGTTGTACACTAGAGGACTTGTGAATTATCTCAACTGGAATCACTGCTTCCATCCCAAATGCCAATGAGTAAGGTGTTTCCCCTGTTGAATTCCTTTCTGTAAAGATTTCGTGTAATTTATATGCCCAGTTTCCTTTTCTTCCCTCCAGTTTTACCTTCAGAGCATGTCTGATTATTTTGTTCACAGCCTCTGTTTGGCCATTAGTCTGAATGTGAGCTGGTGTGGCGTAATAGTTTTTTATCTCAAAGTCTTGACACATATTTATGAAGTTGTCACTATCGAATTGAGTCTCATTGTCTGTGATTATAGTTTTCGGGATTCTAAGCAGATAGATGATATTTTTTTTCATAAAACCGATCATGTTAGCCTCGGTGATATGTACTAGTGCTTCCGCTTCAATCCACTTTGCGAAGTATTCAACGTTTACTATAGCATGATTTTTCCCTCCTTTAGTTACAGTTGGCATCGAACCAATCAAATCTATTCCCCACATAGCGAACGGTCATGGCGATGTCAAGTTTTTCAATTGCTCAGGTGGCCTCCGGATGCCATTAGCTACTTTTTTATAGTCACTACACTGATTTGCAACACCATGCACATCCCCAAACAGAGTTGGCCAATAAAAGCCTTGTCTGAGTGTTTAATGTGCCATGTTTTTACCACCCGAGTGATTCCCACAGACCCCCATGTAGATAATTTCTAATATTTGCTTACCTCTGATCGGGTCCATGCATTTCTGAAGGGCTTTGGAGAACCCTTTTCTGTATAGCTCTCCTTATACTATCGAATATTTTGTGGCTCTATACTTGAGACGTTTCGCCTAAGTTGTCTTTGTTATGAGTACCCTCTTCTCTAAATATTCTCTGATCGGGGTCCCAGGCAGTTTATTCCTCTTCAACTACTTCTACCCCTGACGCTTCGGCTCGGCTTTCGTTCTTGATACTCGGCTTTTGCAGGTGGTCGATCGGGATCGTTTTGACCATACACTGGTGGTTGATGCCAATTTTGATAGTGCGTCCATTTTCTCATTTTTCTCCCTTGGATCTGGGTGATTCTGAATGCTTTGAACCTTCCGATGAGTGTCTTAGTTATAGTTAAATACGCGGCTATATTGATGTCCTTGGCTTGGTATTCATTAAGAACTTGATTGACTACCACCTGCGAGTCACTGAATATTTCCAACTCATTTGCTCCCAGTGTCGTGCACACTCGAAGGCCTGCAAGAAACGCCTCATACTCTGCCATATTTTTAGTGGCACTGAAGTCAAATCGCAAGGCACATTCCACCTGGTCACCATCTGGTGTGGATATAATTATACTTGCCCCGCTGCCATGCGTGTTTGACGATTCATCCATATGTAGTTTCCAAGCAAACAAGTCATCTTCTCTTAACATTCTTATCACCTTGTTGTTCAGCTCTGCGAACTCCGCAACCAGATCCGTCATAACTTATCCGTTGATCACCGCTTTTGGCGAGTAGACTATGTCAAACTCACTCAGTTCCATTGCCTACTTAGTCAGCCTACCGGACACCTCGTGTTTTGATAAAATCTGTTTCAGTTAACAGTCAGTGTATACTTCAATTTTGTGAGCTTAAAAGTATGGTCTTAGCTTTCTTGCTACTAATACCAAGGCCAAAGTCATTTGCTCAGCTGGAGAGTATCTTGTTTCCGCAGGTAACAAAGCTTTGCTGGTGTAGTATACAGGTTTATGTGTTACCTCTTCCAATTTAAGCAGTACCGACCCTGTTGTTACTTTTGTAACAGACAGGTAAAGATAAAGTACTTCCTCTTCAAGTGGTTTCGATAATATCGGAGCTTTTCCCAAATATTCTTTGATTTTTCTAAACGCTTGCGCGCACTCATCGTTCCACTCTACCCATTTACCTCGCTTAATTGCTTTGAAGAAGGGTAGGCATTTGTCTGTGGATTTACTTATGAACTGGCTCAGAGACCCTAGGCAACCCGTCAACCTTTGGATTTCCTTCAATGTCTTGGGGGACCTCATTTCTTCTAGGGCTCTTATTTTCTCTGGGTATACTTCATTCCCTCTTTGATGAACTTAAAATCCTAAGAACTTGCTAGATGGTACTCTGAATACGCATTTCTTTGGATTTAGCTTCATCTCATACTTTCGCAGTACCTCAAACGTCTCCCTTAGGTTGGCTGGATTGTCTCCGGACGTTACACTTTTGGTTAGCATATCATCCACGTATACCTCTATATTCCTGCCAATCTGTCGAGTGAACATTTTATTTACTAGCCTTTGGTAAGTTGCCCCAGCGTTCTTTAATCCAAACGGTATGACCTTTTAGCAATACAATCCCTGGTCAGTTGTGAACGAGGTTTTTTCCTCATCTGGTTCGAACATTCTGATCTGGTTGTAACCTGAATAGGCGTCCATGAAGCTTAACAGTTCGTGACCGGCCGTTGCATCTACCAACTCGTCAATCCGAGGCAAAGAGAAGCTGTCCTTCAGACATGTTTTGTTCAGATCGGTGAAATCCATGCACATCCTCCACTATCCAATTTTCTTCTTCACCAGGACTACTTTGGCATGGGATATTTTACTTCCCGAATTGATCCTACGGCTAATAGCTTGTCCACTTCTACATTGATCGCCTAGCTTTTTTCTGGGCTGAAATGTCTTTTCTTTTGGATGACTGGCTTCTGATCGAGATTCACTGCTAAGTAATGCGAAATTATCCTTGGATCGATCCCTAGCATGTCTGCGTGTTCCCAAGCGAATATATGCTTATATTCTTTCAGGAGTTCGACCATCTTGCTTTGATCGCTATTCGTCAGTTGGGACCCAAGCCTAACAGTTCTCTTCGGATCATCGTTGATCATGGCAACCTCCATGATCAGTTCCCTCAGACCTTTGTCACTCTCTGGTGCCGCCTCTCTCGGGTCTAGGTCGAACCTGGTCGGTTTCTCGGCATTTGCCTCCGTTGGGTCTATTTTTAGGTCTTCACTTTTTTTGACAACATCCACTTACATTACCCCCGACTCAGCCTTTTCCCTATATACTATGAAATTCGCTTTCATGACCCACTCCTGTGAGCTTTTCATGATTCCCACCCCAGCTTCGGTAGAAAATTTTACCATGAGTGTGTAAATTGCGGTTACGGCTCTTATTTTGTTCAGAAAGGGATGACCTAGCAAAGCGTTATATGGACAATTCTCAACATTTACAACCACGAAGTCTAATAATACTGTCTTCGCACAAAGAAAACTTCCAGCTTCTACTGGTAGTTTAACAGTTCCCAACGCCCTGACTTCGGATCCTTCGAAACCCCTCAATGGAACCTTTAGTGGTTGGAGATCAATCCTCTATATCCCGAGTTGGTCAAACGCCTCTACGCTTAAAATGTCTGTCGAGCTACCATCGTCAATCAGTATTCGTCTTACTTGCCTGTGCCTGATAAGGGCTGACACAACAATCGCGTCGTTTGGTCTGACCTCTGATTCGTGTGCGTCTGATTCAGTGAAAGTTATTGGTCATCATATTTGCTTTTCTTTCTTCCGATCAGGGCCTAGATGATTCACCTCCATACTTCTTTGGTCATTCATAGCTTCCCCAACTTCAGACATCTTTTCTCGGCTACTGCTTCCAGTATTGGGGCCACCAAAAATGGTGTTTATTGCCCCGCTATCCGAGTCTTTCTTTGGGCTCCTATAACTCCTATCCCGATCCCCTATATGGAGATCCTTTTGTCGAATCTCCCCTCCTCTGAGGATGATATCAGTAAGATTTCCTTTCAGGATTAGCTTCTCAATGTAATCCATAAGTTGGTAACACTTGGAGGTTTCGTGGCCATTTTCCTTGTGGAATCTGCAGTACTTTGTAGTATCTCTTCTGGCGAAGTTGGACTACCTCGAGGGTTTTTTATATAACTTTTTGTCTTTTATTATAACCAGGATTTCCTCCTGCTTTTTGGCTAATGGGATATAGTTGGTGTATGGGCACCTTAGGTTCCTCCCTGTTCTATCATCATCTTTTCGTCCGTCCTTTCCTTTTCCTCCGTTACTTTTTGGGTCATTCTTACCATTGTTTTTCAAACTACTTTCTTAGCTATTTTGACTATTGGTTAGATGACCCCCGTGTATAAATTCTCCCCCGTGGGCAATTTGTTCTTCTTCTGCCATGGCATATCCCCCAACATGATCTATCATGCTTGCATATATGGTCGGTCCCCGTTGTCTCAGGTTTAAAGTTATATGGTTGTGTTGCAGACTGTTTATGAATGCGGACACCACCGCGTCATCGTTAAAGTCCTGAACTTTCGATACCTCCTACGAAAACCTAGTTAAATAGTCTTTCAACTTCTTATCTTTTCTTTGCCTCAAGGTAGAAAGTGCTGACACGGATTTCCTTCGCTGGATATTTCCCATAAACTGTTTGGTGAATGCTCGCGTCAAACCTTCGAAACTCCTAATGGATCTTGATGATAATCCTCCGAACCACCTGGATCTCTGATCTCCTAATGTCTGAGGGAACATACGACACATGAGAGAATCATCATAATCGTACTGAGCCATAGCGCTCTGCTATCTCCTAACATGTTCCTGCAGATCGGTATTGGCTTTGAATTACTTCACATGCGGCATCCTGAATTTCTCTAAAAAGTGAGTCTGTCTTATGGTATCAACAAAAGGACTCCCAAAATTCCCGACCAGGTGGTTTTCTTGACTTTGCCTTTTTTCCAAAGCTTATATCCTCATAAGAAGAACTTCACGCTCTCCTTCGGGTTCGCCATGCCTATCTAACCTTTGGTGGACTGTGAGCCCATACGGGTCATTTCACCTTCTGGGAACGTGCTCATCATCACTTAAATTTGATCGGGGCTTCTTATTCCATCCATCATACATGTCTTCTTGCTCATAGTATTGTCTTGCATTGCTATACCTTGCGGTATCTTTACGTGAGCTTGACTCCTCACGTTCCTCCGCTCTTTTATCCTGGCGTGAGTTGTTTCTTCTACGTGAACGTTCTCTTTTACCCCGTTTCTCTAACCTATCTCTTCCAGATTTTTGGGATGCACCTGGAGCAGTTGCCACAATCTCAAAGCGCACCTTGGGTCCTTAAGCTACCACATGTGTAGAGAGTTGGTATTGTGAACTTAGATCTGCAGTTGCAATTATACTAATTCAATGTATGGCGGCGTCATCAATGACTCTCCGCAGGGATTCTTGAATTTACCTAAATGCATCTGGAGATATTCGTGTAGTCAAGCCCGTGGTTGTGACAGCGTCCTATCTGCTTGATGTTGGAGTTTCTGATGGTGGATCTGTTACTGGTGCATCGACATCCACAACATTCGCCTCTCGTGGAACATCGACGTTGCACGGGGATGAATCTCTGTCGGTGCTGGAAACCATGATTTTACTTCGTAAGACTAAATCCATGGCTAATTATACCGCTCCCTCCTTCTAGCACTAGTTCTTGACGGTGATTTTTGGATAGATCACACGTCGAACAGAATGTAAATGAGATCACACAATTGCAAATTATGAACGACTAAGGAATTAAAGAGAACAAGAAGATTTTACGTGGTAAAACCCCAAGTATGGGGAAACGTTCACAGTTGCCGAAAACCAACAAGGAAAGAAATTCACTATGAATAATTGATTACACACTCTGTCTCTCGTGCTTTAAAATCTTTATTTTTCTTCTACCCTTTCATGGGTGTTATTAAGGTCTATTTATACATGCATAGAACCTTAATTCGTGTTATACAAGTAAATAAAGTTGACATGTTTGAGTCGTTTTATTCTTCTTTCCTGTTTTGCGTTCTCCACGTGTTAGGTCTCTTGCCCAATTCGGATTCTGGCATTGATAGGGAAATCCACTTCCTTATCGAGTTGTGCTTCGAGACAACTTACGGGAGTAGGACTCATTCTACATGTGTTTGGTAGAATCCATGTGTCGATCTGCCGATCATCAACCAAAACCCGACCAAGCTTTATTCACCTCGATCGATTATTCAATCCCGACTGGGGTTTTGTCCCGATCGTCTCAACAGCCCTGACCGAGTGTTTTGAGATCATCTTTGGTTAGCTTAGGTAGGTTTATGAAGGATGACTTTTTGTGACATGACATCTTTATTTTCTGTATCTCTGGGCATTTATGTTAACTCATCATTCTTCAGATTTTACCAATAACACACACACACACACACACACACACACACACACACAGACACACACACACATATATATATATATATATATGAAGGAAATAAAACTAATTAAAACTAATCAGTAATTAATTTAAAAAATAAAACTAATTAAAACTGGTCGATAATTAAATTTAAAATAAAACTAATCAAATTGAAACTCATTCCTATCACCAAACACATACCAGGTCATCATCATTCACTAACACCAGTTCATCACCATCACCCAGAGCAACACCACCAAACACACATACCAGTTCATCTTCTCTCTCTTATGTGAATCCACACCAGTGAAACACCCACCACCACTCAAACACAACTCAATAGTGAAACACCCACCACCACCTAAACCCCTCTCACCACCAGTCAAACACCATTCATCTCTCTCTCTCTCTCTTCTCCTTATCGAATCTCTATGTATCATCAACACCAAACATAAACACAACACTATTGTCAATAGCCATTTTTGGCAGGGGATCAAAGAGAAATTTTTCACCTATTTTTACCAGGTAGGATGAACCTCCTGATTCAGGGTAAAGCCTAGCTGTTGTAACCTACCTCGAGATACCAGATCCTATGTAACCTAGGTGCTTCAATACCACTATTTGGGAAAAGATCAGCATCACTTCTCCCGAACTACCAGATATCAAGTCGAGCTAGGGTCTTGGTACCTCCTACTTGGAACCAGGATATCTATCTAGTACTCGAGTACCTCGACACCAATTCGTGACCCGTCCAAGATATCTCTTACCTGTTATCTAGGTAGCCCGATACTAAACAAAAAAAATAGTTTTGTTTGTCAAAAGTTGCACTGTATTCATTACTAACACACTTCAAACAACTTGAACAACACTCAGTTACACTTAAATAGCTTTCATTCAAAAAAAAAACCCATCAAACACAAATTTCAAAATCTTTGCATAATCAAGTGGAAGCAAAAAATATTATGCAAACAAAAAAAAAACTTAATCGGTGCAAAATAACAAACTTTCTCGACTGTACTTAATAAATCCTCGCGAACAGTGTTCGTTTGCAGCAGGTGGTTCACGAAGACCATTAAAAAGAAGGGCGAGACTTCAGACTCCAAAAAGAGTGTGAAAATCAACTATAAGGAGCAAATTTTGGGTGGTTTGAGTAAGGTTTTTAGCATGAAGGTTGTGGAACTATTGGTTGTTATTGTTTCAGAAGCAAACAATAGAAAATGGTCTTTGGATTTGTTTAGGACCACGACTCTACCTTTTGTCGGTGGTTTGATGACATGTTATCATCTCTGGTGAATTCTCTTAATCTCAGTCGTTCGTTTTTCTATTTGTTTTTTTTTTAATTATTTAATTAGTAATAAATCATAAGCTTTCTTAAAACTGGTAGGATAAGTTTACATTTTTACCCTCATTAGTTTGATGGAATGTTTGAAAACATTAACAGATTCTAACGGTAGGAACCAAATTAATGATTATTATGAAAAGTTTTGACATGTCAAGACAATACTGGAACTAGAGGGACCGATTCATGTAATAGGTCAAACTAGAGGGGCTAAAATGGATTTCACCCATGATACTATGATAAGAATTTTTTAAATGTTATTATTTTTAGTATTTATAAAATTATATTTTGGTTACAATATTTATTTGTTTTTCTAACTACGGTGCTTACACGTTTTTATTTTAATTAAGCACTCAATTATAGATAGTATTTTTAACTTCACAATCTCGCTAATGCTATGGTTATGGAATACCGAAACTAAGATTTTTTTTAGTTATAAGTTACTTTTAGAACTAAAATGGCAAAGGAATATATTTCTTTTTTTTAATTGACATGTATTTCATATATTTATTTTTTAATTATTGCATTAATTAAGGGTTTTTAGGGAGGGGGAGGACTAGAACCCTCAACCTCGTGATGCAGGTGTGAGGAGTTTACCATTGGAACTACCTCATTTCATCATGTATTTTTTTTTTGTGTTAAAATAGTTCATTTACATTTCAATTAAAAATATCAATAATACTAAAAATACCTTTTATATTTATATTAATGATAATTTATCTCACTTATCATCAAATGTAACTATTTACCAATTGTTACTTCATTGGTTGAGTGGTAAATGAGATACAACCATTAAAAGAGGAAATAACATCAAATAGCCGCAAAACAGGGGATATTCTATTTTTAGTCAGGATTATTGTGTTGATTGCTCTTATAATTTTTTTTTCTAAACTGACCTCTTTACACTCATCCTCAACCTTATTATTATATTTTAAAATTTAATATTTTTAATTAAAAAGACCTCCAATAGAGGTCAGCGACCTCCAATAAAAAAAAAGTATACCGCCATTTTTAATCTTGATTAAACATGTCAACTTTTTTTTTGATTAAACACGCTAGGAAATTTATTTTAAGATTAAACATGCTAGAAAATTTGTTATCAGGATTAAACATCCTTGAGTTTTTGTTGTTGGGATTAAATATACTAATTTTTTTGTTGGAAACTCACCAAATTCCTCACTTAGATTAAACATGATAGAGTTTTAGATTAAACACGCAAGGGTTTTAGATTAAGCATACTGTTTTTTTATTAAACAGGCTACAGTTTTTTTTTTTAGATAAAACATGCTGTTTTTTTTTTAGATAAAACATGCTATTTTTTTTATTAAACATGACAAAAACTCGAAAACAATTTGTTGAGAGAGTTTGTTTGTTTTTTTTCCTTCTTCTTCCCAATTGTTTTTTTTTTAATTATTAAAAAGACATCCATGGAGATTTATTACAGACTTCCATAGAGGTTATAGATTAAACATTCAACTTTTTTTCAATTTTTTTTTTTACTTTAGTTCATATTTAAATGTATTATTTCATTAATTTTATTATCTTTCATATTAGTTTTTTTTTAATAATTAATCATTTTCGAATATAATTATGGAATGTGATTAGCTAGGTAGATACACATGGGTGGAAAGAAATAACTTGAGTCACTCAAGATCAAGGAATGAGTCTTAGAAAGATGTTGTCATCTTTGTTCGTGCATTTGATGCCAAATACTTATACAGATCCTTCGTCATTTACTGTCGAAAGTCCCGATAAAGGTGTTTCATGTCAAAAAAATCAGTAAGTTTTAGTTAACATATACTAATTGATGGTCACCTTGAGGTTGTGGGTTCGAGTCATGTTCATCTCCCAAAACCCTGAATTTATATATTATTATCAGTTCTCCGGTTAGTTTGGTGGAAATGTGGAATTAGCATGAGATTAGCATGAGTTCAAAGTAGTTGTTCTTTCTTTAAAAAACAAATTAGCACGGTTAGTAGAGCACTTTTATTCTACTTTGATGGTAAGGTTCGATTCCCACTACTTTCTTCAATTTTGATAGTCTTGACGAGATAAAGTTGGTCTAGTGTGAGGTCTGGTGATAAATCCCTCATACCTACACCTTGAGATCGTGGGTTCGAGTCCTCCCTCAACTTAACCCCCCCCCCCCCCCCCCCCCCCCAATTTATGTAATATTTCAAAAAAAAAATGGCATGGTGGTTAAAGCTTGTCTTACATGATGGTTTTTTTATAATATCATTGTTTTTATGTTGCCATAGGTTCGATTGTGGGATTTTTGCTCTCAAATTATTGGAGTAATTCTGGGTCAGAAACGATTCGAATTTGAAGCACAAGACGGGGCACCCTTTAGAGTTTAATTAGCAACATAAATATTTTAAAATTCAAAAAAAGTGCCTTATGTAAATGATGCAACTTGCCAGATGGATACAACTTTAATCTCGGTGGATGAATGCAAGGTGGCAGGTCTCAAATCTTATGATCATCATGTTCTCATGCAACAAATTATTATCTGTTTCAAAATTCTTTAATGAGTTTTGTTAAAAAGCACTTGACATCAACAAATTGGAAGAGATACAGAGAGAAATTGCTGAAACTTTATGCATTTTAGAAAGGTTTTTCCTTCTTCATTTTTTGACATTATGGTGCACTTGCCAATTCACTTGGCACGTGAAGCTCAGAGATGTGGTCCAGTACAATATTGTTGGATGTACCCTTTTGAGAAGTAATGTGTCTTTTACTGACAAGAATTAATCTTTGTTTTATATGATAATAAAAATTATAATATATTCTCAATGGTAGATCTATGAAAGCGTTTAAGGGATATGTTAAAATCATGCATGACTTGAAGGTTGTATACCTGAATGTTATTTGGCAAAAAAATGCATGAGATTTTGTGGTGGTTACATGAAGCAATTATGTACAATTGATACTTGACAATATTGCAATAAAGATATGAGAGATGAAACGATATTGGGTGGTCACTCGTTCCGGTGGAGTACCAATTATTATGTATGATGACATGTTACAGATTAGTCACAATTATGTGTTATACAATGCGGATGAAGTATAACCATATTTTGAGTAAGTATAGTAAGTGATACCAATTAAAATATTCCTATAGCAAAATTTTAGAATTAATTATTGAACTTACAATTAACTTTAATTAAGTTCTTAGTCATGCAATTGGAAGTTTTATTGTGTGGCCTAAAGGCTATGTTATATTTGATTAGGTTTTAGTATATTTTATAGTATTAGACTATATAAATAGTGTGGTAGCAGATTTTGTAATATGTTATTGGTAGTAGACTGTAATGCAATTTAATGTTACGTTTTGAATATTCATCTTGATATTATATTAGTTTTTGATTGCAATCCAATGTTTCAGTTTTATTTGTTTTTATTTAGTTTAAATAGCGTTTCATATGTAATAATTCTTATATTGTTTAATCCTCTGAGACTTTGTAATTTAGTGTTCGAGACTTTAGTTTAATTCTCCAATACTTGTGAACTGTATATCGAGACTTATTAACCATTTTTTGAGACTTATTGCATGATATCAACTTTTTAACAATTTTTATTATAATCCAGACTGTTATTATGTTTTATGATACCGATTTTATTTTGTTAATATATTTTTGTACAGGAAAATGGATCAACTTAGAATAGTTATATCCTCTAACCGTCGATGAGTGCAACTATCAGACGGAAGCCAAAGGTTTGTTAGATTTGATAATCAAGAATATACGTGTCAAAGAATATGACTTTTGAAGAGCTGTTGGCACTTGTGCAGTCCATTGTGAAATATGATCCAAATAAATACAATATTGTTATATAGTCAATATCAATTGTTCTTGGCACTACATATCGCAAATTTATAAGATACAATGATGATGTTCAGTTTATACTACGGGAAGAGATAGTGTGATTCAAGTATGTGTTGGCCTAATTGAAAAGAGATATATAGATGTGTGATGGGTGATGACATTTTTCTTCTTGGAAATCGCCAACGTTATGCATCCATCAGCGGTAGTAACCAAATGTTCACACAACTGAGTGAACCTATAATGTTGTTGAAGAACCTATACAATGTCAAACTGAAGGAAGGTGTGTACAAGGTTACCGTCCCTGTGGTAGTGCGTCGGATATGCCGGGGACATCCGATGTCATGAAAAATCTAAATCTCTCAGCTTTCGATAATCCATTAACTAGGATTATTCCCATATTAGAAGCGTAATTGTTTGGTGAAGTGAACACCATGGGATTACGTGAACCTAACACCATGATTTACAAAGGTCAATATTTCCAACAACAAAAAATGATTTAAAGAGGCTAGTAGGTCTTCATGCAGTGAATGAGAACTTTGAATGGAAGGTGAAAAAGTATAACAAGTCGGTTCTACATTGAGTGTGCAAGATTGACAACTGTAAGTGAAAATTAAGTGTAGTGAGTAGAGATGAAAGGACATACTTTCAAATAAAAAGTTTTGTAAGCGAACTTAGTTGTCTGTTGGAAGAGGTCTACCAGCATCATCGATAAGCTAGTGTGATCATAATTAGTGAAGTAGTAGCCCCTAGACTCCTACAATATGATGGTCATCTAATGTGTCCTAATGACATAATTACGAATACGAAAACAATGTATGGCATTCAAATTATGTATACAAAAACAATGTATGGCATTCAAATTATGTATAATAAGGCTCATCAAGTCTTGCATTATACATTGGCTTTGACCTACGGATCGTATGAAAAAACGTTCGAACTACTGCCATATTTTAGTTATGTTCTGAAACAATAAAATCCTGACACAATCACCGAGTTACACAGGTGACAATAAAATTTTATATTTTTTCATAGCATTAGAGGCTTCATTAAGGGGTTTCCGGCAGTATATTTTTCTTGTGATTGTTTTTGACGGTACCCATCTAAAAAAGAGATACGCGGGAACAATATTTGTAGCAACGACACAAGATGGAAATGAACAAACATATCCATTATCTTTGGTTACGGGGATTTAGAAAACCATGCTTCTTGGTAGTGGTTTTTGGATTGCTTGAAGGGTACATTCGGTCATTTAGAAAATTTGGTTTTCGAGACTTCTATACTTTTTTTTTTGCCATTTGGAAACCCTAGTAATCTTATTTTTATACTATGATGATTAAATTATTGATTTTTTGGGATAATATCCTTTGTAACATGTTTTGTTATTACATATATATGTGACATGTTATACCTATTGTTAATACTTGTTTTAATTTTGACAGTAGGCAATAATGATAATATTGGTAAATAGACAATAGTGGTAATTACAAAAACTATTGGAAAAAACTATGCTTAATAAATATTTACAGAAAAAATAACTGTAGTTCAACATGGTATGGAGTTAGAATAAATTTCAATGGCCATCTTTAAGCGTTTCGTGACCATATTATTGTCCATCCAATCAAACTTCTTGTTTGCTAATGTGTGCTCAATCAACAACAGTGTATTGGCACCACAGTTACCACTGCACTTTAGAAATACAATAAATGTAGTTAATCAGTTAACGAATGCAGACTATTGTGAATTCAATTAATACTGTCACTATTTGCACTCACCCTAATGATTGTTGTGGCATCTTCAATTTCGGTACATTGGTCATATGTGTCTAATCTGCTTCCACCTTAGACATATTCCGCTGACTCGTTCTTTTCTAGTAAAATCCAACTTGAGCAAACATTGATGGTAAAAAAAAACCATCGTAAGCATGCTACCTGACGTCAAAGGGTTGTACAAAAAAGTGTTCGACTATATAAATACATATCATGTCTTCGAAGTCCATGTTGTTGGTTTGGAACCTCTAGAACCAAGGGACTCTGACAGTGATTTCTAAATCCACATCCCGCCTATAATATTGAAGAAGAAAACTATTGGAACCACGATCACTGGTAACGCAGTGAAAATGGATTTTAATTTTTTTTTTAATACCAATGAACTTGGGATCTCAATTTTTCGGAACTTATATACACAATATTATTGCAATAATAAAGTATATGTATACACAAGAAACTGAAATCAATAATCAGAAGAAGAGAAGAAATCAACTCCTCATACCTACGTAGGAGGCTCTTTCACTTTATGATATACTCCTAGAGGTGTCCACGGTTCGGTTAAACCTTTTGAAAACGAACCGAAACCGCCCATAAAAAACCTTAACCAAAATCGGCGGTTACAAAACCGGTTGGAAACTGGTTACGAGCCGGTTCGGTTACAGTTTAGTCTTCCCAAAAACCGACCAAAAAAGCGGAGGTTTTTTTTTTTAAAAAAACACATCCAAACCGCCCAAAACCGTCCCAAATCGTCGGTTACAAAACCGAACCCAAACCGTGTATGACTGTTTCGGTTACTGTTTCCCCTCTCCACGGAATCGAAACCGAACCGGAACCAAACCGTGGATACCTCTATATACTCCTGATCTATACCACTGATCTTCCTAACTGTTATCGGAACTGTTAATTGCGTGTGGACGCATCACGTACTTAGGAACTTATGAGGATGTAAAGAAGGTTGAAGAGAACTTTTAATTTCTTCCCAAGAGAAAAAAATACCTAGAACAATTCTAATTCTTAAAAAAAATATTATATATATTGTTTCAACAGTGCACGTCTGCACTTTCTTTTCTCTCTTTGATATCTCTCACGCACACCAAATTGCATCAAATGCTAAAACTGATATGTGCATTGATATCGTTTTATGTTTTAGTTTGATTTATATTTTTTAATTCAAAATCAATTTTTAATTAAAATCAATCAATTAAACCAATCAATCGAATCTTTTAGGATATCAAGTGTCTTTAAAGATATTGATTAATATTTTGTTTATTTGATTTGATTTGAATTCAAACTATTTAAATTTAAAAATTAAATATTTAATTTAATAAAATAAAATAATCATATTACCTTATTTTTTTTCAAAAGCAAACATCATCCATTTAGTGATTAATAACATAATTAAATAATCTTATTATTTAATTTATTTAATCACCACTATTCATTAATCAAATAATCTCATTATTCAATTAATTCCTGATTAAATACGTGTCACTTTCGTAACATAATTAATTGGACAATCCAATTAATTAACCATGACCCTTGTTACATAAATAGATTGGGATAGCAAGGGGACCTAATAGACCCATAGTATTTTGAGCTCCAATAATTCTCGGAATCATTAATTAAACTCTTTAAATAATATTCCTTAATTATTAACTCCGGTGTTATTCAACTAAAAACTCGAAGTTGCAATCTCTCAACTGCAGATGTTTTTACACAGACCGATACAACTCGGTGTTCATCGATATAGCTATTACATATGGTGTGATCCTCCACTGTAATTCATAATTAGAGCTGGGTCATAATGTCTGTTATACCCCTCTAATCACATATATCTTTTAAGTACCGTTGATTCTCTAATGAACAATAAATCATATTTCCTCATGGAATTAAGAGAGCGCTCATATTGTCCAAGCTCCAAATCAACCATTAAGGGAACTACCATCTAATTCTCACAAGAATGAGTGGATTCCACTATTGTGTATAAACCTTCTCAGCCACAAGCCAAACAGTAATCCCAACATACAAAGTATATTGATCAGAAACTGCATCTGACCTCATCCATGGTATATTAAAGACCACAATCTAACCTGAGGTATGGATAAGACACTCAGGATTAAGATCACCCACATATAACCATCATTAGTTGATATATATGAATCTCATTGGTAAATAGATCTTGGTGAGAGATTCATATAGATCATGACTCAATCCTATATGATCACATCATACAAGGAGTTTTCATTCCCATATCTTCATATTAATGATTCAGGATAGAATCATCGTACATTACGGAATGGACCGTAACTATAAATTAAGCACAAATAAAGTATCCAACTTTATTTGCTATCTATGGATTCTTTAGATTGCACGTCTCTTACTGTATCCATCAATATATGACACTCATATACACAGTTCGAGATTACATCCTGTAATTTGGGATGTTAATATGCACAAGCTATAAAATAAACAACACAACAAGTATGAACTGAACTTTTCTTTTTATTTATTTCATAAATCCATTTACAAATTACATCTTTAGAGTATAAACCCCAACAAAAACACAATATAATTAAGATGTAGTGGTCTGCAAATCTAGGAAAACATTATAAATAAGATGTTATAGATTGCCATTGTGTACTTCTTAAATGCCATGTAGTCATTTAGTTGCTCCACATCCACTAATGCATCAGGAAAAAATTTATGAGCCACAGGCTTATACCTTTTTTATCTACATGAGTCAATAAAGGGACTAGTCAATTGCCAACCGTGTTTACGTGCTCGTAGTGGTGAATGATCGGTAAATTGAAAAACTAGGGCCTGATGGATCCCTACTGCCTCAAGCCCTCTAGGACATGGGTGTAGCCTCTAAACGCACAAATGGCAAGGGTGTAGTGTGTGAAGAGATGACAATTAGGACATGGACTTGTGGAGTATCTAAATCAACTAGTATCCATCTTTCTAAACCCCCCCTCCCCCTCCCCCTCCCCCTCCGATACAGTTGTAGATACTGTAGAGATAAGGAACTACAGAGTAGTATCTGAAACTACAAGGATGTGCTGACTCTCTATAGCAACATTTGGCACGGCAGTAGGGTTAGAAGAACTGGTATCTAAAGCTGTAGGGATCGGTGAAGTAGTCTCTGTATGTGACACAACTGTAGTGTCCTATTGGGGAAGGTATTTAATCCATATGGGATAAAGTTGTAGTGTCCTGAAGAGCAGTCTCTGTATGTGACACATCTGCAGTGTCTTGTTGGGAAGTAGTATCTGAAGCCATATCATGAGTCTACCGAGTATATGCTCTCCTTTGCTATGCCGCCCCTGTAGCCTAAAAAATTAGAGGATTATCCCTTGCCATATCAAAAGGCTTATCCATATGCATATTCGTCGAAGACCTATGAATTGTGTATTTCATACGAACCAACTCCTCGTGTTGTTCTTTTTTGTACTTGTCACTCGACCTCCTCCCGTAATTCGTGTACGAAGTCAATAACTTACGTAAATTGTTGTCAATGGTTTGGTACTGTCTGAAAAAGAAATCACGTGTCAGAGTTAAAATTCCAATTCTTATCTGAAATTGACCTCATGCAATAACAATTTATATAACCCTCGTACAAGAGATTGTCGCTCCATATGTCCTCTGGTGCCTCCACATGCATGCTCTGTATAGGTAGATCAACACCAACAGAAGGTGCATCTTGACCAACCGTCAGAAGAGGTCACATGACTCCCGTGTTCAGTCTAAATCTGACACAGGTCCACCTGACAGAAGGAAAGTCACCACTCGAGCTACAAGTATCAATACTTTACTGCTCGGATGCACAGGTTCTGGATCTAGTCTGTACACCTACGATGTCTGCCTCTCTCAAATGCCCAACATGTTCGGCAGACACTAACAAATCCCCCATGGCATAGTCGCCCCTGAAGCATGTTCAGGGTACAAATTGCCTGCCTCGTTTATCCCGTGGTAGTATAATAACTTTCCGCTCATTTGTTGGTAGAAGAACTGCTTTTAATTATCATGGATATAAATGTGAAATTATTTATCTTTAGATAATTTTATTTTTAAAAAACAAACATGTTGACATTACATTCAAATGTGAGAAAAGAAAAAATAAACAAGTCAATCAGATTCAGATTTCAGTCTCTATACAGTCTTCAAAAAAATCAAGGTTGTTCAATTTTCAGACAAAAAAACAAACAACCCCTATCAATGATTTAATAAGTTAAGTTTACATGGTACGCTCATCCTCTTCTTTTATTACGTTTTTATCATATTTGGAAGATGTCAAAAACGTAGTAAATTGGAAATTTTTATTTTTATTTTTATCTAATAAGTCTCGAAATTATAAATATACCTAATAAGTCTTGGAAATTATTTAATAAGTCTTGAAAATACACAATATGTCACGGAAACACTTTAATAAGTCTTAGAAATACTAAAATAAGTCTTGAAAACAGAAATTTAAGTCTAAAAAAACATGAGACTTGTTTTTGTGATTTTGTTTTTAGAGTATTTTTGTTAGATCCTCATTTTAGATGCTATTAAAACTTAAGTTATTAGTGATAGTCTTAAAACTCACTCTTTAAAGAGTGATATTAAATTTTGGGATAATTATATTTAGATTGTGTAGCCTTAATTTTCTCAAAAAAGATATATATATATATATATATATATATATATATATATATATATATAGAGAGAGAGAGAGAGAGAGGGAAAGAGAGAATGACTCTCTTATAAGGGATCCCTTTTTTTAAATTCGGTAAGGACCATGATAAAAACACATCAAAGTTATTGAATTTGGTGGATGATGGGTTCAATGAAATCTACATATGAATAAGATTTGAGAATTTTCCATGCACTAGAACTGTTTTTCTTAAATTTTCCTAAATTTCACTTATTTTCCGATACTTTCATATTTAACAAAATTTGGATAAATTGTTTTAGTGCTCGATAATTCTTAAATTTTGCTCATATGTAGATTTCATTGATCTAATCTTTTTACTGACTAAGCATGTAATTGGTTGTTGATAAAGTGGTTATAAAAACCAACAACCAATTACGTCTTAACCACTCAATCATTGTGTTATGTTTATGTATTATGAGATCATGTGAAATCAAAAAAAGATAAGATCAGCGTATGAACCAAATTCTAAAAAAAAAAAATCGTGATATTTTACCCCTACGTTCAACTCCAACTCTACCCATCAATTCTTTAATTTTTTTTTAATCTTTATCTAGTTTACTAGTTATCTTCCACATAATATGGTTATTATTATTACTTTTTAAAGTAAGAATATAGTTATTTCAAACTAATATGAATGTTGTAATTTTGGGTAACCTTATTATTTTTTTGAATAATTAATTTTTAGCACATCTACATTTGTATAAGTTTTTTATTTATTTTTAATCATTATCAAGTTTACTAGTTATCTTCCACATAATATGGTTATTATTATTATTTTCAATGTAAGAAAATAGTTAACTAACATGAATATTGTAATTTTTAGCAACCTTACCATTAGTTTTAAATAATTAAATTGTGGTGCATCTACATATGCATATTTATTAGTTGTTTTGAGTAAAGTATATCTGTAGTACAATGGTTTGTCCCTCATACCTACACTATGAATATATGGGTTTGAGTTTAATTATTGTAATATATATAGGGGTGAATTCATAAAGAGCCAAAAAAATTATTGGTTTATTGTTTTTAGCCACACATTTAATTTTTATTGTGTTTATCAATTTTGGCCTCTTTCGGACAAAAATACCCCTAAATTTGAAATGTGAAAAAAAATTGAACATTGAGTTTTTTTGTTAGGGTTTTGTGAAATCAAGGAAAAGAAAAGAAAGAAAGAGAGCAAACAAGAGAAAGAGAAGCCGCTATCATGAAAGAGAGAAAGAGAAGTCGGACCTCTTGGAAGCCACTATCGTGGAAGCCGCCGAACCTGCCGTCATAGCACCTGTCGTAGCCGCCGCAACCGTCGGTCTAGGTCATCGAATCTGCCGCTCTATGGTGCCATTGCCGCTACAATCTCTGCCCTTGTCGCTACAATCTCTGCCCTTGTCTTCGAAGCCGTTGAATCTGTCGCTGAAGAGTGTCGTCGCCGCTACTGTCGCTGCCCTTTTCGTCGAGCATTGTACAAGTCTGATTGTTCTTGTTGATTTGTTAAAATTCAATTGTATGAGTTGTTTTCCTTTTCTTTGATTTCCTTTTCTACTGATAAACTCAAAATATTATATAAAATTTTTGTAGTTGGATGCAAGAATTAGGATAGAAAGTTACATAGTTATTTTATTTGAACGGAATTTTTTTTTATGGATTTTGCTGGATATTGTAATTCATTTCTTGTATAAAATTTTAGCTTGTAAAAAGTTGAAGAAAGCTAAATATTAATGAATTGAACAATTTGGAACTCGTTAGGAATTCTTGATTAAATCTATTTTCTTGTTTCAAATTTCTTTGTTAGCTGCATCTGTACACTATACTAACACATTACTAGCCTATACTTAAAATACAAATACATTTTTGAGACATTATATATAAAGTGAACACAAAGTAGGACAAAACTTCTCATGTGTCAAGCCTGTAGTATACTACTACATTGTTCAGGCAAGTACATGTACATGGTGTGACTGGGGACAATGACTTGCACTTCTTAATGAGGGGTAAAAGGGCTAAATTCACACAAAGTGATCTCTCTGTTTTAACTGCTTTGTTGTCTATAGTTGTGCTACTTATATGTATACAGTTTTGCAGTCCTTATTATGAGAATAGATGGTATTTAAACAGGGGCTGAGAACATTATAACTTATAAGGTTTAGTCAAGTAGAAAATGTCTCCGTAGAGTTGTTTTTTTTATGCATTTCTTACCAGTTAAAGATCCACATCTTGAACCAATACTAAGTTTTTACTTTTTATGATCCAAGTCTAAAGATCAAAGCTAGGTATTGCTATTTAACGAGCTTGTAATCTAGGCTTGTCTATAGTTTGCCCTTCGCTTTTGAGCACATCAATGGGGTTACAAATGTTGGATGTCTTTTTTTTTTGTGGAACCACAATATATGACAATAAATCATCAATGGATGATTTATAATTACCCATTTTTTCAAGTTTGTATTCATTATCCGTAGGATCAGAAATATCGACCACTTTGATCGTATATGGATCATTTTGGTTGATTTCATCTGATATGTCTTCTATATTGATTTTGTGTTACTACAGGATGGAAAAGGATCAGAGAATACTAGAATTGACAATAGAGCTCAACAATGACAGGCAACGAAGTAAACGTTAATGTGCAGCATACCAGAAAGAATTATGAATGGTATTGAATTTTGTTGAGGAACATACAGATCACTTGTCAGAAAGAATTCAGGATATAGTCAAGAACATAAGAGAACTTGAAGATGAGCAACAGCTCGAGGATTCAGATGGTAGATATGTTTAGTTGTTTTTGCTAGGAGTTAGTAGGTTTAGAAAACTGTACATTTCTCTTTATCTTTTTATAGATGGAGAACTAATGAGTGAAATGTCAGATTGCTTTGAAAATATTGTGAAGAAGGAGCTTTCGGCAATGAAAGGGCTCCTAAACGCATGCCTCGGGTTTAGGGAGGATATGGCATTTTAAATTTTTGCAAACAGTGTAGCGGCAGATTGATAGGTTTGTTTATTAGACATGGTTGTTTTGGAAATTGTTCTTTGTCATGTAACTTCATTACCAATTGTGATTGATTACGTTGTTGAAGCATCATCATTGTTTTTGAAGTGTATAAAATGAATGAAACTCGAATTTTGTTCTTTGAAATGTATCAAATCAGTCTTCCAAATATAATGATTAAATGAACTGGTATGTAACTTCATTATTAACTAACATGTAACTTCAGTATCAACTGACATCTAACTTCTAGCATGTAACATTACTGGAATTGTATATGAAACACTTTTTCAAATGAGTTAATTAAATGAGTTGGCATGTAACTTCAATATCAACTAGCATGTAACTTTAGTATCAACTGTCGTGTAACATTACTGGAATTGTGTATGAAAATACTCTTCCGAATAAGTTGATTAAATGAGATGGCATGTAACTTCATTATTAACTAGTATTTAACTTCAGTATCAACTGACAAGTAACTTCTAGCATGTAACATTATTGGAATTTCAAAATCCGATATAAGCATATATTTATACTGGAATTTGCTCTTCAAATTCAATTCTCATATCATTTTAAATTGTCATTACTAATAAAAAAATAATTAAAAATGTTGAATTGGCATGTAACTTCATTTTGAACTAGCATATAACTTAAGTATCAACTGACATGTAACATTACTGAAATTGTGAATGAAATCAATCTTCTAAATGTGGTGATTAAATACGTTGGCATGTAACTTCATTTTTAACTGGCATGTAACTTCATTTTTAACTAGCATGTAACTTCAGTATCAACTGACATGTAACTTCTAGCATGTAACATTACTGGAATTCAATTCTTATATCATTTCAAAACGACATTGCTAATACAATAAATAATTAAAAAGTCATCGCTAATACATGATTTCAATCTTCATCGTCGTGACTACCCCTGTCAACGTTAGGTATCGAGTTGTCATCAATGTTATCGGTAACTTCATTTTCAACTGACATGTAACTTCATTTTCAACTGGCATGTAACTTGTAACATGTAACAATACTTGAGTTCTAAATTGGAATGAAATTATTTGTGAACAGATGTGTAACTTCATTTTGAACTGGCATGCAACTTGTAACATGTAACAATACTAGAGTTCTAAATTGGAATGAAATTAGTTTTGCATAGGCATGTAACTTCATTTTCAACTGGCATGTAACATGTGACATGTAACACTACTGGAATTGTAATTTGGAATCAATGTCTTTCAACTGTCAAATTCAATATGAACTTAATAAAGTCTACAGTACGTAAAAAAGTATTTCACCCATATATACAAGAATTAAAACATCATTACTAATACAGTAAAATCTAGGTTGTACCAACAACTTCTGGTGCCAATAGACACTTTTGTGAATTGCGGTCACATATAGTTGGGTCTACAATTTAATGGATCCACATGTTGTCAGTTGCCGAAGAAACCCGCCATACACAGGTTGTGAAGTAGGTCGGTTACATTGGTCAAGAAATGTCGATTGTACTAGGTTGTCATCTTGCACACAATCTGTTGCTTCCTTCGCAGAAACAGAGACAAAAACCTCAGGTAATAGCTTATCTTTATTCATCTTACATTACATGTCATTATCATTCTCAATTCTCGGATGAGCAGTACCACTAATTGTAATGGCCAATGAGCATAATTGTAAGTTGTACCTAGCAGCATCAACTTTGACAACATCTTGTACCAACTTCACCAAGGCATCATAACTCACACATCTACGAACATTGACCGACTTTGTCATACCACCCTCGTAACAATTGCCCACCCAACGTCCACTGTGATGGATGACCAATTTTGTTGCACACTTGCACCCATATTCCTACATGTAAAGTAATTAATATTTAAAATATTTGACATGTAACTTTAAAATGATCTGATATGTAACAAAACAGGACTTGGATGGAATGTAACTTCAAAAATAACCTAGCATCTAACTTCACAAATCCCCTAGTATGTAATTTCATAAGTAACCTAGCATGTAACTTTAAAAATAACCTAGCATGTAACTTGGATATAAAAAATAAACATGCATGTAACATTAAAAATACTGGCATGTAACTTGGGTACAAAAACTTACAATAGCTGGGTTTCACTCTAAATCGAAATTACAGAAAGACATGAAACTTAGAAATCAACCGACATGTAACATTAAATTGAACTGGCATGTAACATTAAAATAGCCTAACAAGTAACCTGGGAACAAAAAATTACAGTACATGGGTTTCACTCAAAATCGAAACCAACCTCTTTTTCTTGAAATTAAACTTGAGAGTTCTTAAGAAAACTAAGTGGGAAAAAGATACATACCTTCAACTACTTCAAGATTGAGTTGAATGCTAGGTTTCGGATCTGGATCTACCTTCAAGAATGTTGTGTGCCAAATCAATTGAAAGCGACAAAATAGTGAGACGAGTTGCTGAGACGACGAAACGAAATGCAGAGACAAAGACACAAAATATAGAGACGATTTACAGAATTGGTTTAGAGAGAGAGATAAAGACCGAAATCGGTTTAGAGAGAGGTGAAGAACCGAAAACTGTTTAGAGAAAGAGATGAAGAACCCAATCGGTTTAGAGAGAGATAAAGACCAAAATGGGTTTAGAGAGAGATGAAGAGCCAAATTGGTTTACACACAGTGAGAGTGAGAAATCTGATTTTGAAAAAAAAATTGGGGGTGAAGGCAATGATAAGTGACAATTTGGGCGGAAAATAATGGGTTTAATAAAACTAAAGTGAGGGCATACTTGTCACTTCAAAGTTAAAGATGCTAACCATAGTTAAAAATAAATATTTGGCTAAAAACAATAACTTAATAATTTTTTTGATCATTTCTTACAATTCTCTATATATATATATATATATATATATATCATAATCACGTCCCCTCAGTTCATAATCAAAAAAAGGTTTTTTTTTCTATTGGGATTTAGGCTCTACAACAATTGCTTGGAATAAAGCTCCCAACCTACATGAGTGGTTCTAGAAGGGTCTCCTCACGGTTTGTGGCTTAATAGCCAAATATGAGATTATAACTTTTTTTAAAGTATTGTAATAGGACCGTCGGCACATATCAATATCAAACAATATATGTGTGATCTAGATATCTACTTCAAATGCTTATGCATGGTGAGACTCGAATTCCTGATAGGGTACATAATTTTATGACACAAATTTTGACATGATTTTGGATCAATAATATATTAATCATTTAGATTAATCCACATGTCTTTGATTTATTTTATTTTATTGAAATATTACAGAAAATTTGAGATTTTTGGAAGTACAACACATTTGAACCACTATAAAAAAAGGTCATTTTCAACGGCTAAATGCCATCGAAAAAGGCTATTTTCCGTCGGAAATACGCTTTTCCGTCTGGAAATAACCGTCGGAGGCCGTCACAAATATGCTTGTCGCAAATAACCATTTACAGACGAGCCGTCACAAATACGACCATTTCCGACGGTTAGGGCCGTCAGAAAAAGAAAAAATGTCATCGGTAATAGTAATTGAAGGTGGTCAAAATTACTAGTATTTCCGACGGCTTACCTTTATTTTTGACGGTAAATTGCCATCGAAAAAAGTTTAATCAAAAAAAATGACACGTGCTGCATCGCACCATCACCCAAGCTAATTTCATGCGTTTATGTGGCTCGAACCCATGACCTCAGTGATAGATAGTGAATGTTGCTCTTACTGTTTGACTATAACTTTATACTTGATATCTTTTTCATACTATTTATATATAAGCTATTTATATGTTTGAATACTATCTAATTAAATATATATTTTTGTAGAATATTTAAATATAACTATTGATACATTTTACTACTTTATCTTGAAATAGGATACGTATATTATACCCTTGTTAATTTTATTTTTTATAATCAATATTTTACAAAAAAATTAATAATTTAAACTGATTTCAGTAAAATTTATAATTATTTTGTATGATAAACAAATAGATATTAAAAAATATTATTATAGTTTTTTTTTCTAAAAAATCTAATATAGTAAGTCATTAAACACAATTATAAATAAATAAGTAATTACAAGAATGTAATTACTAATAATTTTGCTATATTTTATATTTATATAACTTAGTTAGATGTACAAATAAAGTAAACTACTTATTAGTACAATTGTTTTGTCCCTAAAGTCTGGTCTCTATTATATAATTTTCTTGCAGAAATCGTCATAATTTTTATTTTATTTTTACATTATCAATGATATAGTTTTTTGAAAATTTCAAAATTAAATCAAAATATTTGGTGAAAAATGTGACAGAGAGGTTTCGTTAAAAAAATAGTGATAAATAAAAAGTAACATAAATAGTGATACATTTAAAATATTGACCAACAAGTTACATTATTTTTTTGTAGTGTATAAATTGTATAACACATTCCATTGTAATTTATTAATTAATATTATAATAATAAATTAATTATTTTTTTCTATGACAATGCCATAACAAATAATGTAGAAAATAGTACTACATTTTCGATAGCGTAATTTCCATTAAAATTAATTTGAATTAAATTTTATCATTTCCAACGACACTCTTTATGTCGTAAGAAATGTGTGTAATATTGATTGTTTTTTTCATTAATTCCGACGGCACAAAAAACACCTTCAAAAATATGGACTATTTTCGATGGCACGAAAAATATCGTCGAAAATGTTGTATTACTTCTTCCATATTTCCGACGGTATAAAGACTATTTCCGACGGTTACTCAGCCGTCGAAAATGCGATATTTTAATTTCACTCATTTCCGACAGCTCTAATATGGCCGTCAGAAAAGGTATCATTACCGACAGAAATTAGTGCCGTCGGAAATAGTTAGTCACTGTCCTATGTAAATTTTATCAGATATACACGTCATTAACAAATAGTATAATTTTGCCAGGCGGACGTCCGAATAGGCATCCTGTAAGGCATCACCAAAGAAGAGAAGGCCGAATAAACAAGTATTGAACAAGACATGCTCGAGGTCAACTGGCGCCATATACTACTCTGGGACAGTTAAACATACTCGGGGCTAATTGATGACATTGTCTACTCGGGATCAGATGACGTCACTCGGGACCAGCAGATATTATTTTCTACTCGGGTCAAACATAAAGAAAACCGAGTAGAAAAGCCTAGCGCGTAGCTCACATGAATCAAGTCATTAAAATACACGAAGGTATCCATATCAAAGGAATTCCTAGAAGAACAGAATTATCAAGCAGGAAGGGTTCCTAATCAGGCAACAATTTTATTTCTTCAAAAAGACTACAATCTCATAAGGAAATAAGTCCTAATTGGATTACATTACTAGAGTCTCATTTGGTCTCACTACAAGTATCCAAAACAGGAAAGAAGACATACCACTTCGAACAAGCAAACAATCGTAATTAAATACAAAGATCTTTTATTACTTGTACAAAGAATATTAGAGTTCTATAAACATATAAATAGACCCATAATCTCATTACACAGATATACAGCAATCATAGAAAAATACCGAGAGAAGAAAGAGAGATCGAGACTTGTAATTATATTATTTCATAGTGGATTTTGGCTTGGTTGATCAATCAACCACCCGTGGACGTTTCTCCGGTCATCGGAGTTTTACCACGTAAAAAACTTGCGTCTGATTACTTTCTCTTTCTCTTTCTCTTTGAAATCACAGCTAAAATCCAATCCTTATTGGCTATTTCTCACACATCCAGAAATCAATGTCAACAATTGGCGCTAGAAGAAAGGGCGAACCTCCGATTTAATTAAGGATAATGACAGGAAGTAGAAGCAGAAGCAGTTCTGGGGATGTCCAAAAATCTCCAGATAATGTCCGTGTTGGCAGTAGCTCGCGAGATCTCGCTCCAACTAGCAGAGACCTGACACAACGCTTCCGGGAGGCGTTGCAACAGTTGGTGGCAGATGCAGCAAAGGAAGGAGTTGATCTACTGGCTGTAGAAGATGCACAAACTCCTAACCTCCCACCTGCGAGGCTCCGTTTGGTTGTAGTAGGGCCAGAATTAAATAAACCGGAAGCCGAAAGGAATTCTGCCACAATCAATCAGGCTAGATGTGAAACACCTGAAGAGGAACGACCACGCCAGAAGCAGAACCAGGATCAGACAGTCCGCACTAGACACCACAAACATGACCGGCACAGGGATATGTCGTCATCAAAAGATAGCGATCGGCACAATTGCAAGCGTCATCACGGAATCATACGTGAAACCCGGCATCAAAGTGAAGAGCCAGAAAGAGGAATGACAATCACCCAGCGGTTCAATCATCAGGGAAGTCCGGTAGGAGACAGAGATGTCGTAATCCGGAGCCTAACTCAAGAAGTCAAGAACAATGGGCGTCAAATGGACGTACCGGTTAGACGTTATGGGTACAATGATTTATCTGACGAGGATTCTGACAGCCCGTTCACTAGGGACATCCTGCGGACTTCATTCCCAAAAAGATTCAGGATGCCACACGTGGAGCAGTTCAAGAAGGATACAGACCCAAAAGAACATGTCATACGCTATAAAAGTGTTATGACCCAGTATGCCCATAGCGATCCCTTACTATGCCTCAACTTTCCACAAACTCTAGGAGACATGGGCTCAAGATGGTTCAAGAGATTGCCCCCAGCAAGCATCGGAAGTTCTAATGAACTGAGCAGGAGTTTTTCAAAGCAATTTCTGAGCAATGTTCACAGAAAAAAATCAGTGGCCTACCTTTCTCAAATAAAACAATGGAAAGATGAGTCGTTGAGTCCAAGGTAAAGAACCAAAAGAGGAAACAGAAAGGAAACAGTAAAGAAAAGAGCAAGGACGGGGGGAACGGGTGTAATGCTGAACAGACCACGGAGAAATACCGAGGTAGATACACCAACTACACCCCTCTTCAGAAAAAACAGGAGAAAATCCTGGCCATTCTGGAAGCAAAGAATATGGTACAAGAGCCACGACGACAGCCTCAGTTCGCCCTGTGAGATACAACCAAATACTGCCGATTCCATAAAGAAATCGGTTATGGGACATCCAAGTGTTACCAGCTCAGAGATTACATAGAAACCCTCATTTGGGAAGGACATCTAAAGGATGTAATCTTGAAAAGGGATGAGAAATCAGAAAAAAATAAAGAGATCAGGGCCGATCACAGCTCTGATCGAAGCAAAAGGGCCAATCCAGAAGCTAATCAAGTAATACATAAGATCTTTGGCGGACCATCCACTAGGAGAAGTAACCGAGAGCGAACACAGGAAATTAGAGAAGCAGTAGAAGCAAGACATAACTTTGATGTGAACTCGGTGGAGCCAGACCCGAAAAGGGTAAAGGAATGATGGGACCCAATAACATTCACAGAAGCAGACTCATATGGGGTCGACGTTCGGCCAAATGATACCTTTGTCATAAGTGCCCGTATTGGTCACCGGGAAGTTATGAGAATTTTGATAGACAATGGAAGTTCGACAGACATTCTCAATATAGCTGTCTATGATCAACTCAGGTTGGACCGAAAAGATCTACAACCTTTCCACACTCCACTCAGAGAATTCAGGGGAATTTAGGTCAGGACACTCGGGACGGTAAAGATACCTGTGAAGATCGGAGTGGCACCTTGTCAGAGAACTGTATTGCTCGACTTCGTAGAAGTAGACTTAGACAATTGGTCGTATAATGCGTTATTGGGTCGGCCATTCTTAAATAAAACTAAGGCCGTAACAACCACTTATGCCTTAATGATCAAGTTCCCGACCGAACATGGGGGTCGGGGTAGTCAATGGATCCTAAGAGATGGCCCGAAGAGCTAACTTGTCAGTATACAACAACAATAATAATGAACAGGTTTGCACTATAACACAGCCAAGTCAAAGCAAAGAGCCACTATCGTTCAAATTCGACCGAAGGGAAGAGCCGAATGAATCCAAAACTGAACCGATCGAAGAAATTATCTTGAAAAAAGATGAACCAGATAAGAGGATCAAGATCGGGGGCAACTTGGAAGAAAAAGTCAAATAAATCCTCATTGATCTACTCAAAGAATACATGGATGTGTTCACTTGGAGTCATGAAGATATGGTCGGGATAGATGCCCGAATAATATCTCACCATCTCACAGTACACCCGAATGCAAAACCGGTGATACAAAAGAAAAGATCATTCAATCTCTAGAGAAGTCAGGCAATCAAACAAGAAGTAGAGAAATTACTCGTTGTAGGGTCGATTAGAGAGGTCAACTATCCTCAATGGGTAGCTATTGTAGTCCTCGTCCAAAAGAAGAATGGACAATAGAGAATGTGTGTAGATTTCACAGATCTGAACAAGGCATGCCCAAAAGACAGTTTTCCACTTCCGAGGATAGATCAGTTGGTGGACGCTACATCAGACCATGAGTTGCTCAGTTTCATGGATGCCTACTCAGCATATAACCAAATCCGGATGAACAAAGCTGACGAAGAAAAGACAGCATTCATAACTGATCATGGTTTGTACTATTACACAGTGATGCCCTTCGGATTAAAAAATGCAGGGGCAACCTATCAAAGACTGGTCAACAGAATCTTTGCACGGCAAATAGGAAGGAACATGGAAGTATACATTGATGACATGCTGACCAAGAGCATCACGACAGACAAGCATACTTCAGACCTGCGAGAGACATTTGATGTCTTGAGGCGATACCAAATGAAGCTGAATCCGAACAAGTGTTTATTCAGAGTTCCCTAAGGAAGATTCCTGAGTTTTCAAGTTCACCAAGGAGGAATCGAAGTCAACCCTGAGAAGATCCAAGCCCTGTAGAAAATGACTTCACCAAGGACACTAAATAAGTACAGCGCCTAACAGGATGCTTAGCTTCCTTGGGCAAATTCATCTCAAAGGCCACAGACAGATGCGCACCCTTTTTCAAAGTAATTAAAAAAGGAAAATGACTCGAATGGAACGAAGAGTGCGAGCAGGCTTTTTTAAAAATCATGGAATACCTAGGGCAGGCTCTCATCCTTTCAAAACCTCAGATGGGAGAGACACTCCATTTGTACTTATCAATTACAGAACTAGCAGCAAGCTCAGTCCTAGTTAGAATAGAAGATGGAGTACAGAAACCAGTGTACTACACCAGCAAGACACTTTTACCAGCCGAGACCAGGTATTCACAGGCAGAGAAAATGACACTGGCATTGGTTTCAGCAGCAAGGAAGCTAAGGCCATATTTTAAGGCTCATACAATCCAGGTTCTCACCGACTGCCCATAAAAAAATTCTATATAAGCCAGATATTTCGGGGAGACTAACCAAATAGGCTATCGAGCTAAGTGAATTCGATATCCACTACGTCCCTAGGACATCCTTCAAAGGGCAAGTAGTGACAGATTTTATAGCAGAGTTCACAGAGAAAAATCTAGAAGCAAAAAGGATGTTGGGAAAAAATTCCCATGGAAATTGTATGTTGATGGCTCTTCAAACACTCATGACAGCGAGGCAGGGATCGTAGTATGCACCCCAGAAGGAGATGATGTCGAATGTGCCATGAGGTTTGATTTCAAAGCAACCAACAATCAAGCCGAGTACGAGGCTCTACTAGTTGGACTCAGAGTCTGTATAGCTCTCGGGGCAGATAAAGTCGAGATATTCAACGATTCACAGGTAGTTGTCAACCAAGTACTGGACGAGTATCAAGCCAAGGTTGAAGGCATGATAGCCTACCGTGACATTGCAAAACAGCTCCTCCAGAAATTCAAAGAATATAAGATTACCTAGATCCCCAGGGAGGAAAATAAAAAAGCAGACGCATTGTCCAAACTAGCGTCAGCAACAACCACAATCAGGTCAAAGACTATTCCGGTTGCACATCTTCTCAAACCGAGCACAGCTGAACAGAGAAACTTAGAAATTTTAGAAATCCAAACACTGCCAGACGGTTGGATGACTCTGCTAAAAAGGTTCCTGGAAGAAGGCGTGCTCCCGGAAGATCTCTTACAAGCAAAACGTATCAGATATAGATCAACAAGGTATATATTGGTTGGAGGAGAACTATACAAAATGGGGTATTCCCGAACACTTCAAAGATGTATGTCAGAGGAGGATGCATATCGGATATTACAGGAAATCCGTGGAGGAGTTTACGGAAACCACACTGGGGTAAAAGTTTAGCACACAAGGTACTAAGGCAAGGCTAATATTGGCCTACTCTATTCTCAGATACGCAGCAATGTTCGGAGAGTTGCAATACTTGCCAAAGGATTGCTAATGATATCTGATAACCCCCTGAACAGCTCAGAAACCTTACATGCTCATGGCCATTTGCCATGTGGGGTTTGGATTTAATCGGCCCAATGCCAGCTGGGACAAGGGGTGGAGTGAAGTATGCCATAGTAGCCGTTGACTATTTCACGAAGTGGGTAGAAGCTGAATCATTGGTGCATATCACAAAAGCAAACACCCCAAATTTCATGAAAAAGAACATACTTTATAGGTTTGGAGTCCCAAACACTATAATCACTGACAACGGCACCCAGTTCAATAACTTGCAATCCAGACAGCTGTGCAAAGAATACCGGATTGCCAATTACTATGCCACACCTGCCCACCCTCAAACAAATAGGCAGGTTGAAGCAGTGAACAAAATCATCAAGCACACAATCAAAGAAAAGCTAGATGCCAAGAAAGGAAGCTGGGTTGAAAAACTTCCCGAGGTATTATGGGCATATCGAACAACAATAAGAACGTCAATAGGAGATACTCCATTCACTCTAGCGTTTGGAATGGAAGCTGTTACCCCCATAGAAACGTCATACGCGTCACCCCGGGTCAGGCTATATGATGAAGAACAGAATATTGATATGCTATTACAAAGTCTAGATGAGCTAGAAGAGAAAAAAGAGAAGTCCCGAATACGAAATATAGCATATCAGCAAAGAGTCGCTCGCCACTACAACTCTCATGTTTGAGTCAGAAAATTCCAGCTAGGAGACCTAGTACTCAGGAATGTGTCATTGATCATAAAAAATAAAGCTGCAGATTCCCTGGCTGATAAATGGGAAGGCCCGTACAAAGTCGAAGGAATAGCTGGCTATGGAGCATATTGGATTGCACGACCCAAAGGAGGGGGTATACATCGACCATGCAATGCCCAATATCTGAAGATTTTCTATCCTTAAATTATTTTTTGTTCTTTTTTCTAGCCAGGACAATTTTAGTTAGGTTAGATATTAACTGTGGAATTTAAAACTATTTTTGCAGTTATAAATAAAAATCAAACTCGGGATTTCTAAAAGATAAGCATCAAACTCGGGATTTTCGAAAGAAAACATATGATAATAAGAACATATAGAAGACAAGCATGATAATAAGAACATGCAAACAGAATACTCGGGACCATTAATTCCCGAATGGGCGGAGAAGCTCGAAGAAGCATGCTAGCCGAGCAAGGTCAATTGACCTTAGCAAAAAGGCAAACCCGATGCACCAGCTCGGGATGCTATCGGGAAAAATTTCGATGAAATGCGTAGCTGTGTTAAGGAATTCAAAAAGCTTAACGATTCGGCAAACCCTTGCGCATAAAAGCTGGGGAGACATCCTCGGTAATGCGTAAGGACTCGAACATATGATCATGGTGAGCCTTGATGTAATGTTCGGGTAGCAACCGTGTATGAAACACAAGTATAAACTTACTTGTCTGTTTTAAGATGACTCGGTTAATAATACTAGCCAGTTTAATAAGATACTTGACATAAAGGTTGCAAGAGCCAGTCTAATAAGATACTTGGCATTAAAATTATTTGGGTGACAACCAGTTTAATAAGATACTCGGTTAAGTTACTCGAACATCAGAGTTAGCCAGTTTAGTAAGATACTTGGCATGAAGATTGTAACAGCCAGTTTAATAAGATACTTGGCGTTAAAAATTGTTCAAGGAAAGAAACTGGTTTAATAAGATACTCGGTTAAGTTACCCCGAACAGAAATAGCTAGTTTAATAAAATACTCGGCAACAATAAAGTCAAGTTGAAGGTGAATCCTTAGAAGCAATGAAATCAGAAGCTAAACTCAAGATTTTATTAATATGTCCAAAGAATCGTTACAAAAAATTGTTATAAAGAATTCTTTACAAAAGAATTGTTACAAGAATTACAAAGAATTGTTAGTTTCTACAAAACTTATGAAAATTCTACAAAAATCAAGGTTGTGAGGATTTGCCAATACTCGGGTCGGGCACCATCTCGTACTCGCGGAGCAGACTTTCATTGGAAGGCCAAGCAATCGTGTCGACCGAATTGTCCATCCACTGGCTGTAATCTTCTCCTAGGATCGGTCCAACATCAGGGACCACACCCTCCACTACCGACTCCTGACTGGCATAAAAGATCGAGAGGGAGTGCTCGGATGGAACCTCCAAATGCATAGGATGGGGCTATTTGCCTTGACTACGGCAGTAAGCTCTCCACTCCTTCATCTGAGTCCGAAGAGATTCCAAGGACCAATCATATAATTTTTGATCGACAGCTCCCATTTGGCTCGGGCTTTCTCAGTTGCCCGATTCTTAACCTTGAAATACTCGCTAGCTGAAACCAACCCACGCTGAAACTCCCAAAGGAGAAGTGCATCGTAGGCAGGGGATCTCTTGAAACGATCTACCCATTGCACTTCAAGTTCCAGTCTGGCCTCCTTGGATAGAGACTCGACCGTCAGAGTCTGGCTTTCCAAGTCTTCTATTTTCTGCTCATACGTCGACTTAGACTGCTCTGCTTCCTGTTCGACCCTAAGCATTGATTCTTGGGCAGAGGACAACAAATTTTGAAGTGAAGTTGTCTTCTCCTTTGCCAAATAAGCTTTCTCCTCGGTCTCAACCTGCTTCGCCAAACAGTGGTCGACGAACACTTGGGCAAAGCCCACCTATTTTTCATAAGCCGCTTCAACCTGAGTATGGCTATCATCATTTTCCTTCAGCTGAGCTTCGAGACGCCTTATCCTATCAGCTTGATGTAGCTGCTTCTGAACCAGCTCAGCGAACTCGGCCACCATCTACAAAGAAGTTTAATTAAAAATCTAGCAAATAAAACGAGCAAAACAATTAAAGAAATTAAGGATAACTTACATAAGATGCACTGTTGAAAACGTTCTGAAGACGGTATGTTAGGGAGCCATCCCGAAAATAACCCCAGCGGTCTTCCCCGGTGAAAGCTCGACCGGATGACATCTCCCACAGCGTATCCTGGGAGAAGGATATGAAGGAACCCCTAAAGGTTTAGCCCATTGATCTTCAACCTCGGGGGAAAGGGAACTCTTGTTCGGCTCCAAAGTCTCCGCATCTGTCGATGCTCCAATATCAACGCTCGGAGGAATATCAGCCACAATATCTTCATTGTTAGAGTCGATGAAATAGACCACCCGAGGAACATTGAGAGGGCGAGTTGAAGAGCTGACTGTCTTCTGCTTCTCAGCTCGAGAACGGTGGAAGCTGAGATCAGCTGTGGGATCTTCCTGAGCCTCATCCCGGAAAGACTCAAAAAACTTGGGACATGAAGGTACTTATCCTGTGGAGGAATTACCTCCATCACCGGTGTCTAACCGTACAGCAAGTCCTTCAAGCTCTCACTCTGCCTCTCCCCATAATCAGGCAGCTAAGTATCTGTCGGGCTACTTGGACCACTAGTCTCCTCAACGGTCGGCTGAACAACGTCCTCATGGATGTATTTAGGGATTTGCTCCTCGGTAACATCAGTCTCCTCGCCAGACTCAGGTGGAGAAATACCATCATTGCTCTGACGAGAAGCTTCTTTTCGGCTCGCCTGAAGAATCGACTTCACTTGGCGAACTTGGAGGTCGCAGACGATGTCGGTGTCGTACACTTAGAAAAAAAAAAGGGACCGCATCAAAATCCGAAAAGCAAATAAACAATAAAAAAAAGGGTTACAAAGATCACTTATATCGCCTGCGGTAAGCCAAAATTTGGCTGAAGAAGCCGAGCTCTATCATCTTCGCCTCGTTAAAAAATGTAAGATATGCTCCTCTTCTCCAGCGTGCGAACGGCTGCCCGAGCAAGCCTGGTCAGCTTAGCGTCGCTAAAATTAAGCTTCTTCTTGTTCCAAACCTATGGAGAACAAAAGAAGCGGGGAACTTTCAGCACCCTCCGAGTTTCCCTAGCCGAGAGGGTGACTTCAAGACCCAGATTCCCTCTTGTAAAAAACCAACTGTTCTACCATAAATTATTGGATGAAGGGAATCCCCATACAAACCCCCTCTTTTTGGGGTCATCAAAGGTGTCGATATCCCGATTCACCATTGTCCCCTCGGGGACCCAGCAGTTCGACGGATTAGACATAAGGAAATAGATTCTTGTTTTGACAGACTGCCTCAGCATGAAGAAATGTCTGATCTCACTCGGGGATGGCGGCGATAAGTTCATCCGGCTGTACATGTGCCACATGCACATCAGAATCTTGTAACTGTTTGAGGCCAGTTGAGCCGAGGCAATCCCTATTTCAACCAAAAACAAGGCAATGAACAGTTGAAGAGGAAGTGTGACGCCGCAGCAGAGCATGGATCCATAGATGGCCACCATGCCCGGGAGAGGATTCCACTCAGCTCTATCACCAGCAGGAACCAGAACAACCGAGTCATCCAAATCGAATCGGGCACGGTACTTCTCGATCTCATCCGCCCCCGACCACATTCGGCTCGTGTCAAACCCATTCGGGCGATCAGTAGAGAAAGTGAGACAAGATACTCTGAATGCCTCTTTAACATCGTTATCTTAAACAGTCTGCTCCCTGATCCGAACGCCGCCCGAGCCATGCTTATGGACTTCACTTCTGCTTTGATGTTTTCCCATCCTTCGTAGAGGTACCCTGTGATTAGAAACATCATATTCAAAATTGGATAAAGAACCGGATACAGAAAATTGGATGTCAGGGTGAAGCCTATAAACATCAACTTATAAAAATGGAGGTTCATTCGTAGGGATTTCCCCCAACAATCTTCGAACACAGGAAACCAGTTGGAAAACCCCATGATCGAGCGCTTCAAAAGCGATAATAAAAAGCCGTTGACGAGAGGACGGATTCATTAACACTAACCTTGAAATGAAGTAATCTGGAAATCTCCTACGAAAAAATGGCGATTTGCTGCGAAGAAATCTGGGCTGGAAAAGAATTTTCTGGTTTTCAAGTTTTTTAGAATGGATAAATGCAACCCTTCAGTGAAGAATTTAAAGGGGAGATAGCACGAAACCCTAAGGTCTCAAGGTGGGAAAAATCTATGATAAGATTTGATGACGGAGGAGGCGTACGAAAAGACGCGAAGGTCGTTTCTAATAAATGAATCGAAAAACGAAGCGGCATAGGACACGTGTCAAGAAGAGAACAGGCTTTCACCGTCAGAATTCCAAAACGTCGCCATCATTGAAGATCCCGCATGAGGGGGAAAATCAGATTTACAGGGTCAACATTAAGACACGCCATTATGATAAGACATTTACTTTGGCACAGAAATAAAAATTGATTTGATTAAAGTACTTTTGCCCAGAACAAAAATTTACTCGGCAAAAATATTTTAAGGGGGTATTGTCGTATGTAAATTTTATCAGATATACACGTCATTAACAAAAGGATAAATTTGCCAGGTGAACGTCCGAATAAGCATCCTGCAAGGCATCACCAAAGAAGAGAAGTCTGAATAAACAAGTATTGAACAAGACCTGCACGAGGTCAACTGGCGCCATATACTACTCGGGGTCAGTTAAACATACTTGAGGCTAATTGATGACATTGTCTACTCGGGGTCAGATGACGTCACTTGGGACCAGCAGATATTATTTTCTACTTGGGTCAAACATAAAGAAAACCGAGTAGAAAAGCTCAGCTCATAGCTCACACGAATCAAGTCATTAAAATACACAAAGGTATCCATATCAAAGGAATTCCAAGAAGAACAGAATTATCAAGCAGGAAGGGTTCCTAATCAGGCAACATTTTTATTTCTTCAAAAAGACTACAATCTCATAAGGAAATAAGTCCTAATTGATTACATTACTAGAGTCCCATTCGGTCTCACTACAAGTATCCGAAACAGGAAAGAAGACAAACCACTTCGAACAAGCAAACAATCGTAATTAAATACAAAAATCTTTTATTACTTGTACAAAGAAAATTAGAGTTCTATAAACATATAAATAGACCCATAATCTCATCACACAAATACACAGCAATCATAGAAAAATACCGAGAGAAGAAAGAGAGATCGAGACTTGTAATTATATTATTTCATAGTGGATTTTGGCTTGGTTGAAATACCGGTCAACGGAGTTTTACCACGTAAAAAACTTGCTTCCTATTACTTTCTCCTTCTCTTTCTCTTTGAAATCACAGCTAAAATCCAATCCTTGTTGGCTATTTCTCACACATCCAGAAATCAACGTCAATAGTCACTACTATGCATTTTTTTTGTAGTGAACCCAAAAACCTCATGTTTTATGGTGTAGGTGTGAGAGACAAACCACTGAGCTGTTGATGCAATATTTTTAATCTTACTCAATTTAAAATATTTGTTCGTTCACTGGGATCGGTTATTCAAAGTAGTTGAAACTAATTAACTTGATTAACCCTACTAAATACAATAGAATTAGAAGGCATAATTCTTGTCTTGGATTGGTATTCGAATTCACTAATATGTAAGAATGTAATAAACTAAATGACACAAAATCTCACACGAAAATATGAATATGAGGGAAATGATAGGGAATCAATGCAACCTAATTAAACTACTCGATGTAATCCACAAGTCTCATTAAAGCACTTTAATCCAATTGATAGGATTTGTTTCATGAAACACTTAATCCTTCCTATTACTCACACATGGTCATGTAATGAGTAATTGTTATAATTATTTTTTAATTAAAACTCTAAACCAAATCACACATATTATGGTCATGCATATGGAAGTTTTCTCAATTATTAAGCTTGTAGTTAAGGATTAAATGGGATGGTCACCCACATCTAACCCTTTACATCATATATAAACTAATCATAACACAAACATTCATTGAGGTCTCATTTGAATATAAGTAGAGGAATTAGAGCAAGTATTTCAATAAAAAAGACTACCAAGGAATTTAATTAAAAACCATTAGACTATAGGATTACAAAGAGTTGTTCAACCGGTTACATTAATCCCCAAACTTAGAGATTAGTTACACATCAAGGAAAAGAAATAAACAAAGAAGAGTTAAAGAAGAAACCCAAGTTGGTCATTTGGGGTTCCTTGAATTGTAAGCTTCCGCTTATTACTTTCCAAGGTTCCAAGATGGATGGAGGAATGAATAATGTCTAAGGATGGTGATGAAAGGGTAAGGGTGTCCAAAATTTTGTGTGGCTAATGTTACATCACTAGAATCTAAGATGGATATTTATATGAGACCAAAAATAGGTCAGGAATCAACCTAGAAACGCATGCTTGTGGACTGTCGCCACTATGTATGTCGCGGTCATCCATGACGACAATTCGACAACGACACCTCACTTCTTCATTTTCGCGCATGCTCTCTAAGCAAAACTTTAGGTGACTCATAAAACAAGTATCTGTCTCCTGTTATGTCGCGTCCTTCCATGAAGACGCACCATGACGGTGACATCTTGTGTCTTTTTGTCCAAGTTTCAAATTTCCAGCTTTTTTGGGTCCCAACTTCACTCATATCTCCCTTATGATGCCGCTAATATAAAATTCTACAAAAACACTTAATCGAGCCATTAAACATTTGATTTTACCCAATAATTGGGCAATAAGCATAGGTAGGGGGACTCAAAATCTAATGTTATCATGACTCGATCAACACCCCCAAACCTAGCATTTTGCTCGTCGTCAAGCAAAATCAAGACAAACAAAAACAAACAGCAAAACAATACAAGGACTCGATAAAAACAAAAGAAATTTAAACAACAATAACTCAATAGTCGTATTTTCAACTGGTGATGAGATGCAAAGATGTACGGATAAGAAGAGTATATGCAAGTAAAACATTCTTAAGCAACTAGAAGGCACTCACGGGACACTCGAACAACATGAATCCCACACCTAGAGTGCTCTCATGTGGGGAACTACTCACTCTCACACCTTGAGCATAATTCGCTTTGACTCTAAACCTCACATGGACATTCTCTTTTCTTTCCTTTCGGGGTCCTAAGTTCAAACTCATGCAAAGTATGCAAGGATAGAGTTCAGCAAGAGAATCAAATATTTGCATACAATAAGAAATGAAACATTATTATTTTGGTGAACTAGCCTCGGAAATGAATCAAATGCCATGGACGTGGAAGATCATGCTTCAACAAACATTCCCAATCTAGATTTCATAGTAGATCATTTAGGTCTTCCATTTGGTTGTAATGGGGCCATTGGGTGAAATGTGGTGAACAAAGAATAGGAAATGGAATTAAAAAGTCACCAATCATGCTAAGACTCTACATGATACACACAATAATTTAGCTCTAATTGCATCACTTGTCACTAGTGACTAGGCTTACTTTTCATTACACTTGTGCTACACATGAGTACTCTACTAGTGAGTACTTTACAATTACATACAAGACTCGTGTACCATTTTTTATTTTTTTGGCACTTTAGGCTCATAAGTGCACATTTTCGCACTTTCACATTTTTGAGTCTTTTTCCTTGCACATGTATTATATATAGCCTAAGTACACACCACTCTTCATATTTAGAGCTTTTCCACCTTTCAACCTCAACACAACACATCATAACAAGATTGGTAACGAGGGTAGGCATGTGTTTAGGTTTAGGCTATATAGTGTAATGTGGTTCCAAAAGAAAGGTAAGTGTTTGGCCTCAAAATTGGCTTGGAAGCACACAAATAGGGACAAAGAATGTGTTTAGGCTAATTTGAGTAGTTAAACACACACATTGGTTAAAATCATTTCCATCATTTCATCTATCAAAGGAATGTAAGTATCCATCAATTGGGCAATAAGCTGATTAGCCAATAATTTGGCAATACGCATAGGAATGGAGACTCGAAATCTAGTGTTATCGTGACTCAATCAGTTGTGATAGATTGGTTGGGATATCCCGATGTATCTATTGATCCCGATCACCAACAAACCTTAAAAAAATTGTTTCTCTTCTTGCTATGTTGGTCACTTTGACCTTGTGCATTTTCATCTCATGTCTCATTTACTCATACATTCTTTGTTTTCTTTATCAAAATATAGTTTTTTTTTTCACTTTTTCCATTTAAACCTATTTTTTATGTTTTCTACCTTTCTTCCTAAATGTATATTTACTTTAAGAAATTAAATAAGTATCAAAATTTGATTAAGCAAAAATTATTAATTTTTTCATCTCCTAAACTGATGTCCAAGTAATCTAATTAACTCTATTATATTTTTCTTATAACTTGTATTAAATTTCAAATTAAGGATAAGATATAGTAAAGAAGAATAAAGATTACCAATATCACTTTGATTCTCTTTAATGAATTTTAAGAATAAAATATTAAAAGAGAAGTGAGAAAAAAAAACACTAAAGGAGAATTCGTATATATAAAGGAGACAAGAGAATATATTAAGGAAGAAAAAATAAAAATGAAAGTGAAGACAAGAGAAACCTGATTAAGCAAGTGGAAAAAGTATAGAGAGAAGAAAAACACACCGTAAAATGTAACATGAAAGAGGGATAAGAGAGAAAATCTAAATAATAAATAAGAGACATTTAAAAATTGTGACTCCCGAATCTTCCCATTAAAAATATGGTGGATCGAATCGGATCTAATTTTGCTCTAAGATCGGATTGGATTGTAATTTCTTTCTAATCGGATCATGATAAATCCAATTAATTCGATCTGCCACACAACCCTTGATATGGTTAGTTGTCGTACAGTAAAGGGTCATGGTATGAAGACTATGAGCTCAAAGTATAAGGCGTCTTGGATCATTGAAGAGGATATTTATAAGAATATTGACTTAGGTACATCTTTGGGTTTTGATTTTTGTGATAAGAAAGTGAGGTCGGCCATGTCATTGCTAAAGCAATTTCAAAATTGAAGGTTGCTAAACTGAAAAAGGTAAATAAATAATTTTTGTTGCTAGTTCCTTTGCTGTGTTTTGGCTTGAATGATTTTGGTTTTGCATCTTAGGATCATTTTTGTGGGCTTTTGGTTTTGGACCTTTTGTGTGCTTGCTTTGTTAAGTGGGCTATTGGTGGGGCATTTTACGGGCTATGGTTAGTTATTGTACAGTAAAGGGTAATGGTATGAAGACAATGAGCTTCAAGTATAATGCGTCTCGGATCATTGAAGAGGTGATTTATAAGATTATTGACTTAGGTACAGCTTTGGGTTTTGATTTCTATTATAAGAAAGTGAGGTTAGCTGATGTCATTGCTAGAACAATTTCGAAAATGAAGGGTGCTAAGCTAAAAATGGTAAATAAATACTTTTTATTGTTGGTTCATTCGTTGTGTTTTGGTTTGGATGGTTTTGGCTTTGCATCTTGGGGTCGTTTTTGTGGGCTTATGGTTTTGGGACTTTTGTGTGATTGCTTTGTTGTGCTGGCTATTGGTGGGGATTTTTCCGGGCTATGGTTAGTTGTCGTATAGTAAAAGGTCACAGTATGAAGACTATGAACTCCAATTATAAGGCGTCTTGGATCATTGAAGAGGAGATCTATAAGATTATTGACTTGGTACAACCTTGAATTTTTATTTCTATGATAAAAAAGTGAGGTTAGCTGATGTCATTGCTAGAGCAATTTCAAAATTGAAGGGTGCTAAGCTGAAAATGGCAAATAAATAGTTTTTGTTGCTGGTTCCTTTATTGTGTTTAGGCTTTGATGGTTTTGGCTTTGTATCTTGGGGTCGTTTTTGTGTGCTTCTAGTTTTGGGACTTTTGTGTGCTTGTTTTGTTGTGCGGGCTATTGGTGGGGCTTTCTGTTTGTTGTTCGGCTCATTTCTTTTTCTTTTAGGCTGGCAGCTTGGCTTTGTGGTCTGTTTCTTCTAAACTTTTGGCTTGATGAATAAAGTTTAACCGTTAAAAAAAAATCCCATATATATTGTTAATGTTCATGTATACTATCTAACAACCCCCCCCCCCCCCCCCCCCCCCCCCCCCCCCCCCCGGTGCGGGCTATTGGTAGGGCTTTCTGTTTGTTGTTCGACTAGTTTCTTTTTCTTTTAGGCTGGCAGCTTGGTTTTGTGGTCTGTTTCTTCTAAACTTTTGGCTTGATGAATAAAGTTTAACTGTTAAAAAAAAAAACTCTCATATATATTGTTAATGTTCATGTATACTATCTAATCCATATATGGTAAGGCTTTCTGTTTGTTGTTCGGCTCATTTCTTTTTCTTTTAGGCTGGCAGCTTGGTTTTGTGGTCTGTTTCTTCTAAACTTTTGGCTCGATGAATAAAGTTTAACCGTTCAAAAAAAAAAACTCCCACATATATTGTTAATGTTCATGTATACTATCTAAGGGGTCAAAAAAATATTGGCATTATTTGACGGGTGTGTTGTGCAAATATCACCACTTTACTAATGTATGTTTAAAAGGCACCAAAAGAGTCTTTGAGACAAAAATACCCCGAAATATTTTAACAGTGAGGAAGTTGTCGTTTTCAAAGTCAGAGATAAGTAACAGTCAAACCGACTGGAAACAAATCGACGGTGAAGTGACCGGAAGAGCTGCAATTGACAAATGTAAGATTGGTTATTTTTCCTCGTTTTTGTTGTTGTTAACTTGCATTACATGTTTGAATTGAGTTTTATTGATAGCAAATGTAGAAACGGATTAAAATAGAGATGTGAGAATGGTTGTGGTTTAGGTTAGGGTTTGTAATTTGGTTGAATATCAGTTGAGGAAGATGAAATCTGGGTTATCGAGACTTTTTTCAAGAGAATCGAGCTTATTTGTTTAGTCGAGCTTTTTTTCGTGAAAATTAGGTTTTGGTAAATCGAGATTTTTTGAAAAAGAATCGAGCGTTTTTGAAAAGGAATCGAGCTTTTTTGAAATCTAATTGAGCTTTTTTGAATAGGTTTCGAGCTTTTTTGAATAGGTTCGAGCTTTTTTGAAAAGAGATCGAGCCTTTTTTAAAAGGGATTGAGCTTTTTTGAAAGGGATCGAGTTTTTTTGAAAATGAATCGAGCTTTTTTTGAATTGGATCGAGTCATTTTAAAAAGGATCGAGGTTTTTTGAATAGGTTTCGAGCTTTTTTGAATTGGATTGAGCCTATTTGAAAGGGATCGAGCTTTTTTGAAAAGGGATCGAGCTTTTTTGAAAGGGATCGAGCTTTTTTGAAAGGGATCGAGCTTTTTTGAAAAGGAATCGAGATTTTTTTATAAATCGAGCGTTTTTGAAAGGGATCGAGCTTTTTTAAAAGGGATCGTGCTTTTTAAAAAAGGATTCGAGCTTTTTTAAAAATGATTCGAGCTTTTTTCAATAGGTTCGAGTTTTTTTTTTAATTGGATCGAGCTTTTTTATTTGTTTTGTTTAATGATGTTGTATTTCTGTTACATTGCAGATGAGAATTAGGTTGAGGGATTCGCTTAAAACTCCAGAAGGATACTGGTACGAGGGCAAATTGACACGACACAACCATTTTGATGCCCTCGTCCGTATAGACGACGAGCTGAACCGTGTCCCTGTAGAATTTGGAGATGAAGACCGCCGGCGGTTCATGGCGTCATGTTTCGGGCATTTCCTAACGATGCATAGGGAGATGAATTTTTCTGGTGGTATTATCCATCGGTTGCTTTTGAGGGAGCTCCATCATAACGCCCAACAGATGAGATGCACTTCATGTTAGGAAACCAGTCGGTGAGGTTTTCGAAGGTGGAATTTTACCTGATCACCGGACTGGGTTTTGTAGTTGTACTAGAGACCACCATGTATGCAGCAGTGGAGAATGGCATACATGAGCGGTACTTTCCTGGAGCCGAGGAGGTAACGCTGGAGCAGATTAGGGGTGTTGTCACCGGCGTAGAGTTCCAAAAGGCGTACGATGTTGTCAAGCTCTGCCTCTTATATATGCTGAACTGGATACTGATGGGGGTGGATGAGAGATTCAAGATTCCAGTTTGGTAGTTTTGACTGGTTGAGGAGCTCGATGCGTTTGGCGCGTTCTCGTGGGGTGCCCACGTGTACAGGCATTCTATTTACTCATTCAAGCATGCGCTTGACAGGCGAAGAGACGGGTTCGAGCGACGCCAGCAATAAAAGGGCGCTGACATACACAAGGTGGAGACCTGCAACATATACGGTCTATCTCATGCCCTATTGGTAAGAAGTTCGACCTACAAATTGTACTTTATTGTTGGTGCCCAAAATTGTATGGATACTTATCGTACTTATCTTTGATACAGATATTTGCTTTGGAGGTGATCCCTGATTTGGCCGAAGCGGTCGGTGCCAGGAGGGTTACTGATCTGACTCCCCATATTTTAAAGTGGGAGTTGACCAAACAACCGAGAGGGAAGAAGCTAGCAAATATTTTCAAAGCCAGGGTATGTATTTATTTTGTTAATGTTTTTATTAGTTAGTATTTGTACAATGACATTGTTCTAACTAATATTTCAGATGTTTGCGATCAAGGAACTGGTGCCGACACCAGCTGAGAGACAAGCACCGTACTATGTCTGGCTAGACGATGGGGGAGTCTGTATGTAGAAGATGACATGGCTGATATGCCGTATGAGGTCCCTGATCAGACCGCCTTAGGCGGGATCAGTGGTACAGACAAGACCATTGACAGTGAGGGATCTGAGCCCGCTGCTGGGGGTTTGAGGCCCAGTGACAGTGAGGGATATGAGACAGACCCTCAACGAGAAAGGCATAGGCATAGGCATAGGCATAGGCGGGTTCGGTTTTCCACCCCTGGACATAGTACATCTGCAAGGGATTCCCGTGGGGGAGTTGGACGTGATGTAGAGGTTAGTTGAAAACAAAGTTTAGTGTTTTTTATTAACACGTGTTGATAGTTTTTTACTAACAATGTATAATGATTTTAGGCTCCGTGGGCAGATATGTTGAACGATATACGTGAAGCCCTCCGGAAGAGTGACGAGGATTGACAACGTCAACACTTGGAGTTGTTGGATATGATCCGGAAGAGTGATGAGGATCGTCAGCAGCAACCCCGATTGTTACTGGATAAGATCCGGGGGTTTCAAGGTTCGACCATTCGTACACACCGGGATGACCCCCCCACCTCGCAGCACCTCGATCCTCCCACCTCCTAGCACATCGATTCAGCCACAGCGGTCCCCTTCCCCACCCAGCACGTATGTGACGTTGGAGCAGTCCCCTTCCCCACTCAGCACGTCCGTGCCGTCGGACAGGTCCACTCCCCCACCCAGCACGTCTGTGGCATTGGAGCGGTCCCCTCCCCCACCCAGCACGTCCGTACCGTCGGAGCAGTCCCCTCCCCCACCTAGCACGTCTGTGCCGTCAGAGCGGTCCCCTCTCCCACCTAGCACGTCTGTGCCGTCAGAGCGGTCCCCTCTCCCACCCAGCACGTTTGTGTCGTCGGAGCGGTCCCCTCCCCCTGCCAATACACCGAAGCGTTTAGGTAAGCGCGGATGGCAGTTGGTGAGCCCTTACACAGATCCATGCCGTCCAAAGAGGTTGAGGACACGGCCCGAGTCCGTGGAACACATTTTTTACCCCCACGGACTAGTGGACGCTGACCACCTTGCGGCATACAAGGCCTTCAAGAGGAACATCAACGGGGAACAGTGAGTCCAACTTTTTATAATACAAATGGATGTACATTTCTTGTTTATTCTAATTTATGTATAGCTAAGGTAATTAAATTATTAAACAGACGTGATATGGAAGTCCTGGCACCAGTTACAGCGGGATGGTTCGTGCATATGCAGTCCAACTTTATGGACTTGGAGGACACAATACGTACTTATTAAATTTCATATTAACGTTAGTGTAAGTATTGTTGAATTCTTAACAATTACGGTGATTTTATTTTTTGTCAGCATATGGATGTATACCTCAATATTCTTCACAAGCGTCAGCGAGGATTCCACAATGTGTACAACCAGAGGATCAACGTGTTGGATACACAATTTTATGTAAGTAGGTATAACATTTGGGAATCGAATCAAATCAAATCGGTAGCTCACCATAATAGGTGTCATTTAAACTTAACTTATTATAACGGTATAACGGTGACATCACTGTAAGGGACCCAAAAAAAGGTGACATTCCTCACAATTTCCACTACTATCTAATCCCCCCCCCCCCCCCCCCCCCCCCCAAAAAAAAAACAATTGTTTGTTAAATTTAAATTGTATTCCACTAACCAAAATTTTAATTTCAATCATGGTCGTACACATTCTTTCCACACCTAGTAGTCAGGGGCTCGAGTTCCACCATATGTATTTTACAAGTATATATGGGGTGTTTTCTCCCAGTTTGTGGGAGCAGCCCACCCAAATTTTAGCTCATAAGGTTCTCTGAGGTACACAATTCAAGATCAAGACAACCGGAAAAAAACAGACTACTCTAGATAGATGGTTCTCTAAGGAATGTGATTCTGATAATTTTTGTTTTAGTATTTCATATTTAATTATTAGATAGCAGAAATATTAAATTATACCTATAGAATGCGGTCGGTTTTATGAAATTTTATTAAATATCAAAGATTATTAATTATTGAGGTATCAATTTAGAGAGGTTTGACTGTAGATAAAGTTATATTTATATATAATATTTATAATTTATTAGTAAGTTGAAGAAGGGATGGCTCCTGAAAAAATGTTTTATTCAAAAAGTTATATTGGAGTGAGGAGAAAGGATGGATCAATCCATAGGCTAAAGCTTTATATGTAAGTTATTGAAATGTATATATTGTAATATTTGTGAAACTTTTATTTCTAAAATTGATAGCATGTTGCATAGATTCTCTAGCATTGCAAATACAAATTTTTGTATCTTATGTGGTTGTGTTGTGTAATACAAAAATCATTCTCTTAAAACAATACTTTATTCTATATGGCAAATTAAAAATTAAGGCAACTAATATTTTCTTACATGTTTATGTATTTTTTTGAATGTTTTAAGGCAATATGTTCAATATGTACGTAGATAATGTTGTATATGCATGTTTGTCTTAAGATTAAATTGTTCATTATTTTATTTGCATATTGTTAAAAATTTGCAGGAAGCAATAATAGGATATTTAGGGAATGGAGATTCTGAAAATGGACCAGAACCAATATCTGAAGCTGAAATTTGTGTCGAGGTTATTGGAAACAAATCAGGTCATCTTAAAGGCTTGAGAATAGTTATGTCTCAAAAGACATCATCCTCTTCTTCTAATGTTGTTTCACCATACAATTTTGAGCTAAAGAAAAGGTTGAACACCAAGATCAAATCGTACAAGAGTTGCAAGTGGAAAACGTAAAAATCATGGCAATTATGTCCAAGTTTGCATCTTCCAACATTAAGTCATTCAATATGGATCAAGATTCTCAGTTATCTTAAAATATTATTTTAACGTTTATCTTCTTTAATCTTTTAGAAGTTTGGACCAGTAGTTTAATTTTTATTATGATTTGTTGAATATAAACATCTTTACTTTTTATGATAACGAATTGATTTTTAGTGATTTTTATTTATTTTTATCACTTTTTTTTTACCACTTGGTACAATATATATTGGATTCTAAACAACATTAGTTACGAATTTATATAAATAATAGTCACAATAACATTCAATCGGTAACCAAATATTGGATGTTAAATATTAAATTCAAATAAAGTTTTTTACCACTAACTAAATGAGTCGTAAATCAAATACATATTAGTCACTAAAACACACAATTGGTAACCAAATTGTTGATATAGTATTCATGGACTTTAAAGATTATTGGTGTTAAATATAACAATCCTTTTACAACCAAATATTTGGATTTAAAAACTAATATTTCGTAAATTTATTTATTTGCAAAATAACTATTAAATTACAACCAAACATTTGGATGCATAAACTAACATTTCGCAACTATTGTTGTTTAGTTATAGAATGTCAATTAAATTTATTTGGTCATAAATTGTAAGTTTTTACATCTAAATATTTGGTTGTAAAATACTATCAGTAACTATTGATTTTGATTCTTTAAAATCTCAAAAGACCAACATAAATATAATCTACAACTAAATAGCTGGTTACAAAATGTTTATCTTTCTGTAACTAAATGACTGTTGGTTGTAAAAATCCTTTTGCGTCCAGTCTACCACTACTAACAGGTGACAAAAAAAAAAATTGTTGCGAAAAGTATTTGCTAACCAAAAAGGAACCTTGCGTGACAAATAATTTAGTTACAAAATATATTTTTTCTTGAAATGTGTATAAACGATGATAATGGAATTTTTCCTTTATGTGTTCCTCTATAACTCGTGCGTTTGCTTGCCTCTGATGCGGAAATCGTGCTTATGTGGAGCATGTGTGCTGATTGTCAAATTTTACAATTTGGAAACAATCTGAATTTTTAACCCTTGCCCCATGCAATCGGCAATTGCAATCATCAACAATACACCGAACTTTATAATATGTTATATCTAACTTGAACACCCTAATCAGAAATTAGTTGGCAGAGGTATAACTACCTAATTGTGATTGTAGTTGTTGCTTGCTTGGAAAAACTTCACCCAATTCAATACATATAGTAACTGGCATGTGTGCAACTTCACCATAATTAATAGAATAAAATTCACATGGAGGTGGAACAAGCTTCTGAACATGAGCATGGATTGAATTATGGTTCTGTTTCATCATGCTCAGTAATGTGATGGTTCCTCGTTGTATCTTCGAAACTAAAATGACGAGGAAGAGATGTATCAATATTGGCAGTTGATGTAAAACCCTCTCAAATATCATCCAAATAAACACCCATGTTAGGTACATTCGAGCTTTGAAACATATCCATATTACTGACTTGTAAAATTCTTTTGTGTGTATGACTAAATTCATACTGATGAGTTTCCTTTCTGAAGACTCATGGACAATTTCCTCAACAATGAACCAAACTAATGGGTCAAAATTCTCTCGATGAAACAATAATGCAATGTCTTCATCATCTACAATCTCAATAAGCATGCCAGGACGAAAAGTTTGTACAAGAGTTGTCATACTGACCTGATAATGATCTCTATCAATTTCAGTGACATGGTATACCTTAATTAACAATTGATCATAATTTGAATATCTTGGAAAATCAAACGCTTTTGCTCTTCGACCTTTATACCAATATCGTCCATAATGACTTTTTTATTTTCCACCCCAATTAAAAACAAATTGCCCACTTGTCATCTTCAATCCTGATTTTTTTTTAACAAATATAATCTACCCATAAAATCTTTATTATTTCAAAGAAATTAAATGTGATTTTCAAAACTTTGAATTGAAAAAAAGAATAGTCATGAAAAATGAGTTTCGGGAGATGGTGACTCAACATATGGTCACCATGTCCCAAGGTTTTTTCGTGGCTTCAAAAAAAATCTTAAGACAGAGTGACTTCGGGTCACCTTCTCCCGAAGTTTTTTTTTTAAAGCTTGAAAAAAGCAATGGTTATTTAATCTTCATAAGATGAAAAGAAAAAAATTCGTGAATATGTTAATTTCATCAAAATAAGGAGTATGAGGTTGAAAAAATAATTTTAAAATATAATACTTACCTTCAAATTACTTTATATAATCTTCTCAAATGTTTTTAAAACCTAAAATTGAAAAACATAAGTGTGGGGAGCAAAGTGTTTTAGTGTAGGAAAATGTGTAGATAGTGTTTGGTTTATTTATTTGATAAGTTGATTCGTAAATGGTTGGTAATAATATATAAGGTTAATAAATATAACGAGTGAAGAGTGACGGCATTTTGGAAAAAATACGGTAGTTTTGTAATTGATTTTGATTTTAGGGTATTTTTTTAATGTATTTTTTTAATGTATTTTTTTTTGAAACCATGTGCAATGCAATTTGGTTCTTTTTATTTGTCAAATTTACAAAAACTGGGGAGGTTTGAGGATATAAATACATATGTACTCTACAGGTATGAATGTATGTTAAACATGAAGGTATCATAGTGTATTTGCCAAAGATATATTTATAAGAAAAAGCAAGATATTTTTGAAGTGCTTGCGTGGCCTGTAAAAAGAGTTTTAAAGAGTCGAGAGTTCCGCAGCTCCAAACCCCTCTTTGTTTCAAACGCCTTTCCCTTCCAAATTTCAATATTAAACAAATCCATATTATATATTCATCGTTTTGGATCGCATCCATTACAATTCCAATATTTTCTTTTTCGACAGTTTTCAAGAGAACTGAGATAGAAGAAGAAGATGGCGCCGCCAGCTGCAGCCGCAGGAGGCGGAGGAGGAGGACAACAAGAGCGACAGCAACCACAAGCAGGGGGTTTTGGGCAAACAATAACAGGAATCATAAGAATCGCTGTGTTTTGGTACTTTGCTTCCAAGTTTTTCTCTCCTAAAAAACCCACTGAGACTTCTCAACTCACCTCCAATCTCTTCCAAAGAGGAGAGAACCTGGTATGTATCCTTGCTTCCGAATTATTTGGGATCTCGTTTTTTGTAAACTGAATCTAAGTTGTTAAAAGCAGTAGCTTGGATCCTAATAACCATACGAGATGGTGAAGTTATGTTACAGTATGAGGATAATATTTAGGGTTCCATCTCAAAGGTTTCTTTAAGTGAAACATGTTAATTTTTATATATAGTGGAAAAAAAAGTGAAATTGAATCGAATTCTCAGGTTGCTGTTGTTGTTGCTGTTGTTTGATCCCTGAATTTTATTGTCTTATAATTCCTTTACTGCAGAGTTGTTCTAATGGCTACTCTTTTTACTCAGGATATGTGGTTTTATCTCTCCGAACATGAGAAGTTCAGTGACTTTGGCAATGAAGGTGCACTTATTTGGCATGAAAGTAATATCCCTTATGCAGTTTGGAGTAAAGAAAGTAGTCGGACTGTTTCATTGAAGTATCATCCAACTGAGGTATTATCTCTCAGAAGTGTTAAATTTTTGCCCTTTTCATTTGAAGTGAAAAATATTTTGGTATTTTGCATATTGCTATTTCGGAAGGCCAATTAAGTTATGCCAGATGGTCCAGTTTTGTTTACTTTTTTACATTATACTTTTTGCTATGTTTTTTTTAAGATGACGATGTTATCCTTTTTCAGGATTTGAAGCAGAATGGGAGTCTCTATGCACACGTTTTTTATACACGCTCTGGTTACCCTCCAGACCCCAATGATCCTGAGTACCAATCTCTTGCTGCCTTTGGGAGAACCAACCGTAAGATTGTGTCCCAACTGATATTTTATTTTAAATTAGTGTATACTGTAATAAGTTTGTGGTTTTTCTCAAAAAAAAAAAAAAACTTTATGGTGGTGGTTGTTTTTATTTTTATTTATTTTGTAATTAAAGAGATCTATGTTTTCACGGTTTTCAGCTGTTGTTGTATACTATCCCAAGTCAAAATCAGATAAAAAGAGGAGTCTGCTTGGGAGTTCCAAAGACACCAAAGACTCTGAGGAGGGTGAAACTCTGGCTATGGTTTGTCCTTAACTATATTTTATTTCATTGAATTATTTTAAGATGAATTTGTTATTGAAACCAACAAGTTGTGATTATGTACTTCTGAATTTCGATAATTTTGATGGTTGGCTTCTGTCTATCATCAAGCCCACTGGATCGTCTACTTACTCTTATTATTATCTCAGACGTTTGGAAGGCTAATTTAATATTATTTCTTCATTTCCCTTTCTGGTACAAGTCCAGAGTACCCCAGCAATGTAGACCTGTGGTTAAGACTTCAGACTGCCCATTATATACTAACAAAATTACTGTATCCGGTTAATGGTTTGCTATAACATGTATTGTCAACGAATATGCTTGTATGTTTCCTTGTTGGACCACCCATGGAAAACATCTTGAAGGGAAACATTAGATTCCTATATTTTCGAGGTGTAACGAATTCTTTTTGGTGGTTGACCTGTCTTACAACAAGATATTTAGATATTTATCTGCAGATTTAAGGTCCCATTTAACAGTTTGATTTTCCTGACCAAGTCATTCCTTGAGTTATAAAGGTGAATTGAACATATTTTTTTAAATTGAACTACAAGCAATTCCTTGGAAAGTGCAATTTCAAGCAATCTATAGAGTAATCTTATCCAAAAGTAGATTATTATTTGCAGGAAATTTGGTTACTGATTTCTGATTAGTTTTAAAAAGTTGTTAATCTCTTTGTTTAAAAAAGGTACAATTTAAAACATAACCTACAAGCTAGAATACTTTATATTTTTTAATACTGTCTCAATCTAATCCATTAGTTATATGCTTAGGATGGTAATTAACAGTAAAACCTCTATTATAGCATGTACAATTCTGTACCAGTTTATGTCAAAAAATGAAGAAAAAGTTCTGTACCAGTTAATTTTGATTTATATACAACAATTTTTTTTACAGTATAAGTTCTTATGATTTATATACAGCATGACTGGTGATACTGGACCAACATCTCAGTTAATTTTTGATGAACTTTTTTTTTTGTTTTTGATTATTTGTGCTTGCATTTCTGTAGAGAGTATAATGATCCTATTGTTAATTCATGTTGCTTCAGGTAGTTGATGATCATCAAGTTGATTCTAAAGATGATGGCCCTGTGGAATGGGCTTCATATTGGAAACCAAATATTACAATTAATTTAGTTGATGATTTTACAAGGTATATATGCTCTTAGTGTCTATTTTCTTGAAGATTTTGATAGTATTGGCAGGAGTGTTGGGTTAAAAGAAGGGGAATGCACTCCTTGGTACAAATATTAAGTACCTTGAACTGATCATATTTGTTTTTTTAATTAACATATATTTAAGTAATTAGAATTTAGAGTGCAAAAAGATGCTGAATACGTTCATTAGCAGCATCAAATACGTGACATATATAGCAATTAGCCTTACAGTTTACTCTCTGTTTCTTGCATTGTTCTACTCTGACAACTGTGATTGAAAAACAGATTTTATCTTGGAAATGATCAGAAATATTGATGATTCAATTTTTTATTTGTATGTTTGGTTTTCATGAAATCAATTATGAATTACTTGTGCTTGGGAATTGTTTATAGAGGTTGGTTATGGTCATATGATTGAAAAACAAAATTCTTGTCATGGTCATTTGCTTTAGAAAGCCTGTAAAATAAGTTCCTCATCTCTGCATGAGATCATTCTTTAGAACTTCTTGCCTGATATATAGTGATGTTTCTCCTATTCTGAAGAAAAGCTGAGCTAAATTGTTTCGGACTTTTCCTATTCCGGTTCCTTTTCTATTTCGTATTTGCTTGTCAGTTAGGTTCTCTTACTATTTTTGGGAGCTCATTTGGGGTGGAATTGCATTCCCCTTCCTTTTAATCCATGCAATGATTTCTTTTTCTTTTTTTTTTGGCTAAAAGATCCTACTTATTCAGAGTAATTTATATGGTTAGTTGTTAACACATCTTGTATTTTAGATAAATATATTGATTGTTAAAGACTGGATAGGAGTGTGTCACTGCCATATGATAATGTGTGTCTGTTTGCGCACCTGTGCTTATCGTGATTTTTTAAAAAAAAAAAATTACATAGCAGATAGTGCAGATAGTGTCCTTCAAGTCTCATTTGCTTTCGACCATATTGCTTCAAATTGAGTAGTATTATACATTGTGCAATGTTCTTGAAATGGATATTTTCTCTTTTGTTACAATGTACGGATATATAGGCCCGAAAACAGAAAAAGAATGGACCAGGGATTATATTAATGATGGCACAGTATCTTTGTTATGGTGAATGTGTTATCCGTTATTTCATGCTTAAATGCTCTCTATCTTTTATTTCTGTTGTCTTTTTATGTCATACAATACATTGTTGGCAAATATGCTAATTCTTGATAATTCTTGTGCAGATACCCATTGAATGCTGCACCACCGAACATTGCTCCTTGTATCCTTTAATACGTCATTGTTTTTCCAATTACATCTAGCAGTAATGTGTTTTTGGAAGAAGTTAGTCAGGTGATTGAGTTCTATGTAGCTCTAACAACTTAACCTACATCATAGGGTTCCTTTCCTCTCTCTCTTTTTCTCTTTTACTCCCTCTCACACATACAAATGCATACAAAAGTATGTGAATACCTAGATATATATAGGTTTGGATGTGTTCTGACTTGTTATAGTTGTTATGATTAGATTAGTTTCGACTTTCGTGAGGAAGCATGTTCATGAGCGACAAACATCAATATAGAAACTTAAAAAATGTGTTTATCTGAACTTCTCTCTGATGTATGCTATGGAACCAGTGTTAATGTGAATCTTTTCATATGGCTCATCTGATCCTAATGCCAAGAATGGGTAGCACAAACTGCATTGTTGTGTGGTATTTGTGCTTTGAGTAGTGCTTTGCAACTACATGGTACTGGTCACATACGTATATATAATTTCAGTCCCAGTCAATCGTTTTCTCTTTGTTAATGAATGCAACAAAAATCAACCTTATTTTAAGCCAAAATAATAATAATAATAATAAAGATAATAAAGAAAAATAATTTATTCAAATTGAAGCGGGGTCTCCATGAAGTCAACATCGTCGGAGCATTGTTGTCTTGAGAGTGAAGATTTCTTTCTTTCTTTAAAAATAATGGGAAATGACTTGATCATGAAAGAGTAAAGGATTTTTAGCCTCTGCAAATTGTGAGTTTGTGAGTCTTTATTTTTTTTTTATGAAGATTGCTGAATTCTTGACAAGAAATTGGGCAAACTCTTAATAGTGGTTGAATTACATTCTTTTAGGCCTTCCTTTTTTATTTTTACTAAAGAGTACCCTTGACAACATCTATGATAAACTTGGATAAATCCTGTATATGTCTAACTCCCTGATAGCCACACATATCAGTCCAGTTTGGATGTGTTTGCCCCTTGAAAAGTTGGGTCCCAAGACGTATGCGTTTATAACTTGTTCCATATTCTCTCTTAAAGTAGGTCTACCATTTGGGTAATTGGGTTTATAGAGTACTTAACCGTAGTTTGCATTGTGACATACCTTGCATGAGGAGGTAGCCACATATGGAGGTAACCTCTATAGAATATAGTTAAAACATTTTGCTTACAAACTGCTGTCATTTTACTTTTTCCCTAGAGCTGCTTAAAATTGCTATATGTATTATTTAGCTGCCACAACAACAGGCTAAAGAGAGTGTCTTACAGAATTTTCCTCAGTTAAGGATCTTGCTTGTTGTAATTGTATTTTCTTGACATTAGATTGCAGACTTGAATGTGGAGCAAACTACAGGGAATTACTACCCAACCATTTTCTTCAATGAGTTTTGGTTACTTAAAGAGAAGTTGATCCCAATTAATGAGACAGTGACAGAATTGCCACTTAATCTGGAGATGGGTCCCATAAGCATGACAAAGTGGCAATTATTTCTGCAGATTGATCAGTCATTCCAAATTCATCGTAGTTATGGAAGCATGATTGAAGGCGAGGCTGATGAACTAAAGGTAAGGGTTTTCTTCTTTACTGTCAAAAATCTCATGCATAAACTTGGATTTCAATTTGAAGTTCTAATAGATTCAAGATTCAGTGACAAATATGTTTACTTGATTTGTAAATTGGAAAACTGTTATTGGACATTTTGTGTTAGATAAAGTACATAGAGAATATCCAGACTTATAAGTTCGTTTTATCATCGAATAAATTTATCCAAATACCAAAGCCTTAACCAGTGTTTTAAAACTCGGTCTGAGGTGGCCTCGACGCGGCCGCCTCTCCTGCCTCTCCACAAAACCGCACAGGGGCGGCTGTACCACTGCTTATGTGTCCACCGCCTCTTGCCCAAATAGACATGACTTGGCCGAGTGATTTGTTATGCATTTTTTTTAAAAAAAAACACCAAAATGCTGTGTTTTGGTTATTTTAAATGCAGCGTTTTGGTCCAACTCGGAAACCCTATGCTTTCTTCTGTTCTTCACAACTTTAACCTTGCAAAAATCTCCTGTTCTTCTCTTCTTCAACATCGACTGACATTCTTCTCTTCTACACGTGAGTTTTTTGTCTTTGATTTACTGCAATTTTTGTTTGTCTTGATTAACTTGAATATTTTAACATGTTAAGATTGTATATTTGAGTGCACTTTGTTCTTACTTCAGTTCTCTTCTTCACGCGACATCGTTTCTTCAGTTCTTCTCTTCTTCACGCAACATCAGTTCTTCACTTCGCAACATCTGTTCTCTTCTCTCCGGCAACATCTGTTTTGTATTTTGTTCATCCTCTCTCTCTATTTCATCTCTACACCCTATCTCTTATTTATTTACTTTTATTAGTCTTTTTTTTTTTAAAAAATTATAGCAGCTGTCAACTGCTTTCTCTCTACAGTTTCCCGTTGATCTGGATGCTTGGCAGCTAGTGGCTGCTTTTTTTTTTATATATATTATTTTATATATATATTCTTGTGATTTAAGTTCATCAAACAGGGAGTTGGGTTATTAGTCTGGGCTTGGACTAAATCTTTTCTTAATGGTTTATTTGTTTGGGATATTTATGTTTGTACTGTTGAATATGATTTGTTTATTGAATATTATGGAATAATTTCTATTTTCCGGTTGAGGCGCCCACCTCAGACGCCTCAAGGCACCCGCCTTGCCTCGTGGAGGCCTTCACCCCTCGCACCGCCTTCCGAGTTTTAAAACTTTGGCCTTAACAATCATGAATCATATGTTTAGCTTTAAAGACTTGAACCTTTTCTTTGGGAGGGCAGCAGTGCTTTTATTTTGAAGAATAAATTCAGTTATGAAACTTCGTAACTTTAGTAGGACGTGGAACTGGCCTTTTTAACACTCATTTCACTGTGCTGTAGTAAACTTAACTCTTCAGTTTTAGTAGTTAGTATATTAAATTCTGTTAACCAATATATTAAAACTATCATGGTTAGGAATTTGATTACGCTTTTGTTAAGTGATAGGTGATGTCACTATGCCAGTAAATGTTATTGGATATTTGAACTTGATGAAAGAAATCTTATGACATGTATAACATTCATTTACATGGTTGAAGAATGAACATTCATTTATCTATGACATGTATAACATTTTGATGGTGCTGAACAAGTTTTGTTTTGCTGCTAAAGATCTGCATAATTATGGTGGAGACGTTGAGTCTTTGACAATTGCTTACACTTTTGTGCCTCTTCTTCAAGCAAATAAAAGCATGACCATAAGTTTGTATAACTATCTAATATAATAAGGCACAAACATGCAAACACTTGTTTCCTTTTGTCTAATCTTTGAGAGGTGTGGCGGGACATCCCATGCTAATATCGAAAATCGAAATACAGTGTTTATGGCTTGAAATGATACATTGTTTTGTTTATTTTATTGGATTTTGTACTGGAATTTGATTCACAGCAACTAATGTCTATTATTCCCGGATTATTGATAATTTATTGCTCTCCAAAAGGAAAAGGAATACAATTCGGTTTATATTTTCTGTTGCTAGTTCCTGGTGATTAATGAATAACTTAATAATTCTTCAGAGGGTGTTCTTGGAAGGAAATCCTTATCTCCTGGTGATCACAATGGTTGTTTCGTTACTTCATTCCGTATTTGACTTCCTGGCATTCAAGAATGGTAAATTTAATTTTGATTTTGCTGAGAATGTTCCATTTGTACTGATTGTCAATCTTTAAGGATTCTGTGATGCATTTTAGTAGTTAGTTAATTTAATTATTTCCTCTGCAGATATCCAATTTTGGAATAAAAATAAGTCTATGGAAGGACTCTCTGCCAAGTCTGTCATTGTGAGCTTTATATGTCAGCTCATTGTCTTCCTGTATCTACTTGACAATGACACTTCATGGATGATACTTGGAAGTTCTGGGATTGGCTGCTGCATTGAGTTTTGGAAAATAGGGAAAGCTATGCACATAGAGGTACCGTGTTTTCTTCTTGAAATATAAGACTATATATGAAATCTGGGTTAAGGTTGGGCTGTAGGCGTATAATCTATCATTAGTCTTATGGTCTGAGCATAGTGTTGGTTTGTTGGTGTCTCTGAATTTACACATTCTAACATAAAATTGAGGCCATTGGATCAATGTACACATTCAACGGTTTAGATAACATTTGTCATGTATAATTAGTGCACATGGGGAGTAGCACAGTGAGATATAATCAAGCCATTTAAAGTGCATTAATTCAATGGTACTCAGGTTGTTTTAGAATATGTATAGAACAAGATGGTTGTTAATCTTAGCATATATTAGTCCTTTCAGGTACAGTTTTTTGCACTTCATTCCATGTGAGAATGAGATAGTGATGTATTAATGATCATCAAAATTTTGTGTCTCTGTCTGTGCATGTATGTAGTATTTGATTGAGCAGTTTTTGCAGATATTATGCAGCTTTGCAAAAGTAGAGGTTTTGATAGAATCTTTTTGTACATAAGCATGAATGGTGAGATTAAATCCATATTTGTTATTATGGTTTCATACTTTCATGGATGCTATGGTAACTGGGCAATCATGCTCTTGAAGATATTTTTTATCATGTTCTTAAAGTGACAACTTTTTCTGGTGTATCTGTGGTTGAGTGAGAATTGAATATGCAGACAAGTTATATGCTCAAACAATGAACCAATTTGTCCCTTGAATATTCAATAATGCACATGATAAAAAGTTATGTAGATAAATTGTGCAAGTCATAGGCAGTATGTCTCAGTGAGTTTCTCTTAGTCTGAATTTTACATCTTCTCAAGCTTGTCCATTCCAATAAATTTTATGCTAAATGTTTGTGCAGACTCGTTAAGTTGTTTTGCTGCAATCTGTTTCTGGCTTCTGTTTATGTGTATTATGGCATGCCACATTTAGGTGGGTGTGAACCATCTGCTGACATATGAGATGATGCATTATTGCTCTACCAAATTTACCCATTCACAGTGTGTTTATGTGTGTGTGTTTACTGCCATTTGTATATCTGAGTGGCAGACTTTGTATCAGACACAATGTGTGTGTTGTCTTCTCATTTTGGAAACCATTCGTGTTAGATACTTGATGACTCTGCATTTATCTGTTGCTTCATGTGCAAATACTGGAGCTACTAATTTCTGTAATATCATAACAAACCATACAACTAACTAAAGATAGCTAATCTTGTAATGGGTTCTTTTTTCTCCAGATTGATAGAAGTGGAAAGATACCTAAATTGAGGTTCCGAGATCGTGAGTCATATGCAATGAATAAGACTAAGGAATACGATGATCTTGCAATGAAATATTTATCTGGTGTGCTTTTCTTCCTTGTTATATGCTCCTCTATTTATTCACTCAAGTATGAGCGCCATAGGAGCTGGTATTCTTGGATTCTTTCATCACTCACAAGCTGCGTGTACATGTTTGGTAAGCAACCTTTTCATCTTGTTATCTTGTTTTTCTATTGCTGCTGCTTCTTATGTCTTAAAATTTTGAATTTTTTTAAAATATTGTGTTATGTTTTCCAGGTTTTTTTTTTTAATAATTTCCCATAAAATTGACAAGATTTAATCCCTCTGAATTTTAAATACTTTGTTGCAGGTTTCATCATGATGTGTCCCCAACTGTTCATAAACTATAAGCTTCAGTCTGTTGCTCATCTACCATGGAGGCAAATGACGTACAAGTTTCTAAATACCATTATTGATGATCTCTTTGCGTTTGTCATAAAAATGCCATTACTACATCGGCTTTCAGTCTTTCGTGATGGTGAGACATAACAGTTCTCCCTTTTCTTCTGCTATGTATCTTTAAATAGTCATAGTTGTATTTGATTAAAAAAAAGTGTCTTTGCTGCAAAGGGTAATTAAAAGAGAAAGGGTATGAGTTCTTTTCAGGCCATGAGGAGGTGTACAGTGTACACTGTTTTTCAGGCTATAGTCTAAAAGAATCCTATAGACTATAGCCTATCAATTTAAGATTTTAGGTTTCTCAACAAGTAATAATGGAGCCAATTTGATCTGAATTCTTGAGGTCTAGTATTTTAATCTCCCATGTGGTTACATTTGTATTTGTTATGTGCACTTGAATGTGTACTTTGTTCATATCGCAAATATGTTAGTTAAATCTAGTCTCATACATGAGATGGTGCACCGAAGCTAAAATATTGTTATTTAGTATCATGCCTATTAGCTTGAATGTTTAGGTGTAGTTGTAATGTACATATTGAGTGTTGTAGTTTAGAGAACCTAGGAATTAGGATACCCTACCACCCATGTGCACCACCATCATTCCTCACAATTAAGCCTCATTCATCAATGGGAATATTCTGAAGGCATATATGGGCATTATGTTAGTGCTTGTTTGATCTTTGTTGATATTTATTCGCAATTTGAAATCTCTTGCACTGTTATATACATGGTTATTGTCTGACTTTTATTATCTGTGGTCTTGCAGATGTTATTTTCTTTATATATCTATACCAAAGGTGGGTTTATCCAGTGGACAAGTCACGCATAAATGAATTTGGTTTTGGTGGTGAGGACGAAAAGGTTCCTGACGGTACTCTAACCGATAAGGTTCCTGACGGTACTCTAACTGATGCGAGTGTTCAGAAGGAAGATGACAAGAAGACCAATTGATCAGAACAAGAAGCGACTGTTACAAAACATAAGAAGAAATCAAACAGGTTTTATGCTTAATTAAATTTCAACAAATCCATGTAAATTTTAAATTAGGGTAAAAGTTAGATAATTCAGTTTTGTTTTACATAATCACATTTTTCTGTAAGGGTTGGATTCTAGGTCACTCGTATTTTCTTTGCAAACATGGTATGAATCGGAAACGTCAGATTTTTATTGGAGCCCTCACTCAATTTTTTTTTTTTTTTTTTTTTTGCACCAAGTTAAAATCCCAATGTGTTACTGTATATGGAGAGGGTTATCTGACATGTTTTTATTTATTTATTTTATTTATTTTTGATTTGTTTTTATTTACTTTTGGCAAAATTCAACAGGAGATTTTATAATTTTATTAATAGGTCTTGTACTGTATTATAAATTTTTAACCATTATTTAGTACTGATATTTGCTGCAAGCATTGTTAATGAATTATGTAGAAGCCACGACTCACCTTACCTTTTCAAACATTTTATAGAGGATGTTGAAATCTCAATCAGGAATTATAGATCCAAATTCTTGTGGCACTCTTTTTGATTAAAATTCATGTTTCATGATCAACTATACAAATACTAATCTATAATGAGTACTTGCAAGTTGCTATTCTAGTGATCAATAAAACTTTGATGAAGAGAGAAGCAAGAAATTTGGATTTAGCTATCATTGACGGGCAGTTACTTAAGAGAGTTATTATTATGATTATTATTTTTGATACAGAGTTGGTTTGTTTTATTTTTAATTTTCAAATCCTTGATTTTGATACTCTTTTATTGAAACTAACCTAAATATTGTACATATCAAGCAGTGAATTGTATTTAAGTTATGATTATTGGCATCATGTGGTCTATTTCCTAAAGATAAAGTCTAAATACAGTTTCTGATTGAAGGGTTCAGCTACTTTATGGTTGAAGGGTTAATTTACAATTTTATAGTCATTGGATTGAATTCTAATAGTTTACAATTTATTTATTTTTTTTAAAAAAAAACCTAGAAGATTAACTACCAAACAACTATAGGATGCCAAAAATTCTCAGGACCCCATTCCCATTTTCCCACCGTAAAAATGTTTAATTTTATTTTATTCAAGTATTAAATTATTTTATTATTTAAAATTAACTTTATATTTTTGCTAACCTCTGTAAACTCTTTTCTTTTCTTTTAAATTAACTTTAAAAGTTTAAAGTCCTAGAAATCAGATAGGGATGGTGAAATGAGTGAAGCAAGGAATGGGGTAAAACGGGGTTGGGAATTTTGGAAGAAATGGGGAAATGGATGGGAGCGAGGATACAACCCTCCACTCATGCCCCTTTCACCCACTAATAATGCTATTTCATCAATAAAATATAGTATATAAAACAATTTTTTTTATCAAATATAGCGAGCCTCGATTGAGAGATTTCTTATTTTAATTTCGATAAGGATTTTGATGAAAATATATTGATTTTAATGATTTTTTTTTATGAATGATGAGTTCATTGAAATCTACCTATGAATAAAATTTGAGAATTTTCTAATATTAGAACTTGTTTTTTTTTGAATTTTTATATATTTCGTCTATTTTTTGATGTTTTAACAAAATTTAGATAAATAGCTTTAGTGTTTAGAAAATTCTCAAATTTTGTTCGTATATAGATTTCATTGGACTCGTCATCCATAAAAAAATTCAGATTAAAATTCATTAAAATCGATGTGTTTTCATCATGGTCCCTATCAAAATTAAAATAAGGGATCCTTTATGAGAGATCCCCTCTCTCTCTCTATATATATATTATATAATTCTTCTCTCCTCAGGACCGAATTGATCTTTTAAGATTATAATGAAACTTGTGAGTCATCGATTAAGTTTAAGAAGGCTTTGATTAAGGAGTTGTTTGTTTTTTTTGTTTGAAAACTGAATAGTCCTGAAGTTTTTTGAAGACTGAATAGAGATTGAAATCTGAACCTGAATGACATGTTTTTTTTTTTTACATCTGAATGTATTTTCAACGCATTTGTTTTTTAAAAGTAAAATCGTCTAAAAATAAGTAATTTTACATTTATACCTATGTTAAACAATTATACATATAATATAGAATAAAAACTATCCAAAAACAATAATTATACATGAACAAATATGATCATGATCTTCTTCTTCGATTACAAATAAACTTCATTTTTTACTAAGAAAAGAATTTTTTTTTTCTTTCAAAAAATGAAAGGGGTAACAGTAAAAACTCACACAAAGCACTCTAATATAATATAATATATATATATATATATATATATATATATATATATATAAATACATCACCCTAATATCAAAATAAAATATTGATATAAAACACCAATATGAGAAGTTATTAGGGTTCTTTTTTATTTTTAAAGCTATTTAAAATAAGCAATGTATTAAAATAAAAGATTTATATACCATATATAATTATGATAAAATTGGAAATATGTTATATATGGGGGGATAGTATCGGAAGGAAAGATTTTGGATTGCATTTAATGCAATTCAGTGATTTGTAATTAAGTAAAAAGTCATGATTTTTTACTTTTTATTTTAAGTTATGCTTTAGGATTTTTAAGTTGTTTGACAACTTAGAAAAAACAAACAAAATAACTTAATAATTATGATTCAGACCCGTTAAGTTTTAAGTGAAAAAAACAAACGACCCCTAAGCTGAAGTATGTAAACCTAATGGTTGATAGTTATGGAATTGAAATAAATAAAATCAGTTCATCCAAAGGAGAGAAAGACTATATATATATATATATATTAGTGGTTATCTCTTAAGGGATTCCTTATTTTAATTTCAGTACGGATCTTGATGAACTCATATCGATTTTTATGAATTTTGATATGATTTTTTTTTTTGTAGATAATAAGTTCAATGAAATCTACTTATGAATAAAATTCGAGAATTTTTCAACCACTAGAACTATTTTTCTTAAATTTTCCTATATTTCCCTCATTTTTCCGATGCCTTCATATTTAACAAAATCAGGAAAAATAATTATATTGTTTGAAAAATTCTCAAATTTTATTTGTTAGTAGATTTCATTGAACATATCATATACAGAAAAATTTAGATCAAAATTCATACAAAATCGATATGATTTCATTAAGGTCCTTACCGAAATTAAAATAAAGGATCCCTTAAGAGAGAACTACTATATATATAAGCTAAGTTTAATGAAATCTTCCTATAAATAAAATTTGAGAATTTTTCAAACATTAGAACCATTTATCCATATTTTGTTAAATATGAAAACATCGGAAAAATGAGAGAAATATAAGAAAATTCAAAAAAAAAAGGAAGTTCTAGTAATTGAAAAAGTCCTAAATTTTATTTATAGGTATATTTTAATAAACTTATCATCTATAAAAAAAATTCAGATCAAATTAATAAAAATCGATGTGATTTCATTAAGGTTTTTAATGAAATTAAAGTAAGAGATCATTCATTTAAAAATAACTTTCTCTCTATATATAATTTTATAATGATGTAATCAGATTTTATTTCAAAATAAATTTTGTGAATATCAAATAGATTTATAAATTCTGTGTTTTCTCAAATTTAAATCGTTCCAAAATCTTTGATTGGATCCTTCTCATTGGCATTAGGCAATATAGTTAAAATTTTGAGTGTTTTTTTTTAATAGGTCAGATTATATCAACTCAATTTTTTGATTCGCTCTCTCAACCATTGGTTAATGAACACATAAATAAATGAGTGTTTGAGATATTGAAGTAAAAAAGTTGATCCAAAAATTTGAAATGATATAACTGAACCCGTTTTTAATATACCACTTGCAGTGACAACGACTTGGATTTGATACATTGTCAGACATAATGAGTAAATTTACCATGACTCACATGGGTGGTAGTGATTACAACTAGAGGTGGCAGGGTCAGAGCCGCCCTAAACCCGAAACCCGGTTTTTAATGGTCGCTCCAAACCCGACCCGTAACCTGACCGGGTTAAAAATTTATGCCTCAAACCCGATCCAAACAGGGCAAGGGTGCCCCAAACCCGTCCCGTTTGACTCGTATTGTTTATGTAAATTTAAATTTTATATAACACAATAATTATGTTTAATAAAAATTAAGTTCATACATAAAGTATGAAATACAAATCCCAAATGGTTTAATCAAAAATACAAAATACATTCAACATCTTCACCAAAATAGTTTAAACATACAAAAATCCCTTAACAAATCCATCCAACATCTTCACAATCACTCTGTTTTCTTGAAAATAAGCATGATATTTTCAAATACAAATATATAGCAAAATTATTTAGAAATCTTTAAATAAAACCCAATTATTACAACAAATAACATTATAATAGTTAAACCCAACCATCAAAAGTCTAAAAAAACAAAATAAAAAAAAAGAGGTAATAACTTTAACTACAAAAAGTAAAAAAAAAAAAAATCAGAAACTGAGAACTCACAGCAACAAATGGAGAGGCAATGGCTTCTTCTTACCTGAGATTGAAAAAAAATAGTAGTAATTACCTGAGATTTTGATTGAAATAGTTCATCGAAATGTTACAAAAGCAATTTCCAGATCACAGAAAAAAAAGGTTTGAAAACAATCTAAAAATAAAGAAGTAATTACCTGAGATTGGGATGCCAACGACGATAGGCAACGAACAACGACAGCGGTCAGTACCAGCGAGAGAAGAAGAGAGCGGCGACGATCAGGACGGGCAATGATTGGATACGGGTGACGACGATTGGCTACGAGTGACAACGATCGGCTATGGACGACAACGATCGGTTACGGCGACGACGGGTGACAATGATGATCAACGACAAGCATGAATATTTAAGGCATAGTGGTCACCGGTTAGAGAGAGAGAGAGAGAGAGAGAGAGAGAGAGAGAGAGAGAATTTAAGACTTATGGTTTTGTTTTTTTCCCTTTATTTCCACTCTATATTTAAAATATATATATATTTTTTAAATACATACACATATATATATATATATATATATTATAGGTCAAACGAGGCAGGTCAGGGTAAAAGGGATAGCACTATACCCGACCCGGTAACCCGGTCGGGTCAATAACTTTGCCCCAAACCTGCCTTATTGCCTGTTTTTACTGCCCTAAACCCGTCCAAAACGGATCGGGGCCCCACAGGTTTGGCATAGGTTGGGGAATTTTGTTGCCCCTAATTACAACTGAAGTGTCATGTGTTCACCTAACAAGTGCTAGAATTTGCATCATATCGTATGGATGGAAACATATACTTTTTTTTCTGATAGTATTTATCTATCCTTTTATCTAGACTATGTATATTTTTTAAAGCTTTTTACTATTTGTAGGATTCAAACCGTTGATTTAAGAGTCATTTATATAAGTCTCAAGCTCGTCCATATACTAGCATGGCTACGCCCTATGTTTCATATTCCAAATAATTAAATGGTAGCTATGCAGAATTAAAAAAGGTTACAACTTGCAAGCCGTCGTTCGTTGTTAATTGGGCAATTACCAATTAAGTCCTGGACTTTTTTAAAATTTCAAGTTGTTTGCAACTTTTACAAAAGTGATCAAATTGGTTCTTACATTTTTTCTAAGTGTCAAATTAGTCCCACTAACTACGTTGCATCAGTCGATTTTAATTGCATAGGGGTAAAATTATACTTTATTCCTAAACAATATAATAATGACACATGCACAAATTTTTTAACACATTTATATTTTTGTTTATTTTAATTTTGGGTTTTGATTTTTAAATAATTTTGAAAACAATGTTTGTATAAAGTTAACAAAAAAAAAACAATTATATAAAAATGGTAAAAGACTAAACTAGCAATGAATGCTAACTTTGTTTATAAAATAATGGTATAATTGATATTGTCTTACTAAAATATTTTTAGACTTTTTTATAGATAATTTTAATTAAAAAATATATAAATAGTGTTTCATTATTAATATTTTTAGATTTTATTATAATAATAATGGTGAATTTAATGCATAAACAACAAAATAACTTTGCTATAATATACAAATAAAGAGTATTTACGTACTTTAACTACAATTGTTAAAGTCAACTATTACATTTAACACCATTAAACATTTAGAATGACTAATTTGGTCACTTCTAAAAAGAGATGGACTAATTTGGCACTTGGAAAAAAAATGTGAGGACCAATTTGGTCACTTTTGTGAAAGTCGTAAACAACTTGAAATTTTTAAAAAAGTTTCGGATCTAATTGATAATTGCCCTTGATAATTTGATATCATGTTTAAAAAGGTATTTAAAATTGTTTTCAAAAATATAAAAAAATGATGTTTGATGTGTAAAATATGTAAATATAATTAAAATCTCTATAAAATAATATTTTTGGAATTGAGAAAATTATTTATTTAATGAAAGATTATTAATTTCTTGATAAATGATTTTTTATTTATTAATGTCGTTTGAATTTACTAAATATATATTATATAATATAGATAACTATTTAATAATACTTTTAAAAAACTAATTAATAATATTTTATGTCCAAAGTTTCTTACGATATATGATAAGTTATGGCTCAATTTTTATATATTATATATAAGAGCTTTAAGTTAGATGGATTTTTTGACCTAACAAAACACACCGTTTAGATTCCGGTCCTTCTCTCGTAGTAGGGATGGGCGTGGGGGCCCATTGGGGCGGGGGAGGATCTCTCAACCCCCACCCACATTCCTAAAACCTTCCTTACGCCCGCTCCAAATTTGGGGGAAGTGAGGATGAGGGTGCTTGGTGGGAAGTTCCCCTGCTCCCACCCTGTCCCCTATTTCCTCTATTTTTTCCATTTTCAATCATAATATTTTTCAATTTGAAATCTTAAATTTAGAATTCGAGATTCGAGATTCGAAATTCAATAATTCGAATCGTTCGATTCACACTGTTTCGATATCCAATTCAATAAATAATCTAAAAGATACAATTGATTTAATTAATAAAAATTTAATATAAATAACTATAGTAATATAATTTTACACATAAATAAATATGGAAAAATAAGGGAAATGAGTATAAAGTATATAAGTAATAGAGTTAAAGTTATTATTTTCTTTAAAAATAAAAGTAAAAATATATAAATATATATGGGGAAATGGAGAAAATGGGGCTCCACCCCCACCCTCACCCTCACCCTCACCCCCCACTCCCACTACCACCCCCACCCCCCACTCCCACTACCACCCCAAACCGTACCCCATTTAGGGGAAAAATTTACCCCCAAATGGGAGTGGGGCCCTATTGGGAAAATGTCCATCCCTATCTCGGAGAGTGATGCGATCATTATAATTATTATTCTTCACTCAGTATTCACTCTCAAGGTCGATGGATCCATGGCAATATGGCATGGCATCCGACATTTTTTTTTAAACAAAAACTTGGCTCTAATTATATCACTAACCATTATTATATATATATATATATATATATAGTCATTTTCCTATCGGTACGCATCGATAGAATTATATAAAAATATTGAATGTGAGCCACTCATTTATAAAAAAGATTTGACAAGTGCATACATGTCAAGTCAAAGTATGTAAAATGAGTGACTCACATTCAATGTCTTTATATAATTATATCGGTGTGTGAAAATTTTCGTATATATATAAAAATGTCAAAATAAATGTTTAACAAAACTCAAAATAAAAAGTCAATGCTTAGGGGAAGAATTATAAGATCTTGTTTTCAATAAAATCGGGAGTACTACTAGGTACTTTTACAGAACCAATAATAAACAAAAAAAAAAAAATGTTTTAAACATGCAACAAAAACCTTTCATGAAGTTTCGGATCTCTTTGCTTTAAATATTAAAACTGCGAAAGCAAAAGGAAGCTTACTTGAAAATAGTCACAACTTTTTCGATTGCAAAGTAATTTAATGGTAAAATTACAAGGATGATTGAGTGCAAAGTTGAGCGTATAGTTTTTCTCAGGATATGTGCGTGTCTTGCCAATGAGAGAATGACTCTGTCAATATAAAAAATGAGAGGGAAAAGCCAAAAGCAGGTGGCCGATAAGGAATCAAAACTTTACAAAAAGTTAAAATGTAAACATTAAGGTCTCGTCCTGCAGCTATTTTTCAGTCTGTTTTTATTTTTATTTTTCAAAAACGATTTCGAAAACTCGTTCGTTAACCGTTTTTATTTTATTTTCAAAAAACGAAAAAAAATGAAAAACAAAACCAGTTTTAAAAGTAAAATATTTGAAAAACACAAAATACTTGTTTTTCGTTTTTGTTTTTCATTTTGTTTTTCACATTTTTATATATAAAAAAAATCATTTGTTTTTCATTTTGTTTTATTTAGTTCTATTATACGTTTCATATGGCTAGAATAAGACGGGACACGATTTTTAAATGAACAAAGTACCCATATATATATATTCCAGAATAATTTATTTCCAACTAGAACTAAAAGTATTCATGCAATAATATATATATATATATATATATATATATATATATATATATTTATATTATAAAATAATATATTTTATGCAGTTTATATTATTTATATAATTAGTATATTAATATTCTATAATATATATATAATTATTATTATATATATATATATATTGTAATTATTTATTTATAATTTAAGAGTTTAGTTTTGATTAATTCATTTTTTGATATGTTTTTTTGAATTAATTTTTGATGTGTTACTTTTGTTTAATTTAAAAATCATCAAAAATTACAATACAAAAATTATATTGGTTAATTATGTAATCAATTTTTGATAGTTTTCAGTTAACCTACCAGACGCGTTTTTTCCTTTTTCATTTTCAAAATACAGCTTTTAGTATATGTTACTAGACGCGTTTTCAGAATTCGAAATTGAAACAAAAAATACTGTTTTCATTTTCGAAAAACAGCAAATGAAAAACATTTATAGGACGGGTACTAAAAATTGTCTTTGACGACTTTTTACTATTCACTAAAGTTGTCTTCTTCTATTGATACTTGCTTTTCTAGCTTATTCTTATTTGTTCTTGTCTTCTTGTGCCGACATTTATTTATCCATGTTATGATAATCTCGATAATAAGATATTATGTTATTCTAGCTTCTTCTTCCTCTTGGATTTCTTTAAGATAATCGTCTGTTTATAGATTGAAACAGATCCATGAAATAAGATATTTGCACTCCCTCAGCTTGAGAGGAGAAAGAGATTGTGATATGGAGAGAGAGAAAAGGAGTTGATGCATGTGTGAGTCGTGACCAGTGTTTTAGAATGCGTTAGGCTCTAACAGTACGGTGGACCGGTGCCTGACGCCTAGACCACCTAGATGCCTAGTGACTTTTTTTATTTTATAATTTTTAATTTGTTGATAGTGAGACCCACTAACATGCAATCACTTATCCTCCACCTTCCCCCTTCCACCACTCCCCACCATCAGACTATATCACTTATTTTAAAAAATAAATAAGTTTTGATCACATCATCACTTGTCTTCCATTAATTCACCCATCCACATCATCATCACTTATTTTCTTCTCTCAAGTAACGTGCCACCACTCCATCTCTCTCTCTCTCTCATTTCAATTGACACCCATATCTCTCCGTAACTCTTCATTTCATCTTTCGATTATCTCAATCTCCATCTCTACATCATTCTCTTCATTTTACTTTTTATTGGATTTCATTTCTTGTTTCTCTTCAGCTCTTCACGCGCGCTCTCTCTCTCTCACTCCATCTTTTTCCATTTCTTTTTTATTTTCTACAACTTTCACTTTATAGATGGCTTTTGGAGGACTGAGAAGGACCGGACGTCGAGACAATGGCGACAAGGACAGTGCCGACGATAGAGACATGGCGAGACAGTTTCGACGATGGACACGTGGCGATATATGGTTTTAGACTGACTAATCGATGCTAGAAATCGGGCTAGACGACCGATTATATTAATCAGTGCTAGACGCCTACTTGGTGGCTGGCCGAATAGTCTAATCGCGGCGGCCAGAGCCGACTAATGCCTAGTCGGCCGACTAATCGGGCGCCTAGTCTGATTACCAGAACACTCTCATGAGAAAAAAGAACTTTTTTTACACAATATTTGACTGAATTTCTTGTCCATTAGATCTAATATTACAAAAATAGTTTAATCCATAATAATGAAAAGCTGTACCATAAATTTATTAAAATAAAACAAAATATACTATATATATATATATATATTATTTTATTTTTCAAACCCAAACTTGATCGGTTGAACCCACTTGAGGTTTTTCCGTACCAGACCATCATGGATCAGTTTCGAGTGGGTGCTCACGAGTTCGGGTGAATCTCTAATATAATAACAAATGATAGACATGAAAAATACGCTTTCGTTTTTCAATAAGTTTTCAGAAAGAATTAGAAAAAAACTTTCACATCCAACTTAAAGGAGGTTAAGTTTGGGTGGACTCGATTAAGATTTGCAAAGAGTCATAATACTCTCAAGGATTCCAATAAAATTAAGGTATATTCAATTTAGACTTAAAAAAATAATAATAAGGTGTATTCAATTTAGACTTTCAAAAAGTCGAAACAATTTTAGGTGTATTCAAAAGGTTATTGAATTTGTTAATTTAGATTAAATTATGGAATTTGATATATTTTAAAATTAGATTTTTAAACAAAATGCCTATAACCAATCTTGGCTAAACATGGTAATTTTGATGGATTTGATTTTTATAATGTAAAGACTTTCTTTAAAAGAAAATTCAACAATGTACTTATGTACCTTGGTGTTGACGTCAATTTCTCGATGGGTAAGGAAGTCAACAACGTTGAATTTAGTTATGACCTGTCAAAAGAGAAAGAGAAAGAGAATACAATTGAAATTATAATGACACGAGTTTATGTGGTAAAACTCCGATGATTGGAGAAACGTCCATGATGGTTGAATGCACAAACGAGCCATATCCACTATTGAATGATTAATTACACCACTCAATCTCTCTTGCCTCTCTTTTACAGTAATTACTTTTTTTGAGTCGTCTCTGTATGTTGTTCTGTTTATATCTATTTTACAATGATATTATGAGTCTATTTATATGGGTATAGAATCCTAATTCTTGTTGTACAAATAAGGAAAATGAATTGTGTTAATTAAGACTGGTTGCTTGTTGAAGTCACCTTTATCTTCTTTCCTATTTTAGAAATCTTGTGGAGATCGAATGGGACTCTGGTGGCATAGTCCGTTTATGACTAATTTTCTTATTGGTGTGCAGTTTTCTAGAAGAATAGAGTTGTTGCTTGATTTGGACTTGCTTCCTGTTTGGTATTTTATCATTCTAGAAACTTTCTAAATTCTTTCCTCCTTCGATACGGGGGATGAAATACTAATGTTAGCGTATCGTAGTATGATACTGATTTCCTCTTGGGTTTATTCACTTGTGTAGGTCACGTTTTTGAACTTCTTTAATCGGGCTTTTATATCGTCCCGAGTGGTACTGAATGTGCCGAGTATCTGTATTAGTGCCGAGTACCTGTATTCGGATTTACTCGGGTTCTTTTCCTTAGTGATGTCATTGATGATGTCTTCCAGATGCCAGCTCGGATGCTCATCTGGCAATCCTTTTAAGGGATTGTCTTACCTGTTAGTGACGTGTACATTCAATAAAATATACACATAACAATACCCTATAAAATACTTTTGCCGAGTAGAATTTATGTTGACAGAGGTATTTTAATTGCTTGAAACTCCGACTAACTTTTATCCTGTCCTTCATTAATGCCTCATGGAATAGGAACTACAACCCTTAAATCGATTTGCAACATTTATGACGTGTCTTAATGGCGACCATGTATGTGCAATTTGTCCCTTCACACGAAATCCCAATGGTTGTGACGTTTTGAAATTCTGGCGGCTCGGTAAGTTCTTTCCACGACACGTATCTTTTAAACCCTCGATTTCTGCATTTATGAGATACGACCCGTTGATTATTGGATACGTCGCTTATGTCACCGAATGTACCTATTATTCTTTCAATTTTTCCCGCTTCTCGAAACCCTAGGGTCAGGTGTCTTTCGATCATTTGGGTTATTAATTTAAACCGGAAGGGGGCTGTTCTTTGTCGTTCATTTTTGTAGAAAAGGCAAAAAAAACCCAGATTTCTCTTACGCACATATTCATCTTGGCTCTTTACTGAGGCTTTTCTTGGTTGCTTCACATTTACTTTTAAGGTCAGTTTCGATTGATCCTATTTCACGGCATCGCCTTTTTGTTATAGCTTTCGACGCGCTTGAGCGTGAAGATTTTCAATTGTTTTTTTTTTATATTCGTAGATTATTGGGGGAAACACCTCTTGATCAACCTTATTTTCTAAATGTTGATATTTCTGGGCTTTATCCTGATATTCATTTCAGTTCTAGTTCTGAGTCTTCTTCCAGCTCTAAGTCTTTCGTTTCTGATCATCACATGGTTCCTCTACGATCTAGGATGGGAAAGCATCGGAGTAATCATACGGTTCACAAACATGGTTCAAGCGATATTCAGAATGGAAATCAAGTAATTGATGAGAATGATGTTGAAGAATAGCACAATGCATCTCAAATTCCCTTTTCTCTTGATTTTCTGAGTGCGTATGATGCCGAACCCAACGTGGTCGAGGAAGCAGAGATCGAAAAGTATCGCGCTCGATTTGATCCGGATGACTCAGTTTTGATGGTTTCTGCTGGTAATAGAGCCGCATGGAACCCTCATTTGGGCATTATGGCAGTTTATGGATCCACGCTCTACTGTGGTATGACTCTTCCCCTACAGCTTTTCATTGCTTGGTTTCTTGCTGAAGCATAGATTGCTCCGGCTCAGCTAGCCCCGAATAACTATAGGATCCTGATGTGCATGTGGCATATATAGAGCCAGATGAATTTGCCATCGTCTTCTCCTCGCGAAATTAGACATTTTTATACTTTACAACAATTTGGTCAAACTGGGATTTACTTTCTTCTATCCAGCCAGCTAGATAGCTGGATTCCTAAGGGGACGAAGGTGAAACAGGGAGTCGATATTTCCTCAGACGTAAAGAAGAAATTTTTTGTATGGGGTTTTCCTACCTCGAACAAGTACTGGAAAAATAGCTGGTTTTTCATCGGAGGAAACTAGGGACACGAGATCAAGCTTTCAGTCGGGGAAAACGAAAAAACTATTAAAGGTTCCTCGTTTCTTTTCCTTTCTCGCTAGCTGGAACAAGTCACGACCTGTTTTTATTGATAACCTTGCTCGGGGTGGCTGCGGGTACTTTGGAGAAAAAGAGCAGGTTTTATCTGTTTGATGAGAAGAAGATGACAGCTCTCGATTTTTTTACTCAGATTTCAGCTTACCGCCGACATTGTAATTGATTTTTTCTTGTTGCTTTCAATTTGTTGCTTTCTATTGCCTTTTAACTCTCATTTTCGAATTCATTTTATGATATGGATGTCGTCTGTGACGCCCAAGCCCGTCAAGTGAAGTCAATTATTTACGCAAGTCATAAAAAGACTTCTCGTCAAAACGAAGAAGGGATTACTTCACATGATGATGAATCAGATGAAGATTCCGAGGGGGCAGACGAACAGGTTCCTAGATATATTCCCAAAGAGGTCATTCAACCAACCGCGGGGGAATCAAGCGGTCAGAGTGGCCTATGGGACTTGATAGTGACCAAAGGATTTCTAAGGACGAAGACGGGCAGGGAAGACATGCTGGTGGTGTAACATCCGACGATCCTAGTTTGATAGGTGGATATAGAAAACCCCCCGCTGGATCGTCTGATAGGTGGATATAGAAAACCCCCCGCTGAACAGGTTGGCCATCTCCCTAATCTCTTCTAATCTTTTAAAGATATCACAGAGGATCAAGTAGATCCTACCGCTGACCTCAGCTTCCACTGTACTCTAGCTGAGAAGAGAAATGCAGTTGATTCTCCTGTTCGACTTCTTCCAAAAGTCCCTCGAGTGATTTCGTTCATCGATTCGAGCGATGAAGATGCTGACATTAGGGGTTCCCCAAGTGCTCAAGCTGAGACACCTTTAGGAGGAGAGCGAACTCTAGAAAATTTGAACAAAGATTCTCTGCCCTCTGATGTTTAGGATGCAGGAGTGGACTACTCGGGAAACCCTACGTGTCCCACCCCTAGGATATGCTGAGAATGATGTCATCCGGTCGGGCTTTTATTGGTGACGACCATTGAAGTGGTTTCAGAAATGGTTCTCTTACGAAACGTCTTCACAACATTTTTAATAATGTAACTTACGTAAGTCTTCTGTCCCGTACTTCACCTCAGTATGCCTTAATTCAAATTTTTAACATACTTTCCTACAGGTGGTTGCTGAGTTTGCTGAGTTTATTCAGACACAACAATATCAAGCTGATCAGATTAGGTGTATTGAAGCTCAGTTAAAGGAGAGTGAGGATAGCCGTGCTCGGATCGAGGTAATCTATCAAAAGAAGGCAAGTTCTGCCCAGGAGTTTACCGATCGCTGTTTGGCCAAACAGATGGAGGCCAAAGAGAGGACCTTTGCTGCAGAAGAGAAGGCTAAATCTTTGGAAGACTTACTCTCCGTTGCCCAAGAGTCAATGCTTCGGGTCGATGAAGAAGCTGAACAAGCAAAATATTCTTATGAGCGCAAGATTGAAAATCTTGAGTGCTATGTTTTGACGGTTGAATCCCTTTCGAAGGAAGCCAAGCTGGAACTTGAAGTGCAAGGGGTTCATTGTTTTAAGAGAACCTATGATGCCCTACTCCTTAGGGAGTTCCAAAGGGGGTTGGTCTCGGCTGATGAATTCTTCAAGATCAGAATTGGGCAATTGATAAGGCTCGGGCAAACTGGGAATTATCAATCAAAAACCATATGGACCGATCATTGGAGTCTCTTCGAACTCAAATGAGGGAATGGAGAACTTATTGTCACAGTCAAGGTAGAGAGCCTCATCCCATGCATCTGGAAGTCACATCCGAGCATTCGCTTTCGACTTTCTATGCTAGTCAGGAAACAAGAGTGGATGTGTCAAAGCCTGAGTTGGACCGGTTCCCAGAATAGATTATAACGAATGGATGGATGATCTGGTTTACCCAATTGCCTAGCCTTCGAATGAAAGTCTCTTATATGAATACGAAATGGTTCCTGATCCGAGTATCGGCAAGGGATCCAAATCCTCAGCCCACCTTAGGCATATTTGTAAAAATTTATATGATTAATAAAGTTCCATATTTTGCATGACTGCTTTGTCGTGAATTTAAAATGCCAAGTATCTTATTAACTGGCTATTGTCAATATCCGAGTAACTTTTTAAACGCCAAGTATCTTATTTAACTGGCTAACTCCGTTGCCCGAATAACTTCACCAAGTGTCTTATTTAACTGGCTAGTTTCATTGTCCGAGTAATTTTGCAAAGTATCTTATTGAACTGGCTAATATTATTAACCGAGTCATCTTGAAACATAGGCAAGTAGATTTGTACTTATGTTTCATACTCGGTTGCTACCCATGATCACCAAACGTTACATCGAGGCTCACCATGATCATACGTTCGAGTCCTTACGCAAGTCACCAAAGACGTCTCCTAGTTTTTTCTACGCAAGGGTTTACCGAAACGTTAAGCTCTTAATTGCTTAACACAACTGCACAACTCACTGAGATTTTCCCGATGGTGCTCCGAGCCGTTTTCCAGATCTGGTGCATCGGGTTTGCCTTTTGGCTAAGGTCTCGGCTGACCTTGCTCAGTTGGATGCTCCTTTGAGCTTCTCCGTCCATTTGGGATTTTTTCCAAATTAATGGTCCCGAGTATTTTATCTTTTTATTATGCAATCAATTTCTTCATATGTTCTTATTATCATATGCTCATCTTTTTCATATGTTCTTATTATCATATGCTCATCTTCTTCACATGTTCTTATTATCATGCTCAGATTTCTGGAATCCCGTGTCAGACTTTTATTAATATCTGCAAAACTAATAATATGAAAATCTCAAAGAATTTCTAAGAATAAAAAATATCCTGACTAGAAAAATGAAAATAAATTTCAAGGATAGAAAATCTTTAAATATTAGGCGTTGCATGGTCGGGGTAAAACCCCTCCACATGGTCGGGCAATCCAATATGCTCCATGACCAACTATTCCTTCAATTTTGTATGGGCCTTCTCATTTGTCAGTCAATGAGCTTGCAACTTTGTTCTTCATGTTCAACGATACTTTTCTAAGCAATAGGTCTCCTAACTGGAATTTCTTTATCCGAATATGAGAATTATAGTGTCAGGCCACTCTTTGCTGATATGCCACATTTCGTACTCGGGATTTCTCCATTTTTATTCCAACTCATCTAAGCTTTATAACAGCATGTCAACATTTTGATATTCATCATACAATCTTACTCTATGTGACATATACGATGTTTCTACCGGGATGACAATCTATGTTCCGAATGCCAAAGAAAACAATGTTTCTCCAGTTGAAGTTCTCGTTGTCGTTCAATAGGCCCATAATACTTCAGGAAGTTTTTCAACCCAACTCCTCTTTTTGGCATCTAACTTTGCTTTGAGCGTGTGCTTGATGACTTTGTTTACTGCTTCAGCTTGTCCATTTGTTTACGGGTGGGCATGTGTAACATAATAATTTGCAATCTGGTACTCGTTGCACAACTGTCTGAACTTTTGATTATCAAATTGGGTGCCATTGTTAGTGATAATAGTGCTTAGGATTCCAAACATGTAGAGTATGTTTTTCTTTACAAAGTTTGTGGTGTTTGCTTCTGTGATGTAAACTAGTGCTTCAGCTTCCACCAATTTAGTAAAATAATCAACAACCACGATTGCATGCTTCGCTCTACCCCTGTCCCTGCTGGCATCAGACCAATTAAATCCAGGCCCCACATGGCGAATAGCCATGGGGATGTGAGGCTTCTAAGTTGTTCAGGGGGCAGTCGAATATCATTAGCGATCCTTTGGCAAGCAATGCAACTTTCTGAACATCGTTGTGCATCCGATAACAAAGAAGGCCAATAAAAACCTTGTCTGAGTACCTTGTGTACCAAGCTTCTGCCTCCAGCACAGTTCCCGCATACTCCGCCATTGATTTCCTGTAGTGTCCGGTATGCATCTTCCTCTGATACACATCTTTGGAGTGTTCAGGAAAACCCTCTTCTGTACAGTTCTCCTCCAATCAGTGTGTATCTTGCTGACCGGTACCTGATGCGTTTTACTTCTAAGGGATCTTTCGGGAGTATATCTTTTTCCAGGTACCTTTTTAACTGAGTCATCCAACCGTCTAACGGTGTTTGAATTTCTAAGACTTCAAAGATTTTGGCTCAACTATACTTGGTCTGAGAAGATGTGCAACTGGGATATTTTTAGCCTGATTGTGGTTGTTGCTTATGCTAGTTTGGACAAAGCATCTGGCTTTTCATTTTCTTCTCTAGGGATTTGGACAATCCTATATTCCTTGAATTTTTAGAGGTGTTGTTTTGCTATGCCCAAATAAGCCATCATACCTTCATCTCTGGCCTGATACTCGTCTAAGACTTGGTTGACGATTATCTGTAAGTCAATGAATATCTCGACCTCATCTGCTCCGAGAGCTATGGACACTCTAAGCCCTGCTAGCAATGCCTTATATTCGGCTTGGTTATTTGTTGCTTTGAAATCGAATCTCATGGCACATTCAACATTATCTTCTTCTAGGGTGCATACCACGATCCCCGCCCCGCTATCATGAGTGTTCGAGGAACCATCGACATATAATCTCCATGAGAAATTCCTGCCCAACATTCTTTTTGCTTCTGTGAATTCTGCTACAAAATCTGCCACTGCTTGGCCTTTGAGTGATGTCCTGGGCATGTACTAAATATCGAATTCACTCAGCTCGATCGCCCTAACATTCGTTTTGCTTCTGTGAATTCTAATACAAAATTTGCCACTGCTTGGCCTTTGAGTGATGTCTTGGGCATGTACTAAATATAGAATTCACTCAGCTCGATCGCCCATTTAGTTAATCTCCTTGAAATTTCTAGCTTTTGTAGAATTTGCTTAAGCGGGCAGTCGATGAAAACCTGGATTGTATGTGCCTGAAAGTACGACCTCAACTTCCTTACTACCAAAACCAACGCTAGAGCCATATTTTCTGCCTGTGAATATATGGTTTCAGCTGGAAGAAAAGTCTTGATGGTATAGTACACTGGCCTCTGTATCCTATCTTCTGTCCTGATAAGAACCGAGCTTACTGCTAACTCTATAAAGGACAAGTACAGGTGGAGTATTTCTCCCATTTTAGGTTTTGAGAGGATGAGAGCCTAGCCTAAGTATTCTTTGATCCTCAGGAATGCCTGTTCACACTTTTCATTCCATTCAAGTCTCTTTCCCTTTTTGATCACTTTGAAAGAAAGGAGCACATCTATCTGTGGCCTTCGAGATAAATCTGTATAGTGAAGCTAAGCATCCTGCCAGGCATTGTACCTCTTTTAACGTCCTTGGTGAAGTCATTTTTTGAAGGGCTTGGATCTTTGTAAGGACCTCGGTTTTATAATTGGCTTATTTCTTGACAAACCACATCACATTGAGGATGATTGTGTAATAGGTAGCTTAGGTCCTTATTGGAAAGCTTTCAAGCATCTCCATGACTTCAAGTGCAAAAGGTATATTCACTTGACTTTGCCTCTGAAGAGTTTAGGTGCACACACACATCTCATGCATACTTTGTTGATCTTGCATTTGTGTTGATAATGTTTATATGTGTGCATCTCTTCACAATCACACTTGCACTTCATATATAGATTTAAGTGTGATATTGTGTTGTGTTGTGTTCACGCTTGCATGATGGTGTGCATGTTTTAGCGTGTTGATGGATCATATGAGAATGTCTAATTCTTCTACTGGTTTGGTTATATGGAGTAAGGTGTCTGGTTTCAAAATAGTATATTTCAATGATTTAAATGTTTTTCAAAACTAACCCTTGTATGGTCTTATGACCATATCTTTTTCTAATATAATTCAAAATGAGTTTTGAAATTTTCTGTACAAATTAAACACCCATACCTTTCAAACGGTATATTATTCGTAATATTTCATAACCGTTTGGATTGGTTTTGAAATCTCCAAAGTGACCATAAAAACAGAGCATCTCTGTTGTTGTCTGTTTATGACCTTTGGTCACTAAAATGACCATAACGTTTTCTACAGACTTCCAAATTATGTTTTGTAAGTAGAAAGTAGACTTATATGCCTTTCCAAAGGTATATTATACGAAAGGTTTGGATGTCGTTTGGTCATGCTTTGGGTCGCTCGAAGCTCTAGTTGTTGTGCTGTCAAGCGTGTACCGCGGTCTAGACTGCTTTTGGTGCACATGCCTTGCCAGCGACCTATGCAGTGGTTATGTCCAGCTATGCCATGTTACCTGGACAGCGGCCTAGACATTTGTCTAGCCAGCAACAAGCACAACGGTCGTGACGGGACTTTGTTTCCCAAGTCCAAAACGATACCGTTTTGTGTAGGGCTTTTATATATATGTTATCTTCTTCTTCCTTACTTTTTTAGACCTCAAAAAATACATTTTTAGAGTGAGAGAACCTCGATTAGAGAGAGAAAGCCTTAAGCTTTAAGCTTTGTTTTTGACTTTCCAAACCCAAAACCCATCTCTATCTTGCATCATTCTTCATCATATGAGCATGAGTGTTCTTGGTTTCATGACTAGGTAAGTAAGAACTTCACTGAACATCTTTTATTGTTCTTCTTACTCTAGATTAGGTGTTTATTGCATGAATAAATACCTAGACTCTAGTTTATTACATATATTTATGAGTCTTGATAATATGATTGGGTTTGTTTGTTGATAGCTTTAATTTAGGACATATTTTCCCTTCTTGCTAAGTCTCTATACATTGCATTTAGACATTATTAATTAAGACTCACTGATTGTATTTTGTGATTGCATTATAGTCCTTGCCATGCTTAATGACAACTTGTGTTAATATGACTATTGTGATAGCTAGCATATAAGTCATATTTACCTCTAGCTAATTAGGTCATATTGATTTCATTTTGATGATTGCATTTATTGACCATGCCATGCTTAATGACAACATGTGTTGAAATGACTTTGTTTGATAACTAGATTGTAATATTGCATATCCATATCTTGTTAAGTCTTTATGAGCATTCATTTAGACATTGATATCTAGGAATTGCACTTAGTGACATTCTTTAATTTCTAGATAAACGTTTAGTGTTGCCTAGCATTATCCGCATTTAGAATATTTTTACATATTCACATAGGTTGTTGACTTTTCATTGAGAATTAAGTCTTATGGCTACCGGTGTGTAGTTCACAAGCAATTCAAGGCTTGCAACCAAAGGAAGGGTTGGCCAGCAATTGGTCGGGTGCCACTGGAAATGGCCCAAGGGGGTAGAGTAGGAGGCATTCACGCCAAGAGTAGTGTATCAGGGGATATCACTAGGGGCTTAACCAAGAGTGGTGAGTGGCGCTGTCCATAGCCTGAGGTTGTCAAGAGTGAGTGTTCGAGAATCACCTGAGGGTGTAACCTTTGCTCATATAGTGGATTTCTACGATCGTTTGTGGCGCACTTAACAGCTCGTGGTTTTTTACCCGTTTAGAGGGTTTTCCACGTATACATCTTGTGTTGTTCCTATTTTCGAATTTTTACACTTAATGTTTTATGTTTATTTTATTGGGTGTATATTGAATATTGACTAATCAAGAAAAATTGGTAATTGACTTGATTAAAACCTATTCACCCCCCTCTAGGTTTATGGACACACTTTCTAGTGATCTTTCAATTGGTATCAGAGCGGGTTTCTAAACATACATAGGTGATCCAAGCTTTTGTTTGTGTATCTTCCATTTGTTTGCATTTGTTTGCTACATTACATTTGCATTCATATAACCCTACACACCATGAGTGATTTTGAGAGACTAGAGGGTACGTTGATCTCTGAACCACCTATGCTCACCAAGGATAACTACTCCTCTTGGAAAGTAAGGATGTAAGTCTTTTTATGTGACCTTGATCAGTATGTGTGGATGTGTGTGGAAGAAGAATACTCACCTCCCATGAAGACACAAGAGAATGAGGCTTCTATGCCTAAGCCCAAGTCCAAATGGACAAATGACAAACTCGAGGTTGCCGAGTGGAACTCAAAGGGCATCCATGCCTTATACTGGGCAGTGGGTGAGAGTCAAGCAAAACTCATCCAAACCACTTGAGATGTTCAAGAAGCTTGGGAGATTCTAAGAGTCATCCATAAAGGTACAGTGAAAGAAGAAGACAAAAATTTAGGTACCTCGAAGATCAAGCTTCAATGTTTTGATTGTGGCGGCTATGAGCACATCTCTACGGATTGTGGAAACTCAAAGAGCAAGAGTCGAAGAGGCAAATCAAAGACCTACTTTTGTAGTGAAAGTGAAGAAAGCTCTTCAGATTCCGATGGATGTGAAAGGAATTACATAGCCTTATACGTTTTACATGATGACAACTCTAAAGCGACCACAAGACATCCATCACTCAAGGTCGACATTCAAGAAGCTAGCTTAGATGATGATTGCCATGAGAGCACAAATGGTAGAAGCTTCAATGAAGAAAGTTCTAGCTCTAAGAATTGAGTGATGAAGGGTTTGGTTATGAATACTTCATTGAAAGTCTTCAAAGGTCATTGAAGAAGAAAAATGAAGAAATCATGAAGTTGATGAAGGAAAACCTTCAACTAAGGACCAAGTTAGATGACTCCTTGAAGACGGACATGGTTGATGTGTCCAAATATGAGAAGGAGATTGATGATTGCCATCAACGAATAAAGGCAATGAAGGATGAGCTTGCCAACAAAGAGAACTCCTTGAAGATTGTCAAGGATAGAGAGATGAGGTGCCTTGAAGAATTAAAGAAGGCCAAAGTCAAACAACCTCAAGCTTAAGGAAAAAGTAAGGCTTCATCCAAGCAATCTTCAACTCAAGGAAAGTCTACACAAGCCTTGGCAACTCAACCAAAGCCTAGGCAATTCAAGAAGAAAGAACAAGTTCCTGAGAAGTCAATCACCTCCTACAACAAACCAACTATGAGGAAATGAGGTGATCAAAAGAAGGATGACCAAGCAAAGAGGCAAGTTCAACCGACTCAACCACATCAACAAAAAAAAAACCACAAAAGTGCCACCAATCGGCTCAAGCTCCAATGAGAAGCAAACCGATGCACCATCAAAGACAACCTCATCAACATGGCGATGCCCAGATGAGATCACAATGCAATGGTATAAATTCTTACTTTGTACCTACTTGTCATTTTTGTGGTATGAATGGTCACTTAAGATCAAAGTACTTTAAATACATTAAGAGGTGTAGATTAGAGAGCATGAAAGAAAAACGGTCGAAAAAGAGGGCAAATTTGCATGAACCTAGGGTTTTTCATAATTTGTTTATGACCACTAAAAATACAAATGTGGAACCTAGGTGGGTTAGAAAGAATGAACCCGCTGGACTTAGTACCCATGTGACACCCGTAGATGTAATTATGTCCATTGGACTTGGTAGGTCTATAGGGGCTCATGTCTCCCATTGACTTGGTTGGAATTGACCCCATTCGGGGAGCTCAAGCAAAGAGAGCAAACTTGCATGATTTGATATATGGAAAAAGTTAATTCGTTTTATGCTTTTTTGTTAATTGCTTGAGATTCTTGGTTGTACATATGCTTATATGTTTTTTTTAATAAGTGTGCACCATTGCTTTGTTTGCAATCCATGTCATATTTATGTTCAAATATGTATTTTTGGACTAGGATATTTAATTGGGAAAGTACATTTGAATGACCTATAATTATCTCCATGTCATGTGAACTTGCTTTTAATGACATGCTTTAAATTGATATGCATGAATTGAGTTTGATTGCTTTAATGCAAATGTGTGTGAGTGCAAATGAGAAGACTAATCAATAAAGATCTTGTATCCATGCAATTAATAAGGATTTTATATCCAAATTAGTCTTCTCTATTTTCTTAATTGTGAAACAAGACTACTATCATACTGATAATTATCCGGAAAAAATAAAAAAGGGTGCAATAGTCGCTTATGTCTTGATTTGCCTTTAAGGATTGATATAGTTGCTTTATTTTCAAATTTTTGGAAACTATATCTTGTTTGCTTATGACAAAATGGTACAAATTGGTTTGAATTATTTTGAAAACCCTTTTGATGTTTGCTTTGCCAAATACCATTTGTTTTGGATTTAAATGCAACATGTCTTGCTTGCAAAACATCATTGTCACAAATTTTTCTTTAAACCAAACTCCTTGAATCTCTCTTAATTACTTATGTTGTATAAAGTTTGTTTATATGATTATGCATTGTAATTGTGCCAATAACTCTCTTTGCTAAAGCAACTCGATGGGGGGGAACTCCTTTGCCTATCTCATAACAAATTGCCTATCTCATAACAAAAAGGGGAAGAAGTCTTGAGAAATATATGGGGAGTATTGATTATGCTTTGGGGAGAGATCATGAGAGAAAGTAACCCATTTAGGGGGAGAATTGCATATGTATTTTTTCATATTGCTTTATTGAGTGCAATTGCTTTTTATATTTGTTCACCTCAGATGCATTTGTTCTTGGAAAGTGTTTTCATGCTATTGAAGACCTTGAAGATTTAGAATATCAAATATCTCTTTTTACAACGTAGAATGGACTCTCATGGACAATAGCTAGATTTTTTTTTATTGTGTGAGGAATTATTTGTGAGTGGTTATTTTGTCATGAAATAGCAAAAAGGGGAGATTGTAAGGACCTCGGTTTTATAATTGGCTTATTTCATGACAAACCACATCACATTGGGGATGATTGTGGAATGGGTAGCTTAGGTCCTTATCGGAAAGCTTCCAAGTATCTCTATGACTTCAAGAGCAAAATGTATATTCACTTGACTTTGCCTCTTGAAGAGTTTAGGTGCACACACACCTCATGCATGCTTTGTTGATCATGCATTTGTGTTGATATTGTTTATATGTGTGCATCTCTTCACAATCACACTTGCACTTCATTTATAGATTTAAGTGTGTTATTGTGTTGTGTTCGCGCTTGCACGATGGTGTGCTTGTTTTAGCGTGTTGAGTGATCATATGAGAAGGTCTCATTCTTCTCTTGGTTTGGTTATATGGAGTAAGGTGTCTAGTTTCAAAAGAGTGTAGTTCAATGATTTAAATGTTTTTCAAAACTGACCCTTGTATGGTCTTGTGACCATATCTTTTTATAAAATGATTCAAAATGAGTTTTGAAATTTTTTGTACAAACTAGACACCCATACCTTTCCAACGGTATAATTCGTAATATTTCATGGCCGTTTGGATTGGTTTTGAAATCTCCAAAGTGACCACAAAAACAGAGCATCTCTATTGTTGTTCGTTTATGACCTTTGGTCACTAAAATGACCATAACTTTTTCTACAGACATCCAAATTATGTTTTGTAAGTAGAAAGTAGACTTCCATATATTCCAACGGTATATTATATGAAAGGTTTGGATATCGTTTGGTCATGTTTTGGGTCGCTCGAAGCTCTAGCTGTTGTGCTGTCAAGCGTGTACCGCGGTCTAGATTGCTTTTGGTGCACATGCCTAGCCATCGACCTAGACAGCGGTGATGTCCAGCCGTGCCATGCTGCCTAGTCATCGGCCTAGACACTTGCCTGGCCAGCGGCATGCACAGCGGTCGTGACGAGACTTTGTTTCCCAAGTCCAAAACAATGTCGTTTTGTGTAGGGCTTTTATATATATGTTCTCTTCTTCTTCCTCACTTTTTTAGAGCTCAAATAATACATTTTTAGAGTGAGAGAATCTCGATTAGAGAGAGAAAACTTCAAGCTTTGTTTTTGACTTTCCAAACCAAAAACCCATCTCTATCTTGCATCATTCTTCATCATATGAGCATATGTGTTCTTGGTTTCATGACTAGGTAAGTAAGAATTTCATGGAACATCTTTTATTGTTCTTCTTACTCTAGATTAGGTGTTTATTGCATGATTAAATACCTAGACTTTAGTTTATTGCATATATTTATGAGTCTTGATAATATGATTGGGTTTGTTTGTTGATAGCTTTAATTTAGTACATATTTGCCCTTCTTGCTAATTATATATGCATTGCATTTAGACATTATTAATTAGGACTCATTAATTGCATTTTGTGATTGCATTATAGTCCTTGCCATGCTTAATGACAACTTGTGTTGATATGGCTATTGTGATAGCTAGCATATAGGTCATATTTGCCTCTAGCTAATTAGGTCATATTGATTACATTTTAATGATTGCATTTATTGACCATGCCATGCTTAATGACAACATGTGTTGAAATGACTTTGTTTGATAACTAGATTGTAATATTGCATATCCATATCTTGTTAAGTCTTTATGAGCATTCATTTAGACATTGATATCTAGGAATTGCACTTAGTGACATTCTTTAATTCCTAGATAAGCATTTAGTGTTGCCTAACATTATTTGCATTTAGAATATTTTTACATATTCACACAGGTTGTTGACTCTTCATTGAGAATTAAGTCTTGTGGCTACCGGTGAGTAGTGCACAAGCAATTCAAATCTTACAACCAAAAGAAAGGTTAGCCAGCAATTGGCCGGGTGCCACTATAAAAGGCCCAAGGGGGTAGAGTATGAGGTGTTCACGCCATGAGTAGTGTATCAGGGGATATCACTAGGGGCTTAACCAAGAGTGGTGAGTGGCGGTGTCCATAGCCTGAGGTTGTCGAGAGTGAGAGTCCGAGAATCACTTAAAGGTGTAACCTTTGCTCATATAGTGGATTTCTGTGATCGGGTGTGGCGCACTTAACAGCCCGTGGTTTTTTACCCGTTTGGAGGGTTTTTCGCGTATACATTTTGTGTTGTTTATATTTCCGCATTTTTACACTTGATGTTTTATGCTTATTTTATTTGGTGTATATTGAATATTGACTAATCAAGAAAAATTGGTGATTAAAATCTATTCACCCCCTCTAGGTTTATAGACACACACTTTCTAGTGATCTTTCAATCTTCTCGGGTTCACTTCGATCCCCTTCTGGTGAACTTGGAAACCAAAAAACCTTCCTGTATGAACCCCAAATAGGCACTTGTTCGGATTTAACTTCATCTGATACCTTCTCAAGACATTGAATGTTTCGCGCAGGTCCAAAGCATGTTCGTCTGCCCGAGATACTTTTGGTTAACATGTCGTTTATGTAAACTTCCATGTTTTTTTCCTATTTGACTAGCGAAGATTCTATTGACCAATCTTTGATATGTTGCCCAAGCATTTTTTAGCCCAAAAAGCATCACTGTATAACAGTATTATTTTTCATAAGCTTTATTCATCCGTATCTGATTGTATCCTGAATAAGAATCTATAAAACTGAGTAATTCATAACCCGATGTAGCATTGACCAGTTGGTCTATTCTCGGGAGTGGAAAACTGTCACTTGGGCAGCCTTTGTTCAGATTCGTGAAGTCCACACACATTCTCCTTTGTCCATTCTTCTTTTGGACCAAAACCACATTTGCTACCCACTGAGGGTAGTTAATTTATCTGATTGACCCCACAACGAGTAACTTTTCCACCTCTTGCTTGATTGCCCGACTTCTCTCGAGGTTGAAAGATGTTCTCTTTTGTATTACAGGTTTCACATTTGGATCCACCGCCAAATGATATGATATTACTCGTGCATCTATCCCCACCATGTCTTCATTACTCCATGCGAACACATCTTTGTATTCTTTGAGTAAATCAATAAGATCTAGCTTGACCTTTTCTTCTAAGTTGGCCCCAATTTTGACTCCTCTGTTGGTTCACTCTTTGACGTCTATGGTTCTTCCCTTGGATCGAACTTGAACAACAGTGATTCTTCTTGCTTGATCTGATCTGGTTGAGTTAAGGTGCATACTTGGTGTTCACTATTATCTATGTCTTTGTAAACTAAGAGATTAGCTCTTCTAGCCATCTCTTGTGACCCCTTGATTATTCCTACCCCCCATTCAGTCGAGAACTTGATCATTACAGCATAGGTAGCTGTTGCCACCTTTGTTTTGTTTAAGAAAGGTCAACCTAGTAACACATTATAAGGCCAGTTGTCCAGATCTACCACCACAAAGTCGAGTAACACTGTTTTTTGGAAAGGAGCTACTCTGATCTTCACGGGCAGCTTCGATGTTCCGAGAGACCTAACCTCGACTCTCGTGAATCCTTTGAGTGGGGTATGGAAAGGTTACAAGTCCTATCGATCCAATCTGAGCTGATCATAAACAACCATATTAAAGATGTCTGTCGAGCTACCATTGCCCACTAAAATTCTCCTGACTTCTCTATGGAAAATTCGGGCACTAATAACGAGAGCATCATTCGGTCGGAAGTCAACCCCATGTGAGTCAGCTTCAGTGAATATTATCGGGTCTCATCCTTCCTTTCTTCTCTTCAGATCGGGCTCGATGGAGTTAATGTCAAAATTCTGTCTTGCTTCCACTGCTTCTCGGATTTCTTGAGTCCGCTCTCGGTTACTTCTCCAAGTTGATGGTCCTTAGAAGATGGTCTGTATCACTCTATTCGCCTCGAGACTGCCCTTTTATTCTGACCAGAATTATGATCTCCCGTCTTGGTCTCTTTCTGAATTTTTGACTTCTCATCTTTCTTCAGGATTATATCTTACAGATGTTCTTCCCGAATAAGGGTCTCTATATAGTATTTGAGATGGTAACATTTAGAGGTCTCGTGATCGATTTCCTCATGGAACCGTAATATTTCATCGTGTCTCGCCCAATAAATTGTAACTGCCGACATGGCTCCTTTACCAGGTTCTTCTCTTCTAGTATTGCCATGATCTCTTCCTGTTTTTTCTGAAGCGGGGTGTAGTTCGTATATTTTCCTTGAAACTTTTCCCTGGTTTGGTCAGTATTACGTCCATTTCCCCCGTCTTTGCTCCTCTATTTGCTATTTCCTTTTTGTTTCCCTTTATGGTTTTAAGACTTTGACTCGACATTATTTTGTTCGGGTCTCCCCCCATGCATGTAACTACCTCTTGTTTCCAACTCTTCTTCTTCCGCTAGAGCATATTCGCCTGTCATATCCATCATATCTACGTATCTAGTTAGACGAGCCCTTCTTAGGTCAAAAGACAACCGGTCATTCTGCCAGTTATTTATGAATGCAACGATTATTGCTTCGTCATTCGCACTGCCGATTTCTGAGATCGTCTAGCCAAATCTTCATTGATACTTCTTTAACGACTCATCTTTTCCTTGTTTCAGCTGGGAAAGGTGAGCCACCGATTTTTTCTATGTACATTCCCTAGAAATTGTCTTGAGAAGCTTATGCTTAACTCGTTGAAACTCCCAATACTTGCCGGAGGTAATCTCCCGAACCATCTCAAACCTGTATCCTCGAGAGTTTGTGGGAAGTTAAGGCACAACAAAGGATCGTTGTGGGCATACTGGGCCATGACGCTCTTATATCTTCTGACATGCTCTTTATGATCTGTATCCTTTTTGAACTGTTCCACGTGTGGCATCCTGAATCTCTCTAGGAATGGCGTTCGTAGAATGTTTCTAGTAAAAGGACTATCAGAATCATCGTTAGACAACTCATTATATCCGTATTGCCTAATCAACGCATCCATTTGACGTCTGTTGTTCTCGACTTCTCAGGCCAGTCTCTGAATCACGACATCTCTGTCACCCACTGACTCTCCAAGATGGTTAAGTTGTAGAGTGACTGTCATACCTGTTTCCAGCTCCTCTTCATTCTGCCTCCGAGTCTCACGAGCCAATCCTTGTAGGCGTATGGTCCCATTGTGGCATTTACGATGATGATAGTTACTATCTTCTGATGATGATGGCTGATCTCTCTGCTGGTTGTATTTACGGTACCTATCATGGCTCGCCTGACCGTGGCTTCGCCTTTAGTGTGACCGTTCTTCTACGGGCATTTCATGATCCTTGTCCTGGTTGCGTATCGTACCCCCAGTTTGGTTGATTGGACCTGAGTTCCTAACGGTTACTGGTGCATTTGGTTCCTGCCCAACTACAATTGATCGGAGCCTAGGTGGTGATGGAGGATTTGGTGGGTGCGCCTTTCCTACGACCAATAGATCTTTTCCTTCTTGCATCCCATCCGTTAGTTACTATTGCAGTGCATCACGGAAATGACGCGCTATATCCGCTGGTAGGAGAGACTTGCTGGATGCTAGCCAGGGATATCGGTTGGTTCCTGGTGGTTGTGGTGGGATCCTAAGTGGTCCCGCCTATATGAGCATTATCTGGAGATTTTCGGATGTCCCTGGAACTGTCTTTGCTTCTGCTACCAGCCATTGCTTAAACAGATCGGAGGTTCAGCCCCCTCCTTCTAGCGTTAATTGTTGACGTCAATTTATCGATGGGTGAGAAAGTCAACAATGTTGGATCTGATTATGACCTGCCAAAAGAGAGAGAGAGAGAGAATACAATTGAAGTTATAATAACAGGAGTTTACGTGGCAAAACTCTGGTGATCGGAGAAACGTCCACAGGTGGTTGAATGCACAACCGAGCCAAATCCACTTTTGAATGATTAATTACACTACTCGATCTCTCTTGCCTCTCTTTTACCGTGATTACAATTTTTAAGTCTGTCTCTCTATGTTGTTCTGTCTATATCTATTTTACAATGATATAATGATATTATGGGTATATTTATATGGGTATAAAATCCTAATTCTTGTCGTACAAGTAAGGAAAAGGAATTGTGTTTAATTAAGACTGGTTGCTTGTTGAAGTCACCTATCTTTTTTCCTATTTCAGAGATCTTGTGGAGATCGAATGGGACTCTGGTGGTATAGTCCGTTTAGGACTTATTTCCTTTTCGGTGTGCAATTTTCTAGAAGAATAAAGTTGTTGTTTGATTTGGACTTGCTTCCTGTTTGGTATTTTATCATTCTAGAAACTTTCTAAATTCTTTTCTCCTTTGATACGGGGGATGAAATATTGATGTTAGCGTATGCCGTATCGGAGCATGATATTGATTTCCTCTCGGGTTTATTCACTTGTGTAGATCAAGTTTTTGAAATTCTTTACTCAGGCTTTTATATCGTCCCGAGTGGTACTGAACGTGCCGAGTACCTGTATTCGGATTTACTCGGGTTTTTGTTCCTTAGTGATGTCATTGATGATGTCTTCCAGATGCCAGCTCGAATGCTCATCTGGCAATTCTTTTAAGGGATTGTCTTACTTGTCAATGACGTTTACATCAATAAAATATACATATAACACTTGGTAATTAAAATTAACAAAAAAAAAGTCTCTTTTTTTTTTTTATGAGTAATGATACCTGGAATTATTTCTTCCGGACTTTTATAATGACCATCACTTCAAAGTTATGTTTTGAAGTTTGGGGTTGAATTGTTAAAATGTTCTCTTTCAGCATGGAGGACTCGAATGTATATATATATATATATATATATATGACATTAATAATTAGAATTTTAAAAGTCAATTATTCAATTTATAATATCAAAATTTTATTGATTTGATTAATATAAGTAAAAGTCCCGTATAAATTTGTTGTTGACTCAAACTATTTCATATATATATATATATATATCTTTATATTTATATTTGAATTCAAGATAAATAATTAAAAATCCATCCAATTTCATACAACTCTTTACTAAAGTACAACAAACTCTATACTAATTGATAATTCTGACAAAATCTATATTAAGAATATGAAATTTATGAATTCCACCAAAATCATCGCTTAAAACAAATCCAAAATGATTTTGATCTAAGATGAAGATGCATTGCCCAGTAAGTCGCACGCCAACATTTCCGACGAAGGTCTACCGGAAGATGCTCAAAAACACTTTCAACAATATTATTGTTGATATAACAAAGGCTATAGTACTCTTACGTACTAGTACATCTTATCCAAGGTACAATCTGGATTCTGGAACCCATTTTATGCAAATTAGGATTGTGAGTTTAGATCGGTAATGATTACCAAGTAGGGTTCACTTGCAGGAGAAGAATGTCTGGTTTTTGACTGGAGTGCTTTCGATGACCGGTTATTACTAGCATCAGCAACAAAAGGCTTTCCTCTCCCTCCTCTAGAACCCATCCTTGTGAACTCGCAAGATCAACCTTTAAGAAAACACATTCAGTCAAATTTACTGTGATGAATAGAAACCAAAAATTAAAACAAAAAAGAAAAGAAAAAAGAAAATATTGAAATGGAGAAAGAACCCATACACAAACATGCATATAAGACATACAGAAGAACAAGATGAAGAGAAGTGAACAATGCATCACATCAGAAATATTAGATACAAATTATCAACTTAATCAGATCCTTCAAAATCAGTGAAGACATCAAGAAAGAACCAAATACACTAAATTTCTAAGCAAAATAAAAACCCTAATCCTAACCTTAACATCAATAAACAACATAATAAAAAAAGTAAAGGTCTAGACCAAATACCTAATTTCGCATTTTGCTAAAAGCACTCATTCAGTCTAGTTCGGATTTTCACATGTGGGTTTTGGAAAAACCAATATGCGTCTGCAAATCCGCAAAATTTATAGACCCAATTGAATAGAGTCCTTTAAATTTAAAAAAAAATGTTTAATTCATTTATAACAAATGGTGTTGTATAAAGCTTATGTTTTTTTTTTCAACGTGGGGTGAAAGTCAAATGAGCATATATACTAAGACATGTAGTTTCCAATCCATTCACTTTCAATGTGGGATTTAGGTAAAAAGATATGGAAGGCAAATCTCACATGTGTTAGCTAACTTGAACCCACTTGGGGTTTTAATCTAACACCCAAAAACACCTATGAACCCGAATAGAAAAAACTCATACCAAACCATCACAGTTCGGTTACTGATGGATGCCCGTTAATTCGGTTGAAGTTGTCATCCATAACATATTCCCAAACGATAGTCACGAAAATAAGCTAATTTATAAACATCAAGAAAAAACCAAAACAGGTAGATCTAAATTCTTTTACAACAATAAAACATATCAAAAACAACCTTTCTAGATATATATTGAAACTAGAAACTTTAGATAACAAAAATTGTCAATTGTCAAATATCAAATACTCTTAACATCGATTTGTAGCTAAGCTTTCTGATTTCGCACTGTATCATCTGTTGATAAAGAAAACGAACACAATAGATAATTAAATTTATCATTTGAAGATAGAAAAACAAACGAACGAAATTCGGATGAAGTGTGTTAATAACAAGAAATGACAGCGATTGTAGAAGGAAGAGACGACGATTGAAGTGCATGGGCATAGAGTAATATAGAGAGTAAAGCTAAAGAGTGTGGAGAGTTAGCACAATAGAGAAAAGGAAAGAGAAATCTTGTGAGATGGAGCCTAGCTATGAGATTCGTGCTCTTTTATATTTAGGTCTAATTCCTTGAGACTTTTTGACCTTGGATTTTAAATTATCTCACTGCAAGAAAATAGATGTGTATTTACTACGGGCACTGCCCGTTACAACGCTCGTTGTATCTGAGGGTGTGATAGAAAATAGAACGCTTCGATAACGAGCATTCCCTATGTTAGATGATGCAACGCTCGTTGTCTCTGAGGGTGTGATAGAAAATAGAACGCTTCGATAACGAGCATTCTCTATGTTAGATGATATTTACTATGTATAAAAACTGTAGTAAATTTAGTAATTACTACGGCCACTGCACGTAGTCAATGTGTTATTAACAACAGCTATTGCTCATATTATAAGCTCTCAAGTATTTATATATATATATATATGAAAGGATTAAAGGATGTAGAAGGGCTAACATCTAAATTTCCAAATTTGTATATCAATTTACCAATTGTCACAACATAGGTTAGCATATAAAGATGGTATGTCAAACAATACTCATTCTAAAAACAAATATTTTTCACAACTAAATTTGGCGTGGTCTATCCATCTTTACTAAAAAAACCTTTTATAATTTAATCAAACAAACACGATATACATGGTAAATCACTACAAGAAAAATATCTATCTATTATAGGACATTTACTACAGGTTTGGAATGCCCATGATGAAAAACCATTATTCACTACGGACATTTACTATCACTTAAACTCCTTCACAAAACTTAAGTGGCCATACCTTTGTCTCTCTCGTTCCATCACTTTCTCTACATTTTCTCCAAAATTTGTTTCAAATCCATATTTCTAATGTTTGACTTTTTAGTTGTGTTGTAATTAGTTCTACCTTTTTGTTTTGTTTATGTTCATCTTTTCCTTTATGTCTTGAACTTTATTTATATATATATATATATATATATATATATATATATATATATATATATATATATATATTATATATATTAAAGAGAATATTATGGTTTTGAAGATTAAAAATATTTGGTTGTTATAGTTTGAAGTTTAAGAGGTTTGCTTAATTAAAAATAGATTTATTTTTTCATGTTACTTTTACTTATAAGGTAAATTTAATTGTTTTATATATAATTGCTATCATGATTCTTTTATTTTAATTTTATTAATAATTCTTAATTTGTATATTTATCATTTTTGTTTTAATTATGTAACTTTTTTTTGTTTCATTTTTTTGTTTTAGTTGATTTTTTATGGTTGTAATAATGATTATATTTTTTCCCCTTTTTTAGATTTTTTTAGTTACAAAACATGTCATATGTGAATTTTATCGTACGTACACGTCATCAACAAAGAAGATAAATTGACAGGTGGACATCTGAATAGGCATTCAGAAAATATCCTACAAGACATCACCGAAGAAGAGAAAACCCGAGTAAGCAGATATTGAACAAAACATACTCAGGGTCAATCGACATCATATACTACTCGGAATCAGTTAATGACACTCGAGACTGTTTAAATGACATTTCTACTCGGGATCAAATGACGTTACTCGGGACCAGTGGGTATTGTCCTTACTCAGGACAAACATGAAAGAAACTGAATAAAAAACCCAGTGCATAGGTCACATGGAACAAGTCATTAAAATACACGAAGATATCCATATCAAAAAGGAATCCCAATGAGAACAAGATATCGAGCAGGAAAGGTTCCCAATCAGGTAACAACTTTATTTCTTTAAAAAGACTACGCTCTTATAAAGAAATAAGTCATAATTTGACTATATTACTAGAGTCTCATTCGATCTCAATACAAGACTCCGAAACAGGAAAGAAGACAATCAGCTTCAAGCAAGTAAATAATCATAATTAAATACAAAGATTTTCTATTACTTGTACAAAGCAGATTAGGGTTCTATAAACATATAAATAGACCTATAATCTTGCCAAGAAAGAGAGATACAACAATCATAGAAAAATACAGAGAGAAGAAAGAGAGATCTAGAATTGTAATTATATTATTTCATAGTGGATTTTGGCTTGGCGGATCATTCAACCACCCGTGGACATTTCTCCGGTCATCGGAGTTTTTTACCACTCAAAAAACTCGCGTCTATTTTTTTTTCTCCTTCTTTTTTTCTTTGAAATTACAGCTGAAATCCTATCCTTGTTGATAATTTTCATACATCCAGAAATCAACGTCAACAATTGGCGCTAGAAGGAGGGGCTGAACCTTCGATTAAATTAAGGATAATAACAGGAAGCAGAAGCAGTTCTGGGGATGTCCAAAAATCTCCAGATAATTTCAATGTTGGTAGCAGCTCGTGGGATCTCGCTGCAATCACGGAGAACTAACCTATATTCCTGGCAGGGATCCAGCAAGTTCCTCCAACTAGTGGAGACCTGACACAACGTTTTCGAGAAGCGTTGCAACAATTGGTGGCAGACACAGCAAAGGAAGGAGTTGATCTACTGGCTGTAGAGACACAAACTCCTAATCTCCGGCCTGTAAGGCTTCGTTCGGTTGTGGTAGTGCCAGAACTAAATGTACCGGAAGCCGGAAGAAACTCTGTTCCAGCCGGAAGAAACTCTATTCCAATTAATCAGGCTGGACGTGAAACACCTGAAGAGGAACGACCATACCAGAAGCAGAACCAGGATCAGACAGCCCGTGCTAGACATCGTAAACATGACCGGCACAGGGATTGGTCGTCATCAGAAGATAGCGATCGGCACCATCGCAAGTGTCATCACGGACATACATGAAACCCAGCATCAAAGTGAAGAGTCTGAAAGAGGAATGACAATCACCCAGCTATTCAACCATCAAGGAAGTCCGGTGGGAAACAGGGACGTCGTAATCTAGAGCCTAACTCGAGAAGTCAAGAACAATAGGCATCAGATGGACACACTGGTCAGACGTTATAGGTACAACGATTTATCTGACGAGGATTCTGACAGCCCATTCACTAGGGACATCATTCGGACTTCAATACCTAGAAAGATTCAAGATGCCACACGTGGAGCAGTTCAAGAAGGATACAGACCCGAAAGAACATGTCAGACGCTATAAAAGTGTTATGGCCCAGTATGCCCATAGGGATCCCATACTATGCCTCAACTTTCCACAACTCTAGGAGACATGGGCTCAAGATGGTTCGGGAGATTGCCCCCAGCAAGCATCAGAAGTTTCAGTGAATTGAAGAGGGGTTTTTCAAGGCAATTTTTGAGTAATGTTCACAAGAAAAAATAAGTGGCTTACCTTTCTCAAATAAAACAAGGGAAAGATGAGTCACTGAAGAAATACATGGAAAGATTCGGCCAAGCGGTATCAGAAATCGGCAGTGCAAACGATGAAGCAATAATTGCCGCATTCATCAACAACCTACAAAATGGATAGTTGTCTTTTGACTTAAGAAGAGCCCGTCTGATCAAATATGCAGATATGATGGACATGGCAGGAGGATATGCACTAGCCGAGGAAGAAGAGTTAGCCACGGGAAGATGTTACATGCATGGAGGAAAACCCAAAAAGGACGTTGAGTTCAAGGTGCAGAACCAAAAGGGGAAACAGTAAAGAAAAGAGCAAGGATGTGGGGAATAGGCGTAATGCCAAACAGACCACGAAGAAATACCGAGGTAGATACACCAACTACACCCCTCTTCAGAAAAAGCAGAAGGAAATCCTAGCAATTACGGAAGCAAATAATATGGTACAAGATCCATGACGACAGTCTCAGTTCGCCCGGAGATATACAACCAAATACTGTAGATTCCATAAGAAAATCGGTCATGAAACTTTCAAGTGTTACCAGCTCAGAGATTACATAGAAACCCTCATTCGGGAAGGATATTTACAGGATGTAATCTTGAAAAGGGATGGAAATCAGAAACAAAGAAAAAGATCAGGGCTTATCACAGCTCTGGTCGAAATCAAAGGGCCAGTCCAGAGGCCAATCAAATAATGCATACAATCTTTGGAAGACCATCTACTGAGAGAAGTAACCGATAGCGAACACAGGAAATCAGAGAAGCAGTAGAAGCAAGAAATAACTTTGACGTAAACTCGGTCGAGCCAAACCCGAAAAGGGTAAAGGAATGATGAGACCCAAAAACATTCACAGAAGCAGATTCACATGGGGTCGATGTTCGGCCAAATGACGCATTGGTTATAAGTGCTTAGATTGGTCACCGGGAAGTCAGGAGAATCCTGATAGATAATAGAAGTTCGATAGACATTCTCAATGTAGCCTTCTACGATCAACTCATATTAGACTGAAAGAACCTACAGCCTTTCCACACTCCACTCAGAGGATTCGGGGGAATTGATGTCAGGTCACTCGGGAAGGTAAAGCTCCTCGTAAAGATCGGAGTGGCACCTTGTCAGAGAACTGTATTGCTCGACTTCGTGGTAGTAAACATGGACAATTGGCCATATAACGAGTTGTTGGGTTGACCATTTTTACATAAAACTAAGGCCGTAACAGCCATCTATGCCTTAATGATCAAGTTCCCGACCGAACAGGGGGTCAGAGTAGTCAAGGGATCCTAAGAGATGGCCCGAAGAGCTAGCCTGTCAGTATACAAAGACAAGAATGATGAGCAGGTTTGCACTATAACACATCCGAGTCAGAACAAAGAGCCACTATCATTCGAATTCGATCCAAGGGAAGAGCCGAATGAATCCAAAACTGAACCGGTCGAAGAAATCATCTTGAAAGAAGATGAACCAGATAAAAAGATCAAGATCGGGGCCAATCTGGAAGGAAAAGTCAAACAAAGCCTCATTGATCTACTTAAAGAATACAAGGATTTTTTCGCTTAGAGTTATGAAGATATGGTCGGGATAGATGCCCGAATAATATCTCACCAACTCACAGTAGACCCGAATGCAAAACCGGTGATACAAAAGAGAAGATCATTCAATCTAGAGAAAAGTCAGGCAATCAAACAAGAAGTAGAGAAGCTACTCGCTGTAAGATCGATTAGAGAGGTCAGTTACCCTCAATGGGTAGCTAATGTAGTCCTCGTCCAAAAGAAGAATGGACAGTGGAGGATGTGCGTAGATTTCACAGATTTAAACAAGGCATGCCCAAAAGACAGTTTTCCACTTACGAGGATAGATAATTTGGTGGACGCTACATCAGGCCATGAGCTACTCAGTTTCATGGACGCCTATTCGGGATATAACCAAATTCGGATGAACAAGGCCGACGAAGACGAAGAAAAAACTGCATTCACCACTGATCAGGGTTTGTACTGTTACACAGTAATGCCCTTTGGGTTAAAAAATACAGGGGCAACATATCAAAGGCTGGTCAACAGAATCTTTGCACGGTAAATAGGAAGAAACATGGAAGTATACATTGATGACATGTTGACCAAGAGCATCACGATAGACAAGCATACTTCAGACATGCGAGAGACATTTGATGTCTTGAAGAGATACCAAATGAAGCTAAATCCGAACAAATGTTTATTCGGGGTTCCTTCGGGAAGATTCCTGGGTTTTCAAGTTCACTAAAGAGGAATCGAAGTCAACCCCGAGAAGATCTAGGCCCTGCAGAAAATGACTTCACCAAGGACACTCAAAGAAGTTCAACGCCTAACAGGATGCTTAGCTTCCTTGGGTAGATTCATCTCAAAGGCCACGGACAGATGCGCACCCCTTTTCAAAGTAATTAAAAAAGGGAAAGGACTCGAATGGAATGAAGAGTGCGAGCAGACATTCTTAAAAATTAAAGAATACCTAGGGCAGGCTCCCATCCTTTCAAAACCTCAGATGGGAGAGACACTCCATCTGTACTTATCAATTACAGAACTAGCAGCCAGCTCAGTCCTAGTTAGAACAGAAGATGGAGTACAGAAGCCAGTATACTGTATCAGCAAGACACTTCTACCAGCCGAGACCAGTTATTCACAGGGAGAGAAAATGGCTCTAGCATTGGTTTCAGCAGCAAGGAAGCTAATGTCATATTTTCAGGCTCATACAATCCAGGTACTCACTGACTGCCCATTAAAGTAAATTCTACAGAAGCCAGAGATTTCAGAAAGACTGACCAAATGGGATATCGAGCTAAGTGAATTCGATATCCACTACGTCCCAAGGATATCCCTCAAAGGGCAAACAGTGACAAATTTTATAGCAGAGTTCATAGAGCCAAACCTGGAAGCAAAAAGGATGTTGGGAAAAAAATTCCCATGGAAATTGTATATTGATGGCTCTTCAAACACTCATGGTAGCAAGGCAGGGATTGTAGTATGCACCCCAAAAGGAGATGATGTCGAATGTGCCATGAGGTTTGACTTCAAAGCAACCAACAATCAAGCCGAGTACGAGGCGCTACTAGCTGGACTCAGAGTCTGCATAGCTCTCGGGGCAGATGAAGTCGAGATATTCAGCGATTCACAGGTAGTTGTCAACCAAGTTCTGGACGAGTACCAAGCCAAGGATGAAGGCATGATAGCCTACCGTGACATTACAAAGCAGCTCCTCCCAAAATTCAAAGAATATAAGATTGCCCAGATCCCCAGGGAAGAAAATGAAAAGGCAGACGCATTGTCCAAACTAGGGTCAGCAACAACCACAATCAGGCCAAAGACTATTCTGGTTGCACATCTCCTCAAATCGAGCACAGCTGAACCGAGAAACTTAAAAATTTTAAAAATTCGAACATCGTCAGACGGTTGGATGACTCAGCTAAAAAGGTTCCTGGAAGAAGGCATACTCCCGGAAGATCCTTTACAAGCAAAACGTATCAGGTATAGATCATCAAGGTACACATTGATTGGAGGAGAACTATACAGAAGGGGGTATTCCCGAACACCTCAAAGATGTGTGTCAGAGGAGGATGCATATCAGATATTATAGGAAATCCATGGAGGAGTCTGCGGAAACCACACTGGGGGTAAAAGTTTAGCACACAAGGTACTAAGGCAATGCTATTATTGGCCTACTCTATTCTCAGATGCGCAACAATGTTTGGAGAGTTACAATACTTTCCAAAGGTTTGCTAATGATATCCGACAACCCCCTGAACAGCTCAGAAACCTTACATCCCCATGGCCATTTACCTTGTGGGGTTTGGATTTAATCGGCCCAATGCCAGCTGGGACAGAGGGTGGAGCGAAGTACGCCATAGTAGCTGTTGACTATTTTACGAAGTGGGCAGAAGCTGAAGCATTGATGCATATCACAGAAGCAAACACCACAAATTTTGTGAAAAAGAACATACTTTATAGGTTTGGAGTCCCAAACACTATAATCACTGACAACGGCACCCGGTTCGATAACTTGAAATTCAGACAACTGTGCAAAGAGTACTAGATTGCCAATTACTATGCCACACTTGCCCACCTTCAAACAAATGGGCAGGTCGAAGCAGTGAACAAAATCATCAAGCACACAATCAAAGCAAAGCTAGATTCCAATAAAGGAAGCTGGGTTGAAAAACTTCTAGAGGTATTATGGGCATACCGGACAACAGCAAGAACATCAACAGGAGAGACTCCATTCGCTTTAGCGTTTAGAACAGAAGCTGTTATCCCCATAGAAACGTCATATGCATCACCCTAAGTCAGGTTATATGGTGAAGAACAAAATATTGATATGCTATTACAAAGTCTAGATGAGCTAGAAGAAAAAAGGGAGAAGTCCCGAATACGAAATATGACATATCAGCAAAGAGTAGCTCGCCACTACAACTCTCATGTTCGGGTTAGATAATTCCAGCTAGGAGACCGGTACTCAGGAAGGTGTCATTGAACATAAAAAATAAAGCTGCAGGTTCCCTGGCTCATGTTCGGGTTAGATAATTCCAGCTAGGAGACCGGTACTCAGGAAGGTGAAATTGAACATAAAAAATAAAGCTGCAGGTTCCCTGGCTGACAAGTTAGAAGGCCCATACAAAGTCGAAGAAATAGCTGGTCATGGAGCATATTAGATTGCACGACCCAATGGAGGGGTTTTACCCCGACTATGCAATGCCCAATACCTGAAGATTTTCTATCCTTAATTTTTTTTTGTTCTTTGTTCTAGTTAGGACAATTTTAGTTAGGTTAGATACTAGAGGAATTTAAAAACTTTGTTGATTTTGCAGTTATGAATAAAAATCAAAGTTGGGATTTCCGAAAAAAGCATCAAACTCGGGATTTTCGAAAGAGCATATGATAATAAGAAAAAATGGAAGACAAACATGATAATAAGAACATGCAAATAGAATACTCGGGACCATTAATTCCCGAATGGGCGGAGAAGCTCGAAAGAGCATGCCAGCCAAGCAAGGTCAATTGACCTTAGCAAAAAGGCAAACCCGACGCACGAGCTCGGGATGCTATCGGGAAAAATTTCGGTGAAATGCGTAGCTGTGTTAAGCGATTCAAAAAGCTTAACGATTCGGCAAACCCTTACGCATAAAAACTGGGGAGACGTCATCGGTAATGCGTAAGGACTCGAACATATGATCATGGTGAGCCTTGATGTAATGTTCGGGTAACAACCGTGTATGAAACACATGTATAAACCTACTTGCTTGTTTTAAGATGACTCGGTTAATAATACTAGTCAGTTTAATAAGATACTTGGCATGAAGACAACAACCAGTTTAATAAGATACTTGGCATGAAGACAACAGCCAGTTCAATAAGATACTTGGCATTAAAAATTATTCAGGGAACGATACCGGTTTAATAAGATACTGGCGTCAATAGACCACACACATCTGTGTGAACTAGCTCAAGTGGCATGGCTGCTTTCCAATTTGCCTCCTTTCCGAAGCTATTTATGTGTTGTTTACTAATAACACAGCTTTCACACATCTCATTTGGGTGATGGATGTTTGACAATCCTTTCACTATCTTCTTACTTCCCAGTTGCTTTAAATTTTCAAAATTGAGATGTCCATACCTTAGATGCCACAACCAATCTTTGTCATCGATGATGGCTGTCAAACATCTTGGCGTATCTTGATGAATTACAAGAGAGAACATCCTATTCTTTGTCATTTGGACTCGGGTAGTCAGCTTTCCTTGAGCATCTATGATGGTGAGTTGTATATTTTGAAGGCTAATGTGGTAGCCTTTCTCCAACAGTTGTCCGAGACTTAGGATGTTTGTCTTCATCAAGTTCAGTGAATAAGTCTTTTCTGCCAGTCATATGGTTGCTGGCTCCAGAATCAAGAAACCAAACATTTTGGTTTTGATATGTTGAATTGTGTCATCAACATCAACTATTCTCCTTCAACTTGCTCTCTCTTTGCAAAGTTGGAATTTTCATTCACCTCATTTGGCGGGCTTCTGCACTCGTTGCTATAGTGGCCATATTTGTGGCAGTTATAGCATTGAACATTTCTTTTTTCAATGTTCAAACGGTTGTTGTACCCGTCTTTTCTTCCTCGTCCTCTTCCTCTTCCTCTTCCTCGTGGGATATAGTTCTATTTTCCACATCCTCATCTGTTTGAGTCTCTTCTTCCTCTGCCTCTACTCATGGTTTCAGCATTTTCTGAACCTCTTCCACGAAATCCTCTACCTCGTTCTCTTCCTTGTTGTAAGATCCCCCCTTGCTCATATCTTTTTCCATTGAGGGAGAGCTTTGACTGGAGAGCTTGCTCCAATACTCTGTCGTCACTTCTTCTTGTGACTTTCTACTCATGGGCTTGCAATGATCCCACAAGTTCTTCGACAGACATCGTCTCCAGATCTTTTGTCTCTTCCAGAGCCACAACTATGAAGTCAAACTTTAGATCTAATGATCGTAAATTTTCTCTGAAATTCTCATGTCTGTGAGAGTTTCTCCATTTCTTCTTAGCTGATTCACAACGACCATAACTCATGTATAGAACTCAGCAATAGTTTCACTAGATTTCATTAGATTTCATTCGTAGGGATTCGAACTCACCTCGTAGAGTTTGAAGACGGATCCTTTTCACTTTATCAGCACCTTTGTAGGTTTTAAGAAGGGTGTCCCAGACATCTTTTGACGACTTAGCGGATGCTATGATCTCGAACGTTGCTTCGTCTATCCCTTGATAGATTATAGACTTTGTTTTACAATTCCTCTTTCGATCGGCTTTGAGAGTCGATATTTGAGCTTCTGTCATGGTTCCTTCAGCTTCTTTGGATTCAGCTTCTGTATATCCATCTTCCACAATATCCATAACATCTTGAGAGCCTAGTAAAGCTCTCATTTGTACGCACCAATTGTCATAGTTGTCTTTGGTGAGCTTCGGGATGACAACATGTGCATTACCGTTGGCCATCGAGACTTGAAATGCGTAGTTCACAAATCTGGAGTCCGAATTTGCAAAAACGGAGTGCACGGTTGCGTCCGAAATGGTCTGAAATCTTGGAAACCAGTCCGCGTTTGTCAAAAAACGAGTTCGGAAGCGTCCGAAACGAGCGGTCAAACTTTTTGGAAAAAGTCAGCCAAAGATAACGGAATATTCCTTTGATTGACGGAATATTCCAGCCGTTATAACGCTGTTAGTGATGTCAGCTACCCGTGAATAGTAACGGGTCTTCGGGTCGGAATCAGGGTCGGGTCGGGTCGGGTCAGGTCAACAGAATCTTGGGGTCGGTTATCGGGTCGGATCTGGACCGGGTTGATGGATCAGACTTCGGATCGGATCCTGTAAAACGGGCGAGGAAGATAATCGGTCCTTGTTGGTGACGTGCCGGGACGGGGGCTGCTCGTGGACGGCACGTGAGCTCACTCTCCAACTTCTTGCAGCGCGTGCGGCCTCTCTAGTGCTCCGATTTGAACGACGTTTTCACAATTAAATTTCTGACGATGAGTAGAATGCTCTGGTGTGATCAAAAATGGATTTTGAGCACTTTGATTTCTGGGCAAATTCGTTTTCGACCTCTGTTCTTCGAGTTTCTGGTTCTCCTGAGCTCTGATACCACTGTTGGTGGAATAGTATTGTTGAGGTCACTTGTGGTGCACCTCTGAGAGAGAATTCCGAACACAAACATAATGAAAGGAGAATCTTTTCTTATATTTATCTCTTGATTTCTCACACTACTCTACACATTTACAACACAGACTTCATTCTTTTATATAGGAAAATAAGATGAGCTAAAATCAAACAAGATAAATGCAAAATAGCTGGTTGATGGTTGTTGGGGTTGTTTTTGTTGAAAAATTTGGATGGTGGTTAGAGCCATGTGATTGCCGGTTTCTAGAAGGGTGGTGGGAAGTCAAAGTTTATTTTTCAATATAAACAAAATCAAGCAACACTTGCGACCAAAAAAGATTTTAACAAATAATTATGACTATACCTTATCGTTCTCATCCTTATCATGCCTTGTATTCATAATGACCACCATCGGAGGCCAAACTATCTCCTGATCCTTTTTCTCTTCTTTCAAACCTTTCCATTTACCAATAATTTCACCCGGTGGAATAACTGAAGATCCTCGCCTGCGCAACGCCTCACCCAATAGCTCAGCCAGTTCACGATGGAGCTTCACCCTCTTCACCCCTTTGGTTATTGCATGTGTGATCAAAGGCAGCAAGCCCCGGTACCAGTCAATAGCACATGGACCCCCCTTGTCATGCTGGACAGTGCCACTGCCTTTCCGGTTCATTTATCTCCTCGGCCCTCAACCCGTCCAAACTTTCAAAGAATCTGTAGAACCATCTACTCTTCTTGCGAGTTTCATGGCTCTTCTGACTAGCATCTGAATCTAAGTCACCGATCAGAAGCTCATCATCATCAGAATCATAGACAGTGTCAAAATCATCTTCATTAGAATCACTGTCAACTTTTTCCTTATCGTCTGAACCTTTGGATTGAGTAGAGCCATCTCTAGATTGCCAATTCCACCCATGTAGTAGAGGAGAGCGAATCGCTGGCTGTGGGACTATGTAGTTTTGAGGTCTCCCGTTTCCTCTGCCTGCAGGTATTTTAAAATCGGCAGTTGCCTTTCCTGAGACATTATGACCTCGCATGCCCCATGGTTTTGCAGCACTGCTTCCAGCTCTGTTTTTGGACTTCCTTGCATAAACCTCCCAACCACCATCAGCTTGGGCGGAATCCAGGTTTAAATCTATTACAGAATGAGTCAACTGATCAACCTGTGGATTAGTTACTTCAGATACATTTTTCGCCTTCGATGACAGGCCATTACTAGCCCCAGCAGCATAAGGCATTCCACTCCTAGAACTCATCCTTGTGAACTCCTGTAAGAAAATATATTAAAGTCAAATTTACAGTGATGAATAGAAACCAAGAAGTAAACTAGTAAAGAGAGAGAGAGAGGGTAAACGTACATAAGACACAGAGGAATAAAAATCAACAGGAAAAAACCAATACATGCACTAAAATATCTAAGAAAAAAAAAAAAAAAAACTCTAACCTTGACATCAGAAAATAGTCAATGCAAAAAGAAGTACCTTATTTCACATTTTGCTGTTAACAGCACTTACTCACTCTGGGTTTCCACCCGTGGGGTTTGGAAACACCAAAACCATCCACGTACAAACCCGCAAAATTATGTAAGGGCCCTTTAAAACTTAGATTTAAAATATTTAGTTCACTTATAACATCCGGGACAAAAGTCAAATGAGTATAAATATTATAAAAATGTAGTTTCCAATCTCATTCATTTTCAACGTGGGATTTGAGTAAAATGGTGTGGAAGGAAAATCTCACATGGCGTTCAAGTGATTAGAAATCATTTGAGCTTAATAGTTTTCAAATATGAGAGCCTAAATTTATCAAAATTTTCAAGGCCAACTAGTACTAGTGGTGTAAAAATGGGCCGGCCGGTGACAGGCCGGTCCGGTCGGCCCAGCCCGTGAAGGAAGAGGGCCAGGCCGCGGCCTGGCCCGGGACGGGCCTTGTGTCGGGCCTCTGGGAGGAGGCCCGGCAGGCCGGCCCGCCTGGCATGCTTATCCGGCGTGCCAGGCCTGTCGGATCGGCCCGACGGACCGGTCCGTTCGGCCAATTTTTTTTTTTTTTTTTTTTTTCAAAAAACCTCCAACGGCTGGAATTGATTTCTAGCCGTTGGAGGAAATTAAAATTACCAAAACCCCCCTACAATCTTTTAAATTACATTTTGACACCGTCGCGGGTCGGCCCAGCTCGGTCTGTGTCCAGAAATGGAATGGCCAGGCCGTCCCTAATGGGCCGAGCCAGTCCATTTTTACACCTTTACTTTCAGCACCAGTGGACGCATAATTGAACCAAGAAGAAACTGTTTGTCTCCAGAGATGGTGGAGGTATTAACATGCCTTCGGGATTGGGAGCATGCTAAAAAAAGGTTACAAAATGTAACTGTAGATAAAGAACTTAATCTTAATTTCGACAATCTATATATTGATGACCCTTCAGGTAGTGGCCAGGGCCAGAACTAGGTTATACTTTTACATATGTATTTATTATTTACTTGTAAGTTGTAAAACGGTTGCACTCTTTTTCCCTTACCAAGTTTTTATCCCACTGGGTTTTTCTTGGTAAGGTTTTTAATGAGGCAATCATGTAGATATGTATTACTGAATTACATAAGTGAAAAATAAATAAATAATTACAAAATTGTTCGTTCTCTTTATTCATTTCAAATCCTAATAATTGTTCGTTCTCTTCATCCATTTTAAATTCTAAACCCTTAACCATAAACTATAAATCCTAAACTCTATACCATAAATCCCAAAAAACGTAATTTGGAGAAAAAAATGGACCAAAAAACTAACCCGCCGGACCAGGCCCGTTAGACCTGGCTCGACCGGCCCGCCAGAGGGGCCCGGCGGGTCGGCCTGGCACTGCACACAGGCATGGCCCGCCTGAGGCAGGCCGGCGTGCCGTGCCGGGCCTGCTTTTCTGGAAACAGGCCGAGCCCAGAAATGGACTGGCCAGGCCGTCCCTAATGGGCCGGACCAGTCCATTTTTACACCTTTAACTAGTACTCCACCCCACATTTCACAGACACTCTCTATCCGTCACCTCTCTCCTCTCTCACTTGAGAAAGAAATTGTGATGGAGAGATTGAAAGAGAGAGAGGAAGAGGGACGTGATGACCTGAAGGAAAGAAAGAGAAATAGAAAGTGAGACTGTGAGAGAGAGAGAGAGAGAGGAGTGTGGTGCGAGAAAAAAAATAGAGATCGAAGTTGATATTTTTTTTATTTGCAGGCTATAGAATTGAGTCTGTTGGCCAAAACGGGTTCAACAAAAAAAGTTCCGTACTTTGACGGAATTTCTTTTCCATTAATGGTTAATCCATAATAGTGAAAAAGTTTTAATATTTTTAAATCTCGAAGGTTATTTTTTTATTATTTTTTTTACAAACCCAAACTTGATCTGCTTGGGGTTTTAATTTGACACCCAAAAACACCCTAATTAGAAAAACTCGTACCAGACCATCAAGGTTCGATTTCTTGTGGGTGCCGGCGAATTCAGGTGAAATTATCATCCCTTTTATAATCACTAACGATAGACATGAAAATAAGCTAATAAACATCAAGAAAAAACCAAAGCAGTGAATCTAAAATCTTGTTCAATAATGGGACATCACAAAAACAACCTTTCTAGATATACTGAGACTACAAACTTTAGATAACAAAAATTATCAAATATCAAGTAGTTTTACCTTCCATTTAGCATCTAAGATTCGCGATCTCACACTGTATCACCTGTAGATAAAGAAAACGTACATATTAAAGTTCTGATTTGAAGTTAGAAAAACAAACGAAATTCGGATCGAATGCGATAATAACCAGAAATGACAACGATTGTAGTAAGAAGAGACGACGGTGCATTAGAGTAACCCTAACCTCAACATTGGAGTATCCATCCTCACCAAGCTCTCTAATAAGCACATCATTCAGCAGCGAGATAAAGTCACCATCAGCAACAAACTGCAACCAAAGCATGTTCCAATTTGTCATATTATACTATTGAGAAACCAAAGGATATGTTAGCAAAAATAAGAAATTGAATCAATTAACAAAATCAATGAAAAAGAAGAAAATCGTTTAGATAACCCAACATAAATAATAAAATAAAACTTATGATTTACAAAGAAAATGAGGGATTCTGATTTTGCTAGAACAAACCATTCATGTCAAAAAATTACTTCTTTTAATTCATTATCATTATGAATCAAACATTGGGTGTTTGAATATATAAACAGAACTAGTAATCGTACAACTACAACTCAAAGTGACTATGAGTTTACTTTTTCTTAAATCAACACGAAAATTTATTAATATAGTAATCCAAATGGTTACCATCAATTTGCAATACTAATGGCTTCAAATACGTTAGGCCGTTATCCTGGCTATTCCTTCATATGCCATGTCTTTGTTCCAACTTCCAGAGGGTCTGATTTTTCAGAGGTTATGGGTGAGGTTTTGTAAGTCAAAGATGGAAAGGGTTTAGGATTCAAGGATTTGAAGGTTTTAATTAAATCTTTGCTTGCGAAACAATGTTGGAGGTTAGTGAGAAGTCCGCACCGTTTGGCCTCAAAGGTTCTTTAAGTTAAAGTATTTTAAATAAACAGCCTTCATGATTGCGGAATTTAAGCAAACAGCGTCTTATGTTCGGAGGAGCTTGGTTTGGGGCAGGGGGTTAAGGCCAGTTTGGGATTGCTTCACATATTGTTTTTGGAGTTAAAAGTGTTTCTGAAGTTGGTCTGGAGTGTTTGGTAAAATTTATGGAAAGTGCTTTTGGTCTCTTTTAGCTTCCCCCACAGTAGAAATTGAGAAGCTACAAATTGATACTTTTAGAAATCAGCTTCTTAGGAAGCAGAAATAAAAACATTCAATACTCTTATTAATGATTTTTTTTCCAAACTTACTATTTTATTCCTTGCCTTTTATGAAATTTACCACATAACAAAACACGCACTTAGCATTATGTTAGGTCTATTTCAATTGTGTAACCTTATGAATCTTTGAATCAAATTATGTTAGTTTTCTTGATATATTCACAATATATGTGGAAATAGATAAAAAAAAAATTAAAGCAAAATTATATATTTTTTAACAAAATTTATTTATTTATTTTATAACATGTTTATTGTTACACAAAAATAAAATAAATTATTTATTTTCAAATCATCTTAAATATTTATTTTTATCATTTCTAGTAATTTTGTATAGTTACAACACTTTTTTACCAAACACATTGAAATTGCTTTTGGTTCTCACAACACTTTTAAAAATCAGTTTACTAAACACTCAACTGATTCTTCTCACAACAAATCCAAAAGTAATTCCCCTACAGCAGAATCAAAAGCAAGTTTTCCCACATCACAACAATGCCAAACTGGGCCTAATTAAGGCAGGAACTTGGTGGAGGCTTGGTCATCTATTCTCATACAAGGATCGGTGGATTCCTAAGCCAACACTACAAAAAAAATGCCTATTAGTGACAAACTATTTTTGACGGTACTAATTGCTATCGGTAATGGTGCATTTTTTTACGGCCATATTAGTACAGTCATAAATGAGTAAAAATGTTACACCACATTTCCGGCAGCACAAAAAGTGACCCTGGGAGTGAGTAAAAATGCAATACCATATTTCTGACAATGATCGTCGGAAATAATCTTTGTGCCGTTGAAAATAAGAAAAAAATATTATAAAAAGTGTTGACGACCTAATGGCCATCGAAAATAGTCCACATTTTCGACAACACTTTTTATACCATCAGAAATAATGAAAAAAACAGCACCGCATTTTCGACAGCTTTTGGACCGTCGGAAATAGTCGAATAGCCGTCAACATTACCCACGATTCTAATGGCATAAAAAGTGTCGTCAAAGATACTAAAATTTAATTCGAATTAATTGTAAGGGTTATTACACTGTCGAAAATATAGTACTATTTTCTACAACATTTGTTATGACATAGAAAAATAATTAATTTATTATTAAAATATTAATTAATAAATTATAATGGAATGTATGTGATAATTTACAAACTACCAAAAAAAAAATGACTTGTAAGCCAATATTTTAAATGTATATTTATCTCTATTTTTTTAACGAAATCACTCTGTCAAAATTTTCACCAAATATATTGATTTAATTTTTATTTTTTAAAATAACATGTCATAGATAATGTGAAAAAAAAAACAGAAAAAAAACACTTAAAATTTATGATGATCACTACAAAAAAAAAGGTAATAAGGACTAGATTGTAGTGACAAAATAATGATACTAATAAGAAGTCGGCTTTATGGGTACATCTTATTAAATTAACTAACTATAAAATATAGTAAAATTATTAGTAATTATAAGAAAATTTAGTTATTTTCAATTATATCATATTTTTAAATATCTATTTATTTATCACACAAAATAATTATAATTTTTTACGGAAATAAGTTTAAATTATTAATTTTTTAGTAAAATGTTGATTATAAAAAATAAAATCAGTAAGAATATGATATACGTTAACTGTGTAAAGATAAAGTAATAGTAATTTCTATCAAGGAAATATTTTTATAAAATATTATTTTAAAAAAAAATATCTCAATAGTTATATTTAATTAATATATAAAAAAGATATTTAATTAGATAATGTGTAAACATATGAATAACTTTATATAAAAATAATATGAAAAACATATCATATATAAAGTCATAACAATACGGTTAGAGTATATCGTGTCAAATTTTTTATCATTCATTTCTTCTGATGGCTTTTTCCCATCGAAAGAAATATATATTTTTTTGTAGTTCGACTACTTTTAAAGTGATTTCCCCTTTCCTGTAGTACAACTTCTCCCCTTTGTTTTGGCATTACGAGCACAATGGAAACTATACAATTAAAAGTGGTTATAAGGTGGGTTTTTTGATGTCGAAGTCCCCAGGCGTTTCGGATTTCGGGGAAAATGTGAGAGTGGTGGAATACTCTTTGGAAAGTGCAAGCCCCGTTGAAGGTGAGAATTATTGTTTGGAAGGCTTGCAGTGACTAAATTCCCTACAATGGTGAATTTGGCTTGCCGTGGTGTCAAGGTTCTGAAATTGTGTCCTATGTGCAGTTGTAAATAGGAAACAACATTACTTGCTTTGTGGGAGTGTCGATGGCTGAAGAAAATGAGAGAGGCTTGGAAGATTAAGGCTGATATCACTATTGGGGCACTACACAATTACTTTGATCTTGTTTAGAACACTCAACTAAATTAAGTGGTGCTGAGATGAGCCTTTTTTGTGTGATAGCTTAGAGGAGTTGTTATTTGCGCAACTCGGTTGTGCACGGTTTACCTATTAATTGTCATGAAAATGTGACTGAATGGGCTAGGACTTTTTTGACAGATTTTCAGACGGGTGGGGATTGGTCTTCTAAAAGGTCTGCTCATATGGTTTTGGATGACATGACAGGGGATAAGAAAGTGCTAAAACATCCAGAGTCCAGACCCATGTAAGTATAAAATCAATTGTGATGCAGCAGATGAGGTGGGTTGTCATGTTGGTGTTGGAATTGTTATCAGAAATTCTTTTGGCCTGGTTATGGTATCTACACTCCAACAAATATGGTCGTTTTTTATGGCCAAAAACCTTCGAAAAAAGTCAAAATATGGTCGGAAATGACAGGAAAAGATCGTCGGTCTCCATCGGAAATCATATCGTGGGAAATAACTCTTTTTTTACCATCCCTTGGAAATAAATTATTTGTGAGAGAAAAAAGCCATTGGAAATGGAGGGAAAAAGTTGTCAAAAATGTTATGATAACTAGATTAGGAGAATATTTTCAATAGTCTTTGCCATCAGAAATAATGCATTATCATGGTGGAAAATAATTGAGATATTATTGATGAATGTCATGGTCGAAAATAAAATGTATTTTTTTCTAGTATTTTTCAATAATTTTTTTTGTTTATTTTCAATAATTTTTTTTCTTGTTTTTTTAATAATTTTTTTTCTTGTTGAATAATGCTAAAAATATTAACTAAATTATGTGTCCAAAAAAAATATATTAACAAATATACAAAATAAAAAAGAAATAGTCATCAAATATAATTTAGTGATAAAGTACAAATGTAATTTAAAAGTTAAATACATAGCCTTCAAACTTTAACATAAGAATACAAATATGATTATGCTATTCATAATTTGTCGATTTCTCTTATTCTCCTGTATGCCCTTGAATTTTTAGTTGATGGAGTAGCCAAGAGTCCAATTTTTATTGCAAGGAAATAAAACACACCTAAATAATATTATTTATATATATATATATATATATATATATATATATATATATATATGCATTATCATATAATTAATAAATAGAAATATTTTAAATCAACAATAATAAGAAAATTTACACGAATTTTCCTTACGTTTTTACGTTCTTCACTAAGCCAAACTTCATCTTTATAGACATGAAAGTTCTTGAAACTTCACTGCAACACTACATATAAAACACCTATTAGTCCAACAAAAAAAAAACTTAAAATACATATACGACATTTATAATTATCCAACCAAAAAAAATTAAAACTAAAAAAAAAAATCAACAATAGTATGCTTTTTTTTTTAAAGAATTACATGTAAATCTATTTAATTCTACTTCACCATTAAACTATATTTCATCATAAGAATTGTGACAATTCAATCATTATATTATACAATAAAAATGAGTTATTCTTTTTTATAAAAGACATTGTAAGTGATTTGTATCCTACTTTTAATATAATTTGAACATGATATAAAATTCATAAAAAAAATCCCTTTTGCAAATAAAAAATAAAAAAATTATCTCCATTGAAAGTATTAGATTTTTTAAACATCCGAAATTCAAGTTCTTCATTGTCATTTTCTCGAACATGTTATATGCAGTAATTCATATGAGAAAACATATATTAAGACAATGAATCCGAATAATGAAAATTAATCAAAAAATATTAACAACATAATAAATTACCCTTTAAAAAAATAATAATTTTTTTCTCGTAAATTTCTCGCAATTGTTTCAAGAAAGTAATCTAACAGATCTAACATAATATTTCAAATAAGAATGAGAAAAACACATCCAAGTGTAAAAGACTTACCAACGGAGGATGATGTGAACCTTAAAACGATCTTCAATAAAAAAAATTATAGTTTATACTATGAGGTTTAGTTGTAGGTTTTAGAGAAACTAGAAAACAGTGAAAGATTAAGGAGTCAATATTTAAGGTTGGAGTGAAAGGAGAGTAAGAAGCTTATGAAAGATTAAAGAAAATAAATTAAAAAATAAAAATTGGTAGGAGTAGAAGACTATGAGGAGCATAAATAAGGTTAGTGGAAAAAAAAAAAGAAATGACTAAAAAGGTGGAGAAAGAATAAAAACAAAACCCAAAAAAAAAAAAATTAGTATGTGGCTGCTTGGCAATTAGGGCTTGTGAAAAAAAAAATGAAATGAGTAAGAGTAGGAAATAAAACTTTTTGGAAAAAAATTATAATAGCTATAAAAAGTAATAAATATATAAAATTGTATATATATATAAATAGAAAGAAAAAAAGGTAACATATATAATCAATAGAAAAAGAAAATTAAAACTAGAAAGAATAAGTGTATATAACCTACAAATTTAATATGACATTAATCTGGTTTATTTTATTTTATTTTTTATATTAATTTATAAATTAATTAATTAAAAAAATTATGTTTTAATAATATTCATTTTGATTTTTTGAAAATAATATTTTCGACGGCGGGATACTTTGGTCGAAAAAACTACTTTATTTCCAAAGGGTAGATACTTTTTGTTGGAAAATTTATTGCATTTCCGAGGGGTAGACACCCGGGATTGGAAATAATATTGACGTCATTTTCATAATATTTCCGATGAATTTTGACATTATTTGTGAGGGTATTTTTGTCATCATAAATGATATAAAATATTTTTATCATTTCGTATAACATAATTTGTGTGGTCGAAAAAACTACTATATATGACTAAATTTTGACTCCGTCGGAAATATTTGATCGGAAAAGACCATATTGCTAGTTCACGGAAGATAGTTGCAATACATACAGCTCAAGTGGCAGAGGCTGTGGCTATTTTGCGGCTACAACTGGCTTCTGATTCTAGTTTACAATTGGTGGTTCTAGTCTGATGTTGCAGTGGTGGTTAAGTGGTTCATGATGGTTCACATTTGGCGTCTGATGAGGGGATTGTGCTAGAAGATATTCAAGAGATGCTGAAGCAAATAAGGTGTGTTGATTTGGGTTTTGTTCTCAGAAATGCAAACCAAATGGCCGATTTGGGTTTTGTTCTCAGAAATGCAAACCAAATGGCCCATGTTCCGCCTCGTAAGGCTTTGTGTAAACATTGTATGTAATTAAACACATATGTATTAAATACATAAGCATGAAATCGTATCTTAATTTCTTAAATCTATTGAATAGTGTAGGAAATCCAACCTGAAAATAAAACAAAGAAAATAATTGAAACAATAAGGAGTCTTCTACTCTCTAGTCACATTTCTCCAGGAGCGAAGTCAGAATTTTGGTTTTGGGGGGGGGGGGGGGGGGGGGCAAGATATATATTCAAATTAACGCTAAACAAATATAATAGGCAAGAATGAGTTAGAATGGAAATACGTTAATATAAGCTCAACAAGTTTTATCACGTGTTAACCCCATATTTTTCGAAGTAATCCTAGGTCATATATTTGTTAGAAATACCTTTGATTGATTTTCAGAAGCTGAAATATTAATATTATATATTAACAGAGATCAACCGGCTTTTGAAATTTTAATTCTTTTGAAAAATTCATCAATTGTCGATAGCTTTCTCATCTGAAAATCAGATAAAAATAATCCAATTAATTTAAATAAAAAACTAGTATTATAAATGTAGAAAAATCATATATTTTTTTAATGAAGAATTAATTTAATAAATCATACTAATAAGAAAATAACAAATATAAAAAAGTGGAAAAAAAGTTAAAATATTTATTATTTGTAGAATAATGATAAATATCCAACCTAAAATCCCATTTTTTTTATCCCAACACAAGTGACATGTGAGATGTCAAATCGTGAGTGGATACACATTAATAATATTTTATCTAACATACCACATGTATTTACTCACCATTTAACATTTCAAGTGTCATATGTGTTGGGATGAAATAGGTGGAGTGTGAAGCATTACTGCAATTTGTAATATCTTATTTGAAATTGTTCGAATAAATGAACTGAAGAATAAGAAGAATTTAATTTCAATAGGAATGAAATTGTTTTAGTGAAAAAATGAAAAAAATGAAAAAATAAATAAGCATTTATATTGATTAGACTAGTTTAAGAATCATGATATATGGAAAATCAAATTCTATACTGTATATATTTTCTACTCTTAGTTAAAAAGGATAAAATTAGATATTAATTAATTTATTTATTATTATAATAATAATTTTAATTTAAAACTAACCTATTTACTTAGGCTTTACATTTTTAAAGATTAATTATATTAAAAAGTAAGACTCAAAGATAGAAGGGATCCACATGTATGTATATATATATATAACATTATATATATAAAAAAAAAAGTTGAAAAGTTATATATAAAAATAAAAAATCTTGGGGGGGCCATGGCCCCTATGGGCACCCCCCCTAAATTCGCCTCTGCCTTTTTCAGATTGTCTAATGGGGAGACAATTCTGTAATACATTATATGAGTGAGAGTAGAGACCCTCTATATATAGTATAACTTCCTATAATCCTAACCCATAAAGAATTCTCAACCCTAATAAGATGATTAGTCCTAAAAGGAATACTAAGCCCACACATATACAATAGCTCATACCATATCCTATATTTATTTACTGTAGCTAAGGTGCACCGAGCCCAACAAATATTGATCACAATCAAACGGGCTTTATCCAGTCAATTCTCACTTACTTAAACATTCAAATCAATTCGGTTTTCATAAACATAAAATATAATGTCATATTTTGCTCACAATTATATAAGAACCTTACATTCTCCCACTTGAATTACATAGACATTATTATTTTAGATTTAAAAATTCATTTCAGATTTAAAAATTCATTTCAGAAAACGAATCTCCGAATTGGCAAACAATTATATGTGGGCACAAAGAATGTTTAAGAGAGTAACACCTTTCTTCCCCTTATCCCAATAGAACCTTAAGTATCCAACTACATAGGTCATTACATCTTTAATCAACATAAGACCATATGTAATCAAAATATTCTTAACTCTACCTACCCTGGTAAAATGGTATGTATATGTGGTACAGAAATTACATGCAAACGTGATCATCATGCTTATTTCCATAGAGGTCCAACTTCGCATAATACGAAGCAACTTATGACGAGCAAACTTAATGTCTTAAGTATTTTATACTCATCGGCCAAACACTTTGACCATGAGTTCAACCTCCCTTAAGACGGGCAAATCCTTCTGTCTTAAGTAATATTCACTCATCGGTGGAAACTTTATACCTTATGAGTGAAGTGCCCCCCCACGACCAAAAAGCTCTGAGATATCCTGTCACAATAAAAAACATACATGTGCACATATCAAGACAAATAACATATATATACAATGTACAAATATATACTCGAGAATAAAATTTTATTAAGCAGAAAACTGCAGTTAATTTAAAACAAAAACAAAAACAAAAACATAACTCCCACTAACTAAGCATATAATAACTATCTACCAACCCCATACGGATAACATGCCCTTTAAAAACCTTCGGAGATAGTCCCTTGGTTAAAGGATCAACTATCATCTCTTTTGTGGAAATATGAATAATAGAAGTTTGCAACTCTTGAACTTTCTCTGTAACCACAAGATATTTGATCTCCATATGTTTAGATCCTAAAGACTTTTTATTGTTCTTAGAGAAAGAAACTGCTACGGAATTATCACAATAGATTGTCATGTAGGGAAAAAACCATGCACAGTGGAAGCGTGAGAAAATTTAAAAATTTAGGGTTTGCTTATAAATAAAAATAAATTCCCTATTAGTTTCGAAAAATAATTACGATCCCATGTTCACTGGTCCCAGATACAGATTATGATATGTATAAAAATTTTAAAACCTAGTTCCGCTGCGTAACCGGTGAACAGGATTCAAACAATTGGTATCAGAGGCTATTTATTTTTCGGAACAGGAAATTGTTTTCGATGCTCTTGTATGTATGAATGTGCAGGCACCATCTTTATGATTGTATGAATGTTTATAATTAAATTGTTTAATTTAAACATGGTTGATCGTAATTTTTTATTACTGTGGATTTAGGGTTTATGGGTTGTATAATTTTTATTTTATTTATTTTTACTGTTATAGTATTGTACATAAATAAAATTTTAACCTGTAAACGAAGAACTAGAAACGCGGTACTGTTCACCTGGTACTGTTCGTGCACGGTTCCGTTGGAAAGTGTTGCCTAGTGCGTTCCAGACAGATTTCCCATTTTGGATTCATGAGATGAATCAGAGTGATTTGAAGAGACTGGAAGATATCTGAAGTTACTAGAAGACCAGGGAATGCCTTGGGGAATTTTTTGTAATTTTAGATTCCAATTTTTTAGGTTAAATAATCCACAGTACTCGGGCAATTCATGTATATATTTTTTTATTATGTGATGATAAAAGCATTGTCATGCTACGTATGTCATTTAAATTAGATGTGCCTACACAAATATATTTGATATGTCATACATACATTATAGCTAGATATTTTATGTATTTTTTTTAATGTGATTCAAATGGGCAATATACATAAATGGCTATGAATAATGAGATTAGTTTTTTAATGGTTAGAAAACTTGGTAATTCTCATTAATATTAATCTAGCTAATAAAGAGTTTAATAAGTTAAATTAATATGGTCATTTATTGTAATTAGGATTAATATGATTAATAACCTAATAATAAATGAACCGTATAAAGAATTAGGGTTTTAATAGTTAAAACTTGGTAAATACTGACATAATAATCTGACCTTAGTAAATAGTTTACAAAATCTTAGATTATTCACTAATAGATTAGTTTTTTAATTATTAAAAATTATTAATAATTTATTAGTTAATTAGAATTTGTTTCTAATTAGGTAATGCGCTAGATAACTTGATTAAAGTTAGTCGTTTAATCCTGTAGAGTCTAGATGCATTAACGGTTAATAGAAAACCCTAATTTTAAAATAGTGAGTGGGAGAGGGATATATGACATATATATCCCGCGGTCTCCATCATTAGTTCAATACCGTGAGATCCGTGTGGGGCATCGTGACGGCTTTGCTTTCATCCTCCCTAAGGAGGGTTTCCACAAAGGTCAATACCAAGGTTGATTTCCTAACGGATAGGATTTCTGAGGGTATTTCGAGATTGACCGACTCTAAGACGGTAATTTACGAGTTAAACTCTTGAGATCTGAAATGGTAGGTTGCACTCACGAAGGTTTTGATTAAGTTTGTTAATTAAAAACCTGAGTGAATAAACGATGGTTGAATGATATGGAATAAGAGTTATTCTAGAATATCATTTGATTGAGAATGTCTCGGTCCAACATGCAAAGACTTGACCGACCATATGGCGGCACTTCTTTGTGATATGTTGGATTGCCGTGATATAGTAACTAGTTTTGTGGTAGTTCTAGTTCGTTAAACATGTTCATGCATCATGTTTAAATTTATGCCAAAGCACTCGTACTTGTTTTAAATAAATGACTAAATGAATATTTTATTTATTTCAGCAATAATGTCTTCTGCATTACTTCAAATTCTCTTAAACGACAAATTAACTGGTGATAACTACACTAAGTGGAAACTTAACATTAATGTAATATTGGTCACAAAAGACCTCAAGTTTGTGCTTACGGAGGAATGTCCTCCAGCGCCTACTGCCAATGCCACACGAACTGTTCGTGAGGCATACCAGAGATGGGTCTCATCTGATGAGAAGACCTGAACATATCTGTTGGCTTCAATGACAGACCTGCTTGTCACAAAGCACGAAGCAATGACTTCAGCATTCGAAATTATGGAGTCATTGCAAGTTATGTTCAGGCAGCCCTCCGAGCAAAAGAGACATGAAGTTGTTCATTCCGCTGTGCTCGCTAGTATGAAGGAAGGTACGTCAGTTCGGGAACATGTTCTGAGCATGATGTCCTACTTCAACATAACAGAAGTCAGTGGAGGGGCCATTGATGAACCCAGTCAAGTGAGCATCATACCGATGACTCTTCCGAAGAATTTCGATCAGTTTAAGAGTAACTTTGAGATGACCTGAAAAGTCCTCATTTGTTGATTGGCTTATTTCGTGAACAACCACATTGTTGGGGTTCATGTAAGGGTAGCTTAGGCTCTCAAGACCTCAAGAGGAGAAGCATCAAAGGTAAAATTCTTTTGCTTACTTACTTTGAAGAGATAGTTGCACACACTCATATATTCATGCATAACTCTTGATCTTATATGTTGAGTGTTTTCTTGTGTGCATTTTAGTTTAAATGACTTTTGTTGACCTATTTGCATCTTGCTATGAAAGTTATATGTCATGCTAAACATTAAAATAGAATGCAATTTCATCACTCTTGAACTTATTGTTTTTGTGCATTTGAGTGTTGAAAAAATAGGCCTTGCGCTGGTGGTGCGCAACTCGACCAGCACACCCCACCAGCGCAACATTCACAGTGGACCGCCGCTAGTTATGTGCCACTGATCTACACTGCTGCACCCACGCGTAGTTGAAACATATGGGTGTGCGCTGGTGGTGTGCTACTCGTCTAGCGCAGCCTCACCAGTGCAAACATCCTAGAGAATCTACGCTTGTGTTGCGCTACTGGGATGCGCCACTCGTCCAGCGCCTGTTTTAAAAATAGGTTGTGCGCTGGTGGTGTGCTACTCGACCAGTGCACGTCACCAGCACACACAAAGGAAGCTGGAACGTTTTTTCCAAAACGACCTCACTTTGTTTGGATCTTATATATATATATATATAACTCAATGCCTTAAGGTCATGTATGAGTTCAGAATATCACATTTCTTCCTTATAACACATTTCAAAGGAAAAACACTTCCAAGAACTCATTTTTAATCACTCAGAGCATTCCCATGAGCATTAAATCTTCATCTTGCATCATCTAAGTTCATCTAGAGTGCATCTATGGATATGGTTGCTTCATCACATCTTGTTTGGTAAGTTCTTCACTATCTTCTTACAAGTTAAGTGTTTTGCTTACTAAATCATCTCTTTAATTATTTGTATGCTCTTAGAACATTCTTAGATACAAATTAGAGATTGTTGTGATGCCATGATTGAGTGTTGTATTGTGATAGCTTCATAGGATTGTTTGATCTACGTTTAGCTAAGTTTCTTGAACATGTCATTTAGCTTTTGATATCTAGGATTGTATTAATTGTCATCTCATTATCCTAGATAATCATATAGGGTTTCCTAGCCTTGTTTGTTCATTGAATATCATCATATATTCACTTAGGACACTTTATCTCTTCATTGAGAAGTAAGAATTGTGTTGCTTCCGGAAGTAGGTAGCTTAAAGCATAAGCATGATGAACTAGGTTCACTTATACCGGGATTAGGTAGTGGTGGAGGATTAAACCGGGATTAGGTTGTAATTCCTTTATCATTAGTGGATTCGAGGTTCTAGTGTGGCGCACTCATCAGCCCGTGGTTTTTCCCATTTGGAGGGTTTCCACGTATATCTCAAGTGTTTTTACTATTGTTGCATTTATTTCACTTGTGGTAACTTTATAACTAGATAGAGGTATTTTCGTCAACTTCACTCTTAACGAAAAATTGGGTAAAATTTATTTAAAATCTATTCACCCCCCTTCTAGATTAATATTACACACCATAATCTTTATTTCAAAAAACAAGTTAAGGTTCAATCTCACACAGTTACTCAATGAGCTTATTACCTTTGAGTCCTTGACTAAGGACAACAAGGGCAAGATCGGTGATGCAAATGTTACCAAACCATCTTCCTCCAGTAATAGAAGAGGAAGAAGTCTGCTGGGAAGACGAAGGGTAAGCCCAAACCCAAGAAAGCCTAAAGAAAGAATAGGTCAAAGAAAGGTAAATATGATTTACTTGTTCTTGAGTCATGTTTAGTGGAAGATGATTCTTCACCCTGGATAGGTTATTCGGGGGCCACTAACCATGTTTTTTCTTCTTTGCAGTGGACTGATTATTGGACACAGCTAGAGGAGCAAGCCATCTCAATGCGTGTGGGGTCAGGGGATGTCGTGTCGGCACGAGCAGTGAGCGTAATTAGATTACGTTTTTCTAATAATTATATATTGTTGGACAATGTATTTTATATTCCTAGATTTACACGGAATTTGATTTCCGTTTCTAAGTTGCTAGAACAAAAATATTATGTTTCTTTTAATAATATGTATGTTATTATTGGAAAGAACGGTCTGAATATTTGTTCAGAAATTAATGAAAACAGTTTGTATGTGTTAAGACCGTTAATACATACTACACTGCTCAACACAGAAATGTTTATGGTTGAAAAACCAAAAACTAAACGATATAAGATTTCTCCAGATAATGAAACGTATCTCTAGCATCTAAGGCTTGGTCATATCAACCTTGACCGAATAGACAAACTAGTAAAAAGTGGATCTTTGAGTGAGTTAAAGGTTGACACCTTACCTGTCTGCGAATCTTGTCTGGAAGGTAAGATTAGGGGTGGGCATAAAAACTGAAACCAAATTGAACCGAACCAAACCGAACCGAAAAAGGGTGTTTGGTTCGGTTAATAATTTCTATTCGGTTCAAACCAATTTAAAATTTAAAAACGAATTGAATTCGGTTCGGTTTCGGTTTTGGACATACAAAACTGAACCGAACCATATAAACCGAATTGTCTTAATTAATTATTTTGTAAGGTTCAAATTTATTATGGATTGTTTGTTGATGATGTTTTGTTTTTGGACTACATATATATACTACATTTTTTTACTTCTATTTATAGAAGTTATGATTATTTTATATTTTGATTGAGTATGTAGACCGAATATGATTGAAAATTTAAATTCGGATTCAAAATTGGATTGTATTTTGTTTAAATTAATTTTTACATATTATGCTTTCTTAAAAAAGTTCAAGGTTATATGCCAAAAATGCACCTTAAAAACCTAAAAAATTAAAAGAACATATTAAAAAACATTTAAAACCCATTAGGCCCAAAACCGAATTGAACCGAGATAAAGGTGTTTGGTTCAATTCGGTTTTCAAGTTCAAACGGTTCAAACCAATTCACATTTTTAAAAACCGAATATATGTCGGTTCAATATGGTTTAACCATGCCCACCCCTAGGTAAGATGACTAAGAGACCTTTTACGGGAAAATGACTTAGAGCTAAAGAACCACTAGAGCTTATACATACAGACATCTGCAGACCGATGTATGCTAAAACTAGGGGTGGTTATGAATATTATGTCACCTTTATAGATGATTACTCAAGATACGGATATGTCTACCTAATGCAACGGAAGTCGGAAACATTTGAAATGTTCAAAGAATTTTGAGCTGAAGTTGAGAATCAATTAGGTAGGACTATCAAGTCACTACGATCGGATCGTGGAGATGAATACCTTGACCAAGAGTTTGAAGACTTCATGGTCGAGAATGGGATAATTTCTCAACTCACAGCTCCCGGTACACCTCAGTAAGGTGGTGTAGCGGAGAGGAGAAATAGAACCCTGATGAAAACGGTGAGATCTATGATTAGTTTCTCATCATTACCAAATTCCTTTTGGGGATATGCGTTATAAACAGCGACATACATTTTGAATGTAGTGCTATCCAAATATGCTCCTAAGACTCCCCTAGAGTTGTGGAATGGTCGTAAAGCTAGTTTGTGACATTTTCGCATATGAGGGTGTACAGAACACGTGTTGAAAAACATAACTGAAAAGCTAGACTCCAAGTCTGTTGTCTATCTGTTTATAGGATACTCCAAGGAGACCAGAGGTGGACACTTATATAGTCCTGAAGACAACAAAGTATTTGTATCGACAAATGCAACGTTTCTTGAGGAAAATTACATTAGTGACCATAAACCTCGTTCCAAGATTGTATTAAATGAGTTGGAGCCTGGTGAGACTAGTGTTTCATCAACAAGAGTTGTTGATTCATAAACATCTAAGAGTCAGATGGTTCCTGATTATGATACACTACCTCCTAGACGTAGTTAGAGGGTTGTGAGACAACCTGAACGCTGTTTAGGCATAGGTAAGGGACAATGTGTTGTCTCTGCTGATAGTGTGGATGATCCGTTGACATTTAAGAATACAATGGAAGATCCTGATAAAAAGGAATGGCTTAAAGCCATGAATCTCGAGATATAGTCCATGTACTCTAACTCAGTCTGTGATCTTGTAGACTTACAAGATGGGGTAAACCCATAGGGTGTAAGTGGATCTACGAGAGAAAGAGAGGAGTAGACGAGAAGGTAGAGACCTTCAAAACAAAGCTAGTGGCCAAGGTTTATACCTAGAAAGAGAGGGTCAATTATAAAGAGACTTTCTTGCCAGTAGCCATGTTTAAGTCTATTAGAATTCTTTTATCCATTGCTGCTTATTTTGATTATGAAATTTGGCAAATAGATGTCAAGACTGCATTCTTGAATGACAATCTTGATGATAACAAGAACCTTAATCCTAGATCAATTGATGTATATAAAAGTGTCGTACCTTTTTCTCGTGACGATTGACAAGCTCCGAATTGATTCCGCAAGATCTTCCAATCTAATCATGAATGTGAATCACCTAGGAGTGTGTGCTCCCTTTCTTCAAATTGTATACCTGAGGATGGAAACAAACAAAATCTATTTCTTTGTTAGTTACAAATATCCTCCAAGAGAAAAATCAAGAACGTCCGGCCACTTGTGAATTATCAATCAGTTTGATTGAAACTCGCGTGAACCTTGATTCAATGTTGTACACAAAACCCTTTTGATGTAAAGAATACTAGTGTACTATCGAAAACAAAAACTTTCTCTTTTTCTCTTTTTCTCTTTTCTCCTTGGCTGAATTCCACACCCTATAACTTAGAGTTGATTGAATTTTGTCTAGAGTAAAATAATAAATTTTTATCTTTCAAAATTCTCTCTTGCCAAGCAAAATTCTCTCTTAGAAAAACCTTAGGTTGACCGAAATTTTACTCTAAGAAATCATAGGGCTGGCTGAAATTCACAAGGGTATATATATAGGATCACAAATCCTTTCCTAAGAAGGATTTACTTGGTTGGCAATAATCATTTCCTTAGATGGATTTATTTGGTAGTTAAGAATCCTTTTCTTAAAGGAATTTTATCCTCTTATATATATATATATATATATATATATATATATATGAGCTGGCTGAAATTCACAAGAATATATATTAGGAGCAAAAATCCTTTCCTAAGAAGGATTTATTTGGTTGTCAAAAATCCTTTCCTTATGTGGATTTACTTAGTAGTTAAGAATCTTTTTTCTAAATGAATTCTATCTTACACCAAGACTCCTAATCCAACTCAATAGTGTATTTGTAACCATATTAAAGACTTCCTAATTTGATTAGATAAATAATTCCTTTTATTTATCTACTTATCAAATATAGTATTTAATATTAATTATACTACCAACAACAGTATAATTTTAGGAGACCATATCCTACTAGAAAAAAGATTTAAACTTTTAATTAAATATTTAATTTATCAATAAATTAATTAATTTCTATTTAATTAAATAATAAAATAAAAAATAATATAATTAAGCTATTCTAAATAGCCTTGCCGCCCATACCATATATATGGGCCATATATTATTTTTCTTATTTTATTAAATCCATTGGACCTTAATAAAAAAGTTCACATGTGAACTAGACCTATACTTACAAAAAGAAACAAGTTCACATGCCTTAATACAATTCTAGATGGACCTCTAAATTAGTCTGGTAGAATATATCAAGTGATCCATACAAGTTCGTGTGGATTGGGGATCTTAGCGGGCTATCAAAATTTAAGCACTAATAGACTCAACCCAATCACAATCAACAAATGATTCACTTAGGTCCGATCTATTTAATTTTAGTTCATTCCACTAAAGAACTAAAATTGAACTCTTAAATAAAGATAGAATAAGTTGATGTTACTCATTCATACCCCAGACAACCTTATTGGAGAAAGTGTATCCTCGTGAAGAATATCAATAATCGTAAAGAGCTCATAGATCGTCTTTAGCTCTCCAAGTTACCATATTTACTCATATGACCACATTTTGAACTTGGATATTTTGACTTGTCCGGAAGCCATGTTTCAATAGACACTATTGAAAACTTAACATTAAGATTTAATATCTAATACCTCAAAACATCCATATGATGATAATCTACTCTCATTTAATAAATAGAGTCACGATGTCCATATCTATGAATGAAGTCCTCTATCGATTAACAAAAGAATACCACCAAACTATCGAGGATAGACTATGCTATATAATCGTACTAATTGATAACTCAAATGATAACACTTGCAACCATAAGTCCATCATTTATCTCAGGATTAAGATAGACTCTCCAATTGTCTTCAAATGAAAAACTTTTATCTATTGACGGTTCTAAATAAGGTATTTCATTGTGATTTAATTCAATGCACATAGTGCACTAGATTCTTTTGCCCAAAAACACCACACTTTGATGATTTTAGACTCATCATAACACATTTGATCCCACTCAAATGCTAGCAAAAGAATCTACAACTTAATAAGATAAAGGAGCCCAACCTTTATCTTAAGTTGTGAATATTATTCAATACTAACTAAAGAATTGTGTCTACCTCATACATATCTCGATGTACGAACAATTATTCTTTACTCATAGTCTTTTGACCTTATGATTATTTACTTTTGACAATTATAATAATTAAACTATAAATGCTATAAGATTTGTTAAACTAGAAATCACTTTATTAATATGAAAAGATTTTCAAATACATTATTATACTCTTGACATCGAGCATAATTCTAACATGTCAATGGCTTAGAAATTGAATTCATAATCTGTAATCCTAAAATGAAATTCCGCAACCAAACTGCTTGGATTGTTGCCTCATAACATGCCACAAACTTAATTTTCATAGTAGATGAAGTTGTAAGTGTCTGCTTGACACTCTTCCACTATATGGCTCCACCAGCCAACATAAACACAAAACCTGAAGTGAATTTTAGATCTTCTATACAACCAGCAAAATCTGCATCTGCATAGCCAACAACTTCTAATAGGTCTGAACACCTATAAGTGAGCATGAAATCCTTTGTTCGCTGTAGATAAAACATAACTTTCTTTGTTGCTTTCAATGATGAATGCTAGGATTACTTTGAAATCTGCCAAGTACGCTAATTGCAAAAACAATATCAGGACGTGTACAAACCTGTGCATACATCAAACTACCAACCGCAGATGAATATGGGACATCTTTCAATTGAGAACGTTCTAGCTCTTTCTAGGGACACTGTAGCTTCGTAAGTTTATTTCCTTTCACAATAGGTACCTCACCTGAGGAACAAGCATTCATGTTAAACCTCTCTAGTACCCTATCAATGTAAGCCTTTTGAGATAATCCAAGCAAACTACATGACCTATCACGTTGTATCTCAATACCAAGGACATAAGAGGCTTCCCCAAGATCCTTTATTTCAAAGTTACAAGATAGAAAATTCTTAGTATCATGCAACAACCCCAAATTATTACTGACGAGTAAAATATCATCAACATAAAGTATAAGAAAAATAAAATTGCTCCCACTGACCTTGAGGTATATGCAATGATCCATCGAATTTTCAACAAAACCATACGATGTAACGACTTCATCAAATTTCAAATATCATTGCCTTGAAGCTTGTTTCAGACCATAAATGGATTTTCTGAGCTTGCAAACCATATGTTCCTTTCCAACTTCTTGAAAACCTTCAGGTTGCACCATTTATACATCCTCTGTGAGATCTCCATTTAGGAAAGCAGTCTTCACATCCATTTGATGCAGCTCTAAATCAAAATGAGCAACTAATGCCATAATAATCATAAAGGTATCTTTCGAAGAGATAGGCGAAAAAGTCTCGGTATAATACCTTATTGATTCTATCGAATAACAGGAAAAAAGAAGGAAAAATGTTGAGATAAACTCAATATTTGTTTATTAATCCAAAAAGACTAAATACCCAAAACCTACACAAATGGCTTAAATAGAAAAATAATTCAAATTCTATAAGGAATCGAGATCTCCTAGACTTTTAATATTGCTAAACAAAATCAGGAAGCAAATCCCAACTAAATTTGAAAAAATTCAATCCCATACAAAAAGTGGAAAATTACTAAATTATCGCGCAAGAAACTTTAAAGGTCCACACAACAATTCAAACAGCCTATTTTGGGCCTCTTCTATGCCTATTCACGGAAAATAAAGTTTCCATAATAAATCGTAGAGCTCGCCCTAGACTTTTCAAAACATATTATAATTGCAATTCTAAGCCCGCAGGTGAAAGTTATGACCCTACAAAGTTAGGCTCGTTGTAGGTGCTCTAAGAAACCCAAATACGAGTTTGCAATCTGGTCCGCATTATCCTCTCCAGGTTGGAAAGAAGTCAAGTCATCCCAAAGCTCTCATGTCGAATAGCAAATTCCGCCACCAGCTGAATGAATCAATGACTCTGTTCAGCGTTTCAGACTTGTGCTTGATGAAAAACGTAAACTGTTAAAGGTACACTGCCCAAGTAGCATGTCATGAGGACACCTTATCCTGACTGCCCATATGCTTGAGTGCATCATGGTTTGTGTAAAGGACATTCTTGCAAGAAAAGATAGTGTCTACCAATGTCTAATAGCTTGCACCACAATGTAGAACTCAACATCATATGTGTTGTAACACAACTTTGCTCATGACAACTTTTAACTGAAATAAGTCACAGGTCGTCCATTCTAACTAAAAACCACCTCAATTCCCAGATTCAACGCATCACAATGTAGTTCAAAAGGACTTTAAAAAGTAAGGGAAAAGAATAACAAGTGATGTAGTCAATCGTCTTTTGATTTTCATAAATGCTTATTCCGTTTCGGCAGACTATATGAATTTGCTGCCAGACTTCATATAGTCGGTCATCGGATCCGTAATGCTGCTAAAGTGAGGGATAAAATGCCGATAAAACAAAACTAGACCATGGGAACTTCGCACATCTGTAATTGTTTGCAGCTGCAACCATTGTTAAATTACTTCAATCTTTGATTAATCCACTGTAACCCTTCCGAGGACACGATATACCCCCAAAAAAGGACCTGATTGGTCATGAATACACATTTCTTTGTGGCCACGAAAAAAATTTCCCCGTGTAAAACCAAAAGAATTTCTCAAAGATGTCGCAAATGCAATTATGGTTATCGTTGTAAATCAGGATATCATCGAAATATATCACCACACATTTACCAATGTAAGGCCGCAAGGCTTGGTTCATCACCCCGTATGAACGTACTCGACGCATTCGACAACCCGAAAGGCATTACTAGCCACTCAAAAAGGCCTTCCCGAGCCGAAACTGCGTAGGAACTGAGACTCTCTCTAATGTGCCATTTCACCAGTAACTCTTCCACTTGGTGCCACAATTTCTCATGCTCTTTGGGGATCATCCGATAGTTGGGCCTGCTAGGTAAGGTTGCTGCATGTACGAGATCAATTTGGTGCTGAATATCTCACAGCGACGGTAATCTGTCAGGTGATTCCATTGGAAAAACATTTTTAAATTCCTTCAATATTGGTTACAAAACACCAAGTATGCGGCTAGGCTCAGTCTCCTCTCTTTCTATCAGTACGTACGTTATTCCGGTTTCTTTCATCTCTGATTCAAACTTAGCCAATGACAGCACAATGTTGTTCTCTCCTGGTGGGGTAGTTTCTGCAGTTTCTTTTTTTCAGTAAGAGCACAATTTAAGTCGAATTAAATGAAAAGGTACAGGTGTTCATAAACCTATCATACGTTAGTCTCCGGTATAACCACGGTCTTCCCAGTAGTAGATGACAGATGTCCATAACAACCATATCACATCATGCCTTAACTTTGTAGGTTGCTCCGATTGAGAAAGAGACTTGGCTCATCTGAGTCACTGTTATATCATTTTTCTTGTCCAACCAAGTCAATTCGTACGGCCGTGGATGAGCCTTAGTTTTCAGTTGCTATTTTTGAACTACCTCATCAGAAATAATGTTCTCACAACTTATTGAGTCGATAATGAATCTATAGATTTTCCTACTGATTGTACAGATCAACTGAAACACATTAATGCGCAGCCAATCATCTTCGTTACTACGAGGAGCAAGACAACAACTCTGGACCACCAATAACAACCCACAGTCGCATTCCAAACGCTCTTCCTTGGTCATCTCAGTGTCACTGTATACTGGATCGACCTCAAGGTCGTTGAAGTCTTCTTGCACCTCTTTAGAATCCACACACGACCACTTTTTTTTGCCTCTTCTTGCAGTCCATAAACATGTGCCAAATTTATCCACAACTGAAACAGCGAGGTCACAAAGCTAATGCCGCTGTCGCCGATGGTACGATTGGTGTTACAGAAGTGGATGGTAGAACTACTACACGACTGCTATTGCTACTTTGTCCTGAACTAACCCCACTCGTACCTTTTTGCGCGAACTGTTTCTCCAACCGTATGGCTCTCTAATAGGCTCCAAACACGGTAACTAAATCAAACAAGTTGAGAACATTTTGAAACTGAATATGCATCCCTCATATGTATTATGAGACTCACAAATCATCTGAATCTATAATGGTGTTTCTTGAAATCAACTAGTAAAATCTGTTATGTAGTTGTCAATTGACCGGTTGCCCTACTTCAGATTCTGTAATCGCTAAAACATGAGCCACTCATAATTATGTGGCAAAAAGGCTGCCTATATATGTTTCTTCATCTTCTCCCAAGCAAAAGTCTTGGGTTTTCCTTGCATGTTCTTGGTTAGTTTCAATTGTTGCCACCAAGTCACTACACATCCTCTAAGCCTTGTTGCAACCAACGAAACACGTCTGTCCTCCAGAACTTGTTTGAATTCTAGAACTTCTTCAACTGCAGTGTTCCAATCGAAATACTCCTCTGGTTGCAAACCTTTATTAAACTCAAAAATGTTGACCTTAAATCCGGACTCCCATCGCCTCGAATCATCAACCACAGGTCTTCTCTGTCTCAGATGAAGAGGAGCAAACAGGTTTTCATCATCAACAGATTCCTCCCCAGTAGTCGGCGGATTTGGAGTCTCATGATGTTGTTGCGCCATAGTATCCAACTACCGCGTCAATGCCTCCACATATTATTGTAGTTGTGCGATCTCGTCATGTTCATAAACTTCGTCGACTGGGGCCTCACGAGCATTTAGAAAATTTGGACGTCTTCCAAGCGGCATGATGGCGAAACTTCAACCAAGCTCTAATACTAAACTAATGCAGATGGAAGCTTTAAGAAAGACAATCACACGGATATGAACAACCAGTGTTCTCAGTCCCTGTTGATTCTATCAAATACCAGGAAAAATGTTGAGATAAACTCAATAATTTTTTATTAATAACTAAATTCCAAAAACCCATAAAAATGGCTTAAATAGAAAAATATTTCGAATCCACCGGGACTCGAAACAACCTAAAATGCTGAACAAGAAAAGAATCCTAAACATCCTAAAAATCCTAAGTAAAATAAGAAACAAACCCTAATAATCCTAAGATTAATTCAAGGAAAAAAATAAAATCCTAAGAAAAAAAGAAATAAAATTCTAAGTTTCAATTCATAGAAAACTAAAATTCTTCACGCAATAAGCTAGATGGCTGAAATTGGGATTGTTGTGATCTGTTACGGAGAATGGAGTCTTCATAACATTTTTATGGATCTTTTTGGACTTTCTGGAAACATATTATAAAAGATGATCCGACCCCGTATACTCTATATAGAGGTCCACGAAGTTCAGATAGGATTTGGTTGGCCCACGCGACCCAAATACGAATACGCCACCCACTCCTCATCATCGGTTTAATACGGTTTTGGGTCTGATGAAAATTCTACCTAATTTTTCAACTATATAGACTTTTTAGACCATAATTCGAATTCCGTATTTGAGAAAGCATTCACATATTATAACATGTTTATCTATAATTTAAGTTATATATATAACTTAATAATATAAACTTGAGTCCAAATAATTCATTATAATTCAAAATATCCATAATAATATTAATGACAATCATGATCCAATGTTAATAAAATAGTCCAAAGTCAACATATCATGATTGAATGGTAATAACATAGTCCAAAAACATTTTGCGGTGATGAGTTGAACGGCGTAAGTTTGAACGGCGTAAGTTTGTGGTGATCGTGAGATATGTGTTGATTCCGCGTTTGGTTAAATTAATTGTATTTTATTTATATTTTTGTTAATATATATATAATATTAAATAAAGTAATATTTATTAACTTAAATCAATTTAAATATGATAATAATTAAAGTTCTTCCGATCCGTCACTAAATCATACCATCACTTTGTAATCGGTTATATCTGTAAACAATAATGAAGATTTTAATTTAGTCCGGAGTTTACTTTTACTCACTCACTTAAGAGTGGATTTTAGTATAAATTTATACTTTTCTAAATACATATCATTCATACAGAATGGAGTAAAGCTCACCTACCCTCTTAGTACGGAGTAAAATCAGAATCCATACATGAAGTTCAAAAAAAAGAAAAAGTGATGGAATGAATTCCAAATTGAAAATTCGAAAGGCAAGAGAAAAGTATGTGAAAATTCGAAAGGCAAGAGAAAAGTATGCCTTACTTATGTATATATCAAAAGACGACACGATCCAATAGCCCAGCCTTATGGATTATTATAGGATTCTTCTTATATACCGTACGTACTATTATGAAATCGTCCTCTCATGACACGTGACCAATAAAAAAAAAAAAGAATTCGATAGTCAGATAGTGGCATTTTCACGTGAACTTCAGGATTTCTTCTATCTCAAGCCTGGCTTCTTGATAAATGATAATGAAATCTTTTATAAATAAGACACAATACATGGTGCCTTATATTGAAATTGAATCAAACAAAGACCTGAAACATCATTTTCCTGGACATCGATCGGATCTGTTTCTGAAGCAATGGATGTCCGAATCATTTCCAGAGAAATCATCAAACCATCTTCTTCAACCCCAGATCATCTAAGGACCTATAAGCTCTCCGGTTTGGATCAAAAAATCATTAAAGGTCACATCCCCATCGTTTTTTTCTACTCAACAGCATCAAAAAGCTGTGAGGGCCTGAAGAAGTCCCTCTCAGAAATATTAACTCACTACTATCCTCTCGCAGGAAGACTGAAAGACTACCTTTCTATTGACTGTGACGACTCTGGTGTTTCCTTTGTCGAAGCTCGTGTGGCCTGTAACATGTCCGACGTCCTTAAACAACCAGAAATTGATCCGCAAGAACAACTATTGCCTTGCAATTTGAAGGAATTGTTAACTTCTCGATCCATTTTGGCTGTTCAGGTTAGCACTTAGCAGTTAGTCCACCATAATTAATTTAATTTTTTTCTGTTTGTTTTTAATAAAATGAAAATTTTACAGTTTTCCCTCGCAAACTTCACTAAAATTTAAACTTCTGGCTTTGCTTTTGCAGGTTAGTTACTTCGATTGCGGTGGGGTGGCTATCTGTCTTTTTTTTAGTCATGTTTGTGTCGATGCAACTGCAGCAGCGAATTTTATTAAATCCTGGGCTGCAATATCTGCTTGCGGTGGCATTGATTTTACAGTGAAAGATGTGATTTTCGATTGCACCTCTGTCTTCCCTCCGATAGATGATACAGTGATACCGGAAAATACTTACACTGAGGATATACTTTATTCGTTGAAGGAAAATGTAAGAAGAAGGTTCTTATTGGATGGATCCAAGATATCTGCTCTTCAGGAAAAAATTGGCAATCGGCCAACACGTTTCGAGGCTGTGTTTGCGCTTATGTTGGGTGCTATCACAGCTGGGCAAAGAGAAGGAAATGGATTTACAGCAACATTTCCTGTCAATCTTCGAAAGAGAATTAATCTGCCGATACCAGAACAATGTTTAGGGAACATCCACACAATAGTACAAACAAATTGGTCAAGGGAGGAGACGACAAACTATGGCAAATTAACGGCAAAAGTTCGCGAATTAATAAAGATGGTGAACGGGGAGTATGTGAAAAAGGCTTCTCCAAATGGTTGGTTGCTCAGAAAAGATATAGACAAGATCAGAGATGGGATGCTTTTTATGATTAGTAGTTGGTGTACACTACCATTGTATGAAACTGATTTCGGATGGGGAAAACCTACGGTGGTGGTACCCCTCGGGAGGCTGAAATCCGGTAATCATGTTGCTGTTATCCTCTTGGACACTGGCAATGATAAAGGAATAGAAGCTTGGGTGTCAATGTCCAAGGAAGCCATGGATAAATTTGAACAAGACTCGAGTGTTATTGCTTATGCTACGTTTATTTGATCATGCAACCACATAAATAAGCATCCATTGGTACCATAATTTGCTTTGGAAATTATGTGCTTATTGCACTTCTTGTTTTGTGGGGGTCACGATAAGAAATAAATTTGTGCTTGTTTGTTTTAATTATCTACCAGTCTGGGCCTGGTTTTAGGTTGGTTTTTTCCTAATATCCAATGATATCTAAACATAAAAAAAAACATTATATCTTTTAAAATAATGTCCAACAAAAAGCCAAACCTCGAGATGATAAATTAATATACAGTATAACCTCTGGATCAATACTCAATAAATTAATAATATTTTTATCTAATTATTTTTTTTATCCCAATTTGAACCAAAGAGATAAATTAATATTTTTGATTAATAATAACTAATAAGATAATTTTCTTTTTTGAAAATTCTTTATAAGAATATATGTCCCACTCGATCATAAATTAATAATTGAGTAAATTCATTGTAATATTCACTTGTATCCATTCTTAATAAGTTAACTAAATTTGTCAATTAACTTTTGTTATGAGTTGAAAGAAATACCCTTATAAATTAAATTATGTTTATTGACTTAGTGTAATACATTGAAAATCCATAAATATCCATTTATACTCCATTTTTTTTATTAATTACAATTATAACATGAATTAAAATTATTAAACAAGATAAAAATTTCTAAAGACAATCCAAACTAGTTTTTTTTTTTTTTAAGAAAACAACATTTTTTATTTTCTATTTGCTATTTTACAATAGCTAAAATTAGAGGTGTGCGTTTTCGGTTTGGTTTTTGGTTGAAGCTCAATGTCAAACCAAACCGATATGGATCGATTTGACTATATTTCAATCCAAACCAAACCAATTTGATATTTTAAACCGATTCAAACAAAACCAAAAAAGGTCGGGTTGGTTTGAATTGGTTTATCGGTTTAGATTTGAATTCAAAAATCTTTTATTTTTGGCATTATATTATAAAAAATATTTAAATAAAATAATCATAACATGAAATATTAATTATATATATATATATATATATATATATATATATATATATAAAGGAAGTACATAAAAGTCAAAAGAGTAATTACCAATTAAAGACATATGTTAACGGGAAATTTGCTAGGGATGAGAAATTCCTACTAGCACCCTCGAGATCACTACCACGACAGTGGTGGCCTGGGTCGGTACCGTTGATACCTGACCTGTTAAGAGGTAAACGAGAGGCTAGATCATAGAAACAGTAAATGGGAGCCTTTATTGTTGATACTTGCTTCGAAATACAAATCACTCTCTTATCTGCTCGCAGTCTCTCTAAGATCTAGGGAGGTGGCAACTATGTGCTTGTCAAATAGTGGAAACAAAGGTGGTCGTGTTCTGAGTACAAAATTTAGGCCTTCCCCTTTTTTTCTCCTCTCTTTTTTTCTTATCTCTCTGTGTATCTATTTATATTTGATCCAAGTAGGTTTGAATTTGCTGATATCCCGCCACAATCCTATCAATCCCTCCCCTCCTTATTGGATGGGATCCCTTATTTAAAAGTGGTTGACCCCGAGTGAATAGCGGAAACGATGATATCGTTGACGAAAACAAGTCGGTTTCCTTTTAGGGATCAAACACTTGACTTGCACGTATACAGAATTAATTGTTGGTTACCACATATATATGATCTTATATGTTATCGTGACATGGTGTGTCATGGAGGCTACCTAGCTAGTTACCTGTCGTCCCAAAGAGTGAGGTAGATCCCTGTTCCGACTCTGTTCTCAGAAGCTTGAGATGGATTTTCCTTGACCCTTGGGGGGGTTTAGGTGACCCTATAGACATTCTTGGGAGGTAGCCGGGGTAGTGTAGATTTATGCGTGATTTCTTCTTCATGTCCAGCCGGAGCAACGGGCTTCTGAAAAGGTTGGCGGGCTTCTCTCGAATGTCTCTTGAGCTTGGAGATTTCTCCTGGCATTCACGGGGCGGTTGAGGAGCTCGACCTAATAACCGAGGTTCCCCGATAAGTGGCCTGGAGAAGCTCGGGGTTCCAGTATTCGTGTTGGGGTTCGTCTTGGTTGTGCCAGGCTTATTTTCTGGTAGATTTGAAGCTGAGCCGGCCTTCCCTGCTCCTGCGGGGTGGCTTTATGGTCTATCCGGGTTTCATGAACGTCGATTATGGGTTTCAACTTGTGGCGGGAAAGTAAAAAATTTCTCTTTGATATCTGGCCAAATTTTACTATTAACAGAAGTCCCATCTGACTTGAACACCGGTGGTAGAGTTGGGGTTAGAGACAGATTCCTTGTTTAATTGAGAAAATTTTCCTTTATAAAAATAATTAATGAGAGCGAAATCTTCTCACTAATTACCCAATATTTGAATTTGAAACAGTGTTTTATTCGAAGAAAAACGGCTGCAATACGGGTCCCTCCACGGCTCCAAGTGATCTTCCCGAGGATATCGCCGACATCATTACCCTTAATCCTCTATTTAAACCTGGCCTTGCCGTTACTTTCTTCACACTTTCTCAAATCTCAAATTTTCAGATTTCTTCTTTCCTGCTTTTCTCTGCCGATTTCCCTCTATCTTCTGCTTACTTTCAAGTTCTTCTTACCCATTAATGTCGACTTCCTCAGACAGTTTTGACTCCTTGGTTGAGGGCACCGGAGGCCCTGACCTAGTTCCTTGTAAACGGGTGCGAGGAATTTTGAGCGATGAGGAATCTTCCCAGGTCCGCCAGCGCCGTCGTTCTAGCAGGAACGTCTCTATTGGCTCCGGCTTCTCGAACCAGTCCGACAACCCTCTAAACCTAGTTGACAAGGATTCTGATGTCGGGGAGAGAGTCGATGCTGTCGGGAAGGTTCAGGTTATAGTGGCGGAGCTTTCTTCAGCGGTGACCCTTCTTTTCGAACCCAGGGTCTTCGGGATAAATAAGGCATTCCTGACACCGTTTCCCTCACCGTCCACCACAGGAATTATGACGTTTTCTGCCCACCCAAAGGCGTACTTCCCATTCATGTTGTGGCCTTCGAGAGCGAGGTGAGGCTCTCTCTTCATCCTACCCTTCTGCCATCTCTCAACGCCCTTCAACTGGCTCCGCTCTAACTAACGCCCAGCTTTTGGAGGCATCTAGTCGGCTTCCTCGTGCTATGGAGGGAGCAATACGAGATGGGAAATATAGCTAGAGAGCCCGGGGCAGAGAAGCTCGCTTTCATTTTCCAGATAGGGAGCCTGGCTGGGGTTCCTCGAGGTCAATTCTACTCCAAGGCTTAGAACAAGTTCAATTTTATCATCCCCGGGGCTTCAAGGAAGGACCTTGCTTGGAAAGAGGAGTGGATACTGGCGGGAGGAGATTGGGGGAGCTCTGTATTCATCGGCGGGCATGAGCTTGAGGTCCCTACTGCTTTTAGACCGTCATGGGATCGAGACTTCTTGCCCGCTGAGTCTGATCCTGTGTTGAAGACCATCATGGCAAGAAATTATCTTAATTTAACGTTTCCAATTGCTGACCCTTTCGACCCCTGCAGGGTGAACAAGTACCTGCGGATCTCTGATGCTACTCCTTGTAAGTATCTGGCTTTATCACGCTTTTTGGATTGTTTAATGGTTTAGTTTTGATGGTCTTAACCCTTTCTTAACAGTGTTTGTTGTTGCTCCAGCTTCTTGCGAAGCCCGACAAGCTAAAACCCCTTCTCCTCTTTCCAGATCGTCCCCGAGAGCTTTCCCGACTGCTTAGAAGAAGGGGGGTCAACCGTTAGGGCTCAACCTCGCTCGTTCCTGCTCCGTCACCTTCTCAAGTGAAGTCCAAGATGGCTATTCTTACGTCTCGGGCAGCAAAGGCTCTAAATCGAGGGGGGCCAGCTTCCCAAGTAGTTGACACGTCCACATCTGCCCCCTCATCAGTAGTTCCTGCTGCTTTAACTGATGCTTCCCCAATCATATCATCTCCTTCCACTGATCCAGCTGCCTCTCGGGTAGTTCAGGTGCCTAGGGAGCCGAGGTAGGTACTCTTGAGATCGGCCCCACCAGCAATGGATGAGGTCCTAAATCAATTCGTCGCCTCCTGTCCAGGTGGTGGGCTTTCTAAGATGACCTCGAAGCTCGTGGACGTCATGGCTTTCAAAGGGTCTGCCTTTCTAGCCGAGGTAATCATCGCTTTTACTTCCTCATTCAGTAGCTTGATTTATCAGTTCCTAACATGGGTTCCCTTTGTAGGCCTTCAAATTTCAAGTAGCCATGGGACATCAAGTGGCTTCTCTCCGCCGCCGGGCAGCTAAGGCTGAGGCTGAGGCTGAGGCTGAGTGAGCTATGGGGTTGCTTGTGCGGGCTCGAACCCTGGTCCAGGAGATGACCTCTAGCTAGAGGGGGATAGAAACACAACTAGCTGAGCTCCAGTGTGACCACTAGAGGTTGAAACGGGCCTTTGACCAGGAAACTCTTTGGTCGAAGCGACGAGCCAGCCAACGGGATGACGGAAAGGTAAAGGCGTGGGCACTGGATGTCTAGAACCAAACTCTGCAGGCCCAAGTTGCCAAGCTCCAGACCGAGATGAAAGCCTCTTTCAATAAAAGGTATTTCTATGCCTCCTATCAGGTAACAGAGGTCCTTCCTCCCTCATTTGATCTCTCCAACATCGCCGACTGGGATAGGGAAGAGGTTATGTCATGGGCCGTAGAGATGTCTCGCCCCGAAAATGATGGAGCTAGTTCTTCTACGAGGGAGGGAGCTGGGAAGCGTTTTGAAGTGCCATATCTGCCTCCTCCTGTTTCAACCTTTTCAGTATCTGGTCCTGGCAGATCCTCGAGAGGGGTCCAAACCAAGGAGCTAAAAGGAGGCCTTGCTGAAGCCCGAGACCCCCCTACGATCTCTTAGGAGTGGAGTCAACAAAGGGCGGGATTATGCCTGAGTCAGTGGCCAGCCTTCTTGATACATCCATACCACCTGAAGTTATGGTGGTGATTAGTGAAGTCGTGGAGGAGGATCCTATTGACCCCGAAACAACTGAGGCGGATCCCTAGGAGAAGGTGGCTGAGGCGGTAGACGCAGCTGACCAGGACGAGCTACCACTAGAGAGGGGAGTAATGGGCGAGGTTCATTCTGTGAAGGAGGAGGCTGCAAGTCATCAAGAAGATGAAGAAGTTTGAATTCTCTCTTTTGTGATTCATTTTGAATGCCCGGAAAGGGGGGTGGGCATCCCATCTTTAACCGTGTTTGACCCTTTATCATCTCATCTTTTTTTGTAGCTCGGAATCAAGGGTTGGGCTCTCTACCTGATGTAGCCTTATTGGGGAATATGCTCCCCTAAACATTAATAAATTAGATCTAGTTCACACCCCGACTTGCATGTACTTACTCGATCTCCCTCTAGGTCCAGCATTCACAGTGAATTGACTTATCTCGGGGAAATAACAAGATAAGAACACTGTTTGAGCGTGAAAGCAGACAGTTAGCTTAGGCTTTCTGGTTATAAAGACTCGTAGCTCAATGTATTTGATTGATAGTCCCCTAGTTTGACCGTAGGCCTGTTATAGTAAGTAATCGCATATTAAGGAAAAAATAGTAAACATCAATAACTAGAATATCTAGAGTTTAAGTAAATTGAGCCCTCCATCCCCGAGCCCCTTTAGGGGATTGTAACCCGAGTAATGCATTAAGTAAGAAATTATTTAGCCCATTCTTAGGCTTGGGATCGGGAGGGCTTCTTCGCTCTTAAACGCGAGTCCTTTTTGGGGGTGGTAGTCTGACCAAGGCATTAAGAGGGCTATCTGGCTATTTCTTGGTCTTGAGATCTGGATGACAGCTATGCTCTTACACTCAGATCCTTCTTGGGGGTGGTAGCCTGACTAAGGCATCAAGAGGGTTATCTAGCTATTTCCAAGTCTTGAGATCTGGATGGCAGCTATGCTCTTACACTCAGGTCCTTGTTGGGGGTGGTAGCCTGACCAAGGCATCAAGAGGGCTATCTAGCTATTTCCTGGTCTCGAGATCTGGATGGCAACTATGCTCTTACACTCAGATCCTTTTTGGGGGTGGTAGCCCGACCAAGGCATCAGGAGGGCTATCTAGCTATTTCTTGGTCTCGAGATCTGGATGGCAGCTATGCTCTTACACTCAGGTCCTTCTTGGGGGTGGTAGCCTGAACAAGGCATCATGAGGGCTATCTAGCTATTTCTTGGTCTCGAGATCTGGATGGTAACTATGCTCTTACACTCAGATTCTTCTTGGGGGTGGTAGCCCGACCAAGGCATTAGGAGGGTTATCTAGCTATTTCCTGGTCTCGAGATTTGTATGGAAATTATTCTTTTACACTCAGATCTTTCTTGAGGGTGGTAGCCCCGACCAAGGCATTAGGAGGGCTATCTAGCTATTTCCTGGTCCCGAGATTTGGATGGAAACTATGCTCTTACACTCAGATCCTTCTTGGCGGGGGGTAGTGCCCGGCTGAGGCATCATGAGTGGCGAGAGGGCTTCCCCGGCCTACCCTTGGTCTTAGGGTGATAATGTTGATTTTTCCATATAGACCCAAATCATTGTGGAACATAGTTGAAGAAGGAGTAAACAAGAAAAACAGGCTTTATTGATATGAAGAATGGAGTAAATTATTGTCGGAGGAAAAAAAAAGAAACTAGTTGGAGGCCGCCTGCTCCCGAGTCTCCTGTTCAAGGGTAGAATTTTCTTAGGTGATCTGCTTTCCAAGTATGATCGATGAGTCGGCCATTCATATCCTCGAGCTTGTATACCCCATTATGGATCACCATATTCATTAGGTATGGTCCTTCCCAGTTGAGCCCTAGGACCCCGTCTGACCTCTTCCTGGTATTCAACGTTACTTTCCTGAGAACTAGGTCCCTTTCTTTGAAATTTCAGGCTTTAACCCTCCAGTTGAAGTACCTGGCAATCCTATTTTGGTAGATCGCTACCTTCTCGGCTATTCGATCTTGTTTCTCTTCCAGGAGGTCCAAGCTACCTCGGAGCTTACTTTCATTTCTCCCTGGTTTGAAATGTTGGACTCTAAAGGAGGTCAGTTTGTGCTCGATAGGTAGGACTGCTTCAACCCCGAAGGCTAGCGAGTAGGGCGTTTCCCCGGTAGCTGTTCTCCATATAGTGCGATAAGCCCAAAGGACCTCGGGAAGCTCTTCCGCCCATCTGCCTTTCTTCCGCTGTAGTTTTTTCTTTAACAGTTTCTTAATGGTTTTGTTCATGGATTCCACCAGACCGTTGGTTTGAGGGTGGGCTACCGAAGCAAGCCGAGGTCGATTCCTAAACCTTCACAAAAATCTCTGAATCAGCCATTGTCGAACTGTTTTCGAAGGTCAACTATAATGGCAAGGGGGGTTCCGAACCTGTAAACTACATTAGTCTTGATGAACCTTATTATGTTTTCTTCTGATATCTGTGAGAGTGATCCGACTTCAACCCATCTTGTGAAATAGTCAATTGCTACAATAGCATGCTTGGCTTGACCTGAAGCTGTAGGAAACAGTCCAATCAAGTCGACTCCCCACATAGCAAAGGGGTATGGAGAGCTAAGGGATGACAACCGTTCCGGAGGGAGGTGATTCAAGTTTGAGGTCTTCTGGTACGCCTCGCAGGCTTGCACCAAGTTCTTCGCATCTTGATGGATGGTTGGCCAATAACACCCCATGCCGAGAATCTGATATGCCAAAGCCTCCCTACTAATATGGTTCCCGCATTCCCCAGAATAAACCTCTCTTAAAGCCCACTTGGCGTCTTCAAGGTATAGACATCGGAGCAGGGGAATGGATATTCCCCTTGGTATAAATGCCCATCCACCATACAATACCGGATCGAGAGCCTTTTGACTCTCCTAGCTTGGTCGGGCTCCCCAGGGAGTTTCCCATCCTATAGATACTCCACTATTGGATCCATCCAGTATGGATGTCGGTCCAAGGTATAAGCTTCCTCACCTGTCATAATGCTAGGTAGGGGGATTACTTGAAGAGGGACTCCGTGAGGTAAGGTCTGGCCACCATATGCAGCTATCTTGGTAAGGACATCAGCCGAATGATTTAGCTGTCGAGGTATCTGCTCGATTCTGAATCCCTTAAATCTGCTCTTAAGTTGTTGAACCAATTTTAGGTAAGCGACCGTATTATCCCCTTTTTCCTGATAATCTCAAGAGACTTGGTTGACCAAGAGTGAAGAGTCGCTCTTGACATTCAGATAATCAACCTCGAGTTCTGTGGCTGCCTTTATTCCAGCTAGAAGGGCTTCGTACTCCGCCTCGTTGTTCATAACTTTAAATTCAAACCTGAAACAGTGGCAACACTCAATTCCTTATGGGTTGATGAGGACTATGCCTGCTCCTCCCCCAGTTGCCCGGAAGCTCCATCAGTGTAGAGGATCAATGACACGTAACCTTCCTGCCAGTTGTCAGATTCTGGAATCCTCTCGGGGGTTTCATTTGCTACCGTGAGGGTTGCTTGTCCTGAAGGTACGGAGAGCTCCACTACAAAGTCTGCTAGTGCCTGAGCTTTTATTGCGGTCCTAGGCTTGTACCTTAAATCAAACAGGGTAAGCTCCAAGGCCCATAAAACCAACATTCCGGAAACATCCGGTCTTTGTAAGAATTGACGGAGGGGTTGGCCCGTCACCACTGCTATTGAATGAGCATGGAAATAGGGATGAAGCTTCCTTGTCGAGGTCACTAAGGCGTAAACGAGCTTCTCCAACAGAGTATAGTTCTTTTCGGGCTTAGTTAGAGCGTGACTCACATAGTAAATAGGTCGCTGGACCCTATCCCCGCATTCCTTGACCAAGGCTTCGCTTATGGCGGTCTCTGAAACGACCAAGTATATTTGAAGCTCTTCTCTAGGACTTGGCTTAACCACCAGTGGAAAGCTTGATAGGTATTTTTTCAAAGCTTGGAAAGCTTGTTCGCTTTCCTGATCCTATTTCATATTTCTTTCCTGCTTGATGGCTTTGAAGAATGGTTGACACTTATCGGTAGACCGAGAGATGAACCTATTGAGCGCTACTACCTGTGCGGTCAAGACTTGAACCAGTTTAAGAGATGTGGGGGATTCTAGATCCAGAATAACCATGATATTTTCCAGATTAGCCTCTATGCCTCTCTCATTAGCCATGAAGCCCAGAAACTTCCCCGCTGTTACCCCAAAGGCGCATTTGGAAGGGTTCAACCTCATCTGGTTTTCCCTGAGAATCATGAAGGTTCTACGAAAGTTATCCAGATGACCTTCCAAGGTTGAAGACTTGGTGATCAGGTCGTTGATATACACCTCCATTGACCTTCCGATTTTGGGCTTGAACAATCGATTGACTAGCCGCTGATAAGTAGCTCCAGCGTTCTTGAAAGGCATCACCTTATAGCAGTACAAGCCCTGCGCTGTGATGAAACTGGTTTTTTCCTGGTCCGCGGGGTGCATAATAATCTGATTGTACCCTGAAAATGTGTCCATGAAGCTCAGGAGCTTGTTTCCGAAGGTAGAATCGACCAACTGATCAATTTTTGGTTGAGGAAAGCTGTCCTTCGGGCATGCTCGGTTGAGGTCGGTATAATCTACACACATTCGCCACTTTCCATTTGCCTTTGTAACCATGACCACGTTAGCAATCCACTCGGGATATAGTGTTCCTCGAATGAAGCCCACCCAGGATAGTTTGTCCACCTCTTCCTGAACCGCAACATTTCTTTAGGTGTTAAAGTGGCACCTTTTTTGTTTAATGGGTTTAAAGGTCGGATCCACCACCAATCGATGAGCAACTAATGTCATCGGGATCCCCGACATCTTAGCATGACTCCAAACAAAAATTTCGTTGAACTTTGTGATGAGCCTGATCAAGCCCTGTTTCATTCCCGGCTCAAGGGTGGCTTCGATCTTGACGACCTTCACGGGATCACTTATTCAGGCAAAAATCTCTTCTAACTTATCCGCTGGATGGCCGCTGGCCCATTCCCTTATTTGTTCCTCCACATCGGGCATTATGAGGTCGTCTTCAGGGTGATCGGTGGACCCTACATCTCCGAGGCTTAGTGTATGGGTTGCCCTGTCTTGGATCGTTGTCACCTGGGCGAGTTGTTTAGCTAGAGCTACTAGGTTTGCCGATACTGCGTAGCATCTCCTAGCTGCTTGCTGATCACCCCGAACTTCCCCCATCTAGTCTCCTACTGGGAATTTCAGGACATTGTGGTAAATAGAAAGGACCCCTTTCAAAGATGATAGAAATGGCCTTCCTAATATTGCATTGTAGGCCGATGGGGTATCCACCACCACGAAGTCAGTCATGACATTCTGCTGTAGGGGCGTGGCTCCAATGATTACTGGCAGGATTTTTGATCCCACGGGTGTGATTGAGTCCCCAGTGAACCCATATAAAGGTGTAGTGTAGCTATTGTAACACCACTGTTTCAAGTTTAGCTTTTCCAAGGTATCTTTAAACAGGAAGTCAACGCTGCTACCTGTGTCGATGAGCACATGGTGAACCATACAGTTTGCAATCTGTACTGTGATCACCATGGGGTCATCATGAGGCTGTACGGTGTTATAGACATCTGCTTCGATGAAAATGATTTGTGACAGCTGGGAAGGGCTGGTCTGTCTCTGGTCGACCTTAAAGATATCCAGCCCTTCGTCCGTACGAGGGACTTTCCTTGCATGGTTTTTCCAGGAATTGTTGGAGGTGCCGGCCAGAGTAGGCCCCCCGCTGATGGTGTTTATTATTTGAATCTATTGCATCAGGTCCACTTGTTCTCCCTTCCTTTTCTCAGCATGTTCTCGGATCTCAGTGTGTACCTCTCTTCCAGTCTGAATGTTTTCCCTGACTTGCTGTAGGAATTCCATCGGGCATCCTTCCCTTATCAAAGCCTCAATTTGGTTCCATAGGTTGTAGCATTTTGAAGTGTTGTGCCCCACGTCCTTGTGAAAGTCACAATATTTATAGAAATTTCTCTTATCGATCGGGGTTTCATGGGAGCGGCTTCTCTAACAAACCCTTATCCCGAAAGACGAGATAGACTGTTTCTCGGGATGCATTTAAGGGAGTGTAATGGTCATACCCCCATTTCATCGCAGGCTATAGGGCCACTGTCATGGGAGGTAATGAAGCTTGAGGAGGAGTTCGTTTATCTGGATATCTTTCCGATCTAGGTAAAGAAAGGGGGAAGCGGTACGTTGATTTGTTGGGGGGCTTGTTCTGGCTTTTCTGCTTGCTCGAGTTGGGGAGCTTTCTTCTTTTATCGCTTTACAGCTCTCATGTCGTCGTGTTCTATCTTGACCTTGAGCTGTTCATCGACCTCAACTTGGTCAAGAGCCCGATCATAAGCTTCTTGGTAAGTTTCTGGAGGTCTCATAGTGAAAGACCGGAAAAGCTTTCCCACCCACAGGTTCCTTATGAAATTGGCGAGGGTTTCTTTCTTGGTGAAGATCCTCATCTGGATGACTTTCTTATGAAAATGCTCGATATAAGCCCAGAGGGTTTCCCCTCTCTCCTGGATCACGTACTGTAGATCGATCGGGTCCTTCAATCGGGGCTTAACCCCTTAGAATTTTGAGCAGAAATCGGTTGATAGCTTGGTGAAGGAATCCACACTACCAGCAGGTAGTTTCCTAAAATAGGTTTTCATGTAATCCGTGAGCGTAATGGGGAACATTCAACACATAGCGACCATGGTTGTGTTATGGACCTCCATCTTTTGAACGAAGCTCTCTAAGTGGCTCAGGGGATCCTTAGTCCTAGAGAATCTGTCAGTTGGCATTTTGAATTTGGGTGAAAGCTCCGCCTCCCGGATCCTTCTGGTGAAGGGAGCATTCATTTCACTTAGAGGATCTTTCTTGTCCTCCTTGTACTTTCCCTTCTTCATCAATTGGACCTCCTTCTGAGGTTCTGCCAATTGATCATTTAGACGTTTGCTTTCGGACTTCCTTGAGTTTATCTCGGTTTCCTCACCGTTAGATCCATATGATAAACTGGCTACTTCTACCCGGTTCCTTCCTCGGAGGAGGTATGCTTGGGGGCTTTGCTGACTTTCTTCTTCCCTACCCCAAGCTTTTCCTCTTGAAGTTGTTGTGTGAAGAAACTCTTCTCGCTATCGGGGAAGGATGTCTGTTACGGATTTGACTTGCCTTGGCTAGTAGCGTGGCAGTGCTTCGGGAACGGGGGGCATGGGCCATAACCTTTCCTGGATGGAGGTAATGAGTCTCGTTCTATTACGAGCTGGTTCCCAAGGAGTAGGTCTAGGCGATCAAAGGAGGGCTGCCTAGCCCCGAACCTGTTTGACTCCGCCTAATTGCAAATGTCTGCTTGTTAGATGGTAATGCCCTTAGCAAGCAGTCGAAGGCAGACGCTTTCTACGAAGGCCGCCGCTTGTTGGTCAAGCTCGACCTGATTTCCTAGAGGGGGATCCAGAGCTCGCACAGTAGCTGACTGAGCTGGAACCTGGCTATGGAGCCCTGATTTTCTCCTTTTCTTCGGGACCTTTCATGTTGACGCAACAGAAGGTTGTCCCGATGCACCCGGCTGTCCTTGTGATGAGCGGAGCCTCATGATTCTTGTAAAATAACAAACTTTTGGATACAAAGATGGTGGTGTGAGAGTTCCCACAGACGGTGCCAGAAAGTGTTAACGGAAAATTTACTCGGGATGAGAAATTCCTACTAACACCCTCGAGACCACTACCACGAAAGTGGTGGCCGGGGTCGGTACCGTTGATACCTGACCTGTTAAGAGGTAAACGAGAGGCTGGATCGTAGAAACAGTAAATGAGAGCTTTTATTATTGATACTTGCTTCTAAATACAAATCACTCTCTTATCTGCTCGCAGTCTCTCTAAGATCTAGGGAGGTGGCAACTATATGCTTGTCTAATAGTGAAAACAAAGGTGGTCATGTTCTAAGTACAGAATTTAGGCATTCCTCTTCTTTCTTCTCCTCTCTTTTTTCTCTATCTCTCGGTGTATCTATTTATATTTGATCCAAGTAGGTTTGAATTTGCTGATATCCCGCCACGATCCTATCAATCCCTCCTTTCCTTATCAGGCGGGATCCCTTATTTAAAAGTGGTTGACCCCGAGTGAATAGTGGAAACGATGATATCGTTGACGAAAACAAGTCGGTTTCCTTTTAGGGGTCAAACACTTAGCTTGCACGTATACGGAATTAATTATTGGTTACCACATAGATATGATCTTATATGTTATTGCGGCATGGTGTGTCATGGAGGCTACCTAACTAGTTACCTGTCGTCCAGTAGAGCGAGTTAGATCCCTACTCTGACTTTGTTCTCAGAAGCTTGAGATGGATTTTTCTTGACCCTTGGGGGCTTGAGGTGACCCTTTAGACAATCTTGGGAGGTAGCCGGGGTAGTGTAGATTTAGGCGTGATTTCTTCTTCATGTCCAGCAGGAGCAGCGGGCTTCTGGAGAGGTTGGCGGGCTTCTCTCGAATGTCTCTTGAGCTTGGAGATTTCTCTTGGCATTCACGGGGCGGTTGAGGAGCTCGACCTCATAACCGAGGTTCCCCGATAAATGGCCTGGAGAAGCTCGGGTTCCAGTATTCGTGTGGGGGTTCATCTTGGTTGCTCCAGGCTTGTTTTCTGTTAGTTTTGAAGCAGAACAGGCCTTCCTGCTTCTGCGGGGTGGCTTTATGGTCTATCCGGGCTTCATGAACTTCGATTATGGGTTTCGACTTGTGGCAGGAAAGTGAAAAATTTCTCTTTGACCCCTTGCCAAAATTTACTATTAACAACATATTTGACAGTATATATGTTTTGGAAGCCCTAATACATCAATCAATTAAAAGAATTGTATCAAAACAAATAAATAAACTATAAAAACCTAAAGTAATCGGTAAAAGTTATAAAATATGGACTAAATAGAAAATGTAGGTGAACTTTATATTTTAGTTTTACTTTTTAAAATATGTGGTTTGGTTTGGGTTGGTGAATTATTTCACTCAACCCAAACCGAACCACCTTTAATCGGTTTGTCTAAAAGACAAACCGACCCACCCATTTTCTATATTTGTAATCGAACCAACCCAAACTTTATGGGTTGGGTTGGTCGATTTTGTTCAGTTTGACGGTTTTTTGCACACCCATAGCTAAAATATCTTCTTATCCTTTTCCAATATTATAAAGTTTTTCTTGATTAGGAAATGATGGAGAATAATATCCAACCAGAAGAAAATCATGAATGATAGAGAGACGCATTTCAACATTGCTTTCTTTTTCTTTCTTCCTTTCCATTTTTTTTTAAAATATCCTTCCTTTTTTTTTTTGAAAGTAATCCTTCTTTCTATTTGAAGGTTGCATAAAGCTTTTTAATGGAAATCTCTCAAACACATTGGTTTATAAGTTTAGTGTGATTTTAAGCTTTAATTATTCTACACTAAAAATTTAATTTGGTAGTGCAAAGAATTCAAAAATAAAATAAAATTACACAAGCTAGTTCTTTGCTTAGAGAATTTTATTCTAATTTTTTTTTCACATATTGATTAACATAACTTTAATCCACTACATTGAATAGACCTGGAAAATTGCATGTAAACGACCAATTAACACAATCAAAACCCAAAATAGCAATTGGTGAGTTTAGTTTATCGGATCGGGGTTGTTATTGGATTAACCAATTAAAACACGAAATATAATGGGTCGGTTTTGAGTTTACCCTTAAAAAACCGTTAATTTGTTGACCTGTTGATATAAATATTTTTTTAATGTGTTTATGAAAGTTATTATAAAAATCTTTTTATAGTCAAGTTATGGAATTTATAAAAAATATCTCTATAATTATGGTTAGAATATATTTTGCTTATTAATTTAAAAAAAAAATCTTTTTTGGAAAGAGGAAAAATTCCTAATTTTTTTCAATTTCTAAATTAAAAACTCTAAAACTATAAATTAATTATATGAAAATAATATAACGCTAACCCTAAAACTCTAAAAGTAGTGGTCTTCAACTTTCTTAAAATCAGTTAATGTCAATTCGATACTAGTAAATTCAACCAGGTATTTTTTCTTTCTTGCATTTTGTATTACTATGGTGCTAGCATTTCATGCAATGTAACTTCAAGACTTTAAATTTGTTTGACAATTCATGTTTGATATTCTATAACCAACTTGTTTCTTGATAAATTTTTCTAAAGGTATATAATATATGTATATATATATATATATATATATATATTTACAAAATATATTCTCTTCAATATATAATTTTGTTATATAAACAATACATCATCCTGATTACTAAGTAATTTTTTTATGTAAAATTAAATATTTATACAAATTAAATACAGAGATACTTAATTGAAATTTGAAAGGTATGGATTTATTCACAAAGATATTGGATTTATTAATGTATGTTTATTCTTCTTTTCTGAACATCTAACCAAAATAATTTAACCTTTTAGGTCTGAATGAGGAATGCGATTCCCAATAACAACATATTGAATATTCAAGAGGAAGATTAATTGAAGATTTCATTTTCAATATTTTTATTTTGGACTTTTTTCTAAAATTAGATGTTTTCGACAGATTTTTGGTGTCTATGGTGGATTTTGTTTTTTGAAGTTTTACGTGCCTATGGTGAACTTGATTGCATGAGTTTGATTATCCTTCAATACTATTTATTTTTAAATTGTTATATGTATATTTTATTGAATGTACACGTTACTGACAAGTAAGACATCCCTTAAAATGATTGTCAGATGGGCATTCGAGCTGGCAACTGGAAGACACCATCCAAGACATCACTAAGGAATAAGAACCCGAGTTAGTCTGAACACGGGTACTCGGCACATTATGATCTACTCAGAAACAGTACAAGAAGCCCAAGTAAAGAAGTTCAGCATACGATTCACATACGTGAGTAGACCCGGGAATCATGTTCCATTACGTAAAACATCTGTGTCAAAAAGAGTCTCTAGAAAGATAAAACACCAAACAGGAAACAAATCCCAAATCAGGCAACAACTCTACTATTCTAGATGACTACACACCGATAAAGAAATAAGTCCTAAACGGACTATGCCACCAGAATCCCATTAAGATTCAAACTTGATCTTCACAAGATCTCCGAAACAGGAAAGAAGACAAAGACAACTTCAACAAGCAACCAGTCTTAATTAAAATATAATTCATTTTCCTTACTAGTGCAACAAGGATTAGGGTTCTATACACATATATATAGGCTCATAATCTCATTGTTATAGCAAAAATAACGATATAGATAGACATGAGATAGATTCAAAGAAGTAATCACTACAAGAGAGAGGCAAGAGAGATCGAGTGGTGTAATTCCTTGATTAAATAGTGTATTTGGCTTGGTTGTACATTCAACCACCCGTGGATGTTTCTCCGATCATCAGGATTTTACCACGTAAACTCGTGTCATTATTACTTCAATTGCATTATCTCTCTCTTTTGACATATCATAACCAAATTCAACGTTGTTGACTTTCTCATCCATCGAGAAATCGACATCAACACAAATTTTTAATAAATCTGAATTATAATATTTTACAACGGACCGGGTCGGGTTATCCATTAATTTAACAAATGCTTTTGAGTTTGTATATTTCAACCCATTAAACTAACGGGTAGTGTTCGGATGAAACAATTTTAACACGATTCAAACATGAAAGACACGAATTCGTAATAACACGACTCATTGTTAGGTCTAACGTTGAAAATAATTTCTGAGGTAAAAGGTTCTCTATAAAATCCAGATCCTAAATCCAAATATTTTTATTATAGGTTTATGTACATTGAATTAGATGGAGGATGATTGATTCATCTTCTTATATTCATTAATATATGAATTTGAGTAATTGTTTGACTTCTTTGTATTAGAATGGGATGATTGAATTTTTTTTTTAAAAGAATTGGATGATTGAAATTATTGCGTTTTAGGGTTTTAGATATAATCCAAAATTGTAAATTGTTTTAATTCAAGATATACTCTGATTTGATCTTATAATTTTTTTTATGATTTAATTAATTGATTTTTTTAAAATAGAGTGTCAAAAGATAAAAGGGATAATTTTGAAAAAATGAATTGTCTTTAATTTTTTTTTAAATAAATATTTAGAATGGAGTGTCTTTAAAAAAGAGTGTAAAAAGAAAAAAATGGAATGTAAGGAGAAAATCTCATTGACTTAGCTATCATCGATCATATTTAATTATCATATTTTTTCTTTTAGGTTTTCTCTATCATCAATTTTAATAACTTGAATCTCCACTGATAATTTATCTCTCTTCATAATTTTGTACTTCTCTATCATCAACAAAAAAAATAGCTCTCTACGATTGAGTTTTGTCCCTCCATTAGGTTTCTCTTGACCTTATTCATTTACATTTCTCTTCATACAATTTTTTCTCTAAAAAAATATTCTTCTCTCTCTTATCTCTAATACTTTGTTCTCTCCGTCCAAAACCATTAATATATAATGGGAGATTCTAGAAACAATACACGGTAACATTACATAAACCCTATGAAAATATAACACAACAATCTTACACAAAATTCAACACAACCTTACATGGTGAACAAAAACTTCACACGGACATAACACATAAACCTTACATGATGGATGTTAGGAAAAGTTGCGGAAGCGCATGCCTATTCACCATACCACAAATAACGTCTACCAACAAAAAAAATAAGATAAGAGAATTCAATCACACAACACAAGATTTATCTGAAAAACCCAAAACAGAGAAAAAACCACAACTATTAGGATGACAAGAGAAAAATATCACTATGTAGAAAATTGTTAACTACAAAATTCCAATATTCTTTCTCTAACCAAACTCTAATTACAACTGAGCACTACTGAGTCCAAACTCAAAACCGAGCTTACATCCTAGCCCTCAGCTCACAGCTCTCTCTAGGTCACTATTGAGTGCAACCCTAGAAATTCCATTGATCTACTCCTGGCTTTCTGATCAAGCCAATTTTATGTTAAATTTTTGCCCTCATGTCCTCTTCATTTGGCTCGATTATGAGTGAATTTTCATATTTAATAGCTCTATTCTAGTCGATGCAGGCATTCAGTGTATTTCGAGCAACGTAGATCAAAACCGAGACTTTCTATACATAACAGGTTAGATGTTCAGGAAGAGTGCCTAGTTCGCTGGTAGTGCACAAATCCATACCCGTGATATTCTACCTACGAACTGGCACCAATGATGCCCAAGCTGACTTTTCCTAAAAGAATTCGTGAATACACATCCGCGTAACTACCTAGAGACCAAGAGCTAGAATTTCTCAAAGTGTAGTTCCCTAGTCAACTTCGAGGGTCCCTACCCACGAATTATGGGCTGTGAAGTAACCCAAATATGATGACATCAGTATTTTTTAGACATTTATGGAAGCTCTGTAAATATGTACTTTTCTGATTTGTACATTGGTCTAGACACAACCTCACAACCCTTTACATCACATTGAATCTTAGAATCTCTATCACTACCCTTCCTTCACTAATTCCTACCAAATTTCCTCACCAAATCACTTCCTACATCACTCTTTTCACTTCAATTTCACTCAAACACAAACACTCCTCAAGGAGCAAGAATTTCACACATAGGTGGAGGAGAGAAGCTTGAAGACTAGAGAGATAACAATAAGCCAATGGGTTTCTTCTTATCTCTTGCTTCTTTAATTCTTCTTTGTACTTTGATTATAAGTAGCTAAACCCCTAGTGGGAGTTCATAAAATAGTACACAAAATGTGGGTAATCCACCATATCTTTAGTATTTGATCTATTTAATTCTATTCAATGTTTTTAATGCATTTGATTCCTTCTTGAATTGAGTAAATATGCCCTCTCTTAATTCATGGTTAGGTATCAAATTGATTTGGGTTTTTATAAATGGATTAAATACCTTCTTCGATTAAGTAGATATGTCCACTCTTAATTCATGTTTAGATACACACTTTAAGGTGATAAACAAACTATCTTGAATGGAAGGATGTGTCAAGAATATTCCACTCTAATACATCTCGACTATAATGGAAGGGGTGGATTGAGAATATGCCCTTCCAATCCATCCCAACCATTTAAATCAATATATGCTTAACGAGAAAGTCTTTATACACTCAATCTAATATGCCTTTAGTTGTTGTGTAGTGGAGGGTTTAGTGATTCTCAAATCATGCCTAAAGGTAGATATAACCCTAAATGATTGAATAGGTTTTTAAAGGATTAATTAGATTGTCCATTATTTGTGTTGTGATTGCATCGTCTCCTATATCCATCTCATATATTTTCACACCATATTATTATTAACATTAGTTACATTCTAGATTAATTAGATTATTTGTTATTTGCATAATAGTTGTTAATTTCCAAAAACCAGCCATCATATTTTACTTTTTAGCATAACTTGTATTAGAGTGTCAATTTAGTCAGTGCTACCATTTGATCCCAGTGGAACGATACCTCACTTGCCATTATACTTGTTTTTGAAAAAAATTTGAGCACTTTTTGAGGTTATTTACAAATATTCTTTTTGATAAACAATTTCTATACCAAAAATGAAAACTGTCAAAATGGCGCTACTACTAGGGATCCGTGAGCATAGTAGTGATTAGATTAGTTTTAATATTAGTTTCTTTGTCATTTTAGTCTTCTTTAGTCTCTTTTATTTCGTTCGGTATTTGTGTTTTTTGCATTTTTAGGTTCTTAGGTATATGCACGAACGTCGCTCATTGGGAGGTGCTTTATTTTAAAATAACGACAACATTTACTGTATGAGTAGATTAGTTTTACAATTTGAAGTAAATTATCTTGAAGAAGATATGACAGATTTACCCCGAGCCAGGTTCTCCAAGGCGTGAAGTGCCAGTACTAGTGGCTCCAAAACAAGAAGAATTGGGACTGACAATAGGAGAGTACACACTACCATCAATTGGCAATCAGCCCACTGCGATGTACTTTATTATACAAAGGCCTAACTAAGGTACTTAAATTAGGAATAAATTTTCTACCATAATTTAATAATACTAAAAACTTTTGTAATTCTTTAGTTTCTTCTATTTTATCGGGAAAATCTAGAATCTTTGTAACTATGTGAAGTTGTAATTCTATTTTTCCTTTGTCTATTATTAATCCCAAAATCTCTATTTTATTTTTGAATAATTCTATTTTTTATTTTGATATTATTATATTGTTCTTTTTAAAAATATCTAAAACTTGTCTTACATGATGCATATGTATATATCTATTATCACTAAAAACTAGAATATCATCTATATAGACTATACAAAAATTTGACAGCTTTTTAAATATTTTATCCATTCTTTCTTGAAATACTTGAGGAGCATTTTTTAATCCAAATGGCATAACTAGCCATTCAAAATGTCATTCTGAACAACTAAATGTTGTCCAACTTACCGATTCTTCATCTAGTCTTATCTGCCAAAATCCACTTTTGCAATCAAATTTTGAAAACCAATTTGCTTTTTGTATACAATTTATTAATTCATCTTTATTAGGCAATTTATAACTATTTCTTAATGTATTGTCATTTAATCTTTTATAATTCATAACCATCCTACTCTTTGCCCTTTTTTGTTCACTATGACTAAAAACTATAAATGCTGGGCTTCGATGCCTACTAGTACTTTTTCTAATTACTTTTAGTTTTAGTAAATCTTCTATATGCATTATACATTGCTGTCTATCTTCTAGACTGTATGTTAAATCTTGAGTGATTATAGTTATGTCAGGGTTTATTATTTATATTTTATATACTTCTGTACTCTCTTGATTTTGAGGATTATCACCTATTATTTTTAATTCTTCTAATTCTTCTATCTTTTGTCTTATTTCTATAGGCCAATTTTTACTTTCATTCTTTTGTACTTCTATTTTCATACAGATTTCTTTATGATACTCTATCATTTCTTCAATATTTAAAGAGTCTTCTATATTAGAATTCTCATCTAAAGCTTCTAATATTGAATCTTTGTATTCTAATCTTAGAGGTATTTCTGATTTATTTACTTCTTTCTTTATATAAGGAAGATTAGTAGTTGCTAATTTGGGTTGAACAAATGTTGACTTTTTAAAGAAATTAACTCCATTTGGAGTAATTAACATGCTTACATTATTTCCTAATATAAAATTTAATCCTAAAACAAACTTATAGCAAGCTGGATGATTAGTTATTAATGTTTGAGGTAAATAATGAGTCTCTCCATTAATCCTAACAGGTACATTTATTAAACATTCCGTAATTTGAATCGTATTCTCACTAAAAGTTTTTAGTCCCATATTTGCTCCTAATTTAGTTCTATATGCTTCAAGGGCTAAGCTTTCATGAATAATACGCTTATTTGCACCAGTATCTATCATAGCTTTAGTCTTAATTGGTCTTAATATTAATATTAATTCACTTCCTGCTCTATTTACTTCATATTCATTTTCTTGAATAATAGCTTTACAATTTGTATAGTAATAGTTTTTGTTATTTCTAAAACCTTTATTAAATTCTTTCTTACAGTTGTAACAATCTTTTCCTAGAAAAGAAACTATTTCTATCATGTTAACTTCAGATTCACTACTTAGTTCTTCTCTATCTTCATCCGACTCATGATCACTACTGCTACTTGATTCTTCTTCTGAGCTTTCTATTATACATATGCTTTCGGTTTCAGAAATTAAATCTATATTATAGATTTCTTCTAGATTTTCTTAATCTTCATCAAATTCTACTAGATTTACCTTTCCTTTATTATCTGGACAATTAGGTTTAATATGTCCCATCTATCCACATAAATAACATTTACAATCTTTATGATTCTTTCTTTTATAAATCTTTTTATTATCTTTAGCTGCCTTTCTTAGTTTTTTCTTTCTTCTTTTATCTTTATTTATAAATTTAAAGAATTTCTTAGGCTTTGAATAAGGTGTACTAAAAGGTATATAAGGGGGTACATATTTTTTTCTTCTCTGTTTATATATTTTTCTCATTCTTTTTGAACTATATTTATACTTTTGTTTTCCACATCCTAAGGTTGGAACTTCATATAAATCTACACACATCTTACTAAATTGTTTTTGGGCTTGTCTTCTAAGTTTCTCTTCATCACATAAATATCTTATTCTTTCTCTAACAAATTCTACAATAGGGATAAATGAATCTTGCCAAAATAATCCTTCTTTAGTTTTTTCCTTAAACCATTTATCTACATCCTTGTATAATCTTTCTCCTATCTTTCCTGGTAGCTTATTAACAAACTTCATTAATAAATTCTCGTCATAGGGTCTACCTATTTGACTCCAGTATTTATAAAATAAATCTACATATTTATCAAAATAATGCATATCACATATCTTTAATTGTTCTTAACATCTAATTGCTTTGATTTGCTTATGAGTATCTTCTACTTCTTCCATAAAGGCACCTAGTATACATTTCCTAATTGCGTCAATATAACTTAATACTGTAATATTAACTTCAAAGTCTTCTAGTTCTAATTTTCTTTCTTCATCTTTTTTCATAAATTCTCTCCATCCTAAATAGGTTTGCTTTTCATTATATCCTAGAGTACTTTCTAAATATACTAACTTATATTTATAATCTGTTATATTACTAAGAGCTTCCATTGAATGTCTAATTAAATTTCCTTCCCATTTATTAAATATATGCTTCCAATATTCAGGTTTGTGACCTTGTAAGCTTAAAATTAGTACATCTTTTGCTTCTTGGGCTTTCCTCCAGCTTTCTAATTTTGTTTTTGCTCTATATATTCTTTCTTTATCTTTATAATCTCTATATTCTTCTTTTGAATCATGAATTCCTCTTTTTTCTAAATATTCTTCTATTCTAGTACTGGTAGGAAGACCTTCTATATCTGGAATTTTTGACGATCCACTACCTTCTCCTATTTCTATTTTAGGTATATCTTCTCCTACATATATTTCATCTTCTAAGTAATAGATTTTTATCGACTCTTCTTCACTTATTCTTTCAAAATTAATATTTTCTTCAAGAATTATACTTATCTTATTATCATCTAGTTCTAGATTATTACAAATTTCTTCAAAAACTTCTTCTGGTAAGAATTCTGAGGAATTATTAAATAAAATATTTATAATTTCTTCTTTATTTTCTTTTAAATTCTTTTCTTTATCAATTTTTTGATCCATTATTATAATTTATTCTTCGAGTTCTTCTTCTTCATTTACTTCAACTTGATCTTTGTAATCTTTAAATTTTTGAAAGGCTTGATTATTTTTATCTATATATATAGTATTATCTTCTGCCATCTCTGCACTTTTAATTTCTAAATCAGGTAACTTCCATTCCATTCCTTTAAGTTCACTATTACTTAACTTTTTAGGAATTTGCATTTTTACATAATCACTATGAAAGTGTTCTACTATACTTTTATTTATAAACCTAAATTTCTTATGATATTTATTATATCATCTTTCTAACACAAATATCTTTATCCTAAGATTTTTATATTCTGCATTCATATCAAATCCTTTTGTTTGTATGCTAGTTTTATCTTTTTACCAAACTCACTTGTATCTATATCTATATCTATATCTGGGAGACATCCTACTACAACTACTTTATTTATTAAGTCTACTTTAGCTGTCACTAATTGTGCTTGAGTATGATTACTAAATCTACTATCATATAAATATAAATGAGCTTTGGTATCTAGTCCCGCTCTAGTTTGACTAAGTATTCCTATAATTACTACTCCTAAATGTATAGAGGTAAATCCACTATTTTTAATTTCTTTAGCACTTTGAGGGCTTATTAGAGTTACTTCTTCTCTCTGTTTGACTACTGCTATAGTAAATTCATCCTTATATACGTATAAGCTGCTTTTAAAACTATCTAAAATCCCTTCTCTATATAAATTCTTTCTCTGAACTTGTTTAAAACCTACTTCCAACATTTTATCTACGTCTTCTTCTTGAATCAAGTCTTCTGTTCTTTCTATTATTTCTTTTCCTTTACTACTATAATTTAATATATTTCTAACTCTATTAACTGTTGATTGCTTTACACTAGAGTTTCTAGCTAATTCCATCCAATTTATTTTTTAATCTTAAATTTACTTTTGGTCCTAATATGTCTTTTATATCTACCTTAGATACAACTGGTTTATTAGAGCTTTCCACTTTAGATTCAATTACTTCTATTCTCCTTACTAACCATGCTATATATTCTAAACTTATACTTTTATGATCTAATTTTTCTATTCTTTCTTCTAGTCTATCTATTTTTGTTAAAACTTCTATAAGTAATTTTATTATAGTGTTATTTTGACCTTGAATAATTGTATTACTTGGGGTACTAAACTTTTCATCACTTATACCTACTGGGAGATTATTTTCCGTTTCTACTGTTAGTTCTTCTAGGATTTTATTTAATACTAAACTCATTCAATTACTATTTTTGCTATTACTTTTAGTTGCTCTTTTAATTCTTTCTGAGTTTCTTTTATATTTTCCACTTCTTTATGAAGTTTTTCAACTATTCTTTTTATTTCTAATTCGACTGGTTTAGGGTCTTTTAGTTCTATTAATCTATTCAGCTCAATTATCTCTTCAGTACTAGGGAATTTTTTAATTTGACTACTAATTTTTTTATTAATTGTCTTATATAATCTAAATTTGACTGTAATGTTTTGATCTTGCTATTTTGGAAAAACCTTGCCAATTCCGTAATATTATTATTAATTTTATCAATACTGTTTTCTAAATTTCTTTCTAAATTTATTAATAAATCTACTGTAAAGTTTTGCTGAGCATTACTAGTATGAGGTATATGCTTATACTGGTTTTCTAAATGTTCAATATTACAATTAATCTTTATATTATTCTGCAAGCTAATTTTTGTCTTTTTATAATTTGTAATTTCTAAATCTAAATATTATAATTTAGTCAGATTCATGTATTTGCTAGATCTAGATACTCTACTCTTCTTAAAGTCTTTGAACCTTGTTCTATAATTTGGAAAAAAATAAGTCTTTGCTATATAAAGTTTCTCTTCAATTAATTGCTCTTTAATAGGAAATCTATTCTTAATTATTAATAAGCCAAATATCTTTTCTACTTCGTAAATATCTAAGCTTTGTAATATATATATAAACTCATTTAATGGTCCTGCAAAACAAATATTAAGAAAACAATTTAACGTATTATATTCTCTATCAAATATACTATTATAAGAAATACTATTCTGAAAATTCATTGTCCAAACTTTCTTTTCTTAGTTATAATCCTAAGATTTTCTTCCCACTTTTCTTTTGCTAAAATTATTTCTGCTAATCTTGCTCTTAATTTAAAACTTTCTTCTTTTGATACCTTATTATTCCTTAATTTTTCTTTAAGGCTAGTAATCTTTTCTTTACAATTTTTATATTAATTACTAAAAATTCTTTATTCATGCTTATCTAATTCAGGTAATTTAGGTACTTTGAGGAACTAGTTGATGCTTTCTCAGATTCTAATCTTTCTGGATTATTTTCTTTTAGTAATCTTTCTATCTCTTTTATTTTATTTATACTTCTTGTTTTCATTTCTTCTAAGTCATGTAAATCTCTTTCAAAATAAGGACATCTATGATTCTCTTTTAAATATATTTTATCAAATATTTGATACTTAATTGTAAGGGCTTCATTTATCCTTTCTATTGTTCTAATATGATGATCTTTTAGAGATTCTAAACTTTCCAGATCATTAATAGCTAAATTTATTAATATATTATCAATAGCATTCATCATATTCATCATTATAACTGATTATAACTAGTAGGTACGTGGCTTTGTTAAACACATGTCTACCCTGGCCATGTGTAGATGATATTTAAAATATTTAAAAAGCTGTCAAATTTTTGTATAGTCTATATAGATGATATTCTAGTTTTTAGTAATAATAGATATATACATATGCATCATGTAAGACAAGTTTTAGATATTTTTAAAAAGAACAATATAATAATATCAAAATCAAAAATAGAATTATTCAAAAATAAAATAGAGTTTTTGGGATTAATAATAGACAAAGGAAAAATAGAATTACAACCTCACATAGTTACAAAGATTCTAGATTTTCCCGATAAAATAGAAGAAACTAAAGAATTACAAAAGTTTTTAGGATTATTAAATTATGGTAGAAAATTTATTCCTAATTTAAGTACCTTAGTCAGACCTTTGTATAATAAAGTTAGTAAGAATGGCCAGAAATATTTTAATAGTGAAGATGTAAAATTGGTACAAAGAATAAAAGAAATAGCCAAAAATTTAAGCCCAATAGCTTTACCTATTGATAACTATTACAAAATAGTATAGACAGATGCTAGTAGTAGAGGCTGGGCTGGTATTTTAATTCAAAATCCCACAAAGAATAGTTTAAAAAATACTGAAGAAATAGCAATGTATGCTAGTGGAAAGTTTTCTGAAGTAGAATCTAAAAGGTCTAGCACTGAGTTGGAAATATTAGGGATTATAAATTCTTTAAATCAATTCCATATTTATATACAAAATGAAACTTTTACTATAAGGACTGATTGTAATAATATAGTAGAATTTTATAAAAAAGTACAGAAAAAGAATTTCGAAAAGAAGAATTCATTTGTTAGTAAAAGATGTATAAGATTTTTAGAGACATTAACTGGAAGAGGTTATAAAGCTGATTTTAAACATATAAGTGGGAAAGATAATACTATAGCTGATATTCTTTCAAGACTAATTGATTGTTGATTATTTTGCAGGAATGCTTGAAAGTTCAAAAGATAGTCAAAAGAGTTCAAAAGATATTTCTCAAAGCAGTAGTGTTAAAAAGATTAACATTGGATCTTATGCTATTAATTTCTGTCCAGGTGTTCCCTTTCAGCCATTAGCATAATTGAAAGACAAAATTACTGAAGCTCAGCAAGCAATATTAAATAATATTTGGTTTTTTAGAAATGATAATAAAGGTTTTCTCCAGTCTTTGAATATCTTAAGCCATCAGTTTTCTGAATCAAATAAATTCGGTTTTTATGTTGTTTTTAGAGGAAGAAGAACATGGATCTTTTCTACATGGCAGGAAACTGCTAATTGTATTGAAGGTTTTCCAAATCCTATTTTCAAAGGGTATTTTAATTATGATGAAGCCTATATAGCTTTAAAAATGTTTTTTCAAAATCAAGATGGCTTCGAACCCATTTTGGAATTTAATGGTTGTACTTATAGTAGAGATCAGGTGAAAAGCTTCATGAATCACTTTAAAAATATAAATGAAGCAAAAATAAAAATTACTGAAGATTTAGAAAGTTGTAAGAATGATATGAATAATCTTCTTGAAGATCTTCAAAGAAAAAATGTAGTATTAAAGCAAGAATTAGTCAAAGCTGAACAGCTAATAGAGCAGTTTCAGAAGATGGAAACTAGTGAAGGAAAAGAAAAAAGAAGTAGTAAGGGCAAAGAAAAAATAATAGAAGAAAAAATGGAAAGGCCCTTAGACATTATTAACATTACCCTAATGAGGGATCAAGCTAAAAATCTTTATAAAGCAGTAGAAAATCTACCTACTGATATTAAGCAGAGCATCTTTGGCCATGCAAAAGATGATAATCTGAAGAGGTTTTTAAAAATTCAAAGATTTCTTGTTAAAGCCGTAGGATTACCTAAGGGTATGACTACACTTCTTCACAAAGGAAATATTAATTACGAATATCCCTTTAAATTTATGACAGCTCAAGTTCATTTGGATGAATTTCCAATGAATTTTGAAATTCCTAAATTAGGACAAGTAGGCATTGAAGAGTTGTCTAGTTATGGGATCATCGATTCAATAAGTGCTTTTAGTACAATAAAAATTCATTTTCTTCCTGAAAAACTCCAACAATCCATCAGAATGTTTGGAGGGAAGCATGACTTCTGTCTTGATATTGATTCAATTCCATGTGAGTGGATTATTAATCAGCCCTACAATATCACAACAAGTTTTCTTCCAGTTTTTCATTACATTGTAATTGTACCCTTACTTTCCAAAGGGACTTTAAGAGAAGATAACTTTCCAGTTGATTGTGATGATATGTGTCTTAAGTATCTACAAAGATCCAGAGCTCAGAAATACTATATCAGCATTAATCTAATAAGGCCAAAATTAATTGGGCAAACTCCTCACATGTCCATTTTCCTCAGAGATCTTCATGTCTGGTTTAAATATCCAATTCCTTGGATTTTTCTAAGTCATGAGACTGATGATTATCTCAGAGAAGTTCAAGAACAAGAATTTTTAAAGCTTGAAGATACAGTTTTTGAAGGAGAAGAAGATTACATTTTAGATGAAGAAGCTCTTCATAATCTAGATACTTGAATTGTCGGTAGAAGAAGTCAAGCATAGCGAATTGTCGGTAGAAGAAGCCAAGAGCAGTAAAAGTTTGAGTTATCAAGAATAGTGAAGTTATCTAAAACAGTAAAAAGCTAGAATTATTAAAGAATCTTTACTATTGAAAGATGCTTTGTCAGCCACTTGTTTAGGCCTTCTCTTCTATAAATAGCTCCTCCTCCTCTGTAAAGAAGTATCGATCAATCTCTGCAAACACCCATCTCTCTAAAAACTCTCTGAAAAACACTCTCTGTTTTCCTATGTATAATCTTACTTTGGATCAATAAAGCTTGTGAATATTCAGTAAGTATTCTTGCAAACTGTTTGTTTTTCGGTTAGTTTATTTTTCTTTTAAAACCAAAGAAGTCTGGTCAGGTTAACGAAAATTAAAACGTTTTGTTAAATTTATTTAGTAAAGAGATCTATGGAATGTTTTATTTTAGAACTAGTGCTTGTAGTATTTTAAAAATGTTTAGTAGAGTTCCTGTTTTTTTTTATGAAACAAAAACTCTGTTTCTGGGAAAAGCTCTCTGGTGGCCTGTGTAAGTCCTTGATGATAGGCAATGACAGGCTTTGAGAGATTTAGAAATCTGTTTTTTGGATCTGAAAAACCCATAGGAATTTGAAATACTATTGTTATAATAACTAGGCAATCTGAGTTGAAAGCAATGTATATCAACCTACATCCATTTTTCTGTGGACTGCCATCTGAAGACTGTCTTCAATTCATGAAAGAGTACAGTGCAGTTCTTGAGACATTTTCTATTGGAGCTCGTATTGCAGTTCTATTTAGGGAGCAACTTCACTTGAGATTTTCCAGTATTGTATAAATGATAGAGTTAAGTAGTGATAAATGGCTTTGAGAGCCGGATCGCTTACCACATGGGCTCAAGTATGAAAGACCTTTTACAAAAAAAAAAATCTTTCCTGTAGCAAAAGCAAAGGATTTGAGGGTAAAGATTTCTATCTTTCCTGAACTTCTCATTGTCCAACACCAACAACATTCAAGGATATCAAAACCAAGGTTACAGAAAAAATTAGAGTTACAACAACCAAGCAAGTGGAAGCGATAACAACCAGTGGAGTAACTCCAACAACAATCAGCCTGGAAAATTAACAACACCCAACCAAATCCGTATCAACCAAGGAGCAAGACCTTTAAATAAGAAATGAGAAAGTTCATCCAGACAGCTCAACAAGCATCGCATGCCATCATGAACTCCCATTGGTCAATCAAGCAGATTTTGAATAACTACATCCAATCCAATGACCAGAGATCAAATGGATTGGATGTATCCATCAGAAAGCCTGAGACACAATTGGGATAGTTTTTTGATGATTTCCACAAGTAGAAGAAAGGAAAATTTTGAAAGGAAAATTCTGAAGCAGTATAGAGCATGCAAAGGTGATTGACACGTGTTACAAGGAGGATGATCTCTCATTGGGCTCAAAGGAGTTGGTTGAAAAGGAACAAAATGAAACGAGCCAAGTTGTGAATGAAGAAGAGAAGTACAAAAAGGAAATTGATGGCAGTTCTAAAGAGAGTGTTTCTCTTAAGTGTGAAGATCTCGGATGCTTCATAATCTCAGTTACATTGGGAGATTCCAAGGCAATAGATGTTGTGCTTAACTTGGGAGCAAGCATCAACATGATGCCCTTCACAAAGTGCAAGTGACTGAACATCAACACGATCAAGCCTATCAAAATGACCATGTTGTTGGCAGACAATTCTGTGAAGATTCCTAATGGCATTGTAGAAGACATTCCTATTAATGTCAACGGTCTTAAATATTTTGTTGTTATGGAAGTTAAGGAAGAGACACCTTATGAGAGAGATTAGAAGCTTCTTTTTGGAAGATTGTTCATGGCTACATCAAGCATGAAAGTATATGTGGTTACAAGGATGTTATCATTTAGTTATCTTGACAAGAGCGTGGAATTCTATATCCACAAGCCAGAAGAAGGAGTTAACCAAGAAGGTTGCTTTACGATTGAAGTTTGTAAATGAAGAAAGAAAAAGAACCGTGTATGTGATCTTGTATAAGCTTTTGAGAAAGATACCAAGAAGAATGGAGAGTAACAAAAGAACCAAGTGTAGAAAAAATCGTGCGGCGGAAGCGGAAAATAGGTTTATTATATTTAAAAAAAAAATCCTTTAAAAGAATGAGCAGTAACCCTTGATTAATTAACATATAATAAAGTATCATACCTTTTTCCCGTGACGATTGAAGTTGCACTGAATTGAATCTACAAGATCTTTCAATCCAATCACGAACTTAAATCACCTACGAGTGTGGGCTCCCTTTCTTTGAATTGTATACTTGAGGATGGAAACAAACAATTTTTTTCTTTTGTTAGTCACCATAATCCTTCTAGAGAAAACCCAAGAATTTTTGGTCATTTGTGAATTATAAATCTATTTGATTGAAACTCGCGTGAACCCGATTTGATTTTTGTACACAAAACCCTTTTGATGTAAAGGATGCTAGTGCACTGCCGAAAACAAAAACGTTCCTTATTTTCTCTATGCTTTGCTAAATTCTACACACTATGAGTTTGATGAAGTTTGTTTTTTTTTAACTATAATAAGCAAATAAAATAAAATAAAAACTTCTCACAAGTCTCCACCAAGCCTTGGCCGAAATCTCTTTATGATTTCTATTAGCCTTGGCTGAAATCTTCAAGGCCATATATATAGGTGGTCAAATCCTCTCTTAAGGAGAATTTACTTAGTGGGCAAGAATGTTCTCTCTAAGAGGATTTATTTGGTGGCCAAGAATGAATCCTTACTTAAAGAAAAATTCTTTTCTACACCAAGACTCTTATTCCAACTAATTAATGTATTTATCCAACAATTAATTATTGAATAAAAATTAAATTGTGACTTTATCAAAAACTTCATAATTTGACCAATTGTCAATTAGAGTTTTGATAGATATCAAATACTTCCTACTTTGACTACATAAATAAATTCATTTTATTTATCTACTTATCAAATAAAGTATTTGATACATATCATACTACCAACAATAGTATGACACTTGGAGATCTTCTCCCACTAGAAAAAATATTTTGACTTTTAATTAAATAATTAATTAATGAACTAATTAATTTCCGTTTAATTAAATAATAAAATAATAAATAATATATTAGGCCAGTTATTTAAGCCTTGCCGCCCAAGCCATATACATGGACCAAATATTGTTTTTTCCATTTTATTAAATCTATTGGACTTTAACAATAAAAAAAAAGACCGACATGTGAACTAGACTCATTCTTACTAAAAAGAAACAAGTCCACAGGCTTTAAATTAAAACATTAATATAATTTAAACAACGCATTTAAGTAAGATGTACAAATTATATTCTTAATGTATTAATGGAAAGCTTATCGCACCCCATTAGGGCTACCCAAGGAATCTCAAATCCTTGGCCACCCAATCTAGGTATTTTGAAGAGTTCCTGCGTGTCTTGATCACACATGATCGCACCTCTCCAATACTTTTGGATTCCGAAATCCAAAAACAATTCTAGTTAGACCTAGAAATTGGTTCGATATAATATATCAAGTGATCCATTCAAGTTCGTGTGAACTGAGGATCTTAGCGGGCTTTCTAAATTTAAGCCGTAATAGATATAACCTAATCACAATCAACAAATGATTCGCTTAGGTCCGATCTATTAATTTTAGTTCATTCCAATAAAGAACTAAAATTGAACTCTTAAATAACGATAGAATAAGTTAATTTTCCTCATTCGTGCCCTAGACAATCTTAATGGAGATAGTGTATGCTCGTGAAGAATACAAGTAATCGTCAAGAGCTCATAAACTGTGTATAGCTCTCCTGGTTACAATATTTACTCATATGACCACATTTTGAACTTGGATATTTTGACTTGTCCAGAAGCCATATTTAAATAGACACTATTGAAATCTTAACGTTAAGATTTTGTTAATAGAAAAATTTGGCTAGGGACCAAAGAAGAATTTTCCACTTCTCAGCCTTCCTGTAAGGGTCCAAATTCGGGCTTATATGACGGGGTATCAATGTCCCCGAGGTCGAGCTACCACGCGATCCTACAGGAGCAAGGCGAGGCCGCCCATACCATATGAGCATCTCGCACGTGTCCAGGCTTACAAAATAAAGCCTGACGAGACCGCGTCAAGCTCCTTATACCAGGATAAATCCCGAAGCTAGGTCAACGTTAAAGGACCTGGGTCCCCCGACATCAAGGTATCTCGTGACACTCTCCTAGAGCTTGCTACTATCTATATTTTCACTAGGAGACAAGGACATCCTACCTCGTCGAGGTATAATCTTGACCTGTCCGAGCATAAAAGGAATAAGCCCGTAAAGCCCCATCGTTACCAAAAGCGCCAAGATCCACTGTAGATCCTGGCATGGTTAAATCAAGTAGCAAGAGCAGTACTCGAGCATACCTCTCCACCCTTCCAGAAGCAAGCCAACGTCCCCTGTTTATGGCGAACACCTTACCAGGGCTTGCCAACCAAGCCCGCTACCCCGCTAGGAAGCCTGTATAATTAGGTCAAGCTCCATGATAAAGCTTGATGTAGTTAAACCAAGCTCCCAACTACAAGGTTGGAACCCTATGGGATATTTCACCCCTAAAATGGCTAGCGCAAGCTCCATGGGAAGACCAGCATGATCGATCTAGCTCCGTGACAATCGAGAGGTCGCCGGAGGACCCCGCCAGTGTACTGGATCCTAGAGTACCTCGCCCTCAAAGAATATCAAATGTCACATCAGGTAACCTCCATGAAGTACCTCTCCAAAGTGACATGCAAAACTAGAGCTCTCTTCTCGGCAACGTAGGAAGAGAGGGTTGACTTTCATGACATTTAAAGTACCATTAATGAGGTCAACCGTATTATTGGAGGTAGTCAACCCTATTAATGAGGTTAACCATATTAGTAAAGGTAGTCAACCCTATTAATGATATGATCATCGCCATAAATAAGAGAATATTCTACTCCTTAATGGCCTTCATTAGTGAAAGAATCCAAAGAGGAAACAAATACCTTTACCTCCAAGATATCTTCTATATCCGATTCTTTAGGGTCAACAACAACAGAAAATCCCTCTTATCAAGGAAAGAAGAGTCCGAAAGGAAAACAAACACATCTCATCCAAGATATTAGCCACGATCCGATCAACTTCATTAAATAAAGAATCGTGTTCAATAAGGAAAGAAGAACAATTCAAGAGTCATGGACTTGCATGCAAAGGTAGATACACCATGTATAAATACACCTGTAATAGCATCGATAAAGGGGATAGAAGAACACACAGTGGAGATCACACATATCATTCCCAATCCCAAAAACGACCAGCCCTAGGAATGTCTACATGCTTCGTTTAAAGATCTCTCGATATCTTCTATGTATTTGTTACATTTACCTAGAATATACCGGTATCGGTCTACATTTAACCACCATTGTAAGCTCTCTAGAGCGACTACGTTGTATTACTTCACTATTCTTGTAAGCTCCTCGGAGCATTATTTGATATATACATAAGGAAGGGTATTCCTCCTTCCTCTGGATACTGCCTTGGGGTTTTTTAGCATGTAATCATTCGTGATGTTTTTCCCCTTTGGTCAGTCCACCTTCCTCTACAAAAAAATTGTGTTTCTCTTACTTGTGTCCTGTGTAATGCATGCGTATATGAGTGCAAGCTAGATTCCTACCTCGCTGGACCTGGCGTTCTTATCCTCCCATCTATATGCCAAAGTTGCATATCAAGATGAGGAGAAACCACTCAGACCAGCTTGAAGGAAGTCGATGAGCTCTCCTGTATCATCTCTATGGCAGAAATCGAGCTCTTCGACACTGGAGCTAGATATGCCCCCCTCCTTACTTGCTATCTAGATCGGGGAATTACAGAAAGGAATCTGGCTCCAGAACCGGGCTTCGGGTACCATGACGAGCTCCGACCCCGATCGAAGACCAAGACCAGGTCTAAGATCAACTCATTCATACTAGTAAGGGAACCTCGAGCTCCCTCGTTTCCTACCTACCACGAAGCCCGATGGAAAGGATGACTCTTCTCCTCCTACTACGAAGCTCGGCAGGTGGAATGACTCATCTCTTACCTACCACGAAGTCCGACGGAAAGGATGACTCGTCTCCTACCTACTACGAAGCCCGACATGTGGGATGACTCCTCTCCTACCTATCACGAAGCCCGACGAGTGGGATGACTTCTCTCCTACCTACCACTCCATACTCCATATTCATATAAGATCAGGTCAGGTATCAACGATACCAACCCCAGCCACCACCTCCGTGGTAATTGTCTCGAGGGTGTTAATATGGATTTCTCATCCTAAACAAATTTCCAGTTAACACTTTTTGGCGCCGTCTGTGGGAAGTTTTCACACCCCTTTTGAAAGCCTCTATGTCTCTACATGAGTATCATTATACTATCTAGGTAACCGATTCATTATTCATGGAATATCATTTACTATATACGATGTCTTTTCTCCATACTTGTCTATATCTCCTATGCATCGCATGTGGTGCTCATTTTATCATTTAACGAATTTTGTTCATTGTGGAGCAAATATGGTACGTGGGATTCCAAGGCAGCCACACTGCCATGTAGAGTTTAAACCACTCCTTAAAGATTTTACCTCATAGTTCAGAGCAATCCTCGCATGGCACGACGTATGGACCCGAGTCTCTCCAGATAATATGCATGTTGGATCCACTCCCAGGTTACCTGCACATTAGCCATGGTTGCCTCAATTCTGGCCATGTCTTTATTCAAAACAACTGTGCCCCTCACTACTGCGGTCAGCTTCTCCTCCTTTTGGTTTGACGTCACTTAATAGAGTAGTTTTCTCCATCCGAAACATCTACTTCTGGATCAACCGCGGCTCACCTTCCATATAAATAACCACCTCAACTGTGGTCTTTATTTAAGGGAGAAGCTTCCTCTTCAGATTGATCATCTACTCCACCATGGGATTTTAAGTCCGGGTCTACTTTAGCAACCCAAGACTTGCCAGTTATGATGGGAACATGCCTAACCATCTCAACAACTTTCTTCCTAACCCTCTCCCTTTTCCGTCCATCAATGACTCTTAAGTCAAATGGGGAAGTAGAGCCAACTCTACCTGGAAGGTTGTGAAGAATTAACCATCCTCCTTGGCTAGCACGAGCTCGACCTTAGCAAACACCAGCTTGCTCTCGAAGATTATCATACAGATGGCTTCTCTCTATTTATACTGGGCCCTTCCAATGCCCTAGTGAGCCATCGAGGTCTTGATCCGTTAGGGGAGCACCCACAGGTCCTGATTCGTTCACAGTGGGGTCTCAAGCTCCATTACGATTGTTGAAGACTCTCATCTACCCCAAGCGGACTTCCAAACCGGTTACATCACTTGGGGACTAGAAGCTCAATATTTTCTCAGTACTCCAGTGAGAGGGGCGATGACCTTAGCATGAGACAATTTTCTCTAGTTCGTAATAAAAAGCGTTGTTGATAGGAAATTTGCTCGGGATGAGAAATTCATGTTAACACCCTCGAGACAACTACCACGAAAGTGGTGAACGGGGTCAGTACCGTTGGTTCCCGACCTGTTTAAGAGAGATACGAGAGGCTGGAACATAATAACAGTAAGGGGGAGCTTTATTATTGATTTATTTAAGGTACAAATAGCTCTCTAGTTTGCTCACAGTCTCTTAGAGGTGTAGGGTGGTGGCAACTCGGTGCCTGTCGATTAGTGAAGATGAAGGTAACCGTGTTCTGAATCCAGAATTTAGGCCTTCCCAGTCTGTTGAATCTTTGTCGTATTTTTGTATATGTTGTTCTCTATTTTCATGTGTATGATTTTATGTATTTGCTCTCTACCATGCTTAGCCCCTAATATATATCATCTAAGTAGGTTTTTAGTTCTCAAATACTCTACCGTGATCTCATGAATCCGTTCCCTCCTTATCGGGCGAGATTCGTCATTTAAATTTGAATTATTTCCGGATTCGATGATATCGTTGACGAAGATAAGTTTGTTCCCTTATTTGAATTAAACTTTTGATGTGCATGTAAATATCACGTGGAGATGATCCTGTGTGCACTCGTGCCATGGATCTTCATGGAGGTCACCCTGCCAGCTACCCGTTGCCCCGTAGAGCGAGGTAGACCCCTGCTCTGGCTCTGTTCTTAGAAGCTTAAGATGGATTTTCCCTGACCCGTGGGGGCTTGAGGTGCTCTTGTAGACCTTCCCGGGAGGTAGCTGGGGTAGTGTAGATTTAGGCATGATTCTTCCCTTATGTCCAGCAGGGACGACAGGCTTTTGGAGAGGTTGGCGAGCTTCTTTCGAATGTCTCTTGAGCTTGGAGACTTCCCCTAGCACTTACGGGGCGGTTGTGGAGCTCGACCTCAGAGTCGAGGTTCCCCGATAGATGGCCTGGAGAAGCCCGGGTTCTAGTACTCTTGTGGGAACTTGTCCTAGTCGGGTCTGGCTTGTCTTCTGGTAGTTTTGAAGCCGAGCCGGCTTTCCCTGCTTCTGTAGGAAGGCTTTACGGTCTTTTCGGGCTTCATGATTGTCGATCATGGGTGGAAAATTTATCTTTAACCCCTGGCCAAATTTCACTGTTAACAGAAGTCCCCTCTGACTTGAACACTGGTGGTAGAGTTTGGGTTAGAGTCCAATTCCTTGTTTAATTGAGAAAGTTTTTCGCCATAAAGATAATTAATGAGAGCGAAATCTTCTCATTAATTACCCAATATTTAAATTTGAGACTGTGTGTTATTCGAAGAAAGACAGCTGCAATACGGCTCTAGGTGATCTTCCCGAGGATATCTCCGATACTCCTCTATTTAAACCCGGCCTTACCGTCACTTTCTTCATTCTCTCTCAAATCTAAAATTTTAAAAATTCTTCTTCCCTGCTTTCTCTGCCTCTATCTTCCGCTTGCTTTCTCACCTCTCTTACCTATCAATGTCGACTTCCACAGATAGTGTTGATGCCTTGGCGGAGGGCTCTGGGGTCCCTAACCTAGCTCCTCTTAAGCGGGTGCAAGGAATTTCAAGCAACGAGGAATCTTCCCAGCTCAGCCAGCGCCGTCATTCTAACCGGAACGTTTCTATTGCTCTGGCTTTTCGAACCAGCCTGACAATCCTCTGAACCTAGTCGACGAAGACTCTGATTTCAATGAGAGATTAGATACGGTCAGGAGGGCTCAAGTCACAGTGGTAGAGATTCCTTTAGTGGTAGCTCTTCCATTCGAAACCAGGGTCATCCCTGACTCCACTGTCGACCCCCAGTCGATTGTCCGTCTTCGGGACAAGTATGGTATTCCTGACACTGTTTCCCTAACTGTCCCCCACCGAAATTCTGATGTTTTTAGCCTACCTAAAGGCGTGCTCCCTATCCACGTCCCAGCTTTTGAGAACGGGGTGAGTCTACCTCTTCACCCCACCCTTCGACTGGCTCCCAATGCCCTTCAGCTGGCTCTGCTTTAACTGACGCTCGGCTTCTGGAGGTATCTAGTTGGCTTCCTGGTATTGTGTAGGTATCAATGCAAGCTGACTAGCGTAACCAGGGAGCCCGAGGTTGAGGAGCTCGCCTTCCTTTACTAGATCGGTAGCCTGGCTGGGGTCCCACTAGGCCAATTTTATGCCTAGGCCAAGAATAGGCTCAACTGTATCATCCCCGGGGCTTCAAAGAAGGACCCCGATTGGAAAGAATAATGAGTACTGGTAGGGGGAGACTGGGGAACTCCGTCTTCGTCGGTGGGCATGAGCTTGAGGTTCCCACCACCTTTAGTGACAAACCCACCTGGGGTCGGGATTCCTTGACCGCTGAGTCTGAAGCCGTGCTAAAGACCCTCCTGGCTCGAAATTACTTGAATCTGAAGTTTCCAACCACCGACCCCTTTGATCCCCGTAGGGTAAACAAGTACCTGCGGATATCCAGTGCTACCCCTCATAAGTATCTCGATCTATCTTGTTGTTTTTTTATTGAATGGTTCAGTTATGATGATCTTGATTTCTTTCTCTAACAGTGTTTGTTGTTGCTCCAGCTTCTCACGAAGCCCGACATGCTGGGATCCCTCATTCTCCTTCCAAATCATCCCCGGGAGCTCTCTCAGATGTTTCGATAAATGGGGGATCAATCACTAAGGTATCTGCCCCCGTTCATTCCTTCCCCCTCTCCTTCCCAGGTGAAGTCCAAGATGGCTCTAAACCGAGGAGGGTCTGCCTCCTAAGTCATCAATAAGTCCATTCTTGCCCCCTCATCTGTAATCACTGCTCCAAACGATGCTCCCCAAGTTACATTACCCCTCTCTGTAGATCCGGTTGTATCCCGGGCAGTCGAGGATTCCAAGGAGCCCGATGTCGATATTCCTGAGGTTGCCCATTCTTGCCCACACCAGCAATCGAGCTCGGCGGGCCAGGACAAGGTCCTGAAGTAATTTGTCACATCCTGTTTAGGAGGTGGGCTTTCTAAGATAACCACGATGCCCGTGGACATCATGATCACCAAAGGGTCCGCCCTTCTAGCCAAGGTAATTTTCGCTTTTACTTCTTCATTCAGCAGCTTGACTTGTCATTTTCTAACATGATTTTCCTATATAGGCTTTCAAGTTTCAGGTGGCAATAGGGCATCAAGTAGCCTTCCTCCGTGATCGGGCATCCAAGGCTGAGGCTGAGGCTGAAGCTGAGCGATCCATGGGATTGCTTGTGGGGGCTCAAACCCTGGTTCAGGAGATGACCTCCAGCCAACAAGGAATGGAGACGCAGCTAGCTGAGCTTTAATGCGACCATGAGAGGTTGAAGTGGGCTTTTGATCAGGAGACTCTCAGGTCGAAATGGCAGGCTAGCGAGCGGGATGACTGGAAGGGAGAGGTGAATGCCCTGGATGCTGAGAACCAAACTTTGCAGGCTCAAATTACCCAACTCCAGGCCTAGGTGGAAGCCTTTTTTAGCAAGGGGTATTTTTGTGCCTCCAATCAGATTGCAGAGGCTCTTCCTCCCCCATTCGATCTCTCCAGCATCGCAGGATGAGATAGAGCAGAAGTCATGTCACGGGCTGCGGAGATGTCTCTCGCCAAAACAGATGGAGCTGGTCCTTTTGGGGAAAAAACTGGAAAGCAGTTGGAGGTGCCAGATCTGTCTCCTCCTGTTCCAGCCTTTCCAGCATCTGGTCCCGGTGAATCCTTGAAGGGGGTTCACAACGCGGAGCTAGAATAAGGCATTGCTGAAGTCTGAGATCCCTCCTCAGTGCTCTCAGGAATGGAGTCAACAGAAGGCGGGAACGTGCCTAAGTCGGTGACCAGCCTTCTTGATGCAGCTATACCGCCTGAAGTTATGGCGGTGATCAATGAAGTTGTGGAGGAGGATCCTGTTGACCCTGAGGCAGCCGGGGCTGATCCATAGGAGGAGGTGGCGGAGGCGATAGATGCATCTGACCAGGACGAGCCACGACCGGAGAGGGGAGTAGGGGGCGAGATTTATTCTATGGAGGAGGAGGCTGGAGGTCCTCAGGAAGACGAAGAAGTTTGAGTTCTCTCTCATGTAATCTATTTTGAATGCCTAGAAAAGGGGGTGGGCATCCCATCTTCAACTGTGTTTGCCATTTTATTATTGCTTTTGTAGCCCTGAACCAGGGATTGGGCCCCTTTGCTTGTTGTAGCCTTGTTGGGGGATATGCTCCCTTACTTGATAATAAATTTTTAATATCAGATATAACTCTGGCTTGCATGTACTTTCTTGATCGTCCAGCTTTTATATCGAAACGAACTATTTTTTAGGAAAAAATAAGATAAGAAAAAAGGCTATTGGCATTGAGCCCCCATACTAATGAAACTCTTAGCTCAATTTCTTCAGCTGACAGTCCCCTTGTTTGATTGTGGGTCTGCTGTAGTAAGTAACCCTGTATCAAGAAGAGCTAGTAACCTGAACTTACTGGCATATTTTGAAGTTAAGGAAGTCGAGCCTTCTTTCTTCGAGTCCCTCTAGGGGGCTGTAAACCCGAGTGAGGTATTTAGTGAAGAATTTATCCCTTGAACTCGAATCTTTCTTAAGGGTGGTTGTCCGAGCAGGGCGTCTGGAGAGCTATCTAGCTATTTTTCGGTCTTGAGATATGGATGGAAACTATGCCCTTACACTCAAATCCTTATTGAGGGTGGTATCCTGACCAAGGCTTCAGGAAAGCTATCTTGCTATTTCCTGATCTCGAGATTTGGATAGCAACTATGCTCTTACACTCAGATCCTTCTTGGGGGTGGTAGCCCGACCAAGGCATCAAGAGGGCTAACTAACTATTTTCTGGTCTCGAGATCAGGATGGCAACTATGCTCTTACACTCAGATCCTTCTTGAGGGTGGTAGCTCGATAAGGCATCAGGAAGGCTATCTAGCTATTTCCTTGTCTTGAGATCTGAATGGCAACCATGCTCTTACACTCGGATCTTTCTTGGGGTTGGTAGCCCGACCAAGGCATCAGGAGGGCTATCTAGCTATTTTCTAGTCTCGAGATCTGGATGGCAACTAAGCTCTTACACTTAGATCCTTCTTGGAGGTTGTAGTCCGACCAAGGCATCAGGAGGACTATCTAGCTATTTTCTGGTCTTGAGATCTGTATGGCAACTATACTCTTACACTCAGCTTCTTCTTGGGGGTGGTAGCCTGACCAAGGCATCAGGAGGGCTATCTAGCTATTTCCTTGTCTTGAGGTCTGGATGACAACTATGCTCTTATACTCAGACCCTTCTTGGCGAGGGGTAGTGCCTGACTGAGGCATCAGGAGTAGCGAGGGGACTTCCCCGGCTCACCCCTGGTCTTGAGGCGATAATATTGAAACTTTCCTTATAGACCCAAATCATTGTAGGACATAGTCGAATAAGGAGTAAACAAGAAAGCAGGCTTTATTGATATGGAGGGTGGAGTACTTTATTGTCGGAATAGAAATAAAAGAAACTAGTCAGAAGTCGCCTGCTCCTGAGTCCCCTGTTCAAGGGTAGAATTTCCTTAGGTGATCCGCATTCCAAGTATGGTCGATGAGTCGGCCATCCATATCCTCGAGCTTGTACGCCCCATTACGGATCACCATTTTTATTATGTAGGGTCTTTCCCAGTTGGGCCCTAGGACCCCATTTGACCTCTTCCTGGTGTTTAACATCACTTTCCTAAGGACTAAATCCCCTTCTTTGAAGCCTTTGGGCTTTAACCCGCTTGTTGAAGTACCTGGCAATCCTACCTTGGTAGATTGCTACCTCCTCAGCTATTCGATCTTGCTTTTCCTTCAAGAGGTCCAAGCAAGCTCAAAGCTTGCTTTCATTGCTCCCTGGTTCGAATCGTTGGACTATAAAGGAGGTCAACTTGTGCTATATAGGTAGGACATGCTTTAACCCCAAAGGCCAGTGAGTAGGAGATTTCCCAGATAGCTGTTCTCTTTGTAGTGCGGTAAGACTAGAGGACCTCGGGAAGCTCCTCTACCCATCTGTCTTTCTTTTGTTACAGCTTTTTCTTCAAAAACTTCTCTATGGTTTTGTTCGTGGATTCCACCAAACCATTGGTCTGAGGGTGGCCTACCGATGCAAACCGAAGGTTGATTCCCAAACCTTCGTAAAAATCTCTAAATCGGCCATTATCGAACTGTTTTCCGAGGTCGGTTATGATGGCAAGAGGGGTTCTGAACCTGCAGACTACATTGGTCTTGATAAACCTTGTTGTGTTCTCTTTTGATATCTGGGAGAGTGGTCCAGCTTCAACCCATCTTGTAAAGTAGTCAATCGCTACGATAGCGTGATTGGCCTGTCCCGGAGTTGTAGAAAGCCGTCCAATCAAATCAACTCTCCACATGGCAAAGGGGTATGGCGAGCTAAGGGACGACAAACGCTCCGGAGGGAGGTAACTCAGGTTTGCGGCCTTCTGGAATGCCTCGCAGGTTTGCACCAAGTCCTTAGCATCTTGATGGATGGTCAGCCTATAATACCTCATACGGAGAACCTCATATGGCAAGGCCTCTAAGCAAATATGGTTCCCGCATTCCACCGAATGAACCTCTCTTATATGCATGTTGGATCCACTCCCGATTTCGCTGCTTATTTGCCATGGTTGCCTCAATTCTGGTCATTTTGAACAACTGCACCCCTCACTACAGTGGTCAGCTCCTCCACCTTTTGGTTTGATGTCACCTAAAAGAGTAGTTTTCTTCATCCAAAACATCTACTTCTGGATCAACCGGGGCTCACCTGCCATATAAACAACCACCTCAGCTGTGGTCTTTATTTAAGGGAGAAGCTCCCTCTTCGGATTGTTCATCTACTGCACCACGGATTTCGAGCCCGGGTCTGCTTCAGCAACCCAAGACTTGCCAGCTACGATGGGAACATACACAACCATCTCAACAGCTTTCTTCTTAATCCTCTCCCTTTTTCGTCCATCAATGACTCGTAAGTCAAATGGGGGAAGTAGAGCCAGCTCTACCTGGAAGGTTGTGAAGAAGTAGCCATCCTCCTTGGCTTGCACGAGCTCGACCGTAGCAAACACCAGCTTGTTCTCAAAGATTATCATACCAATGGCTCCTCTCCATTTATATTGGGCCTTCCAATGCCCTAGTGAGCCATCAAGGTCTCGATCCATTCGGGGAGCACCCAAAGGTCCTGATTCGTTCACAGTGGGGTCTTGAGCTCCATTACGATTGTTGAAGACTCTCCTAGACCCCATGCGGACTTCCAAACCGGTTACATCACTCGAGGACTAGAAGCTTAATATTTTCTCAGTACTCTAGTGAGAGGGGCGATGACTCTAGCGTGAGACAATTTCCTTTTGTTTGCAATAAAAGTGTCCTATGCGGAGAGCCATTCTACTATCTACACTCATAATGCAGATCATCTCAAGAGATTCTACTCATGAAAAAACTTCTAGAGCGAGACTGGTTATCAACCGATATCACCATGCATTGATACAACTTCGTATCAGCCGCCATGAGTTTGCATCTCTTTCGATTTCGGTATCCGTAATAGATCTCATGTGATCACCATCACCATGAGAGCTATACCGTACTTTCGATGCCCTAGACAGAATCAAATCCTTCCAGGTGGATCGCCATTACCAGGAGAGCTACACCGCACTCTAGATGCCCTAGACCGGATCAAATCCCTTCAGGAGGATCACCTTGACTAGGAGAGCTAGATAGCCCTCCTAATAACCTGGACTTGACTAATCCTTCCAGGAGAATCGCCATAGTATTTCGACAGTGATTTCCTCATGACCAGAGAATGGTTGAGGAAGCCCCCTCACTACCTCTGATGCCTCGGCCGGGCACCACCCCTCGCCAAGAAGGGTCTGAGTGTAAGAGCATAGTTGCCATCCAGATCTCTAGACCAGGGATTGATCGAGGAAGCCCCTTCATCACCCCTGATGCCTTGGTCGGGTGACCTTCTTCAAGAAGGATCCGAGTGTAAGAGCATAGTCGCAATCTAGATAAAAATACCAGGATATAGCTAGATAACACTCCTGATGCCTTGGTCAGGCTATGACCCCCAAGAAGGATCTGAGTGTAAGAGCATAGTTGCCATCCAGATCAAAATACCAGGATTTAGCTAGATAGCGCTCCTGATGCCTTGGTCCGGCTACGATCCCCAAGAAGGATCCGAGTGTAGGAGCATAGTCGCAATCCAAATAAAAATACCAGGATATAGCTAGACAGCGCTCCTGATGCCTTGGTCAGGCTTTGACCCCCAAGAAGGATCTGAGTGTAAGAGCATAGTTGCCATCCAGATCAAAATACCAGGATTTAGCTAGATAGCGCTCCTGATGCCTTGGTCCGGCTACGATTCCCAAGAAGAATCTGAGTGTAAGAGCGTAGTTGCCATCCAGATCAAAATACCTGTATATAGCTAGATATCACTCCTGATGTCTTGGTTGGGCTACGACCCCCAAGAAAGGTCTGAGTGTAAGAAAATAGTTGCCATCCAGATCAAAGTACCAGGATATAGCTAGATAGCGCTCTTGATGCCTTGGACGGGCTATGACCCCTAAAAAAGGCCTGAGCGTAAGAGCAATGTTGCCATCTGGATCAAAATACAAGGATATAGCTAGATAGCGCTCATGATACCTTGGTCGGGCTACGACCCCCAAGAAGAATCTGAGTGTAAGAGCATAGTTGCCATTCGGATCAAAATACCAGGATATAGCTAAATAGCGCTCCTGATGCCTTGGTCGGGCTACGACCCGAAGAAGGGTCTGAGTGTAAGAGCATAGTTGTCATTGCGATCAAAATACCAGGATATAGCTAGATAGAGCTCCTGATGCCTTGGTCGGGCTTCGACCCCCAAAAAGTATCTGAATGTAAATGCATTGTTGCCATCCAGATCAAAATACCAGAATATAACTAGATAGCTCTCTTGATGCCCTGGACCGGATTTATCCCTCCAGGAGGAACGCCATGGTATTTCGACATTGATCGCCTCGAGACCAGAAAATGGCTAGATAGCACTCCTGATGCTTTTGTTAGGCTGACCTTCCACAATAAGGATCTGAGCGTAAGAGCATAGTTGCCTGCTAGGTCACGAGACTTGAACAACCAAAAGGTCATCCAGTTGCCATGGTAGTGCCAACCCTGTCAGGAAGGGTCTGGGTGGCATAGTTGCTTACCAATTCCAGGAACAGAAATTTCAGGCTCTTAGATTAGCCACTAGAGCTTCATCCGACATGATCAAGCAATACGGTTTGTGACCTTTCTCACTAACCAAATTTTACACTGACTAGAGCGTCTGACATTCCACAAAGGGAATATCCCTTCTGTGGTCTGCCATCGCTCATTTATTTTACAGGTACGTCGAATGCACCTATGTTTTGCCTATGTATAAAGACTTGGTGAAAAAATGGCCTTAGTTGCCTACCAGGATCTTCTTCGCCAAATGTACCAAGACTCCTAAAATAAGAATGACTAGTACCCCAGTTAGCTAAGCCAAGCACTGTGAGCGATTCTGGTTACAAGTAAGAAGCGACAAGCAAAATTATTCATGAAGTACAAGATTCAGACTCCAACCCTAAATACTTACCGGTGTTCAAGTCAGAGGGGATTTCTGTTAATAGCAAAATTTGGCTAACGACCAAAGAAGAATTTTCCACTTCCCAACCTTCCTACAAGGGTCTAAATTCGGGCTTACATGACGGGGTATCAAGGTCCCCGAGGTCGAGCTACCACACGATCCTATATGAGCAAGGTGAGGCCGCCCATACCATCTGAGCATCTCGCAGGTGTCCAGGCTTACAAAATAAAGCCTTACGAGACAGCGTCAAGCTCTTTATACCAGGATAAAAGCCCGAAGCTAGGTCGACGTGAAAGGACCTGGGTCCCCTGACATCAAGGTATCTCGTGACACTTTCATAGAGCTTGCTACTATCTCTACTTTCTCTAGGAGACCTTTAAGTTGCCGAACTTGTCTTGCAAAGCCCTTCCTGCCTCGTCGAGGTATAATCTCGACATGTTCGAGCATTAAAGAAAGAAGCCCGTAAAGCCTCATCGTCACCAAAAGCGCCAAGATCTACTGTAGATCCTTGAATGGTTAAATCAAATAGCAAGAGCAGTACTCGAGCGTACCTCTCCACCCTTCCAGAAGCAAGCCAAGGTCACCTTTTTATAGCGAACACCTTACCAGGGCTTGCCAGCCAAGATTCGCTACCTCGTCGTATTCCAGCGTGGTCAAATCGAGCTCCACTGAAAGCCTTCTAAGGTCGAATCAAACTCTATACAGCCAGATTGATACCTTAAGGTATCTCGCCCTCAGATCGATACCCAAGTACTAGGATACCGGCTTCGAGACCCATCCAGGGTTTGCCTCCTCCGTAAGGTAGGGAGAATAATATCAGTAAGGTACCGCACCACCAGAATATTGAACCAGAGTTCTCTTCCAAGAGAGAGGGTTGACTTTCATGATTACCATTTATGAGGTCAATCATATTAATAGAGGTAGTCAGCCCTATTTAATGAGGTCAACCGTATTAATGGAAGTAGTCAACCCTATTAATGAGGTCAACTATATTAATAGAGGCAGTCAACCCAATTAATGACATGATCAACACCATTAATAAGAGAATATTCAACTCTTTAATGGCCATCATTAGTGAAAGAGTCCAAAGAGGAAACAAATACCTTTTCCTCCAAGATATCCTCCACAACCGATTATTGGGGGTCAACTATAACAGAAAATCCCGCCTATCAAGGAAGGAAGAGTCCGAAGAGGAAACAATCATATCTTTTCAAAGATAATAGCTACAAGCCGATCAACTACATTAAAGGAAGAATCGTATTCGATAAGGAAACGAAGACTAATTGAAGAGTCATGGACTTGCACGCCAAGTTAGTCACCATGTATGAATATGCCTATAAAAAGCATATTGATTGGGCTTCAATCGAGGATAGAAGACGCTAAAATACATGTTCCAAGACAGAATCACTATTCGACATCTAAGAGGAGAGATCGGAGAAGACACATGCTTCGTTTAAAGTTCTCTATAGATCATCATTGTACGTGTACCCCGACCAGAAAAATAACGGTATCGGTAAACACTCATTGTTGTAAGCTCCCCGGAGCATATACGTTGTACTACTTTGACATTATTACAACCTCCATGGAGCATCGCATGATATATATATACAAGGAAGGGTATTCCTTCTTCCTCTGGATACTGCCTAAGGGTTTTTCAGCATGTGATCACTTGTGATGCTTTTTCCCCTCTTGGTCAGTCCACCTCTATCTACATAAGACTTGTGTTTTTCCTATTATCTACTGTATTGCGCATGTGTGTATGCAGGCTAGGTACCGACCCTATTGGTCCTAGCTCTATTATCTTTCTTACATGATATAGGGAAACAACAATGAAGACCTAAGGAACCGAATCTAGATTCATACCCCGCTGGACCTAACGCTCTTATCCTCCCATCTACACGTCAAAGTCGCACATCAAGATGAAGAGAAAGTGCCCAGACCAGTTCGAAGGGAGTCGAGGAGCTCTCCCCGTATCCTCTCTATAAAAGAAATTGAGCTCTCCAACACTGAAGCTAGATAAGCCCCTCTTCTTACTTGCTATCGAGGTCGGGGTATTACAGGAAGTAATCGAGCTCCAGAACCAGACTCTGGGTACCAAGATGGGCTCCGACCCCGACCAAGGAACAAGGTTCAGGATCACCCCCTTCGCAACAGCAAGGGAACCTCGAGCTCATCAGATCTACTTCATAAGCATGAAGCCCGACGGGCGGGATAACTTGTCCCTTACCTACTATTTCATCCTCCTTCATATTCATACAAGATCACCAAGGTACCAAAGGTACCAACCCCGACCACCACCTCCATGATAGTGGTCTCGAGGGTGTTAATAGGGATTTCTTATCCTAAACAAATTTCTCATTAACATTATGCTTTGTGTTTCATTAGCTGATTTGCTTCTGACATCCTCCGTTTCTTTCTTCTTCTTTTTTTAACAGTTTTTATGGTTGCTCCAGCTTCTCGTGAAGCCCAGAAAGCTCTGACCCCTCCCCCTCCTTCTAGGTCGTCCCCCGGAACCTCTTTGGCTATCTCAGAGAAAGGGGGCCAACCCTTATGGCCGCTGCTTCTCCGGCTTCTTCTCCATCGTCTTCCCAGATGAGATCTAAGATGGCTAATCTTGCATCTCGGGCAGCTAAAGCTCTAAATAGAGGAGGGCCCGATCACCAGGCCACTGATACATCTACCTCCGCTCATTCACCAGTGGCTCCCGCTACAATTGCTGCCTTTCCAGTTACATTATCCATGCCTTCCGATGATCCAGCAGTTTTTTGGGCAGTTCAGGCTCTAGGGATTTCGAGGCTGGTACTCCTGAGGTTCCCTTTTATTCGGCCCTACTATTATCGGGCTCGGTTGGTCAGGATAAGGTTGTATAGTAGTTCATCGCTTCTTGCCTAGGTGGCGGGCTCTCTAGGATGGCTTCCATGCTTGTGGATATTCTGGTTACCAAGGGGTCTACCCTTCTGGCAGAGGTAGTCATCACCTTTATCCTCTGTGATTGTGAGCTTTGATTGATTTCTAACATTTGTTTCATCCTTCGCAAGCTTTCAAGTTCAATGTAGCGATGGGCCATCAGTTATCCTTTCTTCGAGATCGAGTAGCTAAAGTTGAAGCTGAGGCTGAGGAGGCCATGGGACTGCTGATGCAGGCTCAATCCTTGGTCCAGGAGATGACTTCCAGCCAGAGGGGAATGGAAACACAACCGACTAAGCTTCAGTGCGACCACGAGAGGCTGAAGCGGTCTTTTGACCAAGAAACTCTTTAGCCTAAGCGACGAGCCAGCCAGCGGAATGACTGGAAGGAAGAAGAGAAGGCGTTAGATGTTGAGAATCATGCTCTGCAAGCCTAAGTTGCCAAGCTTTAGGCTGAAGTAGACTCCTCATTCATCAAGGGATACTTTTACGCCTCCAACCAAGTCGCTGAGGCCCTTTCCTCCCCCTTTGACCTATCGATTATTGCTAACTGGGATAGGGAGGATATATTGGCAAGGTCACAGAGATGTCCCGCCCCTTTGGTGACGATCTGGATTCCACTCATGTGGCCAAAGAGGGGAAGCAACCAGCCGGGTCAGACTTTCCTCATCCTCCTCCTTTCGTCTTCCCAATATCAGATTCTGGAGAATCCTCGAGGGAGGTTCTACCCATGGAGTCGGAAAGAGATCTTATAGAAGCCATAGGTCCCTCTAAGGTGCCTTTAGGGGATGAGCCAATAGGAGAGGAAATTATGCCAAAGTCAATGGCCAACCTTCTTGATGCAACCATACCTCCTAAGGCCATGGCGGTGGTCAGTGGGGTTTTGCAGGAGGATCCTGTTGAGCATCAGGCAATCCAGGGGCATCCTCAGGAAGAGTTGATGGAGGCAGCTATCCGGGATGAGAGATCACCCGAAAGAGAAGCAGGGGGCGAGGTTTACCTAGAATGAGGGGAAACTAGGGGAGATCAGAAAGATGTAGAAGCTTGAATCCATCTTTTTGTAGCTTGCTCTGAATGCCTGGAAGGGGGGACACCCCATCTTTACTCATGCTTGATCATCATCATTTTTCTTGTTTGTAGCCTAGAACCAGGGGTTGGGCTCCCTGTTCGATTACTATAGCCTTACCGGGGGATAGGCTCCCCAATTCATCAATGAAATTTAGGTTTTAGACTTGGTCAAATTTTGATTTGTATGTACTTGTTTCATTTTTTATTTCCATCTAGGTTAAGCCCCTATAGCAATCTGATTTAGCTCGGGAAAAGTAACAATATAAGAAAACTGCTTAGGCTTGAACGTATATAGCTAGCTTGAGCTTTCGAAACTCAGTAGAAACTTATAGCTCGGTGACTTTGGTTGATAGTCCTCTTGTTTGATCGTAGACCTCGAGCTTCTTTAGGGGGTTATAGCCCGAATGAGGTATCAAAGAGAACTATCTAGCCCTATCTTAGGCTGGAAGGGCTACCTCGCTCTTAAACTTGAGTCATTCTTGGGGGGTTGTAACCCGACCAAGGCATCAGAAGAGCTATCTAGCTATTTCCTGGTCTCAAGATCTGGATGGCAACTATGCTCTTACACTCAGACCCTTATTGAGGGTGGTAGCCCAACCAAGGCATCATGAGGGCTATCTAGATATTTTCTGGTCTCAAGATCTGGATGACAACTATGCTCTTACTCTCAGACCCTTCTTGGGGTTTGTCGCCCGATCAAGGCATCAATGGGAGCTATCTAGCTATTTCCTGGTCTCGAGATCTGGATGGAAACTATGCTCTTACACTCAGACCCTTCGTGGCGGGGGTTAGTGCCCGACCTAGGCGTCGGGGATAGCGAGGAGGATTCCCTGGCTAATCCCTGGTCTTGAGACAGAAATGTCAAATTTCCCATGTAGACCCAAATCTTTGTAGAACATAGCCGAAGATGTAAGAGAAAAAAGGCTTTATTGATAAAAGGAAAGGAGTACATTATTGCAGGAGATTAAGATCTAGGTGGAGGTAGACTGCTCATAAGTCCCATGTTCAGAGGTAGAATTTTCTTAAGTGATCTGCATTCCAGGTACGATCGATGAGTCAGCCATTCATGTCTTCGAGTTTGTATTCCCCATTGCGGCCACCACCTTTACCAAGTATGGCCCTTTCCAGTTTGGCACCAAGACCCCGTCTGACCTTTTCCTGGTATTCAGCTTTACTTTTCTGAGAACTAAGTCCCTCTCCTTAAAGTTTCGAGCTTTAACCTTCCGGTTTAAGTAACTGACAATCCTGCTCTAGTAAACTGCTACATTCTCAGCTACCCGATCTTGTTTCTCTTCCAAGAGATCCATGCTAGCTCGAAGGTTATCTTCATTGCTCCCCGGTTTAAAATGTTGGACTCTAAAGGAGGTCAGTTTGTGCTCAATGGGAAGCACTGCTTTAACCCCTGAAGGCTACTAAGTAGGGCGTTTCCCCGGTAGCTGTTCTCCTTGTAGTGCGGTAAGCCCAAAGGACCTCGGGAAGTTCCTCAACCCATCTACCCTTTTTCTGTTGTAATTTCTTTTTCAATAGCTTATTTATAGTTTATTGGTGGATTCCACCAGCCCATTAGTCTGGGGGTGGGCTACTGAAGTGAACCTAAGGTCGATTCCCAAGCCCTCGTAAACGTATTTGAAGCGGTTATTATCAAACTACTTACCGAGGTGAGCTATAATGGCAAGAGGGGTTCCGAACCTGCAAACCACATTATTTTTTATGAATCTAGTTGTATTTTCTTCCGATATCTGGAAGAGTAGTCCAGCTTCAACCCATCTTGTGAAGTAGTCGATTCCCACGATATGCTTGACCAGGAGCAATTGGGAGCGGTCTGATCAAGTCGACTCTCCATATGGCAAAGGGGTATGGTGAGCTAAGAGATGGTAATCGCTCTGGCAGTAGGTGACTTAGGTTTGCAGTCTTCTGGCAAGCTTCGCATGATTGTACCAAGATCTTTACATCTTGATGGATGGTTGGCCAGTAGTACCCCATACGAAGTACCTGATATGCCAGTGCCTCCCCACCAATATGGTTCCCGCATTCCCCTGAGTGAACCTTTTTCAATGTCCATTTGGCATCCCCAGGTCTAAACATTAGAGCAAAGGAAGGGATCTCCCCCTCCTGTATAAGTACCCATCCACCAAGCAATACCAGACCGTGAGCCTCTTGACTTTTCTATCTTGGTCAGGCTTCCTAGGAAGTCTCCTTTCTTATAGATAATTTGTTATCGGGTCCATCCAGCATGGTTGCCGATCCAGGGTATAAATATCCTTACCTGCCACTGTGCTAGCTAGGTAGAGGAATCACTTGAAGAGGGACCCCCTAGGGTAAGGTCTGGCCACCATTTACAGCTATCTTGGCCAGGACGTCGGCTCTACAATTCTGTTGTCCAGGTACCTGCTCAATCCTGAAACCTTTGAATTTGTTCCTAAGCTGTTGAACTAGCTTCAGGTAGGCAATCATGTTATCTCATTTTGCCTGATAATCCCTAGAGACTTGGTAGACTATGAGCAACGAGTCACTCTTAACCTACAGGTAATCAACCCCGAGCTCTGCGGCTGCCCTTATTCTGGCTAAAAGGGTTTCATACTCTGCCTCATTATTAGTGGCTTTAAATTCAAATCTGAAGCAGTGGCAGCACTCAGTTCCTTCTAGATCGATTAGAACTATGCCCGTTCCTCCCCCAACTTGCTTGGGAGCTCTATCAGTGTAGAGGATCCATGACTTGCAACCCTCCGGCCAGCTACCTAATTCTGAAATATTTTCAGGGGTTATGTCTATTACTGCGGAGGTCGCTTAGCCTGAGGGCATTAAGAGGTCTGCTACAAAGTCTGCTAGAGCCACGACTTTAATTGCTGTCCAAGGCTTATACATTAAATCAAATTGGGAACTGACCAACGGGTTGATCCGTCACTACTGCTATCGAATGAGCTTAGAAGTAGGGACAGAGCTTCCTTATCGAGGTTACCAAGGTATAAACGAGCTTCTCCAAAAGAGTATAGTTCTTCTCGGGCTTGGTTAGAGCATGACTCACATAGTAGATAGGCCGATGGACCCTATCTCCACATTCCTTGACCAAGGCCTCGCTTACCGCAGTTTCTGATACGGCCAAGTATATTTGTAGCTCTTCTCCAAGGCTTGGTTTAACCAGTAGTGGAGAGCTTGACAGGTATTTTTTCAAGGCTTGAAAAGTTTGTTCACTCTTTTTGTCCCATTTCATGTTTCTTCCCTGCTTAATTGCTTTAACGAATGGGAGACACTTGTCAGTTGAGCAAAAAATGAACCTGTTGAGCGCTTCTACCTAGCCGGTCAAGACTTGAACCTGTTTAAGTGATGTGGGTGACTCCAGATCTAGGATGGCCTAAATCTATTCCGGATTAGCCTCTATTCCTCTCTCATGGACCATGAAGCCTAAAAACTTCCCCGCGGTCACCCTAAAGATGCATTTGGAGAGGTTCAATCTCATTTAGTTCCCCATTAAGATCATGAAGGTTCTACGGAGGTCGTCCAGATTCCCTTCGGCAGTTGATGACTTGGTGATCATATCGTCGATGTATACCTCCATTTATCTTCCAATTTTGGGCTTGACCAACCATTGGTACGTAGCTCCTGCATTTTTAAGCCCGAAAGGCATCACTTTGTAGCAATACAGACCCCGTCAGGTGATGAAACTGGTCATTTCCTTATCGGCGGGGTGCATCATAATTTGATTGTACTCTGAAAATGCATCCATGAATCTCAGGAGCTTGTTTCCGGGGGTGGAGTCAACTAACTGATCAATTTTTGGTAGAGGGAAACTATCTTTCGGGCATGCCCGGTTGAGGTCAGTATAATCGACGCACATGACCCACTTCCCATTTACCTTCATGACCATAACCATGTTGGCGGTCCATTCAGGGTAACGTGTCTCTCTGATGAAGCCTGTTCTGGTCAATTTGTCTACTTCTTCCTAGACTGCCGCATTTATTTCAGCGTTGAAGTGCCGATTTTTTTTTATAGGTTTGAAGGTCGGATCCACCGCTAGTCGGTGAGCAGCCAAAGTCATCGAGATCCCAGGCATGTCATCGTGACTCCATGTAAAAATGTCATTAAACTTTTTGAGGAGCCCGATCAAGCAATCCTTCACTTTCGGCTCAAGGGTAGCTCCGATTCTGACGACCTTCGAGGGATCGTCTATTCGGACAGGAATCTCATCTAGTTTATCCATTAGATGGCAGCTGGCCCATTCCCTTCTCTGCTCCTCCTCGTCAGGCACCACGGGGTCATCCTCAGAGTGATTTGTAGGCCCTACATCTTCTAGGGTCAATACAGGGGTTGCCCCATCTTGGATTGTTGTCACCTAGGCCAGTTGTTTTGCTAGAGTTGTTGGGTTGGCAAACACTGCGTAGCATCTTCTAGCTGCTTGCTGATCACCCCGAACTTTACCCACCTTGTCTCCTACTAGGAACTTCAGCACGTTGTGGTAAATGAATAGGACCCCTTTCAAGGATGGTAAAAACGGCCTCCCTAATATTACATTGCAAGCCAATGGGGTATCCACCACCACGAAGTCTATCATGATATTGTGCAGGAGATGTGTCGCTCCAATGATCACTGGTAGGATTTTTGATCCCACGGGTATGATTGAGTCCCCAGTGAACCTGTATAGTGGGGTAGTGCAACTATTGTAACTCCACTGTTTCAAGTTCAGTTTTTCCAAGGTGTCTTTAAAGAGGACATCGACATTATTGCCTGTGTCGACGAGCACACGGTATACCATGTAGTTGGCAATCTGTACCGTGATCACCATAGGATCATCATGAGGCTGCACAGTGTTGTAGACATGTGCTTCGGTGAAAAATGATATGTGACAACTGGGAGGGGTTGGTCGAACTCTGGTCGACCTTGAAGATGCCCCACCCTTTATCCAAACAAGGGACTTTTCTTACGTGGTTTTTCCTGGAATTGTTAGAGGTCCAGGCTAGAGTAGGCTCTCTGCTGATGGTATGTATTATCTAGATTTGTTGCACCAGCTCTGTCTGCTCCCCTTTTCTTTTCTCAGCGTGTTCTCGAATCTTGGCTTGTACTTTCTATCCAGCCTAAATGTTATCCCTGATTTGCTGTAAGAATTCTACCAAACATCCTCCCCTTATCAAAGTCTCGATCTGATTTCCCAAGTTATAGCACTCTGAAGTGTAATGTCCAACATCTTCGTGAAAGTCACAATACTTGTAACGATTTCTCTTATCAACAGAGGCTATCATATGTGTGGGCTTCTGTAGTAACCCCTTGTCCAGAATCGCTAGATAGATTGTCTCACGAGAAGCATTTAAAGGGGTGTAAAGATCATACCCTCTCCCATCTCTTGCTATTGGGGCCACTGTCCTGGAAGTAGGTGAAGCTCGCGGAGGAGTTCATTTTGCAGGATATATTTCCAATCTGGGTTGAGAAGTTGGTAAGCAATACGTCGACTTATTGGGGGGTTTGTTATGGCTTTTCTGAGCTTGCTCAGATTTAGGAGCTTCCTTCTTTTGTAACTTTACGGCTCTCATGTCGTCATGCTCCATTTTAACCTTGAGTTGTTCATCCACCTCAATTTGTGCAAGAGCCTGATCATAGGCTTCTTGGTAGGTCTTTGGAGGTCTCTTGGCGAAAGAACGGAAAAGCTTGCCTGCCCACAAGTTCCTTCTGAAGTTAGCGAGGGTTTTTTTCTCGGTGAAGACCCTCATCTCGATGAATTCCTTATAGAAACGCTCAACATAAGCAAAGAAAGTTTCTCCTATCTCCTGGATCAAGTACTGTAGATGGATTGGGTCCTTAAATCGGGGCTTAACTCCCTAAAATTGTGAGCAGAAATCAGTAGACAGCTTCGTGAAGGAATCCACTCTGCCAGCAGGTAGCTTTCTAAATCAGGTCTTAGCGTAATCCGTGAGTGTAGCTGGGAACATTCGACACATAGTGGCCCTATTCTTTTAATAGACCTCCATCTGTTGAACGAAGGTCTCCAAGTGGCTCAAGTGGCTCAAGTGATCCTCAGTCCTAAAGAATCTGTCCGTCAGCATTTTAAATTTTAGCGGAATCTCCACCTCCCGGATCCTTCTAGTAAAGGGAGAATTCATCTCACTTAGAGGATCCTGCATGTCCTCCTTGTATCTCCCTTTGTTCATCAGTTGGACCTCTTTCTGAAACTCTGCCAACTGGTCTCAGTTGTTTGCTCTCGGGTTTCCTTGAGTTGATCTCGGTCTCCTCACTACCGAACCCTTCTGATGAACTAGCGACCTCTACCGGTCCTTTCTTCGGAGGGGGTTTGCCTAGAGGCTTTGATGACTTTCTTCTTCCCTAACTCGGGCTTCGCTCCTTGAAGTCGTTGGGTGGAGAAACTCTCCCCGCTCTCGGAGAAAGATATCTGCAATGGACTTGACTTGCTTGGGTTGGTAACACGGCAACGCTTCGGGAACGGGGGCCATGGGCCCTAACCTATCCCGGATCGAGGGTGAGAATTTGGTTCTGTTACGAGCTTGCCCCAGAAGGGTAGGTCTCAGGTGATTAAAGGCGGGTTGTCTAGCCCCGGGCCTGCTTGACTCCGCTCGATTGGAGAGGTTTGATTGCTGGATAGTAATACCCTTAGCGAGCAGTTGAAGGAGGATATTCTCCACGAAGGTCGTCACTTGCTGGTCAAGCTCGACCTGGTTTCCCATAGGGGGTCCAAAGCCCGCACATTGGCTGGCTGGTCTGGGACCTGGCTATGGTGCCCGGATTTTTTTCCTTTTTTCGGGACCTTTCATGTTGACGCAGCAGAAGGTTGTCCCGATGCGCCTAGCTGTCCTTGGGAGGAGCGAAGCCTTATGACTCCTGTAAAACAATAAACTTATGAATATAAAGATAGTGGTGTAGGAGTTTCCCACAGACGGCGCCAGAAAGTGTTAAACCGAAAATTTGCTCAGGGTGAGGAATTACAGCTAACGCCCTCGAGACCACTACCACAGAGGTGATGGCTGGGGTTGATACCTTTGATACCTAACCTGCTTAGATAAAAACGAGTGTTTGTATAACAATAATAAGTGGAGACTTTAGTATTGATTACTCATGAAATACAAGATTCTCTCTCATATGCTCACTATCTCTCTAGAACTTAGGAAGGTGGTAGCTTTGTACTTATCGAATAGTGGACGTCACGACGGCCGTGTTCTGATCACAGAATTTAGGTTCGGCGTACTTCTTTCTCCCTTTTTTTTGTCGTCTGTCCTTACCCTGCCCTATTCTCTATAGGAATGTTTTGGTATATTTATATGCGGTCGAGTCACTTTGAACTGATGTATCTCCCGCCTTGATTCTCTGAACCTACTCCCTCCTTATTGGGCGGGATCCTTTATTTGAAAGTCGTTGACTTCGAGTAAATAACGGATTTGTTGTTTGGGGAGATAAGTTTGTTTCCTTTTTGGAAACAAACTCTTATTTTACACGTATGCAGAATTAATGTTGGTTATTACGTAGATGTGACCATGTGTGTACTCACGACATGATTCTTCATGGAGGTCACCGAGTTAGTTGCTCGTTGTCTCCTAGAGCGAGGTAGATCCATGATTTGGTTCTGTTCTCAAAAGCTTGGGATGGACTTTCCTGTAGTAATTCTTGGAGATAGCATGGATCTGATTTACCGAGAGGCCCTCTTCCACCTCGCATCATGGAGGAGACAGCGGACTCCTGGAGAGATTGGTGCTTCCTGTTTAGGCTATGAATTAAGTTTGACCTCTGAAAGCCCTAAACCGGGGGGGGGGGGCGGCTTTCTTTACTTGTCACGCTTCTGCTAGCGCTTTCACTGGGTGGTTTTGGAGCCCGACACCAGGGACTAAGGGTCCTAGGCAGGTGGTCTTGATAAGCCCGGATTCTAGTGTAGCCGAGGTAATTGTCGCTTTTACTTCTTCATTGAGCTGCTTGACTTGTCATTTTCTAACATGATTTTCCTTTACAGGCTTTCAAGTTTCAGGTGGCCATGGGGCATCAGGTAGCCTTCCTCTGTGATCGGGCAGCCAAGGCTGAGGCTGAAGCTGAGCGAGCCATGGGGTTGCTTGTGCTGGCTCAGACCCTGGTCCGGGAGATGACCTCTAGCCAACAAGGAATGGATACGCAGGTAGCTGAACTTCAATGCGATCATGAGAGGTTGAAGCAGGCTTTTGATCAGAAGACTCTCCGGGCTAGCCAGCGGGATGACTGGAGGGGAGAGGCAAAGGCCCTAGATGTTGAAAACCAAACCTTGCAGGCTCGAATTACCCAACTCCAAGCCGAAGTGGAAGCCTCTTTTAGCGAGGGGTATTTTTATGCCTCATATCAGGTTGTAGAGGCTTTCCCTCCCCCATTCAATCTCTCAAGCATCACCGGTTGGGATAAAGCGGTGGTCATGTCACGGGCTGCGGAGATGTCTCACCCCACAATTGATGGAGCTGGCTCTTTTGGGGATGGAGCTGGGAAGTAGTTGAAGGTGCTAGATCTGTCTCATTCTGTTCTAGCCTTTTCAGTATCTGGTCCCAGTGAATCCTCGAAGTTAGTTTACAATGAGGAGCTAGAAGGAGGTCTTGCTGAAGCTCGAGATCCCCCCACAGTGCTCTCAGGAATGGAGTCAACAGAAGGCGGAAACGTGCCTAAGTCGGTGACCAGCCTTCTTGATGCAGCTATACCGTTTGAAGTTATGGCGGTGATCGATGAAATCGTGGAGGAAGATCCCGTTGACCCCGAGGTAGCCAGGGCTGATCCCTTGGAGGAAGTGGCGGAAGCGGTAGATGCAGCTGATCAGGATGAGCCGCGACCGGAGAGGGGAGTAGGGGGCTAGGTCCATTCTTTGGATGAGGAAGCTGAAGGCCCTAAGAAAGACGAAGAAGCTTGAGTTCTTTTCCATGTGATCTATTTTGAATGCACGGAAAAGGGGGTGGGCATCCCATCTTCAACTGAGTTTGATCTTTTATTATTTTTCTTTTGTAGTCCGGAACCAGGGATTTGGCCCCCCTTGCATGTTGTAGCCTTGTTGGGGGATAGGCTCCCTTACTTGATGATAAAATTTTAATCTCAGGTCTATCTCTGGCTTGCATGTACTTGCTTGGTCGTCCAGTTTTTATATTGAAAAGAGCTATCTTTGGGGGAAAAAATAATATAAGAAAAAAAAAGTTGTTGGCATTGAGCCCCCATACTAATGAAATTCCTGGCTCAACTTCTTTTGTCGATAGTCCCCTTGTTTGACTATGGGTCTGCTGTAGTAAGTAACCCTGTATCAATGAAAGCTAGTGAAATAACATGAGCATTTAGAGTTTAAGTAAATTGAGCCCTCCATCCCCTAGCTCCTTTGGGAGGCTATAGCCCAAATAGAACATTAAGTAAAGACCTATTTAGCCCCCTTCTTGGGCTCGGGATCAAGAGGGATTCCGCGCTTTCAAGCTCGATTCCTTCTTGAGGGGAACGATAGCCCGACCAAGGCATCAGGAGGGCTATATAGCTATTTCCTAGTCTTGAGATCTGGATGGCAACTATGTTCTTACACTCGGATCCTTCTTGGGGGTGGTAGCTCGACCAAGGTATCAGGAGGGCTATCTAGCTATTTCCTGGTTTTGAGATCTGGATTGTAACTATGCTCTTACACTCAGATCCTTCTCGGGGGTGGTAGCCCGACCAAGGCATCAGGAGGGCTATCTAGCTATTTCCTGGTCTTGAGATCTGGATGGCAACTATGCTCTTACACTCAGATCCTTCTTGGGGGTGGCAGCCCGACCAAGGCATCAGGAGCGCTACCTAGCTATTTCTTGGTCTTGAGATATGGATGGAAACTATGCTCTTATACTCAGATCCTTCTTGGGGGTGGTAGCCCGACCAAGGCATCATGAGGGCTATCTAGCTATTTCCTGGTCTTGAGATCTAGATGGCAACTATGCTCTTACACTCAGATCCTTCTTGGGGGTGGTAGCCCGACCAAGGCATTAGGAGGGTTGTCTAGCTATTTCCTGATATTAAGTTCTTGATGGCAACTATGCTCTTACACTCAGACCCTTCTTGGCGGGGGGGTGGTGCCCGGCCGAGGCATCAGGAGTAGCGAAGGGGTTTCCCCGGCTTTCCCCTGGTCTTGAGGCGATAATGTCAAAACTTTCCATGTAGACCCAAAATATTGTAGGACATAGTTGAAGAATGAGTAAACAGGAAAAGGCAAGCTTTATTGATATGGAAGATGGATTACAATACGGTTAGAAGAAAAATAAAAGAAGCTAGTCGATGGTCGTCTTGCTCCTGATCCCCAGTTCAAGGGTAAAATGTCCTTATTTGATCCGCTTTCAAGTATGGTCGATGAGTCGGCCATCCATATCCTCGAGCTTGTACGCCCCATTACGGATCAATATCTTTATTAGGTAGGGTCCTTCCCAGTTGGGCCCTAGGACCCCGTCTGACCTCTTCCTATTGTTCAACATCACTTTCCAAAGGACTAGATCCCCTTCTTTGAAGCTTCGGGCTTAAACCCTCATGTTAAAATACCTGGCAATTCTGCCTTGGTAGATCGCTACCTTCTCAGCTATTCGATCCTGCTTTTCTTCCAGGAGGTCCAAGCTAGCTCGGAGCTTGCTTTCATTGCTCCTGATTCAAATTGTTGGACTCTAAAGGAGGTTAACTTGGGCTCTATAGGTAGGACTGCTTCAACCCCGAAGGCCAGCGAGTAGGACGTTTCCCCGGTAGTTATTCTCCTTGTAGTGCGGTAAGTCCAGAGAACCTCGGGAAACTCCTCTACCCACCTGCCTTTCCTTTGTTGTAGTTTTTTCTTTAATAATTTCTTGATGGTTTTGTTCGTGGATTCCACCAAACCATTGGTCTGAGGGTGGGCTACCGAAGCAAGCCAAAGGTCGATTCCTAAAACTTGGCAGAAATCTCTGAATCGGCTATTGTCGAACTATTTTTCGAGGTCGATTATGATGGGAAGAGGGGTTCCGAACCTGTAAACTACATTGGTCTTGATGAACCTTATTGTGCTCTCTTCCGATATCTAGGACAGTGGTCCGGCTTCAACCCATCTTGTAAAGTAATCAAATGCTCTGGAGGGAGGTGACTCAAATTTATGGCCTTCTGGCATGCCTCGCAGGTTTGCACCAAGTTCTTAGCATCTTTATGGATGGTCGGCCAGTAATACCCCATGCGGAGAACTTGATATGCCAAGGCCTCTCCACCAATATGGTTCCAGCATTCCTCGGAATGAACCTCTCTCAAAGCCCACTTGACATCATCAGGGTGTAGACATCGTAGTAGGGGAAGAGATTTTCCCCTTCGGTATTAATGCCTATCCACCATACAATACAGGACCGAGAGCCTTTTAACCCTCCTAGCTTGGTCGGGCTTCTCGGGGAGTATCCCGTCCTGTAGATATTCTGTTATTGAATCCATCAAGTATGACTGTCGGTCTAGGGTATAAGCTTCCTTACCAGTTATAATGCTAGGTAGGGGAATTACTTGAAGAAGGACTCCGTGTGGTAGGGTCTGGCCACTATAGGCAACTATCTTGGCTAGGACGTTAGCCCGATGATTTAGCTGTCGAGGTATCTGCTCGATTCTGAATCCCTTAAATCTAATCATGAATTTTTGTACCAGTTTCAGGTAAGCGATCATGTTATCCCCTTTGGCCTGATAATCCCCAAAAACTTGGTTGACCACGAGTGAAGAGTCGCTCTTGATATTCAGGTAATCAACCCTGAGCTCTTTGGAAGCTTTTATCCCAGCTAGCAGAGCTTCGTATTTCGCTGCAATGTTCGTGGCTTTAAATTCGAACCTGAAACAATGGCAGCACTCAGTTCATTCTGGTTCGATGAGGACTATGCCCGTTCCTCCCCCAGACTGCCCGGAAGCTCCGTCAGTATAAGAGTCCATGACTCGCAGCCCTCCGGCCAGTTGTCAGATTCTGGAATCCTCTTAAGGGTGACATCTGTTACTGCGGGGGTTGCCTGATCTGAAGGTACTGAAAGGTCGGCTACAAAGTCCGCTAGTGCTTGAGCTTTTATCGTGGTCCTAGGCTTATACTTTAAATCAAACTGGGTAAGCTCTAGGGCCTATAGAACAAGCCTTCCAGAAACATCCGGCCTTTGCAAGAACTGACGGAGGGGTTGGTCCGTCACCACTGCTATTGAATGAGCATGAAAGTAAGGACGAAGTTTTCTTGATGAGGTCACCAATGCATAAGCGAGCTTCTCCATCAGAGTATAGTTCTTTTCGGGCTTGGTAAGAGCGCGACTCACATAGTAGATATGTCGCTGGATCCTATCCCCGCATTCCTTGACCAAGGCCCCACTTACAGCGGTTTCTAAAACGGTCAAGTATATTTGGAGCTCTTCTCCAAGATTTGGCTTGACCAGCAGTGGAGAGCTTGTTAGGTATCTTTTCAAAGCTTGGAAAGCCTGTTCGCTCTCCTGATCCCACTTCATGTTTCTTCCCTGCTTGATAGCTTTGAAGAATGGTAGGCACTTACCGGTAGACCGGGAGATGAACCTGTTGAGCGCTGCTACCTGACCGGTCAAGGCTTGAACCTGTTTAAGAGATACGGGGGATTCTAGATCCAGGATAGCCGTGATTTTTTATGGGTTAGCCACTATGCCTCTCTCATGGACCATGAAGCCCAGAAACTTCCCCGCAGTTACACCAAATGCGCATTTGGAAGGGTTCAACCTCATCTGGTTTTCCCTTAGGATCATAAAGGTCCTTTGAAGGTCGTCCAGGTGGCCTTCTGAGGTCGAAGATTTAGTGATCATATCTTTAATATATACCTCCATCGACCTTCCAATTTCGGGCTTGAACAAACTGTTGACTAACCGCTGGTAAGTAGCTCCAGCGTTTTTGAGCCCGAAAGGCATCACTTTGTAGTAGTATAAGCCTTGCGTGGTGATGAAGCTGGTTTTTTCTTGGTCCGCGGGATGCATCATAATCTGATTATAGCCGAAAAATGCGTCCATAAAGCTCAAGAGCTTGTTCCTAGAGGTGGAATCGACCAACTGATCAATTTTTGGCAGAGGAAAACTATCCTTCGGGCATGCCCGGTTAAGGTCAGTGTAGTCCACGCACATGTGCCATTCCTAGTTGCCTTCGTGACCATGACCACGTTGGCGAGCCATTCGGGATAGCGGGCTTCTCGAATGATGCCTATCTGGGTGAGTTTATCCACCTCTTCTTGAACAGCCACATTTTTTTCATTGTTGAAGTGGCACCTTTTCTGTTAGACGTGCATGAAGGTAGGATCCATCGCAGTCGATGTGCTGCTAATTTTATTGGGATCCCAGGCATCTCTGCATGTCTCCAAGCGAAAATATTGTTGAACTCCATGAAGAGCCTAATCAAGCCCTCTTTCATTTCTGGCTCAAGGGTAGCTCCGATCTTGACGACCTTCGAGGGATCGGTTTATCGAATAGGAATCTCCTCTAACTTATCGACCGGGTGGCCGTTGGCCTTTTCTCTTCTTTGTTCTTCCATGTCGGGCATCACAAGTCCTTCTTTAGGACAATCAGTGGAGCCCGTGTCTTTCAGGTTTAGTGCCGGGGTTATCCCGCATTGGATAATCATTACTTGGGCAAGCTGTTTAGCTAAAGCTGCTGGGTTAGCCGACACTGTGTAGCATTTACTAGTTGCTTGCTGATCACCCCGAACCTCTCCCACCTTGTCTCCGATCGGGATCTTCAGGACATTGTGGTAAATAGATAGGCCCCCTTAGGAGATGATAGGAATGGCCTCCTTAATATTGCGTTGTAGGCCGACGGGGTATCTACCACCACAAAGTCGGTGATGATGTTTTGTTTGAAAGGTGCGGCTCTGATGATCACTGGTAGGATTTTTGATCCTACGGGTGTGATGGAGTCCCTAGTGAAACCGTATAATAGAGTAGTACAACTGTTGTAGCACCATTGCTTCAAGTTTAGTTTTTCTAAAGTGTCTTTGAACAGAACGTCGACACTGCTACCTGTGTCGACGAGCACGCGGTGCATCATGAAGTTGGCAATTTGTAATGTAATGACCATGGGGTCATCATGTGGCTGCACGGTGTTAAAGACATCTGCTTTGCTGAAGATGATTTGAAACAGCTGGGAGGGGTTGGTCGGTCTCTGGTCGACCTTGAAGATATACCGCCCCTCGTCCGTAAGAGGGACCTTCCTCGCATAATTTTTCCTGGAATTGTTAAAGGTACCGGCCAGAGTGGGACCTCCGCTAATAGTGTGTATTACCTGAATTTGTTGCATCAGGTCTGTCTGCTCTCCCTTCCTCTTCTCCGTATATTCCTGGATCTCGGCTTGCACCTCCCTTCCCGTCTGAATGATCTCCCTGACTTATTGTAAGAACCCTATCAAGCATCCTCCCCTAATCAAAGCCGCAATCTAGTTCCACAGGTTGTAGCACTCTGAAGTATTGTGCCCTATGTCCTCGTGAAAGTCGTAATATTTGTAACGATTTCTTTTATCGACCGGGGCTTTCATAGGAGCGTTCTTCTGTAACAAACCCTTATCCCTAATGGCGAGGTAGACTGTTTCTCAGGATGCATTCAAGAGAGTGTAACGGTCGTACCCCCTCTCATAGGGGCCACTGTCCTGAGAGGTGGTAAAGCTTGAGGAGGAGCATGTTTACCTGGATACCTTTCTGATCTGGGCTGAGGAAGAGGGAAACCGTATGTTGATTTATTAGGTGGTTTGTTCCTACTTTTCTGATCTTGCTCGGGTTTCAGAGCTTCATTCTTTTGTCTATTTTCGGCTCTCATGTCGTCATGCTCCATCTTGACCTTCAGCTGTCCGTCGACCTCAATCTGTTCCAGAGCCCGATCATAGGCTTCCTAGTAGTTTTTCGGAGGTCTCTTGGTAAAAGACCGAAAAAGTTTTCCCACCCACAAGTTTCTTTTGAAGTTGGCGAGGGTTTTTCTCTCGGTGAAGACCCCCATCTAGATGACTTCCTTGTGGAACCGATCGACATAAGCCTGGAGAGTTTCTCCTCTCTTCTGGATCACGTATTGTAGATGAATCGGGTCCTTCAGTCGAGGCTTAACCCTCTGGAACTGTGAGCAGAAATCAGTTGATAATTTGGTGAATGAATCTACTCTCCCGGCGGGTAGTTCCCTAAACCAGGTCTTAGCATAATCCGTGAGTGTAGTAGAGAACATCCGACACATAGCGGCCCTAGTTGTGTTCTAGACCTTCATCTGTTAAACGAAGCTCTCTAAGTGGCTCAGCGGATCTTCAATCCTGGAGAAACTGTCAGCTATCATTTTGAACTTAGGCAGGAGCTCTGCCTCCCAGATCCTTCTGGTGAAAGGGGCGTTTATTTCACTTAGAGGATCTTTCGTGTCCTTCTTGTACTTTCCCTTCTTCATCAATTGGACCTCTTTCTGTAGCTCTACCAACAAGTCCCTTAGTCACTTGCTTTCGGACTTCCTTGAGTCGATCTCGGATTTCTAACCATCAGATCCCACTGATGAACTGGTGACCTCTACCCGGTTCCTTCTTTAGAGGGGGCTTGCTCGGGGGCTTTGCTGACTTTCTCCTTCTCTACCCCAGGCTTCCCTCCATGTAGTCGTTGGGTGGAGGAGCTCTTCCAATCCCCGAGAAAGGACATGGGGCATCGGCCTAGCCTATCCCAGATCGAGGTTAGGAGCCCCGCTCTGTTAAGAGTTGATTCCCGAGGGGCAGGCCCCAAGAGATCAAAGGCGGGTTGCCTAGCCCCGGGCCTGCTTGATTCCCCCTGATTGCAGAGACCCGTTTGTTTGATAGCGATACCCTCAGCAAATAGTCGAAGATGGACGTTCTCTACAAAGGCCGTCGCTTGTTGGTCAAGCTCGACCTGGCTTCTCAGAGGGGGATCCAGAGCCTGCACAGTAGCTGGCTGGATGGAAATCTGGCTTTGGAGCCTAGATTTTTTCCTTTTCCTCAGGACCTTTCTTGTAGATGTAGCAGAAGGTTGTCCCGAGGTGCCCTGCTGCCCTTGTGAGGAGCGGAGCTTCATGATGACTTTGAAATAAAGAACTTTTTGAATGTAAAAAGATGGTTGTGTGAGAGGTTTCCCACAGACGGCACCAGAAAGTGTTGACGGGAAATTTGCTCGAGATAAGATATTTTTGTTAACTCCCACTAGACCACTACCACGAAAGCGGAGGCCGGGGTCAGTACCGTTGGTTCCCGACCTATTTAAGAGAGAGACGAGTGGCTGAAACGTAATAACTGTAAATGGGAGCTCTATTATTGATATATTGCTTTAAGATACAAATAACTCTCTTGTTTGCTCACAATCTCTCGGAGGTGTAGAGTGGTGGCAACTCGGTGCCTGTTGAATAGTGGAGATGAAGGTGACCGTGTTCTGAAATCAGAATTTAGGCCCTCCTAAGTGTATATATGTTGTTTATAATTTTATATCTCTGTCGTTCGTTCTCCTCCTTTACCATGCTTGGCTTCACATATATATATCGTCCAAGTAGGTTTTTAGCTCGCGAATACTTTACCATAATCTAATGAATCTGTTCCCTCCTTATCGGGCGGGATTCGTTTTTTAAATTTGAATTGTTTCTAGATTCGATGATATTGTTGACGAAGATAAGTTTGTTCCCTTATTTGAATTTAAACTGTTGATGTGCATGTAAATATTATGTGGAGATGATCCTGTGTGCACTCGTGCCATGGATCTTCATGGAGGTCACCCTGCCAGCTGCTTGTTGTCCCGTATAGCGAGGTAGATCCCTGCTCTAGCTTTGTTCTTAGAAGCTTAAGATGGATTTTCCCTGACCCTTTGGGGCATGAGGTGCTCTTGAAGACCCTCTTGGGAGGTAGCTGGGGTAGTGTAGATTTAGGCGTGATTCCTCCTTTATGTCCAACAAGGACAGTAGGCTTCTGGAAAGGGTTGGCGGGCTTCTTTCAAAGCTCTCTTGAGCTTGGAGACTTCCCATGGCATCTACGAGGAGGTTATGAAGCTTGACCTCAGAGCCGAGGTTCCCCGATAGATCGTCTGGAGAAGCCCAGCTTCCAGTACTCTTGTGGGAGCTCATCCCGGTCGTGCCTGGCTTGTCTTCTATTAGCTTTGAATCCGAACCGGTCTTCCCTGCTTCTGCGGGGTGGCTTTGTGGTCTTTCCGGGCTTTATTATTGTCGATTATGGGTGGAAAATTTCTCTTTGATCTTTGGCCAAATTTCACTACTAACAAAAGATATGGGATATTTTTTATTTGAAAGTTTTTAAAAATCAAACAAAAGATATGGGATATTTTTTATTTGAAAGTTTTTAAAAATCAAATAAATATTTGATTAAGTATATTGGTATATATCCGAAGTCATTTTTTTTAAGTTTTAAAAAATTAATGATTTGCTATATATGTGTTTGAAAAGCAACACAACAGTGATGCAACTCTTTTGTACATGCTATAAAGTGAAGAGAAGAATATATGTTGTTAACGGGAAATTTACTCAGGATGAGAAATTCCTACTAACACCCTCGAGACCACTACCAAGGAAATGGTGGTCGGGGTCGTTACCGTTTATACCTGACCTGTTAAGAAGTAAACGAAAGGCTGGATTGTAACAATACAAATGGGAGCTTTTATTGATTACTTGCTTCGATATACAAATCACTCTTTCATATGCTCACAGTCTCTCTAGGATATAAGAAGGTGGCAACTTTGTGCTTGTCGAATAGTGGAAACGAAGGTGGCCGTGTTTTGAACACAGAATTTAGGTCTTCCCCTATTCTTTTCTTTTCTTCTATCTGTCGTTCTCCTTCTGTTTTTTGTATGTTCCTTCTTTTATATCCCGCTTTGCCCTATTTATATATGGTCCAAGTAGGTTTGAATTTGCTGATATCCCGCATCGATCCTATGAATCTGTTTCCTCCTTATCAGGCGGGATCCTTTATTTAAAAGTGGTTGACCTCGAGTAAATAGCGGAAACGATGATATTGTTAACAAAAATGAGTTTGTTTCCTTTTAGGAATCAAACTCTTGACTCACACGTAAATGGAATTAATGTTAGTTATCACAAAGATATGATCTTGTATTCCATCGCGGCATGGCTTTTCAGGGAGGTCACCGAGCTAGCTGCTTGTCGTCTCATAGAGCAAGGTAGATCCATGCTTCGACTCTGTTCTTAGAAGCTTGGGATGGATTTTTCCTAATCCTTGGGAGCTTGAGGTTTCCTTGTAGACATTCCTGGGAGGTAGCCGGGATAGTGTAGATTTAGGCGTGATTCCTCTTTCATGCCTAGTAGGAACAGCGGGCTTCTGTCTAAGACTACTGTTAAGCTTGTCCTCCGAAAGTCTTAACCCAGAGGAAACCCACTTTGCTAGTCAGGCTTCTCTCGAATGTCTCTTGAGCTTGGAGACCCCTCATGGCTTTCACGTGGTGGTTGAGGAGCTCGACCTCAGGAACCTAGGTTCCCTGATAGGTGGCCTGGAGAAGCCCGGGTTCTAGTGTTCGTGTGGGGGCTTGTCCTGGTCGCGTCTAGTTTGTTTTCTGATAGTTTTGAAGTTGGGTCAGCCTTCCTTGTTTTTGCGGGGTAGCTTTATGGTCTTATCCGGGCTTCATGGACGTTGATTATGGGCTTTGACTTGTGGCGGGTAAGTGGAAAATTTCTCTTTGACCCCTGGCCAATTTTTACTATTAACAGAAGTCCCCTCTGATCTGAACATCGGAGGTAGAGTTGGGGTTGGAGTCAGATTCCTTGTTTAATTGGGAAATTTTCACGTTATAAAAATAATTAATGAGAACGAAATCTTCTCGTTGAATACTCAATACGGCTGCAATACTCTTAACTGTGGCCAAAAAACGGTTGCAATACAGCTCTCTCCGTGGCTCTAGGTGATCTTCCCGAGGATATCGCTAACATCATTACCCTTAACCTTTATTTAAACACGGCCTTACCATCACTTCCTTCACACTTTCTCAATTTTCAAATTTTCAGATTCCTTCTTTCTTGCTACCCTCTGACGATTTCCCCTTATCTTTCGCTTACTTTCAAATTTTCCTCACCCATCAATGTCGAATTCCTCAGATAGCATCGAAGCCTTGATCGAGGGCACTAAAGTCTCTAACTTGGTTCCTCTGAAACGGGTGCGAGGAATTTCGAGTGATGAGGACTCCTCCCCGATCAGCCAGCGCCGCCGTTCTAGCAGGAACGTCTTTATTGGCTCCGGCTTCTCGAACCAGCCTGACAACCCTCTAAACTTAGTTGATAAGGATTCTGATGCTGAGGAGAGGGTCGACGCTGTCGGAAAGGTTTAGGTTACAGTGGCAGAGCTTCCTTCAGCGATGACCCTTCCTTTCTAACCTAGGGTCATTCCTGATTCCACCGTTGACCCTCAATCGATTAGTCATCTTTGGGATAAATGCGGCTTCCCAGACACCGTCTCTCTCACAGTCCCCCGCAGAAATTACTACGTCTTTATCCCGCCCAAAGGTGTACTTCCCGTTCATGTCACAGCCTTCGAGAGCGGGGTGAGGCTCCCTCTTCATTATACCCTTTGACTGGCTCTCAACGCCGTTCAACAGGCTTTGCTCTAACTAACGCCTGGCTTCTGGAGGTACCTAGTCAGCTTTCTTATGCTATGGAGGTAGCAGTGCGAGATAAGCAGTATAACTAGAGAGCCCGGGGCAGAGAAACTTGCTTTCCTTTTCTAGATAGGGAGCCTGGCTGGGGTCCATCGAGTCCAATTTTTTGCCAAAGCCAAGAACAAATTCAATTTCATCATCCCTGAGGTTTCAAGGAAAGACCCCGCTTGAAAAAAAGAGTGGGTACTAGCGGGGGGAAACTGGGGGAGCTTCGTTTTCATCGTCGGGCATGAGCTCACGGTCCTGATTCCTTTTAGTGACAAACCCTCGTAGGATCAGGACTTCTTACCCTTTGAGTCTAAGGCTGTGTTGAAGACCATCCTAGCAAAAAATTATTTGAATTTAAAGTTTCCAACCACTGACCTCTTTGACCCCCGTAGGGTGAACAAGTACCTACGGATCTCTGATGCCACTCCTCGTAAGTATCTTGCTCTATCACTCTTTTGGGTTGTTGAATGGTTCAGTTCTGATGGTCTTTACCCATTTTTAACAGTGTTTGTTGTTGCTCCAGCTTCTCGCTAAGCCCGGCAAGCTCTGACCCCTCCTCCTTCTAGATCGTCCCCGGGAGCTTTCTTGGTTGATTCGAAGAAGGGGGGGTCAACCATTAAAGCTGCTACCTCACTCGTTCCTGCTCCATCGCATTCCTAGGTGAAGTCCAAGATGACTATTCTTACGTCTCGGGCAGTAAAGGCTCTAAACTGAGGATGGCCCGCTTCCTAAGCCACTGATACGTCCATTTCTGCCCCCTCTCTAGTGGTTCATGCTTCAACTGATGCTTCCCCAGTCATATTATCTCTTTCTACTGATCCAGCTGCCTCCAGGATGGTTCAGGTTCCTAGGGATCCCCAGACGAGTACTCCTGAGATCGCCCCTTCTCGCCCCCACCAGCAATCAAGCTCTACGGGTGAGAACGAGGTCCTGAAGCAATTCATTAGGTTCTGTCCAGGTGGCGGGCTTTCTAGGATAACTTCAATGCTCGTGGACGTCATGGTTACCAAAGGGTCTGCCCTTCTAGCCGAGGTAATCGTCACTTTTACTTCCTCATTCAGTAGCTTGATTTATCATTTCCTAAAATGAATTCCCTTTGTAGGCCTTCAAGTTTCAAGTAGCCATGGGACATCAGGTGGCTTCTCTCCACGACCTGGCAGCTGAGGCTGAGGCTGAGGCTGAGCGAGCCATAGTGTTACTGGCACGGGCTCAAACCACGGTCCAGGAGATGACCTCAAGCCAGAGGGGAATGGAAACACAACTGGCTGAGCCCTAGTGAGACCACGAGACGTTGAAGCGGGCCTTTGATCAGAAAACTCTCTGGTCGAAGCGTAGAGCCAGCCATCGAGATAACTGGACAGAAGAGGCTCAGGAGCTGGATGTCGAGAACCAAGCTCTGCAGGCCTAAGTTGCCAAGCTCAAGGCTGAGGTGGAAGCCTCTTTCAATGAGAGGTATTTCTATTCCTCCATTCAGGTTGCGGAAGCCCTCCCCCTCCCATTTGATCTTTCCAGCATCACCGGCTGGGACCGGTAAGAGGTTATGTCTTGGGCTGAAGAGATGTCTCACCCCAAAAATGATGAAGCAGACCCTTCTACTGTGGAGAAAGCTGGGAAACGGTTTTTGACCTTCCCAGCGTCAGGTCTTGGCGAATCCTCGAGGGGGGGTCCAATCCAAGGAGCTAGAAGGAGGCATTACTGAAGCCCGAGATCCTTCTATGATGCTTTCAGGAGAGGAGACAGCAGTATGTGAGATTATGCCAAAGTCAGTGGCCCATCTTCTTGGTGCATAAATACCGTCCGAGGTTATGGCGGTGATCGATGAAGTTGTTGAGGAGGACCCCAATGAGCGTCGCGCAATAGAGGAGCATCCTTAGGATAAGGTGGCGGAGGCTGTAGAAGCAGCCAACCAGAATGAGCAACCACCAAAAAGGGGAACATGGGGCGAGGTTCATCAGGTGGAAGAGGAAGCTGGAGGGAATCAGGAGGATGCAGTAGTTTGAATTCTCTTTCTTGTAATTTGTTTTGAATGCCCGAAAAAAGGGGTGGGCATCCCATCTTTACCTATGCTTGATCATTCATCATTTCATCAATTTTTTTATAACCCGGAATCAGGGGTTGGGCTCCCTGTTTGTTGTAGCCATACTGGGGAATAGGCTCCCCCATTTATTAATAAAGCTTAACTTGAGATCGGGTTCACATTTTGACTTACATGTACTTGCTTCTTTTCTGATCTCCCTCCAGGTTCAGCCTCTATTGTAAATCGACTTAACTTGGGAAGAATAACAAGATAAGAACATTGCTTAAACGTGAAAGCAGATAGCTAGCTCGGGCTTTCTGACTACCAGGACTTATAGCTTAACGTCTTTAGTCGATAGTCCTTTGTTTGATTGTAGACGTGTTATAGTAAGCAATCACGTGTACAAGGAAAATTAGTAACCAGTAATAACTGAGGTATTTATAGTTTAAGTAAATCGAGCCCTCTATCCTTGAGCCCCTTTAAGGGGCTGTAACCCGAGTGAGGCATCAAGTAAATGACTGTTTAGCCCCCTCTTAGGCTAAAGATCGGGAGAGCTTCCGTGCTCTTAAACTAGAATCCTTCTTGGTGGTGGTAGCCCGACCAAGGTATCAAGAGGGCTATCTAGCTATTTTTTGGTCTTAAGATTTGGATGGCAACTATGCTCTTACACTCAGACCCTTCTTGGGGGTGGTAGCCCGACCAAGGCATCATGAGGGCTATCTAGCTATTTCCTGGTCTTAAGATCTTGATGGCAACTATGATCTTACACTCAGACCCTTCTTGGAGGTGGTAGCCCGACCAAGACATCAGGAGGGCTATCTAGCTATTTCTTGGTCTTGAGATCTGGATGGCAACCATGCTCTTACACTCAGACCCTTTTTGGTGGTGGTAGCCTGACCAAGGCATCAGAAGGGCTATCTAGCTATTTCCTGGTCTTGAGATCTTGATGGCAACTATGTTCTTACACTCAGACCCTTCTTGGGGTGGTGGCCCGACCAAGGCATCAAGAGGGCTATCTAGCTATTTCCTGGTCTTAAGATCTAGATGGCAACTATGTTCTTACACTCAGACCCTTCTTGGGGGTGGTTGCCCGACTAAGGCATCATGAGGGCTATCTAGCTATTTTCTGGTCTTGAGATTTGGATGGCAACTATGCTCTTACACTCAGACCCTTCTTGGAGGGGGGTAGTGCCTGGCCAAGGCATCAGGAGTGGCGAGGGGGCTTCCCCGGCCTACCCCTGTTCTTAGGGTGATAATGTCGAATTTCCCTCGTTGACCCAAATCATTGTAGAATATAGTTGAAGATGGAGAAAATTAGAAAAACAGACTTAATTGATACGAAGGGTGAAGTACATTTATTGTCGGAGATAAAAAGAAACTAGGTGGACGCCGTCGGCTCATGCTTGACCTGACTCGGAGCTGTAGGAAGCGGTCCAATCAAGTCGACTCCCCACATAGCAAAGGGGTATGGCGAGCTAAGGGACGACAACCGTTCCGAAAAGAGGTGACCCAAGGTTACAGCCTTCTGGCATGCCTCGCAGGCTTGCACCAAGTTCTTCGCATCTTGATGGATGGTTGGCCAATAATATCCCATGCGGAGAACCTGATACGCCAAAGCCTACCGACCAATGTGGTTCCCGCATTCCCAGAAATGAACCTCTCTCAAAGTCCACTTGGCGTCTTCAGGGTGTAGACATCGGAGCAGGGGAAGGGATTTTTCCCCTCTGGTATAGTTGCCCATCCACCATACAATACCGGACTGAGAGCCTTTTGACTCTCCTAGCTTGGTCGGGCTAACAAGGAGTTTCCCATCCTGTAGATAATCCACTATTGGATCTATCCAGCACTGTTATCGGTCAAATGTATAAGCTTCCTTACCTGTCATAATGGTAGGTAGGGGGATCACTTGAAGAGGGACTCCGTGAGGTAAGGTCTGGCCACCATATGCATCTATCTTATCAAGTACGTCAACTTGATGATTCAGTTGTCGAGGTATCTGCTCTATTTTGAATCCCTTAAATCTGATCTTGTGTTGTTGAACCAATTTCAAATAAGCGATCATATTATCCCTTTTTGCCTGATAATCTCCGGAGACTTGGTTGACCATGAGTGAAGAGTCGCTCTTAACGTTCAGATAATCAACCCCGAGTTCTATGGCTACCTTTATTCCAGATAGAAAGGCTTCGTACTCCGCCTCGTTGTTCGGGGACCTTGAGCTATTCGTCGACCTCGATATGCTCTAGAGCCCGATCATAGGCTTCTTGGTAGGTTTCCGGAGGTCTATTGGCAAAAGACCAAAAAAAGATTTCCCGCCCACAGGTTCCTTCTGAAGTTGGCGAGGGTTTCTTTCTCAGTGAAGACCCTCATCTGGATGACTTCCTTATGGAAACACTCGACAAAAGCCCGAAGGGTTTCCCCATTCTCCTGGATCACGCACTGTAGGTGGATCGGGTCCTTCAACCGGGGCTTAACTCCTTGGAATTGTGAGCAGAAATCGGTTGATAGCTTGGTGAAAAAATCCACACTACCAGCAGGTAGTTTCCTAAACCATTTTTTATGTAATCTGTGAGTGTAGTAGGAAACATTCGACACATAGCGGCCTTGGTCATTTTCTGGACCTCCATCTGTTGAACGAAGCTCTCTAACTGACTTAGGGGATCCTCAGTCCCAGAGAATCTGTCAGTTGGCATTTTTAATTTGGGTGGGAGCTCCGCCTCCCGGATCATTCTGGTGAAGGGAGCATTCATTTCACTTAGAGGATCTTTCTTGTCCTCCTTGTACTTTCCCTTCTCCATCAATTGGACCTCATTCTGAAGCTCTACCAACTAGTCCTTTAGACGTTTGCTTTCGGATTTCCATGAGTTGATCTCGGTTTCGTCACCATCGGATCTTTCTGACGAACTGACGAACTGACGACCTCTACTCTGTTTCTTCTTTCCGAGCGGGTCTGCTCGAGGGCTTTGCTAACTTTCTTCTTCCCTACCCCGGGCTTCCCTCCTTGAAGTCGTTGGGTGGAGAAACTCTCCCCGCTCTTGGGGCAGGATGTCCACCATGAATTTGACTTGCCTTGGTTGGTAGAGTGGCAACGCTTCGGGAACGAGGGGTATGGGCCCTAACCTGTAACGGATCGAGGTTGGGAGTCCCGTTCTATTAAAAGCTGGTTCCCGAGGAGTAGGTCCCAGGCGATCTAAGGCAGGCTGCTTAACCCTGAGCCTGATTAACTCCCCCCTATTGCAAAGGTCTGCTTGCTGGATGGTAATGCCCTTAGCGAGCAGTCGAAGGCGGACGTTTTCTATGAAGGCCACCGCTTGTTGGTCAAGCTCGACCTGATTTCCCGGAAAGGGATCAAGAGCTCGTACAGTGGCTGGCTGGGCTGGAACCTGGCTGTGGAGCCCGGATTTCCTCCCTTTCTTCGAGACTTTTCGTGTTGACGCAGCAGAAGGTTGTCCCCGATGCGCCCAGCTGTCCTTGTGATGAGCGGAGCCTCATGATTCTTGTAAAATAACAAATTTTTGAATATAAAGATAATCGCGGGTTTGTTTCCCACAGACGGCGCCAGAAAGTGTTAACGAAAAATTTGCTCGGGATGAGAAATTCCTACTAACACCCTCAAGACCACTACCACGGAACTGGTGGCCGAGGTCGATACCGTTGATACCTGACCTGTTAAGAAGTAAACGAGAGGCTGGATTGTAACAATACAAATGGGAGCTTTTATTGATTACTTGCTTCGATATACAAATCACTCTCTCATATGCTCACAGTCTCTCTAAGATCTAGAAAGGTGGCAACTTTGTGCTTGTCGAATAGTAGAAACGAAGGTGGCCGTGTTCTGAACACAGAATTTAGACCTTCCCTTATTCTTTTCTTTTCTTTTCTTTTCTTCTATCTGTCATTCTCCTTCTATTTTTTGTATGTTCCTTCTTTTATATCCCGCTTGGCCCTATTTATATATGGTCCAAGTAGGTTTGAATTTGCTGATATCCCGCCTCGATCCTATGAATCTGTTTCCTTCTTATCGGGTGGGATCCTTTATTTAAAAGTGGTTGACCTCGAGTAAATAGCGGAAACGATGATATTGTTAACGAAAATGAGTTTATTTCCTTTTAAGAATCAAACTCTTGACTCTCACGTAAACGGAATTAATGTTGGTTATCACATAGATATGATCTTGTATGCCATCGCGACATGGTTTTTCATGGAGGTCACCGAGCTAACTGCCTGTCGTCTCATAGAGCAAGGTAGATCCATGCTTCGACTCTGTTCTTAGAAGCTTGGGATGGATTTTCCCTGATCCTTGGGAGCTTAAGGTTTTCTTGTAGACATTCCTGGGAGATAGCTGGGGTAGTGTAGATTTAGGCGGGATTCCTCTTTCATGCCCAGTAAGTACAGCGGGCTTCTGGAGAGGTTGGCGGGCTTCTGTCTAAGACTACTGTTAAGCTTGTCCTCAGAAAGTCTTAACCCGGAGGAAACCCACTTTGCTCATCGGGCTTCTCTCGAATGTCTCTTGAGCTTGGAGACCCCTCTGGTTTTCACAGGGTGGTTGAGGAGCTGAACCTCTGAAACCGTGGTTCCCTGATAGGTGGCCTGGAGAAGCCCGGGTTCCAGTGTTAGTGTGGAGGCTCGTCCTGGTCGCGCCTAGCTTGTTTTCTAGTAGTTTTGAAGTCGGACCGGCCTTCCCTGCTCTTGCGGGGTAGCTTTATGGTCTTATCCGGGCTACATGGACGTTGATTATGGGCTTTGACTTGTGGCGGATAAGTGAAAAATTTCTCTTTGACCCCTGACCAAATTTTACTATTAACATATGTATATATATATTGACAAAAGACTTTAAAATGTTTGTTGTTGGTTTTTGGTCAAACACGTGGACCAAAGGCAGTGATGTCTTGCAGGATGATTTCTGAATGCTTATTCGGATGTCCATCTGGCAATTATATCATCTTTGTCAACGACGTGTACGTCTAATAAAATTTATATACGACAACATATTAACATAATATCAAGAAATTAATAACTAAAAAACCATTACAAACCAACCCCGCATCGAAAAAAGACATAAACAGATCAACAACCAACCTAAAAACAAAATGCCAATCAATCAAAGACAAATGAGAATTCAAATTCAGTGACCAATCAACATAAAATGTTAGGAGTGAATAAAACAAAAAATAGAAAACAATAAAAAACAAAGAGACAAACGGTAGACAAGATCCAAGAACAAAACCAACTGATTGCAAAGAAGAAAGTAAAGATGGAAACTAGTATGGTTTATAAATCTCAGTTTCTATATTTAGTTCCAAGAAAGTTTCCACCAATAGTAACAAAGAAAAGAAATAAAATAGTAAATACATACATACAATAGTAGAAGAGATGACGGCGGTCGACGGAGCTAAAGCGAAAACAAATGAGAGATTAAGAGAGTAAATGAGTTCAGACACGTTTTAAGATTTAGGGTTAGGTTTTAAAGTTAAAAAGAAGTACATATACTTAGTAAAACATAAACAAATTGAGTTTTTTTTTTTGGTTAACAAGGGTATTTTAAAAAATATAACTTACTATCGGTTAAAAACAATAATTTAAAAAGTTTTGATTAAAAACAAAATCCATTATGCGGTTAGGTTATTTTTTTGTAATTTTCACTAATTTAAAGGTGTCATAAATGTTTTGTGGCATAAACAAAGTCAAAACAAATAATTCACATAAACCAAACAACAAAATAATTGTGGCTGTTTATTTTTTTTAACTATGGGTAAAATTATCATTATTAAGAAAATGGGAATAGTCCATTCGGACCCATTACCATTTGTATGTCGTGACTCGTGACAGCTTGATGGGTCACACAACTCAACCCAATATATGATGTGGTAAGTAACAAAGCATGATTAAAGCTTCGTTTGGGAGAATTTTTTAAATAAATTTTTTACGAGTAGATCTTTTGAGATAGAACTTTTACAAATAGAGTTTTCAATAGGAAAATGTTGGTCGTTTGGTTATCGATTAAAAAAAAACTTTTTTAAATAGTAAGATTACCAAAATATTCCAAAACTATTTTAAATGATAGGGTTATATTAGATTTTTTAGTGTTATTAAAAAATCTCAAAAATATCTATTTAGAAAAACCTAACATTTGAGCTTCTTCAAGTAGACGTAAAACAATTTTTTTTAATCATCTAAAATCTCTACTGGGTGACAATCAAACGGTACAATTTTTTTTTTTAAATAATTAATTAAAAAAACTCTTTTAACCAATATAATTTAAAAAAAAAACCCCGTTTAACCAATAGATAAACTTTTCTAAACGGACGCTATATAATTATTGGGCTATGCGGTACTAGGCCTTAACATAATTGTGTTATATCTTATATTGTGACTTGTGACGTGTTTGGGTTGCCGGACCCAGTTTGTTTGTCTAATTTCTATTGACCGACGTTGGAATAAAGTTAAAAGGCGGAGATGCAATGGTTAAATGAAATCAGAAAAAATTGAGAAACAAAATTAATGTTTTTTTGTCAAACAAGGTTTGTTATAATTATTTTTTATATATATTTATATGGTTGCAAGAACCACATTTCACCATTTTTTACACAATCATGCGTGATGGGTGGGATTGGATTAATTAATTGTTTATAATATTTTCTATTGAAACTCTAAAAAAAGGATAAAGAACTCCAAATTTTAAATTTCAATTGAAAACCCCCTTGTAAAGACGCATAATATTAGGCCTCAGAGTAAAAAATATGATTAAAAGTGGCCCGTGCTTGTAAAACACTAGTCATATATTCTGTGACATAAACTGCCAAAACAAATCTCAAATTTCCATTTAAGAATTCCAAACATCTGAACAAATAATTCACAAAAAAAAAAAAAAGATCTCTAACCAAATAATTCATAGAAATTGCTAGTGTTTAATTATTTTTTTTTTATGAAATTGGTAAGTAAGATTAAAGAAAATGATACGGATATTGCTACTCATAAATGCAATTTACATAACTATATTTATAAGTAGGGAAAATACCATTAGACACCATTAATCGGTAGGTGGAGTCCCAACATAGTCATTCATTATTTAAATTATTAAAAAATCACAATTTCAATAAAACATTATTAATTGCGGTCATTATATCAAAATGTAACAGAGAGCTACGGACATATGTGACATGGCACCCATAAAAAGTTTTATGGGTAATATTTTATACCCTTTGTGGTTTAGTGTATGTTTCATACACGTTTTTATTGTTTGAAGAGAAAGAAGGCGATAGAGAGAAGCTCTATGAGAGGTTTGAATTGGGAAAATTAGGGTCTAGAAAATTTGGGATTTGCTCTAGGAAGATTATTGTCCGTTCTTGTTTTACTGTTTTGACCTCTATTCTAACGTGTTATGACAGAAGCAAACAAACTTCAAATGATTACTGAATAAGGTAGGTTCAAAGGTTTTGATAAGATGAAATGGTGGTGGGTTACCGAATATAAGAAAGGCAAAAAATCATCCATTACTTTCATGTCGCTGAATGGGGAGGAATTGCAACTTGCATACTAACTTCAAGCATTGTAGTTATGAAGCGTTCTTGAGAATAAGCCCACACCAATCATAGAAAACTTGAACATAATTTAGTTCTTGATGACAATTTTCATTTTGTAGTATCGTACTAATATTTTATGATGTTTATTTTTTCGCTATTTGAGCATCCAAGTTGTCTCTTTAATTTGTTATTTAAATTATAAAATGTCGCCAATTTGACTGAAGCTTGTTATTTTGGAGCTTGTTGTTTAAATTACATAATGATAAATTCGGAAAAAAAAATAATAATTAAGGGACAAAGTAGCAATAATTGATACTTTCTTTCTATGAAATGGCTAATTTGAACCATTTTAAAAAATTAGTAGTCATTTATGGACAATCTCACCAAATCAGTGACTTTAGAAATCATTAACTCTTATAAGTACACCCAAATTTAACCATTACTATAAGAACATATCTTAATGCCAATAGTACCCTTATTTAAATGAATGTATTTATTTTAATACATTTTATTTAGAGCCATTTGTAAAAGTAGTCAAATTAAAAAATAGGTGTAAGCTGTAAAATCTAAAATGGCCATTTTTTTTAAAAAATAAAATAAAATCAATTTTGTTTGTAAATGTAAACCTTTTTTTTTTACAAACATAAACCTAAATTCTCTTAATTTCATTATCAATAGAAAAAAAAACCATCGTTTTCAACTATAGTCAGAGAGGCAGACGTGATTGGAGAAGAAGTGGACACCCGCGTGACAACGACAAGATAAGGGTGACGCCAACCAAACTCCAGTGAAGAACAATCGGCCGACTGAATTAACTAAACGTCGATGAAGAAGAAGAAAATGAGAGAAAGAAAGGAAGGGACTGGATCGTGCGACGTCGGTGAAGAAGAAGCAGGTGCTTTCCGACTACGATTCGACGGTCAAACATTCTGATGACCTAGGTTGACCTCGACCTGTTTGTGACACAATCCATTTGTGACCCAATTTCGACTCATTTTCAACCCACTTCAACTGTAATTGCTCAATGTATAATTTTTGCTCAACCTTTTTATTGATTAATGATTGTGAACGCCAATTACCTGTGAAAAAATTCTTTGGTTTGAAGAGTTAAATTTAAAAGCTTGAGTGAAGTGGTTGACAGAGACTACTAGATGTTTGATAAAAGTCTTGAATGAGAAAATAAAGGTTTATATGTATGATTAAACTGCCTCAATCTATGTTTATATGTATATTTATATACGACAAACAAAGGTTCTATTTTAGGGAGTCATCTGTTTCTTTAGTGATTTCTTGTCTGCTTTATTTTTGTGTTGAGTTGGTTTGGTGCTTGTTTGGGGTGTAAGTTGTTGTGTTTGTGCTTGCTCTACTTCTAGTGTTTATTCAGTTGGCCGATTCTTGCTCTGTTTTTTTTTCTTCGTTTCTTGTCTGGTTTGTTTGGAGATTGTTTGTCTTTTTAGCTTTGGCTTGAGCTGATGCGTAGTCTGTATTTTTTCTTTACTAGGGTTGTTGCTTGCTGGCGTTTTTTGTTGTCATTTTTGGTTTTTTCTTGGTGATATCAATTAATGTTGGTCATTATAAGATTATAATTTTTCTTGGTAATTATCAGATTGTTTTGGCTTGCGCTGTTATGCAATCTGTGTTTTTTCTTTGTTAGGGTTGTTGTTTGTTGGTGTTTATTGTTGAGAGTTTTGGCTTTTCTTAGTGATATTAGCTAATGTTGGTGATTATAAGATTATGACTTTTCTTGGAATTATCATATTATAATCATGATTAGTTGAGGTAATTTAGATTCATGCAGATGCTTGATTTGTGCAACAGAAAAAAGATTGAATTATTGAATTATTGTTCATGTTCATAATATCATTGTCATAAAATTAAAAACATTCTTGTTTTGTGGGATCTGGATGTGTAAAGTCCTCATTTGTTGATTGGCTTATTTCGTGAACAAATCACATTCTTGGGGTATTACGTAAGGGTAGCTTAGTGTCACGGGGTTAAAGTTTGCGCAGCTAACCCGTGCGGCACTTAGACAATTTCTGGGCGAGATTGCTAAGTAAGCCTTGCTTGATCACTCTCAAAGGCTAGAGAGACTAGAGAAGGACTAGAAGAGCTTTGTAGGAAAATAAGGCAAAGTGTATTGCTAAGAGAAAGCTTTACAATGCTTTGAGTATTCTTTGCTTGGATGCTTTACAAATGAGAGGGGCTAGCTATTTATAGTGGTTCACCCCCTCCATGAATGTTCTAGACTACTCTAGGAGATTGAGTCTCTAGAATAGTCTACATGTATCTAGTATTCATAACCCTAGATATTTACAAGAGGGTTCTAGAATGTTACTAGAGTCTTCCAAGGTTGACCTTGCTAGATGAGTGGAGAAGACTCTAGAATCTCCCAAGGGCTTGAGCCTAACTTTGGGTTTTGCTTTGGGCTTTGCTTTGGGCTTTGCTTGGGCTCCTTGGATCAGAATTGAGCGGGCCGTGACATCCTCCCCCACTTAAGCTCGCGACGTCCCCGTCGCGCTTTCATCCTTGTATCGTTGGATTTGCTCGGCGAATTGCCAAAGTGTATCCCCTCTTTCCCAACTCGCTTCGCTATCGGGGAGGTTCTTCCATTTCACCAAGTACTCTGTGTAATTTGGGACACCTCTTCTCCGAATCACCCGGTCCGCCAGTATGCACTCCACGTCTTTGTCGAATGCGGTGACTACTGCAGTTGGCGCCCGTTTAGACTCTCCTCTGCTGGGATCTTCCATATCTGCATGGTATGGCTTAAGGAAACTTACATGGAAGACTGGATGGATCTTGAGTCTTGGTGGAAGTTGGACTTGGTAGGAGACCTTGCCTACTCGTTTGATGACAGGAAATGGGCCTTCATTTTTTCTCACCAACCCTTTGTGCACTCGGCGTAGTGCCTTGAACTGTTGGGGTAGCAGCTTGATAAGCACCAAGTCTCCTTCATTAAACTCCAAGTGTCTCCTCCTTGTATCCGCCCATTTCTTCATTTTCCGGGCGGCTTTGTCTAAGCATGCTCGCATGATATCGGCTTCTTCATGCCACTCTCTAGCGAGCTTGTGAGCCGCGGGGCTCTTTCCTCCATAGGTTGAGGCAATGGCTTGGGGGGTCATTGGTTGTTGTCCCATGACTATCTCGATGGGGCTCTTGCCGGTAGCCTCGCTCCTTTGAAGGTTGAAAGAGAACTGGGCAACATCAAGCAACTTTGCCCAATCTTGTTGATGAGCGCTTACGTAATGTCTCAAGTATAGCTCCAATAGCCCATTGAAGCGCTCAGTTTGCCCATCACTTTGGGGATGGAAGCTAGTTGAGAAGTTTAGATCTGTCCCCAACATTTTGAAGAGCTCCGTCCAGAACCTCCCGGTGAATCGTGGGTCACGATCACTGATTATACTCTGTGGAACTCCCCATAGCTTCACAACATGTTTGAGGAAGAGGCGGGCAGCTTTCTCGGCTGTGCAATCCCTAGGGGCAGGTATGAAGGTGGCATATTTGCTGAACCGATCGATTACCACCATGATGCTCCCACACCCTTCGGATTTTGGAAGTGCAGAAATAAAGTCCATAGAGACGCTCTCCCATGGTCTACCAGCTATAGGTAGGGGTTCAAGTAACCCTGCTGGACGTTGTTGTTCGACCTTGTCTTGTTGGCAAACCAAGCAAGTCCGCACATAAGTGTCGACATCATCCCGCATCTGAGGCCAATAGTATGAGTTTTGGAGGAGCGCCAATGTACGAGTCATTCCTGGGTGACCAGCCCACTTGGAATCATGGCACTCCTTAATGATTTCCTTCCGAAGGTTACCCCACTTAGGCACATATACTCGATCTCCAGTAGTGAGAAGGACTCCGTCGTTTAGCCAAAATCGCCTTGTCTTCCCTTCATTGGCCAGCTTGATCAGACTCCTGGCTAGAGGATCTTGTTGTAGGCCTTCCTTGATGCGGGTGATCAGAGTGCTTCGCGGTTGACTTGCACTCAATGTTGCAAGCTCTGCTTTCCGACTGAGTGCATCGGCCACAACATTGGCCTTACCTGGCTTGTACTCAAGTCGATAGTCGAACTCTGCTAGGAAATCCTGCCATCGTGCTTGCTTGGGGCTAAGCTTCTTTTGTGTCTGGAAGTAGCTTGTTGCAACATTGTCAGTCATTATGACGAAAGTGGTTCCAAGCAAGTAGTGTCGCCAAACTCTAAGGCAGTGAATGATGGCAGTCATCTCCTTTTCTTGGACAGTGTATCGCCGCTCCGTGTCGTTTAACTTGCGGCTTTCAAAGGCAACTGGGCGGCCTTCTTGCATAAGGACACCTCCAATAGCAAAGTCCGAGGCATCTGTATGTACTTCAAATGCCTTGGTGTGGTCAGGGAGGACAAGTACCGGTTCTTCTGAGATAGCCTTCTTCAACTCTTCGAACGCAAGTTGGCACTTGTCAGACCATTGCCATGCCTTATCCTTCTTGAGCATGTCCGTCAATGGGGCGGCTTTGGCTGAATAGCCTTGAATGAATCGCCGATAATAGTTGACTAGCCCCAGGAACGATCTCAACCCCGGCACTTTGGCAGGCGGTTCCCACTCTTGTACTGCCTTCACCTTGGCACCATCCATCATAAGCTTCCCATCCCGTATCCGGTGGCCAAGGAACTCCACCTCTTGTTGGCCAAACGAGCACTTCTCCAACTTGACATAGAGCTCGTTCTCCCGAAGTACTTGGAAGACTTGCTTGAGGTGTTGGACATGCTCCTCGAGTGTCTGGCTATACACCACAATGTCGTCTAAGTACACTACCACAAACCGGTCTAGGAAAGGATGGAAGAGTTTGTTCATAAGAGTACAGAACGTAGCTGGTGCGTTGGTGAGGCCAAATGGCATGACTAGGAATTCGAAAGCACCATATCTTGTCACACATGCCGTCTTGGGTTCATCTCCGACCACGATGCGCACTTGATAGTATCCTGATCGAAGATCCAGCTTGGAGAAGTAGCATGCCTTGCCTAGCTGGTCAAAGAGATCGGCTATCAAAGGTATCGGGTACTTGTTCTTGATGGTGATCTTGTTCAGGGCCCGATAGTCGATGCACATGCGAAGTGTCCCATCTTTCTTTTTCTGAAATAGGACCGGAGCACCATATGGGGCTTTAGAGGGCCGAATGTAGCCCGAGTCGAGTAAGTCTTGGAGTTGCTTACGAAGCTCCTCCAATTCTGGTGGTGCCATGCGATAAGGCGCCATGGCGGGAGGCTTGGCACCAGGCTCCAACTCAATCTGATGATCCACCTCTCGCCTAGGTGGGAGTTTTTTCGGAAGCTCTTTTGGCATAACGTCCTTGTATTCTCCAAGAATATCTCGGACTTCGGTCGGCATCGGATCTGGGGAAGTGATTTGGTCTTCTCCATCGTTGAGCTCCCGGAGGGTGGCTAGGAAGCTAGGATCCTTCTTCAATCCCCTCTTGAACTGCAGGGCGGACAACGCTTTGGACTCTGCCTTGGCTGTGCGTTCCGCTGGGACCATGCAAGTCTTGCTCCCATCAAGGATGCTGAGAGAGTTCCCGGCTGGGAAGGGGAAGGCGTGCACCTGATCGAAGAATTCCATGCCTAACACCACTTGGAAGTCGTCCATGGGTACGACAGAGAAATCAAGTTTTCCACTCCATGTTCCAAGGTCAACTGGAACAGCCTTGGCAATGCCTGCGATTGGTTTTGCCGGTGAGTTGACAGCCTTAATCGTGCCTCCTCCACTGGTGATATTGAGGCCTAGCTTCTTGGCCTCGTCTATGGAGACAAAGTTATGAGTTGCCCCCGTATCTAGCATTGCACGGACAGCTTTGCCATTGATTGAAGCATTTACGAACATAAGCCCTTTCTTGGTGGAAGTTGACGGGGCACTGTTGCTCTCGAGTGCACCAAGCTGTCTGAGTGACCCCATACCTGTCTCGTATCCTCCATCTTGGCTTTCTTCGTGTTGAGACATTATGGCATTAAGGGTTTTCCGCTTGGGGCAATCTTTCACCCAATGCGGTCCGTCACAAATGAAACAAGGAGACTTAGGTTTAGGGGCTTCGGACTTACCTTCGTTAGGCCTACGTCTGTCCGAGTTGAAAGACTTTCGTTGTCCCTCATCCTTGCGGCCTTGATTCCTCTGCCCAAATCTATCTCCCCCACTTTTGCCTTGGGTGGCCTTCTTTTCTTTCGATTGGGTGGAGTAATCGGTGAGTGCTTCAGCTTCGGCAATAGCGATGTTTAGGTCTTGCACGTTTCTCCTTTCTAGCTCCACCATTGCCCAATCCTTCAGACCATCCATGAAGTAGAAGAGCGAATCTTTCTCAGACATGTCTTCGATTTCAAGAGAAAGGGTAGTGAACTCCTTGACGTAGTCACTAATGCTACCCGTTTGCTTTAATCGACGAATACGGACTCGGGCCTCTTTCTCTGCATTTGTGGGACAGAATTGTCTTTTGAGTTCCTTCTTGAACTCTTCCCATGTGTTGATGGGGTTGATGCCTTTGCCCATGTCGCCATGCTTACGTCTCCACCATAGCTGAGCGGCATCCCGAAGAAATGTGGGTGCGTTTGCAATCTTGGTAGCATCATCACGAGCACCCTTGGCCTCAAAATATTGTTCAAGACCAAAAAGGAAGTTTTCGACCTCTGTGGCATTGCGAGTACCATGGTATGTTGCCGGCGTGGGCACTTGAATGGCACTCAAGGTGCTAGTACTAGAGGTGGCAGTAAAGCCAACGGTTGGGCTAGTTTTGTGTGTAGCCCATTCAGTGCGAACGTCGGACACTTCCGAGCGTATAGCCCGTAACTCTTGCTCTACAAAGCTACGGATGTTGCGGAACTCACGTGTGAGGTCCTCTTTGAGGCTCTTTTGGAACTCGTGGATGGTAGACTTGGTTGCTTGAGTGATTTCGCCATAGTCCGTCTCCACGCAATCAAGACGGTCGACAACGTCGCTCAAGGTAGACTCCATCCCTGATACGGCTTCCTCCAAGCCAACAATCCGATATTCCAAGGCTTCCGTGGATGGACCCTTGGACTTACTCCTCTTGGCATGGGGACGTTGTTCATCACGTCCACGCCCTCGCTCTTCCGCTCTAGCAGCAACTTCGCTGTCGGATGCCATTGCTTCACGACCTAGTTGTGGTTGCTTAACTTGGCTCTGATACCAACTGTCACGGGGTTAAAGTTTGCGCAGCTAACCCGTGCGGCACTTAGACAATTTCTGGGCGAGATTGCTAAGTAAGCCTTGCTTGATCACTCTCAAAGGCTAGAGAGACTAGAGAAGGACTAGAAGAGCTTTGTAGGAAAATAAGGCAAAGTGTATTGCTAAGAGAAAGCTTTACAATGCTTTGAGTATTCTTTGCTTGGATGCTTTACAAATGAGAGGGGCTAGCTATTTATAGTGGTTCACCCCCTCCATGAATGTTCTAGACTACTCTAGGAGATTGAGTCTCTAGAATATTCTACATGTATCTAGTATTCATAACCCTAGATATTTACAAGAGGGTTCTAGAATGTTACTAGAGTCTTCCAAGGTTGACCTTGCTAGATGAGTGGAGAAGACTCTAGAATCTCCCAAGGGCTTGAGCCTAACTTTGGGTTTTGCTTTGGGCTTTGCTTTGGGCTTTGCTTGGGCTCCTTGGATCAGAATTGAGCGGGCCGTGACATTAGGCTCTCAAGACCTCAAGAGAAGAAGTACCAAAGGTAAAATTCTTATGCTTACTTACTTTGAAGAGATAGTTGCACACACTCACAAATTCATACATAACTCTTATTCATATATGTTGAGTATTTATACTTGTGTGCATTTTGATTTAAATGACTCTTGTTGATTTATTTGCATCTTGTAATTAGAGTTTTATGTCATGCTAGGCATTAGAATAGGATGCACTTTCATCACTCTTGAACTTGTTGAAAATGTGTGTTTGAGTGTTGAAAAATCAGGTTGTGTGTTGGTGGTGCGCTACTCGACCAGCGCAACATTCCAGTGGGATGCCACTAGTCATGTGCCATTGCACCCGCGAACAGCTGAAAAAGTAGGCATTGCGTTGGTGGTGCGCTACTTGACTAGCGCACCCCCACCAGCGTAACATTCCAGTGGATTGTGGCATGTGTTACGCCACTGGCCTGCGCCACTCGTCCAACACCTATTGTAAAATTAAGTTGTGCAATAGTGGTGCGCTACTCGACCAGCGCACGTCACCAGCGTACACAGAGGAAGCTGGAACTTTTTTTCCAAAACGACCTCACTTTGTTTGGATCTCATATATATATATATAACTCCTTGGTTTAAGGTCGTGTAAGAGTTCAGAACATCACATATTTTCCTTAGACCACATTTCAAAGGAAAAACATTTCCAAGAACTCATTTTTAATCACTCAAAGCATTCCCATGTGCATAAAAACTTCATCTTGCATCATCTAAGTTCATTTAGAGTGCATCAATGGATAGGGTTGCTTCATCACATCTTGTTTGGTAAGTTCTTTACTATCTTTTTACAAGTTAAGTGTTTTGCTTGCTAAACCTTCTCTTTAATTATTTGTATGCTCTTAGAACATCTTTAGATACAAATTATAGATTGTTGTGATAACATGATTGAGTGTTGTATTGTGATAGCTTCATAGGATTGTTTGGTCTATGTTTAACTAAGCTTCTTGAACATCTTATTTAGCTCTTGATATCTAGGATTGCATTAATTGTCATCTCATTATCCTAGATAAGCATATAAGGTTTCCTAGCCTTGTTTGTTCATTGAATATCATCATATATTCACTTAGGACATTTTATCTCTTCATTGAGAAGTAAGACTTGTGTTGCTTCCGGGAGTAGGTAGCTTAAATCGCAAGCAAGATGGACTAGGTTCACTTATACCGGGATTAGGTAGTGGTTGTGAATTTAAACCGGGATTAGGTTGTAATTCTCTTGCCATTAGTGGATTCGAGGTTCTAGTGTGGCGCACTCATCAGCCCGTGGTTTTTCCCATTTGGAGAGTTTCCATGTATATCTCAAGTGTCTTTAATATTTCTGTATTTATTACACTTGTGGTATTTTTTGTACCTAGATAGGGGCATTTTCGTAAACTTGACCTTGAATGAAAATTGGGTAAATTTTCTTAAAATCTATTCACCCCCCCCCCCCCCCTCTAGATTAATAATATACACACCATAATATTTTTTTCAATTGGTATCATAGCAGGTTCCTAGACATACATAGGTGATCCTTGCTCATTTTGGTGTGTGTTGCATTTTGTGTGTGTATTGATCATTCATACATTTGCATTTATATCATTCATTCATTAAACACAATGAGTGGAAATGGTGGCAACGAGGGAGCTTCTAGTACTAGACCTCCACTTCTCACCGAGTTAAATTATGCCTCATGGAAAGGCAAGATGGAGTCGTATATTTGCCAAATTCATGACAGGGCATGGATGGTTGTTGAAGATGGCTACATTCCACCCATGATGACTCCTACCGATGGAGGAGATGATGTACTCAAGCCAAAGGCACAGTGGAACTCACAAGAGTTTGAGGCATCGAAGTGGAATAGGAAGGCAATGCATGCCATTCTATGTGCAATGGATGATAACCAATACAAGTTGGTTCAAAATACTAGGATAGCTAATGAGGCATGGGATATCCTAGAAGTTGCACATGAGGGAACCGATGTGGTTAAGGAATCGAAGCTTCAAGTTCTCCAAACACAATTTGAATTGCTCAAGATGGATGAAAATGAGTGCTTCAATGACTTTGAAGTGAGGTTGATGGACATTGTAAACCAAAGTTATCAACTTGGTGATCCTTATTCGGATAGGAAGATCAAGCAGAAGATTATAAGACCTCTACCCGATAGATTTGAGTCTAAGGTGACGGCTTTAGAAGAGAATAGTGGTTACAAGGATATGAAGCCAAGTGAAGTGATTGGGAGACTTCTAGGTTATGAATCTAGGAAATGATCTAACCCCACACCATCGAAAAGGAAAAAAGATATTGCTTTGAAAGCCTCCAGAGTTGAGAAAGAGGAAAGTGATGACTCGGATGAAGAGATGGCCTTGTTAATGAGGAAGTTCAAGAAATTCTACATGTCCGAGAGGAAAAGTGTTGGATCCAAGGGTCAAGACTTTAAGAAAAAGGCTCCCTTTAAAAAGTTTGAGCCTAAGCATGAAAAGATCGAGAAGAAAGGAGTCCAATGCTTTGAATGTGGTGGGATACGTCACTTTGCCCCAGAATGTGCAAATCACAAGTTCAAGAGAAAGGGAAAAGTGATGGTTGCCACATGGAGTGAAAGTGATAACTCCAATGAAGGAAAATGAGTCTTCGGATGATGAAGATCTCATGGCTAACTTCATAGCATTTACATCCTCTCTTAGGAGTAAAGATGCTAGTGAAGAAAAGAATGAAAGTCAAGAGGAAAACTACTCAAGTGATGATGGATCTTCATCACAATCCATAAATGGAAGTGTGGATAGGATGGATCTCAAGGACTATATGGATAAGTTTGAGAGTTCAAAGTTAAAGAACAAGAATGAAATCAAGAGATTAAAAGAAGAAAACCTAGACCTCTCAACTCAAGTTGACCAACTAAATAAAGAGTTGGAGAGATCTAAGAGGAGTGAAGAAAGATTGAAGAAAGAGCGTGAAGATGCTAGAGAGTTGTTGGCCAAGATGAACTCTAGCACCAAAAAACTTGACCACATGCTAGATGTTGGAAAGAGACCAAGTGACAAGAAGGGGCTTGGGTTTGAAGATGACAAGGTGTCCTCCACTCCAAGCAAGACCATTTTTATAAGAAGCATGAACTTCAATGGGTCCTCTTCTCATCAATTATCTAGAAAGAAACTTGACATAGTAGAGTGTTCAAGTAGTGCTCAAGTGAATGTGGCATCAAGAAGCTTACCTCAAGCTCATCCTACATGGGCTCCTCAAGCTAATTTCCCTCAACCGAAAGCTCAAAAAGGGAAGATACCTATCATGCAAGCTAAACCAAGGAAGCAATCAAGTCTTGCTCAACAACAAAGAAGGAAAGCTCCTCAACAACAATCAAGACAACCACATAGACATGGGAAGGCTCCAATGCATCCTCAAGGTTATGGTATGATTCCTAACTTCATTCCTACATGTCATTTTTGTGGTATTGATGGTCACATTAGACCAAATTGCTTTAGATATATTAAATTGTGTAAGATTGAAAGCATGGTAGAGAAGAAAAAGACTAAAGTCATGATGCATGTCACTAGGAAAAATGGAACAACTTTGCATGATCCTAGGACACTTAGATCCCATGTACCATTGACCACTAGGAAGAAAATACTGTTCCTAGGTGGATTAGAAAGAATCAACACTTTTGTCATGTTGCAGAAATTGCCTTGAATGCTCATTCTTGTGATTTTTGGTATTTGGATAGTGGGTGCTCTAGGTACATGACTGGAAATAAGAGTTTCTTTGAGACTCTTGTGATGGAGGAAGGAGGAAATGTCACCTTTGGTGATGGATCCAAAAAGAAGGTTAAAGGAAAGGGAACCATTTCCATTCCCGGATTACCCTCCTTGTCCAATGCTTTGTATGTTGATGGTTTAAAAGCCAATTTGATAAGCATTTCACATCTTAGTGATGAAGGACTTTCCGTCTTGTTTAGGAAAAATGATTGTTCTATCATATTGCCAAATGGACAAACCTTGTTAAAAGGTATGAGATCTAGCAACAATTGCTATTGTCTTGAGGCTAGAGGTGTCTCTTTAATGTGTCCAAGGATGAACAAATTGAGTTGTGGCACAAAAGACTTGGTCACATGAACTTTAGGGATTTACGAATCTTAGATAAGTTCAATGTTGTGCGAGGCCTTCTCAAGCTTGGAAAAAAGGTGAATGGTGTTTGTGGACCTTGTCAACAAGGGAAACAAACCAAAAGTATGCACAAAAAGGGCAATTATTTAACCACCAAGAAACCTCTAGAGCTTCTCCACATGGATCTTATGGGTCCTATACAAACCGAGAGTTTAGGTGGAAAGAGATACATTTTTGTGTGTATAGATGATTTCTCTAGGTACACTTGGACTTATTTCCTTAAAGAAAAATCTGAAACTTTTGACAAGTTTAAAATGCTTTGTTCTAAAATTCAAAATGAAATGAACTCCAAGATTAAAAGTATTAAAAGGATTAGGAGTGACCATGGGAAGGAATTTGAGAATGCCTATTTTAAAAACTATTGCAATAGTCTAGGCATCTCTCATGAGTTTTCGGCTCCTAGGACACCTCAACAAAATGAAGTTATTGAGGGGAAAGATAAGGTTCTTCAAGAAATGGCCTGTGTGATGTTGCTTAGCAACAATGTTCCTAGGAATCTTTGGGCCAAAGCCGTCAATACGGCATACTACATAGGAAATAGAGTCTTTCTAAGGCCCCACACTAGGCAAACCTCCTATGAGTTATGGAAAGGTAGAAAGCCAAATGTTAGCCATTTCCACACCTTTGGAAGAAAATGCTACATTTTGAATGAGCGTGATCAACTTGGCAAGTTTAATACTAAGAGTGATGAGGGTATCTTTATTGACTATGTCTTGAATAGTAGAGCCTATAGAGTTTTCAATCTAAGGACTAGGACCGTAATGGAATAATCTAATGTTGTCATTGATGATACTAGGCTCAAATCTAATGACCATGAAGAGGAGGTAGATCTAGTTGATGACTCCCCTTTGGAGAAGGTTGTTGATGTCTCTAATGTTGAGAAGACTAACCTTGATGATGACATAACACAACCTATTGATAGGATTCCTCTCTTGAACTCAAAAGAACCTGCTCTATGGGTTAAGAAACTCCATGACAAAGATGACATCATTGGAGAGGTTAGTGAGGGTGTTAGGACTAGGCATCAAATGGCTAATCTAATTAGCTACACTTGTTACACCTCTCAAATAGAACCCAAGAAGGTTGATAAAGCCTTAAAGGATGAATTTTGGGTTCTTGCTATGCAAGAAGAGCTTAACTAATTTGAAATGAATGAGGTTTGGACTCTAGGTCCTAGGCCCAAGAACACAAATGTGATAGGCACCAAGTGGGTATATAGGAACAAATCCGATGAGGATGGCAACATTGTACGAAACAAGGCTAGGCTTGTAGCACAATGGTACTATCAAATTGAGGGTATTGACTTTAAGGAGACATTTGCTCCCGTTGTTAGGATTGAGTCCATTAGGTTTCTTTTATCCATTTCTTGTTTGCACAAGTTCAAATCATATCAAATGGATGTTAAGAGTGCCTTCCTCAATGGTTTCTTGTAAGAGGAAGTGTTTGTTGAGCAACTCAAAGGGTTTGTAGATCCTCACCACCCTAACCATGTATATCATCTCAATAAAGCTTTATATGGGTTGAAACAAGCACCAATGGCTTGGTATGAGCGTCTCGTCCAATATCTCATATACAATGGCTACATTATAGGTGGTGTTAACAAGACTCTATTAATCAAGAAAGACAAAGATGACCTCTATATAGCTCAAATCTATGTTGATGATATAATCTTTGGCTCTACAAATGACACCAAAGTCCAATAATTTGTTGATGTCATGTCTCATGAGTTTGAGATGAGTCTTGTTGGTGAGCTAAGTTACTTTCTAGGTTTATAAATTAAGCAAATAGATGATGGGATTTTCATATCCCAAACTAAGTATGCCAAAAACCTAGTGAAGAAATTTAGCCTTGAAAGTGCCAAACATTGTGATACACCCATGAGTACCACTTTGAAGCTAAGCAAAGATGCTAGTGGTGAAAGTGTGGACCAAACTTTATATCGTGGCATGATTGGTATCTTGCTCTATTCGACCGCAAGTAGGCCCAATATCTCTTTTAGTGTGGGTGTGTGTGGTAGGTACCAATCGGATCCTAAGGAGTCCCATCCCTCTTTCGTTAAGAGAATCATTAGATATGTGAATGGGACATCTAACTATGGAATTTGGTACTCTTTTAACACTAATGCTAGTCTTGTAGGCTTTAGCGATGAAGATTGGGCAAGAAATTGTGATGATAGGAAAAGTACATCGGGCAGTTGCTTTTTCCTTGGGAACAACCTTGTCTCTTGGTTTTACAAGAAGCAAAATTCGATTTCCTTGTCCACGGCTGAGGCCGAATACATTGCTGCTGGGAGTGGATGCACACAACTCTTTTGGATGAAGCAAAAGCTAGTTGACTATGGATTCAATCAAGGTACTCTTACTCTCTTTTGTGATAACATGAGTGCAATTAATATTTCCAAGAATCCGGTTCAACATTCTAGAACTAAGCATATTGACATCTGTCATCATTTCATTAGAGAACTAGTTGAGAACAAAGGCATAGTACTTGAGCATGTAGGTACTAATGATCAACTAGCGGATCTATTTACTAAACCCTTAGATGCTACTCGATTCAAGACTCTTAGTAGATCTATTGGGATTTGTTTAATCGAGTGATGAGTTGTGGTCTTTGACCCCATAAGGGGAACTCAAGCAAAGAGAGCTATTGTATACTTGTTGCATACAATTTCTTTTTTTTAAAAAAATGTTTATGCTCCTTTATTGATTGCTTGAGTAGCTTGGTTGCACTTATATATTATATTGTATTTTCTCAAATAAGTGTGAACCTTGCTTTGATTACAATCCATGTCATATTTATGTTCAAACATGCATTTTTGGACTAGAAGATCTACTTAGGAAGTACATATTCAATGACCTATAATTATCTCCATGACATGATGATTCTTTAATGACATGCAAATGAAATATGATAAAGCATGAATTGATGATTGCAATTGTTGAATGCAAAATATTGTGTGAAAAAAAAGCTAGTGAGACTAAAATGTTGCATCAATGTCTCTCTTTCTTTATTAGTTGAACATGGCTATTATCATACGGGTATCCTCCCGAAAAAATCAAATAGGGTGCAAAGTTGCTCATGCCATGTTTAGCTTATAAAGTTGGATATAGTGGCATTAAAATTTGATATCTATAAAATCTCTATATCCTTGCTTCCCTCATGACAAATGGTGAAATTGGTTTGAATTATATTGGAAACCTTTGTCATTTGCTTTGCCAAATACCATTGTTTTTGGACTTGAATGCAACATGTCTTGTATGCAAAGCATTTTTGATTCACACATTTTCTTCAAATAAATCTCCTTGTTTCTCTCCTATTAATAGAGTTATATAAATGTGGCTTATATAATTATGCAACAATCTTGTATGCTACTTTCTTTCTTTGCTTTGAGTGACCTGGTTGGGGACTTCTCCTTTGCCTATATCATGAAAAAAATGGGGAGTAGCATTGACTTAGCATTGACCTAGCATTGTGATAGAGGAGTAGCATGTTGTAGCATGTGTTAGCTTTAAGGGGAGTAGTACTTGTTTGAGGGGGAGATTACATGTAGGGGGAGTAACTCGTTGAGGGGGAGCATTGCATGAGCATTTCATGATGTCATACGCATATTATTGAATGCAACTGCTTTTGTTTTATATTCACTTGATCATCTCACATGCACTTGGTTGGAAAGTGTGTTTGTGCTTACTTTATGTGTAGGGTTGATAGTTCTACAAGGGATTGAAGATTTGAAGTTTTTTTTATATTTATCTCTTTGTAATGTAGAATATCTTCCCGGTTTTTTATTTTGTTTTGTGAGAATCAATGTGAGTGGTGGTTTTGTCACTAAATAGCCAAAGGGGGAGATTGTAAAGACCTCATTTGTTGATTGGCTTATATCGTGAACAAATCACATTCTTGGGGTATTATGTAAGGGTAGCATAGGCTCTCAAGACCTCAAAAGGAGAAGCACCGAAGGTAAAATTCTTGTGCTTACTTACTTTGAAGAGATAGTTGCACACACTCACAAATTCATGCATAACTCTTATTCATATATGTTGAGTATTTATACTTGTGTGCATTTTGATTTAAATGACTCTTGTTGATTTATTTGCATCTTGTAATTAGAGTTTTATGTCATGCTAGACATTAGAATAGGATGCACTTTCATCACTCTTGAACTTGTTGAAAATGTGTGTTTGAGTGTTTAAAAATAAGGTTGTGCGCTGGTGGTACGCTACTCGACCAGCGCACTTCACCAGCGCAACATTCCAGTGGAACGCAGCTAGTCATACGCCACTGAGCTGCGCCATTGCACCCACGCACAGTTGAAAAAGTGGGCATTGCGCTGGTGGTGCGCTACTCGACTAGCGCAGCCCCACCAGCGCAACATTCCAGTGGATTGTCGCATGTGTTACGCCATTGGCTTGTGCCACTCGTTTAGCGCCTATTGTAAAATTAGGCTATATGCTGGTGGTGCTCTACTCGACCAACGCACGTCACCAGCGCACACAGAGGAGGCTGGAACTTTTTTTCCAAAATGACCTCACTTTGTTTGGATCTCATATATATATATATAACTCATTGATTTAAGGTCGTGTAAGAGTTCAGAACATCACATATTTTCCTTAGAACACATTTCAAAGGAAAAAAACTTCCAATAACTCATTTTTAATCACTCAAAGCATTCTCATATGCATAAAAACTTCATCTTGCATCATCTAAGTTCATTTAGAGTGCATCAATGGATATGGTTGCTTTATCACATCTTGTTTGGTAAGTTCTTCACTATCTTCTTACAAGTTAGATGTTTTGCTTGCTAAACCTTCTCTTTAATTATTTGTATGCTCTTAGAACATCTTTAGATACAAATTTGAGATTGTTGTGATGACATGATTGAGTGTTGTATTGTGATAGCTTCATAGGATTGTTTGATCTATGTTTAGCTAAGCTTCTTGAACATGTCATTTAGCTCTTGATATCTAGGATTGCATTAATTGTCATCTCATTATCCTAGATAAGCATATAGGGTTTCCTAGCCTTGTTTGTTCATTGAATATCATCATATATTCACTTAGGTCATTTTATCTCTTCATTGAGAAGTAAGACTTGTGTTGCTTCCGGGAGTAGGTAGCTTAAATCGCAAGCAAGATGAACTAGGTTCACTTATACCGGGATTAGGTAGTGGTGGTGAATTTAAACCGAGATTAGGTTGTAATTCTCTTGCTATTAGTGGATTCGAGGTTCTAGTGTGGCGCACTCATCAGCCCGTGGTTTTTCCCATTTGGAGGGTTTCCACGTATATCTTAAGTGTCTTTAATATTTCCGTATTTATTACACTTGTGGTATTTTTTGTACTTAGATAAAGGCATTTTCGTAAACTTGACCTTTAATGAAAATTGGGTAAATTTTACCCCCCCCCCCCCCCCTTTAGATTAATATTATACACACCATAATATTTGTTTCAGGATGCAAGGAACAATGCATTGTGGATTCAAAAACTACTAGTTTTGCTCTCTCTCTCTCTCTTTCTCTCTCTTTCTCTTTAAAGAAAAGTAAGCTTACTTTTATGCCTCTTGAAAATCAATACAAAGTTTTTTTTTACTGAATTTATATTTGGACTCTTGTGTTCATCTTTAATTATTATATAAATTAAGATTTATATGATTAATCATCTTTTTGTTCATCTCTAATTATTATGTAAATTAAGATTTATAAGATTAATCACAGCAAAACTAATGAGAACTACTTGTAGAATTAATAACATCTTACGCCCTGTAAGCATCCAGCTAAAACTTAGTCGCATAAACTGTTGAATTGAATTAGAAATGGTACAAATAAATCAATACCTTTAACTTCTCAATCAAATCCTTCAAATTGACACCATTTTTGGTTTCTTTTGTATCAATAGAGTCCATCGTAGCTACATGACTTTCAATTTTTTACTCGAGATTCCCACTCATGACATAGGTGTTGGGACACCTGATGTTGTTTTCATACTCATCACTTCAATCAAAGCAACTATTAAAATATTGAATTGGTAACAGACAGGAACTTCAAGTGGAGGAGACAAGATTATACTTATTTTCTTACCTAAAGAATCAATCAACTTCAAAGTTTAGTTTAAAATATGACCAAAATGGTAAAGGTAATCCAGGTTCAATAAAGCAGATATTTGTGTAGCATTGACATAAGTTTACAGCTTTGTCAATGTAGCTACTCTTATAAAAGACACAATTTTCATAGAATAAATACCTGAAACTTACAAAAAAGCAACCAGACCAAGGAAATGACCATTATATCATATGATATAGTGTCCTCAAATTCAGTTTTCATCCATAAACTGGTCTTTACTCAACCATTAACATGTATGAATATGATAGTAGAGAGCATGCAATTCTTTGAATTATTTATGGGTTATTGTTCTAGTCTGTTTGGTTGCTGTGAAAATATTATGGAAATTGAAGACTTGAATCTTGTTGTTGTTATTATTCGTCTTTAAGAGAAATGATAGAACATAAAGAAAAAGATTTGTGATGTGATTTTGGTTGTATCTTTATTATTTTTATAAGAACAAAACAGGATTGCTATAAAATTCTGGTGGGTAGTTAATAATATTCATTTTGTAATTTTTGTGTGTATATGTATTTATATATTCGTTTTTTATTGGTTGTGGTTACTAACTGAGGTCTTTTTTGGGATGAATTTTGATGGTTTAGTTGAGTGTAATTTTCTATATTGATTATGTTAGCTTGATATTGTAGTCATCACAAATTATTTTTTACTTTTTGGGTGTTAATCTTACCTTTTATGAAGTTCTGTTAGTTATTTACTGATTTCATTTAGATTTTTTATGGGTATGACATGTCAGGGTTGAGTTCTTTTTCTTTTTTTCATTTATGTGGTCTTAGTTTCTATAGCATGGTGCATTTTATGTGATAATGATAGGAAATAGAACATGAACGAGTCTTATTTGACAATTGTTAGCTTGGTAGTTAACCTAGAAAACACTCGAAAAATAACTTTGAACTATTTTATTAAAATTTGTAAGGAAAATTGATAATCGTAACAGTTTGTTGTGGTTAAAATTTACTGATTTCAAATTCAAAACGGTTTTTACTACCGATTTAAATGTAGACAAAGTTCATTTATCAACGTATAGTGGATTTTGTTTTGTGCAACATATTCACTGATGTTAAGTTGTATTAGTCAGTGTTGTGAGATTTCAGTGACTAATTGTGCTTTGTATGTTATGAGTTGATTAGAGTCATGTAAATTTTATTATGATTCTACTTTTGATTTTGATTCAGAATTGATTTTTTAGGTTTAAGGTTTCTAATATTCATTTCTTGGAATGTAAATTTTGACACCTTATTGTGTATGTTCCTCTCATTGGGTGCTGTGTGAACTTAACTTGTACACGTATAAAAATTGAGATTTATGACTCATTACAAGAGGGAATGACAAGAATAAACAGCTAAAACGGATACCTCATATTAAGTCACTCGTCTCATTTTTACCTGGTATACTTCATGCTACTAGATATTATGAGCAATGTAAATCCGATCCTAAGCCTTTGGAGGTTGATGTTGTTGAACCGTACTTGATTCCTCAGCAACATGACATGTGAGAATATTTTTAATGTTTGTTTGTTTGTTTTCAACATTTTATTACTATTTCCACTTATTGATATTGATAACTATTATTGGTAAATACAGAAAGAGTTGCGGTGTGTTAATCATGAAGTACATGAAAAAATTTCTTCAAGATAATTGTTACCAAATGGACTTCACAGTGGACGATATGAAGGACATTAGAAATGAAACTGTCGAATGGTTTTTTAAAGCTTTAAAGTCTTGTCAATGACGCTATAAAGATGTTGCCATATAAACAGAGAAAATTCAAACCAAATTTTTTGGTAATGTTAACAAACAGAATTTCAAGTTAAAAAAACATTTGTAGAACCTAATTGTCAGTTTTTTACAAAATAATAGTGCAATTTTTTTGTTTATTCTCTCTTTCATTTTAAACACAATACGCATACCTAAATGTAAAATTAAGAATTGATCGTAACAATATCCTAATAATTTAACTCAAACCAAGTCCATGATTTTCTAACAAAAGTTGTACACATTTTCATCATTTTACATAATAAATAACAATCTAAATTGCAATGAATTACTTTAAAAAAAAAGTTTCAAAAAAAGTTTCAGCGGTTAATAACCAACACTCAACAAGTTTTAAAAGTTAACATCTGACACTTAACAAAAGTTGTAACGTTATAAAACAAAAGCTTCATGGTTTTGCTTCCATGATTGAGCATATCTGAATATTATGTCCAAGCACCCCGCATTTTCTGCAAGCACGCTGTCTACGGACAGGAGGTTTTTGCCCAACTGATGATGAACTTGATTTGCTAAAAGACTGTGCTTGACGAGGCTTAGTGTAAGCGATGCGATTGTGTCCAGATACTCAATAATTGGTACATACTCTTGTTTCAGACCCATCTAAGGAAGAACGTAGCCTAACTTTTTTTGTCTGCCCGATGGTCTTCTCCCTTCATGTGGATATACAATGTAAGAACTAACATATTCTGGAAGAACCCAAGTGGAAGGATAAAATGTTGAGCATTAAATATCCTATGTATGTCATGTTGGGCATGAAATATCTTATTTATGCAGTATTTTATTTAAGGCACGAAATATTTCATGTATATCATGTTGTGTATGAAATATCACATGTATGTCATGTTGGGCATGAAATATCCTATGTATGTCATGTTGGGCATGAAATATCTTATGTATGTCTTGTTTGGTATGAAATATCCCATTTATGCAGCATTTCATACGAGATATGAAATATTCCATGTATATCATGTTGTGCATGAAATATCTCATATATGTCATGTTGTGCATGAAATATCCCATGCATGTCATGTTGGGCATGAAATATCTTATTTATGCGGTATTCATCTAAGGCATGAAATATCTCATGTATATCATGTTGTGTATGAAATATCGCATGTATGTCATGTTGGGCATGAAATATCCTATGCATGTCATGTTTGGTATGAAATATCACCTTTATGCAGCATTTCATACAATACATGAAATATTCTATGTATATCATGTTGTGCATGAAATATCCTATGTATGCAAGGGCGGAGGTAGAGGGGGGCTGGTGAGGGCCATGGCCCCCCTCCCTCCAGAAAAAGGTCTAAAGTTCTTTCAAATATAATTATAAAATATAAGAAAATTTTAAATATTTTTCACTTTAGCCCCTCTAATATTTTTTGTTTTTATATATTGGCCCCCTAATCTTGAATTTCTGGCTTCGCCCCCTGTATGTATGCCAAATTGGGCATGAAATATCCTATGTATATCATGTTGGGTATAAAATATCCTATTTATGTCGTATTTCATGTATGGTATGAAATATCCCATATATATATATATATATCATGTTTTGTATGAAATATCTCATGTATGTCATGTTGGGTATTAAATATCTCATGTATGTCATATTCCATGCAATGCATGAAATATTCCATGGAAAGCATGAAATATTCCATGTATATTATGTTGTGTATGAAATATCTCATATATATCATGTTGGGCATGAAATATCCTATATATGTCATGTTGGGTATGAAATTTCCTATTTTTACAGTATTTCATATAAAACATGAAATATCCAATGTATATCATGTTGTATATGAAATATCTTATATATGTCATATTGGGTATGAAATATCTCATATATGTCATGTTAGGCATGAAATATCTCATGTACCTCAAAATTACATGATTGTACAGTATTATATGATGTGTCACGTTAAACATGAAATAACCAACTTATATTACTTTTACCGTGACACACTGCATGAAATATAATTTCAAACCGAAATCAAAGTTTCTCCAATTGTCACAAAAAAAAACTTCAAAATTGAAATAAAATAGCAAAGACCCATCAACAATACCATCTAAGAAATACAATAATACCATTGAAATTGAAGATTTACAAACCTTGAAGTTTTGAGGAGAGATTCAACTATAAACTAGAAATTTTCAAAAAACTCTTCCCAAATATTGGTTTCTTTGCGATTTCCATTCAAAATAACTTTAATTTCTTGACAAAATTTGTTAAGAACTAAGATTTGATAAAGATATGAGTGATAAAAAGATGGGTGATAGAGATGAGTGATAGAAAGAGATGAGTAATGAGGATTACTTTTTATTTTTGAATCTTAATTTGTTTAATTTTTGAGTGTTTTTAGACTTAACTGCAGTTCGGGTCGGTCGAACCGAAGAACCGAACCGTAAAAATTAAAATCAGAATGAGGATTTTCGGTTCCGGTTTTGGTTACAGAACCGAACCCAAACCCGAACCGGAACCGGTGTCGGGGCGGTTCGGTTCCAATTCTCATTTTTTAGAACCGGATTGAAACCGGTGGTTCTGATTCATTTCGAACTGACCGGTTCCTGATTTTTTTTTTCTTAAAAAAAATCAGATCATTCTTATGATCTTATCTGATCTCTCATTCAGTCTCTCAAAATTTCAACTCTCTCTCTCACAGACCCACTCTCCATCAACCACTCCTCCACGACTCCACCATTTTCTTCTTTCGACGGTTCGACCATCTTCTTCTTTCTTCTTTCTTCTTCTTCTTGCTTGGATCAAACGAGAGAGGGATGAGATTAGGGGTGGTTGTTGGTGGTCGCCGGTCGGTGATGGGTTTGATTTGTGTGGTGTGTGTGTGATTTGTGGTGTTATAGTAAAATGGTGATTTGTGATTTGTGGCCGATTACTGATAGAGTTTTTATTAATAATGGCCATTTGTGATTGGGTTTGATTTGTCTGGTGTGTGTGTGATTTGTTGTGTACTTGTTTGATTTGTGTTTGAACAATTGAATTGATGAAGGTGATTAGGGATTAGGATTTGAGAATTTGAGTTTGTTATTTAAAAAAAAAAAAGAACCGAAACCGTAACCTTCCTTTTGATTTCAGTTCTGATTCTAGTTCTCTAGGAATCGAAACCACCGGTTCTGAAACGGAATTAGAACCGGTGTCATGTCTAAGTGTTTTCAGGTGCTGTGGCAAGCAGTTGAAAATATATAATATAAACAAATGCCTTACTGGTTCTCGTCCTCCTTAGGGACAAGAAGATGAAATTCTACTGTGCTGACATTTTTCACAGCACATCCCAACGACCATTAATATTTATTCATTCTTTTATATTCTTTTAATTTGAAAATTGGGGTTTTAGGTGTGTCGAGGAGTGAGGAGGAGTGAGGTGGAATTGTGGAATGCGTTGTTGTAATTGTTATTTTTTTTATTTTTGTTTTTGTTTTTATCAAATCTAAATCAGTGGTCTATATACATATAAGTTCAAAAAAAAAAAAATCGGTGGAAATTAATGTTATGTTAATATTTTGATACTTAGAATAGAATTATGATTTAATTAGAGTTTATTATAGAGAGATATTGAAGATATGAGTGTAATTAATTGACGTATAAAGTATTTGATTTGCTTTTAATTAAAATAATTTATCCTTATTAGTAAAAAAAATTTAAGATATTTTTGTAATTAAATTTCTTAATAAAGAATAATGCTATTGACAATCCATTAAGTTTCTTTTTACACTCCATTTTATTTTATTTTATTATATGATAATTTTATTCTAATTGAAATTACTAACAAATACGAAGAAATTCTAAATACACGATCGAAGAATTTTGCTAGATTTCGATATAACTTGGTTTTTCGTTAATTTATCGCATTTCTCAATCTCTAAACATTTTTTTCAATATTATTAAAGTTTTATTTGATTCCGAAACGATTGAGAATGATTTACAACAAGAAACAAAATTAACAATTCTTTTTAAAGTGTGATTTTTACAGATTTTTTGTTTACATATACGAACAACAAGAACAAAAAAAAAATAGATTTTTTTCCAAGTGTTGTTGACTCCTAAATTTTTGAAAAAATAAAGTAAAAAAATGAAAACAAATTCAAAAACTTAGCGGCCCTTTTATTAGCCTTTATTTGACAAGACAATAAATGAATGAACAGTCTTCTCCTCAAATCATGATTATAAATTGCATCAATTTCAGTATTCAATTAAATAATAATAATAATAATTTTGAAACAAATTAACTTAAATAAAAATTTAGATTTTTATGATGATGTGTTTTCATAATTTATAAAAAGAATTGTCTATATTAATTTTCAATTATAAAGCAAATCAAATATACATGAAAATATAATCTAAGAATTATTAAATTTTCATTTACAAATTCCGGTAAACACACAAAGTTTGTCCATTTCTCATGTATCAAAATTATGTATCTAAGTGTTTTTTTTTATCTAACATATTTAAACACGTGGTCAAATAAAACACAGAGATCATACTATTTTTTTAAGCATTATCCGTAAAGGAACCCTAGTCGCCGCAGCTCATCTTTCGTCAGTCGCCGACTTCACCTGCATCACCAACCGTTGAACGTCAGTCGTCAGACCTTAGCCGCCGTAGATCCGAGATCGATCGATCCGTCGCACGATCCAGTTCTTTCGCTGACACGTCCCAGTTCTGTAGCCGACTTCGCCCGTTGAACTTCAGTCGCCAGTCCGCCGTAGATCCAAGATCGATCGAAGACCCTGCTCCGTCGCTCTATCCAGATCTGTGGCCGACCTCGCTCTTACCCCGTCGATCTACTGTCACACCGTCCGATCGCCGCTGCCATCCGCTCACCTAGCTAGTTCCCGATCTCGTTCTTTTTGTTGGGAAGAAATTTGAGTTATAAATCTTGAATAATTTTTTTATTATCTTTATTATTGTTTAAACTTACGGCCGTTATGGAGGTATCAGAGCTATTTCTAGAACTTGAATTGCGAACTAGAGACCCTTCAATCCAAAAAGACTTTCACACGAATGGACTTTCGAATCCCAAGCCAGTAATGAAATCTTAGGCCCAAGCAATCTCATCCGCCATTGCCCCAGTGTCTTCGGCTCTAAAGAAAATAGGTGATTATGTTGCAATCAAAGTCAACCCAAAAGCTTATGAAGAACGGTTGAAACTTTGTAGTTACTCTCTTATTGGTCGATTCATTTTGTCAAAGGGAGAGGAACCATGGAAGGTATTGGCTCTTAAATAAAAACTTCAGTCTTTTTGGAAATTGAACTCTCAATGGCGTCATATCTCTCTTGGGCGGGGACTCTTCCAGATTCTTTTGAATTATAAGGAAGATAAAGCAAAAGTTTGGCGCATCAGACCTCTACATTTGAAACCTGGAACTCTAAGGCTTCAGCCATGGACTTAGAATTTTAATCCCAACACACATCGCACAACGAATGCCCAAATATGGGTACGGTTTTATGATCTACCTTGGGAGTTTTGGCACCCCCAAATCCTTTCAGAAATGGCACGTGGAATCGGAATTCCTCTTAAATTCGATAGAGCTACCCTAGAGGGTGATTATGGCCATTTCGCCCGCATGCTGATTGATGTTGATTTTTTTTAAGCCTTTGCCTGATTCCATTATGATAGAGGTAGGGGATGATTGTTTTTTTTAGACTCTTTTATTTGAGAATGTCCCAAGTTTTTGCTCATTTTGTTGCTCTATTGGTCATTCGGCCGCTTCATGTCACCATACGACTAGATTTACAGGGAATATCACTGTTGAGCCAAATGATAAGATTTCGGAAAAAGGAAGATCCAAAATTAGACAAGAGTATAGACCGAAACACAAGTCAAGAGATGTCCCGACCTCTCGAGTCTTTGAGACTATCAAATCGGGTATTGATGTCATTGTGACCAAACCTGTTACCTCTCCTCCAAACAAGACAACTTTAGATCCGACAGCCTCTTCTAGTTCACTTAGGCCAATCATTCCCAATGGACATGGGGAGGCCTTGAAAAATGATGCTTATTTGGATTATTCCAAAGACCCATTACACACTGAGTATATGGATATAGATCCCACGTCATATCCTATTATTGCTGATATGGAGGCCTCAATTGATCCTCCCATGGTAGAACCACATTTGTACAATCCTGAGGGTGAAGCTAGCTCTGATACTGATAGTGAAGGCACCGAATCTGACTTCAGCCGCCCCACAACTTTAGACATTACAAGTGTTCAAGGAGGAGAATCTTAGGCAGATCAATCAGAAGATTCAGGTTGGAAGGAGGTTACCACCAAAAAAGGTAAGAAAAATAAGAAACAACTTTCCAATGTGGTTTCGCCCAAAACTAGGGCTGCTGAAAATAAATTAGTATGTAAATGATTGTCCTTTATTGGAACTGTAGAGGTATTGCAAACATCGATACTCAATGTACTTTGAAAGATTTTGTTCTCGTTATAGACCGAATTTTGTTTGCCTTGCTGAACCATTGTGTGCATTTGATTCTATTTCTCCTACTTTTTGGCGCTCTATAGGGCTAAATTTTATTGGTTCTAATGCCAGAAGTACTCCTAGTATGTGGATTTTTAGGTCTACTGCCTTTCAAAATGCTACTATTGTTCTGTCTCACTCTTAACATGTTACGATTTCTGCTACTTTTTATGGGAAAGACATCAGATCTCTTTTATTTATGTTAGTGTAAACTACATCACTCGTAGATCACTTTGGAGCTCTCTCATTTAAATTGTTGATTCAGACATTCCATGGCTTGTTATTGGGGATTTTAACTCGGTTCTAGGAGCTCATGAGACTACTGGTAACATTTCTACTATTTTCTATGATGATTTTCGTGCTGCTTTAACGGTCTGTGATCTTGTTGACATTGAAACGAAAGGAGTTTTTTATACCCGGATTGGTCGAGGCAGGCGAGGTATGGTTCTTTCTCGTTTAGACAGAGCAGTTTGTTCCCACTCATTTCTGACATCTTTGTCTCAAATCGCTTGTGTTACCCTACCTATATCTCATTCAGATCATCACCCATTATTGGTTTCTTGTTCTGCAAGTGTATCGTTAGGTCCACGGCCCTTCAGGTTTCAAGGTATGTGAGTTTCTCATCCCTCATTTCTTAATTTGGTTAGATCGGTTTGGTCATCCTCTTTCATTGGAAGTGGCACTAGGATTGTTGTTCAGAAATTGAAGCTTTTGAAAAAGGCTTTGAGGAAGTGGAATCGGGAGGTGTTTGGGGATATTACATTGAATGTCACTAAGGCTAATGAGAAAGTGATGCTTATTTAAGGCAGGATTGGTTCTAAAGGTTTTACAGATGATCTTTTTCATCTTGAGACCGTCGATTTAGATGATCTGGATAGTGCTTTAAAACAACAAGAAATTTTTCTGAAAGACAAAAGTAGAGTCAGGTGGCTTGCTGAGGGAGATCAGAATTGTAATTTTTTTCACTCTCTATTGAATCGTAGAAGGGGAAACAAGACTCTTTCCTCCATTCAAATTGGTGAACATATTTCTAATAATCTTGTGGATATTGGTGAGCATGTTTCCTCTTTTTATCAGCATCTATTTTTGGATTCTGTCAATAATAGTTTAGACCTCTCTATAATTAGAGAGCATGTGCCTTCATTGGTTACTGCTGATGAAAATACTTCGATTCTCCGGGTTCCCTCTTTTGATGAAGTGAGGAATACAGTTTTTGCCATGGATCCTCTGAGTGCTCCTGGTCATGATGGTTTCTCAGGCAAATTTTATTCTCATTGTTGGGAAATTGTGGGTCATGATGTGGTTTTGGCCGTGCAGGAATTTTTTCACTCTGGTCGAGTCTTTCTGGGTTTGAATTCTAATTTCTTGGTCCTTATTCCAAAGAATTTGAACGCTCTTTTGGTCAAACAGTTTCGGCCGATTGCCCTAGGTAATTTTCTGTTTAAGGTTATCACTAAGATTATTGCTGATCGCTTGGCCAAAATTTGCTCCCATATTATATCTCCAAATCAATTTGGTTTTATCAGGGTCGTCAAATCGGGGATTGTATTGTTGGTGCTTCTGAATGTTTTAATGTGTTAAATAACTGTAGTCGCAGTGGGCACTTGGCCTTATAAATAGACATTCGAAAGGCTCTTGACTCCATCAATTGGCGTTTTATCTTTGAAGTCCTTCTTTGTTTTGGCTTCTCTGAGAGTTTTATTGATTGTGTTGCATCTATTTTTAGTTATACTAGTATCTCAGTTCTTATTAATGGATCCCCTCAAGGTTATTTTCCCTATTCATGTGGAGTTCGGCAAGGTGATCCACTTTCCCCTCTTCTCTTTTGTTTGGCGGAAGATTTTTTAAGCAGATACCTTACGCATCTTATAGACTCGGGCACTATGACTTCTATCTCTTCTCCAGTTGGGATTCGTGCCCTTTCGCATTTTCTATATACTGATGATGTTATTCTCTTCTGTCGGGGCTTCTCCTCAGAATTTACAAGTAATTTTAAATGCTTTTGCACTTTATGGCTCTCTCTTGGGTCAGCAAGTTAATTGGGAAAAATCTTCCTTTTTTTTTTGGCAAAGGCATATATGGGCCTTGTATTGCTAACTTTCTTTCAATGTCTGGGATGCGTAAGGGCGGAGATTCAATGATGTATATAAGGGTCCCTATTTTCATTGGGGCGCCTAAGAGTCGATGGGTGATTCCATAGGCTGATAAAATTAAAAGTAAATTGGAATCATGGAAGGGTTTCTCTCTTTCAATGGCAGATAGGTTATGTCTTATTGATTCAGTGATTATAGGTGTCTTCCTGCATTCCTTTCAAGTTTATCGTTGGCCTTCATCTCTTTTAAAAGATTTTAATGCTGTTATTCAGAATTTTTTTTGAACTGGTTCGATTGACGGTAGTAAATCTGTCCAAGTTGCTTGGAAATCTTGTTGTAGGCCTAAGGATGGTGGTGGTCTTGGTGTGAAAGACCTTTGTATTCTTAACAAAGACATGCTTAAGAAATTCACTTGGAAGATGTTGACTGAGGAGTCCCTTGTTTTCACATATCTTCGGGCTCGATTTTTTACCCAGGATCACAAACCTAGAACGTGGTATGTTGCTTCTTCTGTTTGGCCAGGTCTAAAATTGCATTATACTCCCCTGATGATTGAGTCTAGATGGTTGGTTGGTCTTCATTCTAAGGTCCGTTTTTGGTCGGATAACTGGTTGGGATATCCTTTGATTGACTTGGTTGAGGATAGGTCTTCATTACAACCTCTGCTGGATTCTGTTGTGGGTGATATTTACTCAGATACTGCGGGTTGGAATATTCCTACTTCTTTTAAAGCTTCCTACCCAGATGTTGCTTATGAGATTGAGAATGTGGTGGTTAGCACTAATCCAGACTTGTTAGTTTGGACTTGTTCATTGGATGGTTCTGTTTCCTGTAAATCTGTTTATACCTCTCTCTTTGAGGTTAGGAGTTCTGTGTTTTGGGGTAAACAGATCTAGGCGTCTTTCATTCCTCCTTCTCGCTCTGTCCATATTTGGTAGCTATTTCATGGTAAGATTCCCACAGACATTGCGTTGCGTGCCAGAGGTTATATTTTTCTATCACGTTGTAGATTTTGCTGTGCTGTAGAGGAGGACTTAAGGCATCTTTTTCTTGATTGTCCTTTTGTTCGTGGATTGTGGGATGCTGTATCCTCTAATTTTGGCCATAAATTTAAGTTAGATGGTACTTGTTTGGACCTTTGGCAGGAGGCAGTGAGAGTTATATTTAGCACTTAACTGAAAACTCTCTGGCGGGTTTCTATCATCACAGTTTTCTAGGTGGTGTGGTTCTTCAGGAACCAAGCTACTTTTAAGGATGGCAAGATTGTCTTTGTTGATGCCCTTTCATTACTTTGGCATTCTGTTCGCGAGGCAGACTCTCTTTAGTATGGCACTATGAAGAATTCAGTGGATGAGATTTAGATTCTTCAACGGCTCCATGTCTCTGGTCGCTCTCCATAGGCTCCTCGTATTTTAGAGGTTAATTGGCGTCCTCCCCCATCGGGTTGTCTTAAGGTTAACACGGACGGGGCCGCTTTTGGTAGTCCTGGTCTTGCTGGTTGTGCAAGGGTTTTTCGCACATGCAGGGGTTTTGTTAAAGGTTGTTTTGCTATTCCTCTTGGTGTCTGTTTTGCTTTTGAGGCTGAATTGGCTGCTGCCATTTACGCTATTGAATATGCTTGGACTTTTGGCTGGCGTCGGTTATGGTTGGAGAGTGATTCTACTTTTGTAGTGGATATCCTTCGTTCTAGGTCTCGTAAGGTTCCTTGGGTTTGGCGCACCGCTTAGAATAGGTGTTTGGGTTTAATCTCTCAAATGGATTTTGTTGTGACTCATATCTATCAAGAAGGTAATCAAGTTGCAGATAGTTTAGCTTACAGGAGCCCCAATATCGTCTCTCCTACATGGTGGTGGAATGCTTCGAACTTTTACAACCTTTTTATTTTCAATGATTATTGTAGCAGACCTTCTTTTAGGTTCTGTTGATCTGTTTTCTTCTTTAGTTTTCTGTTATGTTTTGTTTGATTTCTTTTTTCTTTAATAAAATGTTGGGTTAGCACCCCCAACAACCTTATCAAAAAAAAAATCCATACATATGAAACATAATTAATTTTATTAATAATTCAATTAATCAATCATAATCTTAATTCTTAGATATGGTAGTCTCAGTGTTTAATATAGAAAAAAAAATATAATTATTTATTTTGTTAAAAGTATTTTAATCTTGAAAGTTGAAACAGTAAAACAAAAATCCAACAAACTTTTTTAAAAGAAAAAAATCAAATAAACTTATACAAAAATAACTATATATATTTAATTATTTTGTTTGGCTTTATCAATTGATGTTATTTAAACTTAACTTATTCAATAGTGTTAGTCTTAAAAGTCCACATAACAGAAGTGCCAATTTCACCATTGGAGATCAGATGGCAAGCATCATGTCTCCTCAGCTCGGAGGAGATCTCATCTATTTTATTTTAATTTTTTTGTTATTATTTGATTTTAAAATCTTAAATTTGTTTTTAATAACAAATTAAAATAATTAAAATAATTAATAAATAGGTAACTCAAGAGAAATTTAGATATTTCATAATATTTAACTAGTCAACTATTAACTATAACGATCAACTTTTAAACTAAAAGTATTTATCTGTAATTTCGACAAAAGTTCAATCTACCTACACATTCAACAAATGTGAGGGCATTTGATTGCAATTTGTCCTATTTTAAATTATCGTGTGTTATGCGTGAGTGATTTTACATATACGACCAAACTTAACTAAAAAGCTAAAAACAATAAAGAGCACAATCAAAACTTTTTATATGATCGTATGTTTTGCATGTATTATTTTATATATATGAATAAAAACAAAAACAGTGCAGAGAGCCATCAAAACGTTTTAAATGATCACGCGTCATGCTAACAATATATAAACGAGTAATATCACTTTAATTAAATTTAGTATCCAAATTTGATACATAAATAATATAGTAACAATCTAATAAATTGATTTAAATCATATAAATATAATTCAATTTGATGTCCAAATCTAATATATAAATGATACAGTAATAATCTAATCAATTGATTTAAATTATATAAATTTAATCCAATTTAAATGAATGGACTAAACTGTTACTATATTATTTTGACTTCAGATTTAAATATTAAATTTAAATAAAATAGCATTACTTATAATATATATATATATATATATATATATATATATATATATATATATATATATATATATATATATATATTATAGGGTGCCATGGCTTCCCCAGAAGAATTTGTTTTTCCAAAAGTTTAAATTCATCCATACGATTTTATATAAATATATTATATTCTAAAGGTAATTGTCCTTTATTGGCTGTCAATTTTGATTATTTTTAAATCACTGTAATTTGTGAATCTTATTTTTAAAAGAATGAACCTTGTTATAGGTCAGTTTAAAATTAAAAATATTATTATTATAATAAACAAAGAAATGTCCAATTTTATCTTTAACTTTAAAGATAATATATTTCTTAACTGATTTATTATATATTAGTAGCTCGTCTAACCTATATATGTATATACTTGTATTTTTTTTTTTCCAGCTTTTCAATTAGTGGAAATTGTTAAAAATAACCACAACTATTATGGAAATTTTATTTTTAATTACATACAAAAATTTATTTGTTAATAGCCATTTTTTTGAGAAATTACTTAAATGCTCTCATATAAAAACTATCCCCAAACACTTTCTCACTCTTTTCTCTCTTTTTTTTCTCTCCTTTCCCCTTCTCTCTCTCCCTGATCTCTCTCTCCCGTCGACGGCGTGCCGGCAAACCGTTTAAGGTATGTAAAACGTTGCCGGCCTCCTCTCTCTCTCTCTCTCACCAAACCTCTCTTTCTCTCTCCCCGTAGATCTCTCTCTTCTTTCTCTCTCTTTCACTCACCTCTCTTTCTCTCTCCTTTCCTTTCTCTCTCACATGTCGTCGATGGCTTGCCGGAGTGCCGTCGCCTTGGCTTCACGACCGTCCAGCAACGCCGTCGAGCTCCCCCTCCGTCGGTGAGTAGATCTGCCGAAAAAAATGGAAGTAAACGAAATACCTAAAAACCCAGATCATTTCAAGTTTCAACATTTCAATTTAGTTAAGATTTCAAGTTTCAACATTTCAATTTAGTCAAGATTTCAAGTTTCAACATTTCAATTTAGTCACAATTTCAAGTTTTAAAATTTAAAAACGAAAAACTTAAAAACCCAGAACATTTCAAGTTTTAACATTTCAATTTAGTCAAGATTTCAAGTTTCAACATTTCAATTTAAGCAAGATTTCAAGTTTCAAGTTTCAAGTTTCAAGTTTCTAGTCGTGATTTCAAGTTTGATTCCAGGTTTAAGTCAGGTTTCAAGTTTGCTTTCAGTTTTAAAGAAAAAATCAAATCCAGTGGTATTTTTATAATTTATGTACATACACTATTTTTTTTTAAAAAAGTGACTATTAATAAATAAAATTTCAAAAGTGGTTACAAACAAAAGTTTAATGTTTCTCATGACTATTTTTGATTTTCTCTATTTCAATTAAGCAATTTCATTCCTACTACTTTAGTTAAATTCTCCCTATTCTTCGGTTAAATAATTTAAGGTACATGATTATTAATTAATAAATATTTTGGGGTTTTTCTTTATATTTGTTTTTTTTTGTGGCTACTAATATAATTTTTTTAATGAATTCTTCTTCAAAAAAAAAATGATTTTGTTACATTTATTATACTAGTTTGTTATTTAAACGTTTATTTATTTAAATTAGTTCGATTTTTTTCATTTGATCTTTAGATGAGAAAGCCGTCGATGGAATTTCAAAAGAATTAAAACCTCATAAGTCGATTCATCTTCGGCAACATTTAATATTAATATTCTGGCCAGCTTCTGAAAATCAATCCACGGAATCTCAAACAAATGATATTAAATAATATAATAAATATTTGGAGCAGAACACAAGATTGCGTCGACAATATAGGATTATCCCGTCAGTGAACGTGATGACATTCGTAGAGCTTATATTAAAGTTGATCAATTCCAACTTATTCTTGACTGGCCAGCTTCTGAAAATCAATCCACGAAATCTCCAAAAAAATTATATTAAATAATATAATGAATATTTGGAGCGGAACACAAGATTGCATCGACAAATATAGGATTATCCCGTCAATGAACGTGATGACATTCGTAGAGCTTATATTCAAGTTGGTCAATTCCAACTTATTCTTGATCATTATAAAAAATTTGGACCATTTGATTCGATGATATGCCCCTCACACATACACCATTTGATTCAACATTTTTTTCTTTCTTTATTTGGATTTTTTTCCTTTTAAAAAAATGTGCCATTTCTATTTGATAAAAAATAACCTAGAAAATCAAAGCTCATAAGTTGAAAAAGGGAAAGATCAACAAAAAAATAATGATAATGGAAAAAATTTACATTTGTTTCCTTTACTTCCGTTTGTTTTGTTATTTTTATTTTCATTTTTATAAATGTTATTATATATTATTATTATATATGAGTTTATTTTTTATTTTATTTTTTTGATTTTTTTTCCCTTTTCAATTTCCGGGCAATGATTTTCTGGGGGCTTTGTTTTATCAAATTGAAATAATGCAATTTTTAAAAAGGAAACAAATCCAAAAAAAAAAAGAATGAAATTTATGAGCTTTGATTTTTTGGATTTTCTGTGTTTCCTTTTGTTTTGTTATTTTCTTTTTTATTTTCATAAATATGTTTTTATATATTAATATTAAATATGAGTTTATTTAAAATTATATGTACGAGTTTATTTTCAATTATATAAGTAGATTTAAATTAGTTTAAACAAATTATAAAATTATATATAAACATTTAAATCAACAAATCTTTAACAATGAGCTAATGTAGCTCAGTGGCTAAAGCGTGTCTTTGAACCTTAATGGAGGAATTTTAATTTTTTTATAATTGTTTTCAGTGGTTGACCAACTATTATTGAAATTAGAGGGATTAAAAGAAAAATATTTGTAAGGGTAAAATTTTATTTTTGCACAGTCTATTATAGTTGACCCTATGATAAAAACTTAAAAAAAAAAGGTAATAATTCATTAAAAAGTAAAGACTTTAGAGTTAATACCCCTTTTAAAATATAGTTATGTAGAGACGTGCCCGTGAGAGGGCCCTTTAGAAAAAAACCAAGATATTAATAACATAAATATAATATTTTTATTTAAATTTAATAAAATATAAATATTTTGTTGTTCAAAGCAAGTAGTAAATATTGTGTGTTATATGTATATTTTGTCGAATGTACATGTCACTGATAGGTAGGATAATCCCTTAAACAAATGCCAGATGAACATCCGAGTTGGCATCTAGAAGATACCCTTCAAGACATCATAAAGGAATAAGAACCCGAGTAAGTCAGAACACGGGTATTCTGCACGTTGTGTCCTACTCGGGACAAAGTACTTAGCACGTTATGTTCTACCCGGGACAAGACGAGAAATCCGAATAACGAAATCCAGCACACGATTCACACGTGGGAAAACCAAGAATCATGCTCCAATACGCAAGACATTCATATCAAAGGAAGCTTCTAGAAAGATAATACACCTGTTAACGGGAAATTTGCTCAAGATGAGAAATTTCAACTAACACCCTCAAGACCACTACCGCGGAGGTGGTGACCGGGGTCAGTACCTTAGATAACTGACATGTTAAGATAGAAACGAATATTTGAATGATAATGTGATAGCAAATGAAATCTTTATTTTTGATCACTCGTGGTATACAGAAATCTCTTACATACACTCACAATCTCTCTAGGGCATAGAAGGGTGGCAACCTCGTGCCAGTCGAATAGTAGAAACAATGGCGGCCGTGTTCTAATTACAGAATTTAGGCCCTCTTCCTTATCTTTTTCTCCTATTTTTTTTCCTCTCCGTTGGAATGCTTGGGCATATTTATACATGACCGAGATAATTTGAACGGGTGTATCTCCTGCCTTGATTCTCTAAACCTGTTCCCTCCTTATCGGGCGGGATCCTCTAATTAAAAGTCGTTGACTTCGAGCGAATAACAGACTCAGGATTATTGTTGGTGGAGATAAGTTTGTTTTCTCTTTGGGAACAAATTCTTGTCTTACACGTATGCAGAATTTAATGTTCGTTATAACGTAGATATGATCATGTGTATATTCACGGCATGATTCTTCATAGAGGTCATCGAGTCAGCTGCTTGTTGTTTCGTAGAGCGAGGTAGATCCATGCTTTAGTTCTGGTCTCAAAAGGTTGGGACGACCTTATGGGCACTTACCGGGGATAGTGTAGATTAGACGAGATTCTTCTTTTATGTTTAGGTAGGTTATAGGTGTCCCTTAGCAAATTAGTGAATGTGATCCACCTACAGCCTCTCTCTTTGTATCTGACAGGGACAGCGGGCTTCTGGAGAGGTAGGTAAGCTTCTGGCTTAGGTTACGAGTTAAATCTGAACTCGGGAAGCCTTGGTCTAGAAGGAGCTCACTCTTGTTTGTGTCGGGCTTGCTTCTTACGGTCGACAAACCTTTCTCACTTTTACGGGGTGGTTTTAGAGCCCGACCTTAGGAACCGAGGTTCCAGGATAGGTGATCTCGAGAAGCCCAGATTCTAGTGTTCGGATGACGGCTCGACCTGGTTGTGCCTAGCTTTATCCTTGATAATTTTGAAGCCCGATGATCCTTCCCTACTTCTACGGAGTGGCTTTATGGTTCGCTCGGGGTCCCATGAATGGTGAATTATAGCTTTGATTCGAGCTAGGAGAGTGGAAAATTTCTCTTTGATCCCCTTGCCAAAATTTACTATTAAAAGAAGTTCCCTCTGACTTGAACACTGGTGATGAGTCAGATTCCTTATTTTTGAAATGGGAAATTTTCCGTTACCAAATCATTATTGAGGATCTCGAATGAAATCTTCTCATTAATTGCTCAGGTGACGTGGCGAGCACGGACTGGCGTACTCTTCGAAGAAATCCAATTGTGTTATGGCCCTCTCCATGGTTCAAGGTAATCCCCCCGAGGATTTCATCAATGCCACTACCATCCTAGCTCCTATTTAAATTCAAACTCATCGCTGCTTCCTTATGCATTCCTTCAATTTCAAATTTTCGAACTTCTTTTCGCTATATTTCCTGTCGATTTTCCTTTTTCCTCAGCCCCCAAACCTTTTTCTACCATGTCAAAGATCATTCATGACTCCGTTGACTCCCTTATTAAGGGCACAAAGGTTTCAAGTCTTGCCCAAGGAAAGCGGTCTTGACAAGACCTAGACGGGGACGACTCACCTCCATCCTCACAACTTCGTCGATCGAACCGGAATGTAGCAATTGGGATTGGGTTTTCTAACCAACCAGACAATCTTCTGAACTTGGTTGATGAGGATTCTGGTGAAGAGAATAGGGTCTACGTTACTGGAAAGGACCAAGTCATTGTTGTTGGTCCTTCTTTAGAGAGGCGTCTTCCATATGACTTCAGGGTCATTCCAGACTCTATCGTTGACCCAAAGTCGATCAATCGTCTGAGGTCCAGATATGGAATTCCTGATAGCGTCACCCAAACATTCCCTTTTTGAAATTACGACGTCTTTAACCCACCCAAAAGAGTGCTCCCCATCCACTTTACGGCCTTCGAGAGTTGGATAAGGCTCCCTTTTCATCATACCCTTCGGTAAGCTCTCAACGCCCTTCAGTTAGCTCCCCTCCAATTGACACCCGGCTTCTGGAGGCACATGATTGGCTTCCTCTTGCTGTAGAGGGAGTAGTACGAGCTAAGCAAGATAGCCATGAAGCCCGGAGCAGAGGAGCTTGCTTTTATCTTTCAAATTAGGAGCCTGGCCGGGGTCCTTCGAGGTTAGTTTTACGCTAAGGCCAAGAACAATTTTAATTTCATCATCCCTGGAGCTTCAAGGAAAGACCCAGGCTGGAATGAAGAATGGATATTGGCTGGTGATAATTGGTGAAGCTCGATCTTTATAGATGGGCACGAGTTTGTGATCCCCACGACTTTCAACGATAAGCTCACGTGGAGCCGATATACCTTGTCTGCCGAGTCTGAGGTGGTGCTGAAAGCTATCCTTGCCAGAAACTACTTGAACCTGAAGTTCTCGACCGCTGACCCTTTTAATCTTCGTCGGGTAAACCGCTATCTATGAATATCCAACGCTACTCCTCATAAGTACTTTGAACCATCAAGTTTTATGTCGTTGAATGGTTTAATTTTGATGGTTTTACCCATTTTTTTAACAGTTTTTGTTGTTACTCTAACTTCCCTTGAAGCCCACCAAGCTCTCACTCCTCTCCCTTCTGCCAAGTCGAGTCGGGAAAACCCTCTGATTACCCACTCCAGCTGGGGTTCCGTCTGCTCCTGCTCCATCCTCTTCCCTACACAGGTCTAAGTTATCAATCCTCGTCTCTCGGGCTGCCAAGGTACGGGAAAAAAGGGGCCTTCGTTTCTCAAGCCGCTAACACAGTAATGTCAGCTCTTGCTCTAGGTACCCTTACTCCTGCTTCTGTTCTTGACGCCCATGCTCCGTGCCTGCTAGATACTTCTGCCTCTTCTTCTGTACTCCCAGTCTCCCATGCTTCAAAGGACCCCAGAGCTGGTGTTGAAGGGGTTTCCCTTGCTTGCCTGCCTGATCAATCTGGCTCTGCATTTCAAGATGAGGTTATAAGGCGATTTGTTGCTTCCTGCCTTGGGGGCAATCTTTCTATGATGGCTTCAATGCCCATAGATATTCTGGTTACCAAGGGATCTGCCCTCTTGGCCGAGGTAGTCATCGCCTTTCATTTTCTCATGTAATAGCTTAATTTGACGTTTCCTAACTTGAAATCCATTTGTAGGCCTTCAAATTTCAAGTAGCCATGGGTCACCAGGTAGCTTCTCTCCGCGACCAGGCATCCAGGGTTGAAGCTGAAGCTGAGTGAGCCATGAAATTGTTGGTGGGGGATCAAGCTTTGGTACAGGAGATGGCCTCTAGCCAGAGGGGGATGAACCACGACTGGCCAAACTTCAGTGCGACCATAAGAGGTTGAAGCGGTCTTTCAATCAACCCTTCGGTTTTAGCGTCGAGCCAGTCAGCGGGATAATTGGGAGGAAAAAACGAAGGTACCAGATATTGAGAACCATGATCTGCAAGCCCAAGTTGCCAAGCTTCAGACTGAGGTAGATTCCTCCTTCAGCGAGGGATACTTCTACGCCTCCTACCAAGTTGCTGAAGCCATCCCTTCCCCCTTCAATCTGTTAATTATTGCCAACTGGAACATGGAGGAGATATTGACCAAGGTCTTAGAGATGTCTCGTCCCTTGGGTGATAAATTGGATCCCTCTAATATGGCCGAAGCCGGGAAGCAACCAGCAGTGTTAGACCATCCTTCTCATCCTTCTCATCCTTCTTTCGTCTTTCCAATGCTAGGTCCTGAAGAATCCTCAAGGGGGGTTCTACCCACCGAGCCAGAAGGAGGCCTTACAAAAGCCTAAGACCCCTCTAAAGTGCCTATAAAGGGAGAACCAGCAGTGGAAGAGAGCATGCCAAAGTCAATGGCCAACCTTATTGATGCAGCCATAACACATGAGGTCATGGCGGTGGTCAATGAGGTCTTGAAGAAGGACCCAGCTGAGCAACAGGCAATCGAGGGGCATTCTTAGTAAGAGGTGGCAAAGACGGCTAACCAGGATGAACGACCACCAAAAAGAGGGGCGGAAGGCGAAGGCCGTCCTGAGGGAGGGGAAGCTGGAGGAGATCAGGAGGATGCATAAGTTTGAATCTGTCTTCTAATGACTTGTTTTGAATGCTCGAAAAAAGGGGGGTGGGATCCCCACTCAACTCAAGCCAAACTATCATCATCCATCATTTTTTTTATATCCCGGAACCGGGGGTTGAGCTCCCTTCTTGATTACTGTAGCCTTACCAGAGGATAGGTTCCCCATTCCATTAATGAAAACTAACTTTAGGTCTTGTTCGCATTTTCTTCAATGAATTTTAACTTGGTTGGCATGTACTTGCTTTATTTCTGATCTTAATCTAGGTGATGCCTCTAAAATAACTTGACTTAACTCAACTTGGGAAAAGTAACAAGATAGAAAAACTACTTAAGTGTGAAAGTAGACAGCTAGCTCGAGCTTTTAACTCTCAACAGAAACTTGTAGCTTGGTGATTTTAGTAAATAGTCCCCTTGCGTGATTGCAGTCTGGTTCGCACCTGTCACAGTAAGCAACCACATATACATGGAGAATTAGCGACCAGTAATAACTAGGACATTGAAGTTTTAAATAAAAGAGCTTACGATTCTCGAGCCCCTCTAATGGGTTATAGCCCGAGTGAGGTATCAGGGAGGGCTATCTAGCCATCTCCTAGCCTTGAGATCGGGATGGAAATTGTGCTCTTAAACTCGAGGCCTTCTTGGGGGCGGTAGCCCGACCAAGGTATCAAGAGAGCTATCTAGTTATATCTTGGTCTCGAGATCTAGTTGGCAACTATACTCTTATACTCATATCCTTCTTGAGTATTGTAGCCCGACCAAGGCATCAGGAGGGCTATCTTGCTATTTCCTGGTCTTGAGATCTAGATGAAAACTATGCTCTTACACTCAGATCCTTCTTGGCGGGGGGTAGTGCCCGGCCAAGGCTTCAGGGATAGCGAGGGGGCTTCCCTAGCTAATCCCTGGTCTTGGGATGATAATGTCGAATTTTCCCGTGTAGAACCAAATCAATGTAAAACATAGTCGAAGATGAAGAAAACAGGATTTATTGATAAGAAAAAAGAATGGAGTACATTATTGTTGGTGACTAAAACCTAAACGGAGGTAACCTGCTCACGTGTCCCCTGTTTAGGGATAGAATTTTCTCAGGTGATCTGCATTCCAACTATGATCGATGAGTCGACCATTCATGTTCTCTAGCTTGTACGCCCCATTACGGACCACCACATTAACTAAATAAGGTCCTTCCCAATTGGGTCCCAGGACCCCGTCTGACATCTTCCTGGTATTCAATGTCACTTTCCTAAGAACTAGGTCTCCTTCCTTAAAGTTCCTGGCTTTAACCCTCTTGTTAAAGTATCTAGCAATCTTACTCTGGTAAATTGCTACCTTCTCAGCTACCCCGATCTTGTTTTTCTTCCAAAATATCTAAGCTAGCTCGGAGCTTGTCCTCGTTGCTTCCCTGTTTAAAATGTTGAACTCTGAAAGAGGTCAGTTTGTGCTCAATGGGAAGAACTGCTTTAACCCCGAAGGCCAAAGAATAAGGCGTTTCTTCGGTGACCTTTCTTCTCGTAATGCGGTAAGCCTAGAGGACCTCGGGAAGCTTCTCGACCCATCTGCCCTTTTTCTGCTGTAGTTTCTTTTTCAACAGCTTCTTAATAGTCTTATTGGTGGATTCTACCAGCCCGTTAGCCTGAGGGTGGGCTACTGAGGCGAATATAAGATCGATTCCTAAGTTTTCACAAAAGTCCTTGAACTGATCGTTATCAAACTGTTTGCTGAGGTCAGCTACAATGACAAGAGGGGTCCCGAACCTGCAAATTACATTATTTTTTATGAATCTTGTTGTATTTTCTTCTGATATTTGGGAGAGAGGTCCAGCTTCGACCCATCTTGTAAAATAGTCAATCACCATGATAGCATGCTTGGCTTAACCATGAGCAGTTGAGAGCGGTCCAATCAAGTCGACTCCCTACACAGCAAAGCGATGACAACCGCTCCGGAGGGAGGTGACTCAAGTTTGCGGTCTTTTGGAATGCTTCACAAGACCGTACTAAGTTATTTGCATTTTGATGGATGGTTGGCCAATAGTATCCCATGTGGAGTACTTGATATGCCAGAGCTTCCCCACCAATGTGATTCCCATATTCCCCATAGTGAACCTCTCTCAATGCTTATTTGGCATCATCAGAATGTAGCCATCGAAGCAGAGGAAGGAATCTGCCCCTCCTGTATAAGTACCCATCTACCAAGCAATATCGGACTGAGAGCCTCTTGATCCTCCTAGCTTGGTTGGGCTCCCCAGGGAGCCTCCTTTCTTGGAGGTAATCCACTATTGGGTCCATCCAGCAAGGTTGCCAATCCAGGGTGTAAGTTTCCTTACCTATTACTATGCTGGGTAGGGGAATCACTTGGAGAAGGATTCCATATGGCAAGGTCTGGCCACCATTCGTAGCTATCTTGGCTAGGACGTCAACTCGACGATTCTGTTGTCGAGGTACCTGGTCAATCTTAAATCCTTTAAATGTACTCATAAGGTGTTGAACTAGCTTCAAGTAGGCAATCATATTATCCTCTTTTTCTAGATAATCCTCATAGACTTGGTTGACTATGAGCAACGAGTCACTCCTGATCTGTAGGTAATCGACCCCGAGCTCCGCGACAGCCTTTATTCCGACTAAAAGGGCTTCATACTCCGCCTCATTGTTAGTGACTTTAAGTTCAAATCTAAAACAGTTAGTACTCAGTCCCCTCAGGGTCGATTAGATGTATGCCCGCTCCTCCGCCTACTTGCCCGGACGCTCTATCTGTGTAGACGATCCATGACTTGTAACCTTCCAGCCAGCTGTCGGATTTTGGAATAATCTCAGGGGTTATGTGTGTCACTACAGAGGTTGCTTGGCCTGAGGGTACTGAGAGCTCTGCTACAAAGTCTGCCAAAGCCTGGTCTTTAATTACGGTCCTGGGCTTGTACCTTAAATCAAACTGGGTGAGCTCCAGGGCCCATAAAACCAACCTTCAGGATACATCCGGCCTTTGCAATAATTGACGAAGGGGTTGGTCCGTCACTATTGCTATTGAGTGAGCTTGAAAGTAGGGATGGAGCTTCCTTGCCGAGGTCACCAAGGCATACGCGAGCTTCTCCAAAATAGTATTGTTAATAGCAAAATTTGGCTAGGGACCAAAGAAGAATTTTCCACTTCCCAGCCTTCCTACAAGGGTTTAAATTCGGGCTTATATGAGGGGGTATTAAGGTCCCCAAGGTCGAGCTACCACGCTATCCTACAGGAGCAAGGTGAGGCCGCCCATACCATCTGAGCATCTCGCACATGTCCAGGCTTACCAAATAAAGTCTGACGAGACCACGTCAAGCTTCTTATACCAGGATAAAAGCTCGAAGCTAGGTCGACGTGAAAGGACCTGGGTCCCCCGACATCAAGGTATCTCGTGACACTCTCCTAGAGCTTGCTACTATCTCTACTTTCACTAGAAGACCTTCAAGGTGCCGAACTTGTCTTGCAAAGGCCCTCCTGCCCCGTCGAGGTATAATCTCGACCTGTCCGAGCATAAAAAAAAAAGCCCGTAAAGCCCCATCGTCACCAAAAGCGCCAAGATCCACTGTAGATCCTGGCATGGTTAAATCAAGTAGCAAGAGTAGTACTCGAGCGTACCTCTCCACCCTTCCAGAAGCAAGCCAAGGTTGCCTGTTTATGGTGAACACCTTACCAGGGCTTGCCAGCCAAGCCCGCTACCCCGCTAGAAAGCCTGTATAATTAGGTCAAGCTCCATGATAAAGCTCGATGTAGCTAAACCAAGCTCCCAACTACAAGGTTGGAACCCTATGGGATATTTCACCCCTAAAATGGTTAGCACAAGCTCCATGGGAAGACAAACATGATCGATCTAGCTCCGTGACAATCAAGAGGTCCCCGGGGGACCCCGCCAATATACTGGATCCTAGGGTACCTCGCTCTCAAGGAATATCAATTGTCACCTCAGGTAACCACCATGAAGTACCTCTCTAAAGTGACATGCAGAACTAGAGCTCTCCTCTCTGCAACGTAGGAAGAAAGGATTGACTTTCATGACATTTAAAGTACCATTAATGAGGTCGACCGTGTTAATGGAGGTAGTCAACCCTATTAATGAGGTCAAATATATTAATAGAGGCAGTCAACCCAATTAATGACATGATCAACACCATTAATAAGAGAATATTCAACTCTTTAATGGCCATCATTAGTGAAAGAGTCCAAAGAGGAACCAAATACCTTTTCCTCTAAGATATCCTCCACAACCGATTATTGGGCTCAACTATAACAGAAAATCTCGCCTATAAAGGAGGAAAGAGTCCGAAGAGGAAACAACCATATCTTCTCCAATATAATAGCTACAAGCCGATCAACTACATGAAAGGAAGAATCATATTCGTTAAGGAAACGAAGACTAATTGAAGAGTCCTGGACTTGCACGCCAAGGTAGTCACCATGTATAAATATGCCTGTAAAAGGCATAGTGATCGGGCTCTGATCAATGACAGAAGACACATGATTCGTTAAAAGTTCTCTTTACAACATCACTGTATGTGTACCCTGACCAAGAAAATACTGGTATCGATAAACACTCATTGTTGTAAGCTCCCCGGAGCATATACATTGTACTACTTTGACATCTTTGTAACCTCCTCGGAACATCGCATGATATATATATACATGAAAGGCTATTACTCTTTCCTCTGGATACTGCCTAGGGTTTTTCAGCATGTGATCACTCATGATGCTTTTTCTCCCCTTGGCCAGTCCACCTCCATCTATATAAGACTTGTGTTTTTCCTATTATCTACTGTATTACGCATGTGTGTATGCGGGCTAGGTACCGACCCCATTGGTTCTAGCTCTCTAACCTTTCTTACATGAGATCAGGAAACAATAACGAAGACCTAAGGAACCGAATCTAGATTCCTACCCCGCTGAACCTAATGCTCTTATCCTCTCATCTACATGCCAAAGTCGCACATCAAGATGAAGAGAAACCTCCCAGACCAGTTCGAAAGGAGTCGAGGAGCTCTCTCGTATCCTCTCTATGGAATAAATCAAGCTTTCCGACACTGGAGCTAGATAAGCCCCCCTTCTTACTTACTATCGAGGTCGGGGTATTACAAGAAGAAATCAGGCTCCAGAACCATGCTCTAGGTACCAGGACGGGCTCTGGCCCTGACCGAGGAACAAGGTCCAGGATCTCCTCCTTCGCACCAGTAAGAGAACCTCGAGCTCCCCAGATCCACTTCGTAAGCACGAAGCCCGATGGGTGTGATGGCTTGTCTTCTACCTCTTGTTTCATCCTCCTTCATATTCATACAAGATCAGGTCAGGCATCAACGATACCAATCCCAGCCACCACCTCCGTGGTAGTGGTCTCGAGGGTATTAATAGGGATTTCTCATCCTAAGCAAATTTCTCGTTAACAGGTATAATTCTTTTCTGGCTTTGTTAGAGCATGACTCACGTAGTAGATAGGAAGTTGGACCCTATCTCCATACTATTTGACCAGGGCCCCACTTACTGCAGTCTCTGAAACGGCCAAGTAGATTTACAGCTCTTCTCTCAGACTTGGCTTGACCAGGGCTTGATAGATATTTCTTCAAGGCTTGAAAAGCTTGTTCACTCTCCTGGTCTCATTTCATGTTTCTTCCCTGCTTGATGGCTTTGAAGAATATGAGAAATTTATCGGTAAACCGAGAAATGAACCTGTTGAGCGCTGCTACCTTTCCGGTCAAGACTATAACCTGTGTAAGTGACATGGGGGACTCTAGATCCAAGATAGCCTTAATATTTTTGAGGTTAGCCTCTATGCATCTCTCATGAACCATGAAGCCTAGAAACTTCCCCGCAGTTACCCCAAAGGCCCATTTGGAGGGGTTCAATCTCATCTGGTTCTCCCTTAAGATCACGAAAGTTCTACGAAGGTAATCCAGATGGCTTTCTATGGTTGAAGACTTGGTGATCATATCGTCAATGTACATTTCCATTGATCTTCCAATTTCGGGCTTAAACAGCCTATTGACCAACCATTGATATGTAGCCCCTACATTCTTAAGCCCGAACGGTATCACCTTGTAGAAATACAGACCTCATCCGGTGATGAAACTGGTCTTTTCCTGGTCGGTGGGGTGCATCATAATCTGGTTGTATCCTAAAAACGTATCCATGAAGCTTAGAAGCTTGTTTCCAGAGGTGGAGTTAACCAACTGATCAATTTTTTATAGAGGGAAACTGTCATTCGGGCATGCCCGGTTAAGGTCGGTATAATCAACGCACATACATGCGCCACTTCCCATTCACCTTTGTGACCATGACCACGTTGGCGATCCATTCGGGGTAACGTGCTTCTCTGATGAAGCCCGCTTAGGTCAATTTGTTCACTTTTTCCTGAACCAAAACATTTCTTTCGATGTTAAAGTGACACATTTTTTGTTTGACAGGCTTGAAGGTCGAATCCACTGGGATTTCTGGCATCTCGTCATGACTCCAAGCAAAGATGTCATTGAATTCTTTAAGGAGCCTGATCAAACCCTCATTCACTCCAGGTTCAAGGGTGGCTCCGACTTTGATGACCTTCAATGGATCGCCAATCCGAATGGGTATCTCTTCTAGCTTTTCCACTTGATGGCCCCTGGCCCATTCCCTTCTCTGCTCCTCCTTGTATGGCACCACGGGGTCATCCTCTGGGTGATTTATGGATCCTACATCTCCCAGGGTCAATACGAGTGTTGCCCCATCCTGGATCATTGTTACCTAGGCAAGTTATTTTGCTAGAGTTGTTGGGTTGGCAGTGTTGGGTTGGCAGAAACTGCATAGCATCTCCTAGCTGCTTACTGGTCACCCCGTACTTCCCCCACCTTATCTCCTACTGGGAACTTTAGGACGTTGTGGTAGATGGATAGGACCTCTTTCAAGGATGATAAAAATGACCTTCCTAATATTGTATTGTAGGCCGATGGGGTATCCACCACCACGAAGTCTGTCATGACATTCTACTGGAGAGGTGTGGCTCCAATGATTACTGGCAGGATTTTTGATCCGACGGGTATGATTGAGCCCCTTGTGAACCTATACAGCGGGGTAGTGTAACTATGGTAACACCACTGTTTCAAGTTCAGTTTTTCCAAGGTATCTTTAAATAGGACATCGACACTGTTGTCTGTGTCGACGAGCACAAGGTGTACCATGCAGTTAGCAATCTGTACCGGGATCACCATGGGATCATCATGAGGTTGCACGGTGTTGTAGACATCTTCTTCGGTGAAAATGATCTGTGACATCTGGAAAGGGTTGGTCGGGCTCTGGTCGACCTTGAAGATACCCCGCCCTTCGTCCACACGAGGGATTTTCCTCAGGTGGTTTTTCCTAGAATTATTGGAGGTGCCAACCAGAGTAGGCCCTCCGCTAATGGTATGTATTATCTTGATTTGCTGCATCAGATCCCCCTTCTCCTTTTTTCTCCTCTCATTGTGCTCACGGATCTCAGCTTATACTTCCCTTCCAGTCTTAATTTTATCCCTGACCTACTGTAAGAATTCTACCAAACATCCTCCCCTTATCAAATCCTCGATCTGATTTCCCAGGTTATAGCACTCTGAAGTGTTGTGTCCCACGTCTTCGTGAAAGTCACAATACTTATAACGATTCCACTTGTCGATGGGACCTTTTATGGGTGCGAGCGTCTACAGTAACCTCTTACCCCGAATGGCGAGATAGATTGTTTCACGGGATACATTTAAGGGGGTGTAATGATCATATTTACTCTCATCTCAAGCTATTGGGGCCACTGTCCTAGGAGGAGGAGAAGCCCGCGGAGGAGTTTGTTTTGCTGAATACCTTTCCGATCTGGGTTGAGAAATAGAGAAGCGATTTTTCAACCTATTGGGAGGTTTGTTTTGGTTCTTATACACTTGCTCTGGTTTAGGATATTTCTTCTTCTGTCGCTTTACGGCTTTCATATCGTCATGTTCCATCTTGACCTTGAACTATTCATCGAATTCAATTTGCTCCAGATCCCAATCATAGCCTTTTTGGTAGGTCTCTGGAGGCCGCTTAGCAAAAGACCTGAAAAGCTTGCCTGCCCATAAGTTCCTCCTGAAATTGGTGAGGGTTTCTTTCTCAGTAAAGACCCTCATCTGGATGACTTCCTTGTAGAATTGCTCGATATAAGCCCGGAGGGTTTCCCTTCTCTCCAAAATCACGTATTGTAGCTGTATTGGATCCTTTAATCGGGGTTTAACCCCCTGGAATTAAAAGCAAAAATCAGTTGATAGCTTCATGAAGGAATCTACACTGCCAGCGGGTAGCTTTCTGAACCAGGTCTTAGCATAATCCAACAATGTGGTTGGACACATCAGACACATGGTGGCCCTAGTCGTGTTCTGAACCTCCATTTGTTGGACGAAGCTTTCCAAGTGGCTCAAGAGATCCTCTGTCCTGGAGAATCTATCAGTAGGCATTTTGAATTTTGGAAGGAGCTCTGCCTCCAGAATCCTTCGGGTGAAGGAAGCATTCATCTCACTTAGAGGATCTTTCTTATCTTCCTTGTACTTCCCCTTCATCATCTGCTGAATCTCTTTCTGAAGCTCTGCCAACTGGTCTCTTAGGCGCTTGTTCTCGGGTTTTCTTAAATTAATCTCGGATTTCTCACTGTCAGACCCCTTTAACGAGTTGGTGACCTCTACCCGACTCCTTCTATGGATGGGATCTACCTAAGGGATTTGCAAGATTTCTTCTTCTCTAGCCCGGGCTTCCCTTCTTGAAGTAGTTGGGTGAGGAGACTCTCGCCGCTCTCGGGGAATGACGTCGGCCATGGACTTAAATTGCCAGGGTTGGTAACGCGGCGGTGCTTTAGGAATGGGGGATATGGGTCCTAACCTATCCCGGATCAAGGGCTGGGGTCTCGTTCTATTTCGAGCTAGCTCCGGAGGGGTAGGTCCCAAGCGATCAAATGCAGGTTACCGAGTCCTGGGCCTGCTTGGTTCTCCTCGATTATAGAGGTTTGCTTGCTGGACAGTAATACCCTCTGCGAGCAGTTGAAAGAGGACATTTTCCACAAAGGCCGCCGCTTATTGGTCAAGCGAGACCTGGCGTCCCATAGGGTGATCCAAAGCCCGTACAGTGGTTGGCTGGTTTGGGACCTAGTTGCAGAGCCCAGATTTTCTTTCTTTTTCTGGACCTTTCGTGTCGACGCAGCTGAAGGTTATCCCGATATGCCTGGCTATCCTTGGGAAGAGCAAAGCCTCATGATTACTGTTAAATAACAAATTTGTGAATATAAGAATGGTGGTATGGAAAGTTTCCCACAGACAGCGCCATAAAGTGTTTACGGGTAATTTGCTCCAGATGAGAAATTCCAACTAACACCCTCAAGAACAATAGCGGAGGTGGTGGTCAGGGTCAGTACCTCAGATATCTGACCTGTTAAGATATAAACGAATATTTGAATGATAATGTGATAGCAAATGAGAGCTTTATTATTAATCACTCATGGTATATAGAAATCTCTCACATACACTCACAATCTCGCTAGGCCATAGAAGGATGGCAACCTCGTTCCATTCGAATAGTAAAAACAATGGTGGTCGTGTTCTGATTACAGAATTTAGGCCCTCTTCCTTCTTTTTTTCTCCTCGTTTTTTTTCCTCTCTGTGGGAATGCTTAGGCATATTTATACATGGCCGAGATAATTTGAACGGATGTATATCCTGCCTTGATTCTCTAAATTTGTTCCCTCCTTATCAGGCGGGATCCTCTATTTAAAAGTCGTTGACTTCAAGCGAATAACGGACTCAGGATTATCGTTGGTAGAGATATGTATGTTTCCTCTTTGGGAACAAATTCTTGTCTTACACGTATGCAGAATTTAATGTTCGTTATAACGTAAATATGATCCTGTGTGTATTCACAACATGAGTCTTCATCCAGGTCATTGAGTTAGCTGCTCGTTGTTTCGTAGAGCGAGGTAGATCATACTTTAGTTCTGGTCTCAAAAGGTTGGGACGACCGTGTGGGCACTTACTGTGGATAGTGTAGATTAGGAGATATTATTCTTTCATGTTTAGGTAGGTTATAGGCGTCTCTTAGCAAATTAGTGAATCTGATCCACCTACAACCTCTCTCTTCGTATCTGACAGGGACAGCGGGCTTCTAGAGAGGTAGGTAAGCTTCTGGCTTAGGTTATGAGTTAAATCTGACCTCGGGAAGCCTTGGTCTAGAAGGAGCTCACTCTTGTTTGTGTCGGGCTTGCTTCTTACGGTCGACAAACCTTTCTCACTTTTACGGGGTAGTTTTAGAACCTGACCACGGAAAAGTTCCGATGAAATTATACGAACTACACTCACTCTGGAAAAAGGAAGAAATCATAGCAATACTAGAAGAAAAGAATCTGGTGAATGAGCCACGTCGGCAGCCCCAATTTACCCGACGAGATACAACGAAATATTACAGGTTCCATAAGGAAACCGGACATGAAACTTCCAAATGTTACCAGCTCATAAACTATATAGAGACCCTCATTCGGAAAGGACATCTGCAAGACATAATCCTAAAGAAAGATGAGAAGTCAGAAACTCAAAAAGAAACCAAAACGGGAGATCATAATTCTGGTCGGAACAAAAAGGCCAATCCCAAGGTAAATGAAGTGATACAAACTATCTTCGGAGGACTATCAGCTGGGAGAATCAACCGGGAGCGGACTCAGGAAATTCGAGAAGCGGTGGAGGCAAGGCAGAATTTTGATGTCAACTCCGTCGAGCCAGACCCGAAAAGAATAAAGGAAGGATGAGACCCGATAATATTCACGGAGGCCGATTCACATGGGGTCGACGTCCGACCAAATAATGTTCTCTCCATAAATGCCCGAATTGACCATAAAGAAGTCAGGAGAATTTTAGTAGACAATGGCAGTTCAACAGACATTCTCAATGTGGCTGTTTATGATCAACTTAGGTTGGATAGAAATGATTTGCAACCTTTCCATACCCCACTCAGAGGACTCGGGGGAATCGGGGTCAAGTCTCTCGGGACAGCGAAGCTGCCCGTAAAAATCAGAGTAGCTCCTTGTCAGAAAACAGTGTTGCTCGACTTTGTAGTGGTAGACCTAAACAACTGGCCTTATAATACGATATTAGGTCGACCATTCCTGAACAAAACCAAGGCAGTAACTGCAACCTACACTCTAATGATCAAATTCCCAACTAGACAGAAGGTAGGAGTAATCAAGGGGTCTTAGGAGATTGCCAGAAGAGTTGATCTTTCGGTTTACAAAGACAGAGACAATAGTGAGCAAGTATGCACCATAACACAACCAAATCAGATCGAGCATGAATCACTGTTGTTCGAGTTCGATCCAAGGGAAGAACCGGAGGTATCTAAAAGTGAATCGATAGAAGAGGTAGTCTTAAAGGAAGATGAACCAGATAAGAAGATCAAAATTGGGGCTAATTTGGAAGGAAAGGTAAAGCATGACCCTATTAGTTTGCTAAGAGAATACAAAGATGTGTTCGCTTGGAGTCATGAAGACATGGCAGGGATAGATGCCCGAATAATATCACATCATTTGGCAGTGAATCCAAATGCGAAACCAGTAATACAAAAAAGAAAGTCATTTAACCTCGAAAGAAGTCGGGCAATTAAGCATAAAGTGGAGAAGTTGGTCGCTATAGGGTCGATCAGAGAAATCAGTTACCCTCAGTGGGTAGCAAATGTGGTTCTTGTCCAGAAGAAAAATGGCCAATGGAGAATGTGTGTGGACTTCACGGACCTGAACAAGGTCTGCCCAAAGCACAGTTTTCCATTTCCGAGAATAGACCAACTGGTCGATTCTACATAGGCTATGAATTACTAAGTTTCATGGACGTTTACTCGAGATACAATCAAATCCGAATGAATAAGGTTGATGAAGAAATGTAGCATTTACGACCGATCAAGGCTTATACTGTTATACAATAATGCCTTATGGGTTAAAAAATGCTGAAGCAACATACCCAATATTGGTCAATAGGATTTTTGCTCGTCAAATAGGAAGAAACATGGAAGTTTACATAGACGACATGTTAATCAAAAGTTCTTAGCAGACGAACATGTTTTGGACCTGCAGAAAACATTCGATGTCTTGAGGAAATATCAGATGAAGCTAAATGTGAACAAGTGTCTATTTGAGAATGATTTACTACAATAAACAAAATTAACAATTCTTTTTAAAGTGTGATTTTTACAGATTTTTTGTTTACATATACGAACAACAATAACAAAAAAATAGTAGATTTTTTTCCAAGTATTGTTGACTCTTAAAATTGTTGAAAAAAAAAGTAGAAAAATGAAAACAAATTCAAAAACTTAGCAACCCTTTTATTTGCTTTTATTTGACAAAACAACGAACAAATGAATAGTCTTCTCCTCAAATCATGATTATGGATTGCAACAATTTCAGTATTCAATTAAGTAATAATAATAATAATAATAACAATAATTTTAAAGCAAATTGACTTAAATATAAATAATTTTAAAGCAATCATAATCTTAAATATGGTAGTCTCAGTGTCCATTATTGAAAAAAATAATATTTATTTTGTTAAAAAGTATTTTAATCTTGAAACAGTAAAAGGAATCCAACAAACTTTTTTGAAAAGAAAAATATCCAATAAACTTGTACAAAAATAACTATATATATTTAATTATTTTGTTTGATTTTATCGATTGATGTTATTTAAATTTAACTTATTCAATGTTAGTCTTAAAAGTCGACATAACAGGAGTGCTAATTTCACCATTGGAGATCAGATGGCAAGCATCATGTATCCTCAGCTTGGAGGAGATCTCATCTATTTTATATTAATTTTATTGTTATTATTTTATTTTAAAATCATAAATTTGTTTTTAATAACAAATTAAAATAATTAATAAATAGGTAACTCAAGAGAAATTTAGATATTTCATAATATTTAACCGGTCAACTATGGACATTGCTTGGGTACTGACCAGTCAGTACCCAGCTATACTGACCAACCAATGGTTGGTTGCCACGTAATCCAAAATAAAGAGAAAATGATAAAAATTAAAGAGTTTTTACCACGTGGCAACACCCTATTGGGGAATCAGTATAGCTGGGTACTGACTAGTCAGTACCCAAGCTTTTTCCGCCAACTATTAACTATAACGATCAACTTTTAAACTAAAAGTATTTATCTGTAATTTCGACAAAAGTTTAATCTACCTACACATTCAACAAATGTGAGGGTGTTTGATTGCAATTTGTTCCATTTTAAATTATCGTGTGTTATGCGTGAGTGATTTTACATATACGACCAAACTTAACTAAATAGCTAAAAACAATAAAGAGCACAATCAAAAATTTTTATATGATCGGGAGTTAGACCATGACGGGCCGACAAATGAGATACTGTTCTTGTTAGGGAACCATGTGGTGAGGTTTTCGAAGGTGGAATTTAGCCTCATCACTGGATTACGTTTTGAAGTCGTACCGGACACGAGTATGTATGTTGCAGTTGAGAATGACATACATGAACGGTACTTTCCTGCACATGATGAGGTATCGTTGGATGACTTGAGGGTTGTTCTTACCCAGGGAGAGTTCGAAAAGGTGTACGATGCTGTGAAGTTGTGCCTCATTTACATGTTCAACTGGATACTGATGGGGGTGGACGAGAGATTGAAGATTCCAGTTTGGCAGTTTTGGTTGGTAGAGGACCTCAATGCCTTCGATGCGTTCCCGTGGGGTGCCCACGTCAATATGGCATTCTATATTTTCATTCAAGCAAGCCTTACCGCGACATCGTAAGGAGAAACGGTAACAGTCCCAGGGCGATATTGGACATTTCGTGGAGGGGTACAACATCTACGGTCTATCACACGCCCTTTTGGTAAGAAATTTTAATTCCAACATGTACATTTATTTTTTAATCCAAAATTGGTTTGGATTATAACTGTACATATCTTTGATGCAGATATTTGCTTTTGAGGTGATCCCCCAACTGTGCGAGGTTTTCGGGACTCGGAGGGCTACAGACATTTCCCCTCGGATGTTGAAGTGGGAGTTGACCAAACAACCTAGAGGGAAGAAGCTGGAGAAGATTTTTAGTGCAAGGGTAATTTATATTTTTTGTTAAGTCAGTAATTTATATTACTTAAGATAAGTAACAATGAAATTCATCTAACTACGGTTTCAGATGTCGGTGAGGACGGAAATCGTGCCCATAGCAGCTGAGGCGGTGGCCCTATACTTTGCAGGCCTAAGTGAGAGGGGGAGCCAGTATGTGCAGGACGACAGGGTTCACCTTCCTACTGTCCATGAGGTGACTACAAGTGCAGTTCGTCCCGAGGAGGAGGGTGAGGGTGAGGGTGAGGGTGGTAGGTGTACTGAGACGGAGCCTTCAGACCGTGCATGTCCAGATTTCAGAGATATGGACACTGGCGAATCTGAGTCGTCTCTTCGGTAAGTGAGGCAGGTTCGGTTTACCACCCGAGGAATTGGTTCCGCCACCGAGGATTCCCGTGCTGGCGTTCAACTTGATGGAGAGGTAAGTTGAGATAGGGAGTTTTATTTTCATTAACAAGAGTTGTTGATTTATTTCGTATTAACAAAGTTGCATGATTTCAAGCCCGTTTAGAACATAACTTCAAGGAGTTACGTGAAGCCGTCCGGAAGAGCGAGGAGGATCGACAACAACAGCATCGGGATTTCCTCGATTTGTTCTGGATGAGCGAGGAGGATCGACAACAACAACATAGGGAGTTGCTTGCATTGATCGGGGGCCTTCAGGGCTTCAGGACCCATACAGAGGATCCACATACAGAAGGGGCATTTCTGGATTGTAGAGCTCAGTCTCCCCATCCCCCTCATCCTCCCCCCTCCCCTCCCCCTCTCCCTCTCCCTCTCCCTCTGAGAGAGCAGTCAGCCCCCCCTCCCGCTCAGAGCGATTAGTAGGCTCTCCCTCCAGCTCAGAGCGAGCGGTGGGCCCCCCTCCCGCTCAGAGTGATTCCCAGGCTCCCCTGCCACCTCCTAGCGAGAAGCAGGGTCCCCCTCCACCGACGTCTGAGCAGCAGGCTCCCCCTTCACCTCCCCTAGAGCAGCAGGCTCCCCTCCCCCGTCCTCATCTCAGCAAACCCTGGCGGAGGGAGTTCGACAGCACAGGAGTGTACTGAAGCGCGGTTGGCAGTTGGTTAGCCCATACACATATCCGTGCCGACCTAAGAGGGCGAGGGTAATATTAGAGGGACCTGAGCACGTATTTAATCCCCATGAACTGGTGAACGATACCCAGTTGAAGGCATACCGAGCTTACAAGAGGAACGTAAACGGGGAACTGTAAGTAAATTTCATTGTTATTTAGGTGGCTGAATTTTTTGTAATGCATTATATGAAAGTGTTGATGTTGGAACATTAATGCAGACGTGATGTTGGAACATTAATGCAGACGTGATGTTGATTTGTTGGAGCCGGTTGATGCTGCATGGTTCCATCGGTTGCAGACTAACTTCATGGATGTTGATGATCAGGTTTGTGGGACCGTAAATCCTTATTTCAGTATTTGCTTTAGAAGTGTAAACATCCTAACATTTCTTAACGTGTTTATATTCCCAGCATATGGACGCGTACCTCCATATTCTTCGGAAGTGCAACGAGCATTCCGAAAGTGTATAATCAAATAGTTAACATATTGGACTCACAATTCTTTGTATGTACTGAAATTAATAATGATAACGCGTTGTTTTATGCATGTATGGAAAATGAAAATTAATTTGTGTTATTGTTTCTGCAGTCCTTTCTGGAGCACCAGTATAGAAAAATGATGCCGTGCAATTCTCGCGGATAGATCACCCAGAGCCGTTGGAATGTGTTGAGGTCTTGGTAGAAGGATGACGACCTCACAACGGTCCTTAAGGGTGCCCCGATTGGATGTCGTCCGTGGCACGAGGTTGACATGGTAAGTGTTACTTGACATGGTTTGCAATTGTATATATAAATGGCTTTGTACATCCTAACACTTGTTGTTGACGTTTCTAGGTCTTGATACCGTGCAACATTGGGTGCCAACATTGGCTGCTGGTGACTGTGGACCTCACATGCAGGAAGCTGTTCATAGTCGACCCATGGAGATAGGAGGTCGAACCTCGTATCTGAAAGCAGCAGCTAGCCCCATTGCGCTACTTTATACCCTCGATGTTGCATCAAGCCAGGTTTTATATTAAACGAGCGGCCGAACTGTTGAAATTTGAGAAGACAAGTAAGCCATTTATTGTCAGCGTCGTGTCGGGAAAACATATCCCCCAGCAGAAGCAATCGTAAGACATTACATACTAGTCACTTTAAGATTGTATTAGTATAAACCTAATGTTTTATTGACGCTTGTTAATGTATCCAACTTCAGGGGTAATTATGGTCCCCAAACGTTGAGATTGATGGAGTACATATTGGCGAACAAAAAAGATTTCGATTGGTCTGAAGACGATATGGGGATCATTCGGGAGAAGATGGCGGTTGAAATATTTGCAAACTCCAGGGCTATATAGATTGTTGTAGTAATTCCTGTGTATACGTACCAATTCTGTTTTATATTACTTTGTATATTTACAAATTCTTTTGTATATGTACCAATAGTTTTACGGCAGTTTACCAATTTTTTTTCATATTTAGAAATTCTTTTGTACAACAATTTTTACATTTTCATATATACCGAGAATATTTAAATACAATTGCATTTCAGTTACTTAACAAGTCATACAAGTTCAAATTATAACAATGTCATCATGATAAAGCCTAAATTCATTCCGCGGTCCCACCGTCTCTAGTAGGGCACGTCTGTCTGTTGTGACCAACAGTATGACAGATACTGTACTTGTGTCTGTATTCCTCAGGAATGACTCTGCTCGGATCTTCATCAGTAAAAGCTGGGTTAGAACATCTCCTCAAATTATGCCCTGGTTGTCGACATCGCCTACAATTCTGTGTGGATGTTCTCTCCGAAGACGAGATATGGCGTGAAGCCCTCGGGCGACCTGCTTGTCTCCTGGAGCTGGGATTCAAAATGACTCTCTCACCGATGTCAGATGGCACAATCCAAGTGGAAGGATGTCCAACCGGCATAATAGGAACCGAGTATGCTTCAATAAGTGTTTGTCGCTTGTAGTAGTCCGCACAGAGGGATGTGAAATCCATGTTTCGGTCCCTGTAAAAACATTGAAAACGATGATAAAATTGTATGATGTTTAAGTAACATTAACCGTATACAAAATTGTATGATGTACCTTGCGGCAGCGAGAGCGTGAGAACATGGAAGAAAGTCCATTTAGAAATTGTTACATGTGCATGTCTTCCGGGCTAAGTAAAAGGTCTACTGTTTTCCAGCCCGTTTCACCGAAAATATGTTCCATTCAACTGGATTAACGGTCATAAAATTGTACTTTTCTACACGTTTCATAATCACAAGATGTGTTGCGTTGGTCAACTGATGACGCATGGATTGTGCAGCCTTATGACGATCGTGAAACCAACGCTGTAGCATATTCCTAATAAACTCTGCCAAGGTCAACATAGGCAGTTGCCGTGCAAATTTGAGGCATGAGTTTATGCATTCTGCAGCATTTGTTGTCGTGACCCTATACCTTCTGTCGGGGCAGTGAACACGGGACCACTTGTGTGGACCGACATCAATTACATATTCATATGCATTCGGGTGCAAGTTACGTAACTCTTCCATGTACCGGTTATATTGCAACTGGGTGTACGCTCGGGCTGTTTTATCCATTATTGCGGCAACATCCTTTCTATGATATCTATTCTTAATATTTTCATAAAAGTGCCAGCAACATATGGTATGAGTGGCATAAGTGAACACTTTAGAAATCCTTGCTTCAATGCTTGCATGTCGATCAGAAATGAAAACCAAATCATCTATATGGCCAATGACACCTTTCAAGCAATCCAAAAACCACTCCCATGATAGGTTGTTTTCTGAGTCACCGTACCCAAAAGCAATTGGATAAACCTGTTCATTCCCATCTTGTACAGTTGCAACAAACATTGTGCCCCCGAATCTACCCTTTAAATGGGTACCATTAACGGCAATAAATGGACGAATACACCTCTGGAATCCTCTAACTGAGGCACCCAACGACATGAAAAAGTATAGGAATTTACCATTTTCATCGCACTGTAAGTCAGTTATCATTCCGGGATTTTGTTGTTCCAACACGTAACCGAATGATGGCAGTAGTTGGAAGCTTTCCTCATGCGTTCCATAGGTGAGTGACACAGCATAATCAAGGGCTTGATGTGCCTTACTATACATTATTTGGATGCCATACATTTTTTTCATGTCGGAGATTATGTCCTTCGGACGCATTAATCGACCATCTTGTTGCTACAATCTAGGTGCAACCACTTCTTCAATTATGACTGCACTAGCTTGTCGATGGCGACGGTGAATCTCCTCCAATGGACAAGTGTGTTCATTGATAAAACTACATACTTGAAAGTATGTTGCTTCATCTCTCCTAACCGCTCTTAACTTTCATGTACAGTTGCCCATCAAACAAACTAGATGTAATGTTGTCTTATTCGACCTTTTCACCTTCCACTCAAAGTTGTGCCGCATTGTAAAATGGCCAGCCAATCTCTTCAAATCCATTTTAGTAGGAAAAATTTGACCTCTATATATCATGCTGGTAGGTTCATCTTCTACCCAGTTCCTGCTTCCACCCATACCAAAAGAGTATGATTCTGCTCTCTGGAATAACCCACGTTCTGGCATTCTCAAAATCAGCTGGAGTTACATCAGGCCTGACCTCAGATGTCCCAGATATATCTACTGCAGTGGAACTACATCTGTGGAGACGTCTTGCACGTCTTTCCATTTTGAACCGTTCTTCATCTTCCTTATTGTTCGGAACATTATGTATCGAATGAAAATTTTCCTCATTAGCCACCCCATGGATTGGTAGGTTATGAGGTAAATTGTTCCGCTCATTGTTCATGTCATCGTACATCTCATTGTATTGGTGGTTGTACTGCCTAGCGTTCAATTCAATTTGACAACCGAAATCATCGTCCAATTAAGCTCCAACTATATCATCATGGTCGGCTAATTCCGGTGGGACACCACAGAGGTTTTTCCTACCGTCAATCCCACTTCTTTCTGTGAACAACTAGTTGCTTCCACCTGAAGATCGAAAATGTTGGGTGTTATCATCAGGAGGGATTTCTTCACCAATGACACCTCCTGCAGCCCTTTCAATTAAACTGACACATACTTGAGGGATTACCTTATCTTCCCCTAGCATAAACAAAACATCGTCGTCATTTCTTATAAATGTGCTACATGTGGTCCCCGGAATGATTGATATAGATTGTAGATCAGCAATGTATTTATTCACATCGTACTTCATAACAGTTTGTACGATCGACACCAGCTCTTCGTAAGTCATATTTCTGGACACATACATTCCTTGGTTATCGGAACCAACAAACCTCTGACTTCCATCAGGTAATTGCTCCCATCAACCGTTGTAAGATATTACTAATCTAACTCGATCCATTGTCCTGTGAAAATCATCATCACAATCAATTATTAACAGATAAAAAAAAACTTTTACAATTACAAAAAATTCAAATGGATCGAGTACTTTATATAAGGGACCGAGAACTTTTTCAAGGGTTCAAGAATAATTTTTAAAGGATCGAGAACTTATAAAAAGGTGAATGAGAACTTATAAAAAGGTTCGATTCGAGAACTTTTATAGAGAATATTTGTCAAACTCTCGAGAACTTTTTATAACGGTTCGAGAACTTTTAACAAGGGAACGAGAACTTTTTGTAAGGGATTGAAAACATTTCTAACGGTTCGAGAACTTTTTAAAGAGATCGAGAATATTTATCAAATTATCGAGAACTTTTATCAAGGGATCGAGAACTTTTTCTAAGGGATTGAGAACATTTCAAACGGTTCGAGAACTTTTTAAAGGGATCGAGGACATTTGTAACGGTTCGAGATCTTTTTAAAGGATTCGAGATCTTTTTTAAGGAATCGAGAAGATTTATAACGGTTCGAGATCTTTGTAAAGGGTTCGAGAACTTTTATAACGGTTCGAGATCTTTTTCTAAGAGATTGAGAACTTTTATAATGGTTCGAGAACTTTTCCTAAGGGATCAAGAACTTTTATAACGGTTCGAGACTTTTTCCTAAGGGATCGAGAACTTTTCCTAAATAAGCATTTTTTTTCAAATAATCGAGCTTTTTTCAAACTAAACAAGACCTCGCTCCAATCTAAAATAAACTCGATTCATCTTTAAATTTTCTCGGTCACACAAGAAAAAACCATTCTAGTACAGAATCTGAAATGGATACACTGATATCGAGGAATGGATACATTGTAAACCTACACAGAAATGAATGCAAAATATCTGAAATGCATAAAAGAAATAAAAGAAATTTAAGTGAAGATCATAAATATTTGTTACCTTCTACTGCAGAATCTGGAGAGAGAGTCAAGTTTTCCAGATAACTTTTTTGGGAAGATACCAACGAGTTCAGAAAGAGCGTTTTAAAAAATTAAAGTTTAGGGGTAATTTGGCCAGTTCACCATAATAGGTGTCTTTCAAACTTAAGTTATTAAAATGGTGAAATCATCACAACACACCTTAAAAAAGGTGATATATTTCACCATTTCCTCCATGCACATCTGCATTATTGCATGCAATACTCTCTTGCACACACACATCCCTTTGCATTGCACAGTACACTCACATGCCTTTGCATTTCCCATGCACATACAATACATTTCATGCATACCTTTTCAATAACGTATTGTATATATTTTTTTTGTATATCAGTTTCTTAACTGATACTTATACCACAAAAACTTCTCATGCAGTTATAAAAATTTGGTACATGGGATTTGCATGTATTGGGCTTTGCATATATGCCATGGGCTTGGGTTTGGTCCACTTGGGTGTATAATGGGTCTCCAACCCATACCCAAATATACCAACATCTCCCACTCGCACAAGTGGGGCCAACACAGTTAAGTTACCACAAGCCCATCATAGGTGCAACCTTATTAATCAACATATGTCACTCCTCAAATGGCGTTCGATGTGATATATACATAGGAGATTTAAAACATTTAAACACAAGTATTATCATCATTATCAAAAGTGTTCATACGGGTAAATGCATCATGTGACCTATGAACAATCAATATATATATATATATATATATATATATATATATATAAGGGAGCTAACAATCTCAAATGTAAATTCTCTATTTACAAGAGATAATTTTGTTCATTATTGTATCCTAGATTTAATTTATAATTTTTATCAGTCTAAAGCATACTTGATCCCTCAAAAGCTATGATTGACTTTATCACATTTCATGTATTCACAATTGTAACAAATACAATTGGTCGACCGGTGAAAACATAAGTCAGATAAAATTTCATTAAATCTTCCCATTTCATCTCTATCTCTCTGTCTCCAGAACAACTGCTACCCTAGACGTGCCTCATAGGCTGAATTATCATAGACATAAAAATAACACGCTAAAGGTGCTAACATTATCATGTCACTTCAAGATAAAGTGAATGGTCATAAGGACACTGTTTGAAGTTAAGGTAAAACTCCAATGGAACTTACACAATGAGGAAGCAGGGATTCATTTTCTCATTTTCTCATTTTCCACATCGTTCACAAATAGCACACGTGGTATGAAACACGTGTTACAGTGAATTTCATTCTAAATAAGAATGCATATGTCTTTATATTATTCACTGTACAGATCTTAGTCTTGCCACAACTCTTGAGACTAACCTGAGTTCTTAAAAGCTCGTCTTTCTCTGACGCCACATTAAGATCTCATATCTGGCTTGAATCAGACATCAATGATAGTGGGGTCTATCATGATCGGTTCTAAAATATATTAGTATATTTATTGTGAACCTCATCTTGACAAATTCAATGCTACATATTCATATATAATATCTTCGCGAAAATATATCCTACATATTCTCTAATATATATGTGTCTCATCTCAGCTTGCTATCTCAGCAACTGAGGCGACCGCACGTGTAAGAATGCCGGTCTCAACCTGACGACATATTTCTATTACATTATGTGTGTAAATATGCTAGCATTAACTGTAAATTCCCTTACTATTAAAGTTATAGCATAATCCTCTCAATCTAGGATTATATTGATATATATTTATCAATCTTGTAGCATAATTTCTATTGGGCCTTGTACATATCACAATGTATACTTGTTAGTTAGTCATACTTTTAAGGTATGTCATAATCCTCTTGACGACATCTCAATGCTGTAATCAAGGATTATATTGGTGTCCACTCACCAATCTTACAACGTAACTAATGATAGACTTTGTACATATAACAATGTACATGAGACTCTGTATGGAACTAACATAAGGAACTTGTAATCAATAACTTGATCTTATAGAGTTTCAATGTACACATTGAGGATAAGAGTTTGTAATTTCACAATAGGAGTATCTATGAGCCTATAATTGCTCATTTCGAATCAACTATTACTCCTAATATATATATAAGCCATATTGCTCATATAAAATCTCAAAGAAATTTGAGAATTACCATTTCATTATGGTTTTACAAACTCTTCATTATTTCTAGCCAAGACATATAGTCCACATATATAGATAATATAAAAATTATCATTAACCTGTTTAGTGTACTTATCATGGCTATCTTTAGTCGTCAATAATCTGTAAGACATTACAGCTTGATGAAATAAAAGATACCACTTTCTAGAGGATTGTTTCAAACCATACATTAATCAAGCAAACACACTTATGCGCTCTTGATCTTTTGAAACAAAAAATTTACAGGCAACTCCATGTAAATCTCTTCCTCTAGTTCTCTATCGAGAAGTACAATCATTACATCCATCTGATGTAATTTCAGGTTCAAATATGTGACTAGTGCTAAAATAAGGTGTATAAAAGAAAACTTTACTTCCAAAGAATAAGTTTCTTCATTTGCAATTAATCACGCCTTATACCTCTCATTAGTACTTTCCACCTTACATATGATATATATGGAATCCATACGTTCATAACGGTCTAATGACCAGACGGTAAGTGAATCAAGTCTCGGACATGATCACTTTTCTATACTCCATCTCCCCTTCCATTGCTTTCATTCATATATTCACTTAGTAGATATAAGTGATAGCTCAATTCTAAAATCTTTTGCTCATCACTGTCAAGTGAAGTAATCATCAAAAAATTTCCTTTCAATCTCTGAAAGATGAAATGGGATAATTTGGTGATTATGTCCACGAGTTGGTAAATCATTACAGTGACTGATTTAACTGTTGTTTCACTCCCACTAGGGATGAAAGATCCATAAGGATTTCTACTCCCACTAGGGTGTAGATTTCCACTTCCACTTCCACTTCCACTTCCACTTCCACTTCCATTTCCACACCCACTAAGGATGAAAGATCCATTTAGAATTCCACTCCCACTAGGGATGGAGGATCAAGTTAAATTTTAATTTACCGCCACTCGCATATTAACTCAGATCATCTAATTCTAAAAATTAGATATCTATATTAAATTCATTTCTAATAAGAAATTCATTCCCTAATAATGACATCTTGTGATTCAAATTCAGTCACACTTCTATCTAATTATACACCATCGTTTATTTAATCCTTTGGAATGCACAGAGTATCAAACAAAGATACAACTTCTCTTCTTGCATCCAATTTCTCATTTCTATAAAATGGATTATAAACATAATCTGCATACCCCTAGGGCTGTAGATTAGTCAGACCAGGCTACCTACCTGTCCAGAATTCATATGGTGTAGAAGTGTTTGATTAAATGGAACATGATTAAGAAAGTAGGTAGCAATTATCATATCTTCTAGTAAGATATTAAATAATTCACATGCACCATCACAGACTTAATCATTTCCAACAGTATTTAATTCCTTATTTCCGCTACACAATTTGTTGCGAAATCCTAGGAATAAATAAATATCTTTTTATATCTTTCTTACTAAACAATTCCTTGAACTGTTCAGAAAGATATTTACGTACTCAGTTTATTCTTTAAAACTTAAAAAAAAAGTTTATCATCTAATATGATCCTCAACCAATCAATCTGAATGCAATCCAATGCTTTTGATTTTGAGAGATCAAATAGATATGACCGAGACATCTAAAGATATTAATGAATGTAACTAGATAAGAAATTTTAATCTAGTCTTTACACTCATTCAATCACAAATGTAATAATGAATTAGTTGCAATGAAATTTCTGATCTAGTTCTTTATTAGATGGTTTTCTTGTTGTTTTTCTTGCTAGATAATTTGTATGACCTTTAAGATAAATGAGTCAAATTAGTCCTACTTGACTGATAAACTCATTTTATCTAGTTCAACATGACTTAATCTAGCATGCCAAAATATCCGCACCATTACCATTGTAATGATTGAAAAACAAACAAAATTATAACCGTCTCTACTGACGTATAATTCCATAAAACCATTAAACTATCAAGTACCATATGAATATAATTTGCTAAAATAATATTCATATAACCATCATGATCATTAATGATAACCCGAATCAATGAGGATAACCACGGACATTAAAACCCAATTAGATCTCAATTGTATATTAGAACATCATGGAGTCTAAATTTAGGCTACCATGCAAACCTAGTTTGTTGGTACTAAACTCCAAAAAAATGTTCTAACACATATACATCTTGTCTCTAATAATCTAACTATACTCAAAGTGTGCTTTACAGTTTCTTATTGGATGGTATGTCTTTACTTATCCACCATCCACAATGGACGAGATTCAAAAGAAAATACCTAACTAGAAACTTAAGCATAACTTAACAAATTCTTAAGTTTGGGTTTTACTCTTTTCGACTCAACGCATTTATAAGTGAAAATGACCCATCTTGTCACAATCGTAACAAGTTATTTGAGTTTAGCTCTTCCTCAATTCGTTATCCCTCAACTTCTTGCATATTCCGATCTAAGATTAAGTGGTTATAACTAGATTCTCTTCTCCTTTTGGAAATAACTATTTCCACTAATATGCTCAAAATTAAAAGTTTTGTGCATGTTGGAATCTTTCATATAAAATTGGCTAGAATCCTAAGCCGCCTTTAGGCGCTCATCTTCTACTACCAAAATGACACCATCGATACGTGTCATATTAATTTTATATATTCCAACTATCAAAAGAGATCAGATCGTTTAGTCGGTGTATCATGTTTTATATTCTTATTGGAGGCTGCCACTAATTTTGGCGCTTCTTATAAGTAATCAAACCTTGATACCGTATCTACTAAAATTTTTAGTATTGAAAATACTACTAAAATTTTCCCTTCAAGCCAAACTCTAAAAGGTAAACCACCTTACTTAAATCCTACTGTACTTGTAAAACATACATGTGAAATTTCTATTTAACTTACTCCACAATATGATGCGAGTAATTTAACTTATGGCTTGATAAGCCTTCATATCTTGTATGTCGAGCAATAAGTACTATACCGAAGTTCAATCATGATTCATGTTATAGTCTCAAGAGTTTCATACTCTTGAAATACACTAAATCTTTTAGTATCTATTCCCTAGATTACAAGACTTAGTTTATCGCAATCAAATTGGCCACAATATTATAGATATATAATCTATATTTTATGCTAATCTATGTAGAGACATACAATCTACTATGCAAGCATATTAATTTTAAAAAATACACACATTTAATTTTGCTGTAAACGCTGACCGAACAAATGATGAAACAATTTAAGGAACATAATCGAAAAAGTCGTCAAAGCGTCTAATTACCATCCGTTTCCAAAAATTTAATCATCATTAATTTAGTACTTTGCGCAAAATTCTAATTCTAATATTGTACTCAACAATTTAGAATTCTCAAAACAAATGATCATATAAATAACAGAAGAATACAATGCACAAGTCCCAACAAAATATTTAATGGGTCAGACCGTTTTTACTACAAAGTAAATAAACCAAAATTATTTACTATAGAACGGTTTATTAAAACCACAGTATTTTCTCAAAATATATGACTTTGCATACTATTCATTCTATACGTTTCATATTTATATCGATCATCACTGAGAAAGACTCTCTGAGTCTTCACAACTCATCTAATTGTCATTTTCTGAAAATATTTTATCATCTTTCGCGTGTGCAATAACTCATGTGCCTAGCACTATGAATATTCATTGTGGATGTAGTAGATCGCCTCACATTCCCAAGAATGTAACGCTTTTCTAAGATTTCTAGTTCACACGCTATATGACCAAAATACATCGTGGTACCTTACTCTAACTTTTCCAACCTTATAGATCTATTAACTCTTCGGGAAATTTCATTAAAAGACTATCTACTGCATCTCTCCACATAAAAGCACGAGTCATTGACTGCGGCTATATGTCATTAATATGATTCATGAAATCTTCTCCATTATGACATATGATATAATGCAAATTTATTCTAAAAATTTTCTAACTCATTTAGAAAATTTTGTCTTTTAATAACCTTATACATTTTCAATGTATATTCTAATCAAACTTCTTTTTCCCGATTGCATGATTAATTAGACGGAGAATTTTAAACGAAGGCCTTTCAATATACATAGCTCCCACTGAAGCTAAATTTCGGTGGCCAAATTTTTCGTAGGAAAATTCCATGACCGTTAGAAAACAATGCTAAAAGTCCTACTGGAAAAATCCACGGTGGCCGACAATACCACGTAAACCATCTTTGACATTCGTAACGGAAACTGTTACTAGAAACTGCAACGGAGACTGTCATCAGAAACCGTGCCAGAAGCCGTAACCAGAAACTGTCACTGAAACTCATACTGGAAATTGTCATTGGAATCCAAACCAAAAATTGTCACTTGAATTCGTGCTTGAATCCGTCTTATTAAAAATCCCATTCGGAATTTATAGAGCATTAATTCAGCTCTCGTTGGAGTGAAACACATCGATGGAATTAATAAATAAATAAATAATTGATTTTTTTAAAAATATTTTTTTCATCACCGGAAAACCGTCATCGGTCGTCGGAAAACCACTTATGTTCACCGGAAAACCGCCTTTTGGTCGCCGAAAAACATCACTATAACTATTCACTGGCCACAGGAAACGTCGTCGAAAAAAGTGTCGGCAGGTGTACCGGAACCAGTCCGGTAGGTGATGATGTGGCACCGGTAACTGTTCCGGACGTCTGAAACTTTCACCAGAAACTTCCCCGGTGGCCAGAAATCGTCAACGGTTTCTTTCAAACACATCACTATGTTCACCGGAAAACCGCCTTTTGGTCGCCGAAAAACATCACTATAACTATTCACTGGCCACAGGAAACGTCGTCGAAAAAAGTGCCTGCAGGTGTACCGGAACCAGTCCGGTAGGTGATGATGTGGCACCGGTAACTGTTCCGGACGTCTGAAACTTTCACCAGAAACTTCCCCGGTGGCCAGAAATCGTCAACGGTTTCTTTCAAACACATCGACGGCATGTGTCAAAGTGAGAATGGGCCACTTGTCACAAAAGACAAAAGAACCGCCACATGTCATCTTCTGGTGAGTCCACGTGTCAACACCATAACCACTTATGCATGGTATTCTAACGCCCAGTCGCACCGGAAGAGAGTGAGATGCACTCGCCGTCTTCCCATACTTTTCCGATCACGGGATTACCACCATCCGACTCTAAATTCAATTTTAATTCCATTTATTCCCTTAATTATGACGTTTGGGTTAATGGTGAAACACACTCTCCGATCATAGGAGAGTGGAACATGTTCTTCATGTTCTTCACCCACATTCAAGAACAAAATAAGTTTCCAGATTTTGATTTCAATCATAAATATTTGAAATCGTTTTTCTCCCTCGTTTTTTAACCAAATTATGCAAATGACCTATCGTTGGAAAGCTATCAAAAGGCTCTATATAATGGTACCATGATCGTAGAGAAACAAAAAAATGACAATAAAATTCGAACCCCATATCAATCACGGTTTCTGTTTTTAATTCTTCAAAATTATCTCAATTTTGAAGTTATAACATGGCAATAATCTCCAGAACATATAATCACATATATATGTATACAATCATGCCATTTCAAACGAAAAATAACAAGTGTATGGTGTTATGCCATTATCGAATTGTGAAGCATTCAAAACGTGAAAGACAATTCCTAAGCATGCCATTTCTATCAGAATCCAGTCCCAATCACGCTTTGATACCAATGTAAAATTAATATTCGATATAAACAAAATGAATTCGGATTACCGTTCACCATCGAAAAATCCGAATTCCAGCGAAAGCGGGATCGAATACCTGAAACTGAATCACCGGTCGGAGGACGATCATATCATCGAAAAGTCCCCTCTAATCACAATGCATGTTACCCACACTTTGATTATAGATGGGATAAAATTCTACAGATTTTCTCCACATCTGTAACTTGTATATTCTCTATATTTTGTTCTCTGATGAACACATGCACATATGCATTATTGCATGCAATACTCTCTTACACACACACATCCCTTTGCATTGCACAGTACACTCATGTGCCTTTGCATTTCCTATGCACATACAATACATTTCATGCATACCTTTTCAATAACGTATTATATTTTTTTTTTTGTATATCAGTTTCTTAACTGATACTTATACCACAAAAACTGCTCATGCAGTTATAACAATTTATTACATGGGCTTTGCATGTATTGGGCTTTGCATATATGTCATGGGCTTGGGTTTGGTCCACTTGGGTGTATAATGGATCTCCAACCCATAACCAAATATACCAACATTTTATATATATGAATAAAAACAAAAACAATGCAGAGAGCCATCAAAACATTTTAAATGATACTGTGTCATGCTAACAATATATAAATAAATTATTTTAACTAAATTTGATGTCCAAATATGGTGTACAAATGATGTAGTAATAATCTAGTCAATTGATTTAAATCATACAAATCTAATCCAATTTGATGTCCAAATCTAATGCATAAATGATGTAGTAACAATCTAGTCAATTGATTTAAGTCAAACAAATCTAATTCAATTTAAATGGATAGACTGAAGCATTACTACATCATTTGAGCTCCATAATTGAACACCAAATTTAAATAAAGTAACATTACTCATATATATATTGGGGTGCCATGCTCCCCCAAAACTAAAAAATTTCTAAAAGTTTTAATTCATCCATACGATTTTATATAAATATATTATATTTTCTAAAGGTCATTGTCCTTCATTGGCTGTCAAATTTGAATTTTTTTAAAATCACTGTAATTTGTGAATCTTATTTTTAAAAGAATGAACCTTGTTATAGGTTAGTTTAAAATTAAAAATATTATTATTATAATAAACATAGAAATGTCCAATTTTATCTTTAACTTTTAAAGATAATATATTCCTTAACTGATTTATTATATATTAGCAGCTGGTCTAACCTATATATGTATATACTTGTATTTTTTTTCTTCCAGTTTTCCAATTAAGCAATTTCATTCCTACTACTTTAGTTAAATTCTTACTATTCTTCGATTAAATAATTTAAGGTATGTGATTATTAATTGATAAACATTTTGGGGTTTTTCTTTATATTTGTCGTTTATTTTTTTGCTACTAATATAAATTTTTTAATGAATTCTTCAAAAAAAAAAATGATTTTACTACATTTATTATACTAGTTTGTTATTTAAACTTTTATTTATTTAAATTAGTTCGATTTTTTTCATTTGATCTTCAGATGAGAAAGTCATCGATGGAATTTTCAAAAGAATTAAAACCTCATAAGCCGATTCATCTTCAGCAACATTTAATATTAATATTCTGGCCAGCTTCTGAAAATCAATCCACGGAATCTCTAACAAATGATATTATTAAATAATATAATAAATATTTGGAGCGGAACACAAGATTGCATCGATAAATATAGGATTATCCTGTCAGTGAACGTGATGACATTCGTAGAGCTTATATTAAAGTTGGTCAATTCCAACTTATTCTTGATCATTATAAAAAATCTAGACTACATTTGGTTCGATGGTATACCCCTCACACATACATCACTCACATGCAAGTAGGACGATTCTAAAACGACTCTAAGACATTGAAATGCTGAATTGTCACCCTTTTAAAATTCATTGCTATATTATTCACCTTAGTCCGTTGTTTTTTTAAAATACGTCACTTTAGTCCATTTGACCAAAAAATAACAGTTAATTATAACATAATGAGTAAAAATACAACTTTACCCCTTATTGTTATTTTTTAGATTTTTTCTTTTAGTCCCTCTAGTTTCAATAATAATAACTGGTCAACCTCTGAAAAAAATTAAAATATCTCCATTAAGGTTCGAACCAAGGATGAAAGACCCAAGCTCTAGCCAGCTGAGCTACACTAGCTATTTTTTATATATATATATATATAGTTATATAATTTGTTTAAACTAATTCAAATAATTTAAAATAAACTCATATTTTAGAATAATATAAAAACATATTTATAAAAATAGAAAAGAAATTAAGAAAACAAAAGGAAACTCAGGAAATCTAAAAAATCAAGGCCTATAATTTTTTTTCTTTCTTTATTTGGATTTTTTTCTTTTTAAAAAAATGTGTCATTTCTATTTGATAAAAAATATCCTATAAAATCAAAGCCCATAAATTGAAAAAGGGAAAAATCAACAAAAAAAATATAATAATAATAAAAAATTACGCTTGTTTCCTTTACTTCCTTTTGTTTTGTTATTTTCTTTTTTCATTTTTATAATTTTTTTTATATATTATTATTATATATGAGTTTTTTATTTTTATTTTTTTATTTTTTTATTGCTGATTTTTTTCCCTTTTAATGATTTTATGAGGTTTTTTTCATCAAATTGAAATAATGCATTTTTTATAAAGGTAAAAAATCCAAAAAAAGAAAGAAAGAAAGAAATAATGGAATTTATGAGTTTTGATTTTTTGGATTTTCAGTGTTTCCTTTTGTTTGTTATTTTATTTTTTATTTTTATAAATATGTTTTTATATATTAATAATAAATATGAGTTTATTTAAAATTATATATACAGGTTTACTTTAAATTATATAAATATATTTAAATTAGTTTAAATAAATTATAAAAATATATATAAACATTTAAATCAAAAAATCTTTAATAATGAACTAATGTAGTTCAATGGCTAAAGCTTGTGTCTTTGAACATTGATGGAGGTATTTTATTTTATTTTTTCATTTTTTTTATTGGTTGACCAGCTATTATTAAAACTAGAGGGACTAAATAATAAAATTTTAAAAATAACAAAAGGGTAAAATTGTATTTTTGCACAGTTTATTATAGTTGACCATATGATAAAAACTTTTAAAAATATGACAATTCGTTAAAAAGTAAAGACTTTAGAGATAATATCCCTTTTTAAATATATTTATGTAGAGACGTATCCATGAGAGGGCCCTCTAGAAAAAAACCAAAATAATAATAATAAAAATAAAATATTTTTATTTAAATTTAATGAAATTTAAATATTTTGTTGTTTAAAGCAAGTAGTAAATATGTGTATAATATTTTAGTTTAAAAAATTATAGAATTAATTCATTTATAAGTTTAAATAATTTTTTTGAACTATAAATTTAAATAAATGTTTATACATAAATTTTAATATCATTAAAGCTTTATTTGATTCCGAAACGATGAGAATAATTTACAAGAAGAAACAAAATTAACAATTCTTTTTAAAGTGTGATTTTTTCAGATTTTTTGTTTACATATACGAACAACAAGAACAAAAAAATTGTAGATTTTTTTCCAGGTGTTGTTGACTCCTAAAATTTTGAAAAGCAAAAAAAGTAAAATAATGAAAACAAATTCAAAAAACTTAGCAGCCCTTTTATTTGCCTTTATTTGACAATAGAATGAATGAATGAATAGTCTTCTCCTCAAGTCATGATTATGGGTTGCAACAATTTTAGTATTCAATTAAGTAATAATAATAATAATAATAATAATAATAATAATAATAATAATAATAATAATTTTGAAACAAATTGACTTAAATATAAATTTAGGTTTTTATGATGACCTGTTTTCATAATTTATAAAAGAATTATTAAATTTTCATTTACAAATTCCGGTAAACACACGAAGTTTGTCCATTTCTCATGTATCAAAATTATGTATCTAAGTTTTTTTTTAATCTCACATATGTATACACGTGGTCAAATAAAACATAGAGATCATACTATTATTTTAAGCATTATCCTTACATATGAAATACAATTAATTTTATTAATAATTAAATTAATCAATCATAATCTTAATATGGTAGTCTCCGCGTCAATTATTGATAAAAAATTGTAATTATTTTTTTTGTTAAAAAGTATTTTAATCTTGAAACAGTAAAAAAAATCCAACAAACTTTTTTTAAAAGAAAAAAATCCAATAAACTTATACAAAAATAACTATATATATATATAATTATTTTGTTTTTATCAATCGGTGTTATTTAAACTTAACTTATTCAATAGTGTTATGCTATGTTTATGATTGCTTTTGTTTAAGAAATAACTCAAGCGATTATTTTTCAAGTTTTCAGGAAATAGGTGTTTGGTAATCTCCCCGAAAGCAATTTATTTTATAATTTGCTCTTCAAATAATCAACTTTTGAGAAGTTGGTAGGGGGTGCTTTTGGAAGCAGAAGCTAGCTTTTATCTTTCAATTGTCTATAATACCCATACTATTTTAAAAGAATGATAATAATACCCTTTTAATTATTAATGATTATTAAAAACTGAAAATTAATTAAAAAAAAATCAAAAAATCAAAAAATGCAAGTATAAATCGAACAGTGGTTGTGACCACCGTCGGAGTTCGAGTCCAGATGAGATCCTACGACGAACCGAAGACTGAACGGACGGCTTCGAAGTCGCATGCATCGTCGACCCATTTGAAGACGGGTCAGGTTCAATCGACGATCGATTCGAGAGCATAACCGCCATCGCCGGAGCATAATCGGTCTTTCTGGCGATGTGAAAGAGGCTGGCGGTGGAAAACTTTGCGGGGAGAGACGATCGAGTGGCTGATGCAGCAGTTTCCAGTGGCTGAGTGTGTGGACTTGAATGAGTCGACTCACCAAAAAAAGATAGAATTGACTCGGCCCAACTCATTTTATCATTTTATTAAAGTTGACCAAGTTGACTGAGTTGAGGCTGAGCATATGTCTATTTTTGTCATTTTATCAAACATATTTTCCATCTATTCAAAAGCAAAACACTTTTAAAATTTAATTTATCAAACACTGTTAACTTTTTTAATAAATAGATTATGTTTTAAATTAAGCTATAAGCAGATTACTTTTTAAACAAAACAACCTTAAACATAGCTTTAGTCTTAAAGTCCACATAACAGGAGTGCTAATTTCACCGTTGGAGATCAGATGTCAAGCATCATGTCTCCTTAGCTTGGAGGAGATCTCATCTATTTTATTTTAATTTTATTATTATTATTTGATTTTAAAATCTTAAATTTGTTTCTAATATCAAATTAAAATAATTAAAAATATATTATTATAATAATTAATAAATAGATAACTCAAGAGAAATTTAGATATTTCATAATATTTATCCGGTCAACTGTTTCGACAAAAGTTCAATCTTCCTACACGTACAACAAATGTGAGGGCGTTTGATTGCAATTTGTCCTATTTTAAATTATCGTGTGTTATGCGTGAGTGATTTTACATATACGACCAAACTTAACTAAAAAGCTAAAAACAATAAAGAGCACAATCAAAACTTTTTATATGATCGTATGTTATGCGTGTATTATTTTATATAGATGAATAAAAACAAAAACAGTGCAGAGAGCCATCAAAACATTTTAAATGATCCTGTGTCATGCTAACTGTATATATATATATATATATAAAATATTATTTTATCTAAATTTAATGGTCAAATTTAATGTATAAAAAATGAAGTAACAATCTAGTCTATTGATTTAAATTATATAAATCTAATCCAATTTAAATGAATGAATTAAAGTGTTGCTATATCAATTGGATTCCAGATTTGAACACCAAATTTAGAAAAAGTAACATTATATATATATAAAGAGGGCCATGGCTCCCCTAAAAGAAAAAAAATCTGAAAGTTTAAATTCATCCATATGATTTTATATAAATATATTATATTTTCTAAAGGTAATTGTCTTTCATTGCCTTTCAATCTTGAATTTTTTTAAATCATTGTAATTTGTGAATCTTTTTTTTAAAAGAATGAACCTTGTTATAGGTTAGTTTAAAATTAAAAATATTATTATTATAATAAACAAAGAAATGTCCAATTCCTTAACTGATTTCCTATATATTATGAACCGATCTAACCTATATATGTATATACTTGTATTTTTTTTTTCCAGTTTTTCACTTAAGCAATTTCATTCCTACTACTTTAGTTAAATTCTCCCTATTCTTCGGTTAAATAATTTCAGGTACGTGATTATTAATTAGGGTCTAAAAAATTAATGGCACAATTTTGAGGGGCAGTTGTGAAAATAACACCACATTAATAATATATATGTTTAAAAGGCACCAATTAAGTTGTGGAGACAAAAATACCCCGACGGTGAGTCTTCGTTTTCAACGTTAAAGAGAAAAAGTAGAGAGAGAAAAAGTGAAGTAGCTTGAAACCGACCTGGACTGAATCGACGGGTTCAATCTCGACGGCGACTAGACCGGAACTTGAAACCAGCGGCATTTGGAGAGTTGAGCAGAAGATTTCAAGTGATCGATGTAAGTTTAGGTAGATTTGGTATCGTTTTGGTTGTTGATAAATTTAATGAAATGGTAGATTAGGTTTTATTTGTGGATCTGAGACTGATTGTGGTTTAGGTTAGGGTTTTGAAATGGTTGAATAGGTGTTGATGAAGATGATATTCTAGGTTTTCGATCATTTAGTTGTTGAAGCCGAGTTTGTTTTTTTATGGATCTGAGGTTTTATATTAGAAATTAGGTTGAGTTGAATCGAGGTTTTTTTTAGTCACTCGAGTTTTTTTAAAACATGTTCAAGAAGATTTTAGTTATATTCGAGGATTTTGTTAAATCCCAGAAATGTATGTACAATCGAGGTTTTTTAAAACTGTCCGAGGTTTTATAAGAAAGGTCCGATTTTTTTTTAAACTCCGAGGTTGTTAATAAAAGCTCCGAGTTTTTTTTTCCAAAGGTTCGAGGTTTTGTAAAAGAGTGATGAGTATTTTTAAAAAGGTCCGAGATTTTGGTGCTTAATCGAGCTTTTTTAATAATGTCTGAGGTTTTATTCAAAAGCTCCGAGCATTTGTTTTAAAGCTTCGAGGTTTTTTCGCATGGCGAAGTTTTTTTATAAATGTTTTGAGGTTTTATATCAATAGATTGAGGTTTTTTGTAAAACTTGCGAGCTTTTTTGAAATGGGCCGAGGATTTGTTTAAAAGCGTTGAGTTTTTAATCTTAATACTTAATTAATTTGTTGTGAATTTTCAGATGACGAATCGGTTGAGAGAATTGCTTAAAACTCTGGTGGAAGAGTGGTACGAGGCCAAAGTGACTCGGCACGACCATTTTGGCGCCATTGGTGTTATAGAAGACACAATTAACCGGGTCCCTGTAGAATTTACGGTTGAAGACAATCGTCGATTCTTGGCTTCCTGTTTTGGGCATTTCATGACAATGCACTGGCCGATGAAGTTTTCGGTTGGTGTTATCCATCAGCTGCTTTTGTAGGAGGTGAATCATAATGGTCTGTCAGACGAGATGCGGTTTATGTTAGGGACTCATGAGGTGAAGTTCTCGAAGGTATAATTCTTCCTGATCACAGGATTACGGTTCGGAGTAGTACCGGACATGACTTAGTATCGTAGTGTCGACAATGGCATACATAAACGGTACTTTACTGGTATGGATGAGATTTCATCCGATCAGTTGAGAGCTGTTATGAGCCGTAAGGAGTTTCAGCAGGCATATGATAGTGTGAAGATATGCCTTATCTATATGTTGAACTGGATAGTTATGGGGTTGGACGAGAGGGTGAAGATTCCAGTTTTACAGTCACGGCTGGTGAAGGATCTCGATGCTTTTGACGCCTTCTCGTGGGGTGCTCACGTTTACATTCATTCCATATATTCATTCAACCATGCGCTTGACGGGAGACGGGAGACGAAAGCGGTTCGAGAGACGCCAGCAAGCAAAGGGCGTTGACGTCCACATGTATAAGGCCTACAACATTTATGGTCTATCTTCCACCCTGTTGGTAAGAATTTTGAATTACAAAATTTATGTTTGTTATCGTGTAATAGAGATTATGGATTGACAACATGAACATACTTTTCTTTTATATAGATATTTGCATTCGATGTGATCCTCGCACTTGGCACCCAGTTCGGGACCCGTAGGTCTACCGATTTGTCTCCCTATATTCTGAAGTGGGAGTTAAAGAAACAACCGAGAAGGGATAAGTTGTCGAAGATATTCATAGCTCGGGTAAGTATCTTATTTGTTAAGGTTAGTAGTTCTTGTTAATAGTTGTTACAATTTAAACGGTTTCAGATGTATACGTTGACGGAGCTAGTGCCCACAACAATCGAGAGGGGTGAACCGTATTATACCACATTAGGGGAGGCAATACCGGAAGACGATTTCATTGGGCGTAATAGAGCCCTACCCAGTGATACAGAGGGTTCGGAGGCAGAATTTGGTAGTGGGACCCCACATACGCATTCTTAGGCTTCTGAGCCAGAGTTTGGTGGTGTCAGACAATAGAGGCAGAGATGGGTTCGATTTAGGATGCCTGCATATACTGGTGGAGATCACTCTGGAGGAGACGGCGAAGGGGAGCAGGAGGTACGTTAAGTTTGTTGTTCTGCATGCAATTATTTAAAACCCATGTGCTTGTGAAATGACTGACAAATACTATTTTGATTCAGGATCCTCTACAACGTAGACTCCAAGATTTGGAGGCTGCCGTCGTAGGCTTACGGGATGATCTATAGAAAAGTGGGGAGGAATGACGAATGCAGCATACGAGTTGATGAACTACCTACGGGACCAGTTGGATTCGACATCACGGTCAGACATGGATGGTCCACCGTCTCATGATACAGACTCCAGATCTAGAGAAAGAGACAAGATCGTACCCATGGAGAGGGATCAAAACATGGCACTGTTCCTGAGATGTAGGGTACCATACCTGAGGAACAAGTTATCGGGAATGAAGTTACAGCACACAAGCAGGAGACTCTTACTGTGATTCTTTCAGAATTTCCACTGCTTATGAAGTTACAGGAGACTTCGTCCGATCGATCAAGCCGTCTGAGTGTTTCCTCCACTGGAGTTGTGTCTACGGTTAGAACTCGCGGTACCCCTCATCGTGACACATCTGGTCGATCCCGTCAGACCCCTCATCCTCCTAATGACAGGTTCGATTGTTCCCGTCAGACTCCTCCTTCTCCTAGGGGCAGATCCAGTCGATCGCGTCAGACCCCTTCTCCTCTTAAAGACACATCCGAACGATTGCGTCAGACCCCTCCTCCTCTGAAAGACATATTCTGACCATCCTATCAGACCCTTTCTCCTCCGATGGACACATTGGGACCATCCCGTCAAACCCCTCTTCCTCCTATTGACACATCGAGACCATCCCGTAGACTCATTCTCCTACTAGGGACACATCAAGACCATTTAGTGGGATCCACCACACCCTCCGTCTCCCCCGTGCTCGTAAGCACGGCTGACAACTGCTGAGTCAATACACGGATCCCTGTCAACTGAAAAGGCCTAGGACGGTGCTGACATCATTAGAGCATGCATTCGATCCAACTGGTTTAGTAGATTATGGGCAGTTGGAGGCCTACAATGCATAAAAGAGGAACCAAACATGGGAATTGTAAGTATTACACCTTTTAGTTAATTGTAAGCATTCGATCCTATGGGTTTATTGTTCTAATGTTTTTAAATAAAAAATGCAGTCGCGATGTTGACCTCATGGAGCCAATGGACTTGGTTTGGTTCCAGCGGACTATATAGAGTCGTTTGAAACGGTACGCACCTAGCTTGAACTCTGTTTGGGTTTCTTCACAATAGAATGCTAATGTTGTTTTGTAATTATTTGTCAGTATATGGATGTGTACCTGAACATCTTATGGAAGCATCTACGAGCATACCCCACTGTGCACTGTAAGTTCCTCAATTTTTGATTGGTTCATTTCGTTGACAACCACATTTGGGGATTAATGTGTAAGGATAGTTTAGACCATCATTGCTCAAGACCCAGCTCCTTCAGAAGGTAAATCACTTGCTTAACCTTTTCTGAAGAGTTTTTAGTGCACACACACACACACTCTCATGCATGTCTTTGATCATCTTGCATGAATGCTTAATTGCCATAATTGTGTGCCTCTTTACCATAAATCTTGCTTGGGTGTTTGTTGCATTTTGTTTTGCCCTTAGAAGAGTTTTTTCCCCTTGACCGCTGCTGGGACCGCTCCATGTGCATTGCCTCCGCCGCGGCATGCACAACGGTGTTCTCCAAGCATTGCACGATGCTGCTACTGCGGCTTGTTCACGTTGCATACACAGCGGTCTCCCAAGCGGAGTTTCCCAGTGATGCATCGCTGGCTCTACCACGGTCTGGACATTACATGTACCACGGTCTAAACAGCGGAGATTCCTAGACGATGCACTGCTCGCGATACCACGGTCTGAACACTTGCCTAGGCCACAGCACGCACAACGTTCATGACCGGAATCGGTTGCCCCTTGTCCAAAATGACACCATTTCGTGTAGGGCACATTATATATATGTTCTCTTCTCTTCTCTTTAGCCTTGTGAGTCCAAGACGGCATCTTTACTCACCAAGCTTTTCCTTGCGAGAGAATTTTACTCCAAAAGAGAGAGAGCTTCCAAGAATCCATTTTTACTCAACCAATCTTCAATCCATAAGCATCTAGCATCTTCCAAGCATGGTTTCTCTTGTTTGTCATTGACTAGGTAATCTCTACATACCTTAGAATTTCTTGTTCCATTCTTATGACATGTATGCCTAGGTTTAGCATTATTGTTCATTAAATGTATGTTATCGAGTTTAATTGCATTTATAACATGCTTGGGTTGTTGATTGTTGGTTGAGATTTATATTTTGTGATAGTTAGGGTTTGTGACCATTTTGCCTTTCTAGCTAAATCTTTATGCTTTACATTTAGATATTGTTTAGGATTCATTGATTGCATTTTGTGATTGCATAATAGTTCTTGCCATGTTTTATGATAACATGTGTTTATTGGCTCTTTGTTTGATAACAAGGATATATTGTTGCACAATTATATCTAGTTAAGTATTAATGAACATTCATTTAGACATTGATATCTAGGAATTGTACTTAGTGACATTCTTAAATTCCTAGATAAGCATTTAGTGTTGCCTAGCATTACTTGCATGTTTGAATATTTTATCATATTCACTTAGGTTATGTTTGACTCTTCATTGAGGTTAAGTCTTGTGACAAAGTGGTTATGGCACAAGCAAATAGATCAAGAATCACTATTAAGGCCGTTGGGTAGAGTGAAAGGGTTAGTGACTGGAGGGTGTGACGGGAGGTCAACCTAGGTTGTAAACTTTCATTCAATAGTGGATTTGAGGATCTAGTGTGGCGCACATATCAGCCCATGGTTTTTCCCATTTGGAGGGTTTCCACGTAAACATCAAGTGTTATTTATATTTCCACACTTTATACTTGATGTTGTATGTTTGTTTTATTGGGGTAATTTGTGTTAATATTGATGAATCGAAAAATTGGTAATTGATTCGATTAAAACCTATTCACCCCTCCTCTAGGTTATAGACACACATGTTTCTAAGGAATTTTCATGCACAACAAGAGGATGAATATTTTGGGCACTCAGTTCTATGTAGCTGTTTTTTTAGAATTGGTTTTGCACTAACGTTTGTTGTGTTCATTCACTCATACCATTATGGAATTTTATTGTGATACAGCCATTGTTGGAGTATCAGTGCGATAAAATGATACCTCGTGATTCTAATAGGGAAATAAAGACGCTGGGGTGGAAGGTGTTGCAGTATAGGTTGTCCCCTAATGACTTTATGACTGTACGTGGATTCCTCCCGGTATGAACCCGGCCATGACACAAGGTTGACATGGTAATTTTTATCAAATTAAGTCTTCACCCATAAATACGGTGAACAATATGATTTATTAATATCTATATGTGTTGTACAGGTTCTTATTCCGTGCAACATCGGCTGACAACATTGGCTCCTAGCCAGCGTGAACCTCACTGTCGAGATGATACACATCTTAGACCTCTGGAGACAAGAGGTCCCCGTCCACGTCAGGAAACATCAGGTGTGGTCATTGAGATGGTTGCTCCATCCATGTTGCACCAATCCAAGTTTCATTAGGCCAGGAAACGGGGGCGAGCCCAAATTCGAGAGACATAATAGGCCATTTGTAGGGAGCCAGGTGTCGAGAGCGGCTGTGCCACAACAGGATAAAAGGTATAAGTATTCGAACATCAAATTAACTTCTTGTATAATTAATTATCAACCTAACAGTTGTTCATGTGGTGCACTGCAGCGGTAACTGTGGGCCTCATAAGTTGAGATTGATCGAGTACGTACTGGCAAATAGGATGCAGTACGACTGAACATAGACGATATGCCCACCATCCGGGAGAATATCTCTGTGGTGGTTTTTTGTAACTCCGAGCAATAATTCCAGTTATAGTTATTGTACATAAAATTTGTTGTAATTAATTTTTTGTAATGAACTGCATAATAAATTCATTCTTGTAGTTATTTAAATTTGTTTACGATGAAGTACAACACATTTCATACTACGCATAATAAGAAAACTTTAAAATAACAGGCCGATTAAATTTGAAATTGGAAATGAGATACAAGTCATACAATTATAACTAATTAAGTGAGTGAAAAACTACTAAACATATCCATTCATACTACGGTGGTGTCATGGAGTCCTTTTCAGGGCACGTCTGTTTGTTATGTCCACTTGAATGACAGATGCCACATTTGCGCCAGTATTCATGAGGAACAACTCTGCTCGGACCATCATTATTCAAAGGTGGGTTATGACACCTCCTAGCATTATGATTTGATTGTCCACATCTTTCACAAGATTGAGTCGTAGTCCTCTCTGAAGACGAGGCATGTCTCCCCCCCTCTTGGACGTCCTGCTTGCCTCATAGTCAATGAATTCAATACCACATGCTCAGCGATGTCAGCTAGCACTACCCATGAAGAAGGATGGCCAACAGGCATAATAGGAACCGATTACGTATCGATAAGTTTCTGTCTCTTATTATAGTCCACACACAAAGAAGTGAAATCTAAGTTTCGCTCCCTGAAAGAATATAAAAGTTAGATATAACATCCATTTACAACAACACAAAGATGTGAAATCCATTTGAAATTTGAAAGCGATACCTTGCTGCTGCAAGCGCGTGCGAACATGGAAACATGTCCATTTGAAATTTATTGGAAGTGCAAGTCTTTCGGGCTAAGTCAACAGTCCACTACTTCCCGGAGCGTTTCACAGAGAATATGTTACAGTCAACTGGGTTGACGGTTATATAACCACACCTGTCAACACGTTTGAGGATCACAAGATGTGTTGAATTGGTTAACTAATGACGCATGGATTATGCAGCTCGGTGACGATCATGAAACCACCTTTGTAGTATATTTCTAATGAACTCTGTCAGTGTCAACATAGACAGTTGTCATACAAATTTTAGGCATGAGTTTATGCATTCAACAACATTTGTTGTCATTACCCTATACCTTATTTCCGGACAGTGTACATGAGACCACTTGTCGGGACCGACAACATTGGCATAATCATATGCATTCTGGTGTAGGTTATGTAACTCTTCCATGCGACGGTTATATTTTAGTTCAGTGTACGATCTAGTTGTTTTATCCATTATGGCTGCTACATCCTTTCTGTGAAACCGTTTCTTTATATTTTTAGCAAAATGCCAACAACATATGGTATGAGTTGCATCAGGAAAAACTTTAGAAATCCCAGCTTCAATGCTTACATGCCGATTGGAAATGAAAACCAGATCATCAATATGACATAGGACGCCCTTCAAGCAATCCAAAAACTACTCCCATGAAAGGTTGTTTTCTGAGTTGTCGTACCCAAAAGCAATTGGATACACTTATTCGTTCCAATATTGTGCAGTTGCAACAAACATTGTACCCCTGAATCTTCCCTTCAAATGGGCTCCATCTACTGCAATAACTGCCCGTATACACCTCCAAAATCCTCTCAGTGAGGTACCCAACGATATGAAAAAATAGAGAAATTTACCATCTTCGTCGCATTGTAAGTCAGTGATTGTGTCGGGATTTCATTTCTCAAACACGTAACCGAATGACGGTAGTAGTTGGAAGGTTTCTCATGCGTTCCACAGGTCAGTGACAACGCATAATGCAGGGCTTGATGTGCCTTATTGTATATGATTTGGATACCATACATTGTTTTCATGTCGACGATTATGTTCTTTGGACGCATTAGTTGACCATCTTGTTGTTGAAGTTTAGGTGTTACCACTTCTCCAATTATGACTGCACTAGCTTGTCGGTGGCGGCGATGAATTTCCTCCAATTGACAAGTGTGTTCGTTGACAAAACTTCTTACTTGTAAGTATGTCCCTTGATCTCTCCTCACAGCTTTTAACTTCCACATACAGTTGTCAGTCAAACAAACCAGATGTAACGTTGTCTTATTGGACCTTTTTACCTTCCACTCGAAGTTCTGCCGCATTGCAAAATGACTAAGTAGTCTCTTCAAATCCCTTTTCATAGGAAAAAATTGCCCTTTTATATATCATGCTTGTAGGTTCAACTTCTACCAAGTTCCTGCTTCCAGTCACACCAAACGAGTATGATTCCGCTCCTAGAATAACCCACGTTGTGGCATTATTAGAAGCATATAGAGTTACATTAGGCTGGATCTCGAAAGTCCCAGCTATATCTAGTGCACTGCAACTAATTCTGTGCACACGTCTTTCCGGTTCTACAGGCTCTTCCTCTTCCTCATTGTTTGGTACATTATATACCAGATGCAAATTTTCCTCATCAATCAGCCCAACATTCGCTTCAGTGTTCTGCTCATTGTTCATGTCATTGTAGATCTGATTGTATTGTTGGTTGTACTACTCATCATTTATCTCAATTTTACAACCAAACACATTGTCAAAATGAGGTCTGACTATATCAGCATGGTCGGCTACTTCCAGTGGGACACCACACATGTTTTTCTGACCTTCAATCCCACTTTTTTCTGTGAGCAATTGGTTGCTTCCGCCTGACGATCGAAATTGTTGAGTGTTTTCATGAGGAGGTATATCTTCATCAATGAAACCTCATGATGCCCTCTTAATTAGACTAACACATACTTGAGGGATCACCCTATCTTCCCCTAGTATAAACTAAACATCATCATCATTTCTTATAAATGTGTGACACGTAGTCTCAGGAACGATTGATATAGATTGTAGATCAATAATGTATTTGTTCACATCATACTTCACAACGGTTTCCACAATCGACAACAGTTCTTCGTAAGTCAGACTCTTTAACACATACATTCCTTGGTTATCGAAACCTAAAATCCTATGACTTCTGTTGGGTAACTGCTCTCATCGACCATTGTAAGATATGACTATTCTCACCCGATTCATTCTACTGTCAAAATCACCATCAAAAACCATTATAAACAATATCTAGATTCAAAATAACAATACAAAACCTCGACATTTTTTCGCAAAGTACCCAAGGTTTTTTAAATGGATTCCGGCATTTTTGTTACCAAAATGCTCGAATTCTTTCCAAAAAACTCATAACTACTCAACAAAATTTAATAAAAAACATTGAAGAAGAAGAAAAAAACCTTGAACCAATAGAAAAAAAAACTCGGAAAAAAATAAGAAAAAACCTCGGAACATAAGAAAATAACCTCGACAATTTATAAATAAACCTCGGACGCATGACAAAATACCTCGAACCTATAGAAAAAAACTCGGAATAACGGAAAAAATCTCGATTTCAATTTTTAAATACCTCGGACCAATACAAAAATATCTAAAACCAATACAAAAAATCATCGAAAAATAACAAACAATAGATCGGAAACCTTAGAAAAAAACTCGAAAATAACGGAAAAATACTCGATTTTTTTTAATACCTCAGTTCAATACAAAAATATCTCGAACCAATACAAAAAAACCTCAGAAAATAACAAACATATGATCGGAAATGAAGATAAAACCTCGATTTACAAAAACTAGGCACAATACAACAAACCCTCAAAACAATAGAAAAAAACCTCGGACAATTAAAAAATTTGCTCGGCAAACAATAACAAATCCTCATAACTGAAGATATAAATACAATACAAAATAACCTCGGACCAAAACAAAAAATAAATTGGTGACATCATTGCAACACAAAAAATTAATGGTGACATTCTTCACCATTTCCACTTATTAATTAATAAATATTTTGGGGTTTTTCTTTGTATTTGTTTTTTTTAGCTACTAATATATTTTTTTAATGAATTCTTCCTCAAAAAAATATATGATTTTACTACATTTATTATACTAGTTCGTTATTTATACGTTTATTTATTTAAATTAGTTTCATTTTTTTCATTTGATCTTCAGATGAGAAAGCCGTCGATGGAATTTTTAAAAGAATTAAAACCTCATAAGCCGATTCATCTTCGGCAACATCTAATATTAATATTCTGGCTAGCTTCTGCAAATCAATCCACGAAATCTCCGACAAATGATATTAAATAATATAATAAATATTTGGAGCGGGACACAGGATTACATCAACAAATATAGGATTATCCCGTCAATGAACGTGATGACATTCGTAGACCTTATATTAAAGTTGGTCAATTCCAACTTATTCTTGATCATTATAAAAAATCTTGATCGTTATTTTGTGTTTCATTTTTATAAATGTTTTTATATTTTATTATTATATATGAGTTTATTTTAAATTATATAAATATGAGTTTACTATTATTTTTTACTTTTATTTTTTTATTGTTGACTTTTTTCCCTTTTCAATTTATGGTCAATGATTTTCTGGGGTTTTTTTTTATCAATTTGAAATAATGCATTTTTCTTAAAAGGAAAAAAATTCAAAAAAAAAAAAGAATGGAATTTATGAGCTTTGATTTTTTTTTTGTTTCCTTTTGTTTTGTTATTTTCTTTTTTATTTTCATAAATATGTTTCTATATATTAATATTATATATACGAGTTTATTTTCAATTATATAAATATATTTAAATTAGTTTAAACAAATTATAAAATTATGTATAAACATTTCTATCAACAAATCTTTAACAATAAGTAATATAGCTCGGTGGCTAAAGCTTGTGTCTTTGAACCTTGATAGAGGCATTTTAATATTTTTCTAATTTTTTTTAAGGGTTGACCAACTATTATTGAAATTAGAAGGACTAAAAGAAAAAAATTAAAAAATAACACTAAGGGTAAAATTGTATTTTTGCACAGTCTATTTTAGTTGACCCTATGACAAAACTTTTAAAAATGTGAGAATTAGTTAAAAAGTAAAGACTTTAGTGATAATACCCCTTTTAAAATATATTTATTCAGAGCCATGCCCATAGGGGGTTCTTTAGAATAAAACCAAAATATTAATAACTTATAATTGGTTAATTATATCAAAGGTCCCTAAAGTTTAATAATATAATAATTTTATTTAATTTAAGTGAAATATAAATATTTTGTTGTTCAGAGCAAGTAGTAAATATACGTATAATATTTTAGTTTAAAAAATTACAGTATTAAGTCATTTGTAAGTTTAAATAATATTTTTGAACTACAAATTTAAATAAATCTTTATACATAAATTTTACAATACATTTCATATTCTTGAGCAATCCATTATTAAATTGTTGATATCTTATTATTAAAAGAATTAAAAAAAAAATACTTTTATCAAGAATCTTATAAATAGTTTTTTTTTTAATCAAAGAGGCACGTGTCTTGCATTGACTTTTTTATATCAGCATGCATTGAGGAGGAAAATCACAAGAGTTTCCTCCACGATGCACATCAAATTTAATTAATTTAGTTTAAGATTTTGTGATCCATTAATTAAACATCATAATATATTAATTAAACAAAAGTAGGTAAATCTGACTATGGATAGATAAAGAGCCGACTATTTATATATATAATTTAGCCCGAACAACAAATATTTCCTAGGTTTGCCAATATATATATGTGTGTGTAAGCAAGTGAGTAATGCTATATGTCTCAATTTTTTTCTAATTATTTTTCTAAATAATATGGCACATGAGATGTTAACGTCTTGTAAATCATGAGATTATATATTAGTTAATTTGATGTTGACACATCATGTACCACATCATTTGGGAAAGAATTTAGACAAAAAAAATTGAATGTCTAACATTACTCACTCTCTCTCACACACACATGTATACATATATATATATATATATTAATAGTTTACTAAAAGAATATTTATTAATTAATAGTAAAATACTAAATAGAACAAAAAATTGTCATTCTTGATGTATTCCTATATAAGTTTCACGGCAAATGTGAACATTTTTCTCTTGCCATAAACATTCATTTTTCAGCAAAAAATAATCCATCTTAAAACACGGAGGTCCATATTATTTCTAGAGAAATCATCAAACCATTTTCTTCAACTCCACACCATCTAAGGTTCTATAAGCTCTCTCGTGTAGATCAACTATTTTTCGACATTTCCTTCCCCATCTTCCTCGTTTACTCGGGAGCCGCCAATAATTCCGATCACCTCAAAACTTCGCTCTCAAAAACATTATCTCTATACTATCCTTTTGCAGGTAGAGTCAAAGATCATCTTTCTGTTGATTGTGATGACTATGGTGTGGACTTTGTCGAAGCTCGTGTAGCCAGGGATATGTCTCAGATCCTTAAACAACCGGAAGTCAATCTTCTCGAACAGTTGATGCCCTACAAGCAGAATGAATTGTCATCAACTCAATTCAACCTCGCTGTTCAGGTCAGTTATTTCGACTGCGGTGGAATGACAGTCTGTGTTTGTTTTAGGCATGTTCTTGCCGATGCAGTTGCAGCACTAAATTTCATTAAAAGTTGGGCTACTGTTGCTTGTGATGGTGGCAATCACTTAATAGAAAATGTAGTTTTCGATTGCACTTCTTGCTTCCCTCCCCAAGATAATCTTGAATCTTATGCTCAGAAGCTACATGATTCATCACGAGAAACTGTCACGAAAAGGTTTGTATTTGAGGGATCTAAGATATCTGCTCTGCGAGAAAAAATTGGCAATCGGCCAACACGTTATGAGGCCTTATTCGCGCTTATGTGGGGTGCTGTCACAGGAGCTGCAAAAGGAGAAAAAGATGGTCATCGTGAATTTGTACTAGATACAGCTGTTAATCTCCGAAAGAGATTGAATCCGCCAATACCAGAACAATGCATCGGAAACATTTTAGTAATCGTAAGAGGGAGTTTGCCAACGGAGGAGACAATCGACTATAAAAGTTACGTGGAAGGAATTCGAGAATTAATGAGTCTGGTAAATGAAGACCATGTAAAAAAGGCTTCTCCATATGGTTGGTTACTCAATCGCGTAAAAAATGATCACGGTGTTGGAAGAAATAAGACGATGAGATCGTTTTCTATTAGTAGTTGCGGTAGACTTCCATTGTACGAAGCGGATTTCGGGTGGGGAAAGCCGATTTGGGCAACTATTGTGGCGAGGCAGGTGGGAGATAACATCTTTGCTGGACTGCTTGACACCAGCGATGGCAAAGGAATGGAAGGATGGGTGGTTATGTCCAAGGAAGAAATGGATCAATTTGAACGAGACCCTGTTGTTCTTGCTTATGCTTCTGTTAATCCAAGCATATCATCACTTTAGATAAAAATGTTTGATTAAGTGCTTACTTGATTGCCAATATATTAAGTTTAAGTGCTGCTTTTGTTTTTTTGAATTATTCTTACAATAAAATTTGGGTTTGAGAGAGGAGAACATGATTCCAATCCACAATCCCATTCCATGAAATCAGTCTCGCGTAAAAAATGATCATGGTGTTGGAAGAAATAAGACGATGAGATCGTTTTCTATTAGTAGTTGCGGTAGACTTCCATTGTACGAAGCTGATTTCGGGTGGGGAAAGCCGATTTGGGCAACTATTGTGGCGAGGCAGGTGGGAGATAACATCTTTGGACTGCTTGACACCAGCGATGGCCAAGGAATGGAAGGATGGGTGGTTATGTCCAAGGAAGAAATGGATCAATTTGAACAAGGCCCGCTGTTCTTGCTTATGCTGCTATTAATCCAAGCATATCATCACTTTAGATGAAAATGTTTGATTAAGTGCTTAAAATAATAAGTTTAAGTGCTTCTTTAGTTTTCTTTTGAATTATTTCAATAAAATTGGAGTTTGAGAGAGGTGAACATGACTTCAATCCACAATCCCATTGTGTATAAATGATGGTCTTACCACTAAATCAGTCTCATGTTATAGGGATGATTATCCCCAAATTGAAATGGAGATGGGGATGAGGGGACCCCTTCCCATTCGTATTTCCCCATTTTCCCATTTCCCCCAAACATATATAAATATAATTATAATATATATTTTTAAGATTTTTTTTATTTTTTGAAATCCTAAGTATATATACACATTTACTCTTTTTACTGCATTAATGGATTTTATTTTGTATTTGTAATGAAATATTTGTTTTTTTTAGTTTAATTTGTAATTTTTAGTTGAATGAAAAAATGGAAAACAGAGAAAAACGAATAAACAGGAAAAAACGGAGAAAACGGAAAAAATGGAGAACTGAGGTTAGGGATGGATATACCTCCCCAAAAAATTCCTCACCCCTATTTTCCCCAAATGGGGAAATAGGAGGGGGGAGAGGGGAGGGGAGGGGATGGGGGAAGGATCTGGGAAGTGGGGATGGGAATGAGAGGACTTATATCCATCTCCATTCCCTAAATGTACATCTCTAACTATATATATATATATATGTATGTATTAAAATCGAAAAAGTTTTCATAACAACATAAACATATCCACTGATACGTTGATAGTCAACGATTGGTAACAGTTAAACAACTGTGGCACAGGGGAAAGCTTGTCTTTTCGTACAATATAATTAATAAATTAAAAATGAAAATAATATAAAAACCTCTATTTTATGATTGACTTATTTCATGACAAACAATATTGTGAATGATCTTGTAATGGGTAGCTTAGGTTCTTTATGGCAAGCTTCCCAACATCTTCGTGACTTTAAGAGCAAAAGGCATATTCACTTGACTTTGTCTCTTGAAGAGTTTATATACACACATACACACACTTCATGCATGTTTTACTCATCTTGCATTTGTACTCTAACTGTTATGTGCATCCTTTATACATCTCACACGTACACTTTATTGTTAGATCTAAATGTGGTTTTATGAGATGTAATTCCATTTGTTGTTAAGAAACATCCACGTTTACATGTTGGTGTGCTTGTCCTTATACATCACATAACTAGAAACAACGTGATAATGTCGTTAATTTATAAAAACAATGTGACATACTTTATGATCTAGTAGGCACAATCGAAAAAGTGATGCAACTCATTGTTACAACCCATAAAATTTCATGAGAAGATATCTCTAGCTATTATATTTGATCATTACACCAATTGCTCAAGGGTATGTCACTGTCCATGTCTAAAACACAAATATTTTGTTGCGGCACCAGCAAATCCCTGCCAACAGTGAAAATTGAAAGTCAAAATTAGTAATATGAACAGAATCTTTTGCAAATTTTATTGTCCTGTGACATTAACATACAAATTGATTTATATTTCAGACGAGCTCTTCGACATCCCAAGAAAGGGGAGAGAGAGAGAGGGAGAGGGAGAGATAAACACGAAAAATAAATTTTAAGCTTTAAAAACACTTCCAATGATATCACAACCTGCTTTGCAGAAAGCAAGGCTGCCCTAGACTCCAAATTAATAGCAACTAATTGTCCACCTTGAAAGTGAAGAAATTACAGGACACGCTTCAAAGTTTTCTGGGTTGACATGCTTGTCGTTCCATTACATAAGCTCAGACAAAGAATTGAAACAACTTAGAAAATATATCTAAGATTTTGTTGGAGAGCCAATAAATTCAGTCAAGTAAATGATGACAAAGTATAGAACACATCATTATTCATATTATAAACAATAAAATATCCCCTACATAATTAAAGACTGTAGCATAAGGTTAGAAATGCACTTAAATTACCCAAACATTAAAGTTCTCATTAACATTCATCTCCACCTGCTTTCATCCCATCTTGGGATCAACTACATAACTATTTTAGTCCAATAACCATGAATTTATTGTTCAGAATATGGATTAAAATGTCAAACTGTCCTCTCATTGCCCCAGGCCAACCTAAACCAACGAGGGCAAGTTTTTTGTCAAAATATTAGTGCATCAGACAGATTTTGCAATCAAATGATGTCCTGACTTGGGGTCCAGGCAGAGACTAGCTTAAAATTCTGGCAAGTTATATTTCTAAGATTAATTTTTGTATTTGTTTTACTTCAACACGTCGATAAATAAAATGTTTGATTGTTGCATGAATCTACAAGCAGTTTGTACAAATGCAATGATAAATTGAGGCAGGGCAGGATATGGCAAGAAATCTATTTACATTGGTAGGATTGCTATGACATGTGTTTCTATCACTAATATACTAACAGTTTAAAACCTGGTAGAAGCAGAAATACAACTCCAATATGCAATATAGACACATATATACGTAACTACACGGATGTATCTATACATAGATACACCTACATGTTGAAACTATTTCCATGAAAAATAATATCCATATGGCTAAGTGACATTCAGGTAAGTGAAAAGAGAAAATGGATAGTTAAAGGCTTATAGCCCCATTTGACAGGGTACATGTCAAAGAAATAAAATGCAATCTACATCTAATAAAGGAGATTACTAACTATGTAGACTACCCTAATGCAAAAGTTAGTACTCACTTATTTCATTTAAGGGAAAAATAAATCAGATGCATCATAAACACAAATAAAATATAGCACATTTGCACAGAACGAGAAACTTCACAGCTGTAGAAAATGGATTGCTAAAATGTTTAAAGGCTCCCACAAACAGGATTAAAATTATTATTTCAGCAGGTTGTGAGATACATGACTTTGTGGTTCCAAACAAACACCTTACTGAGAACTTCCTTCTTTATCTGATAGTTGGCAGCCTCTAAGAACACCTTCCCAGATAAACTCCTCACTAACTACCACAATAAGCATGGTAGCTTTAAAAGAGGGCCAACATACCAACATATAAAATATCGTTGGATAAAGGTTTAACAAATAAAACTGAATTGCCTACCAATTGGTAAACTTTTGCCAAAGTTTAAATGCCAAAGTATATATATATATATATATATAACATCATCCTAAAATGTGTATATAGATTCTAAAGCTTCACACCTAAGAATCACACTCTAGGAACAAGAAAATCCAAAAAAATATTTTCTACACTCTAAACAAACTAATTGTATAAGAACCAAACAAAAATGAGGTAGCTCATTTAAGATATCATAGAGAGGGAAAATATTAGGGACGCCATTAATAAACCATAATCTTTAGAGAAATACAACATATTTGCAATCAAAAATCAAAATAAACAAATTGTACAAAACCCTAATCTTCAAACAAAAGTAATTTACCTTCCACTTGAACCACCAAACCGATGATTGAGATGCTACAAACGAAGATTTACCATCTACAAAGAAGAGATCGCCGAAGAGAGATGAGATAGAGAAGAGGCCGTTCGAGAGACACCAACAGAGATGGAGAAGGGGTCGTTGGAGAGACACCGATAAAAATTAGAAGAGGTCACTGGAGAGATACCGACAGAGAAGGAAAAGAGGGAGAAAGACAGTAAAGACAGTAACCGAGAGACTCACAGAGTGGAGCAACAGAGATGAGAATGTAAGGAGAGAGACTATTTTGTTTATTTGGGTAACAACTTGAGTAAAAGGTATCCAATAAATTAATATTCTGTGTTTTTTTATTTTATTGTGTTGAAATATATGTTGTACGGTACAACGGAATACCCTTATTCGTACCGTAGCAAGTTCCTTTGTTTGCTATTTTCTATATACGATCCAATTTTATATTTTGACACTTCTAACATTGGGAATGACACACACAACCGTGGACCTCATTCTCCCACCAGCACAGAAAATCACTGGAAAAATATGCACGGCTCTCAATACGGCTACGCTTAACATCGCCAGACTACATTGTCAATTTCATCCCGTTTTCCAGCTTTTATCCCTAACTTTCCAAAAACGCTCAAACAACCCTGGATTAATTTCACCTATAAACACTTTATTAAGGTATTAGATACCCGATTTTACCTGAGAATCGATAACAAAACATAGGAAATAGAGACTAAAATCAGGTATATAAATGGTGTTATCATACAACACTTCACCCAAGAAAACACAATACTCAAAGATGCCAATATTATTGTACCACCTAATGGCAAGACCTTCTGGAAGCTTGCGATGCAGGGACTCAGCCTGAGCAATTACTTGAGACCTTATTACTAACCTTCTCGACATAAAGCTCCACGTTGTTCTTCGGAAACTTGAATTGCTTCTGAACAATAGAAGTAAGCTCTCTGATGTACACAAATAATTGCAATAAAACCAGAGACTAGAGAAAATATGAAAATGGAATAGAACAAAAAAGTATACATATTAAAAGTTTGGTAGAAAACAAACAAATGGGAAAATTTACCAAGAACATTCTGAGTGTGAATGGCTCTTACGATGATCTTGGTGTGCATTAGAGTAACCTTAACCTCAACAGTATCCGTCCTCACCAAGCTCTCAAAAGAGCATATCATTCATCAGTAAGAAAAAGTCACCATCAGCAATAAACAGCAGCCAAAGCATATTCTAGCATGTCCTATTATACTCTTGAGAATCCAAAGGATATGTTAGCAAAGAACCTGGAGCCTCTTCCCACCTTTTCTCTCATCACCTTGTCCTCACCGTTATAATCTATTGACATGTGTCTAATACAACAAATCAATGATCTGAATTATTTCTATTAATTACTAAGGTTTACACAACTAAAAGATAGAATGAATCCAAACTACTGATTTAGGTGAGGTCAAAATGAGGTGAGGTGAGGATCCAAATCACTAACAAAAAGTAGAAATTGTATCAATTAACAGAATCAATGAAAATGAAGAACATCCTTTAGATAACTCAACCTAAATAATAAAATAAAACTTATGATTATCAATGCAAATGAGGGATTCTGATTTTGCAAGAACAAAACATTCATGTCAAAAAATTGCTTTTTTTAATTCATTATCACCATGAATCAAACATTGGGTGTTTGAATATCTAAACAAAACTAGAAATTGCACAACTTCAACTCAAAGTGACTATGAGTTCATTTTTCTTAAATCAACACGAAAACATATTAATATAATAATCCAAATGGTTACCATCAACTTCCAGAATGAATTGGTGATTCTTTATGAGAAGGGAATGGGGAGGTGTCAAGGCCACGGATCATAGCTCATCGTTGAAGTCAACCCACATGCCCCGACATTTCTCCCGTTCTTGTCCCCTTGACGACGTTACCCCCATCTGACTTCAAATGAGGAAGGGCGAATTTCCAAGGTCTTGGCTTCTTCCTAGTGGAAAAGGGGTTTCCCGAACCTATTAGTCGAGGGGAGGATGATTGAACTGAACATTTTTTTTCAAAACATTCTGATGGCAAAACTCGCTGTAAGTTTTCCCTGATTCATGTTTTTTCCATTTTTCGTGTGTGGGAAAATTTCTACCCTCTTCCTCGTTAGTGTTTCCCAATGTGCGAGGTTAATCCTGTATACGGCCCACGAACCAATCTAACCGGGCCTCTGGCTGGGCAATCTAAAATTGTCTTTCTTGATAGTTCATCTCTTTCATCTCCTCCTCGACCACTTGTTCACTATGGGCGTGACGTGATCTCGATGGGTCTTTCCCTTAACCTGTCCGCTGATAAGAGGAATGGTGTTTTAATAAGCCTTTTCGCCCCGCAGCCAAAGGAGAGCATTTGTCAGTTTTAGCTGATAAGATCGTCGTTATGCCTATCAAAAAGATTTTATCTGATTTAAACTACCCTCTTTCCCACAGAGAGGTGGTATGCGTTAACTATCTATAGCTCTAGACTTTATTTAAAAGTAATGCAAATAGAATGCGGGTGTGGTGAGAATGGTTTGTGTGAAGTGTAAGCATAATGCTATTGTATGTCTGAAGTGAGTGAATGGAAAACTAACTAACTAACTAAAGAGAGTAAGGTAACCGGGTGCTTGCCTTTCTGAATTAAACTACTCCTAGACATGACCACGGTTAGGTTCGAACCGTGGAACCAAACCGTAACCGTATGAAATGAACCGTAACTGTAATCGGAACCGTAAAATCGGTTCAAGAACCGTAAAATCGGTTCAAGAACCGTAAAATCGGTTCAAGAACCGTAAAATCGGTTCAAGAACCGTAAAATCGGTTCAAGAACCGTAAAATCGGTTCAAGAACCGTAAAATCGGTTCAAGAACCGTAAAATCGGTTCAAGAACCGTAACCGGAACCGTAGACCTCAAGGTTCGGTTTCGATTCATAAAAAAAAACGGTATGGAACCGTCGGTTCGGTTCCAGTTTTGAACCGGCGGTTCCATACTCTTTTTTTATTATTATTATTTTCTTTTAAAATTTTCACTCATTGTCTCATTGACTCATTTTAATTTCTGGATTCTTCTTTCTCTCTCTCTTTTCTTCTTTCTCATACGTCTATCTCTTCTTTCCTTTCACGTTCTCTCATCTCTCTCTCTCTCTCTTATTCTTTCTCTCTGTATTTTCTTTCCTTCCACGATCTCTCATCTCTCTCTTTCTTCTTTCTTTCTTCTCGGTCGGTGATTTCTTTCTTCTCTCACCGTCGTCGATGATTTCTCACCTCGTCGCCGGTGACCTCTTCTTCGATCGTTCACTCGCCAGCGATCTTCCCTTAAAATCCCTCTCTCTTCGATCTCTCTCTCTCTCCATGAGTCCCTGAATCTTTTCTTCGATCTCTGGTGACTGGTGACTGGTGACTGGTGGTGGTGAAATGGTGGATGATTAAGATTTTAGGTTTTGATTTGTATTTGGATTTGATTTGTGTGATGAAATACGAGTAAAAGATATTTTTGGGTTTGATTTGTGATTTGGGTTTGATCTGTGTAATGAAGTTATGAACAATCAAAGGGGATTTTTTTTTACGAATACGAAACCGAACCGCCGGAACCACCAAAATTGGACCGAAACCGTTGAAACCGGAACCGGCTGAAATCGATTCTAGTTCTGGTTCTAAGTCCCTCCAGAACCGAAACCGATGGTTTGAAACCGGAACCGTGGTCATGTCTAACTACTCCTAATTAAGTTATTCTACTCCTAAAGGTAATACACCTTAGCTATGAAAATAATGGTAGCTTAGAGAGAAGCAAGATCCTGGTCAAACAATGGAAATCAGCTCTCTAAACACATGATGCAAATCATGTAGATTGTAAGCAGGCAAATACCATTTAATTTAAGTGAAGGGTTCGTTCTCTTCATTAATGAAACCGGAATCAATTTATCACATAACCAATGGTCATGGAAGAGCAATTGTGTCTAGGTCATGACCCATTAAACACATGAACATAAAACCAATCCTATTCTAGCAAGGTCATGCATCAAACAAGTTTTCCTATTCAATTAAGCTAATAGTCAAGGTTTTACCCGGAATGGTCATCCAAAGGCATAAACCTAACTCTCGATCACTCAAATCATTACAAACATAGCATTTCAAATCATCTACCAAAATACATACACAAGTGTGATATTTGATTGCAACTACTCCTACATCATTAGGTTAATCTACTCATAATCTCATCATGGATACATATCAATAAATAACCATTTATACACATGAATATCACAATAAGATGTTTAAAACATAAACATATCAATGAATGGAACAAAACCCAAATCAAATCAAATAACAGCCAAACATTAATTAGCATAAGTGTAGGTTTACATATGTTCCCAAGTGAGGATTATTCATCAAAGATAACAAGAAATACAAGAAAGTGAGATAAAAAAAGAACCCCAAGAAGAAGATCTCTTCCATGAAATCCCTCTTCTTGAAGTTGATGGCTCGGTTTTAGCCAAGAGACCACTCATTCCTTCTTGTAGTCTACTTTAAGATGGTAAAGAGGCATCCATGGAGGAAAACCTCCATGAATGTCTTTAAAGGATTCTCTCTCTCCTTGGTTATGAGAATCCAAGAGAGGTGTGTTTTTAGGATATGGAGAGTGTTAGTATATGAGAGAGAGAGAGAGAGAGCTTGAAATAGAGGAAAGATGGTTTATATATAGGTTTGGCAAGATTAGGGCATGAAATAGGGGTGAAAAGATAGAAATGCCCTTGAAATTCACGTGACCTCAAATTTGACAAGGGTTCCACGGGTTCTTGTCAGCGAAGTGAAGTAGCGCAAGTCTCTGTAGGTTCACACCACCGCTTCTTTCCGGCAGTACAAAGTAGCACTAAGGCTCCGTAGGTTCATTCCAGTGGACAAGAGAGTTTGAACTTACATATGTTTGGTCGTGACTTCTTTCTGCGGCTTCATTCCCGCAGTGACTTCTTCTATACATATTTGCCCCATATGCCCTCTTTTCATCATTTTTGGTACAAACACCTTCTTTGGGGATCATTTACCTACACATGGCTAAAACACACGTTATATACACAAAAATGCCTGAAAACAATAACAAAAGATAGGAAAAAGGGAGCTAAAAATATGAACATTTATAGATCGATTACTCGCTCCTTAGGAATTGAAAATATAAACACAGTTAATTTTTCGTAAGCTAACCTAGAGGGGGTGAATAGGTTAGTACACCTTCTTCAATCCCTTGAAATAAACTTAAGTTTGTCGCTCTAGATAACTTGTATCACAATTTTTTTAATCACACAAGCACAATCTATTAGATAATGGAGTGCTTGATTAATTGAAAACAATGTAGTTAACAATCAATATCTGATACAATCTCATTTAACTCTAGCATACACGAACAATATATAATAAGGAAGCCAATCACAAATATGACTAAACACAGTATATCAATTACACATACATATATGAGAGATAGAGATAGAGAGAATTTGACACAAGATATTTACTTGATAAACCTCCAAAGAGGAAACATCCACGGGTTAATTCCATAACCACCGGCAAACACAATCCACTAGTAGATAAAAGAGTACAATCTCTCAAGTGACCATTTCACCTAGAAACTACCTTCATATCCTACTCAATGAACACGATGCCATCTTGCACAAATCAAAGAATCACTCTCCAAGATGTGACTTCCAATGCTCAACTTGAAGATTCACTCTCCAAATGAGACATCCAATGCACAAGTCAAAGAATCACTCTAAGACATGTGACTTCCAATGCACAAACCAAAGATCACTCTAAGGAATGTGACTTCCAATACTCAATCCAAAGAATCACTCAATGGAATGAGACTTCCAACCTCTTCACAAGGCAACTAGGTGATCATGAATGCAAAACACAAACAAGCATGCAATATAAAAAATGATGATCAACAAATTCTATGGAAACTAGACTTATGCATGAACATACATAAAAAAATATAGTTTAGTCAAAATGCATGAATGACAAATCTAGATCATGTAAGAAATAATCAAAATCATTTAAAATCTAGATACATTCACGAATCTAAAACTTGAATCACAAGATATGTACACTTAGCTCAAATACAAAGTTTTAGTTACATACAGAAAAACATGCTTAAAATCAAATGACAAAGTCACTTAGACTTCTAGCACAATTCTAGAGCAAGTATTATTCATAAGATTCGATCGATTATCGTAAGAATAGCTCTATGAATACAAACTCATGTGTTATATCATGAAATTCGATCAATATAACCCTAACACATGTATAAAGTATTTTTCATAGAAATTAATCAATCAAAGATCATAAAATAGTCCTATATGCAAAGCTTGCATAACACAATCTCAATCATGTGAAAACAAAGGTAAAATAAAAACCTAACTCAACATGTGAGATTTCAATTAAAATTCATCTAGCTTCAAAAGAGTTCAAAACTCAAATTAAACTAATCACAGTATACATACATTCATTGAAGAAGATAACCCAAAGCAATTGATTGAGTTTTGAAACAAAACTCAAGAAGAAAATCAATACCTTAGTAAAAATAGTGCAGTCCTATTTTTGTGAGAATAACCTCTAAAAACAGCAACAAAAACTCCCCAAACCTTTTTAGAAAAGATAGAAGAATGATAGATGAACACTCTCAACTTTGGATCACTCAAATCAGAGCTAAAATGAAGAAGATAGAGTGTTTGGAAGGTGATAAAATGTTGAGAAAAATTTTTGTACTTATTTTTCAAAATCTTCTTATAATGAAATGTGAGAGGGAAAGAGTTTATTAAAGAGAGGGAAGAGAGATGTGTGAAAACACCAAAAAGGGCACCTTGGTTAGTGCCTCCTGAGATGGCACGTGACCATCTCGGGGGCATCAAGGTGTCCAGTCCGAGATGATCACGCGTCATCTCGGGTAGGTGCTCAAAGATGGCCTTTGGCCATTACACCTTTCCCTCGCGCTCCTCCCAAGTTCTTCAACCGTTCTCCGGCCTTCGAACTCTGAATTCAAATCTATTTATGGATTACAAACCGAGACTCTCTCACGAACATGGACAACTATGAAACTCAACCCTAAAAATAAGAATTCGACTCGATACACGAAGATAAAGACAATACATGCAACATGACTGGAAAGTTTCATAACTTTTGATTTGGACTTGGAAATCAAATGTATAAGTAACCGAAATGACCGAAACTCAATAAGGAATAATATAACATCTCATTAAAGTTCAAGGTCCGTGCTATACAAATATATAAAAGTACAAACACATTTCACACAAGAATGCAAACTTCATAGACATAATCTACATACATGTATTTTTCCAAAGCTTGTCAACTCTATACCAATGCATGTGCATTCGATATCAAGTGTGTAAGTGTGTTATATAAAATGAGCACAATGATGTAGGGATGTGTGTGTGCCTAAGCCTTGTAAGAGTAAAGAGATCTTGATACATGAACTTGCTTGAATAGTTGTCATGTATTCTTTGAAGCTTGAATCATCATCAACTAAAGACAACTAAACCAATACATGTAAAAATAGTTTTGATATGGAATTAATGCCAACACAAACCTAAAACCTAATAGGAATGCATTAGGCAGGGCACTTGTCAAATCTCTTCTAACGAGAAGAAGGATGTTTCCTTAGTGATTCCCTCAGTGAGGAACAAAAGGTTCAGATTTGGAGAAGTGGGTGTTACCCCTAGCAAGGAGACTCAAGAAGTGGTGAACCTTGTTATTTCGGTCACCAAGGAAGGGGTTTCCACTACATTCTTGAGAAAACTTTTAAAGTTGCGCCTTCTCTAGCTATTCTGGTGCCTAAGACTCCAATTCATACCCTGGTGCTTCTGATCCTGCACCTTATTCTACTGATGAGGTGCTCCTTGCTATGGCCAATGGATCAACCTTCTTTGGGGCTCCCTCCTGATTTAAAAATCTTATCGAGGGTTCCTTAAATAGAATATTGAAAGCTTACTTCAGTTTTACCTCCTCTGTAAGTTTATGCTTTTGACACTTATTCATTTCCTTTCTCTTCTCCTTTCACTTTCATGTATATATGGTCTTCCTTGTTTATACAGATGCTCACCGACCTGAAATCAACTAAAGCCAACAGGTCCAACCTGTTGGGTCTTAAAGAAAAGTTGCTCGTATGGATAAAGGTCAGGCTACGCTGGAGGGGCATCTCGATCTCGTTACTGATGCCTTGGCTGTTACTGAGGGCGAGGTGCTTCTAAAGGCCAGGTTATCCGCGAACTCATTAAGGAACTGAAGGGCAAGGATAAAGCCTTTACATGTTCCATGGCTTAATTTGAGCTCCACACCATGGACAGGTTAAAGAGGTCACCTGCTTATGATATGGCTACATATTGTCTGGCGGTAACATCTATAACTGATAGATACAAGTACAAATTTTTACCTGGCTGAGGTTTGGACAGTAAGGGAGTTCACCCCAGGTAATCCTTTAGTTGCTGGAAAGACTTTTCGCACCCATCCCATTTCAATCCTGCTCATTTTTTTAAGGATTTAAAAAAAGGTAAGGATTTTTCTATTGATATTGAAATGAATCTATTTAGCGATGCTAGACAACCAGTCAGTCATTGAAATTCTTTGAGTATTTATGTTGCTTTCATTCTTTTTTTCACAGAGATTTTTTTTGGGTTTGCTTTTATTCCTCTTTGATGCACCTAGAAATCCAAGAACTTCCCAGATGGCACCCCGAACATGCATTTGGCTGAGTTTAGCCTCATCTTGTATCTTTATAGTACATCGAAGGTTTCCTGCAAGTTGTTTACATGGTATCTATCTAGGGATGCATATTTATCCCCAGGGCCCAAAATCCCCATACCCCCATCCCCATTTGGGGATTTTTTTTGGGGGAAATGGGGAAATGGGGGGGATGTGGATGATTTTCATCCCCAAATTAAAATGGGGATGGGGATGGGGCCCCATCCCCATTTCTCCATTTCCCGCACAATTAAATTGAAACGGGGATGGGGATGGAGATCCCCATTTCCCTATTTTCCCCAAAAGTATATAAATATAATTATAATATATATTTGAATTATTTGAAACATTTTATGTTGAATTTATAATACATTGATATTTTTTATTTGTAATGAAAGGTTTGTTTTTATTTAATTTACTTTATAAGTTTTAGTTAAATAGGGAAATGAAAAAATAGGGGAACGGGGGATACGAGAAAGCAGGGAAAATGGGGAAAATGAGGAATTTGGGATGGGGATGGGGGGACCTCCCCCCAAACATCCCCATCCCCATTTTCCCCAAATGGGGAAATGGGGGGGCTCTCAGTTGGCATGTCATCTACATATACCTCTATTGTTTTCCAAATTTATTTTGTGAACATCTTGTTGACTAAATATTGATATGTGGCTTCTGTATTTTGAGTCCAAGGGGCATGATAGTGTAACAATACAGCCTCTGGTCTATGGTGATCAAAGTATTTTCTTTGTCTGGACAATATATCTTGTTCTGATTGTATCTGGAGTATGGATCCATAAAACTAAGGAGTTCATGACCAGCGGTGGTGTCCACTAAATGTTTAATCCGAGGAAGTGGAAAACTATTCTTTATGCATGCTTTGTTGAGATCGGTGAATTCCATATACATTCGCCATTGCTTGTTCTACTTTTTGCTAGCACAACGATGGCGACCCAGGTAGGGCATTGGACTTCACGAATGAAACATGTTGCAAGTAGTTTAGACAGTTCCTCTATAATTGTCAAGCTTCTCTCTGCATAAAGCTTCACCATTTTTGAATCACGGGTTTGTGTTTCTCATCCATATCAAGATAGTTCGATATAACATTTGTATCAATCCTTAACATGTCTTCATGGCTCCAAGCGAATATGTCTCTATACACCTGTAAAAGTGCAATCATATCATCTTTTATCAAGGTTGTTAGTCGCATGCCTATATTAACTGTTATGGCGGGTTGTGATGGGTCCAACATTATTTCTTCAACCGGTTCTCTACTACTATCTTCTTTAGGGGCTTCTCAAAGGTCGAATTCAAATTCGCCTAGGGATTTTTCACTTTCCTTTTTTTTTTGTCTCTTCTCTTGAGATCCCTATGGAACTTTGGAGATCGGGTGCCCCCCTACAGGCGAATAACGATTGAAATTTTTTTCTCAGATCTTTGTCCATTTTTTGTTGTTAACCGTAAGGTCGGAGGCTCACTCCCTCCTTCGAGCTCCAATTGTTGACGTAGATTTCAATTTTCAATTTTCAGACCTAATTAATTCTTTAATAAAATTCAAGGATTTTTCAGTCCCCAAACAAAAAAAATGACCCCTAAATCATGTTTTGTCGAATGTCATGGAGTGTTCAAATCAAAGACAACTCAAGTTAACCATATAGATTATATTATGGTATTGAGTGAATGATTAATTTGATTTAAAAAATGAATGAGTTACTATATAATATTAGAGTTATCACTGAGCTTGTAAAACACAAAAAGATGTTTTAAAGTTTGTAAACAAATATCATTGGATTCTAGAAAGATGGTATGTAGTGTATTTAATTAGATTTTGTTTTGTATAATTATTAATGAGTAACTAACAAAATAAAGTGTGTTATAACCAGAATTGAAAGAAATCTCCCGGGGAGAGTTTCTTTAGAGGATTTTCTTGGTTAGCTTTAATTGAGATTCGTTTCTCCATGAGAGAAAGAAATGTGATGGAAAGCCTTCAAAGATTAAGCAGAGTTTCGAGAATAGAAAAGAGGGTCGTAAAACAATGTTGGCGATGGGTCGACGGTTGTTCCTGATGGTTGAAGAAGAAACTCAAAAATGTAAGTGGAAAAACAAAATAAAATGCTTTGTAAAAAAAAGTATGAGAAAAGCTTCCACATATTTTATTGGGACTCATGGTCCTCTTATAGTTCAAATTCATGCAAGTGGGCGGATATGTGTCCTTTTCCTATAGGGCCATTTTATTTTCATACCTAAGAATATTCAAAATTATATTTGGTCTATGAAGGGGGAGGTTTGGCACCACCTTTTAGCCTCATTTTTGGATGATGTGGCGATCTCCCCTTGATTGATGCTGATGTGGGTCGCTGTCATTGAGCATTAGATGCTGGTCCATGTAAGATTTTGTTGGTATGGTTATAGGGAAAGTTCTCTCCTTATTTCTGTTGGGTTTTTTTGCAAGGGATTTAGGATGGCCAGTTTGTTTAAGTGGGGCCCTTACCAAATTTTGAATCTCTTGCATATGTTGGCAAGTTAGAGGAATCTTATATCTAGTAACTATTTTCTAGCCACTTGCAATGCTAATGTGGCATGTTTATAGATCTTTCTTGATATTTTATATTTACACCCAACCGGTGGATCTTCTAGTTGCCATTTTTTCTAGTGAGAAGTGTCCTAGTGGAAAGCCTACTTGTTCTATTGATAATTTATATCATTAACAGGTCCCGAAGTCTTTTAGCATTGAGCTGGTGAAATGTTAGAAGACTATAAAAAAAACACATCGATTGTAGCCGATTGTAAGAGCTCTTCTCATCTTTCTGTTAGTGAAAAATATCATTGATGCCTCTCCTAGTGAGATGTTGGAGACAATAAAGAAATCACATCAATGGAAAGCATGGATGGCTTTGGTGTCTCCCGGTAATTTTTTTCCAGGTGTGGCGATATTTGTAGAAGCATATGATTCTGAAATATTTTAAGAGGAAGCCTTTATTTTTTAGTAAGGGTGCTTTTTTAGAACTAGTTGAGCGTTCTTAAGGCTTCTTGCTAGGAGCTTGACATCCTCTTGCTAGTAATTGACCATTTAGAAGCGGGGTTTTTTTTTTGGAGATTACATATGTTCAGTTGTCATTTCTTCGAGCGCAATAACATTTTTGGAGAATTAACTTGAGCCATCTTTAAGATTTAATGAGGTTATTATCTCAGTTTCTCAACATAGTAGCTCTCTTGGAGATTTGTCTCCCGAATGAAAAAGATTTTATTCATACAGGAATAGATATCCCTTAACTGTTTGGAGATAATTCCTCTTGGCTTTGTTGGATTGGAGTCACAATAACCATTTTGTGGTTTATTATTTCTCTTAGAGATTCATCTCTAGGAGGAGAGCGATTTTACTCATAGAGAATAAGGTATCCTCAAAAATGTTTTGGGATAGTGTAACCTTTTGGCTTTGTTGGCTTGGAGTCACAATAACCATTTTGTGGTTTATTAGATCTCCTTGAGATTAGTCTCCCAGATGAGAGTGATTTTATTCATGGAGAATGAGGTGAAATTGTACAAACGTGGTTAAATTGCCTTAGATTAACCTAGAGGGCGGGGTGAATAGGTTTTTACACCTTTTTTTACAGTCCCTTGAAACAAACTTATGTTTGTCCCTCTAGTTAGCTTGAATAACAATACTTAAGATGAAAAAAGCATATATAACACAAACAATGTGTATTATCAACCAAGCACTGTTAAGCAAGCTTACACATTTCTAGAGAAGGATCAAAAATGAAACATAGAATAAATGACACTTGTATCCAAAATATTGTTCAAAATATACAAGCATACAATATAATGTACTTTTACACAAATGTATTCAATTACACATACAACAATATTTACAACTTTGATCAACAGAAGTGCTAGTACATCACATATTACAACAAACTTTTTTACAGGAGGATATGAAATTAAAATTTTTGAAACAAGTTACAAACATAAACATACAAGTATATAAGAGAGAAGGGTAGAGAGAGTTGACATACAATGTTTACATGGTAAAATCTCCGTAGAGGAAACATCCACACCTCCATAGAGGAAACATCCACGAGTTGAATACAACAATCGAGTAATTTGATTATTGGAAAGTAGACAAGATATTCCCCAAAAGTGACCGACAATTGACACACTCTATCTATGGACTCGACGTCTACCCAATCTCTATTGGTAGATTGGAAATTCCTCAAAAGTGGCAAACAAATGACTCACTCTCTATTGGAGTCCACTCTAACCAACACCATTAAGAAGTTGGAAATCCCCTAAGAGTGATCAACACATGACACACTCTATCTATAGGCTCCATGCATCTCAATATCTTGGGTCTACCAATAAAAAGTCTACTTTCCATCCAAGGCACTCATGCCTCTAGAAAGTCTCTCCTTACTTGATTATCCGTACGACCATCCTAACCGATACTCCTTACTTGACCATCCGGACCACATGTCCTAGTCAAGACTTCTTGTTTAGCTATCTGGACCACATGTCCTAGCTAAGACTTCATGCTCTTTATAAGGACTTTCTAAATGTGATCAATAAATGCAAAAATGCAAACAAGCACACAACATAGAATATGATGATCAACACATACTATGGAAACTAGAGATATGCATGAATATTCACAAACAAATGTAGTCTAGTTACTATGCATGAATGATAAATCTAGAACATGTGAAACCACAAAAAAAAACACATTTAATATCAAGAATCATTCATGAAACTAAAACTTGAATCAAAACATGAACACTTATCATATATTCAAGGTTTTAGTAACATACATAAAAATATGCTAGAATCATATGAAAATGTCAATTAGATTTCTAGCAAAAATCCTAGAGCATATAGTATTCACAATATTCAATTAAACTCAAGAATTGCTCTAAGAACTCAATCAAATGTGTTATTCCTAAATATATTCAATTAAATGAACCTAACACATGTATCTATTTTTATCAAAATCAATCAATCCAAGATCACAAAATAGTCCTAGTTAGAAAGCCAGCACAATACAATCCTAAACATGTGAAAACATAGGCAGAATCAAAACTTAACTCAACATATGAGATTTCAATCGATTTCAATTAATTTCAATCAAGTTTCAAAAGAGTCTAAAACTATAATTAAACTTTATATAAAATATATACATTTATTGAAGAAAAAAACCCAAGGTAATTGAACAAGTTTAAGAACAAAACTTAAGATGAAATTCAACACCTTAAGCACAATGTGCAGTCCCGTTTTTGTGTGTAGAGCCACCAAAAACAGCAATCAAAACTTCTCAAACCTTCTTGAACTAGATAGATAATTAAAGGATGAACACTCTTCAATTCGAATTGAATGAATCGGAGTTCAAATGAAGAAGATATAGTGTTTGGAAGGAGAGAAAATTGAAAGAAAATTCTGCACAATGGTTTTCAAAAACTCTTCTTAGGGGAAATGAGAGAGAGAATGAGTTTATAAAATAGAGGGAAAGGAAAGAGATGAAATGAAAAAAATGCCCCCAAGCCACTTCCCACCCAGAGATGGCACGTGGGCATCTCGGGGGCAGGAAGCCTACCTCCCCGAGTTGGCCACGTACCATCTCTGGATGGAGGTTTGGTAGCCTTTTGGCTATTGACTTCCTCCCTTGCGCTCCTCCGCGTTCGTCGACCATTCTCCGGCCTCCTAACTTTGAATTTGAATCCATTTATAGATTACGAATTGGGGACTCTCTTACGCACATGGATGGCTATGTAACTTAGACCAGAAATTACAAATTTGACTCGATACATGAAGATGAAGACAATGCATGTAACGTGACTGGAAAGTTTCTTAACTCTTGACTCGGAACTCGAAATCAAATGTATGAGTAACTGAAATGACCATAACTCAATAAGGAATAATTTAATACCAAATTCAAGTCCAAGGTCCATGTTACATAAACAAACAAATATATAACACACAAGAATGCTATCACATGGACAAAGCCCACAAACACGCAATCTACACAACTAGTCAATTTTGCACTAATGCATGAGCATTCAATATTAAGTGTGTGAATGTGTCATACAAAATGAGCGCAATGATGTTGGGACACATATAAATGATTTTTGTGTGTGTGTGTCTAAGCCTTGTAAGAGAAATGAGGTCTTAAATGTACCTTTGTCGAGCAATGAAGTGCATTTCTCTTTGAAGACTTAAACTTGCTTGAATAGTTATCATATCTTCTTTGAAGATTGAATCATCATCAACCTAAGACAACTAAATCAATACAAGTGAAATATTGTTTTGATATGGAATTAATGCCAACATAAACCAAAAACCTAACATGAGGTATCCTCAAAACTGTTTGGATATAGTGTAACCTCTTGGCTTTATTTCTTGTGGAGAAATTGGGGATACTTGTCTACCCTAGAGGGTCTCTCTCTATCCTTCCATAGAGACAGAGAGGCTTAACCTCTCATCGAGGTATGCGAGGTTAGAAGCCGAAAATAAGAAACCGGTTCAAGCCAACGAAGACTTTGCTATTGTGAATGAGGAGCTGACAAAGTATTTTCAAAAGTGTTTCGAAATGGGTATTTCCTTGCCCAATCTCATATTGTTCAACATGAGTATCTGAGTTGCAATCTCAGTATGGTTCCTAAATGGGACATAGAGGTTATCCTAAAAGGAATCAATGGTATGGCTAATGAGGAAGCTCGGTCGGCGATGAGGCTATTACAATACTTGAGTATGTTAGAGGGGATATGGCAAGAATCGAGGATGGCGGAGATGTTGTGGAAGAGATTGGATCCATCAGAGGAAGTTACGGATGTACAAAAGCATGCTCCTGCTGATAATGTCCATTATGGTTATCGGATGTAAGTGGGGGGCTCCTGAAACAAAAAGATTTGTTTTCTATATGCTTGTTTCTTTTGGTTTTTAGACCTTGAAGTTACATTTGTGAACTTTTAAGACTCTTTATTGCTAAGCATGGGACTTAACTTATTTAAGGAATTTTTCTTTGAAGTTTTTTTATTATTTTGTTTGTTTATTAGAAAGCATGGATGTTTTCTTTTTGTATGTGATGTGTATTCTCTCGGTGAATAATGAGATTTATCCTTCCTAAAGGTTCGTTTCCTTTATTCATGGGGGTTTGGTTCTTCATTTAAATGAGCAGTCATAGGGGGACCTATCTCTTTTGAGTATATTTATTCACAAGTGTGTAACTTAGGCAAATATTTTTATTAGTAGCGTAGCTTGCTCATATTTTCTTGGTGAATATCTCTCCCAGAAGAGTTTGGCAAGACTTGTCCGTCCATAAGGGTCTCTTTTCATACACATAGGGTTTGGTTCTTCCTCTGGTGATCAACATCAAAGGAATTTTACAAAAAGCTATAAGTTATCTCTCATGACCTGGAGGGTACATGAGTGTTGCATGTTTTCTCCTGGAAGAGTTTGGCGAGACTTATCCGCCCTAGAGGGTCTCACTTCATACATAGGTGGTTTAATCCTTCTTTGGATGATCAACCTCAAGGGAATTTTACTAGATGTTGCAAGTTATCTCTCATCACCTAGAGGTAACATAAGTGTCGCGTGTTTTCTTTTAGAGGAGTTTGACGAGCCTTGCCTGCCCTGGAGGGTCTCATTCAATACATAAGGGTTTAGTACTTCCTTGGATGACCAACCTTGATAAAATTTTACGAGATGCTATGAGTTATCTCTCATGAGTCGGAGGTAACATGAGTGCTGTGTGTTTTCTCCTGGACGATTTTGGCGAGACTTGTCCTCCCTAGATGGTCTCTCACTATACGTAAGGGGGTTTGGTTCTTCCTTTGGTGATAAGCCTCAAGGGAATTTTAAGATACCGCGAGTTATCTCTCAAGACCAAGAGGTAGCATGAGTGCTGTGTGTTTTCTTCCAAAGGAGATTTGTGAGACTTGCCTACCCTTGAGGCTCTCTCTCCGTAGACAGGGGATTTGGTCCTTCCTTGGTTGATTAACCTTAAGGGAGATTTATGAGATGTTACGAATTATCTCTCACGACCCGAAGATAGCATGAGTGTCGCGTATTATCTCCAGAAATAGTTTTATGGCGTGGCGATAAATCCAAACCGTCTAAAACACGTTCTCTTTAAGATTCATTATACATGGTAGTTCTTTCTTGAGAAACCATTAAGTATAGTCATCATGTTAGGAGAAATTATTCAACGCGATTAACTTTTTATGAGATTTTTCTTTTTTTATAGATGTTTCTTTTTGTATTTTTTTACATAGAAGATTTACTCTAATGGCCATTGCAATAGCGTTTTTCTGATGGTTTATCCTCTCGGGGCATTCCACCTAATGAATTTTCGTTCGAGAGTGTTCGGTTTGACACTTATAGCTTCGAGATCATTTGTTCCAAGATTGTTTTCTACAATGATATATGGAGCAATATTTTCTCTGAGGTGATCTTTCTTATGAGCTTTTCTCATGGTAATTTATCCTTCAGAACCGTTCTTCTAGTGGTCACTGCAAGAGAGTTTCTTGTGAAGTTTTACCATCTAGAAGCTTTTATCCTTCATGGTTGCTTCACTCGTTACAACTTTTGGCAATCTTTGCTTCATGAGAATTTCTCTCAGTGGTCGCTCAATAAGTGTCTCTTTTGGTGATTTATCCTCCAAGAATATTTCATTGTTGTGGTTATATCTTTGGGAGTTTTCGGTGTCAATCATTACCCAAGCTACAATGGAACTCACTAGTTTGAGGGTTATTACAATCGGGTCATCATGAGGGTAGACTACGTCTATGTTGTCATCTTCCATAAAGGTGATAGGTGTGACAGGAGGTATTGGTGCTCTATTGACATCAACCACATATACCTCTACCACCATGGATCATCCTAGATAAAGTCGAGCATAATTCTTTCTGGATTTGTTCAATCTTTATGTTAGGGGGTGTCATCTACTAATAGAGTGAACTACCTAGATGGTTTGCACCTTTTTCCTTTCCTTTTTCCTTTCCTTTTTCTTCTAATGCTTTGAAGTGTCCTAACTTGTTGATTCTCTCCTACTAGAGATGCACATTTGGGGAATGGGGATGGATATGGGTCCCCCTATCCCCATCCCCACTTTTCAGACCCTTCCCCCATCCCCCCCCCCCCCCAATTTCCCCGTTTAGGGAAAATGGGGATGGGGATTTGGATTTTTAAGGGGAGGTATATCCATCCCCATCCTCATCCCCAGTTCCCCATTTTTTCTGTTTTTTTCCGTTTCTCTCGGTCCCCTATTTTTCCATTTCCCCATTTAACTAAAATTTCAAATTAAACTAAAAAAATAAACATTTCATTACAAATACAAAATAAAATTCATTGATGTATTAAAAATATAAAATAAAGTGTTTCAAATAATTCAAAGTTTAAAACTAAACTAACTCCATATGTGAAGTACTACAAACTATTTTTTAACAAAAAAAACTTCACATAATAGATAATCTAAAGAGATTAACAGTCAATTCATTGCCGAGTACTTTAAAAAATCTCCAGGGTTAGGTTTTGAAGGTAAAAAGAGTAAATGTGTTTATATACCAAGGGTTTCAAAGAACAAAAAATAAATATAAAATATATATATTATAACTATATTTACATATATTTAAGGGAAATGGGGAAATGGGGAAATGGGGATGGGGAGGATCCCCTCATCCCCATCCCTATCCCTATCCCTGTTTCAATTTAGGGATGATTTTCATCCCCCCCCTCTCATTTCCCCATTCCCCCCCAATCACCAAATGGGGTAGGGGTGCGGGGATTTGGGGCTCCAGGGAAAAGTGTGCATCTCTATCTCCTACAGGTTGATTCTCACCTTTTGGCAAGAATTCGGTATGGAGGCTCATTCGTACTAAGTTCTCTATTTGATTGCACGGATTGTAACACTCATAGGTGCTGTAGTCATAATATTTACTACAATCACAGTATCAGTACCTATTGTGGCTTCTTTTCTCTTGAGGGGTATTCATTGAGTTGGAAGTTTGTAACAGACCTTTCCTTCGGATATATAAGAAAATCTAGTATTTGTTGGTGTTAAGAGGTGTAAATTCCGAGAAGGCTAGGCGGTTGAACAACCATCCATTAACTTCATTGTTCTGCTGCTTGGATTGTGGTAAAGGTGTAAGACGCTCTCTTGATCTGGTCCAAGTTCTGAAGTTACGGGGCGAGGACTAGTTGTAGTTCAGCTTCGTGGATAGGACTTTTAAGAGGAATTTTATCCTTTTTTACATTGTTTCCTTTCTTATGACTCAGCTACCTCATTTACGATTGTTCTACCTTCATAAGATCCTCCACTATTTTTGAATGTCTTCATGGTGGAACTTCCTTCTGAGAGTATACACAAGATTGTTCTTGATTCTGGGGTCTGGATAAGGCTGGATGTACTTAGCTTCTATCGGTAAAATTACCAGTTGATGGTTGGTGATTGTTGGGCTCTCTTGTGGCACATGATAACTCTTTGTAATGCAGCAGGGATCATTCTTATAAATGTTGACTATATTTCCATTTGGAGAAGTCGGGTGCACATGGCTCCTAACAATCCATGTCACCTGATGGTAGTGGTTGCTAAGTCCTTCCACCTCCAGTTGGGCAATCGACGGAGAAATGTTCAGATCCACAGGTCTTTATGGAGGGAGATATGAATGAGTTTTACAGGTTCACTTGTCATAACTTGGCCATGATTTTTTTTTTAAATCATAGTCTAGAAGTGTTGCTCAGGGTGGATTATCCTCCTGGAACTCTTCACCTGTTCGATTATAATCCATCAGCTTCTATCCTCCATGACAGTTTCGCGAGGAGCTTTCCTCAAGAAGGCGTTTTCTCTAGGATATTATCACTATCAAGAGAATTGATGCCTTCTAAGAACTAGATTTATCAACTCAAAGCTCAAGTACATAGTTTAGCAGCTTCATATAGCAAATAAAATCATTCGAATAGCAAGGAAAGGGGTCCAATTTTGCATAAGATGCGAAAAAGATATAACTAAGGTATAGATCAACAATAACTTGAATGCTCAAATAATAGCGAAATAAATTTCAGTTGTGTTAAATCATTTTGGATCTTAAATATCTTCAAAAATTGAAATTCCCAAATCAAACAAACTTATAGCCATAATACATATAATGAAAAATAATACTCAAACAAATTGTGATTCATTTAATTCATAAAATATTGGTGAAATTTGTAATCCAGTATACTATTCATACAAAGATCAATGAAAGAAAGTACGATGCTACCACATGATAATGTTTCATTGTGATCCACCAGAGATCAAACAGATACCTACTGGATGTATTGCCACCTAGAGAACGTCTGGTGCACATGGATTCTAGAGACTTGGTTATGTAAGATTTTTAGGTCATGTTGGCATATTTCCATATCAAAACGATATTTCCTTTATATTAATTAGTTGTCTAGGTTCATGTTGACTCAAGCTTCAAAGAGTAAGGACAACACATCATTCAAAGTGAAGTCTTCAAAAGAAGCAAGTTTTGTTGAACATCAAAGGTATATCTAAACCTCATTCCTCTTGCAAGGCGTTTAGACACTCACACACATTACATTCAAGCTTATACAACTATGTGCATAATGCTTATTTCTAGTTTCTATTGGATATCTTGATCATATAATCTATGTTTCATGCATTTACATAAACACACATTGATCACGTTAGGAAGCTTGCATAGGCATAAAGTCTCTTGTTGGAACATACGGTTCTACCTTGGCAATAGAGTCTCAACTAGGATCATGTGGATCTGTAAGTTGAGCATGGAGAACTAAATTAGAGACATACGGCCTCTACGTAGAGTGACGACAAGTTTTTCGCTAATAAAAGGCTTGATGTTAGGATAGAAGGGATATAAAATAGGAAGTAGGCAATCATGCGGATTGGTTGCTTTGAGGGTGTATTTTTATCCAACTATTGAAAAATGGTGTTGCTCAGATGTGGTTGAATGGTTCAACCCATGAATGTTTCCTCTTTGGAGGGTTTACAACGTACAAATGATGTGTCAAATATCTGTATCCCTTACTCTCATATTTGTGTTTATGTGATTGTTGAATCTTGTTTCGGTTATCAAATCTCTATTTTCTTATAAACAAGCTTGTTGTGGGGAAAGAGAAGCAAACATTCTTCTAGATCAAGTTGTATATATTTCTTGTATTTGTTAATAGGTGAAATAGTTTTGTATAGTTATACATTCACTTTTATTTGTGAATATTGGAGATTAATATATATATATATACACACACACACAAGTTTGAGTTTATTTATGTTTGATTAAGATATCTTCACTTGCAAGTTATAGACTTTGATTGACGTACTTATTGAATATGATTTCAATAGTCTATATATGCTTTCATGATTACAATGTGTTATGATTCAAGCTATCTAGAGGAACAAATTTATGTTTATTTTGAGGGATTGAAAAGAGGTTTAAACCTATTAACCCCCCCCCTTTAGATTAGCTTATGAAAATTTAACAATGTTTGTATTTTTAGGTTATCACCTTATGGTGGCAACTATCGGGTACTCATGTTGCTGAGTGAGCAATCATCACTGTTGTGCTTGGATCTACTAGCTCCCATAGAGTAAGGTTCTTTGGTCGACCCATAAACACAGTTATCATTCGGTCCATGTCAGCCCCTATCTGCATCATCATCTTCGAGTTCTCTCATGGCATCTATGTTGTCATCGCTGTTACTTTTGAGGGAGCCTTTCTCCCACTAATTTATTAATCAGCAGCTTTTCATCTAGCATTTTTAACTTTGAGAAGATTTCATCTGGTAGTTGCTCCAGAAGCTTTTCTCCTATTAGTTCATCTGTTAGCTTTTATCCTTCACGACGGTTTTATGATGGGCTTCCCTCCGAAAGACATTTTTCTCCAGGAGATTATTGTCATAGGAGAACTGCTGCTCATAACTAGATCTATTAACTCAAAACTCAAGGACACGGTTCAGTAGCTTAGTTAGCAAATAAAATCACTCAAATATCAAAGAAGAAGATCCAAAATTGCATAAAACAATTTCAATGGCAAAAAAGACGTAAGTCATATATGGATCAACATAAACATTAAATTGATTGCTCAAATAATAGCAAACCAAACTTTAGCAGTGTTAAATCACTTAGGATCTAAAATATCTTAAGTAAATTCAACTTCATATTTCAAATAAATTTGGAGTTACAACTCATATTATGGCAAAATAATATTCAAACAAATAGAATAGAAGTTCATTCAACTCACTGAATGTTTGCTAAATTTGTAGTCCCATAGACTATTCAAACAAAAATCAATAAGACAAAGTAAGATGTTACAGAATTTGAATAAATCTCCCGGAGAGAGTTTCTTCAGAGGATTTTTTAGGTTAGTTTTAGTTGAGATTCATTTCTCCAGGAGAGAAAACAAAAGTGATGGAAAGCCTTCAGAGATTGAGAAGAGTTTCAAGGATAGAAAAAAGGGTCGAAAAACGATGTCGGTGATTGGTCGACTGTTGTTCTTGATGGTTGAAAACAAAACTCAAAAAATCTAAGTAGAATAACAAAGTAAAATACTTTGTAGAAAAATGTTGGAGAAAATCTTGGACAAATTTTATTGGGACTCATGGTCCTTTTATAGTACAAATTCATTCAAGTGAGCGGGCATATGTCCTTTTCCCATAAGGCTACTTTGTTTTCAGGCCCAAGAATATTCAAAATTACATTTGATCTATGGGGAGGGGAAGATTCATGTTTGGCACCACCTTTTGGCCTCATTTATGAGTGATGTGGCGATCTCCCCTTGATTGATGCTGGCATGGGTCGCTGCCATTAGGTGTTGGATACTGGTCCATGTGAGCTTTTGTTGGCCTGGTTGTAGAGAAATTTCTCTCTCTCTTTCGTTGGATTTTTGCAAGGGATTTGGGTGGCTAGTTTATTGAAGTGGGACCTATACCAAATTTTGAATCTCCCGCCCATGTTGGAAAGTAGGAGGAATCTTATACTTTGTAACTGTTTTTTGGACACATGCAATGTTGATGTGGCATGTTTCTAGATCTTTCTTGAGATTTTGTCTTTACACCCAACTGATGGATCTCCTGGTGGTCATTTCTCCTGGTAAGAAGTGTCCTAGTGAGTAGCATCCTAGTGGAGAGCCTACTTGGTCTATTGATAATTTATATAATTATTAACAAAGTATAGAAAGATATTTAATGGATTGTAAATAATATCACTCTCTTTTAACCTCCATTAGGTAGCAAATAGGCAATCCACCATTGAATGTTCCTTTAGTGAAAATCTGATTAAAAGCTTAGGTTAGAAACGAGATGAGAATGGACTAATGGTATATCACTCACAACTGCATCTTGAGATTGTGGGTCTGAGTAACGCTTGATTTCCCAAATCTCAAAATTTTTGTAATTTGTAATAGTTTGAAACAAAAGGCTTTTGTTGGATGGTAAGCATCCTAAAAGTTATTTTGATCTGAAAATACCTACAAGGTTATACTAAACTACCTAGATGGGGAAGAATAGGTTGACACTCTATTTTTAAAACTCTTTCGAGACTTTTGTCAAACACTTGGTAAGCATACAAATTAACCTTTAATATGATTGTTATGAGAAAACTATTATCACATGTATGCTCAATCCACCACCCTTAGTCTACAAACGTATAACAGAGACAATGTATCTCATATACGAATATGTTCAATGCAAAGCAAATTTCACAAGTTGTACTTTGAGTATTATTATATAAATTCATAAAATAAAACTTTCCAACTTGATATAGAATTTCACAAGACACAATGTTCAAACACTACAAAGATAAAAGATAGACATATTGATTCAACAAAGTATGTGTGCATCTCTTTCTCTATAAAAAATCTTGTTTACAAGGATGTGAAGAATGAAGATTTTAAACAAGATATATTGATCACATATACAAATATAAAGAGATAGAGATAGAGACATTTGACATGTTGATTTTTAAGTGGTAAAACCTCCAGAGAGGAAACCTCCAGAGATGAAACATCCACGGGGTTGAATCCACAACCACCGGAAAACCGTAAACCACTACGACGAATAAAAGATACACATTCAAAGAAGTGACCAACCCTATGATACACTTTCCAAGCTATCAACTTCTATTCTACCCTCAGGCCTAGTGAATCAATTTGCCTACTTCCTATCCAAGATGTGACTATCACACCTCTAGGAAGCAACTTCCTATCCAAGACGCTCACGCCTCTAAGAAGATTCCTTGTTTGTCTATCTGGATCCCCCTGATCCTAGACAAGGCTTATTTCTTAGCTATCTGGATCCTCCCGGTCCCAGCTAAGACTTCCTTACTTGATTATCTAGATCCTTCCGATCCTAACCAAGACTTCTTGTTTAGCTATCCAGATCCTTTTGTTCCTAGCAACGACTTCATGCATTTTACAAGGACTTTCAAAGTGTGATCATGAATGCAAAGCGCAAGCAAGCACGCAACATAAAATATGATGATCAAAATATTCTATAGAAACTAGAAATAAATAGCGAGCACGGAATGTATGATTTTCTAATTTGCAATCCTAAAAAACAATGCAATCATACAAATTATGCATGTACATATGAAATGTATGGATTAAGTACACTTCATGAGAAACTAGACATAGGCATCAAAGTACACAAATCAAAGTTGTCTAGTTACCATACATGAAAAATATTCTAGAACAATTGAAACACCAAAAACACATTTAATGTCTACATATATTCATGCAACTAAAACTTGAATCAAAGTATATACATTAAGCACATATTCAAAGTTTTAGTAACAAACAAAAACTCGCTAGATTCACAATATATGATCAAGTAAACTCTAGCAAATATTTAGAGCATATTTTTCTCACAATAATCAATTAAATCCCTAATAGATCTGATACAAAATCAAATGTGTTAATCCCAAATTTATTCAACTAATGAGTCATAGCACGTGATAAGGCTATCAATCATGAAAACAAAGTCAATCAAAGTCCAAATAGCCCTAGATAAAAAGCTAGCACAATACAACTCACAATCATGTGAAAACACAGGTTTTAATAAAACCTAACTCACATTCAAGTTTGTAATTAAGCAACACTAGCTTATAATTGAATCTCTATCTCTCATCAACATTTGTTCAATTCATATAAACAAAAATAGGAAGAAAACCTAAGGTATTTGAGCATTAAAACCAAAGAAAACAAAAGATAAACAAATACCTTGTCAAACTCGAGTGCAGACACGAAAATGGTGACAACCACAAGAAAACATGGACAAAAGACTTTAAGGTTGCTTGGAGATGATAGAGGACTTCTCCAACTTGACATACCAAAACTTATATACATGCAACGCACACAATAAAGTCCCATTAATCTTTGAAAATTGAATTGGTGTGACACACTGTTTCCCTCACATGGACAGAGGAGTTAATTGGCGTGGTGCCCACGCGCTCTCCAAGGGCAAAGGGTGCAAATGGCAATTTGTCATCTCTTTTCCACTTTGCTCCATTTAGCTCACATCTCGCGTTCTTCGACCGTTCTTCAGCCTCCAAACTCCAAATTCGAATCCATTTTTAGATTACGAATTGGGATTCTCTCATGGACATGGATGTCAATAAATCTTACACAAAAATATGGAAATCGACTCGATACATAAGGATGAAAACTATGGACGATAACACACGGAAAGTTTTGTAAAAGCTAACTCGGAACTCGAAAACTAATGAATGAGTAAACCAAATGACTGGAACTCAATAAGGAATAATATGAGAACATAATCAAGTCCGATATCACAAAAACACATGAACACACAAGTATGTCATTTCCTATATATAGTCCTAGAACATGCATTTTACAAAATTTGTCAATTTAAATATAATGCATGTGCATACATTAATTTGTGTGTGAATGTGTTATACCAATTGAGCATAATGATACAGGGAAACATATAGATGCAATATGTGTGTTTGTGTGTGTGTGTGTGTGTGTGTGTGTGTGTGTGCGCGCGCGCGCGCTTAAGCCTTGTAAGAGGAATAAGGTCTCAATATACCTTTGATATGAAACAATGCTTACTCTTCTTGAAGGCTTCACTTTGCTTGATGAGTTGCCCATCTTCCTTGAAGGTTGATAAACCATGAATCCTAGACAACTAATCAATGGAAAGGAAATGTCGTTTTGATATAGAATAATACCAACATTACTCAAAATCCTACCATGATCTCTATTCAAGCATGGTATTGAAAATGGAAGACAAGTTATTGCACTTGGTTTCTTCTAATTCAACAACAGCCCGTTTATCACACAAAATCTTGCAAAATAATCAATATACCCTAATTATTTTCTTCAAAACATCTTGAGATTTGACCAATTTCTTAAATCGATAAATTTCATTAAGATTATCTCATTAGTACCCCTTTCTATATTACAAATTTAAAAAGTACAAGACTAGATGAGGTTGGTCTGGAGTTAAACCTCTCACTTCTACACCACGAGATTGTAAGTTATATCAATACGCACCGAGGAGAAAAGAGCTATATATATATATATTGCAATGAACAACTTTAACGAAGTTTCATGAAGTTTAACATATTTTATGATATTTACTGTATGCACAATAAGAAAAATAAAATATACGTTTTGAAAATTTGTTGGACATGAGAATTATTTTTTCTAATATTTCCCCATTTTTTTATCTTTATAAGGTTGGAAAAAAAAGTTATAGTGATCGAAAACTTTTCAAAAAAAAAATCTCATATATATATATATAATTCATCTTTTATCATCCATGCAAAACTTCACATTAAAATTTAATAAATATCATTAAAAACTTTATCAAAGGCACTTAATGTATACAATTAAAAACTCATTGGAATATATATCTCATAAGGGATCCCTTATTTTAATTTCGATAAGAATTAACATGAAATCATATTGATTTAAATGAATTTTGATCTAAATTACTTTGTAGATGATAAAAACATTGAAATCTATATATGAATAAAATTTGAGAATTTTTCAAGTACTAAAACTATTTTTTTTTAATTTTATATATTTCGTCTATTTTTCCAATGCTTTCATATTTAAAATAAATTGAGATAAATAGTTATAGTGTTTGAAAAAAATTCAAATTTTATTCAAGTATATTTCAATGAACTTATCAACATCAAAAAATTCAAATTCAAATCAAAATCCATTCAAATCAATGTGATTTCATGGTGGTCCTTACCGAAATTAAAATAAGGGATCCCTCTGAGAGACTCATTATATATATATATATATATATCAGTCATTTTCCTCTCAATGCGCACTGATGGAATTATATAAGGACATTGAATATGAGTCACTCATTTATAAATTAGTTTTGACAAATGCATACATGCTAAGTCAAAGTATGTAAAATAAGTGGCTTACATTCAATGTCCTTATATAATTCTATCAGTACTCACTTATGTGAAAATTTTGATACATACATACATATATATATATATATATATATATATATATATATATATATATATATATTTTAAAAATTCTTAAAGTTTGTTTTTAAATAGATTTTAATGAAATCATCATCTACAAAAAATTTAAAATCAAAATTCATTAAAATCGATGTATTTTCATCAAGGTCCTTACCGGAATTAAAATAAAGGATCCCTCATTTGAGTCTCTCATGAGGGATCCTTTATTTTAATTCCGGTAAGGACCTTGATGAAAATACATCGATTTTAATGAATTTTAATTTTAATTTTTTTTGTAGATGATGATTTCATTAAAATCTATTTATAAACAAACTTTAAGAATTTTTCGAACAATAGAAGTATTTTTGTTGAATTTTCCTAAATTGCGCCTATTTTCTTATGCCTTCATATTTAACAAAATTTGATAAATAGTTCTACTGCTCGAAAAATTCTCAAATTTTATTCATATATAGATTTAAATGTATTCATCATCCACAAAAAAAATAGACCAAAATTCATTAAAATCGATACGTTTTCATCATTGTCCTTACCGAAATTAAAATAAAGGATCCCTCATGAAAGACTCACTATATCCTTGATGAAAATACATCGATTTTAATGAATTTTGATTTTAATTTTTTTGTAGATGATGATTTCATTGAAATCTATTTATAAACAAACTTTAAGAATTTTTCGAATAATAGAAGTATTTTTGTTGAATTTTCCTAAATTTCGCCTATTTTCTTATGCCTTTATATTTAAAAAAATTTGATAAATAGTTCTAGTGCTCGAAAAATTCTCAAATTTTGTTCATATATAGATTTCAATGAATTTATCATCCACACAAAAAAGGATCAAAATTCATTAAAATCGATACGTTTTCATCATTGTCCTTACCGAAATTAAAGTAAATGATCTCTTATGAGAGACTCATTATATATATATATATATATATATATATATATATATATATATATATATATATAACTTTTCTCCTCATTACACACTAATAAATATATATCAATGTCTTGCATTTGGACCATTAGATTCAATTGTTTTGAATCGGTCTGCATACACTTGTAAGAGCTTATCCATAATCTATGGCTCATAAACAATGTACTAAAATATTTTATATCAGTGTGTACTGAGGAAAACAATTGTATATGTGTGTGTGTGTGTATATATATATATATAATATGTGTGTGTATGGACATAACCAGGATTGAAGGATAGGGTGAGCTAGAATAGAATTCTTTAAACCTTAACACCTGATGAAATTTTAGTAATTGAAAAAAAATGTAACTTTCTAAATAGGTAGATCCACTACAAAAAAGACCCTCATTCTTAATTTTTATTCAAATGATGATGAAATATCTTTTTCCATTAAATTATGAGTTAAATATATATTGTACAATGAATATAACAAGTCAGATTAAAAGATTTCAGTGCCTGTAATCCATCATACCAATTTTTCAAATTTGAGTGGTTTCTCAACTCTTAAAATACATATCAAAATTATACTAAATTGTGATAAAGAGTGTGAGTATGTAATAACTTGAACGTTAGGGTTTTATTGAGAACTAACTTATTTAGGAGTATAAAGTTAAGATGTAACCTATTTTAGAAAAAATTACAAAACTAACTCTTTTTTTCATGCTTAAGCACTATTATACCCTTTTTTTTTACTCTTCTACTTTATCTATCCATTCTAGATCTCTTATTCCTATTCTTTTCCTCTTATTTCCACCTCTCTCTACCATATCTATCGACCTCTCTCTTTCTTCTATCTAATTTTTTTTTCTTTTGTTCTCTCCTTTTTCGAATTTTTAGTAAATATTTACAAACCCCACCATTGAGCAACTCGAACTTAAGTTGTTGAAAGCTCCCATTATTCATTGTACCACAAGGGTTTCTTCTATTGAAGCTTTAAGGTGATTTTTTTATTTGAACTTTTATACTTTATACTTAAGTTTAATCAATAATTTACTTGAATATATGTATTATTTTTTTGTGAAAATAGTTTACATTTACATAATAAAGTAAGGGTCTTGTTTGAATTTTATTTTGTTGTGATCGATTTAAAGTTTATACATAAATTAAATGTGTTATTTACTTTAAGTTGTGTTAGGGTTGTTTATTTTTATGAAAATAGTTTACATGAACATACAAGAGCATGGGTATTTTTTAAATTTGATGTTGTTGTGGTCGATTTTCCATTTTAGAATTGAATCTACACAATTGATATTTTTATTTTATTTTTTTAAATGTGTACAGCATTGTTTTCTCAACAGTGATTGGATTTCTCAACTGAGTTTGAAAACGTGGTGAGATGTCTGGTCAACGATACTTAAATGCATTTGTCTTTCTCAATGGCACTTGAAGTTCCTAACGGCATTAGAAATTCCAAACAGCGTTTGAAATTTTCAACTGCATTAGGAATTCCCATAGGTATTAGAAATTCCCAGCAGCATCCAGAATTCCAAAAAACATTTGGAGTTCCTTGCGGCACTGGAAATTTCCAACGGCATCCGAAATTCTAAACAGCGTTTGGAGTTCCTAATAGAGTTGGAATTCTGACCTGCATCCAAAATTTCAAATAGAGTTCGGAGTTCCTAACAGCATTGGAAATTCCTAACGACATCCAGAATTCCAAACAGTGTTTGGATTTAGAATATTTTTTATTGCTATTGTACCATGAATTTATAATATTTGTTTAGGAATTTAATCATTAATTTCTTATGCATGTGAAAGGTGAGTTGAATGGAAAAAGTTTAGTTTGTTGTTTTATATGATGGTGAATGGAGTAAAAGTGGTGGGAAGTTCAAATATCAAACATCAATATCCTAAAACTAAAGCAAATACAAATATTATGCATTTATCAAATTCACCATTATTTAACAAGATAAAAAACCATAAAGATTATGAGGTTAGTTTGAAATTGTAGACGTCGATTTTTGGATGTATAGGAAAAGGTCAACAAGATTGGATTTTAGCTGAGATTTCAAAGAGAGAGAGAGAAGGAGAAAGTAATTTGACGCAAGTTTAACGTGGTAAAACTCCGATGACCGGAGAAACGTCCACGGGTGGCTGAATAATCAACCAAGCCAAAATCCACCATTGAAAAGATTTACAACTCTCGATCTCTCTTTTTCTCTTTATATTTTTCTATATGTTTTCTGTATATTTTTTGTGACGAGATTATGGGTCTATTTATATGTTTATAGAACCCTAATCTTCTAAGTACAAGTAATAAAAGATCTTTGTATTTAATTATGATTGGTTACTTGTTTGAAGTAGTTTGTCTTTTTCCTATTTTGGAGACTTGTGCAGACCGAATGAGACTCTAGTGATATAGTTTAGTTAGGACTTATTTTCTCATAAAGGTGTAGTCTTTTTGAAGAAATAAAATTGTTGCTTGATTTGGAACCCTTTCTGTTTGGTATTCTATTCTTCTTGGAATTCTTCTTTGATATGGATATCTTCACGTATTTTAATGACTCTCTACTCGTGAGTTTCGCGTTGGGCTTCTTTATTCGGTTTTCTTCATGTTTGTCCTGAGTAGAACATGATATTAGCTAGTCCTGGATGATATCATCTGATCCCGAGTAGAACATGATATTAGCTGGTCCCGAATGATGTCATCTGATCCCGAGTAGAACATGTCATCATCTGACCCCGAGCATCGTTAACTGACCCCGAGTAGTATATGACGTCAGTTGACCCCGAGTAGGTTTTGTTCAATACTTGTTTACTCGGCCTTCTCTTCTTTGGTGATATCTTGCAGAATACTTTCTGAATGCTTATTCGGATGTCCACCTGGCAATTCTATCCTCTTTGTCAATGACGTGTACATCTAATAAAATTTATATACGACAATACGCCCTTAAAATATTTTTATCGAACAAGGTTTCGTTCCGAGCAAAAGAATTTTAATCAATTCTTTAATTTCTTCGTTTCTTTAATGTCAGGGTAAATGTCTTTTCATAATGGCGTGTCTTAATGGTGACCATGTAAATTCAATTTACCTCCTCACGTGAGATCTCAATGATTGCGACGTTTTGGAGTTCTGACGGCCTTGGTCAGTTCTTATCTTAACACGTGTCCTCCACCGCTTCATTTCTCGATGCCATTTATGAGAAACGACCTATGCGTCTCTTAGTGCTCCGCCTATGTCATCAAATATGTCATTGATTTTTCCTGCCTTGAGATCCTAGGGTTTCGTGCTATTACCCTTTTAAATTCTCTATTGAAAGGAGTTGTGTTGGTTCATTCTCAGACTCAACCCAGAAATTTTCCAGTCCAGATTTCTTTATGGAGAAAATCCCTATTCTCCGTTGAAGATTTTGCATCAGGTTTCAATCCCTATTCTCACGCGAGATCTCAATGATTGCGACGTTTTGGAGTTCTGACAGCCTTGGCCGGTTCTTCTCTTAACACGTGTCCTCCACCGCTTCATTTCTCGATGCCATTTATGAGAAACGACCTATGCGTCTCCTAGTGTGCCGCATACATCATCAAATATGTCATTGATTTTTCCCACCTTGAGATCCTAGGGTTTCGTGCTATTACCCCTTTAAATTCTCTATTGAAAGGAGTTGCATTGGTTCATTCTCAGACTCAAACCAGAAATTTTCCAGCCCAGATTTCTTTACTCAGAAAATCCCTATTCTCCGTTGAAGGTTTTGCATCAGGTTTCTTCATTCAAAGTTAGTTTTAATGAATCCGACTTCCCGTCATCATCTTTTTACTATAGCTCTCGGAGCGCTTGATCATGGGGATTTTCAACTAGTATCTTGTGCTCAAAGATTATTAGGGGAAATCCCCCTAGATGAACCTTCTTTTTTAGAAGTCGACGTTTCTAGGCTTTACCCTGATGTTTTTTTTAGTTCTATATCCAGTTCTGATTCTGATTTATCTAGTTCTGATTCTGATTCATCTAGTTCTGAATCTGTTGTTTCTAATCATAGGGTACCACTTCGATCAAGGATGGGAAAGCATCAAAGTAAAAGTGAATTCCACAAGCATAACTCGGGCAGCGTCCGGATCATAGAGCAGATTATTAATAAGAAGGACGTCGAAGATGAGTTCAGAAAATCTCGTCTTTCTTTTTCTATTGATCGCCCGAGTGGTTTTGACGTCGAACTGAATGTGGTCAGGGTAGATGAGATCAGGAAATATCGTGTCTGATTCGACTTGGATAATTCAGTTACTCTGATTCCTACTGGTTATAGAGCTGCGTGGAACCCTCCCCCGGGCATGGTGGCAATCTATGGATTCATGCTTTGTTACAGCGTTACTCTTCCTCTTCCTCTTCCTCTTCCTCTTCCTCTTCCTCTTCCTCTTCCTCTTCCTCTTCAGCCGTTCATTGCCTGGTTTCTGGCTAAAGCAGGGATCGCTCTAGCTCAATTGGCCTCGAATAGCTACAAGATTTTGATGTGCATGTGGCACATGTGGAGCAGAATGAACATGTCGCCACCTTCCCCGAGTGAAATCATGCACTTCTATACGCTAAGGCAGTCTGGTAAGACGGGGACTTATTTCCTCATGTCTAACCCGCCAGATTGTTGGGTCCCCAAGGGGACAGAGGTGAATCGAGGAGTTGACACCTCTGATGATGCCAGGAATAGGGGCTTCGTATGGGGATTTCCTTCGTCCAATAAGTACTGAAAGAACAGTTGGTTTTTTACCAAAGAAAACCTTGGTCTTGAAGTAACTCTTTCCGCTGGGGAAACTCGGAGGGTGTTAAAAATTCTCCGTTTTTTCTGTTCCCCCGAGATATGGAACAAGAAAAAACTTGAATTCAGTGATAATGAGCTGACCAGACTTACTCGGGCAGCAGTTCACACTCTAGAGAATAGGAACAGGACTTATCTTTTCAATTAGAAAAGGATGATAGAGTTTATCTTCTTTAGCCAGATTTCAGGCTACCGCAGGCGATGTAAGTGATCTTTGTACACCCTTTTTTTTTTTGCTTTTTATATTCTGGCGTGATTCCCATTTTTCTTCTAAGTGTATGAATCGGACATCTTCTGCGACCTTCAAGCTCGTCAAGTGAAGTCGATTCTTCAAGCGAGCCAAAAAGAGGCTTCTCGTCAGAGCAAAAAGGGCATTGCCTTACCTGAGTCTGATGAGGACCCTGATGAGGCTGTTGAGCAAGTTCCCGAAAGTGTCCCCGAGGAATTCATCAATCGACCATAGGGGATTCAAGTGGCCTGAGTGGCCTGAGTGGCCATACTCAGGAGTTGCTTGAAGACGAAGGGAGGCAGAGTGATGGTATTGGTGAGGGGTCTGGTGGATCGAGCTCCCCGATTATGGTCCCTACTGAGCGACGGACGCCGGTGATGGACGTAAAACCTCTGAGGGATAAGTAAATACAGATCCTGACATTTTTGGATCCTTTCGGGGATGATGTTCAGGAAAATCCCTCAGCTGATCTCGGCTTTCATCGCTCTCGGTCTGAGAAAAGGAAGGCGATCGATTCTCCCGCTCACCTTCATAAGGTTCCTCAGGTGGTTTCATTCATCGACTCCAGTGATGAAGACACCAAAGCTGAGATTCCCCTGAGCGTTGATGTTGAAGCATCGGCAGGTACGGAGACTTTGGACCAGATCAAGGGCTCTTTCCCCCCCCCGAGGTTGAAGATCTAAGGGCTGAATCTTTAGGAGGTCCTTCCTATCCTTCTCCCTAGGATATGCTCAGGGCGATGTCATCTGGTCGGGCTTTCATCGGGGATGATTACTGGAGCCACCTTAGGGACACGTCTTTGATGAGTCATCTTCAGAATATTTTTAACGGCACATCCTACATAAGTTATTCCCAACTCTCATCGTCTTGCTTGCTTGCTTGATTGCTAGATTTTTAATTTCGTTTCCTTATAGATGGTGGTCGAGTTCACTGAGCTGGTTCAGACGCAACAACATCAAACCGATCGAATAAGGCGTCTTGAGGCTCAGCTAAAAGAAAGTGGGGATAGCCATGCTCGGGTTGAATTGGCTTATAAAAAGGAGGTGGGCTCTTTCCAAGTGTTTGCCGACCACTGTTTGGCGAAGCAAGTAGAGGCTGAGGAAAGAGCATCTTTGGTAGAGGAGAAGGCTATGTCACTTCAAAACTTGTTGTCTTCTGCCTAGGAATCAATGCTTAAGGCCGAGCAGGAAGCGGAGCAATCCAAGACGGCATATGAACAGAAGATCAAGGACTTGGAACCCCAAGCTTTGACAGTCGAGTCCCTATCCAAAGAGGCCAGGTTGGAACTCGAAGTCCAGGTTGTTGATCGTTTTAAAAGCTCTCATGCTTATGATTCCCTTCTCCTTCAGGAATTTCAGCGAGGGCTAGTTTCAGCTGGCAAGTTTTTTAAGGTTAAAAGTTGGGTAACTGAAAAAGCCAGAACCAACTGGGAGTTGTCAATCAAGAATAACGTGGATCGGTCCCTGGAATCTCTTCAGACTCAGATGAAGGAGTGGAGAGCCTATTGTCGTAGTAGAGGCAAAGAGCCTCATCCTATGCATTTGGAGGTTCCATCCGAGCACTCCCTCTCGACCTTTTATGCCAGTCAGGAGTCGGTCGTGGAAGGTGTGGTGCCTGATGTGGGACCAATCCCGGGAGAAGATTACAGTATATGGATGGATGATTCAATTGATACGATTGTTTGGCTTTCCAATGAAAGTCTGCTCCGCGAATAAGAAATGGTGCCCGATCCGAGCATCGGCAAGAGTTCTAAATCCTCCTAACACCTTGATTTATTTTGTAGAAATTTCATTTTTGTAACGATTCTTTGAAACGATTCTTTATAAAGATTATCTATAAAATTCCGAGTTAACTGTAATTCTGAAAACCGAGTGGTTTAATCTGATTCATGGTTCTAGGAATTTCACCGAGTATCTTCTTTAACTTGATTCTTTTGTTGCCGAGTATCTTATTAAACTGGCTATTGCAATTTATGTCAAGTATCTTATTAAATCGGCTATTGCAATCTTTATGCCAAGTATCTTATTAAACTGCATAATTTTGATGTTCGGGTAACTTCACCAAGTATCTTATTAAACTCGTTTCGTTACCCGAATAATTTTTAACGCCAAGTATCTTATTAAACTGGCTAATTCTGATATTCGGGTAACTTCACCAAGTATCTTATAAAACTTGTTTCGTTACCCGAATAATTTTTAACGCCAAGTATCTTATTAAACTGGCTAATGCAATCTTTATGCCAAGTATCTTATTAAACTGGCTATTTATGATGTTCGGGTAACTTCACCAAGTATCTTATTAACCTTGTTTCGTTACCCGAATGATTTTAACGCCAAGTATCTTATTAAACTGGCTAATTCTGATGTTCGGGTAACTTCACCAAGTATCTTATTAAACTTGTTTCGTTACCCGAATGATTTTTAACGCCAAGTATCTTATTAAACTGACTAATTTTGATGTTCGGGTAACTTCACCAAGTATCTTATTAAACTTGTTTCGTTACCCGAATGATTTTTAACACCAAGTATCTTATTAAACTGGCTAATATTATTAACCTAGTCATCTTAAAACAGGCAAGTAGATTTATACTTGTGTTTCATACTCGGTTGCTACCCAAACATTACATCAAGGCTCACCATGACCATATGTTCAAGTCCTTACACATTATCGATGACGTCTCCCAAGTTTTTCTGTGCAAGGGTTTGTCGAATCATTAAGCTTTTCGAACCGCTTAACACAGCTACGCATTTTACCGAATATTTTTTTGATAGCGTATCGAGCCTTTCTCCAGAATCTGGTGCATCGGGTTTGCCTTTTTGCTAAGGTCAATTGACCTTGCTCGGCTGGCATGCTCTTCGAGCTTTTCTGCCCATTTGGGAATCAATGGTCCCGAGTATTCTATTTGCATGTTCTTATTATCATGCTCGTCTTTCATATGCTCTTATTATCATATGCTTTATTTTTCGAAAATCCCGAGTTTGATTTTTATTTATAACTTTAAAACCAACAAAGATTAAAATTCCAAAGCTAATATTTGATCTAACTAAAATTGTCCTAACTAGAAAGGAAAACAAACAAAATTTTAAGGATAGAAAATTTTCATATATTGGGCATTGCATGGTCGGGGTAAAACCCTTTCATTGGGTCGTGCATTCCAATATGCTCCATGACCAGCTATTCCTTCCATTTTGTACGAGCCTTCCCACTTATCAGCCAGGAAACCTGCAGCTTTATTTTTTGTATTCAATGACACCTTCCTAAGTACCAGGTCTCCTAGTTGGAATTTCCTGACCCAAGCATGAGAGTTGTAATGGCGAGCTACTCTTTACTGATATGTCATATTTCGTATTCGGGACTTCTCCCTTTTCTCTTCTAGCTCATCTAGACTTTGTAACAACATATCAACATTCTGCTCTTCATTATATAGCCTGACCCGGAGTGACGCATATGACGTTTCTATGTGGATAAATTCTTCTGTTCCAAACGCTAAAGTGAATGGAGTCTCTCCTATTGAAGTTCTTGTTGTCTTCCGATACGCCCATAATACTTCGAGAAGCTTTTCAACCCAACTTCCTTTCTTGGTATCCAGCTTTGCTTTGAGTGTATGCTTGATGATTTTGTTTACTACTTCAGCCTGCCCGTTTGTTTGAGGATGGGCAGGTGTGGCATAGTAAGTGGCAATTTGGTACTTCTTACAGAGCTGTCTAAATATCAGGTTATCGAATTGGGTGCCGTTATCAGTGATGATATCGTTTGGGACTCCAAACCTGTAGAGTATATTATCTTGCATGAAATTTATGGTATTTGCTTCTGTGATATGCACTATTGCTTCAGCTTCTGCACGCTTCGTGAAATAGTCAACGGCTATTATGGCATACTTCGCTCCACCCCCTGTCCCAGCTGGCATTGGGCCGATTAAATCCAAACCCCAAATGAAAAATGGCCATGGGGATGTGAGGTTTCTGAGTTGTTCAGGGGGTTGTCGGATATCATTAGCAATCCTTTGGTAAGTATTGCAACTCTCCGAACATCGATGTGCATCTGAAAATAAAGTAGGCCAATAACAATCTTGTTTGAGTACCATGTGTGCTAAAATTTTACCCCCAGTATGGTTTCCGTAAACTCCCCCGTGAATTTCCTGTAATATCTGACATACTTCTTCCTCTAACACACATCTTTGAAGTGTTTCAGAAAACCCCCTTCTGTATAGTTCTCCTCCGACCAATGTGTACCTTGCTGATCTATACCTAATACGTTTTGCTTGTAGGGGATCTTTCGGGAGCACGCCTTCTTCTAGGAACCTTTTCATCTGGGTCATCCAACCGTCTGACGGTGTTCGGATTTCTAAAATTTCTAAGTTTTTTGGCTCAGTTGTGCTCGATTTGAGGATATGTGCAACCATAATAGTTTTTGGCCTGATTATGGTTGTTGATGATGCTAGTTTGGACAAAGCGTCTGCCTTTTCATTATCCTCCCTGGGATCTGGGCAATCCTATATTCTTTGAATTTCTAGAGGAGCTGTCTTGCAATGTCACGATAGTCTATCATGCCTTCATCCCTGGCTTGGTATTCGTCCAGGACTTGGTTGACAACTACCTGTGAATCACTAAATATCTAGACTTCGTCGGCCCCGAGAGCTATGCAGACTTCGAGTCCAGCAAGTAGCGCCTCGTACTCGGCTTGATTATTGGTTGCTTTGAAGTCAAACCCCATGGCACATTTGACATCATCTCCTTCTGGAATGCATACTACGATCCCTGCCCCTCTACCGTGAGTGTTTGAAGAGCCATCAACATATAATTTCTAAGGAAAATTTATACCCAACATCTTTTTTGCTTCCAGGTTCAATTCTGTGAACTCTGCTATAAAATCTGCCACTGCTTGTCCTTTGAGAGATGTCCTGAGAATGTAGTGGATATCGAATTCACTTAGCTCGATAGCCCATTTGGTTAGTCTTCCTGAAATCTCTGGCTTCTGTAAAATTTGCTTCAATGGGCAGTCAGTGAGAACCTGGATTGTATGAGCCTGAAAGTATGGCCTTAGCTTCCTTGCCGCTGAAACCAATGCTAGGGCAATTTTTCTGCCTATGAATACCTTGTCTCGGTGGGTAAAAGTGTCTTGCTGGTATAATACATTGGCTTTTGTACTCCATCTTCTGTTCTGACTAGGACTGAGCTTGCTGCTAGTTCTGTAATTGATAAGTATAAATGGAGTATCTCTCTCATTTGTGGTTTCGAAAGGATGGGAGCCTGTCCTAGGTACTCTTTGATTTTTAAGAATGCATGCTCGCACTCTTCGTTCCATTCGAGTCTTTTTCCTTTTTTAATTACTTTGAAAAAGAGTGCGCATCTGTCTGTGGCCTTTGAGATATCTACCCAAGGAAGTTAAACATCCTGTTAAGTGACGTACTTCTTTTAGTGTCCTTAGTGAAGTCATTTTCTACAGGGCTTGGATCTTTTCAGGATTGACTTCGATTCCCCTTTGGTGAACTTGGAAACCCAGGAACCTTCCTGAAGGAACTCTGAATAAAACTTGTTCAGATTTAGCTTCATTTGGTATCTCCTCAAAACATCAAATGTCTCTCGTAGGTTTGAGGTATGCTTGTCTGCCGAGATGCTCTTGGTCAGCATGTCATCAATGTATACTTCCATGTTTTTTCCTATTTGTCGTGCGAAGATTTTGTTGACCAGCCTTTGATATGTTGCCCCTGCATTTTTTAATCCGAAGGGTATCACTGTGTAACAGTATAAGCCCTGATCAGTTGTGAACGCTGTTTTTCTTCGTCAGCCTTGTTCATCTGGATTTGGTTATATCCCGAGTAGGCATCCATGAAACTGAACAATTCATGGCCTGATGTAGCATCCACCAGTTGGTCTATCCTAGGGAGTGGAAAACTGTCTTTTAGGCATACTTTATTCAAATATGTGAAGTCTACGCACATTCTCTATTGTCCATTTTTCTTTTGGACAAGGACTACATTAGCTACCCATTGAGGGTAGCTGATCTCTCTAAGTAGCTTCTCCACTTCCTATTTGATTGCCTGACTTCTCTCGAGATTGAATGACCTTCTCTTTTGTATCACTGGTTTTGCATTCGGGTCTACTGCGAGATGATGAGATATTATTCGGGCGTCTATCCCGACCATGTCTTCATGACTCCAAGCGAATACATCCTTGTATTCTTTAAGCAGATCAGTGAGGCTTTGTTTGACTTTTCCTTCCAAATTGGCCCCGATCTTGATCTTCTTATCTGGTTCATCTTCTTTCAAGATAATTTCTTCGACCGGTTCATTTTTGGACTCCTTCGACTCTTCCCTTTGATCAAATTCGAAAAAACAGTGACTCTTTGTTCTGACTCAGCTGCGTTTTAGGGCATACTTGTTCACCATCATTTTTGTCTTTGTATACTGACAGGTTAGCTATTCGGGCCATCTCTTAGGACCCTTTGACTACACCGACCCCCCGTTCGATCGGGAATTTGATCATCAATGCATAAATGGCTGTTACGGCCTTAGTTTTATTCAAGAATGGTCGACCCAATAATGCATTATACGGCCAATTGTCTAAGTCTACTATTACGAAATCGAGCAATACTGTTCTCTGACAAGGTGCAGCTTCAATTTTTACGGATAACTTTGCCGTCCTGAGAGACCTAACCTCAATTTCTCCAAATCCTCTGAGTGGGGTATGGAAAGGCTGTAAATCCTTTCGGTCCAACCTGATTTGATCGTAGACAGCTACATTGAGAATGTCTGTCGAACTTCCATTATCTATCAGGATTCTTCTGACTTTTCGTTGACCAATTTGGGCGCTTATGACCAGGGCGTCATTTGGCCGAACATCGACCATATGTGAGTCAGCTTCTATGAATATATTAGGTCTCATCCTTCATTTACCCTCTTCAGGTCTGGCTCGACCAAGTTCACATCAAAGTTCTGTCTTGCCTCCACTGCTTCTCTAATTTTCTGCGTTCGCTCTCGGTTACTTCTCCCAGTGGATGGTCTTCCAAAGATTGTTTGTATTACTTCATTGGCCTTTGGGCTGGCCCTTTGATTTCGACCAGAGCTGTGATCAGCCCTGATCTCTTTCTTTGTCTCTGACTTCTCATCCCTTTTCAAGATTACATCCTGAAGGTGTCCCTCCCGAATGAGGGTTTCTATGTAATCTCTGAGTTGGTAACATTTGGAAGTCTTATGACCGGTTTCCTTGTGGAATCTGTAGTATTTGGTTATATCTCGCCGAGCAAACTGAAACTGTTGGCGTGGCTTTTTAACCAGATTTTTCTCTTCCAATAGAGTCAGGATTTCCTCCTGTTTTTTCCGAAGAGGGGTGTAGTTGGCGTATCTACCTCAAAATTTCTCTGTGGTCTATTTGGCATTACACCCGTTTCCTCCATCCTTGCTTTTTTCTTTACTGTTTCCTTTTTGTTTTCCCTTTTGGTTCTGTACCTTGGACTCAACGTCCTTTTCGGGTTTTCCTCTATGCATGTAGCATCCTCATGTGGCTAACTTTTCTTCTTCAACTAGTGCATATCCTCCCGCCATGTCCATCATATCTGAATATCTGGTTAGACGGACTCTTCTTAGGTCAAAAGATAGTCGTCCATTCTGTAGATTGTTGATGAATGCAGTAATTATCGCTTCGTCATTTGCACTGCCGATTTCTGATACCGCTTGGCCAAATCTCCCCAGGTGTTTCTTCAACGAATCATCTTTTCCTTATTTTATCTGAGAAAGGTAAGCCACTGATTTTTTCCTGTGAACGTTGCTCAGAAATTTTCTTAAGAAACTCCTGCTTAGTTCACTGAAACTTCTGATGCTCGCTGGGGGCAATCTCCAGAACCATATTGACCCCGTGTCTCTTAGAGTTTATGGAAAGTTGAGGCATAGTAAGGGATCGTTGTGGGCATATTGGGCCATAGCACTTTTATAGCGTCTGACGTGTTCTTTAGGATATGTATCATTCTTGAACTGCTCCACTTGCGGCATCCTGAATCTTTCTGGGAATGAAGTCCACAAGATGTCCCTAGTGAATGGACTGTTAGAATCTTCGTCAGATAAGTCGTTGTACCCATAACGTCTGACCAGTGCGTCCATTTAACGCCTATTGTTTTTGACTTCTCGAGTTAGGCTCTGAATTATGACATCTCTATCTCCCACCAGACTTCCATGATGGTTAAACCGCCGGGTGACTGTCATTCCTCTCTCTGGCTCTTCGCTTTGATGTCGAGTCTCACGGGTTGATTCTTACAAGCGTATGGTTCCGTGATGACACTTACGATGGTGTCGATCACTATCTTCTGATGACGACTGATCCCTGTGTCGGTCATGTTTACGGTGTCTTGCACGGGCTATCTGATCATGGTTCTGCTTCTAGCGTGGTTGTTCCTCTTCGGGTGTTTCACGTCTAGCCTGATTAATTGGAGCAGAGTTCCGTTCAACTTCCGATGCATTTAGTTTTAGCCTCACTACAACCGAACGAAGCCTTGTAGAAGGGAGGTTAAGAGGTTGCGCTTCTTCTGCAACCAGTAGATCAACTCTTTCCTTTGATGTGTCTGCCACCAACTGTTGCAGCGCCTCGCGGAAGCATCGTGTTAGGTCTTCGCTGGTCGGAGGGATTTGTTGAATCCCTGCCAGGGATGTTGGTTAGTTGGTTGGTTGGTTGCGGTGAGATCTCATGAACTACTGCCAATATGGAAATTATCTGGAGATTTTTGAATATCCCCATGACTGTTTCTGCTTCCCGCCATTACTTTAAATTAAATTGGAGGTTCGAGCCCCTCCTTCTGTTGGGGTTTATGCCCTAAGCATGTAATTTGTAAATGGATTTATGAAGTAAATAAAAGAAAAGGTTCAATTCATTCTGTTATGTTATTTATTTTATAAACTTGTGTACATATTAACATCCTGGATTGCCGGATGTAATCTCGAACTGTGTATATGAGTGTCATATACGGATGGATACAGTAAGAGACGTGCAATCTAAAGAGTCCATAGATAGCAAATAAAGCTGGGTACTTTATTTGTGGTTAATCTATAGTTGTGGTCCATTCCGTAATGTACGGTGATTCTATCCTGAATCATTCATATGGAGATATGAGAATGGAGGCACCTTGTATGATGTGATAATATAGGACTGGGTCATGATCTATATGAATCTCTCACCAAGATCCGTTTACCGATGAGATTCATATATATCAACTAATGATGGTTATAGGTGGGTGATCTTAATCCTAAGTGTCTTATCGACTCCTTCAGGTTAGATCGTGGTCTTTGATATACCATGGGTGAGGTCGGATGCAGTTCCCGATCAATATGCTCCGTATGTTGGGATTACGGTTTGGCTTGTGGCTGGGAAGGTTTGTACACAATAGTGGAATCCACTCCTTCTTGTGAGAAGTAGATGGTAGTTCCCTTAAGGGTTGATTCGGGGCTTGGACAATATGAGCGCTCTCCTAATTCCGTGAGGAAGTAGGATTTATTGTCCATTAGAGAATCAATGGTACTTAAAGGATATATGTAATTAGAAGGGTATAACGGACATTATGACCCAGCTCTAATTATGAACTATTTGGAGGATCACACCATGTGAAATAGCTATATCGATGGACACCGAGTTGTATCGGTCTGTGTAAAAACGTCTACAGTTGAGAGAGTATAGATTCGGGTTTTTAGTGGAATAACACCAGAGTTAATAATCAAGGAATATTAATTAAAGAGTTTAATTAATGATTCCGAAGATTATTGGAGTTCAAAATACTGTGGGTCCATTAGGTTCCCTTGCTAGCCCGATCGATTTAGGTAACAAGGGTCACGGTTAATTAATTGGATTGTCCAATTAATTGTGTTACAAAGGTGACACGTGTATATTCGGGAATTAATTGAATAATGAGATTATTTAATTAATAAATTTTAATAGTTAAATTAATTAAATAATTAGATTATTTAATTATATTGATAATTATGAATTATTAATTAACTATTAATTGGAGGGTGTTAGTTGATATATGGATTTAGGTGAAGAATAAAATAATATGATTAGATATATTTGAAAAGGATAATTAAAAGATATATATATATATCAATTATAACTCAATAGATTGCATTGGATGCAAATTGATATGTACATGAAACAATAATCAAAATAAGAATTTATATAGGATGTAAATATTTAATAAATATGTATAGATATATTTAAAAGCAATATATATATATTCGTAAGGCAGCAGCTTAAGAAATATAAGACATATATAAAACAAGAAGCAGTGGCGTGAAAAAAAAAAAGGATACAGATTTTTTTGAGCAGCAGTGAGATATATATTTGTTAAAAAGCGTGAGAAGCGATAAAGAGATATATTGTGAGCAGCAGTGCGCAAACATATGTATTGTGCAAAGATATTATATATATATTCATGAAAAACGATTCAAGCTAGAGATATATATATTGTTTCATGTTTTGTGTGGTTTTAAAACAAATAGAAGAAAGAGTTTCTTCAAATCTCTTTACATCCTCCATTTAAGTTCCTGAGATCGTGACGCGTTCACATGCTGTTATCAATCTCGGGAGATAGCGAGGAAGATCGAGTGGTTCAGACAGAAGCATATGGAAAAGTGAAGGAGCCTCCAAACGTAGGTAAGATTTTCTTCTTCTGATTTTATCGATTAGAATTTCCTGTGTATACATATTGTATGTATTAGTTCTGAAAAATAATTACGATCAAAAGTTCACTGGTCCCATATACAGATATGATCTGTATAAAAATTTTAAAACCTAGTTCCGCTGCGTGACCGGTGAACGGGGTTCCAACAATTGGTATCAGAGCAAAGGCAGTGGCGACTGGCCGATCCCCGGGAACTCTCGCGCGTGATCGTGTGACGAAACGTGGCTCTCCGCCCGGGGGCTTCTTAGAGGAGTGCTCTGATAGGTATCTGTGGGTGTCACCCCAAGGAGTTGGGACCGTGCCCACACCCATGAGATGGGAATTGGTACCAACAATTGGTATCAGAGCCAATTTATTTTCGGAACAGGAAATTGTTTTCGATGCTCATGTATGTATGAATGTGTAGGCACCATCTTTATGATTCTATGAATGCTTATAATTAAATTGTTTAATTTAAACATGGTTGATCGTAAATTTTTATGGTACTGTGGATTTAGGGTTTATGGGTTGTATATTTTTTTTTTATTATTATTATTATATATATTTTATTATTATTATTATTGTATTGTAAAAAAAAATGTAACCTATATTGAAGACCTGGAAAAATCGCGAGGATGGATTCATGAGATGAATCGGAGTGACCTGAAGAGACTGGAAGATATCTGAAGATATCTGAAGTTACTAGAAGACCAAGGAATGCCTTGGGAAATTTTTGTAATTTTAGATTCCAATTTTTAGGTTAAATAATCCACAGTACTCGGTCAATTTATGTATGCTTTATATTATGTGATGATAAAAGCATTATCATGCATACGTATGTCATTTAGATTAGATGTGCCTACACAAATATATTTGATATGTCATACATGCATCATAGCCTGATATTTTATGTATTTTTTAATGTGATTAAAATGGGCAATATACATAATTGGCTATGAATAATGAGATTAGTTTTTTAATGGTTAGAAAATTTGGTAATTCTCATTAATATTAATCTAGTTATTAAAGTGTTTAATAAGTTAGATTAATAGGGTCATTTATTGTATTTAGGATTAATATGATTAATTACCTAATAATAAATGAACCAAATAAAGTGTTAGATTTTTAATAGTTAAAATTTGGTAAACACTAACAAAATAATCTAACCCTAGTAAATAGTTTACAAAGGCTTAAATTATTCACTAATAGATTAGATTTTTAATTGTTAAAAATCATTAATAATTTATTAGTTAATTAGAATTTGGTTCTAATTAGTTAATGCGCTAGATAACTTGATTAAAGTTAGTCGTTTAATCTGGTAGAGTCTAGGTGCATTAACGGTTAAAAGAAAACTCTAATTTTAAAATAGTGAGTGGGAGAGGGATATATGACATATATATCTCGCGGTCTCTATCATTAGTTCAACACCGTGAGATGCGAGTGGGGCTTCGTGACGGCTTTGCTTTCGTCCTCCCTAAGGAGGGTTTCCACAAAGGTCAATACCAAGGTTGACTTCCTAAGGGATAGGATTTCTGAGGGTATTTCGGGATTGACCAACCCTAAGGCGGCAATTCTCGAGTTAAGCTCGTGAGATCTGAAATTGTGGGTTACACTCACGAAGGTTTTGATTAAGTTTGTTAATTAAAAACCTGACTAAATGAATGATGGTTGAATGATATGGAATAAGAGTTATTCTAGAATATCATTTGATTGAGAATGTCTCGGTCCAACATGCAAAGACTTGACCGACCCTAAGGCGGCACTTCTTTGTGGTATGTTGGATTGTCGTGGTATAGTAACTAGTTTTAGGGTAGTTCTAGTTCGTTAAACATGTGCATGCATCATGTTTAAATTTATGCCAAAGCACTCGCACTTGTTTTTAAACAAATGACTGAATGAATGTTTTTATATATTTCAGCAATAATATCTTATACATTACTTCAAATTCTCGCAAACGACAAATTAACTGGTGATAACTACACTAAGTGGAAACTTAACATTAATGCAATATTGGTCACCAAAGACCTCAAGTTTGTGCTTACGGAGGAATGTCCTCCCGCGCCTGCTGCCAATGCCACACGAACTGTTCTTGAGGCATACGAGCGATGGGTCTCATCTGATGAGAAGGCCCGAACATATATGTTGGCTTCTATGACATACGTGCTTATCACAAAGCATGAAGCAATGACTTCAGCATTCGAAATCATGGAGTCATTGCAAACCATGTTCGGGCAGCCCACCGAGCAAAAGTGACACGAAGCCATTCGTTATGCTATGCTCGCTCGTATGAAGGAAGGAACGTCAGTTCGGGAACATGTCCTGAGCGTGATGTTCTACTTCAACAGGCAGAATTCAACAGCGGGGCCATTGAAGAACCCAGTCAAGTGAGCATCATACTGACAACTCTTTCTAAGAGTTTTGATCAGTTTAAGAGCAACTATGGGATGAACAAGTTAAAGTTTAGTCTTACACAGTTGCTCAATGAGCTTGCTACCTTTGAGTCTTTAATTAAGGACAATAAGGGAAAGACCGGTGAGGCAAATGTTGCTGAACCATCTTCCTCCTTAAATAATAAAAAGAGGAAGAGGTCTGCTGGGAAGGCAAAGGGTAAGCACAAACCCCAGAAAGCCCAAAGCAAGAAGAAGTCCAAGAAAAGTAAATATGATTTACTTGTTCTTGAGTCATGTTTAGTGTAAGGTGATTCTTCACCTTGGATAGTTGATTTCGGGGCCACTAACCATGTTTGTTCTTCTTTACAATGGACTGATTCTTGGACGCAGCTAGAGAAGCAAGCCTTCTCAATACGTGTGGGGTCAAAGGATGTTGTGTCGGCACGAGCAGTGGGCGTAATTAAATTACATTTTTGTAATAATTATATATTTTTTTACAATGTATTTTATCTTTCTAAGTTGTTAGAACAAAAATATTCTATTTCTTTTAATAATAAGTCTGTTATTATTGAAAAGAATGATCTGAATATTTGTTCGGGAATTAATGAAAACAATTTGTATGTGTTAAGACAGTTAATACATACTACACTGCTTAACACCGAAATGTTTAAGGTTGAAAAATCAAAAACTAAACGACATAAGATTTCTCTAGATAATGACATGTATCTCTGGCATCTAAGGCTTGGTCATATCAACCTTGACCGGATATACGAACTAGTAAAAAGCGGACCTTTAAGTGAGTTAAAGGTTGGCACCCTACCTGTTTGCGAATCTTGTCTGGAAGGTAAGATGACTAAGAGACCTTTTACTAGAAAAGGGCTAAGAGCTAAAGAACCGCTAGAGCTAATACATACAGACGTCTGCGGACCGATGAATGTTAAAGTGATGGGTGGTTATGAGTATTATGTCACCTTTAATAGATGACTACTCAAGATACGGATACGTCTACCTGATGAAACGAAAGTCGGAAACATTTGAAAAGTTTAAAGAATTTCGAGCTGAAGTTGAGAATCAATTAGGTAGGACTATCAAGTCACTACGATCTGATCGTGGAGGTGAGTACCTTGACCAAGAGTTTGAAGAATTCATGGTCGAGTATGGGATAGTTTCCCAACTCACAGCCCCCGGTACACCTCAGCAAAATGGTATAGCGGAGAGGAGAAATAGAACCCTAATGGAAATGGTGAGATCTATGATAAGTTTCTCATCATTACCAAATTCCTTCTGGGGATATGCTTTACAAACAGTGGCATACATTTTGAATGTAGTGTCATCCAAATCTGTTCCTAAGACTCCCCTAGAGTTGTGGAATGGTCGTAAAGCTAGTTTACGATATTTCCACATATGGGGTTGTCCAGCACACGTGCTGAAGAATAGAACTGGAAAGCTAGACTCCAAATCTGTTGTCAGTCTGTTTGTAGGATACTCCAACGAGACCAGAGGTGGACACTTCTATAGTCCTGAAGATAACAAAGTAATTGTATCGACAAATGCAACGTTTCTTGAGGACAATTACATTAGTGACCATAAACCTCGTTCAAAGATTGTATTAAATGAGTTGGAGCCTGGTGAGACTAGTGCTTCATCAACAAAAGTTGTTGTTCCATAAACATCTGAAAGTCAGATGGTTCCTGATCAGGATATACTACCACCTAGACGTAGTGTGAGGGTTGTGAGACAACCTGAACGCTATTTAGCTATAGGTGAGGGACAAGGTGTTGTCTCTATTGATAGTGTTGATGATCCATTGACATTTAAGAATGCAATGGAAGATCCTAATAAAGAGGAATGGCTTAAAGCCATGAATCTTGAGATGGAGTCCATGTACTCTAATTCAGTCTGGGATCTTGTAGACTTACCGGATGGGGTAAAACACATAGGGTGTAAGTGGATCTACAAGAGAAAGAGAGGAGTAGACGGGAAGGTAGAGACCTTCAAGGCATGACTAGTGGCCAAGGGTTATATCCAAAAAAAAGGGGTCGATTATAAAAAGACCTTCTCGCCAGTAGCCATGTTTAAGTCTATTAGGATTCTCTTATCCATTGCTGCCTATTTCGATTACGAAATTTGGAAAATGGACGTCAAGACTGCATTCTTGAATGGTAATCTTGATGAGAGTATTTATATGATGCAACCAGAGGGATTCGTGTCTCTAGATCAAGAGCAAAAGGTTTACAAGCAGTAAAGGTCCATCTATGGGCTTAAGCAAGCATCTAGATCTTAGAACATCAGGTTTGATGATGTGATCAAAACCTATGGCTTCGAGCAGAATGTCGATGAGCCTTGTGTCTACAAGCGCATCATTGATAAGAAAATAGTTTTCTTGGTCCTATACGTAGATGATATCCTAGTTATTGGGAATGATGTGGGAGTATTGTCTGATGTAAAGAGCTGGCTGGCTAGCTAATTCCAAATGAAAGATTTGGGATAGGCGAGTTATGTTCTTCAGATCCAGCTTATAAGGAATCGTAAGAACAAACTCATAGCACTATCTCAGGCATCATATTTCGATAAGATTCTTGTACGATTTTCGATGCAAAACTCTAAGAAAGGTACTTTACCTTCCAGGCATGGAGTTCACTTGTCTAAGGAACAGTGTCCTAAGACACCTCAAAAAGTTGAGGATATGAGACGTGTACCTTATGCATCGGCAGTAGGCAGTCTCATGTATGCTATATTATACACGAGACCGGACATCTGCTATGCAGTGGGAGTAGTCAGCAGATACCAGTCCAACCCAGGATTGGATCATTGGGTTGCTGTCAAGACAATTCTCAAGTATCTTTGGCGAACGAGAGACTATATGCTAGTGTATTCCGGGCAGGATTTGATCCCGTTAGGATACACGAATTCTGATTTTCAATCAGACAGAGATTCTAGGAAATCCACGTCTGGATCAGTATTCACCCTGGGTGGTGGAGCCATTGTGTGGAGAAGTATCAAGCAATCTTGCATTGCTGACTCCACCATGGAAGCCGAATATGTAGCTACTTGTGAAGCTGCTAAATAGGCTGTTTGGCTCCGTAAGTTCTTGAGTGATCTGGAAGTTGTTCCAGACTTAAATAAGCCCATCACACTTTATTGTGATAACAGTGGTGCTGTGGCTAATTCCAAAGAACAAGAAGCCATAAGAGAGGGAAGCATATAGAGAGAAAGTATCATCTCATTAGAGAGATAATGTATAGAGGATATGTGATCGTCACAAAGATAGCCTCACAAGACAATCATGCTGATCCATTTATAAAGACCTTACAGGCTAAAGTGTTTTGGGTCACCTAGATGGTCTAGGCTTACAAGACATGCCTCACATGCTTTAGTACAAGTGGGAGATTGTTGGGGTTTATGCCCTAAGCATGTAATTTGTAAATGGATTTATGAAGTAAATAAAAGAAAAGGTTCAATTCATTCTGTTATGTTATTTATTTTATAAACTTGTGTACATATTAACATCCTGGATTGCCGGATGTAATCTCGAACTGTGTATATGAGTGTCATATACGGATGGATACAGTAAGAGACGTGCAATCTAAAGAGTCCATAGATAGCAAATAAAGCTGGGTACTTTATTTGTGGTTAATCTATAGTTGTGGTCCATTCCGTAATGTACGGTGATTCTATCCTGAATCATTCATATGGAGATATGAGAATGGAGGCACCTTGTATGATGTGATCATGTAGGACTGGGTCATGATCTATATGAATCTCTCACCAAGATCCGTTTACCGATGAGATTCATATATATCAACTAATGATGACTATATGTGGGTGATCTTAATCCTAAGTGTCTTATCGACTCCTTCAAGTTAGATCGTGGTCTTTGATATACCATGGGTGAGGTCGGATGCAGTTCCCGATCAATATGCTCCGTATGTTGAGATTACGGTTTGGCTTATGGCTGGAAAGGTTTGTACACAATAGTGGAATCCACTCCTTCTTGTGAGAAGTAGATGGTAGTTCCCTTAAGGGTTGATTCGGGGCTTGGACAATATGAGGGCTCTCCTAATTCCGTGAGGAAGTAGGATTTATTGTCCATTAGAGAATCAATGGTACTTAAAGGATATATGTAATTAGAAGGGTATAACGGACATTATGACTCAGCTCTAATTATGATATATTGTGGAGGATCACACCATGTGAAATAGCTATATCGATGGACACCGAGTTGTATCGGTCTGTGTTAAAACGTCTATAGTTGAGAGAGTACAGCTTCCGATGATTATTAGAGCTTAAAATACTGTGGGTCCATTAGGTCCTCTTGCTAGCCCGATCGATTTAGGTAACAAAGGTCACGGTTAATTAATTGGATTGTCCAATTAATTGTGTTACAAAAGTGACACGTATATATTCGGGAATTAATTGAATAATGAGATTATTTAATTAATGAATTTTAATAGTTAAAATAATTAAATAATTAGATTATTTAATTATATTGATAATTATGAATTATTAATTAACTATTAATTGTAAGGTGTTAGTTGATATATGGATTTAGGTGAAGAATAAAATAATATGATTATTTTATTTTACTAAATCATTTATCTAAGTATTTAAATTTAAGTTTAAATTTAAAATACTTATTATCACTTTTAATAAATTAGATATATTTAAAAAGGATAATTAAAAGATATTATATATATATATATATATATATCAATTATAATACAAGAGATTGCATTGGATGCAAATTGATGTATACATGAAACAATAGTCAAAATAAAAATTTATATAGGATATAAATACTTAATAAATATATATATATATATATATTTAGAAGCAATATATATATATATTTTTCGTAAGGCAGCAGCTTAAGAAATATAAGACATATATATAAAACAAGAAGCGGTGGCATGAAAAAAAAAAAAAAAAGATACAGATTTTTTTGAGCAGCAGTGATATATTTTGTTAAAAAGCGTGAGAAACAATGAAGAGATATATTGTGAGGAGCAGTGCGCATACATATATATTGTGCAAAGATATTATATATATTCGTGAAAAACTATGCAAGCTAGAGATATAAATATTATTTCATGGTTTGTGTGTTTTTGAAATATAAAGAAGAAAGAGTTTTTTTAAATCTCTTTACATCCTTCAACAAGTTCTTGAGATCGTGATGCGTCCACACGCAGTTATTAATCCCGGAAGATAGCGAGGAAGATCGAGTGGTTCAGACAGTAGCATATCGAAAAGTGAAGGAGTCTCCAAGCGTTGGTAAGATTTTCTTCTTCTGATTTTATCGATTACAATTTCCTGTGTATACATATTGAATGTATTAGTTCCGAAAAATAATTACGATCAAAAGTTCACTGGTTCCATATATAGATATGATCTATATAAAAATTTTAAAACCTAATTCCGCTGCGTGACCGATGAGCGGGGTTCCAACAATTGGTATCAGAGCAAAGGCAGTGGCGACTGGCCGATCCCCGGGAACTCTCACGCGTGATCGTGTGACGAAGCGTGGCTCTCCGCCCGAGGGCTTCTTAGAGAAGTGCTCTGATAGGTATCTGTGGGTGTCACCCCAAGGAGTTGGGACCGTACCCACACCCATGAGATGGGAATTGGTACCAACACCTTCTAGCGCCAATTGTTGACGTCGATTTCTGGTTGTATGGAAAAAAGTCAACAATATTGGATTTTAACTGAGATTTCAAAGAGAGAGAGAAGGAGAAAGTAATCGAGCGTAAATTTTACGTGGTAAAACTCCGATGACCGGAGAAACGTCCACGGGTAGCTGAATAATCAACCAAGCCAAAATCCACTATTGAAAAGATTTACAACTCTCGATCTCTCTTTTTCTCTCTGTATTTTTCTATATGTTTTCTGTATATTTTTTATGACGAGATTGTGGGTCTATTTATATGTTTATAGAACCCTAATCTTCTATGTACAAGTAACAAAAAATCTTTGTATTTAATTATGATTGGTTACTTGTTTGAAGTAGTCTGTCTTCTTTCCTATTTCGGAGACTTGTGTAGAGACCGAATGAGACTCTAGTGATATAGTCTAGTTAGGACTTATTTCCTTATAAAGGCGTATTCTTTTTGAGGAAATAAAATTGTTACTTGATTTGGAACCCTTTCTGTTTGGTATTCTATTCTTCTTGGAATTCTTCTTGGAATTCTTCTTGGAATTCTTCTTTGATATGAATATCTTCTCGTATTTTAATGACTCTTGACTCGTGAGTTTCGCGTTGGGCTTCTTTATTCGGTTTTCTTCATGTTTGTCCCGAGTAGAACATGATATTAGCTGGTCCCGAATGATGTTATATGATCCCGAGTAGAACATGTCATCAACTGACCCCGAGCATCATTAACTGACCCCGAGTAGTATATGGCGTCAGTTGACCCCGAGTAGGTTTTGTTCAATACTTGTTTACTCGGGCTTATCTTCTTTGGTGATGTCTTGCAGAATACTTTCTGAATGCTTATTCGGATGTCCACCTGGCAATTCTATCCTCTTTGTCAACGACGTGTACGTCTAATAAAATTTTTATAAGACATAAATATCATTTTACCTGCTTGGTCTTATAACCTAGGATGCGAGCTCTATCAGGGTGGGTGGGGTGAGTGACGTGTACAATCGAAGGGTGTTGACGGTACTCCCAGCACTTTACCCTCTGCAAGAACCTCATAACGTCCAATTGCTTCTTCATACATAGCTCTGACACATACTTGTAAGCACCTAATTTCATTCCACATAATCCGAATCACATAATCAAAACAAGTAATACACTTAACATTAAAGCTAGCCATGTCAACAAACACACCATCAATCCACATAATCCCACCCACAAAATCAACACAAGTAGTCCTTTTAACATTAAAGCCAACCATGTCAAACAAGCCACTATGTTTTTCTTCTCATTAACCAACAAGACATTTTAGGATAAAAAAAACCTAGAAAATATATTAGTTGAATCTAAAACCTAGAAATAAAATACATAAGTCAATCAAATATGTTAAAAAAGAACACGATATAATAACTATTAGAAACAGAAAGATTATTTGTAGCTCTTGTATCCAACGATTTAAAATAAATAACAAGGAACTCTAATTTTGAATTCAATTTTTTCTTTTTTCTTTTCAATTGCGAATTTAGGGATGAACCACCGAAGACAATGGCTAAATTGAAGGAAAAACTAATTTAATGAAGGATGCATGCCAAAAGAATAAAAATTTATGGATTTTTAATTCAATTTAGGGATTTTTCAAACTAAAAAAAAAAATGGATACTAATTCAAATTAGGGATTTTTCAAACTATACAAATTAAAGCAGAAAGCTTCAAAAAAAATCTGTGGCTGATAGATTAGATCCCCAATCTCATTGCTACAACAAACGTAGGTGTCACGTTAATTAAAAAAAATGTTAATCGAGAAATCGCAAAGGGAGATTTCTAACTAACAATTTAAACCGCGACAAGTAGGTCAACGTTGGAGAGGTACCGCTTGCCACTTGGTACCGGTGAATAGTAGATGAAAATGTGTAATATAGATAAGAAACAAGGATATCTATATGTTGCAGCATGCGATAGACAATGGAGGAATTTTGTATTAATAAACATAGAATGATACACAACTAGATGATACAATGGTGATGTAAAGGGAATTCAGGTAAGGTATTTTTGACACTGTAGGCGATGGCAAAATCGTGCTAGTCGACAAGTAGAACTGAGCTCAATGGGTGATGATGTCTGTGTTTTTTAGTAGCCATGTAGATTTCTTCCTACCCCCTTCAAAAAGATATCTTTGCAACATTTATACCCTTTCTTGACAGGTTTCGATTCTGATGTCCATTCCGTTGATTGGGTCAATTGTATAGTAATTTAAGGGAATATTAATTTGGTGTTGATGGTGGTAGTGTATAAGTACGGGAATTGTCCCCATAATCAAATAAATTGCTTTCATTTCGGTAGGATTGATGAAGTTGACTATCTTTATTAATAGCGTTGCGAATGGCGGGAAAATATCAACTTTCTCTCCTTTTCTGCTGGAAGTGATATGCTATTACACGTTTCTTTCCTCTCGACATGATCTTACTTCCTTGCTGACGGCCTCTATGCTAGGTTGACAAGAAGTGCATGGTGGATCGGTCCGGGACAGAAACTGTGGTACTGGGGTATCAGGTATCATGAATCGTGATATCGGTGCTTTTAGGTATCAAGGAACTAGTGTGTTGTGACATCGTGGCTCTCTAGACCGTGATATCAACGTTTCTTGGTACCATGGAACCGAGGTAACCCCATCCTTGTTCTGGTTTGCACGTGGCTGGTTGTGGGCATGGTAATCCGGGTCCCTTCATAGGATAGCCCAATGCTTCCTGTAGCGCTCCCAACCTTGAGTAGTTTTGGTGGGAGAGAAAAAATCTTTCTTTGACCTTCTACCCTTTTAGACGGTTAACAAAAACGTTTCAATATATCTGAATTTAACATAAGATTTTACAGACCACAAAACAACACCACAAAAAAAAATATCGAAAATTGAAGAATCATTCACCTTATTTTTCTTGAACTTTCCCAAAAATCAAAATAAGTTGCCATCGTCTTCAAGCTTCCGTCGCGTTGTCATCTTCAAGCTTCGTTGTGCTTTAGAGAGAATTTGCTCGTTTAAGGATTTTAGAGAGAAGAGAGGGCTTTTGCTCGTGAGGAGGATTTGTTTGTTTACTAAGATTTATATAGTTATGACACGACTGTAAATTTAAAATTTTACAAGGGATAATATTGTCTTTCAACAAGTCCAAATGGATTTGTTCTCAATAAAACCTTATTTTTTAATTTGATAATAATGTCAAGTAATTTAATATATGGACTCAATTGGAATTTGGAGCATTAGAGAAACGTCGTCCATCAACAAACAGCTGAACTATTTTTATAGCAAGTATAAAAATACCTCTAAATCCACATTGAATTGGGCTCACACATGTTCTAGGCCCCCCTATGGATACTCCGCCGGATGTGTATACATATATTTTTAAGGAAATACTCCGCCGGTTTTAGGGTTGGCAGTTTAAAGGTCCAAGCCCTCAAAAAGCCCTCAAAATGTTCAAAGGGCCCGAACCTTATCTATTTCAGAAATTTATGTATGCGGGTAGGGTTGATGTCCGTCCTGCAAAAATAAGGGTTTTACCCAAACCCTTATTTTGACCCACTTTTACATCTATTGAACCTTGATTTGGATCAAAAATTTAAAATATATATATTTTCTTTTAACAAAATAAAAATAAACATTAAAAAAATTAATATCCCAAACCCTAACTTTCTCTCTCCCATTCTCTTCTTCTCAGATCACCTCTCCAAGAATGTCGTCCCGCTGCCGAAGCTAGTAACCATCGTCATCGCCGAAGCCGACCCAACCACCAACCACCACGAAACCCACCCAGAAACCCCCTCTCACCACCAAAACCCAACCCAAAAACCTCTCCCACCACAACAACCAAACCACCACCACAAGCCACCACGAATCCTGGGTTTTACAACGGTCGACGGGAGGTCTAGAGATTTATCATAGAGAGATCAATAAACAAGGGAGAAAGATCAGCCGACGAGAACGTGATGCGTTGGCGACGGAAGACCGACGATGACGGGAACGTGATCCGCTAACGGCGGAATACCGACAGTGGAAGACGTGTCGTGTCGGCTGCGACGAGAGGAGGTTTTGAAGGTTTTGTAAGACGAGACAGTGACCGGTAATGAGAGAGGCTGAGAAGGTTTGAAAAAAAAAACCTATTTTTCTCTTTTTATGCAAGTCATTTGAGGGTTTAAAATGAACCCTAGAAAAAGCCCATAACCAACCACCAATTAATTTGGACTTGCAAAAAATATGGCCGACTTTGGGCTTTTTTATGATGAGATCCGGTTTTACGCCCAACCCTCTTCATTCAAGTAAAGACCAAACCCTCATAACCCAGCCCATTTTACCATCCCTAGCCGGTTTAATATCACAAAGCATTTATAAATAAATATTCACAAATACAATAAGATTGTTAATATTTTATTCAGATTAAACAAAAACGTTTTCTGGGAACAACCTAAGTAGTGATTTGTTAACAAAATAATTAAAGTCTTTCTCAAAAAACACCTAATAAATACGAAGGCAATTTCAGATGCTAGTAATGTATAAAACAAGATAATACCATACAACTTGATAACCCAGATAAATTTTCCCAATTATATTTGTGCTGTCTATTTCATCATATAAAACCGTCTCAATATATATTCTTAAGATCTGTAACGAGGTGAATATCAGTCGGGCTCAAAAGATATAACTATGGATTGTGATGCTTGTATTTCTTCATATAAAACCGTCTCAAAACATATTCTTAGGATCCCGAACTAGGTGAATCAGTCGGTCTCAAAAGATTAACTGTGGATTGTGATGATTGTATGGTCAAAGTCTACGCTGGCAGCACATCTGCTGGGTGTTTCATTACCTTTTACAAATCAAAGGTTAGTGTTGGTTGCATTATCCGAGTGATGAGGGGAGTACTTGCTCATCAATTGATCCAACTCCTTGCTAAACTCAACCTCCAACGCAACTTCTTCCTCATGATGCCTCTGCCTCATTGCACACTTTCTCTCTTCCTGTGCTTTGATCAAATTGTCTCTCTCATTTGCATATTCTTCAACTTCTTTCTCTTGACTCTCTATGAATTTTTCAATTTTCTCCTCAGCCCTGCACCCATATAGTGAAATACTTAAACAAGAATAAAAGCAATAAAACCAAAAAACAGCATTTCATTCTCTCTCTCATATGCCATGTACCTCTGCAAATATTCCGCATTAGATGAAGTATTTGCAATTGACTGCTTGACCTTATTTCGTTCTAGCTGTTGAAGCTTCTCAAAATCCTCTTCCTTTTCATTCCTAGCTTCATGAATCATTTTGATCCGGTCCTTGAAAAATTCTTCTTGGTAGTTCATCTTGCAAAGGAAAAAAAAGGTTGCCACGATATAAATTACATCCACAGTATGGGAGAGTGAACAAAAAAGTAAAAAACAGCACACTCCCTTCATATATAATTCATGAAAATCAACCAAAGCTACTCCAGTATAATCAAGATAGACTATTGTGCAATGAAATATAACAAGTCAGATTTTAAGAATTCAGTGCCAGTAATCCATCATACCTCTTCCATGTTCTGTTCATGTTGCATTTTAGTTCTCTGTCTAACTATACGATTTTCCTCCATCGTCTTTCGCAGCTTCTCACTCATAAATTGAAAAGATTCCTCAAGAGCTTTTGTATGCTTTTGTTCTTTAACAACCCTGTTCTTAAAGTAGACAAGCTGCTGGTTGTCCTCACTCATTTGCTTGATTTGGTTCACAACCATCTCTTGGTATGATCTCATCTCAAATTTCAGCTTTGCTTTGCCTAATAAGTTTTAGAGCACATCAAACACAACTACATACCATTCTAATGAAATTCTAAATGTGTAGAAAAGTGAAAGATCTGATTGATGTCCACATCATTCTAACCAAAACCTTCACTTGTATACAAGTCTGAGCACAGGGAAGAGAAATAGAGAATGAGAGAGAGAACCTTGGGAATGCTGGTTGAAACTATCCATGTCTTCCTTCACTGCCATATAACCATAAAGCTGGCGCTTGCCACCTGAATGGAATAAGACCCTCTTATGACGATCCCAAACACTCCTATCCGTTCCTTGCTCTACAAAATGCTTGTGCAGACGTTCAGCTTCTAAATAGCCCCTCGCAGAGCTCTCAAAAATCAGAACACTCATTCCGCGATGGCCCTGTGGACCATAAGAGTGTCGAGCCTTCACTGCATTATATGGCTCGAAGTAATCAAGAAGTTCTTGATTGCCCATTCCAATCCACTACATCCAGTTCAACAAAATAAGAGTTATATAGCAGTAATCCAGAAACGGCATAACATTAATGATGACAACAAAATCAAGCTACATTTGTGACCAAAACATAATTTAAAAGTAAAGTGCACTCTACCATCACCTCTAAACAGAAGCAAATAACTATGACTATACCTTATCGTTCTCATCCTTATCATGCTTTGTGTTCATAATGATGACCATTGGAGGCCAAACTATCTCATGATCTTTTTCCTCTTCTTTCAAACCTTTCCATTTACCAAACATTTCACCAGGCGGAATAACTGAAGTTCCACGCCTGCGCAAATCCTCATCTAATAGCTCAGCAAGTTCGCGATGAAGCTTCACCCTCTTAGCCCCTTTTGTTTTTGCATGTGTCATCAAAGGCTGCAGGCCCCGGTACCAATCAATAGCACCTGGACCCCCTTGGCATGCTGGACAGTGCCACTGCCTTGCGGGTTCGTTTATCTCCTCAACACTCAAGCTGTCCAAACTTTCAAAGAATTTGATGAACCATCTACTCCTTTTGCGGGTTTCAAGGCTCTTCTGACTTGTATCTGAATCGAAGTCATCACTTAGAAGCTCATCGTCAGAATCATCAGCAGCATCAGAATCATCTCCATTCTCATCATCATAATCATCACTGCCAACTCTGTCCTTATGGTCCTCAACGTCACTATTATCTTTTTTCTGGAACTCTTCTGAACCTTTGGATTGAGAAGAACCAGCTCTTGATTGCCAATTCCACCCATGTTCTAGAGGAGGGCGAATCCCAGGCTGTGGGACTATGTAGTTTTTCTCTGTCCCCTTGCTTGTCAGTTGAGGTCTCGCATTCCCTCTGCCAGCTGGTATCCTGGAATCAGCAGTTTGTCCTGGCCAGGTACTTCCAGAAGCCCTTCCTGAGACATTATTGCCTCGCATGCCTTGTTTCTGAGCAGCATCCGGATGTCCCCGTGCTATATTACTAGGATTTTGAGAACCCCAAGGTTTGGCAGCACTGTTTCCAGCTCTGTTTTTGGACTTCTTTGCATAAACCTCCCACCCACCATCATCTTGGGCAGAGTCCAGACTGAAATCTGTTACAGAATGAGCCAACTGCTCAACCTGCGGGTTAGATATTTCAGATACATTTTTCGCCTTCGATGACTGGCTATTACTAGCACCAGTAGCAAAAGGCTTTCCACCTCCTCTTCTAGAACTCATCCTAGTGAACTCCTGTTAGATCATTGTTCAAGAAAAAACATTATGCCAAGTTTAACTAATTTACAGTGATGAATAGCAACCAAAATGTGAGAGAGAGAACGGAGAGAGAACCCAAACACAAAATGTGAGGTAAACATTCATAAGACACACATAGGAAGCAACTTTAAGAGAAGTGAACATTGGAACATATCATCAAAGATACTCATTCCATTTTGAACTGTCATTTAGCACTGACAAGAGAATGTACAATTGAAAGGGACTTATATATGATTTTGAAGATCTTTATAACAATCAATTCTCTGTATTGAACTTGAACACGACAAGCAAAACACTATTCCGAACAATGATTTAAAACGAGTCCAATTATTCAACCTACATGCCTGAATTCAGCTACAACCATTAAGATAGAACAAAGACGCTTGGTATTTTGAGGTAATCATGTAACATAAACATCATAAGAGAATGCTCTTTTAAGTAAATATCTCATACTGCTAACTAAATTATTTTTTGATACACAAATTACAATATATATATACTGCAACTAGATGCTCAGCATCCGGCGGCCGTGGCAAATAAGCCCTAGTCAGTGACTCTGCACGATCGGGAGCTTAATCAAGCCCACCGCCCAACCAGCGCCTAGCAATTATTAGAACACTGAGCTTAAGAAGCAAAATAACTCGAACGAAATAACGGAAAACCAATTCTGAGGACAACAAGAAGATGAGATTCCAGAAGCAACATTACAATCAGGGATAAGGGTTTGAAATCAGTATTAAAATCTGGTTGATAGTAAGTAAAACCATTTCCGGTAATTATGGAAAAATCCCATTACTCAGCACAAAAATCCGCAGTTTGAGAGAGATAATGACCAGATTAGAGGAAAACCCATATATGTATGTGTCTGTGCAATGAGTTTTCACCCCAAGCAAACAAGATTTGGGAGTCAAAATTCTCAATACACTATTATAAAAATCAGTGAAGGGCCATAATAAATATATGATTTCACATTTCGCTAATAAGAGCATATAATCACGACCAATAAACACGAAAATAAGCTAATAAACATCAAGAAAAAAACCAAAGCAGCCATGGACATGAAAATGACAGATCTAAAACCTAGTACAATAAAGAGACATCACATAAGCGCCTTTCTAGACATTGAAGATACAAACTTTAGCTAAAAAAAGTTTCGAATATCAACTAATTTTACCTCCGATTCCGCAGCTAAGATCTGTGATATCTAACTATAACGCCTGTACAGACCAAAAAAAGTACACAACAGACAGTTAAGGATAAGGTTTCATGGTAGAAAAACAAACGAATAAGGATCGAGGGAGATAATAACCAGAAATGCCGGCGATAGTGGCAGGAAGAGGCGGCGGTTGCAGTTCACGCGACTAGAGTAGCAGAGAGTGTAAACCTAGAGAGTGGAGTGTCAGCGAAGAAGAGAAGGAAAGAGAAATGGCGTGAGATAGAAGTTACTAGAATTGTGCTCTTATATTTAGGTCTATCTTGGACCTTCGTCTTTTTGACTTCGGATTCCAAATAATATTCCAATCTGATTTTTTAATTTTTTGTTTATGAAAAATGCTGGCCGCTGACGGTCGTCAAACAAAATATTGACGTTAGGATCAGTTTGGTATTGCTTTCCCAGCTGTTTTTGGGGTCAAAAGTGATTCTGGACCTCAGACAGGGTGTTGGGTAAAATCGTGGGGAAGTGCTTTTGGTCACTTTTAGCTTCTCCCAACTGAGTTTTTGAGCAGCTACAAATACATGCTTTTGGATTTTGGCTTCTACTTTTAGAAAACGCGCTACAATGATATTAAATGAAATTTTACTAACTTTCCAACTTTGTCTTTATCTTTAACGAAATTTAACAAAAAAAAATAGGCTTATATTTTTGTACAAAAAAAAAATGTTTCCATAATTAATTCAATAAAGTAAAATAAAAATGAAATAAAAAATAAAGTATAATAAAATAAAGAAATAGGATTAATTAATTAAATAAAGTAGAATAAAAAAATGTGACTAATTAATTCAATAAAGTGCCATAATTATATAACACTTAACACTAAATACAATTAAACAAGAAAAATGTAAAATATAGCAAATTAGTACCATTTAGATGTCTTTATCCTTTTAGTAATTTTACACACTCACAACACTTTTTATATCAGTTTACCAAATACATTGAAATTGCTTTTAGTTCTCACTGTATTTTTTAAAATCAGTTTACCAAACACTCATCTGATTCTTCTCACAGCAATTCCAAAAGTAATTCCCCCCACAGCAATTTCAAAAGCACTTCTCCTCACAGCACAGCAATGTCAAACCGAGCCTTAATGACCTGGTCCGACAAAACTGTAACACATGCTTTTTTTTTTCCTTTTTAGACAATTAAATTCATTGTCTTCCCTTATTCAAGTATTTAAACTCATATATGTATATATATTACAATTCGACTAGATTACATCATTGGATCAATATAATTTTTTTTTATTGGATTCATTTGGTACACTGTATTGTATTATATTGAATTATTCTTATACAATTATGTGTTTGGTGATATTTTATATCATATTAAGTTATATGATGCTTTGATGTGATTTTGGTTCCTTAATATTTTATTAACTAATAAAATTAACCTATTTTTAGAATAAAAATATATATTTATAATTAATATTTTTATTACATAAATAAACATTCATGTTACAGATATCAATAATATTTGACAATTATTTTTATAATTTTACATAATATTTATTTATTTTAAATTTAAATTTAAATTTAATATTACAATAAAATTATATGATTTTTGTATTATATTTAAAATTATTATCAAACATCAATATTATTATTAAGTATATTATTACTTTATATTATTATTATTATTATTATTATTATTATTAATTTTATAATCATTATTATTATTTGGATATATTTGTTATTATTTATCTCCCCTTTATATTAGCTAATACAACATTTATCTGATAAATATATTAGTTACGGTGCATATTACAAAACGAGTCAACATTGTATTGTAAATTCTAATACATGTTAAAACTCTAATTCAATCTCCAAACATGAAATTTAAGTATTACACAATTACATATATTTGACCTTTTTTAAAGGGACTTGAACCCGCAACTTCGTGGTACATATGAAGTGTTTTACCACCGAAACAACCTCATCTCGTCATGATTTTTTAAATCTTTTTACATTTGTTTTTGGCAAAATAATAAACTTTTTTATGGTAAAAACGATTGGTCTATTGGACAAGATAAAATTGGTCTATTAAAATGTCCTCATACAGACACTGTTGAGTTGTAATCGAATCAAGCGCCCGAAACCGACCAATTTTAAAAAAAAGTTATTATATAAATTTGGAGTTTTTATGAAGAATGAGAACTTGAACCCTAGACCTCGTGACGTAAGTGTGAGGGGTATACCATTTAACCAACACCATCTTATCAAAAACCAATAAATTTATCTTGTTATCTTTTATTATTATTATTATTATTATTATTTATTGATAATTTGATTTGATTTATGGCTTGTTTACTAATCAGTAATCCTACATAGGAAAGGGAATTAGGTTAATTTCGAATTCATGTGTGTACTAAATTTTAAGGGAATTAAGTTCAATGGACGCTACATACATATCAGGAATAAAGTTCGTGATTGAAAGGGAACTTGATTCCCCTTACTCACCCTATGAATCAAGTTCTCTTTCCTGTTAACAAAGGAATTCATATCTTTTTACTAAAATATCTCTACTTATTTTTAAAAAAATAACGTTATAGGGGTTTTTTCGGTAGCATGACATGTCAGCAAAGATAGCGGATAACCCAGAATATATAGAAAACCACGTCATCAGATAAGAAAAACAGTCCCTAGTACTTAGCGAGCGATCGGGTGAACTGATCGAGTAAAATAAGCGCGGTCAGGAAAGTCAACCAGTCAACATTCGCCCAAGTCAAAGTTTATGTTAATGGATGGGGTGGTCAAAATAAACCGTTCGGCCAAGATAGGCCTAAACAAAATAGGGGAAAGAGGACCCGGTCAGGTCGGGAAACGGTCAGTCTAGAGATGCTCAATCAAGATAGTAACACAAGTTCAACTACGACTTAAATACGAAGAAGAAGAATCTTACATGTGCAAGGAATCAAGAACAACATTCCGATAAGGAAATATTAATATTTCCTCCTACATATCAGAGAGTCCAGATCAAGCAATAACTTTACTCTTGTAGAAGATTGCACCAATCAGAAAATAAGTCATAAATGGACTACTCAACTAGAATCCTACGAATAATCTAATTCAATGCATAAGATCTCCAAAACAGGAAAGAAGTTAAATACGACTTCATCAAGTAACAAGTCCTAATTAAACACCACCACATTTCCTTACTTATACAAAAAGGATTAGGGTTCTATGCACATATAAATAGGCCCATAATCTCATTGTATAAAGGGGGTTCAATCTCATCCACTTATGAAGAGATCTAGATATCGAGGGATTTTAGGATCAATCAATCTATCTATCAATCTATTTATGTATACGAAAAAAGCATAACAACAGTAAGAGAGAATGAGAGATTGAGTATGTAATCATTATATTCATAGTGGATTTCTTCTCACCGTCACCGGCAACCGTGGATGTTTCCCCGTCTTGGGGTTTTACCACATAAGTAAAACATGTGTTATGCTTTACTCATCTTTTATTTTCTACTTTTATACATTATCGATCACGTATACAAACAAATGGTTTCACGTCCATGTGGAGAAAGAAGCTTTGATTATTCAACCCTAGACTAGTTAAAGCTTCGATCTACCCACGTGCTAATGTTTGGCGGTTGACTTTATAACGATAAAAAAAATCATCGTTAACAACTGGTGCTAGAAGAAGGGGATCTAGAACTCAATTTCGAGGAACCCTCATGAACAAACTACAAAAAGAATGTCGATGTGGATCCTACATCTGAAACACCCTAGCAAATGAGGTTTGGAAACCCCATGGGTGGATCATAAGCAGTTCCCACAGTATGAGGCACGGTCGCAATGTAATTTAGAGGCAGGATATTGAAAGAGCAGTTATGACAAAGCTTCAAGGTGCCCATAAAATGTCCAAGGAATTGTTTTCCCATTCTGACAACTTACAATACAAAAATCGTCACAAATTCTGACCTTCAGGCACTAAAGTGAGTATAACTCCATCTACAGAACTCGGAATTGCAAACCGTAAAAGCCGCCAAAAACTAGAACTCACCAAGCATATATTGTCCATAACCTAGTTCTGTTCATGTAGTTTTTGGTGGCCCCAACAACACTGAAGTAAGCAACTCGCGAAGGATTTCCTGATCTGACCATCGTTCACCAAAGCAGTCATATCTTCCTCCATGGAACTCATATTCACAAACTGTAAAACCCTCTAGAAACTAGACATCTATGAATTTACAAGCATACAAGGTTAGTAGCCTAGTTCAATCCGAGAAATATTTGGTGGCTCCCGCAATATTGAAGAAAACAGATCACGAACAGATTTCTAATCTGACCAGTGAACACTAAAATAGGTATATCTCCCTATACAGAAGTTGAAATTGCACATCCGTAAAACCATTGAAAACTAGACATCTAGAGATTTCAAAAAATATAAGGCTCATAATCTGTTTCAACTTGTGGAGTATTTTATGGCCCTAAAACATTGATGAAAGTGATTCGCTGAAGATTTTATATTTCGACAATCAGACGTTAAAATAGAGATAACTGTCACTAGAAAGCACAAAATAATGAGCCACAATTTTTTCTGTAAACTAGACACATAGAGCTTTCCAAGGATGTGTGATTCAAAATGTAGTTCATCTCGAGGAATATTTGACGATCTCTAGAACATTGCGGTTCTGCAATAGTAGGGGTTTAAGGACTAGTTTATCTTGACAGGTGTCAGAAACCGAGCCCATCTTAGTATAGAACACCCAATGTTAATTCTCAATTAAACCCACTCGGCTCTTCATCAATTCAACTACAAAGGATCCAAGAATAAAGCAACTATACTCCAAGTTCGGTAAGTGGCCGAGGTAAGCCAATTTACACGTAAGTTTAATTTTATGATTTCATTAATGATTATGCAAATAGAGAATACATATTCATTTATAATGATTGAATATTTATTGTCTAACAAAAATTACTACACTCAAGTATACATTGCTTATTCAACATATAATTATTTTGAACAAACGTTAAAATCATTAAATATAAAGATAAAACTAATTCAATATAGTTAATAGTGTTGTGATCTGTTATGTATATATTGTTTGAAAACAATTATAGTCTTTCGTAATATGTTTCGAATAAGTGTTATTTAATGAATTAATCAAGACTTCGACCTTGATAAGAAGCACTTCTGAAAGCGTTTAATGACATTGTCAAAATCATCCGGACAAGGAGGTAAGTTCTCGCTTATTTGTTATGTTATTTATTAACATCATATTATATCTCAGTCAATAGTTTAGTAAAATGGCATGGTATTTATTTATTTTTTTAAAGTACCATAAATTTGCTACTAATTTGTTAAGAAACAACACAATCTATGCGTGTTTCTCTCATACGCAATGCATAATACGCCTACACAAGTCTATGAACATGTAATGCATGCTTAATTGGTATGTTTGACAACCTTTATGGATCTTACACGCTTGTTATCTATCATAGATTTATAGGTGTTAAATTTCAACAATAATTATTAATAGTACAATGCATGAGTTAATCGCTTCCAAATATTTGGTCTTATTAAATACATGATTATTATCACTTGCTCGAACACTACACATATACTTGGTATAGAAAACAAGTTGAAAATGCAAGAATCAAGTCTTGCCTCGGTGCACAGGAATCAAATTTCTTCTCGATGCGCTTAAAGGTTTCAACTAACGGGAGACTATATGACCTTGGTAACCCTGTCAGAAATGGAAGAGTAACATTGACCTCATATTGCTAACAAATACCTTCATCAATCCAGGTTTGATCTCTCCTGTTAATATAAAGATCCTGTTCTATCAGATATGTTATGAATTATACGAATAAAACTCGTTTATGACTAACCATTATCTTTTATTCTCTGAGAAAGCATATCTTATTAATTATACTCCAGAACTGTAAATGGAGCCCGATGGATGCATAAAAAAATACCCGAATAAGGGTCAGTCCATAAAAAAAATCATTAAATGTCATTCTTTGACTAACAACTTGCTGAGAATTTTTATAGTCAAATGTTTATCAAGTTTGACTTAGATAAGGTTGCTTTCCAAAAGCATCTTGATCAGAAAGGTTGGAAAAACTCCAAACCGTAACCGTGTTAGTCAATTACCGGATGACACCACATTATCGGTTGTCAAACATAGAACATGTTCAGCCAAAGTTCTGACCGGCGAAAGATTCATGTCGGCCAAAGATAAAACCTTTTCGGCCAAAATTTTGTTCGATCATAATTACGGTCTACCAAAGATAAAATCTAGTCAATTAGAGTTCTTGAGCAGCTAAAGATAAAAATTCAGTTGGTGAAAGAGCATATAATAGACTAAAGTTTCTTATCGGACAAAGATGATATTTGATCCGTCAAAGATTCCGGTAAAAAAAAAGTGGCTACGTGGTCACGAAAAAAGATCAACAAAGAAGAGAGGTTAGATCTTAATGGAGTTATTACAATGGGTCACATCCATAAAAATCAATAGCATCCCGATGACTACAACATAAATAGATGAAACACCGAGACACTCTAGCAAGCCCAAAAGAAAAGGATGCTAAAGGGTGGATTATCTGTTCTATCATTGCCATGAGATGCGCAAGCAAGCGGATTCACAAACAGAGTTCAATAAAAAAAAATGCCGCAAGATTGTAAAGTTCACCTCGATGAGTGTTGAAAATCGGACCCCTAACGGTAGAAAACATCACAATTCAATTGTCGATCAAGTCGAATAAGCTATCTATTATCATCTGAACCGACAACAAGTGAAGAATTTATAGGATAAATAACTAGACTTCAGAGTCGTGAGAGATTCATCAGATTCAACTCAGAAAAGACAGTTCCCCAAAGGTTTTCCAGGCTTAACATATCGATGAAGAATCCAAACTTTGATCACATCAAAGCAAACATCAACTAAACGGTGAGCAATCGACCGTACGAAGCATAAAATGACTTCATAGAACCTCACACTAGCTCTAGGTTGTTCAAATGGGCGGTTATGTGGTCAATCAATCAAAACCATATGTAAGACGACTAGAGGTTGACTGTATTTCACTTCCACAGCCTCACCAAGTTTATTTAGGAATAACTCTGCCACAGACAACCGGCGAACGAAGCAACAAAACCTAAGTGTTAGCCTATTTGGTTTGCCATAGTTGTTCAGTTTGGTGGAACTACTCAGCTCATCAGAACTGCTTGGTTCACTAGAGGTATTCAACCATTGCAGATATTTCAACTCACCGTTATGTCAGATACCCCAACCGGATACTCAGCAAAGCATTTAAAAAAAAGGAAAAAAGGATACGATGTTAAAAGCACTCTATTTGAATAAAACCTACTTTAATAACTGATGAGGGGCAAGGGGGTAACATAGCACAACAAATGAGCATGCTACGTCAAAAAAAAAAAATCACAGTTGCAAAACAGCTTTTAGCAAAGTCTGTTCTGCAACCCGGTGATTCGACTGATGGATAATATACATATATATACATACATACATACATATATATATATATAACTGATTGATCCAAAGCTGATCAGTGTATTAAGATATCTGATCAGGCCAAAGTTGATCAGCTAATAAGATAGTTGATCAAGATCAGTCTAAAGTTGATCAGTGTAATAAGATAACAAATTGGGCCAAAGTTGATCAACTAACAAGATAGTTGATCAAAACCAAAGATAACTGATCAGTGTAATAAGATAACCGATCAGTCGTAAAGTAGTCAGTGTAATAAGATAACTGATATATGTATAAAAAAAGATGGACTAGAACGGAAGTGAGTGTATAAGACAAAAAGCTTGTGGATCAATTATCACCTCTCAGCACATGTACAAAGTTTAGAAAGAGCGGACCATCTCAATCTTGACGGTTTAATCAAAGGATTGCTCGCGTCCAAAAATCCCTTCATTCCTTGTAAAAAAAAAAAAGAAATTTGATGGATCGTTGTAATTCATGGAAGGTCCTAAAGATCAATGCCTTCTGGAACGATTGACAATATTTGGGTTGTCAAAACTCTGCATCAGAGATAGAAACGCCTAAAACACAGATGGGTCAAGATTCTCTAGCCTACATGACCGAATTACAATAACGCGGGGGGGGGGGGGGGGGGGGGGGGGGGGGGGGGGGGGGGGGGGGGTTGGTAAAAGATTGTGAAACACTTTCTTCACCCTTATTCGCTTCTAATATGATATGCAACACATGTATTTTTGCATATTTCTCCTAACGTTAGACCATGCATACATATGTTGTCATAGTGTTGTGATTATCAATTACATGATAGATATTACAAACACACATATTTTACAAAATGCATACCATATGTTTTTTATACAAATCACCCCATCATGAAGAATTCATGGGTACTGTATCACGAACAACAATCGTAGACGGTACGAGGCATGGATATAACTATTCATGTTCAGCATTTACATATGTTTATTATTTATGCAAATGTTACTAACATACTAAGTATAAGAAAATAGAGTCATCCCATATAGGCATTTATATTCAAAGAAACATTAAAGATCAGACCAAGTCTGGCTAAAGATAAATTCTCCAGATAAAATCCAAGTAAAAGAGTTCTAAATTTGTCTCCGCCACACAGAGACATGCCTGAACACCCCGAATTTTTCTTAGGCAAAGGGTGTTCAGAAGGGCTAGTGAGGAGGCTAAAAGCGAAAGTCGCAAAGACAACGCATACTCATCAAAACTAACTGGGTGCATTAAAAGCACTATTAGAGTGCCTTCAGGTCACAGATACCTGATGGGATGTGCTAAGAGTTTAATGAGGGATAAAATATTTATACTTGAAACATTTGCCAATGCAAACTTCAACATTTTCTATAAAATTAGTAAAATATAAGCTACCCTCGTTGCAATGAATCTTGAACAACAAATTACTAGGAGATGTAAATTAGATACCATGAAAATTGTCCTGAAGAACACTACTTGATAAATATCAAGATTAATCATGAGCAAACTGTAAGTTCCTTGCTTTGTAATTGGCTTATTTCGATTGACAAACCACAATTGGGGATTATTGTGTAATGGGTAGCTTATGTCCTCTTTGGCAAGCTTTCAAGCATCTCTATGACTTCAAGAGCAAAAAGGTATATTCACTTGACTTTGCCTCTTAAAGAGTATAGTTGCACACACTCACAACCCATGCATATTTCTTATTCGTATATGTTGTGTGTTTATATGAGTGTGCATTCATGTTTGATAACTCTTCTTGCATGTTTTTTATTGATCATATTTGCATTTGTATTGACATGCATTATGTGTTGCTCATATTCACACACTCACTTGTGTTTGATCTGTTATGCATATGTGCATTGGGTTAGATTTGGTTTGGTTATTTTGAGTAATATGTCTAGTTTCGAAAGAATGGTTTTCAATGATTTAAATATTTTTCAAAACTGACCTTTCTATGATCTTATTACCATAACATTTTAGACATTACTTCAAAATGCGTTTTGAAAATTTCTGTACAAACTAGACACCCATACCTTTCCAACGGTATATTATTTGTAATATTTCACGACCGTTAGGATTGGTTTTGAAATCTCCAAAGTGACCATAAAAAATAGGGCACCTCTATTGTTGTCCGTTTCTGACCTTTTGTCACTCATTTGACCATAACTTCTTCTACAATCATCCAAATCATATTTTTGATTTAGAGTAGAAAGTGGACTTCCATACCTTTCCAACGGTATATTATATGAAAGGTTTTGAAGTCGTTTGATCATGTTTTTATCCGCTAGAATTTCAAGGTGGAGTGTTGAGAGCGGATTTCGCTCAACTGTTTGCTTGATCATAGTGTGAAACATGTAGCGAAAATTTTGACAGTGATTTTCGCTCTATAACTTTTCGCACCCTTCTGGTGTGAAACATGTAGCGAAAAACCTGATTTGGGCTAAAGCGTCTTTTCTTGTGCAGCTCATTTTTACATCTCATATATATACCATCTTCTTTCCAAATCAGACCTAGAACTCTAAAATTAAAATCAAAGAGAGAGAAATTGACTTCTAGAGAGAGAGAGCTCCCAAGAACACTTTTTTACTCAACCAAATCCCCATCCATGAACATCTAGCATCATTCTTCATCTTTCAAGCATGTGTCTTCATATGTTTCATGACTAGGTAATCTCTATATGCCCTAGAACTTGGTGTTTCATTACTAGGCCATGTTTACCTAGGAATATCATTTATTGCTTATTGAATGTATACCTTTATGTTTAATTGCATTTATAACATGTTTGAGTTGTTGATTGTTAGTTGATATGTTTGTTTGTGATATCTAGTATTTAGGATGATTTTATTCTAGCTAAATCTTTATGCTTTGCATTTAGATATTGTTTAGGTCTAATTGATTGCATTTGTTAATTGCAATGATTGTTCTTTGCCATGTTTCATGACAACTTTTGATGATTGGATTTTATTTGATAACTAGATATTATACTTTCATAGTTATATCTAGTTAAGTCTTCTTGCACTTACATTTAAACACTGATATTTAGGAATTGCATTTATTGACATCTTTGAATTCCTAGATAAACATTTAGTGTAGTCTATCACTACTTTCATGTTTGAATATTTCATCATATTCACTTAGGTTGTTTTGACTCTTTATTGAGGTTAAGTCTTGTGACTAATTGGTTAGTGCACAAGCATATTGATCAAGAATCACTATTAAAGCCTTCTGGATAGAGTGAAAGGGTTAGTAACTGGAGGGTTTGACGGGAGGTCCACCTAGGTTGTAAACTTTCATTCAATAGTGGATTTAAGGATCAAATATGTGGCGCACATATCAGCCTGTGGTTTTTCCCATTTGGAGGATTTCCACGTAAAGATCAAGTGTTCATTTTATTTTCCGCACTTTACACTTGATGTTGTATGTTTGTTTTATTAGGTGAATTTTGAATATTGACTAATCAAGAAAAATTGGTAATTGACTTGATTAAAACCTATTCACCCCTCATCTAGGTTAATAGACACACGTTTTTAGGAAACTTTCAATTGGTATCCGAGCGGGTGCCTAGACATACTTAAGTGATCCGTGTTTTATGTGTGTCTTGCATTTTGCATTTTTCTTGTTTGTTTGTTGCATTTCATTTGCATCTCATTTATAACCCAAACACTATGAGTGAGCTTGGGATGAGTAAAGAGGGAGCTTCAAGCATAAGACCACATTTGCTTAAGGGTGATAATTATGCCTCATGAAAAGGCAAGATGGACTTTAATATTTATCAAATAGATGACCGTGCATGGATGACAATTGAAGATGGCTACACACCTCCAACAATGACCACCGATGATGGAGATGAAGTCCTCATGCCTAACTCTCAATTGAGCACACAAGATTTTGAAGCTTCCAAGTGGAACAACAAGGCAACGCATGCCATCTTGTGTGCCATGGACGACAATCAATACAAGTTGGTTCAAAACACTAGGAATGCAAATGTGGCTTGGGAGATTCTACAAACGGCTCATAAAGGAACCGAAGTGGTCAAGAACTCCATGCTTCAAGTCCTCCAAATACGATTTGAGATGATTTGGATAGAGGAGGAAGTGTGCTTTAATAACTTCCAAGTGAAGTTGATAGACATCGTAAATCAAAGCCATCAACTAGGTGACCCATATTCGGATAGAAGGATCAAGCAAAAGATCATGAGGTCACTTCCTCCTAGATTCGAATCCAAGGTGACGGCTCTTGAAGAAATTAGTGATTACAAGTCAATAAAGCCGAGTGAAGTGATTGGAAGGCTTCTCGCCTATGAGTCTAGGTGGACCTCTACACCTACAACTTTCACAAAACAATAGAGCATGGCTTTAAAGATCTCCAAAGTGGAGAAAGAGGAGGATGACTCAAATGAGGAAATGGCCCTTATGGTGAAGAAATTCAAGAAGTTTATCAAAAATAACAAGAATGGCTTTTGATCCAAAGGAAAGGAATTGAAGCACAAGAATCCGTTCAAGAAAGTGGAGAAATACAAGATGGATTCCAATAAGGGAATTCAATGCTATGAGTGTAGTGGGTTCAGTCACATTGCCACCGAGTGTGCTAATTCAAAGAAGAAGAAAAAGAAAGGAAAGGTGGTGGTTGCCTTATCAAGTGATAGTGGAAGTGAAGAAGATTCCTCAAGTGATGAAGATGTTATTCTTAACTACACAGCTTTTGGAGTCTCTTTTGTGGAAGATGTAGAAAAAGGCAACAAAACCTTAAATAGTGAACTTGAAAAAGAGGTAGATGAAGAGGTAGCTAGAAGTAATTTTTATGAAGCTACCAATAGGGAAAGTGATGAGAGCATCGCATCCTCAAGTGATGAAAAAATGGAAATATAAAAAGAAGATGACTCAAGTAATGAGAGTTCCTCATCTCACTCTATAAATGGAATTGTAGAGAGTATGAACCTTGAAGGGTTCATTGAGCATTTTCAAAGCTCAAGGTTGAAGATGAAGAAAGAGGTTCGAAGGCTAAAGGAATAGAACCTTAAGCTATCAACCGAGATGACTCACTTAAGTGAAAAAGTGAACAATTAAAGAAATATGGAAGAAAGCTTGAAGGAGGGGATTAGATGGGCTAAAGAGTTGATTGTTAAGATGACTTCGAGTACGGAGAAGCTTGACCATATGTTGGGAGTTGGCAAGAAGCCAAGTGACAAGAGAGGTCTAGGGTTCTAAGATGGCAAGGAGACCTCAACTCTTAGCAAGACGAAATTTGTCAAGAGCATGGACTTCAAAGAACCTCTTCCTCCACTTCATCCTAGGAAGAAAATTGAACTAGAACAGTGCTCTAAAAATGTTCAAGTCAAGGTGGCACCAAGGAGTCAAGCTCAATCTCAACCAAGGAGAGCACATCATGCAAGCTTTCCTCAACCTAAATACCACTAACCAAGGAAGCAATCTTCTCCAACTCAACAACAAAGGAATGGTATGGCCCCTTATTTTAATCCTATATGTCATTTTTATGGTGTTAATGGTTATATTAGACCAAATTGCTTCAAATATATTAATATGTGTAGAACTAAAAGCATGATTAAAAAAAATAAGGCTAGAGTCAATATGCATGTGCCTAGGAAATCTAGAGTCAATGATTCTAGGAGAAATATGATGACAATGACCAATAAGAATGACATCGTGTCACCTAAATGGATTAGAAGAAATGAACCCACATGTTATTGTGATAAAAAGGTCCAATGGACTTGGAAGGTTTATAGGGACTCATAGCCCCTTTTGACATAATTTGGATTTACCTCTTATGGGGAACTCAAGCAAAGAGAGCGACCTTGCATTGCAATAAGCAAAAAATTGTTCAATTTTATGCTCTTTAATTAATTGCTAGAGTATCTTGGGTGCATATATTATTATATGACTTTTTATTCAATAAGTGTGCACTTGCCTTATTTGAAATGCATGCCTCATTTGTGTTCAAACATGTATTTTTGGACTAGAAAAATTGATTGGAAAGTACATTTGATTGACCCAAAATATATCTCCATGTTCATGTGAACTTGTTTGTGACGTGCTTAAATATTATGCATGAATTATGTGGGTGACATTGTGTGGAGAAGCAATTGCCAAGGCTAAGTCAATTAAGGACCTTGTGTCCATTCTATTAATAAGGATGTCTCATCCAACTTAGTCTTGTCTCTCTTCTTAATGGTTGAACAAGACAACAACCAATAAAGATTTCATATCCAACCAATCAATAAGGATTTTATATCAATGTCTTAGTTGATCATTAAGGATTGAAACAATTGCTTGTGTGTGCTTAAAATGTTTCTAAGAGCTATATCTTGTTTTTTTTATGACAAAAGGGTGAAAATTGGTTTGACTTCTTTTGGAACCCCTTTTGATATTTACTTTGCCAAATACCATGCTTTTGAAAGTTAATGTTGCATGTATTTCTTTAAAGGCAATTATTTCACACATGTTTTTAAAAATCAAACTCACTTGCTCTTCTCTCTCACTTAATTAAATTGCATAAAGTTGTTGTATATGATTATGCATTTAAAGTGCAAATATCTCTCTTTGTTAAAGTGACCCGGTTATGGAATACTTCTTTGTCTATCTTGTGACAAAAATGGGGAGTAGTGTTAGATTTATGGGGAGTTGATATTGGCAGTTGGATTTAGGGGGAGTTGATATTGACATGATTTAAGGGAAGATTGACCTATTGAGAGGGACTTGACCTATTTAGGGGGAGCTTTTGCTATTGCATTATTGATTGCATGTTGCTTGTTTATATTATATGCAAATCGCTCTTGCTATTTGTTTATTTTGATCGCCTTACATACACTTGTCTTGGAAAGTTTAGTTATTTTGCTTTGTAGGGATGGTCATTCTACAAGAGATATAAGATTTGAAGATCTAGACTTAGGTTTCTCTTTGTATTGTAGAATGTATTTGTTGACCCTTTGTCTTTTGTTGTTTATTTATGATGATGACTTGTGAGTGGTGGTTTTATCACGAAATAGCCAAAAGGAGAGATTGCAAGTTCCTTGATTTTTAATTGGCTTATTTCGATTGACAAACCACAATTGGGGATTATTGTGTAATAGGTAGCTTAGGTCCTCATTGGCAAGCTTCCAAAAAATGTATATTCACTTAAGTTTGCCTCTTGAAGAGTATAGTGGTACACACTCACAACTCATGCATTTTTTTTATTCATATATGTTGTGTGTTTATATGAGTATGCATTCATGGCAAGCGAGGTCAAAGATTGTTCACACATCCAATCAGAGATGATCGGTTAATAAGAAAATCGATAAGGTCAGGCGAAGTTCGGCCGGTTATTGAGGTAACTGATCGGGTAAAAAATGATCAGTTAATAAGATAACTGATCTGATCAAAGGTGGTCAGCTAATAAGATAGTTGATCAAGATAAAAAACGATCAGCCAATAAGATAGTTGATCAGATAAAAACGATCAGCCAATAAGATAACTGATCGAATCAAAGCAATCAATTTAACAAAATAACTGATCGGCCAAAAAACTGATCAATGTAATAAAATGTCTGATTAGACTGAAGTAATTAGATACCTAGTATAAAACCAATATAAAAAAAGTACTTGGTTAAGAACACTGTTTGCTACCGAATAATCTGGTATTTGAGCAAACTAGTTAACTAAGCCAATGGTTACTCAGACTTAAAACCAGTCAAAGTGACACTTGGTTCAATTAAGTCAAATGAGATACCTAGCTTTGGTAAAAAAAAAAGACTACTTGGCAAATGACGAGACTGATCGAGAGCGACCCGAGCGAATCAATGTAAAAGCCAATTGGAACCACCAACCAGAACGAAGATAAATGATCAGTTTAATAAGATAACTGATCTGTCGCAGAGTGGTCAGTATAATGAGATAGCTAATCAGTCTGAATGTGATTAGTTTGATAAAGATAACTAATCAGATCCAAAGTGATCATCTTAACAAGGTAACTGATCAGATCTAGAAGTGACTAGTTTTATAAAGATACTTGGTAAGACTGGGGTAATGAGATACTCAGTATAAAATCAATTGGAAAGATTCTTGGCTCAGAATGTAGTTGTTACAAGGTAACTAAATGCCAGTACATCGCCAAGGAAGGATCTGAGCGTTAGTAAGAACCACTCAAGGATGAATCAAAGTGAAGCTAAACGGTGCTGAAAAAGGGTCTCAGATTCAGACTAATATGCCAGAAGATCCGAGCGTTAGGAAAAAAAATAATTAAAAAAATGTCAAGTTCATCTCGTTGCATGAAGGAATTAAAAAAAAAGAACTCAAATATAAAGATAGATCGAATCCGATGAGACACTTGATCAGACTGAGGAAATAGAATGCTCAGTGGGGGACTAATTGAATAAATACCAACCTGAAAATTCAGTTTGTCACAAGGTAACTAGATACTTGGGCAAATCGATAAAGTATAGTAAAGCATATAAATTGACTAAGTCAATGGGCTACTCAGACTTAAGACCAGTTAAGCACTTGGTCTAATTAAGTTAAGTGAGATGCTCTGCTTAACTCGATAATATGCTGAACAGCTTGCCGAGCAAATCCTTTAAGAAAGTAGATCAAGATGCTCAGCTCAAGTAGTAAAGAAGGTTTCATTATTGGTAGAGATTGGTCGGTTGATAAACCATCATTTTTAATGAAGTACCAGTAACTAAGTATGCCATGTTGGTAAAAGTCAACCAATCAACCGGTCAACACCTGGCCAAGTATTTATTATGGGCAAGCCCGAGCGGAAAAAATCAAAGACCGATCATTTATCGAAGCAAAACTGATCAGTTTAGTAAGATAACTTATCAGTCTCATATGATCGGGTTTAATCTGATCAGATGATCGAGTCTAATGAGAAACTTGATCAAAATGAGGAAATCAGATACTCAGTGAAAAACCAGTCAAGTTAAAAAAAATGACCCAATTAAGCCAAAGGATTACTCAAACTTAGTTGATGAGATACTTGGCTAAATTAAGTTAAATGAGGTATTCAGCTTAAACAAAGAAATCAATGATACACTCGGTTCAAGGCTCTAATGGATAAGGACACAAAAAAAAACAATCAGGAGGCTTTCAAACGCAAGATCTGGGAGGTTGGCTTGGCTTTCTAAAAATCAAGTAAGAACCCCGGAAGGTAGATGGAAACTTAGATACGTCGAGCGAGTCTCTCAAATAATTTGCGAGAAAAGCTAATAATTGTTGAAATCGAATACAAGTAAGTCAAAAGTCTAATTTGTATTTATACATATAAGATATCTTTTTCATTGGCAGAAATAGTAACCGGAAAATCTAAAAAAAAAAGACCAATCCACAAGAAAGATGGGCCAAAATGAAGACTGGCCTATAAGAAAGATCGGCCAAAAGGAAGAATCTGGTCTGCGAAAGATAGTCTGTTCGACAAAAAGTTAAAGCCTGTTAGGCCAAAGATTCTGGTTGGCCAAAATTATGGTCCGCCAAAGATAGAATCTGATCGATTAGAGTTTTTGGTCAGTAAAAAACAGAAACTGATTTTAAAAAAATCAAAAATCAGCCGAGAAAAAGTTTAAATGGACAATAAAGATCCAGAGCGAATGCTTGGAATGTCTCATAAAAAAAAAAACTTACTCTGGCCAACAAACTAGAAAAAAAAACGAGGTAATGTGCCTAAAGTATGGTTATTACTCTGTACATCGACATCAACTCCTAAATGACAAATGATGTTAGGGGTAGATTTCGAGCAACATGAATGCCCAGAGAATAAGAGCCCCAAACTCGCCATGAACATGTATATATATGATAGTGGCCTTAAGGGTGGATGCTAAGAACCACAATCTTGATGGAGCGCCATCTTACTTTACCGGGAGCAATAAAATCTACTACGTTTTTCTCATCTTGTAAGGAAAGACGCTACTCAAGGAAACCTTAATCAGTTCCTCTTATGGTCTTAAACTTTGAAATTTTCAAGTTATCTCGAGCACCAATACTTTGAAAGATCGTCAGAACTTGCCTTTAAAGGATACCTTGTGCTTGTGCGCGACATAAAAGTGTTAGGTGGTAATGTACGATGAAAAGAAAAGATGTTTTGGGTAGAAAAGTGCAAAGAAGACAAGATCAGGCTAAGATATCCCGCCTAGAAAGGATCTAAGCGTTAGTAAGATCCACTCAAAGATAGATCCAGGCAAAGTCGAACTAGGATGAAAGAGAATCCGATTGCTAGTAAGATCCGCTCAAAGATGGATTCAAGTAAAGATGAATAACACTAAAAATAGGTCTCAGATTCGCCCAAATGAGCGAGAGGATCTAAGCATTAGCCAAAAAAAGTCAAGCTAAGTCAAATAGCATGAAGTCGAAGTTAGTTGAATAAAAAAGTGTTTGTTCCATACATAGCAGCGAGATATAGCATCACTCACAACAAAAATACCCTGTCTAAAAACAAAAGGGGGGGGGGGGAATCAGAAGCTGATTATGTAAAAAGATGACTATGATCATTTAGAGATTAGATATGGACTGACCAGACCAAGAGCAAGTACATCTCACAATAAAGTATCCAAATGCATCTCAGCGACTTGATTTGTGTTCTGAAGACACTTATATAAATAGTCCAAATATGTATCCCAGCTACATGATTGTCTTGAAGATTATCAGCCTGCAGGAAAAAAAATGATATGGTCAAAGCATCAAAAATCAAAGGAAAAACTATTCAAATCCCCTTCGTCGAGTCTCCAAGAACTCATCTCACGAATTTGAGGGGATATTGTTATAGTGATTTTTTTGGTAGCATGACATTTCAGCAAAGATAGCGGATAACCCATAATATATGACAGACCACATCAACAGATAAGAAAAACAGTCCCTAGTAATTAGCGAGCGGTCAGTTGAACCGATAGAGTAAAATAAGCACGGTCGGGAAGTCAACCGGTCAACATTCGCCCAAGTCAAAGTTGATGTTACTAGATGGGGTGGTCAAACTAAACCGTTTCGCCAAGATACATCTAAACCCGATCGGGTAGCAAAACCGATCGGGGAAAGAGGACCCGATCAGGTTGAGAAACGGTCGGTAAAAAGATGCTCAGTCAAGATAGTAACACAAGTTAACCTACGACTCAAATACGAAGAAGAATAACCTTACACGAGCAAGGAATCTAGAACAATATTCCGATAAGAAAATATTATTATCTCCTCCTACAAATCAGAGAGTTCAGACTAAGCAATTGCTGTACTCTTGTAGAAGATTGCACACCAATCAGGAAATAAGTCATAAATGGACTACTCAACTAGAATCCTACGAATAATCTAATTCAATGCACAAGATTTCCAAAACAGGAAAGAAGTTAAATACGACTTCATCAAGTAACAAGTCCTAATTAAACACCACCACATTTTCGTACTTGTACAATAAGGATTAAGGTTCTTTGCACATATAAATAGACTCATAATCTCATTGTGTAAAGGAGGTTCAATCTCATCCACCTATGAAAAGATCTAGATATCGAGGGATCTTAGGATCTATCTGTCTATCTATCTATCTATTTCTGTATACAAAAAAAGCATAACAACAGTAAGAGAGAAGGAGAGATTGAGTGTGTAATCATTCTATTCACAGTAGATTTCTTCTCGTCATTGCCGGCAACCGTGGATGTTTCCCCGCATTGGGGTTTTATCACATAAAACATGTGTTATGCTTTACTCATCTTTTATTTCTTACTTTTATACATTATCGATCACGTATACAAACAATTCGTATCACGTCCACGTGGAGAAAGATGTTTTGATTATTCAACCCTAGACTACTGAAAGCTTCGATCTACCAACGTGTTAATGTTTGGCAGTTTTCTTTTCAACGATCCAAAAATCTCCTTCAACAAATAATTATATATATATATATATATATATATATATATATATATATATATGAATTGTGAATTACAAAACAGTTTGATTATATTCAAAACATTATACTATGACAAAAAAAAAATTGTGAAATGACATGAATTTCATGTTGCTTTTGTTTTGGATTTTTTTTAATATAAACTTTTTTTTATTCATTACCTACAGTCATACATCCCTTATTTATATATATATATATATATATATATATATATATATATATATATATATATATATATATATATATTACACAGGGATATTTTATAATCAACTTTGTATAAATTTGATTTCATCTCTAATTCTAAGAAAGTTAGTAAACACAGTAATGAAATTTAGTAACTTAATTCTGATTCCCTTCCATTCCCTTTCTAGTAGAACTTGTTTCCGATTCTTGTCATTCCCGATTAGTAAACGCATCATAAAGAATAAAAAATCAGATAAACTTTAAATTAAGAAAAAAAATAAAAATCAAAATATATTACACAAATTAATATAAACAAGCATAATACAATGCAATTATAACTAGGGGTGACGATTGTTGAAATGACACGATCTTTACGGGTTTGGTTTATATCTTGTTGGGTTCGGCTCACTAATGGATAAACACATTGGATCCGTTAAGTAAATAGGTCATGTTCGGGTTGAAACTCTCCTAATCCGCTAACCCATTTAACACGATTAAATGTCAAAAATAAATATATAATTTATAATTATATAGAGATAAAATAAGAATTATGTAATTATTTTGATCAAATTTTAAATTTTAAACGTTTAAATTCCTTTAAAAGTTTAATCATAATTTTGAATTTTACTTGAGAACTTATAATCGTTTAAAATCGTTTTAACAAATAAATCCTAAATGCTTTATTACTTTATTAGGTAAATTGATGAATGAAATTGTGATTTTTTACGAATCAAAATTGACATGACATATAAATTAACATGTTAAATGGTTCTTATTGGGTAATCCGATAATTTAATGGGCCATGTCTGGATTGTGATATGATAAGCTTAACAAACCGTGTTCATGTTAAGCAAGAAATTAACATGTTGTATTTGGGTTGATGTAAACACGACATAATAACACATAATACTATCTCTAATTTTTAACTCATGTTATATTTAAATTAAATTAAAAATAAATATATATCAAAACTATCTTTAAAAAAAACCGTAAAATTGTTCAAAATTAAATTAAAAGTACAATTATTTTGCAATTCAAAAATCAGAATGCATGTCATGCTGTTCAGGGGCAAAGCCATGACTTATTGTCCGGGTGGGCTAAGTATAATTTTTTTTAAGGTATACACATGTGGTGTAACAACTCGTATCTGAGACATTGTTAGGTTGAATGAACGTAATTTTCTACTCAAACCATATTGGGCGATAATACAAAAAAAAATTATGCAAATTTTACAATAAAAATTTCCTAATTATAAAGTGCATACTTGTTCCGAAGGATTACAATTTATAACTATTTTAACCGGGAGAAAACTCCTCATACATGTTTTTTACAATGTATATGGTGAGACTCGAATCCTTGACCACTAATTTGTAAAGGAGATACACAATCATCTCTACTAAGAGATGATGTGCACAAAAAAAAAATACATACCTCATATAATGATTTTTTCCTCGATTCAACTAGGAAATATAGAAAAAAAATAGTTAGCAAAATAAATTTAAATGTTTTTGAGAATCAATAAAATATTGAACGTATCACTCTAATGAATTTATTAAGATTATCCCAATTAAATTAAAGTATAACCTAGTCTATTTTTATAAATTATCAAGCAATAGTAATTGAAATTGTCTTCATTTTGTATTTTTATTTTTTCTTTTAACAAAAAATTAAAAAACAAAATCCATTTTCTTTAAGAAAAGCTAGCCTGGGCTGAACCCCATGTTACTTTCTGAATACCTCCGCATAATGGTGTAAAAATAGACTGGACTGACCCATTAGGCCTAGCCCGTTTCTGAAAACAGAGGCCTGGCACGGCACACCTGCCTGCTTCAGACGGGTCGTGCCAGGCCGGTCTGCGTGCCAGGTGCGGCGGGCTTGGCCTGGCGGGCCTGGTGCGGCGGGTTTGGCGAGTCTGGTCCATAATAATTTTTCAAATTAAGTTTGTTTGGATTTAGGGTTTAGGGTTTAGGGTTTAGTGTTTAGGATTTGAAATGAATAAAGAAAACGAACAATTTTTTATTTACTTAATTATTTTTCACTTATGGAATTCAGTATTACATATTTACATGATTGCCTCATTAAAAACCTTACCAAGAAAAACCCAGTGGGATAAAAACTTGGTAAGGGAAAAAGAGTGCAACCGTTTCACAACTTACAAGTAAATAATAAATACATATGTAAAAGTATAAACTAGTTCTGGCCCTGACCACTACCTGCAGGGTCATCAATATATAGATTGTTGAAATTTAGAATAAGCTCTTTATCTACAGTTAGATTTTACAACCTTTTTTTAGCATGCTCACAATCCCAAAAGCATGTTAATACCTCCACCATATCCGGAGACAAACAGTTTCTTCTTGGTTCAATTATGCGTCCACTAGTGCTGAAAGCTTGTTCTAAAGACATCGTTGACACGGGAATAACTAGTACGTCACGTGCTAAATGTGACAGAACTGGATACCTGTACGTATAGGTATTCCACCATAACAACAAATCAAACTCTTCCTTGTTTTCAACAGCATCGAACTGTGCTTCAAGGTACCTAATTAGTTTGGTACAAGAAGATGGGCCAGATCTTTGCCCTGAAGAAGTACTTGTTGATTTGTCCTTTTTTCACCGTTTCAGAAGGCTCCAACTTGTTTGCTTCGGCTCTGTCTCCGGTTGTGTTGATTGGGGGATGTCAATGTTGCCAAACCTGCTCTCATAAATATGAAAAATCTCGAACAACTTGGTTCGAATATCAGTAATTTGTTCTGAATAATCTATTGACAAATTAATACCAATAAACTCAAGCAAAGCTTCTAAACCAGATAATTTAACCCGAGGATCTACTATAACACTTAAGGTATAAAGTAGAGGAATGTTAGCCCAATATTTTTTCAACTTTGTCTCCATGGCAACAACTGCAGCGCCTAGATGTTCATCTTCTCTATAATTGTTTAACACTTCAGACATTTCCACTATCTGATGGATTACCTGGGAAGATGTGGGGTAATAGACTCCGGAAAGAGTTACAGTGCCATTGTAAAAAATCTTTAAAAATTGAACAAAAATCTTTGTCACATACCAATCGTCTGTGGTAAGTGTTTTTGCTTCAGGATGACCTGTTTCGGTCAATTTCATGTTATAAAAATATGTAATGGTTGTATCATATTCCAAACAATTTTCCAACATTAAATAAATAGAGTTCCACCTTACCGGCATATCAGTTTGGAATCGTTGGGGTTTGAGACCGTTTAATTTACAATATCTCTTGAATTCACTGAATCTAGGATTAAAACTGCAAATCCAAGAAATGACATCTCTGATGCGATCTATTTGGTCGCTTACCTGCTTTAAACCAGTCTGTACAACCAAATTTATAATATGACATGCACACCGTTGATGGAAGAAATAACCTCCATCTTGCGGGATATTTTTTGCAACAAACAATGCAATAGAGCTAGTATCTGCAGATGCATTATCTAATGTGATCGAAAGGATGCGATGCGTGATTTCATAAGTTTCTAAAACAGAAATAATGACATTAAAATGTTTTCTACGGTATATGCAAAATCTATAGGACGAAAACCAATAATTATTTTTGTTATCCTCCAGTCAGAATCTAAATAGTGTCCTGTGACACATAAATAGTTATGTTTGGAACATGCATTCCAAATATCAGAAGTTAATGCAACAGAGACACTTAAATGCTGTATTTCAGCAATTAAGTCATCCCTTTGGGTTTCAAACAATCTTATCAAATCATTTCTAGTGGTGGTTATAGAAACAGGTTCATATTGGGGGTTATATGCAGATGTGATTAATTCTTTATAAAATGGACTCTCACCAATACTGATCGGTTGATCAGTTTGTGAAATGTATCGTGCCAAGCACCCTCTAGCGTGCATGGCGTCGAACTGCCACGACGTAACGGACCCATATGGGTGCCGTTGTAGTTGTGTCTGGGTTGTAGTGTCTACCTGTCCATCTGCAGACATACATTTGTACATATGCCGTCTCAAATGTCCGGTTCTCTTCGTACTTGTAGCATAATCCTTATGACAAAACTTACATTTAGCTCTAGGCCCAAACATCCCGTTTGGGAGTGTCTTTGGACTATGTTGAAACAATGTCACACATCTGATGTTAATTTTTCGGGACGTGATGTTGGTGTAACAGCGGAACCAGAAGGTCCCGCTTGAGTATTCGTCGGCTCCGAAATATCAAATTCATCGTTGAGCATATTCAAACCGTCAGAAAAATAAGGCTGCTGGTTAGGATCCATTATCTGAAGTAAAAATATGAGCACTATAGTCGTTAATAGTCAAATTAAAAATAAATATTTACTAACAATAATCTTAATTTACTAACAATAAATAATAAAAATAATACGACACTTACAATTATTATTTTACTTCAAAAAAAAAATCCTAATATACTAACAAAAAATATTAAATTCACTACTACAAATAAAATTGATAAATTTACTAACAACACATGAAATGAAATAATACACATAAAAATCTCAATATATTAATAAAACTTATTAAAATTAACCACTACACTTAAAATTCATAATATACTGAAAAAAAATATTCTAATAAACAACTACACAAAAAATTCATAATCTACTAACAAAAAATATTAAATTCACTGCTACAAATTAAATTGATAAATTTACTAACAACAAATATTAAATTAAATACTACACATAAAAATCTTAATTTACTAATAAAACTTATTCAAATTAACTACTACAATTAAAAAATATAATATACTCACCAAAAATATTAAAATAAACAACTACACTAAAAATTCATAATTTATGAACAAAAAATATTAAACTTAACTACTACTACTATGCACTTCATAATTTACTTATTACAAAAATTAAATTCAGTAATACAAATTAACTTTCTAAATTTACTAATAACAAATATTAAAATTACTATTAAACTTAAAAATCTTAATATACTAAACAAATAATATTAACATTAAAGCCCAAAAATTGATAAACTAACTAACTAAATAAAAATGTTTTCATTTAGTAACTATAGTCTAAACATAAACATATAAATTTACTATGAAAAAATGCTTGAGCAAAAGTAATAACAAAATTGTACCTTTAAAATTTGGTGTGCTGATGGAAAATATAGAGAATTTTGTAGAGAATTTTGTAGAAAGAGTAATAATGAAATTGAATGAAAAAGTGTAGAGAATTGGAGAATATAGAGATTGAGATTTTAGAGAATGAGAGATTGAAAGAATGATAGAGAGAGTGAATGGAAAATGAAATGGATGGAAGAATTTATAGAAAAAAATGATTTGTGGGTCAAAATATAATTTCAAAGATTTTAGGGGGTGTTTTTGTAATTATTTTAGGCTCCAACGGCTGGAATTCAAAATCCAACCGTTGGAGGGAATTTTTTTAAAATAAAAAAAAAAACAAAAAAAAAACAAAATAACCGGTTGAAGTGACGGACCAGAGGGCCGGTCCAGGGGCCTGGCACGCCTGACCTTGTACCAGCGGCCTGGCATGCGGCCTGGCACGGATCGGGCCTCGACCTGGCCCGCTTCCTTCACGGGCAGTGCCAAGCACGATCCGTTCCCTTCGTGGACCGGCCTGTCTCGGGTCGGTCCATAATTACATCATTACCTCCGCCCTTGATGCCGTTACAAATCACAATAGACATGTTACAAATCATGTATCATCATTTATATATATTCTTTTATAACAATAACAATGATAATAAAATGTATTTATTGAGGCTGTATGAGGTGGCTCCGAGTATCTCATACATTCTCCTTTGAGTAGTATCTCCAACAGTCTTTCTTGGAGACTCCCGCATTTAAAGGTGTATATTATTGTAAGGGACCATTAAGGGAATATGTGCTCTAACAATATTCTCTTAAATGATTCCTTTAATAATTTTTATTATTATTTAAATGTTAGATATTGTATTTAATAAATATTAAATATTGTTTGTAAATTATGAGTTTTAAGATTCAAATATATGGAGTTTTTTAAGAAAATAAAATAATCTTAAATAGGTGGAGTACAATTTAAGGGGGTTTGAAAACACCGCTTAATTAAGGAAGTTAACTCTACTGGAATAAAATGAAGGTAGCCATTTAGGGACCTGTTGGAGATGCAAAATACCCCACTTATTCCTTAATTAAGTTAAGGAATGTCTTCAAGGGAGGTTGTTGGATATGCTCTCACACTTACAATAAGAGGTCGTAGATTCGAGTTTATCCATTGAAACAAATATTATGGTGTGTATAATATTAATCTAGAGGGGGGGGGGGGGGGGGGGGGGTGAATAGATTTTAAACAAATTTACCCAATTTTTGTTAAAGATCAGGTTAACGAAAATGCCCCTAGCTAGTTACAATAAAATCACAAGTGTAAAGATTACGAAAATATTAAAGACACTTGAGATATACGTGGAAACCCTCCAAATGGGAAAAATCACGGGATGATGAGTGCGCCACACTAGAACCTTGAATCCACTAATGGCAAAAGAATTACAACCTAATCCCGGTTTAAATCCACCACCACTACCTAATCCCGGTATAAGTGAACCTAATCCATATTGCTTGCGATTTAATATACCTACTCCTGGAAACAACACAAGTCTTACTTCTCAATGAAGAGATAAAAAGTCCTATGTGAATATATGATGATATTCAATGAACAAACAAGGCTAGGAAACCCTATATGCTTATATAGGATAATGAAATGACAATTAATGCAATCCTAAATATCATGAGCTAAATGACATGTTCAAGAAGCTTAGCTAAACATAGATCAAACAATCATATGAAGCTATCACAATACAACACTCAATCATGTCATCACAACAATCTCTAATTTGTATCTAGAATATGTTCTAATAGCATACAAATAATTAAAGAGATGGCTTAGCAAGCAAAACACTTAACTTGTAAGAAGATAGTGAAGAACTTACCAAACAAGATGTGATGAAGCAAACCTATCCATAGAAGCACTCTAAATGGCTTTAGATGATGCAAGATGAAGTTTTTATGCACATGATAATGCTTTGAGTGTTTAAAGATGAGTTCTTGGAAGAGTTTTTCCTTTGAAATGTGTTCAAAGGAAAATATATGATGTTCTGAACTATTACACGACCTTAAAGCAAAGAGTTATATATATATGAGATCCAAACAAAGTGAGGTCATTTTGGAAAAAATGTTCCAGCTTCCTCTATGTGTGCTGGTGACATGCGCTGGTTGAGTAGCGCACCACCAGCGCACAACCTAATTTTTCAATAGGCGCTGGATGAGTGGCGTAACACATGTGACAATCCACTGGAATGTTACGCTAGTGAGACTGCGCTAGTCGAGTCGCGCACCACCAGTGCACTGCCCATTTTTTCAACTATGCACAGGTGCAATTGCGCAGCTCAGTGGCACATGACAAGCGGTGTTCCACTGGAATATTGCGCTGGTGAGGTACGCTGGTCGAGTAGCGCACAACCTAATTTTTCAACACTCAAATACACATTTTCAACAAGTCCAAGAGTGATGAAGATGCATCCTATACTAATGCCTAACATGACATGAAACTTTAATTATAAGATGCAAATATATCAATCAAGAGTCATTTAAACCAAAATGCACACAAGTATAAACACTCAACATATATAAATAAGAATTATGCATGAATTTGTGAGTGTGTACAACTATCTCTTCAAAGCAAGTAAGCACAAGAATTTTACCTTCGATGCTTCTCTTCTTGAGGTCTTGAGAGCCTAGGCTACCATTACATAATACCCCAAAAATGTGATTTGTTCACGAAATAAGCCAATCAATAAATAAGGACTTTTCAATCTCCCCCTTTGGCTATTTTGTGACAAAACCACCACTCACATTGATCCTCACAAAACAAAATAAAACACCGAGAAGATATTCTACATTACAAAGAGATATACATAAAAAAAACTTTAAATCTGCAATCTCTTGTAGAATCATCAACCCTACACACAAAGCAAACAAAAAGTACACTTTCCAAACCAAGTGCATGCGAGATGATCAAGTGAATAGAAAACAAAAGCATTTGCATATAAGAATATGAGTAATGCACCACATCATGCAATGCTTTCAAAGTGTTACTCCCCCTAAATGTAATCTCCCCATAAAACAAGTACTACTCCCCTTAAAGCCAACACATGCTACTCCCCTAACACCACAATGCTAGGTCAATGCTACTCCCCCTTTTTGTCATGATGTAGATAAAGGAGAAGTCCCCAAACCGGGTCACTCAAGGCAAAGAAAGAAATGAGCATACAAGATTGTTGCATAATTATATAAGTCACATTTATGCAACTCAATTAATAGGAGAGAAACAAGGAGATTTATTTGAAGAAAATGTGTGAATCAAAAATGCTTTGCATACAATACATGTTGCATTCAAGTCCAAAAACAATGGTATTTGGCAAAACAAATGACAAAGGTTTCCAATATAATTCAAATCAATTTCACCATTTGTCATGAGAGAAGCAAGGATATAGAGTTTTTATAGATATCAAATTTTAATGGCACTATATCTAACTTTATAAGCTAAACATGGCATGAGCAACTTTCCACCCTCTTTGATTTTTTCGGGAGGATACCCGTATGATAGTAGCCATGTTCAACTAATAAAGAAAGAGAGACAATGATGCAACATTTTAGTCTCACTAGCTTTTTCACACAATATTTTGCATTCAACAATTGCAATCATCAATTCATGCTTTATCATTTTTCATTAGCATGTCATTAAAGAATCATCATGTCATGGATATAATTATAGGTCATTCAATATGTACTTCCTATGTAGATCTCCTAGTACAAAAATGCATGTTTGGACATAAATATGACATGGATTGTAATCAAAACAAAGTTCACACTTATTGAAGAAAATACAATATACTATAGTATAAGTGCAACCAAGCTACTCAAGCAATCAATAAAGGAGCATAAATATTTTCAAAGAAAAATTGCATTCAACAAGTATACAATAGCTCTCTTTGCTTGAGTTCCCTTTATGGGGTCAAAAACCACAACTCATCACTCCATTAAACAAATCCCAATAGATCTACTAAGAGTTTTGAATCGAGTAGCATCTAAGGGTTTAGTAAATAGATCCGCTAGTTGATCATTAGTACCTACATGATCAAGTACTATGCATTTGTTCTCAACTAGTTCTCTAATGAAATGATGACGGATGTCAATATGCTTAGTTCTAGAATGTTGAACCGGATTCTTGGAAATATTAATTGCACTCATGTTATCACAAAAGAGAGTAAGAGTACCTTGATTGAATCCATAGTCGACTAGCATTTGCTTCATCCAAAGGAGTTGTGTGCATCCACTCCCAGCAGCTATGTATTCGGCCTCAGCCGTGGACAAGGAAATCGAATTTTGTTTCTTGCAAAACCAAGAGATAAGGTTGTTCCCAAGGAAAAAGCAACCGCCCAATGTACTTTTCCTATCATCACAATTTTCTGCCCAATCTGCATCACTAAAGCCTACAAGACTAGCATTAGTATCAAAAGAGTACCAAATTCCATAGTTAGATATCCCATTCACATATCAAATGATTCTCTTAACGGAAGAGAGATGGGACTCCTTAGGATCCGATTGGTACCTGGCACACACACCCACACTAAAAGAGATATCGGGCATACTTGCGATCAAATAGAGCAAGCTACCAATCATGCCACGATATAAAGTTTGGTCTACACTTTTACCATTAGCATCCTTGCTTAGCTTCAAAGTGGTGCTCATGGGTGTATCACAATGTTTGGCACTTTCAATGCCAAATTTTTTCACTAGGTTTTTGGCATATTTAGCTTGTGATATGAAAATCCCATCATTCATTTGCTTAATTTGTAAAACTAGAAAGTAACTTAGCTCACCAACAAGACTCATCTCAAACTCATGAGACATGACATCAATAAATTGTTGGACTTTGGTGTCATTTGTAGAGCCAAAGACTATATCATCAACATAGATTTGAGTTATAAAGAGCTCATCTTTGTCTTTCTTGATGAATAGAGTCTTATCAACACTACCCCTAGTGTAGCCATTGTCTATAAGAAATTGGGTGAGACGCTCATACCAAGCCCTTGGTGCTTGTTTCAACCCATATAAAGCTTTGTTGAGATAATAGACATGATTAGGGTGGTGAGGATCCACAAACCCTTTGGGTTGCTCAACAAACACTTTCTCTTGCAAGAAACCATTGAGGAAGGCACTCTTAACATCTATTTGATATAATTTGAACTTGTGCAAACAAGAAATTGATAAAAGAAGCCCAATGGACTCAATCCTAGCAACGAGAGCAAATGTTTCCTCAAAGTCAATACCCTCAATTTGAGAGTACCCTTGTGCTACAAGCCTAGCCTCTTTTCGCACAATGTTGCCATCCTCATTGGATTTGTTCCTATATACCCACTTGGTGCCTATCACATTGGTGTTCTTGAGCCTATGAACTAGAGTCTAAACCTCATTCCTCTCAAATTGATTAAGCTCTTCTTGCATGACAATTACCCAAAATTCATCTTTTAAGGCTTCATCAACCTTCTTGGGTTCTATTTGAGAGGTATAGTAAGTGTAGCTAATTAGATTAGCCATTTGATGCCTAGTCCTAACACCCTCACTAACCTCTCTAATGATGTCATCTTTGTCATGGAGTTTCCTAACCTATGAAGTAGGTTCTTTTGAGTTCAAGAGAGGAATCCTATTAATAGATTGTGTTATGTCATCATCAAGGTTAGTCTTTTCAACATTAGAAACATCAACAACCTTCTCCAAAGGGGAGTCACCAACTAGATCTACCTCCTCTTCATGGTCATTAGACTTGAGCCTAGTATCATCAATGACAACATTAGATGATTCCATTACGGTCCTAGTTTTTAGATTGAAAACTCTATAGGCTCTACTATTCAAGGCATAGCCAATGAAGATACCTTCATCACTCTTAGCATCAAATTTGCCAAGTTGATCACGGTCATTCAAAATGTAGCATTTGCTTCCAAATGTGTGGAAATAGCTAACATTTGGCTTTCTACCTTTCCATAACTCATAGGAGGTTTGCCTAGTATGGGGCCTTAGGAAGACTCTATTTCCTATGTAGTATGCCGTATTGACGGCTTCGGCCCAAATATTCCTAGGGACTTTATTGCTAAGCAACATCGCACGTGTCATTTCTTGAAGAACCCTATTTTTCCTCTCAACAACTCTATTTTGTTGAGGTGTCCTAGGAGCCGAAAACTCATGAGAGATGCCTAGACTATTGCAATAGTTTTCAAAATGGGCATTCTCAAATTCCTTCTCATGGTCACTCATAATCCTTTTAATGCTTTTAATCTTGGAGTTCATTTCATTTTGAATTTTGGAACAAAGCATTTTAAACTTGTCAAAGGTTTCAGATTTTTCTCTAAGAAAATAAGTCCAAGTGTACCTAGAGAAGTCATCTACACACACAAAAATGTATCTCTTTCCACCTAAACTCTCGGTTTGTATGGGACCCATAAGATCCATGTGGAGAAGCTCTAGAGGTTCCTTGGTGGATAAATACTTGCCCTTTTTTGTGCATACTTTTGGTTTGCTTCCCTTGTTGGCAAGGTCCATAAACACCATTCACCTTTTTCCCAAGCACAACATTGAACTTATCTAAGGTATGTAAATCCCTATAGTTCATGTGACCAAGTCTTTTGTGCCACAACTCAATTTGTTCATCCTTGGACACATTGCAAGAGACACCTCTAGCCTCAAGACAATAGCAATTGTCGCTAGATCTCATACCTTTTAACAAGGTTTGTCCATTTGGCAATAGGATAGAACAATCATCTTTTCTAAACAGGATGAAAAGTCCTTCATCACTAAGATATGAAATCCTTATCAAATTAGCTTTTAAACCATCAACATACAAAGCATTGGACAATGAGGGTAATCCGGGAATGGAAATGGTTCCCTTTCCTTTAACCTTCTTTTTGGATCCATCACCAAATGTGACATTTCCACCCTCCTTCATCACAAGAGTCTCAAAGAAACTCTTATTTTCAGTCATGTGCCTAGAGCACCCATTATCCAAATACTAAAAATCACAAGAATTAGCTTTTAAGGCAATTTATGCAACATGGCAAAAGTGTTCATCCTTTCTAATCCACCTAGGTGCAATATTTTTCTTCCTAGTGGTCAATGGTACATGGGCTCTAAGTGTCCTAGGATCATGCAAATGTGTTCCATTTTTTCTAGTGACATGCATCATGGCTTTAGTATTTTTCTTCTCTATCATGCTTTCAATTCTACACAACTTAATATATCTAAAGCAATTTGGTCTAATGTAACCATCAATACCACAAAAATGACATGTAGGAATGAAGTTATGAATCATACCATAACCTTGAGGATGCATTGGAGCATTCCCATGTCTTTGTGGTTATCTTGATTGTTGTTGAGGAGCTTTCCTTCTTTGTTGTTGAGCAAGACTTGATTGCTTCCTTGGTTGAGTTTGCATGATAGGTATCTTCCGTTTATGAGCATTTGGTTGAAGGAAGTTAACTTGAGGAGCCCTTGTAGGATGAACTTGAAGTAGGATGAACTTGAAGTAGGCTTCTTGGTGCCACCTTCACTTGAGCACTACTTGAACACTCTCCTATATCAAGTTTCTTCCTAGGTGATTGATGAGAAGAGGATCCATTGAAGTTTATGCTTCTTACAAAAATGGTCTTGCTTGGAGTGGAGGACATCTTGTCATCTTCAAACCCAAGCCCTTTCTTGTCACTTGGTCTCTTTCCAACATCTAGCATGTGGTCAAGTTTTTTGGTGCTAGAGTTCATCTTGGCCAACAACTCTCTAGCATCTTCAAGCTCTTTCTTCAACTCTTCTTCACTCCTCTTAGATCTCACCAACTCTTCATTTAGTTGGTCAACTTGAGTTGAGAGGTCTAGGTTTTCTTCTTTTAACCTCTTAATTTCATTCTTGTTCTTTAACCTTGAACTCTCAAACTTAGCCATGTAGTCATTGAGATCCATCCTATCCACACTTCCATTTATGGATTGTGATGAAGATCCATCATCACTTGAGTAGTTTTCCTCTTGACTTTCAATCTCTTCTTCACTAGCATATTTGCTCCTAAGAGAGGATATAAAGTTATGAAGTTAGCTATGAGTTCTTCATCATCCGAAGACTCATCTCCTTCACTAGAGTTATCACTTTCACTCCATGTGGCAACCATCACTTTTCCCTTTCTCTTGACCTTGTGATTTGCACATTCCGAGGCAAAGTGACCTATCCCACCACATTCATAGCATTGGACTCATTTCTTCTTGGTCTTTTCTTGCTTAGGCTCAAACTTTTTGAAGGGAGACTTTTTCTTCAAGTCTTGACCCTAAGATCCAAAACCTTTGCTCTTGGACTTGTAGAATTTCTTGAATTTCCTCATTAGCAAGGCCATTTCTTCATCTGAGTCATCACTTTCCTCCTTCTCAACTTTGGAGACTTTCAAAGCAATATCATTTTACTTCTTCGGTGGTGTGGGGTTAGGACATTTCCTAGATTCATAAGCTAGAAGCCTCCCAATCACTTCAGTTGGCTTCATATCCTTATAACCACTATTCTCTTCTAAAGCCGTCACCTTAGACTCAAATCTATCTGGTAGAGATCTCATAATCTTCTGCTTGATCTTCCTATCCAAATAAGGATCACCAAGTTGATGACTTTGGTTCACAATGTCCATCAACCTCACTCCAAAGTCATTGAAGCACTCATTCTCATCCATCTTGAGCAATTCAAATTATGTTTGGAGAACTTAAAGCTTCGACTCCTTAACCACATCGGTTCCCTCATGTGCAACTTCTAGGATATCACATGCCTCCTTAGCTATCCTAGTATTTTGAACCAACATGTACTGGTTCTCATCCATTGCACATATGATGGCATGCATTGCCTTCCTATTCCACTTCGATGCCTCAAACTCTTGTACGTTCCACTGTGCCTTTAGCTTGAGTACATCATCTCCTTTAACTGTAGGAGTCATCATGGGTGGAGTGTAGCCATCTTCAATCGCCATCCATGCCCTGTCATGAATTTTACAAATATACGACTCCATCTTGCCTTTCCAAGAGGCATAATTCAATCTGGTGAGAAGTGAAGGTCTAGTGCTAGAAGTTCCCTCGTTGCCACCGTTTCCACTCATTGTGTTTAATGAATGAATGATATGAATACAAATGTATGAATGATCAATACACACACAAAATGCAACACACACCAAAATGAGCAAGGATCACCTATATATGTCTAGGAACCTGCTCTGATACCAATTGAAACAAATATTATGGTGTGTATAATATTAATCTAGAGGGGGTGAATAGATTTTAAATAAATTTACCCAATTTTCGTTAAAGGTCAAGTTGACAGAAATACCCCTAGCTAGTTACAACAAAATCACAAGTGTAAAGATTGCGGAAATATTAAAGACACTTGAGATATACGTGGAAACCCTCCAAATGGGAAAAACCACGGGCTGATGAGTGCGCCACACTATAACCTGGAATCCACTAATGGCAAAGGAATTACAACCTAATCTCAGTTTAAATCCACCACCACTACCTAATCCCGGTATAAGTGAACCTAGTTCATCTTGCTTGCGATTTAAGCTACCTACTCCCGGAAGCAACACAAGTCTTACTTCTCAATGAAGGGATAAAAAGTCCTATGTGAATATATGATGATATTCAATGAACAAACAAGGCTAGGAAACCCTATATGCTTATCTAGGATAATGAGATGACAATTAATGTAATCCTAGATATCATGAGCTAAATGGCATGTTCAAGAAGCTTAGCTAAACATAGATCAAACAATCCTATGAAGCTATCACAATACAACACTCAATCATGTCATCACAACAATCTCTAATTTGTATCTAGAATATGTTCTAATAGCATACAAATAATTAAAGAGATGGTTTAGCAAGCAAAACACTTAACTTGTAAGAAGATAGTGAAGAACTTACCAAATAAGATGTGATGAAGCAAACCTATTCATAGAAGCACTCTAAATGGCTTTAGATGATGCACGATGAAGTTTTTATGCACATGAGAATGCTTTGAGTGTTTAAAGATGAGTTATTGGAAGAGTTTTTCCTTTGAAATGTGTTCTAAGGAAAATATATGATGTTCTGAACTCTTACACGACCTTAAAGCAAAGAGTTATATATATATGAGATCCAAACAAAGTGAGGTCGTTTTGGAAAAAACGTTCCAGCTTCTTCTATATGCGCTGGTGACGTGCGCTGGATGAGTATCGCACCACCAACGCACAACCTAATTTTTCAATAGGCGATGGATGAATGGCGCAGCCCAGTGGCGCAACACATACGACAATCCACTGGAATGTTGCGCTGGTGAGACTGCGCTAGTCGAGTAGCGCACCACCAGCGCACTGCCCATTTTTTCAACTATGCGCGGGTGCAATTGTGCAGCTTAGTGGCGCATGACTAGCAGCGTTCCACTGGAATGTTGAGCTGGTCGAGTAATGAACCACCAGCGCAAAACCTAATTTTTTAACACTCAAATACACATTTTCAACAAGTCCAAGAGTGATGAAGATGCATCATTTACTAATGCCTAACATGACATGAAACTTTAACTGCAAGATGCAAATATATCAATCAAGAGTCATTTAAACTAAAATGCACACAAGTATAAACACTCAACATATATGAATACGAATTATGCATGAATTTATGAGTGTGTGCAACTATCTCTTCAAAGCAAGTAAGCACGAGAATTTTACCTTCGGTGCTTCTCCTCTTAAGGTCTTGAGAGCCTAAACTAGTGGTGTAAAAGTGGGCCGGCCGGCCCAGGGAGTTCACGGGCCTTTCTTAGAACGGCCCGTGAAGGAAGAGGGCCAGGCCGAGGCCTGGTCTGGCCCGGGACGGGCCTCGTGCCGGGCCTCTGGGAAGAGGCCCGGCAGGCCGGCTCGCCTGGCACGCCAATCCGGCGTGCCAGGCCTGTCGGACTGGCCCGACGGACCGGTCCGCCGATCCGTTCGGGCAATTTTTTTATTTTTTTTTTCAAAAAACCTCTAACGGCTGGAATTGATTTCTAGCCGTTGGAGGAAATTAAAATTACCAAAACCCTCTACAATCTTTTAATTTACATTTTGACCCACAAATCAAATTTTTCTATAAATACTTCCATCCATTCCATTTTCCATTAACTCTCTCTATCATTCTTTCAATATCTCATTCTCTCAAATCTCAATCTCTAATATATTCTCCAATTCTCTAAACTTTTTCATTCATTTTGGTTATTACTCTCTCTACAAAATTCTCTACGTTTTCCACCAACACACCAAATTTTAAAGGTACAATTTTGTTCTTACTTTTGATCTAACATATTCTCATAGTAAATTTATATGTTTATGTTTAGATTTAGATTTGAGTTACTTAATGAAAACATTATCTATTTAGTTAGATAGTTTATCAATTTTTGGCCTTTAATGTTAATATTATTTGTTTAGTTTATTAAGATTTTTAAGTTTAGTAGTAATTTTAATATTTGTTATTAATAAATTTAGAAAGTTAATTTGTATTACTGAAATTACTTTTTGTAATAAGTAAATAATGAATGTTAAGTGTAGTAATTAGGTTTGATATTGTTTTTTTCATAAATTAAAATTTTTCATTTGTAGATTATGATAGTAAATTTAAGAGTAGTGGTTCAAATCATCAATTTTATATTAGTATATTATGTTAGTAAATTTATCAATTTTATTTGTAGTAGTGAACTAGTGAATTTAAAATTTTATGTAAGTAGATTATGATTTTTTTTGTTTATTTAATTTGTTTTTTAAGTAAATAAATTATTGTAAATGTCGTATTAGTTATAGTAATTATTGTTAGTAAATTAAGATTACTGTTAGTAAATATTGATTTTTAATTTGACTATTAACTACTATAGTGCTCATATTTTTATTCAGATAATGGATCCTAACCAGCAGCCTTATTTTCCGGACGGTTTGAATATGCTCAACGATGAATTTGATATTTCAGAACCGACCCATACTCAAGCGGGACCTTTTGGTTCCGGCGTTACACCAACATCACGTCCCAGAAAATTAACATCAGATGTGTGGCAATGTTTCAACATAGTCCAAATGACACTCCCAAACGGGGCGTCTGGCCTCAGAGCTAAATGTAAATTTTGCCATAAGAATTATGCTACAAGTACGGGGGGAACCGGACATTTGAGACGGCATATGCACAAATGTATGCCTGCACATGGACAGGTAGATACTACAACCCAGACACAGCTTCAACGGCACCCAGACGGGTCCGTTACGACGTGGCAGTTCGACGCCATGCACGCTAGAGAGTGCTTGGCACGATACATTGCACAAACTGATCAACCGATCAGTATTGGTGAGAGTCCATTTTATAAAGAATTAATCACATCTGCATATAACCCCCAATATGAACCTGTTTCTAGAACCACCACTAGAAATGATTTGATACGATTGTTTGAAACCGAAAAGGATGACTTAGTTGCTGAAATAAAGCATTTAAGTGTCTCTGTTGCATTAACTTCTGATATTTGGAATGCATGTTCCAAACAGGACTATTTATGTGTCACGGGACACTATTTAGATTCTGATTGGAGGATAACAAAAAGAATTTTTGGTTTTCGTCCTATGGATTTTGCACATACCGCATAAAACATTTTTAATGTCATAATGGAAGTTTTAGAAACTTATGAAATCACGCATCGTATTCTTTCAATCACATTTGATAATGCATCTGCAAATACTAGCTCTATTGCATTGTTTGTTGTAAGAAATATCCCGCAAGATGGAGGTTATTTCTTCCATCAACGGTGTGCATGCCATATTATAAATTTAGTTGTACAGGTTGGTTTAAAGCAGGTAAGCGACCAAATAGATCGCATCAGAGATGTCATTTCTTGGATTTGCAGTTCTAATCCTAGATTCAGTGAATTCAAGAGACATTGTAAATTAAACGGTCTCAAACCCGACGATTCCAAACTGATATGCCGGTAAGGTGGAACTCTACTTATTTAATGTTGGAAAATTTTTTGGAATATGATACAACCATTGCATGTTTTTATAACATGAAATTGACCGAAACAGGACAACTTAGTTCAAAATTACTTTCCACAGACTATTGGTATGTGGCAAAGATTTTTGTTCAATTTTTAAAGATATTTTACAATGCCACTGTAACTCTTTCCGGGGTATATTATTCCACATCTTCCCAGGCAATCCATTAGATAGTGGAAATGTCTGAACTGTTAAACAGTTATAGAGAAGATGAACATCTAGGCGCTGCAGTTGTTGTCATGGAGACAAAGTTGAAAAATTATTGGGCTAACATTCCCTTACTTTATGACTTAAGTGCTATAATAGATCCCAGGGTTAAATTATCTGGTTTAGAAGTTTTGCTTGAGTTTATTGGTATTAATTTGTCAATAAATTATTCAGAACAAATTACTGACATTCGAACCAAGTTGTTCGAGATTTTTCATATTTATGAGACCAGGTTTGGCAACATTGACATCCCCCAATCAACACGACCGGAGACAGAGCCGAAGCAAACAAGTTGGAGCCTTCTGAAAAGAAGAAAAAAAGACAAATCAGCAAGTACTTCTTCAGGGCAAAGATCTGGCCCATCTTCTTGTACCGAACTTATTAGGTACCTTGAAGCATAGTTCGATGCTGTTGAAGACAAGGAAGAGTTTGATTTGTTGTTATGGTGGAAGACCTATACGTACAGGTATCCAGTTCTGTCATACTTAGCACATGACGTACTGGTTATTCCAGTGTCAACGGTGTCTTCAGAACAAGCTTTCAGCACCAGTTGACGCATAATTGAACCAAGAAGAAGCTGTTTGTCTCCAGAGATGGTGGAGGTATTAACATGCCTTCGGGATTGGGAGCATGCTAAAAAAAGGTTACAAAATCTAACTGTAGATAAAGAAGTTAATCTAAATTTCGACAATCTATATATTGATGACCCTTCAGGTAGTGGCCAGGGCCAGAACTAGATTATACTTTTACATATGTATTTATTATTTACTTGTAAGTTGTAAAACGGTTGCACTCTTTTTCCCTTACCAAGTTTTTATCCCACTAGATTTTTCTTGGTAAGGTTTTTAATGAGGCAATCATGTAGATATGTATTACTGAATTCCATAAGTGAAAAATAAATAAATAATTAAAAAATTGTTCGTTCTCTTTATTCATTTCAAATCCTAATAATTGTTCGTTCTCTTCATTCATTCTAAATTCTAAACCCTTAACCATAAACTATAAATCCTAAACCCTATACCCTAAATCCAAAAAAACGTAATTTGGAAAAAAAATTGGACCAAAAAACTAACCCGCCGGACCAGGCACGTTAGGCCTGGCACGGCCCGCCTGAGGCAGGCCGGCGTGCCGTGCCGTGCCTGCTTCTCTGGAAACAGGCCGGCCCGACTCGGCCTGTTTCCTGAAATGGACTGGCCAGGCCGTCCCTAATGGGTCGGGCCAGTCCATTTTTACACCTTTAGCCTAAACTACCCTTACATAATATCCCAAAAATGTGATTTGTTCACGAAGTAAGTCAATCAATAAATGAGTACTTTTCATCCACTTTTCATCCACTTTTGAAATCCCGAATTATTATAATATTTTAAAAAATTGTCTTTATTGTTGCGATGGACAACTTTTTTATTATATTTTAAAAAATATTGAAATCATTTCATAACCGTTTTTCTTTTAAGAAATCATTTCATAACAGTTAGTAATATTGAACCTTTTTTTTAAGCAATATTGAACCCATTTATTTAGATATAAAAGTGCAATAAGTATACATCAAGGGTATGAATGGAATTTACACAGAGAGAATCACACTTGAGCCATCTGTTTAACATTCATTGGGTAGCAAACAGTCAATCCACCATTGAATGCTTTTTCAGCAATAATCTGATTAAAAGCTTGGGTTGGATGGTAAGCATCCCAGAAGATGTACTCATCTCTGTTCAAGCATGGTATTGAAAATGGAAGACAAGTTATTTGCCCTTTATTTCTTCCTATTCCACAACACCCTCTATCTGTCACACTAAATCCTGCAAAATAACAATCATAATATCCCAATTAGTTTCTCCAAAATATACCAAAACCCCTTGTGTATCAAAAACACCTCTGTGAGAGTAATTTTCATAGAATTTTGAAACCAAAAGATTGTTCTTCAAAATGAGTTAAATAGGGGGTGGGATGGTTAGAAATTTTTCCTTAAAATAATTTTATGGAGTTTGAAAATAGATAAGAGAGTATATTAGTATATATATTTATATATATATAAAGTTGCTCAGGTGTGAAATCGTGCACGATTAATTTTTTGGTACAAAATCATCGTTTTGACATCGGAATGAAGATTTTGTATGGAAAAAAAAAACGTACAGGATTTTTTCGACGATATTGAGTTCTTACCATAATAATCAGGGTTATTTAATATATCAGTAAAAGCAGCATAAGTATTGGCAAAGACAAAAGTAGATGTAGTATGGTTGGTGTTGAGTTGATGAACAAGAGAGAGGAGTCCCTTGTTGAATGCTTCCACCATATCATTAACAAATGATACACATTTCCCTGGTGGAGCAAGCCTTGTTGCTAGCTGGTTTGGCATGCAACCAAGAGGCCCAATTGCCGCCAACAAGAACTTCCTTGCACCTAAATTGTGTACCTCCTGAAATAATATTTTAGGGTAAATCGTATTTTAATTCCCATAGTTTGTTTTATTCTGCCTTTAGTCTATGGTTTTTTAAAATTGTAATTTTTAGTCCTTCTGTAACGGAATCCGTTAAAAGGACAAAATCTAACATGACAGACATGTAAAATGACCATACTGCCCCTGATAAATGTTACTCCCTTTAAAAAGACTATAATACCCTTATTTTTGTCTATTATGGGATCCATATTGGTTCTCCACCGCCTATCTTATTCAAATGGATGGTCGGGATCTCCACATAAAAATTGTTTAAAAAATGTTGAAAATTAAAAAAAAAATTGGATTCCATTCGGATTCAATACCGAATCACCAACATTATTAGAATCCATTCAATTCTATCGATCCAAACCCGATTGAAAAAATTGAAAAACAAAAACTAATCCACCATCAATATCAGATTCCATTCAGATTCAATACCAAATCAATAATGGGAAAATCAAAAACACATATCAGATCAATTCAAACCAACCCCAAATGAAACCCAATCAAACCATCATCATCATCATCATCATCCAGTTTCATCATCATCAAACCTAATTATCATCACACCAAACAATAAACAACAAACAACAAACAAACAAAAATTAACTTGTTCATCGAAGCTGAAAATTCTAGATCTTCTTCTTCTTTAAACCTTCGTGGACCTCAACGAAGAGATCTGAAAACGGTGTGGAAACACCAGAACTTGTTCATTCTTTGTCTATGCCCCTCATTTCGTCTTCGTCTTTTTCATCGTTGTCATCGCGCCGAAGATGACAACGCTAATCTCCACCACAGATCCAACTCAAACACAAACCCTAACCATAGCCACTGTCGCCGTCGGCACCACCACCCAAACACCATCTTACTAGCTGACACCATAGATCTCTCGCTTTCTCGATCGATGTCATCTTTCTCTCGATCTCGTGTCTTTGATTCGGCCGCCGTGGTTTTAACAATATGGGTGCTTGGTAGGTTTTGATGTCGACGCTGGTGGTGGGTTTTGATCTAGTGGCTTGTGCGTGGTTGGATTTATGGATGTTATATGGGATTTTGGTGGGATCTATGGAGTTTTCTGATGGTGATAGTAGTTTTGATGATGATGATATGTTTGGATGAATGGTGGTGGTTGTGATATGATGATGGTGATGGTGATGGTGATCGCGGTGGTGGTGGTGGATTTGGATGAATGGATTTCGATCTGGTGTTGAAGTTGGTGATGAATTTCGATGATGATGATGCTCGAACAGTATCATCTGGTGTTGAAGTTGGGATGATGATGAGTTTGGTTGAATGATGATGATGATCGAACCGTATCAACCGTTGATCTCAATTTCAATATTCTTTTTTATTTGATTTTTTAAAGTAATTTATAAATTATCATTATACCCTTTGGTTATACTAGATTCTAGAACCTATGATGTCATTTTACCGTTTTGCCCTCGTTGACCATCGTTAACTTGACAGAACCTTTACAGAATTGGACGGTAGGGACTCGAATACGTATTGTCAGAGAAAGAATGGACTAAATATTACAATTCCAAAAAACCGTGGACTAAACACAGATTAAAGCAAACTACGGAGATTAAAATACGATTTACCCAATATTTTTTATATATAAATAAAAATCAATTATAAACATAAACATTTTTTATTTTCTTTCATTTCATACGTATTTAATTATTAATTTTTAAGAGGAAAAAAGAAATTTGGGGTTGTTTAATTTATAATTCAAAGATAAATATAACGACTCAAACTTGAGACATTGTTAGGTTGAATGAATGTTTTTACCATTTAGTCACAAATATAGATATATCTTTTTTAAGAATTGGTTTTCCGGTTTAATTGCATTTCAAATCAATCTCTTTAATTGGTTTGGCTTCCTATTAATGTAGGAACCAATTAATTTTCGGTTTGGTCAGACTTAAAACTGGACTGAACTAGTTTTTGCCAACCCATACGTATAAATGGAGATGAAGATAAGAGAATTAATGGCATACCATGATATTGATAGTGTATTGAGTAATGAGAAGACGAGCATATTGTAACGGATTGTAATTGGAACTTGAATTATAGAATGAGGGAATCAAATAGTTATTGATGTAGTCATTGCTACCCAGATTCATAACTATCAATGACTTGGCTAAATATTCCTCCATTTTCGTTTTATTAATTTGCTTCTTTAATTGCTCCACTGTACTTCTAAAATTCTCCACTTGTTGTCTCAAGTTAAATCTCTCTCCCTGCGTCACACCACAGTAATAGAGAAACAAATATATAATGTTTTTAGATTATTTTTATAAAAAAGTATTTTACAATGGAATATAAATTGAAAAAAAATATATAAGAATGAAAGAAGAGAATGTATACTAGAAGTTGGCCAGACTCATCAAGGATCCCTGCGGCTGCTGATGCATAATTTACTCCTCTATCAATATCTGCTCCTCTGAAACTCGCTTCCGAGGTCGGAAGAAGAGGAAGACCTATCAAATCTCCTGCAAATGATCAAAAAGAAAATAAAATAGTGTTGAAAATTGGTTCATATTATGTGATCCAAATGGAATTCAACTCAGCGGTAGTGATCCAGAGAGAATATGACTGCCAGAAATTTGCAATATAAAGTATTTGTATTGGTTTTATAGTCTAGAACAACAATTAGGGATGGGAGTGCGGCCCATTGGGACGGGGTGAGGGTTCCCCCAACTCCACCCCCAAGCCCCATTTCTCCAAAAAAAAAAATCATTTTCAAACCTAAATTTCCAATTTTCAATCTGAAAATTAAAATTGAAATTAGGAATGCAACCATCCCAATCTCCAGTTTGATCATGTTAATATATTAAATTGTTTTTTTTTTAAAAAAAAATTGTTTAGAATTTAGATATAAAATTATATATATATTCTTGTTTTAGTAAATGGACACTGATATAACTTATATCAGTGCGTTACATATAGATCATTGATTATGTATAAGTTTTGAGAAATATGTACATTTTGAGTTAAAGTATATAAATCTAATAGTTCACATCCAACATACTAATAAAATTATATCAATTCATACTAACTTGAACAGAGAAATGGGGATAGGGGAGGATTTCCCGCCACCTTCCTCATTTATAAAATGGGGCTAAGTTTGCCCCCACCCCAGCCAAAAACCCATTTAAAAGAAAAATTTACCCTCAAAACCCATTTGCTCGATAGAGGCGGGGGCCGTGGGAAAAGTCCATCCCGATTCCCTAACAACAATTTAATATATATAACATAAATTAATTAACTCTAGTGCAATAGATGTGGAAGAAGAAGTAGTTACCGAGGAAATCAACGATGCTTTTTCCATTACAGAAACGGCCAGTTGGTGTTCGTTGATAGAAATCGATACCGTAGGGCACGTAGTTTGCTTTGGCCCAAGACCTCAAATAATTGTTGTTTCCACTGTCAATCAATGAATCTCCAAACACAAACATCGCTGGAAATGGTTGTTTTGCTGCTGCTGCTGCTGATGATGATGATACCACCTCTCCATTCATACAAACAACAATCATTACTATCGACACTACTACATCTGCAACCTCCATAGCTGACCAGTATTGCTTTTTCATCGTCTTTACATATAATTTATTTTCTCTTCTCTGAATTCAACAAGAAAATTGAATGTGATTTTGATCTTTATTATATGAAGGGATATATAGATAGATGGTGTGATTTTATCTTTTAGAAAAGTTTTATTACGTTTTCAAATAATAATTATGTGCAAATTAAAGTTGTTCACTTTCTTGCCTTTTTTCTCCATGATCTCGCCCTGACCCTTTATTGTTTTTGGCTTTCAAGGAATCAAGTTATTGTGTCAGTTGAGGGTTTTGCGGCTTTCTTCTGTCTATTGCTCCACAACCTTGCTGGAAAATGCATGTCCAAAAATTATATCCCAAATAATGCTGCCATGAGATGAGTCATGAGTTATAGACTTATAAGTGGCAATACCTTCTTCTTCAATTTCCAATCACGCAAACCCTAGATCAAATATTCTCCTCTTCAATTCACCCCCAAATCTCAATCCTGACAATCGATCAATTTATTCAAAAAAAAATACAGTTTTATTCTTTTATTTTCTTACACTTTCTTACTACCCAAACACCAAATTTTTAGATTTCAAAAGCTAACTTTCATCAACTAAACAATAACCAACTTCATCTTCATAAAAACAAGATCTGGGTTTACTCAAACAACATCAAATATCATCACCAACACTAAAAGAAAAAAAAAAATTGCAGCAAGTAGCAATAACATAAAATATGGGTTTGCTCGATGATGACGATGAGGAGCTGCGATGATGACGATGATGAAGATCCCGGCCAGACGGAAGCGACGACGATGACGACGACGACAAACAAGAACCCTGTTAGAGTCGATGACGATGGCGACATGGAGGTAAGGAGACGATGCCGACGACGACAAGTGAAAGATCTAGGTTTTTTTCTTCTTCTTGAAATAGATCTCTTTTCTTGAAAGAGATGAAAGAATGGCAAAGATAACTGATGGGTTCTTTAAAGAAAGGCAAAGAATGGCAACATATGGGTTATTTGAAAGAATGACAAAGAATGGCAAAGACAACCGGTGGGTAAAGACAAATGGATCAATTTTTTTTTTGTTAGTTTTTAATAAATAAGCAAATTCTTATGTATAACCAAACACCGTTACTTAATATTCCAAGAATCCGACATAATATTCTCATGCATAACCAAACACATGTATATAACTTTCTCAGTAATCATATTAATGGGTTTCAATTTTCCAAGAATCACATTATTTTGATTATCCCATACCAAACGGCCCCTAAGTGCTTAATAATCGTTATTGTTTAAAAGTTAAAACTCTCTAATTTGTTTAATTTTAAATATAATTTCCTTTATAAATATAATTACCTTTATAAATTAATAACATTAATTAAGATATTAATTTATCAATAAATTAATATTTTATTAATTTACAGAGATATATTTTTTTGAAATAATTTATAGAGATATTGAACTCATATTATTTTCTTTAATTTCAAATATACATTTTATAGCTTCATCGCATTTTACTGTTAATGGATTAAAGATACACTAATCTATTAAATACATAAGTAGCAAAGTAAAAGTTAACTTTATTATTCTTACCTATTTAATTAAAGGTTACGGATACCGGCACTCATAAAACTTATTAGTATATCTATTTTTATAAGTACATCTATGTTCAAAATTTAAAATCTAAATATTAATATAATTACCCATCATAATGCCAATAGTACCCTCTTTGAATAAATATATTCATTTTAGTACATATTATTTATAAACACTCTTAAATTATTATCACACCTAATTTTTATATAAAAAAATCATATTATTTTTATAATCAAATCCTCTTTTAATGATAGTCCAATTTACTTTCGGAAATATCTTGAATGTAGATGTGGAACCGTATATGAAGTCAAGAGATTTTCAATATGAAATTCTCTTATTTATATAACTATCTTTAAAAAAAATTGAGGCTATCTTAAAAGAATAACATGTTGATATCTGCGGGCTACAACTATCGTTAAAAAAATATATTTTTTGTTTATTGATAGAATTCATAACTGTTGATAGCGATTTTCGGATTACGTAGATTTAACCATACGCCAACAAGATAATGTAAATTAATATCAAATAGTAAAGCAGAAAAAGAAAGCAAGCATGCAACACACAGAATTTTACATGGAAAACCCAAGAAGGGAAAAAAACACGGTTGCTGAAGACAGCGAGGAAAAGATCTTCACTATGAATATATTGTTTACACTCTCTCTCTCTTTACGCTCATGTTGTTGTTAGCATCCTTTACCTTTTTATATACATTTTTAGAGTCTATTTATATATGTACAAAATCCTAATTCTTGGTAAACAAGTAACGAAAGTTGTTGAGATTTAATGAGACTCTGACTTGTTGGAGTCGTTTTACTCTTATTTCCTATTTCGTATAGATCGTATTCTGCATGCAATAGATCTCTTGCCTAATTCGGATTCCAATATCTTATAAGGAAGTTTATTTCCTTATTAAAGTGTGCTTCGAGATATTTTATTTGGGTACAACTCATTATTTACGTATTTGAGTCGTGATTGCATAGAATTCAATGTTGTCCACGTGTCACTCAGTTGACCATCTGCCAGACTCGGCCAGACTTCACTCTCCCCGACCAATGATTTGATCCCGACTAGAGGTTTCAACCTAACAATCTCGATATTCTCGACCGAGTTATCTTTACTTGGTCAATCTAATTACTTTAGTTGAGTTATCTCCACCCGATCGTTTAAGTGACCCCGACCAGGTGTTGTTAGACCATCTTTGGTCAACTTATGTTGGTTCAGTCTAGTTTACTTTTGGCAACGTGGTGTTCTTTCGGATTTTACCAATAACAATAACTATATATAAAAGAAATACAAAAACAATATAATAATCATGTGATAATGAGAAAGTTTGATACTTAAAATAAAAATTGAGTTTAATTAGGGTTTATTGTAAGTTATTTTTTAAAGATAAGGTTTTTTTAATAAAGAAATATAGTTGACGAGGATATTATCATTTTCCCCCCTCACCTTTACCCTATTAGAAAGGTGAGGATAGGATTTGCCCATATTGGCTGTTAATCCCCTTAAAAATCCCCTTAAAATGGAAAGAATGTATAATATATCCCTTTTGTCACATTTCCGTCCAAAAGCACGTTGACCATTAATATCAAAAGGGCAATATTGTAAAAGCAAATAAATAAATAAACAAAAACTAAAAACTAAATAAACATTCTCTTTCTCATCGTTCTCTCTGCCCAAATCTTCTCGGTCGCCCCTATCTTCCCTTTCTTCTTCCTCTCTCTTTCTTAATTTACATTTCTCCCTCTCTCTTCACATCGAGTCAAACTCGATTTTGGGTGAAAGCAAGTTCACTAGTTCTGGTTCAACTCCTAAACCACCCAAGATCTGATTCGAACCAGAACTGGGTTCGAACTAAAAGGAACCATCTGTATGTGCATGTGAGAGAGTGAGAGAGATGGTGGTTTCGTGATGGTGATGATAATAATGATTGTTTGGTTATGGGTTTTGTGGTAGTGTTGGTTCTGGGTTTGATGAGGATGGGGTTTGTGGTGGTGATGTGGTTCAGTTCTAGGTTCTAGTGGTGGTGGTGATGTTGGTCCGGTTTTGCTGGTGGTTTGGTTTGATTTTAATTGATTTTGGTTTGATTTTTTTTTCTTCATTAATGATATAGATCTGGTATCTCATGAAAAAGATATGAGATGGATTTTGGTTTGAATTTAAATTGATTTTGGTTTGAATTTGTTATTATGATAAATATATGGATTTGATTGGATCTCCACCGGATCCACAATTTATTTATTTGACTTTTTTGTTTGATTGATGATAGAGATTTGGGTTTCCTAACTTCAAACAAAATTTGGTTTTTTTTTTATTTCTGGATTTCTGGGTTTGTTGATGAGAGAAAAAAGTCTGGGTTTGGGTTTGTTTTTTCCTTTTCCTTTTACTATGGGTTCTGAAATGGAAAACAATTTCTGGTATGATTTTGATTAACTTGGATGATTAAAAAAGATCCAAAACATCATCTTTGAAGTTTTGGATATAATTGATTTTTTTTATATGTAAGGAGAAAAAAAATTGTTTTAAATTGTTTTTAATTGTTTTTATTTTAAATTTCTGTTCTTAAAATTAAATAAAAATAAAAATAGATACCTCCACCATCCATTTAAAGATGGATGGTGGAGAACAATTTTTTTCAGTTATGTTTTGTTATTTTTTTATTTCTATTTTTAAAATATATTGTTTATTTAATAAATATTCTAGGGGTTAAATCACTTAAATAGTCATTTCCTGATTATATTAAGGATAAAATGGTCATTTGACCGTAATATATTAAGGACCGTGAGACTGACAGTTAACGTATTTTTTGGACGAAAGTTCTTACAGAAGGGGGGAGATTTACAATATTTTTATGAGAAATAATCATTTCGGTCCCTATATTTTGGCCGACAACGACATTTTTAACTGTCTTTCCATTTTTCATTGGGTGGTCCCTATATTTTCAAAAACACATCAATTTAGTCCCTCTAACCAGTTTTTTAACGGTCAACCCTAACAGAAAATGGTGAATGACTATTTTAACCTTAGTCATTTATTTATTTTTTAAATAAAATAGGGAAATTATCATTTTGATCCCTATATTTTGGTCGGCATTGACATTTTTAACTGTCGTTCCATTTTTCACTGGGTTGTCCCTATGTTTTCAAAAACACATCAATTTAGTCCATCTGACCGATTTTTTAATGGTCAACCCAAATAGAAAAGGGTGAATGACTATTTTAACCTTAGTCATTTATTTTCTTTTAAAAAGAAAAGAAAAGAAAAGAAAAGAAAAACGAAAAATGAAAAAGGAGAAAAACAAAAAATAGAAAAATAATATTAGATGGAAATAATAATAATAAAAAATCTTAAATGAATCTTCACCATTATATTATCTCCATTAATGGATATTATGAACACAAACCTATATAATCAAAGCCAAACTCAAACAACAACAAAATTGTTGATATTAAGAATAAATATCTGAGAGATAAATCTCCATTATTGATAAAACAACAAAACAGTCGTCATCATCAATTAAAGAAAATTTTATATCTCCATTTTCTTCTTTAATCATCATCAACAAATAGAGGTTCAAATTACATATTATTCATAAAAAAAAAAAATCTCTTTTTAATTGTAGGAGTAATTGTTCGATAAACATTTATAATTCTTGATTCCAAATCTCTTGAAGCCTCCATTAAAACCCCAATTCCAAACCAGTCATACAACCACCACCACAAACCTAGGTTTGTAGGGATGGTGACAATGATTTTTTTTTTTCTGGGTTACTAGTTAGTGTAATAGGTTATTTGTGAATTTTGTGTAACCGGTGTAATGGTGGGGATTCTGATTCATTTTAATTTTTAGGTTTTGATCCATATTGATTGTTGATTTTAAAATTATATTGTTTAAAAAAAATAAAAATAAAAATATTTTTAATTAAATATTAAAATTAATTTAAAACATTATTTTGTGTTATATATATATGACACGTGACATTTTATATGGTTAAAGATAAAAATATCTTTAAAATTATTAAGTTTGACTAACGATTGACCAATTAAGGGACTAAATTGATGTTTTTTTAAAAAACACAGGGATCACCCAGTGAAAAATGGAAAGACAGTTAAAAACGTTATTGTTGGCCAAAACATAGGGACCAAAATGATAATTTCCCTTTTTTTTGACACCTGGCATGTTATATGGTTAAAAACTAAAATACCCTTAAAATTATTAAGTTTGACTAACGATTGAGTGACTAAGGGACTAAATTGATGTGTTTTTTAAAACATAGGGTTCACTCAATGAAAAATGGAAAGACAGTTAAAAACGTCATTATCGACCAAAATATAGGGACCAAAATGATAATTTCTCTATTTTTATTTCAGGGGGAAGACCAATCATTATGTACAAAAACCATTTCCTTACCTTTCTAGAAGGGTAAAGGTCAGGGGGCAAAATGATAATATATCTAGTTGAAGACATGAGTGTATATAGTATTTTGTTTATTTTTAATTAAAGTAATTTATCTTTAATGGTAAATTTCTATTTGGATATTTCTGTAATTAAATTTTTTAATAAAATATGTATGTACTAATAAGTTTTATAGGTGTCAATATTGATACCATTATTTAAATACATTCATAATTGTACTCATTTAATCAAAAAATTATGCAATGTATTACACAATATCAAACATCCATCTTAAATCCATAAAAGATAAAGATTTTGGACACAATCAACCCTGCAAAGAAAATTAAGACTATAAATTCATAATTTTATTCATTTTCTCTACTCGCGCTCAAAAGTTCTCGTCCAAAGCTATTCAGGCTATTCAGCCGAGAAAAAAATTTAGGTACTGACCCCTCTAATGGGGTGTTGCCACGTGGTCTTCTTTCTTTAACTTTTTTTATAATTATCTAATAAAATAGGTCACGCGACACCACCCCATTGGTAGGATCAGTACCTTGAGTACTGATCAGTCAGTACCCAAGTATTGTTCTTCAGCCAATGCCACTCAGCCGACACCACTCAAACAAGTGGCATTGGACTTCTCTTATACAAAATGAAATAATGTCATTTCATATCCTACATCGTTAGAGAGTGAGATCCATAGCTTATAGCGGACAATATCTAATTGGTGGACCTAGGCTTTTATAATTGGTATCAGGGCATGCTTCTACTTGACGGGCATATAGAGATGGTAGCGGGTCGGGTTCGGGTGGGTTTTGTAAAATTCAAACCCACACCCACGAAAATTTTCCTCACCCACGCTGGCCCTTGAACCCGCGTAGGTAAGCGGGTTCACGGGTGGGTTTGAACCCGGGGGTTATGGCTGCACCCATACCCTCACCCGTAAACCCGCGAAACAATACGGGCTCATGGGTGGATGCTTCATTCGCGGGATACCTACAAACCCACAACCCACGAACCCACGATTTGTCATTTGTAAATTTCCACATGTAATCACTTATTTGATACTTAATTGAATTAAATTACATTTCTAATTCCGTACTTGATACATTACAAAACAATAATAACCACAAAAATAAAACAACCAAAAATAATTCAAATGCCATGTATGTTTATATATAAGCATTTTATTTATACGGGTTTAGGGGTCCAACCCACGGTTCGTTTTTCTAACCCGTACCCGCTTGTGAACCCATCGGGTATTTTATTAAACGGGTCCGCAGGTCGTAAATTTACCATCCATGCCCGACCCTACATGGTTGGGTTAGGGCGGGTGCGGGTCAAATTGTCATCCCTACAGGCATGTGTTGTTATAAATAATTTTTGGATGGTGCAGGGGCAATGGCAGTCGACCACATTCTGATGTCCAAGACCCAAGTCGGTAAAGCATAAGAGAGAGTGGTAAGAATAATAATAAGTATTCTAAAGAAAATGTATTAATTGAAAAGAATGTGTTTGTTGAGAATTTCGAGAGTAGAATAAAGACTAGTTTGGTCTTATATTTAAAAAGTTAAAATCAGATTATTTTATAATTTTGACATAAAATGATATTTGGTAAAACTTCTAAAAGCGATTAATTGATAATCTGACAAGTTTTGACCGTGATTTTGAGAAATAGGTAGCGGTTACTTTTTGAGATTAAGATCCTCTCCTAATCTAAGATTAGGAAATACTTAGGTTATGAGAGGATCTTGATCCTACTTTTTGAAAGTGATTATAGAATAATCTATTCCAACATTTAATGCATCTTTTAAAATCATTTATATACCTTATTTCATCTTAAAATTAAATATTCTATTTAAATATTGATTTGATTTATAAATCTTTTAAAAATCTTTTAAAAATCTTTTTATTGTTCTCATGGGATTTTTTTTCCGATTTAAATATTCTACTTAAATATTGATTTAATATATATAACTAATGAATGGGGTTCTAAACTCATATATATATATATATATATATTAATCATTATAACTAATCTCATCATTTTTACAATAAAAATATCAAACATATATAAACTGCATTTGAGCTATACAGTAATTTTAAAAATATAATTAACCAAACATATATTGATTATTCACTCAGCACAACTAACAATGATTATTCTAAAAGTTACAGCAATACCAAATTAGCTCTAAGGGTCAGTTTGATATTGGTTTTGAAAAGTTAAAATCAGTTTATTTTATAATTTTGATATAAAATGATGTTCGGTAAAACTTCAAAAAGTACTTAGTTGATAATCTAACAAGTTTTAACAATGATTTTAAGAAGTATGTGGATGGTTACTTCTTGAAAGTGATTATAAAATAATCTAATTCAACATTTAATGAATCTTTTAAAATATCATTATTACTCTTATGAAATCGAGTTAAAATCATTTATATAACTTATTTGAGTTATTTCATTTTAAAATTAAATATTTTACTTAAATGTGGATTTCATTTATAAAATATTTTTTTAAAAAAATATTGTTCTTTTGGATTTTTTTAATTTAAATATTCTACTTAAATATTGATTTGATATATATAATTAATAAAAAAATGAAGTAGGGTTCTAAACTCATGTATATTTTAATCATTTAAATTGTGTAAGCACTTTTACAATATATTTTTTATAAAAAAATAGCATATGTTTACTGCTTTGAGCTATACAATAGTTTAAAAATACAATTAACCAAACATCTGTTTATTAACTTCACAACTGATTATTTCTTCGGTATAGTTAATAATGATTATTATAAAAGTTACAGTAATACCAAACTGACCTTAAAAGTTCTTCTGTGTAAAAGATCATGCATTTTGTCATAACACACTGAATGTGCATATTATCATAAGTCATAACACACTGAGGGTCTATTTGTTACTTGAGATAGGAATGTGATTAAAAAACATTTAGTCAAATCTCATGTTCGGTGGATCTAAGTAGACATGACCACGGTTTGGTTCGAACCGTAACCGTGTGAAATGAACCGTAACCGTATGAAATGAATCGGAACCGTAACCGTAACCGTAATCGTAACTGTAACCGTAACCGTAACCGTGAAACCGTAACCGGAACCGGAACCGGAACCATGGGGGAGGCGGTTCGGGTTCGGTTCCAGCTCTTCCTCTGAAAAAACCACCCTGGAACCGACGGTTCGGTTCCAGAAAAAAAAAATTCTTATGCTAAATTGTAAAAAAAAAAAAAAGAACCGAATTGGCGGAACCGGACCGGAACCGGCGGAATCAGAACCGTAGGCCGACGTTTCAAGTTTCGATTCTGGCTCCTTTCGGAACCGAAACCGAAACCGAAACTGGCGGTTCCAAACCGGAACCGTGGGCATTCCTAGATCCAAGTAACCGAAACCATTTAATCCCAAACTTATTTTTATCCCACCACTTTAGACTTTTCCTTTTTTTTTTCTTTTTTTCAGTTTTTTTTATCTTTATATGTGATTAAAATATAAATGTATTTTAATAATTAATAAAATATTTTGTTTTAAACATTTTAAAATTAAAAAATTTCAGCATTAACTAATAAAAATAATAATTATTTTGTTTAAAAATGGTTTTAAATATTTAAACTATTTTTAAATAAATTTTTTTAATTTTTTTTCAAAATTTAATTTAAACAATTATTTTAACCAGTCCAATTTTATACAACTATTTTATCCAGATGATATGAAGCTATTTAGTCACATGTTTTAAGAAAAAATTCTTCTTCTTCTTTTTTATTTAAATGTAATTTTTTATATCTATTTAATATATCTTATTATAATATTAAAAAAATATCTGTAAATATTAATTTAAAAAATGTTATTTTTTTTAATTTTAATTTTAAATAATTTAAAAATAATTTTATTTTATTTTATGTTATATTAATCAATTTCACATTTTTAAAGCTACTTTTGGAGCTATTTGGGTACAATAACAAAAGAGCTCAGATGCTCTTCTAATAGAAGCAGCAATATAGGGCTCGTTGGAATAACTTTAACTTTTTGCTTTTGATAGAAGAATAAAAGAAGTAAAAGTCTGATCTTCTTATTAACTGTTTGGATAGTATATTTCAGAAGAGCTTTTGAATATGTTTGGGTGAAATTTTTAAAAATAACTTCTAATTATGATATTACTTTTTTACCCTTATAAAAGAGCTTTTGAATATGTTTGGTTGGAACATTTTAAAAAATATTTTCTAATTATAATTTAATATTTGTATCTTTTTTTTTTACATTTTTATGTTATTAGTTGGGTAAACATTATATATAATAATAATAATAATAATAATAATAATAATCAAAGTTTACTTCTGAAGGAATAATATAAGATTTTTTTTATTTCATTTTTTTCTACTATATTTCAAGAAACAATTCCACTCAAAGACATGAAGTAATAAAAATTCACTTAAAATTACTAATACATTTATACATATTAGTTTACTACATATTAAGTATGACAATTTTAAATAAAACCTTACATATAAAGTTAATAATAAAATTATACAATCATGAGTTCTCTAGCAATTCTATCACGAACAAACCCCATCTCGCGTTCATATATTGTTAAATTCATATATGAGTCTTTGTCCTCAGGCACGTAATCTTCGTTTTCATTATACGATTCAAATTCAATATCTGCAATGGCATCTCTTCTTATGAAATTATGTAAAGCCATTGAAGCAGTAACAATGGTTACCTGCTTATCAAACTTATAATTAGGCATGTGTTGTAAAATTTTCCATCGTGCTTTCCACACACCAAAACAACGCTTAATAATACTTCGTAATGACGAATGCACATAATTAAATGTTTCTCGAGATCTTGTTGGTTGACCACTAGTACGAAAGACTGAGAGATGATATCTTTCACCTTTATACGGAGCTAAATAACCCTTCATATTTGGATATCCAGCATCAACCGAGTAGTACTTATCTGCAATATCCACATAAATCATTCATCAATAATATTCAAAGTAATATGTATACAATATTTAAAAGTACCGATTAAAAACAATATCACAAACCATCCGGTGGTATAAGAAATTTTAACTCAGTGTTTCTTAATGCCTCTAAAAATATATGTGTATCTTGTGCAGATCCTTCCCATCCCGGCCATACAAATGTTAAAAGCATATCAAATCCACACACAACCATAATATTTTGGGTAGGAAATCCTTTTCTACCGATATATGGAATTTGTTCATCCACAGAAAGTGACACACGAACATGGGTTCCATCTATGGCTCCAATGCAATCCTAGCAATTATCAAATGAATTAAAAAAAACATAACGTTAGTTTACTTCTGAACAAATTACCAAGTATTCACAAATCATCTCGATACAAAATTACCTTAAAACATGACCAATATTTGGGATTACTTCAAATGTAATGCGGGACTTCATTAAATTCTGCAGGTGACCTAATTTCATCAAAAGCAAGCATGATCATTTTCTTAAGGACAATTCCAAATTGTCTACTCACAGTTTCACCCGAATGCTGAAATTGTTCTTGAATTATTCTGTTTCCAACACCATGCCCTAAAGTCATTAAAAACATACCAACTGCCTCCTCGAGCCTAACTCTTTTAGTGGATGTTAATAGGGATGGCAATATGACCTGCACTTGCGGGCACCCGCCTGAACCCGACCCTGTAGGGTCGGGTGTGGATGGTGAATTTACGACCCGCGGACTCGTGAACCTGTTTAAAAAAAAATCCGGTGGGTTCGTGGGTTCGTGGGCGGGTGCGGATTGAAAAAATGAACCCGCGAGTTGGACCCGTGAACACGTATAAATAAATACGTGTATATAAATATACCTAGTTATTTGAATTATTTTTTGTCGTTTTATTTTTATGGTTATTATTGTTTTGTAATGTATCATGTAGGAAATTAGAAATGGAAATTTAATTCAATTAAGTATCAAATAGGTGATTACATGTGGAAATTTACAAATGACAAATCGCGGGTTCACTGGTTCATGAGTTACGGGTTTGTGGGTATCCCGCGGGTGAAGCATCCACCCGTGAACTCGTATTGTTTCGCGGGTTCACGGGTGAGGGTATGGGTGCAGCCATAACCCGCGAGTTTATACCTGGCCGCGAACCCGCAAACCCACTTACTTACTCTGGTTCGAGGACGCGGGTTCGAGGGCGGACCTGGGTGAGAAAACATTTTGCTGGTGAGGGTTTGGATTTTACAAAACCCACCTGAACCCGACTTGCTGTCATCCCTAAATGTTAATCCATAACTTCTTAATCTATCACATAATTTGACAAAAAATGTATTTCTCCATTCGAAATTGCTATTGACAACGTCGATCATTTCCATTCAATATCTTCATCATAAACATCCATCCAATACGGGGTGAATTTCTACATGGTTCTTTAATTAATAAATTATTGTGGTGATATACCGTTGCTCTAGCAACACTGACAACAACTTCATTAAACTCAATCTCATCTCTAATGGCTTGTTCAACAATTTGTTCTTCAATTTCTTCATCTGAATCAATATCCATGCTGCACTATATTAAACAACACCAATTAAAAACCAATTTCAGTGGTACTAACATTTTTGAATCAACTTAGTTGGTTTTGACTGATCAAGATCCAGTTTAGGATCTTTAAAAAAGATATAGTCTATGTCTATATAAATGAATCCCATATGTAAATAGTTTTTATATATATATAAGCAAGCACCCCAAACAGGGCAAACAACAGAGAACAACAAAGCAGAAAGGAAAAAACAAAGAAAACAAATTGGCAAAAGAGACATAAGGTGGTCATATCCACCATAATAAAATTTCTAATACAGGCAAGAGATTCATCCAGTTAAACTAGCACACTAACACCACCCATGCAGAACATCAAACTAGAGATACCAGTCATGTTTTTTTGTTATAAAACACACTCTCAGACACCTAATTCAATATTAGGTAGCAATATAACAAAATTCTTTAGTTTAATGAACAAACTACAACAAAAAATAAAAGCAAAAAAACCATAAATAAAGTAAATATCACTAGGTCATAAACAAACATCAACAAGTTGTTTATATATATATATATATATATATATATATATATATATATATATATATATACACACACACAAAAAGTGTCAAGTGTCTTATAAAGAGACAATTGTTGATGATATACATCTTACAAAATTTGTCATACACTAGCATACAAGATTAATTCTTTTCAAAATATTTCATTTCTACAAAAGCTTTATTTTCTTTCACATTTAATTGTCTTCATGATTAAGGTTGTTAATCTTTCAACCACTGAATTTGGTATTCAGGTTCCCTTAGAGCCACAAAAATCTCTTTGTTTGCCTTCTTTGTGAAAAAACTAATACCCAATTTGAAAAAAGGACTCATCGGTTCACATTCCAAATAACTTCTTGAACACTACAACCAGGTGGATCAGTTCGTATATAAGAATTCTTGTTCTTAATACTGTCACAAAGATCCTCAAGTTGCTTGGATAACTTCGAGGATGTGGAATTGTTTTTTTTCCTTTCTTGAATTTCTTTCTATTTGGTGCAAGTGTTTTTTGTTTACGGTTGTTACATTCTACTTCATCCTCATGAACAGCTTCTTCAGAGTCTAAACTAACATTATCCTCAATCATGAAAGCTTGTGAATATAGAGGAGACATTAAACCAGAAGTAGGTGCCCAAGCCCTATCTCCAGTTGCAGTAACATCTCGAAACAATTCATCTATCTTGCATACATGCTCCAAACCTTTCACACGAAATTTTGATGCTTCTGGATATTTCTGTTATAAGTTTGAAGTTAGTTTAATTGAATAAGTTAAAATATAAATTACAATAATAATATTTTTTTTTTATAAAACCTACTTGTAATTTTGCTTCCCACCATTCATTTGAAGCACCAATAGTTTGCCTCTCCATGTCCCAACCGAGTCCGGTTTCTCCTCTTACCAATGAATCCCAAAGTTGCCACTCTTTTTTCACATTGTCCCAATGATTTTTCAGTTGCTTTAGATCATATGTTCTACCCGTAATATTATTAAAGTTTTCAATAAAGATTTTCAAACCTTGCTTACTTGGATGTGTTCCATTTCTATTATCGGCTCTAACTTGTTCTATAGCCAAATCAACCCAAATCTCATGTGTCGGTGGATCCCATACTGCTTTTGCTTTTCCTTATGCTCCCTCATTTTCCATCTACTTTAAAATATAAAAGTTTTTAAGCTACTTATAATTACAAAATTAAACACAGAAGACAGTAATTATCCAATGATATACAATCTATGTAAAAAAAATCTCAAAATATGTAGAATCATGTAAAAATAGCTATAGTGAAAAATAGGGTTTCAATGCTTAGGGACAACGGAGTCTATAAAATGGTTTCACCATTGTAAAATTTACATATCAACTTTCGAATAGATTATGAGAAAGTAAGAGAAACATTACTCTATACTTCACAATAAATTACTTTATTATAATTATTTTAAATAAAATATACTATTACACTCAAATAATTGAGTATCAAAGGAGACAAAGAAAAATTCTTCTCTCAAAATACTGGAAGTGCTATCTGAGAACCAAATACTTGCAACTAAAACAGAATTATATATGGCTAGTTATCTTACATATTTTTTTAAAGACAAATAAATGTCTTACATGTATATATACATGAGACAACTATAGTACTAATTTGATAACCAAGCAAAATGTAACTCCTTGAATGACTTAACTTTTAGAAACTACAATATGTAATGATACAAGTTAATTGGAACAAATGCAAATGTTGACAGAAAGACTCCATCCAGTCATGAGAGGAAAAACCAAAATATCTTCATGCTGATAGCAATGTCACAACAAAAAATAGCATAAGAGCTAATCCAAAACAAAATCTCACGATCACCATGAATGCCTTTCCCTTACATCTATTTGGCTAGTTATCTGACTTGATTTACTTTCTAATTCTTTTCCTTCGATATCTCTATATTAGACTTCAAAATGAATTCTATGTTTTAATATCTGATTGGTTACTTAACTCTCTTTATTAAAGGCAAACAATAGGCCAAGCAAACACAAGACACAACAAAGTCCCAACAGCAGGAAAAAACAACAGGTGAAAAATAACACCCATACCCACACCCACCAAAAACAAAGACAAAGAACATAGCAACACTACACAGCTACCCAGAATGCAACAGGAAAACAACAAAAACAAATAAACAAGCAAACATCAACTAATATCATCACATATCACAAAATCCCTCATTATTGAATAAAAAGAAAAGTAAACATTACAGTTTGTTTTCTTGGAAATAGAATTTTACAAGAGAATAAAACATAACATATCAATAAGTAACTTACAGAAGTGTAGCTTGATCCGTAGATTAATCGAAGTGAAGAAATTAGAGCTTTGAATCCTTTCAAAATTTGCATTTTGAGAGCAGTGAGGAGTAATTTTCAGTAAAATGTATCTTGAATATTTCTAGAAACACTTTGTAAAGAGTGGATTTGATGATATAATAGCTATTTGGGATATTAGAGAGATTAGGGTTCAATGAGAAATTGGGGAAGAACAAAGATCATCGATGTGAAAAAAAAGGAAAGAATGTGTCTGAAGTTTAGTTTGTTATATATAAAAGAAAAGGGAAAAAATGGTATTAAAAAATCATTAAACTGTTCACTTAAACCAAAACGTGTTTTCCAGAAGCCATTTCAGAAGCACCTATGGGCCTATTTGGGAAAGCTTTTGAAAGGCTCAAAAGCTCTTTTGAGAGCCCAAAACTGCTTTTGAAGCTATTTGGGTAAAATAACGAAAAAGCTTATTGAGCTTAAAAGCTCTTCTAATGGAAACAACAATGTAGGTGCTTCTGAAATAGCTCTATTAACTAACATAATTTTTTTTAATTAAAAAAGCTCTATTAAAAAAATGTGTCGTTTGGTTGTCACTTAATTGAGCTTTTTGATAATTAAAAAAATGGTTTTATGTCTATTTGGAGAAACTCAAAATTTAGGTTTTTCTAAATAAATCTTTTTGAGTTTTTTTAATAACACTAAAATGTCTAATATAATCCTATCATTTAAAATATTTTTTGAATATTTTGGTAATCCTACCATCTAAAAAAAGTTTTTTTCTAACTGATAACTAAACGACCAACATCTTCTTATTAAAAGTTTTATTCGTTAAAAGTCTACTTTTAAAGATCTACTTCTAAAAGACCTATTTGAAGAAACTCTCCCGAATAAAGCCTTAGGTGCCAATTATTATCAAAATAATAATTGCTACGAAATAAATATTGTGATTTGATTTAATTGTTGGCTTTAATTCTCCATGGTGACATGGTATTTGGTGAATTTTGTTATGGAAATTACTTATTTGTCCGAAATATTTTATGTCGAAATTTTCGGTATAACATATCTAATATTGAATGTAAAAAGCAAAATTGATGTTGATATAATGAGTTGTTGAAAAAAAATTGATATAATGAGTTGTTGATAAAAAAAAGATAACATCTTATATATTTATCTAAATTGGACTAGTCTAATGAAAAAAAAAACATTATGTTTGCCTCTCAATCAACATTAATTTACGAGTATTGAGGAATTAAGATGTAGTATTAATTAATTGTTTTGAATATACATCTCACGAAAAGAGTTTATTTCATTTTTATTTTCGAAAATTACCAATTAGGTCTTGAACTTTTTAAAAACAATTCTAAGTTATTTGTGGCTTTTATAAAAGTGACCAAATTGGTCCTTATATTTTTCTCAAGTGTCAAATTAGTCCCTCTAACTAAGTTCCACCAATCAATTTTAATTGCATAGAGGTAAAATTATATTTTATTCCTAAACAATATAATAATGACACATGTACAATTTTTTTTAACTTATGTATATTTTTATTTATTTTATTATTGGGTTCTGATTTTTAATAATTTTGAAAACAATGCATATATAATATTAACAAATAAAAAACAACTATATAAAAATGGTAAAAGATTAAACTGGAAATGACTTGTAGCTTTGTTTATAAAATAAGAGTATAATTGACATTGTCTTACTAAAATATTTTTAGATTTTTTTAGATAATTTTAACTAAAAAAGATACAAATTGTGTTTCATTAATAATATTTTTGGATTTTGTTGTAATTATAATGATGAATTTAATGCATAAAAAATAAAATAACTTCGATATAATATGACAAATAATGGGTATTTACGTACTTTAACTAAAATTGTTAAAGTTAACTATTATATTTAACATATTTAAATCGTTAGAGTGGCTAATCTGGTCACTTCTAAAAAGAGAAGGACTAATTTGGTACTTGAAAAAAAATGTGAAGAACAATTTGATCACTTTTGTAAAAGTCGCAAACAACCTAGAATTTAAAAAAAAATCCAGGACTTGATTAGTAATTACCTTTTTATTTTTATGATTGTGTAACATAATGTAAATAACTTATTTTGACACATGTTGAAAATGAGATAATTTGAAGAAAAAAAATGTGATGGTTTTGTAGTGACGTAATATGAGTGTATACTAATAAAGTAAGAAAAATATGGATGACAATTTGATCAGCATCAGTCCATACCCGAAGCATAACGGTCGGGTTTTAAATCCAAACTTATTATGGCCTGAATTGAGTTTGGGTGTGGGTTTGAAAAAAAAAATCCACACGTTGAAACCGTGAAACTTTAAAAATAATTTATTGTTTATTATTTAAATATTGTAAATATAAACTCTAAATGAAAATTGAAAATATAAAGGAGAATAAAAAATATATATTTCATTCCTTCCAAATTTTAGTATATAAATTATTATATGTCATTTATACAGCAGTGGTTGAACCATTTACTCATGTTTTATAGATGTGAGACAAAAGATTTTTCTTTTATCGCTAATCTAAAAAACATGAGTAAAGAGTTCAATTGTTGTTTATAGAAAAATATTTTCAAACCAAATTATTTAATAAAAACCAGGATAAAGTAGTTGTGAGAAACGAACAGATGAAATGAAATTTAAATTTACAAGAGTCAAGGGACAGAGCAACGACAAGAAGAGTGTTGGGTTGGGTTTCCTCCAAATGTGGAGATGGCCCAAAGAGAGTTTACCATGCATTCATGGTAAAGCCCACATAATATATGTGGATGTCCCAAGAATTTTTAAGTCACTTTATATGTGGTATAAATTAAAACTCTTCTTGAATTAGAGAAGAGTGGCAGGAGAAAAGAAGAGTGGCGTGAGAAAGAAGAGAGAAAGAAAAAGAGAGTGTATAATTTTTTGACTTTTTGAGGTTTCTATTAAGACGCAATCGGAGGTCGATTTGTGGTCCGATCGAGCTCAAATTTTGCAAGCGGGTTCATCACACAAGGGTCTACATTCTGGTTGGTGAAATTTTCAATCGGAGCTCTCTCTGTTGTGATCTTTGCGGTTTCGAATAGGGCTGGACAAAAACAGGGGAGCTGCTGCGCAGGTTTATCCAAAGGGAGATATCTCTTTGATTTGTGGTCCGATTGAGCTGAAATTTATTTGGATAGATTCTTTTCTCTCGTGGTTCTACGATCTGGACGGTTGGATCGTTGATCGAAAATTTCTACAGAAAATTACACACCCAGAACAGTGGATTCTAGTTTGTGAAATCTTATCTCTCTTGTTTTACTTGCAAATATTGCATGTGTTGCCAAGATTAGTTAATCTTGAGATTATTGTTTTATATGCCCCTGATTCAGCTAGAGAGAATTATGTGTATGCCCATTATATTTTGATAGCGGAGATTTTGGAGGACCTGTGGTTTTTACTCCTCAATTCGGGGAGGTTTTCTACGTAAAATTCTTGGTGTTCTTCTGTTTGTGATTGAGCTTGTGGTTGGGTTATTTGCTGCTCCATTTTATTTGCTTCATATTAGGTTCACACAAGAGAGGATACATATTGTTTGTGATTGTTATTTGTGCATTTTATCCAATCAAAGTGGTATCAGAGCCTGGTTTTATTAATCCTGTGCCTTGTGTTGAACAATGGAGGTTAATAAAAGTAGAATGATTAATTTGAATGGTTCTAATTATCATGTGTGGAAGGGAAAAATGGAATACCTTATATATGTTAAAGATTATTACTTGTCTGTGTTTGTGGAACATAAACCCGAAGATAAGAGTGATACTGAATGGACTTTACTCCATCATCAGGTGTGTGGGTATATTAGGCAGCGGGTAGATGATAATGTTTTGAACCATGTCAGTGAGGAAAAACATGCACGTTCTTTATGGAACAAGCTTGAACAACTGTATGCTCGAAAGTCAGGGAACAATAAATTGTTTCTAATAAAGAAGTTGATAGGTTTGAAATACAATGATGGTACTCCTTTATCAGATCACTTGAATGCTTACCAGGGGATTCTTAATCAGTTGGCTGGGATAAATATAAAGTTTGAAGATGAGGTACAAGGGTTATGGCTTCTAGGTACATTACCGGACTCATGAGAGATGTTTAGAACATCGGTATCTAACTCAGCTCAAAATGGTGTTGTTACAATGGATTTGACTAATAACAGTGTTCTTAATGAAGAGATGAGAAGAAAGTCACAGGGTCATTCACAGTCAGAGGTCTTAGTCACAGAAAAGAGGGGGAAGAGTAAGAGTAGAGGTCCGAAGAATAGAGACAGAAGCAAAAGCATGTCCAATAGGTTTGCCAATGTTGAGTGTTATCACTATGGTCAAAAGGGGCATATAAAGAAGTATTGTCGACAACTTAAAAGAGACAACAAAAATGATAAAGGGGAAGAAAAGAAAACTGATGATAGCAATGATATTGATAGTGTTTATGCCATCACAGATGATTTCCTTATTGTGTATGATGATGATGTTGTCAACCTCGCATGTCATGAGACTAGTTGGGTGATTGATAGTGGTGTCTTCATTCATGCTACATCGCGACGAGATTTCTTTACATCTTATACATCTGGAGACTTTGGGGATGTTAAGATGGGTAACAATGGCTTGGCTAAAGCCGTAGGCATGGGAGATGTGTGCTTGGAGACCAATAATGGTACGATGTTGCTTCTGAAAAATGTTAAACATATCCTTGATATTTGCTTGAATTTAATTTCAGCAGGTAAGCTTGATGATGAGGGGTTTTGCAACACCTTTAGTGATGGTCATTGGAAGCTCACTAAAGGTTCTATGATTGTGGCTAGGGGCAAGAAGTGCTCCTCATTGTACTTTATGCAGGTAAAATTTTCTGATTGTATTATCAATACAATGGAGAATGAAAGTACAACAGAGTTATGACATAGAAGACTAGGTCACATGAGTGAGAAAGGTTTGATGGTTTTGGCCAAGAAAAATCTTCTTTCTGGAATGAAGAATGCTCCATTGAAAAAGTGTGCTCATTGCTTGACAGTGAAGCAAACCAGGGTTGCCTTTAAAACGTCCCCTTTTTCAAGAAAGCCAGGTATACTTGATTTAGTATATTCTAATGTTTGTGATCCTATGAAATTAAAAAATCTTGGTAGTGCACTCTATTTTGTGACTTTTATAGATGATCATTCAAGGAAGTTATAGGTTTATACCTTGAAGACAAAAGACTAAGTGTTAGCTGTGTTCAAACAGTTTCAGGCTTCAGTTGTGAGACAGACTGGGAAGAAGTTAAAGTGTATTAGAACTGATAATGGGGGTAAGTATTGTGGTCCTTTTAATGAATATTGTAAATAGTTGGGTATTAGACATCAAAAGACACCTCCGAAGACTTCTCAGTTGAATGGGCTAGCTAAGAGGATGAACAGGACACTATTTGAAAGGGTGAGATGTTTGCTTTCACAAGCACAGTTGCCATGATCCTTTTGGAGTGAGGCTTTGAGTACCGTTGTACACATGTTAAATCTCACACCATGTGTTCATTTGAATTTTGATGTTCCAGCCAGAGTTTGGTCGGGAAAGGATGTTTCCTATAGTCACTTTCGTGTCTTTGGATGTAAGGCTATTGTGCATATTCCCAAAGATGAGAGATCTAAGCACGATGTCAAGACAAGGTGAAACAAATATTATGGTGTGTAATATTAATCTAGAGGGGGGGGGGGGGAAACCAAAGGCTGTTAAGTGCACCACACTCGAACAACGAATCCACTGATGATAAAGGCGTTACAACCTACTCCCGATATATAACCCACTACCACTACCTAATCCCGGTATTAAGTGGACCTAGTCCAATTTGCTTACGCTTGAAACAACCTACTCCCGGATGAAGCGCAAGACTTACTTCTCAATGAAGAGATAAACACCCTATGTGAATATATGATGATATTCAAATAACAAACAAGGCTAGGGTACCTTATATGCTTATCTAGGATAATGAGATGACAATAAATGTAATCCTAGATATCAAGAGCTAAATGACATATCATAAAGCTTAGCTAAACATAGAACAAGCAATCCTATGAAGTTATCATAAAAGTCAAATCAACACATATTGTCATTAAGCATGGCAAAGACTATAATGTAATCACTAAATGCAATCTGAAAATTCCTCATTTGTTGATTGGCTTATTTCGTGAACAACCACATTGTTGGGGTTCATGTAAGGGTAGCTTAGGCTGTCAAGACCTCAAGAGGAAAAGCATCAAAGGTAAAATTGTTGTGCTTACTTACTTTGAAGAGATAATTGCACACACTCACATATTCATGCATAACTCTTGATCTTATGTGTTGAGTGTTCTCTTGAGTGCATTTTAGTTTAATTGACTCTTGTTGACCTATTTGCATCTTGCTATGAAAGTTGTATGTCATACTAGGCATTAAAATAGGATGCAATTTCATCACTCTTGAACTTAGTGTTTTGTGCATTTGAGTGTTGGATAAATAGGCATTACGCTGGTGGTGCGCTACTCGACCAGCGCACCTCACCAGCACAACTTTCACAGGGTCTATCGATAGTGTTACGCCACTGAGCTGCGCTGCTGCACCCGCGCGTAGTTGAAAAATGTAGGCGTGCGCTGGTGGTGCGCTACTCGTCCAGCGCACCTCACCAGCGTAAACTTCCCAAAGGATCTACGCTTGTGTTGCACTACTGGGATACGCCACTCGTCCAACGCCTGTTCTAAAAATAGGTTATGCGCTGGTGGTGCGCTACTCGACCAGCGCACGTCACCAGCGCACCCAGAGGAAGCTGGAACGTTTTTTTCAAAATGACCTCATTTTGATTGGATCTTATATATATATAACTCAATGCCTTAAGGTCGTGTATGAGTTCAGAATATCACATTTCTTTCTTAGAACACATTTCAAAGGAAAAACACTTCCAAGAACTCATTTTTACTCACTCAAAGCATCCCATGTGCATCAAATCTTCATCTTGCATCATCTAAGTTCATTTAGAGTGCATCAATGGATAGGGCTGCTTCATCACATCTTGTTTGGTAAGTTCTTCACTATCTTCTTACAAGCCAAGTGTTTTGCTTACTAAACCATCTCTTTAATTAATTGTATTCTCTTAGAACATTCTTAGATACAAATTAGAGATTGTTGTGATGCCATGATTGAGTGTTGTATTGTGATAGCTTCATAGGATTGTTTGATCTATGTTTAGCGAAGCTATTTGAACATGTCATTTAGCAATTGATATCTAGGATTGCATTAATTGTCATCTCATTATCCTAGATAAACATATAGGGTTTCCTAGCCTTGTTTGTTCATTGAATATCATTATATATTCTCTTACGACACTTTATCTCTTCATTGAGAAGTAAAACTTGTGTTGCTTCCGGGAGAAGGTAGCTTAAAGCACAATCATAATGAACTAGGTTCACTTATAACGGGATTAGGTAGTGGTGGAGGATTAAACCGGGATTAGGTTGTAATTCTCTTATCATTAGTGGATTCGAGGTTCTAGTGTGGCGCACTCATCAGCCCGTGGTTTTTCCCATTTGGAGGGTTTCCACGTATATCTAAAGTGTTTTTACTATTTTCGTATTTATTACACTTGTGATATTATTGTAACCAGCTATGGGCATTTTTGTAATCTTGACCTTTAACGAAAATTGGGTAAATTTGTTTAAAATTTATTCATCCCCCCACTAGATTAATTCTATACACACCATAATATTTGTTTCAATTGGTATCATAGCGGGTTCCTAGACATACATAGGTGATCCTTGCTCATTTTGGTGTGTGTTGCATTTTGGTTGTTTTTGTTGACCATTCATACACTTGCATTCATATCATTCATTCATAAACACAATGAGTGGAAACAGTGGCAATGAGGGAGCTTCCAGCACTATACCTTCACTCCTTACCGGGTTGAATTATGCCTATTGGAAAGGCAAGATGGAGTCGTACATATGCCAAATTCATGACAGGGCATGGATGGCAGTTGAAGATGGCTACACTCCACCCATGATGACTCCCATAGATGGAGGAGATGATGTACTTAAACCAAAGGCTCAATGGAATGCACAATAGTTTGAGGCTTCATAGGAAGGCAATGCATGCCATCCTTTGTGCAATGGATGATAACCAATACAAGTTGGTTCAAAATACTAGAATAGCTAAGGAAGCATGGGACATCCTAGAAGTTGCACATGAGGGAACCGACGTGGTTAAGGAATCGAAGCTTCAAGTTCTCCAAACGCAATTCGAATTGCTCAAGATGGATGAGAACGGGTGCTTCAATGATTTTGAAATAAGGTTGATGGACATTATGAACCAAAGTCATCAACTTGGTGATCATTATTCGGATAGGACGATCAAGCAGAAGATTATGAGATCTCTACCCGATAGGTTTGAGTCTAAGGTGACGGCTTTGGAAGAAAATAGTGGTTACAAGGACATGAAGTCAAGTGAAGTGATTGAGAGGCTTCTAGCATATGAATCTAGGAAATGTCCTAAACCCACACCATTAAAGAAGCAAAAAGATATTGCTTTGAAAACCTCCAAAGTTGAGAATGAGGAAGGTGATGACTCGGATGAAGAGATGGCCTTGTTAATGAGGAAGTTCAAGAAATTCTACAAGTCCGAGAAGAAAGGCTTTGGATCCAAGGGTCAAGACTTGAAGAAAAAGGCTCCCTTCAAGAAGTTTGAGCCTAGGGAAGAGAAGACCGAGAAGAAAAGAGTCCAATGCTATGAATGTGGTGGAATAGGTCACTTTGCCCCGGAATGTGCAAATTACAAGAACAATAAGAAGGGAAAAGTGATGGCTGCCACATGGAGTGAAAGTGATGACTCTAATGAAGGAGATAAGTCTTCGGATGATGAAGAACTCATGGCTAACTTCATAGCATTTACATCCTCTCTTAGGAGTAAAGATGCTAGTGAAGAAGAGAATGATAGTCAAGAGGGAGACTACTCAAGTGATGATTGTTCTTCATCACAAACCACAAATGGAAGTGTGGATAGGATGGATCTCAAGGACTACATGGCTAAGTTTGAGAGCTCAAGATTAAAGAACAAGAATGAGATCAAGAGATTAAAAGAAGAAAACCTAGACCTCTCAACTCAAGTTGACCAACTAAATGAAGAGTTGGAAAGATCTAAGAGGAGTGAAGAAGGGTTGAAGAAAGAGCTTGAAGATGCTAGACAATTATTGGCCAAGATGAATTCTAGCACCAAGAAACTTGACCACATGCTAGATGTTGGAAAGAGGCTAAGTGACAATAAGGGGCTTGGGTTTGAAGATGACAAGATTTCCTCCACTTCAAGTAAGACCATTTTTGTAAGAAGCATGAACTTCAATGGGTCCTCTCCTTATCAAACTCCTAGGAAGAAGCTTGATCTAGGAGAGTGTTCAAGTAGTGCTCAAGTGAAGGTGGCACCAAGAAGCCCACCTCAAGCTCATCCTACAATGGCTCCTTAAGTTAACTTCCCCCAACCAAAAGCTCATAAAGGGAAGGCACCTTCTTGCTCAACAACAAAGAAGGAAAGTTCCTCAACAACAAGCAAGACAACCACAAAGACATGGGAATGCTCCAATGCATCCTCAAGGATATGGTATAATTCCTAACTTTTTACCTACATATCATTTTTGTGGTATTGATGGTCACATTAGACTAAATTGCTTTAGGTATATCAAATTGTGTAGGATTGAAAGCATGATAGAAAAAAAAAGGGCTAGAGCCATGATGCATGAACCTAGGACATCTAGAGCCATGATGCATGATCCTAAGAAACCTAGAGCCATGATGCATGTCATTAGGAAAAGTGGAACACTTTTGCATGATCCTAGGACATTTAGAGCCCATGTACCATTGACCACTAGGAAGAAAAATACTGCACCTAGGTGGATTAGAAAGGATGAACACATTTGCCATGTTGCACAAATTGCTTGAAAGCTCATTCTTGTGATTTTTGGTATTTGGATAGTGGGTGCTCTAGGCACATGACTGGAAATAAGAGTTTCTTTAAGACTCTTGTGATGGAGGAGGGAGGAAATGTTACCTTTGGTGATGGATCCAAAAAGAAGGTCAAAGGAAAGAGAACCATTTCCATTCCCGGATTACCCTCATTGTCCAATGCCTTGTATGTTGATGGCCTAAAAGCCAATTTGATAAGCATTGCACATCTTAGTGATGATTGACTCTCCGTCTTGTTTAGGAAAAATGATTTTTCTATCCTATTGCCTAATGGACAAACCTTGTTAAAAGGTATGAGGTCTAGTGACAATTGCTATTGTCTTGAGGCTAGGAGTGTGTCTTGTAATGTGTCCAAGGATGAACAAATAGAGTTGTGGCATGAAAGACTTGGTCACATGAACTTTAGAGATTTAAGACTCTTAGATAAGTTCAATGTTGTGCGAGGCCTTCCCAAGCTTGGGAAAAAAGTTAATGGTGTTTGTGGACCTTGCCAACAAGGGAAGCAAACCAAAAGTATGCACAAAAAGGGCAAGTATATAACCACCAAAGAACCTCTAGAGCTTCTCCACATGGATCTTATGGGTCCTATGCAAACCGAGAGTTTAGGTGAAAATAGATACATTTTTGTGTGTGTAGATGACTTCTCTAGGTACACATGGAACTATTTCCTTAGAGAAAAATCTGAAACTTTTGACAAGTTTAAAATGCTTTGCTCTAAAATTCAAAATGAAATGAACTCCTAGATTAAAAACATTAGGAGAATTAGGAGTGACCATGTGAAGGAATTTGAGAATGCCCACTTTGAAAACTTTTGCAATAGTCTAGGCATTTCTCATGAGTTTTCGGCTCCTAGGACATCTCAACAAAATGATGTTGTTGAGAGGAAAAATAGGGTTCTTCAAGAAATGGCATGTGTGATGTTGCTTAGCAACAATGTCCCTAGGAATCTTTGGGCCGAAGCCGTCAATACCGCATGCTACATAAGCAATAGAGTTATGGAAAGGTAGGAAGCCAAATGTTAGCTACTTCCACACTTTTGGAAGCAAATGCTATATTTTGAATGACCGTGATCAACTTGGTAAATTTGATGCTAAGAGTGATGAGGGTATCTTCAATGGCTATGCCTTGAATAGTAGAGCCTATAGAGTTTTTAATCTAAGAACTAGGACTATAATGGAATCATCTAATGTTGTCATTAATGATACTAGGCTCAAAACTAATGACCATGAGAAAGAGGTAGATTTAGTTGATGACTCTCATTTGGAGAAGGTAGTTGATATCTCTAATGTTGAAAAGGCTAATCTTGATGATGACATAGCACAACTTAGTGATAGGATTCCTCACTTGGACTGAAAAGAACCTGCTCCATGGGTTAGGAAACTTCATGACAAATATGACATTATTGGTGAAGTTAGTGAGGGTGTTAGGACTAGGCATCAAATGTCTAATCTTATTAGCTACACTTGCTACACCTCTCAAATAGAACCCAAGAAAATTGATGAAGCCTTAAAAGATTAATTTTGGGTTCTTGTTATGTAAGAAGAGCTTAACCAATTTGAAAGGAATGAGGTTTGGACTTTAGTTCCTAGGCCTAAGAATACCAATGTGATAGGCACCAAATGGGTATATAGGAACAAATCCGATGAGGATGGTAGCATTGTGAGAAATAAGGCTAGGCTTGTAGCACAAGGATACTCTCAAATTGAGGGTATTGACTTTGAGGAGACATTTGCTCCCGTTGCTAGGATTGAGTCAATTAGGCTTCTTTTATCCATTTCTTGTTTGTACAAGTTCAAATTATATCAAATGGATGTTAAGAGTGCCTTCCTCAATGGTTTCTTGCAAGAGGAAGTATTTGTTGAGCAACCCAAAGGGTTTTTGGATCCTCACCACCCTAACCATGTCTATCACCTCAAAGAAGCTTTGTATGGGTTAAAACAAGCACCTAGGGCTTGGTATGAGCGTCTCACTCAATATCTCATAGACAATGGCTACACTAGGGGTAGTGTTGACAAGACTTTATTCATCAAGAAAAACAAAGATGAGCTCTTTATAGCTCAAATCTATGTTGATGATATAATCTTTGGCTCCACCAATGACACCAAAGTCCAACAATTTGTTGATGTCATGTCTCATGAATTTGAGATGAGTCTTGTTGGTGAGTTAAGTTACTTTCTAGGTTTACAAATTAAGCAAATGGATGATGGGATTTTCATATCTCAAGCTAAGTATGCCAAAAACCTAGTGAAGAAATTTGGCCTTGAAAGTGCCAAACATTGTGATACACCCATGAGTACCACTTTAAAGCTAAGCAAGGATGCTAGTGGTAAAAGTATGGACCAAACTTTATATCATGGCATGATTGGACGCTTGCTCTATTTGACCGCAAGTAGGCCCGATATCTCCTTTAGTGTGGGTATGTGTGCTAGGTACCAAGCAGATCCTAAGGAGTCCTATCTCTCTTCTGTTAAGAGAATCATTCGATATGTGAATGGGAAATCCAACTATGGGATTTGGTACTCTTTTGACACTAATGCTAGTCTTGTAGGCTTTAGTGATGCAGATTGGGCAGGAAATTGTGATGATAGGAAAAGTACATCGGGTGGTTGCATTTTCCTTGGGAACAATCTTGTCTCTTGGTTTTGCAAGAAGCAAAATCCGATTTCCTTGTCCACGGCTGAGGCTGAATACATTGCTGCTGGGAGTGGATGCACAGAACTCCTTTGGATGAAGCAAATGCTAGTCGACTATTGATTCAATCAAGGTACTCTTACTCTCTTTTGTGATAACATGAGTGCAATTAACATTTCAAAGAATCCGGTTTAGCATTCTAGGACTAAGCATATTGACATCCGTAATCATTTCATTAGAGAACTAGTTGAGAGCAAATGCATTGTCCTTGAGTATGTAGGTACCAATGATCAACTAGCGGATCTATTTACTAAACCCTTAGATGCTACTAGATTCAAGACTCTTAGTAGATCTATTAGGATTTTTTCAATGGAGTGATGGGTTGTGGTTTTTGACCCCATATGGGGAACTCAAGCAAAGTGTACACTTGTTGCATGCAATCTTTTATTAAATATGTTTATGCCTCTTTATTGATTGCTTGAGTAGCTTTGTTGCACTTATAGTATATTGTATTTTCTTAAATAAGTGTGAACTTTGCTTTGATTACAATCCATGTCATATTTATGTTCAAACATGCATTTTTGGACTGGGAGATATACATTGGAAGTACATGTTGAATGATTTGATAATGAAAAATGGACATGCTAATGAAAAATGATAAAGCATGATTTGATGATTGCAATTGTTAAATGCAACACATTGTGTGAAAATGCTAGTGAGACTAAAATGTTTAATCAATGTCTCTCTATCTTTATTAGTTGAACATGGCTATTATCATACGGGTATCCTCCCGGAAAAATCAAATAGGGTGCAAAGTTGCTCATGCCATGTTTAGTTTATAAAGTTGGATATAGTGCTTTTAAAACTTAATATTTATAAGAACTCTATATCCTTGCTTCTCTCATGAAAAATGGTGAAATTTGTTTGAATTATATTGGAAACCTTTGTCATTTGCTTTGCCAAATACCATTGTTTTTTGAACTTGAATGCAACATGTCTTGTATGCAAAGCACTTTTTTGTATCACACATTGTCTTTCAAATAAATATCCTTGTGTCTCTTTTATCAATTGAGGTTGCATAAATGTGGCTTTTATAATTATACAACAATCTTGTATGCTTTTTTCTTTCTTTGCCTTGAGTGACCCGGTTAGGGACTTCTCATTTGTCTATATCATGACAAAAAGGGGGAGTAGCATTGACCTAGCATTGTGATGTTAGGGGAGTAACATGTGTTGGCTTTGAGGGGGGGAATTGCTTGTTTGAGGGGGAGCATTGCATGAGCATTTCATGATATCATACTCATATTTCTAAATACAAATGCTTTTGTTTTATAGTCACTTGATCTTCTCACATGCACTTGGTTTGGAAAGTGTATTTGTGCTTGCCTTGTGTGTAGGGTTGATAGTTCTACAAGAGATTGAAGACTTGAAGTTTTTTTTTATGTTTATCTCTTTGTAATGTAGAATATCTTCCCGATGTTTTTCTATTTTGTTTTGTGAGGATCAATGTGAGAGGTGGTTTTGTCACGAAATAGCCAAAGGGGGAGATTGAAAAGTCCTCATTTGTTGATTGGCTTATTTCGTGAACAACCACATTGTTGGGGTTCATGTAAGGGTAGCTTAGGTTGTCAAGACCTCAAGAGGAGAAGCATCAAAGGTAAAATTCTTGTGCTTACTTACTTTGAGTGTTCTCTTGTGTGCATTTTAGTTTAATTGACTCTTGTTGACCTATTTGCATCTTGCTATGAAAGTTGTATGTCATACTAGGCATTAAAATAGGATGCAATTTCATCAATCTTGAACTTAGTGTTTTGTGCATTTGAGTGTTGGATAAATAGGCATTGCGCTGGTGGTGCGCTACTCGACCAACGCACCTCACCAGCGCAACTTTCACAGTGGTCCGTCGCTAGTGTTGCGCCACTTAGCTGCGTTGCTGCACCCGCGCGTAGTTGAAAAATGTAGGAGTGCGCTGGTGGTGCGCTACTCGTCCAGCGCACCTCACCAGCGTAAACTTCCCAAAGGATCTACGCTAATGTTGCACTACTGGGATGCGCCACTCGTCCAGCGCCTGTTTTAAAAATAGGTTATGCGCTGGTGGTGCGCTACTCGACCAGCGCACGTCACCAGTGCACCCAGAGGAAGCTGGAACTTTTTTTTCAAAATGACCTCACTTTGATTGGATCTTATATATATATAACTCAATGCCTTAAGGTCGTGTATGAGTTCAGAATATCATATTTCTTTCTTAGAACACATTTCAAAAGAAAAACACTTCCAAAAACTCATTTTTACTCACTCAAAGCATCCCATGTGCATCAAATCTTCATCTTGCATCATCTAAGTTCATTTAGAGTGCATCAATGGATATGGCTGCTTCATCACATCTTGTTTGGTAAGTTCTTCACTATCTTCTTACAAGCCAAGTGTTTTGCTTACTAAACCGTCTCTTTAATTAATTGTATTCTCTTAGAACATTCTTAGATACAAATTAGAGATTGTTGTGATGCCATGATTGAGTGTTGTATTGTGATAGCTTCATAGGATTGTTTGATCTATGTTTAGCGAAGCTATTTGAACATGTCATTTAACACTTGACATCTAGGATTGTATTAATTGTCATCTCATTATCCTAGATAAGCATATAGGGTTTCCTAGCCTTGTTTGTTCATTGAATATCATTATATATTCTCTTAGGACACTTTATCTTTTCATTGAGAAGTAAGACTTGTGTTGCTTCCGGGAGTAGGTAGCTTAAAGCACAAGCATGATGAACTAGGTTCACTTATACCGGGATTAGGTAGTGGTGGAGGATTAAACCGGGATTAGGATGTAATTCTCTTATCATTAGTGGATTCGAGGTTCTAGTGTGGCGCACTCATCAGCCCGTGGTTTTTCCCATTTGGAGGGTTTCCACGTATATCTAAAGTGTTTTTACTATTTCCGTATTTATTACACTTGTGATATTATTGTAACCAGCTATGGGCATTTTTGTAATCTTGACCTTTAACGAAAATTGGGTAAATTTGTTTAAAATCTATTCACACCCCCCCCCCCCCCCCCAGATTAATTCTATACACACCAAAATATTTGTTTCACAATCAATGAGTCCTAAGCAATATCTAAATGCAAAGCATAGAGATTTAGCTAGAACTTATCAATACCATCAATCCTAGCTATCACAATACAACACTCAATCATGTCATCACAACAATCTCTAATTTGTATCTAGAAAATGTTCTAAGAGCATACAAATAATTAAAGAGAAGGTTTAGCAAGTAAAACACTTAACTTTTAAGAAGATAATGAAGAACTTACCAAACAAGATGTGATGAAGCAACCCTATCCATTGATACACTCTAAATGAACTTAGATGATGCAAGATGAAGTTTTGATGCACATGGGAATGCTTTGAGTGATTAAAAATGAGTTCTTGGAAGAGTTTTTCCTTTGAAATGTGTTCTAAGGAAAATATGTGATGTTCTGAACTCATACATGACCTTAAAGCACTGAGTTATATATATATATATATATATATATATATATATATATATATATATATATATAAGATCCAAACAAAGTGAGGTCGTTTTGGAAAAAACGTTCTAGCTTCCTCTGTGTGCGTTGGTCGAGTAGCGCACCACAAGCGCACCACAAGCGCACAACCTATTTTTACAATAAGCGTTGGACGAGTGGCGCATACCAGTGACACAACACAAGCGCAGATCTTCTGGAATGTTTGCGCTGGTGGGGCTGCGCTAGACGAATAGCGCACCACCAGCGCACACCCACATTTTGCAACTTTGTGTGGGTGCAGCAGTGCAACCCAGTGGCACAACACATGAGACAACTCACTGGAATTTTGCGCTGGTCGAGTAGCACACAACCTAATTTCAACACTCAAACATACAATTTTAACAAGTTCAAGAGTGATGAAACATGCATCCTATTCTAATGTCAAACATGACATAAAACATTTAATTACAAGATGCAAATAAATCAATAAGAGTCATCAAAATGCACACAAGAAAACACTCAACTTATAAGAATTAAAGTTATGCATGAATTTGTGAGTGTGTGCAACTATCTCTTCAAAGTAAGTAAGCACAAGAATTTTACCTTCGGTACTTCTCCTCTTGAGGTCTTGAGAGCCTAAGCTACCCTTACATAATACCTAAAAAATGTGATTTGTTCACGAAATAAGCCAATCAACAAATGGGGACTTTACACAAGGCAGTGTGTATTTATTGGTTATGGCCAAGATGAGTTCGGCTACATGTTTTATGATCCAGTGCAAAAAAATCTTGTAAGAAGCTGAGATGTTGTGTTTATAGAAGACCAAACCATACATGATATTGAGAAGACAGATAAAACAGATTCTCTATATGATGATGATTTGATAGACGTGGATCCAGTTCCTCTGACACATGTGCCAGTACAGGTTAGAGATGAAGTTCAGGATGACCAGAATGGTACAGTTGATGTTGATACTCAGACACAGGTTGAGATTGATGATGACATTCATGAGCAGTCAGCAGTACCAAAAGTTTTACCGGATGTACCACTCAGGAGGTCTACCAGAGATCGCCAACCTTCCACACAGTATTTGTTGATGAGTATGTGTTACTGATTGACAGGGGAGAGCCCGAATGTTATGCAGAAGCCATGGAAGATGAACACAAAAGGCAGTGGGTTGATGCCATGAAAGATGAGATGAAGTCACTGCATGAAAATCATACATTTGAGTTGGTAAAGTTGCCTAAAGGAAAAATAGCTTTGAAAAACAAGTGGGTTTACAGGGTGAAGTAAGAACAACATACCACACAACCACAATACAAAGCTAGATTGGTCGTCAAGGGATTTAGTCAGAAGAAATGTATTGATTTTGATGAGATTTTTTCTCCGGTTGTTAAAATGTCATCTATTCGTGTGGTTTTGGGTCTAGCAGCTAGTCTTGATTTGGAGATTGAGCAGATGGTTGAGAAAACTGCTTTTCTCCACGGTGACTTAGACAAGGAAATTTATATGGAGCAGCCAGAGGGTTTCAAGGTAAAAGGAAAAGAGAATTATGTGTGCAAGCTGAGGAAAAGCCTTTATAGTTTAAAGCAAGCACCAAGACAATGGTATAAGAAGTTTGAGTCAGTTATGGGGGAGTAAGGCTACTGGAAAACAACTTCTGATCATTGTGTTTTGTATAGAAATTCTCTGATGATGATTTTATTATATTATTACTTTATGTTGATGACATGTTGATTATTGATAGAAATTCTTCAAGGATTGACAGGTTGAAGAAGCAGTTGAGTAAAGCTTTTGCTATGAAGGATTTAGGGCCAACAAAGCAAATTCTTGGCATAAGAATTCATCGTGAGAGGAATGCCAAGAAGTTATATCTGTCATAGGAGAAGTACATTGAAAAGGTACTTCAGAGGTTCAATATGGACAAATCTAAAGCGGTTAGCTCTACTCTTGCTACCCATTTTAAGCTAAACATCGAGCAATGTCCCTCTACAAATGTAGGGAAGAAAGACATGGAAAGGGTTCCATATGCTTCAGCAGTGGGAAGTTTGATGTATGCAATGGTATGTACAAGGCCAGACATAGCCTATGTTATTGGTATTGTTAGTCGCTTCTTGTCCAATCCTGGGAGAGAGCATTTGAATGCAGTTAAGTGGATTATGAGATATCTACGGGGTACTTCCAGTTTGAGACTTGGTTTTGGCAATGATAAGCCATTGATAGTTGGCTATACAGATGCAGATAGGGCAGGAGATGTGGACACTCGTAAGTCTACTTCTGGTTTCTTGATTACTTTTATAGGGGGAGCTGTTGCTTGGCAATCAAGGTTACAGAAATGTGTTGCACTTTCTACAACCGAAGCGGAATTCATTGCAGCAACCGAAACATGTAAAGAGTTATTGTGGATGAAAAGGTTTCTACAAGAGCTTGGTTTCAAGCAACAGAGGTATATAATATTTTGCGATAGTCAAACCGCAATTCACCTTAGTAAGAATTCTTCTTTTCATGCAAGATCAAAGCACATTGATGTGAGGTATCATTGGATAAGAGATGCTATTAATGACAAGTTGTTTGAACTTGAGAAAATCCATACCAATCACAATGGCTCTGATATGTTAACAAAGGCACTACCGAGGGAGAAGCTTAAAGCTTGTTGTTCGATCACCGAGATGGCGAATCCCTCCACCTAGTCGGAAAGGGGGAGATTTGTTGAGTTGGGTTTCCTCCAAATGTGGAGATGACCTAAAGAGAGTTTACCATGCATTCATGGTAAAGCCCACATAATAAATGTGGATGGCCCAAGGACTTTTAAGTCACTTTATATGTGGTATAAATTAAAACCCTTCTTGAATTAGAGAAGAGTGGCAAGAGAAAAGAAGAGTGGCGTGAGAAAGATGAGAGAAGGAAAAAGAGAGTAGAGAATTTTCTGACATTCTGAGGTTTCTTTTCAAATGCAATCGGAGGTTGATTTGTGGTCCGATCAAGCTCAAATTTTGCAGGCGGGTTCATCACACAAGGATATAAATTCTGGTCGGTGAAATTGTTAATCGGAGCTCTATGTTGTGAGTTTTGTGGTTTTGAATAGGGCTGGACAAAAACAGGGGAGTTGCTGCGCAGGTTTATCCAAATGGATGTATCTCTTTGGTTTGTGGTCCGATTGAGCTGAAATTTGGATAGATTCTTCTTCTCTCATGATTCTATGATCTGACGGTTGGATTGTTGATCAAAAATTTCTACAAAAAATTACACACCCAGAACAGAGGATTCGAGTTTGTGAAATCCTATCTCTCTTGTTTTACTAGCTAATATTGTATGTGTTGCCAAGATTAGTTAATCTTGAGATTATTGTGTTATATGCCTCTAGTTCAGCTAGAGAGAATTATGTGTATGCCCATTATATTTTGATAGTGAAGATTTCGGAGTACCCGTGGTTTTTACTCCTCAATTCGGGGAGGTTTTCCACGTAAAATTCTTACTGTTCTTGTGTTTGTGATTGCTCTTGTGGTTGTGTTATTTGCTGCTCTATTTTATTTGCTTCCTATTATGTTCACACAAGAGAGGATAAATATTGTTTGTGATTGTTATTTGTGCATTTTATCATATCAAAGAGAAACTAGGCCATAAAAATAAATAAAAATTATGGACCTTACCAACTTGATTTTGTTGCACCCGACGAAAAACTTTCATGAACCATTTCACAAAGTATGTGTCCGAACAGTCCAAAGTCTTGATAGTTAGCTTTCGATTTTCTAGTAAAAAAATCGATGAAAATGAATATGTAAACTATTATGAGGTGAGGATTGAACATAGTATAAATTTTTCATTTTGCACTCAATGACGGAACAAGAGAAGTTGATGGGAGCTGGACTGTACGGCGACAAAAGTTGAAGAGATTAATTGATGAAGAGAGGAGAATGAGTTGGAGAGGAAGAGAAATTGAGTGGAGGCAGTTACATGTTTGTTATGAAAATAAAGAAAAACGAAGAGGAATTGAAGATATGCAAACGAGTTTGTGAGGGTAAGGGGGGAAGGGGTGGAGTAGGTTTAAGTATTTTTTTTTTCTTATGAAATATAAAGGTATTAGATTGTTAGAGTTTGAGGAAAAAAATTATATATATATATATATATATATGAAAGTTGGGTTTGGTTCAGTTTTGGATTTCGATACCTAAATTGCCAAATCTTACAGGAACCGAACATGGACCAACTTTTAACCACAACCGACCCAAACACCCTAGAATTGGTTCCAGGTCAGTTCATGCTATGTTTTCCAACGTCAATTTTAGTCGTGAATTTTGACAATGTTTTCGAAATTAACCAATACTCTTGTTTGATAATTACAATGTTTGTATTTTATAGAGAAAACTCTTATTCAAACTACAATGTTTGTTTTTTATAGAGAAAACTCTTATAGCATCTCACATCGTACTCCAAAATAGAGTATGCACTCTAAAATAAAGTATCACATAATACCACTGTACTCTAAATTTTTATCTCTAATAATTTTTTTTTTAGAGTTTGTATGCTATGACCTCCATATATGAAGTACCAAAACGGAAACTCTAAATTTACTTTTAACAATTTATATTCTATTTTTATCTCGTCCATAAATATAAACAAATATTTGATATTTATAAGATTTTTACTTTAAAAAAAAGTAATAAGTTTTAATTTATAAATCCTATTATCTTAACAATTTATACCATTAGAAATATCCCATCTAGATCTTTAAAATGAGACTGATATTGAATATGGGTTCAAAATTTTTCTAGCACTCTATAATCCCCTACTTTTAAGACTTAAATCTTAAGAACACTTAAAATGTATTTCCGATAAAATATCTCTAAAATACAATCACAAAAACAAATCTTGTATTTTTTTTTTCGAGACTTAATTTCGTGTTTCCGAGACTTATTTTAACATTTTTGAGACTTATTTTGTATTTCTGATACTTATTTAGGTATTTCTGAGATTTATTTGGATATTATCAAGATTTATTTTGTATTTCCGAAACTTAGTTTGTAATTTTCGAAATTTATTGAGTATTTTTACAAATTCCAAAACTTATTGTGCAAAATACAAAATCTTCCAAGTATTTTTTTTCATCTTATTCATCGATCTCCAATGGAAGTCGAACAGACTTCTGTAGTCGATTGGATCTACAATTAATTAAATCGTTGAGCTGGACACTAGCAACCTGTAAAACAAGAGAAAAAGTAGAGCAGTGGTCGAACCAAATGATAAGGTGATCCTTTTGGGGACTCTTCGAAACTCAAGTCAGTATTATGTGATAAAGTAAATAAAAATTGAAATAGAGATAAACATACCATGGGTTCAACGTATCTTATCAAGCAAGGAGTTGGACGCTCTGTATCGACGACATTAATATCGAGTTGGCACTGGAGACTGCTATTAGCTTCGTTCCTATGTTCGTCCAGGCTATGCTTGACTTTAGCTTGAATAAGAGTGTAAGTCTACTTGCTAGGCGTTGAGATAGGAATATTAAATGAAAGGAGATAATTGTGGAGCTATGGCTTCACATGAGTGAATTGTCAGAAAACATGACCCCTTTTCTCTAAGAAGGGGTTTGATATTTATAGTGAAGGCCTCAAGGCTTCAACATCCATCCCATTTTTGTGGAGGCATAGATCTTGATCCCTTAATTGCCCATTTTGATTGTAACGAATCTGGCAATAAGGGACATGCCTGCTCTGGTTTCACATTATGATTTGTACATCGTTCGATATATGATAAATGTGTGGTCAAGGCTATTTGATGGCTCGTTTTGACCAGGTTTTAGGTTGCCCTGCTGCTATGATGTGTTGGGTTAGACTTAGGACCCGTTTCTACATGGGATTTCTTACCCGGTTTTTAGGCCTTTTGTCTAGTAGGTTTGCAATCTTATGGAAAAAACTTAAGACCTAGTATAATTCGATTTTGCACAAAATACATACAAAAGTGATGCAATTATGCTAAAACCATATTAAAATAACTGTTTGTAACTCAATTAATGAAAAAAAATGAAAGAGATTTACACATCTTAAACCGATTTATAGCATATCGGAAAAGTTTTTCTTCAATAACTTATTCACATTTTTAACACAATTTCGAGATCAAACCTTCCTCTAATGGGTCGGTTTGCAGGAATAATAATGTAGTTGTTTTAGTTATTCGATTTACAGGAACAACAATTAATTTTATGAGGAAAGAGAGAGATAGAAGAAGGAAGAACATGTTAGAAAAAAATTAATAGAAATATTGATGTTGGAGGTATTTTTATAATTTATGGATATACATTGAAAATTATTTAAAAATATGGTTATTAAAGGGCCGTTTGGTATGATGTGATCTTTGTATGGGAATGAGAATCTAATAGCATTTCCATATTTGATAGAAGGTTTTGGTTTTTTATTTCATGGGAAAGTGAATCTCATGGGAATTACATTACCCACCAACGGGGTAATATGAAACCCACCCCAATAGGTGGGTTTCACGTTACCTCCATCTGATTTCTATCTTGGAACCCACCCTCATTAAAAACAATTATTATTATTTTATTTCTTCTTCGTTCTTCTTCAATTATCATTCTGAGTTGTGTCTAATGCTTTAAAGCATCTCTTTCTCTTCATGCAACTTTTGAAATTCAACACCAAAATCTCCAATTTCTTTTCACTGAAATCCATAATCCTTAACCTCATATTCTTCAATTTTCCATCACACAAACCCTAGATTAAATCTTTTCCTCTTCAATTCACCCTCAAACCCCATCTTGACAATCGATCAATTTTTCAAAAACCAAAACCCAACAATTGATCAATTTTTTAAAAGATTACATAAAAGTTGCTTTTGTGTTTTGATTTGTACAAACTACATAAGGATCCTTACAGAGTAAACAATTGTGAGCCAGAACCAAGTGCATCAGCAAACAAAGATTTGTATTTGGGGAAACGAAACACATCACCATGAATGTACTTCCATCTCGTCTCTTCTTAGTCATCAGCAGCTTCCTCATCATGTCCATACGTTTCAAAAAGGGTTCAAAACTTAAATGACACTTAATAGAGGTGGCATTGCAATAATGTCACTGCTTTAATAACTTATGTTTAAAAGACATATATTTTGGTGAACGAACAAAAATACCATCAATAGTTGTTTCATATCAAAAAAAAATTCATTAATTTTACAGTAATAGAGTTGTGAAGTAGAGAGAAAGTCTCGTTGAAACTCAGACAATCACTCGAACGTCGACGGAGTGGCACTATGTAGGTGCATTCAGGGGTCGAGCTTGTAAAAGTTTCGAAGCCTTTAATAAAAAAGCTCGAACCTTCAATAAAAAATTACAAAAAAATGTCCGATCATGTTTTAAAAAGCTAGGGTGTTCAACAAAAAGCTTGGAGCTTTGAAAAATAAGCTCACAGCTTGGAAAAAAAAAAGCTTGAACATTTACAAAAAAAAAACTCAAACCTTAAAAAAAAAAAGCTCGAACCCTTACAAAAAAGGTCGAACCTTTGAAAAAAGCTTCGATCATATTAAAAAAAAAACTCGATTTAACTAAAAAAACTTCGAGCATTTTTTAATTTGTCCGAGCTTTTTTACATTGGTCCAAGCTTTTTTTTATGTCTCCGAACTTTTTTTAACTGGTGAAAATAAGTTTATAATCTTGGATAAAAACACTCGAGCCCTTAAGAAAAAAGCTCGAACACTTAAGAAAAAAACTCGACCCCTCACAAAAAACTCGTTCCTTTACAAAAAAAACTTGAAGACTTTACACAAAGGCTCAGAGATTCAAAATTCAAAAGTTCAAACTTCACAATACCAGCTTCATGTTCACTCGACTCAGACAACAAATCATAAGGAATGAATAAATTGTTAAAAGACTCAAAATATCTTGTTGTGCTAAAACACGTTGACTTTCAGACAAGTTGTAGATCGATTTACAGACAAGTTTATTAGAGAGAGAGAGAGAGAAGTTACTGCTTTCAGTGATTAAAGTGTGGAGATAGAAGTACAAAGAAAATTAAAAATTTATTATTTAAAGGCAATTTGGGTAGTTCACTATAATAGGTGTCTTTTAAACTTAACTTATTAAAACAGTGACATCAGTGCAACGCACCCAAAAAAATATGACATTTCTCACCATTTCCACCTTTCAAAAATCAAATACATCTTTAGTAAGAACAAAATGAATGAAAAGACATATTAGTAAATATGCATACAAATATGTTTGGGGGGAGGTTCCCCTGCCCCTACCCCATCCCCCATTTTTAATCTTAATATTTTTCTATCTAAAATCCGAAATTTAGAATTCGCGAATTGAAATTCGATCATTCAAATCGTTTAATTCACTCAGTTTTGATATCCAATCAAATAAATAATCTAAAATATATAATTGATTTAATTTAATCCAAAATTAATCAAAATAATTATAGCAATATAGTATTACACCTAAATATATATGAGATATGGGTAGAGAGTAAATAAATAATAGAGTTAAAGTTTTTTTTTTTTTAAGAAAATGAAAGTACAAATATAAAAATATATATAGGGAAATGGGCCCCCACCCCACCCCCATTTAGGTTTTGAAGGCAAAATTTGCCTCCACCCCCACCCCCACCCCCACCCCCAAACCTCATTTGGGGGTAAAATTTGCTCCCAAATGGGGGTAGGGTCCCATGGGGGAAATGCTCATCCCTATGTGGCAACGAAGAAGATAATGGACTTTGATTTTTTTTTTATAATTATTTTAGTTTTTAATAAGAGCATCTCCAATGCTATTATGAATTTGGAGAAAATGGAATGCCACATAGGATAGACACTAAAGAAGTTGGAAAAACTCTCTTTAATGCAATTATCTAAGTTGAATATGGAGATGATGTGGCAAAAATAAATTTGGAGAATATGGAGTTAGAAACTCACATAGAAATGCTAACTAGGATTTCTAACTCTTTCCATCAATAATATTAAAGCTCATTTAATTGCAAAATAAAATAGAATAGAGAATGTAATAATTGTTTTATTATGACTGGTCATAAAATAAATATATATTTAACTTTAAATAATTATATTGGAGATATGAATATGTATTTCTCTAGGGTTTGTTTTCAAAAGTGGGCCCATAGTGAATAGAAATATTGATGTTACACTATTTATAAACTCAAAATTACATATTTGCATTGGAGCTGCTCTAAAAAAATAAATTCTCATGTACAACCAAACATTAGTACTTGATATTCCTAGGAACCCGACATAATATTTCCAAGTACAACCAAACACATATATACAGGTTTCACAGAAATCACATTACTGTATTTAACTTTCTCAGGAATCGTATTATTTTGATTACCATATACTAAATGGCCCATAACAATTAAACTTTCGTATATGGTTGATTTTTTTTCCCATGTTAGATATGGTCATTTTTAGCAATTTCTACTTATATTATTTATATATTAATAATTATAAGTTAGGGAGTTAAAATAAAGACCGAAACATGTTTATTGACATTAAAAACTTCCAAATAAAAATTATAATAACATAAACACATTAAAATAAGGCAAGTGGGATTTTTATGTTTATAACTTTATATTAGTGCATGAATGTGATTTTTGTGAGAAAAATTAGTCTAAAATTCGAGAGAGAAAACTAAAAGCATCTCCAATGCAAATATACATTTTTAGTTTCTAAATAGTGTCACATCACCATTTCTATTCATTATGAGCCCACTTTGGAAAATATATATATATAAATGCATATTCACATCACCAATGCAATTATATAAAGTTAAATATGCATCTATTTTATAACCAATCATAATAAAAAAATTATTATATTCTCTCTCCTCATTTATTTTAGCTTTAATATTATAGGTGGCAAGAGTTAGAAATCTTAGTCAGCATTTCTAAGAGAGTTTTGACTAAGAGCATCTCCAATGTAAATATGCATTTGGAGAAAATTGATTGCCATGTAGGATAGATAGTTACAAAGTTAGAAAAACTCTCTATAATACAATTATCTAACTTCAATATGGAGATGATGTGGCAAACAAAAAGTTAGAGAATATGGAGTTAAGTTTCTAATTGTAGAAACTCTCCTAGAAATACTACTAGGATTTCTAACTCTTTCCAGCAATAATATTAAAGCTCATTTAATTGTAAAATAAAAGAGGAAAGATAATGTAATAATTGTTTTATTATGATTGGTCATAGTATGAAAGCATATTTGATTTTATATAATTGCATTGGAGATGTCAATATGCATTTCTAAAAAAAAAAATCAAAAGTAGGCTCATAATGAATAGAAATACTGATGCGTCACTATTTAGAAACTCAAAAATAAATATTTGCATTGAAGATGCTCTAAGATTTCTAAGAGAGTTTCTAGAATTAGAAACTGAACTCCATATTCTCTAACTTTTTGATTGTCACATTATCTCCATATTGAAGTTAGATAATTGCATTGGAGAGTTTTTCTAACTTTTAAATATCTATCCTATGTGGCAATCAATTTTCTCCAAATGCATATTTGTATTGATGATGCTCTAAAATAAAAGATGATAACAAATTTATGCAATTATAATGTAATTTTTTTTTAAAATAAAAGTAATTTTTTAAAAAATGGAGTTAACACATAGTTGAAAAATAAAATTATCATAAAAATAATTAATTGAAGAAATTAAAAAATATGTAAAGTTTTTACTTAGATATGAAATATGAAAGAAATATATCATTTTGGAAATCTAATTTTATTATATATATAATTTTAAGACTTTTAAACCATTTTTATTACATGGGATGTGATGAGATATGAGTAAAAATGGTTATACGCCTGTGTTTGTTGTTTGTATGCAATTTTTTAATATCATATAAGTTTTTTTTTATCTCACATTGGTGGATTAATTAGTCCCACCAGAATTTTTTCCCTATTTTTTTTTCCTTTTTCCTTTCTCTTTTTAATTTTTTTATTACAAAATAAATATCTGTTAATAATTAATAAAATATTTTACTTTAAAAATAAATTTTTTCAATATTAATCATGAAAATAAATATTATTTTGTTTAAAATTGGTTTTAAATATTTAAATTATTTTTAAATAAAAAATTTAATTTTTTAATCTTTTTTTTTCAAAATTTAATTTTAATAATTATCTTATCTAGTCCAATTCTATACATTCATTTTATCTAGATGAGGTGAGTCTATTTAGTCCAATATTATTAAAAAAATCTTGTTCTTTTAAAAAAAAATATATAAAATTATATATTAAATAAATATAATATAGGGCTCGAAAAATTAGTGGCACTATTTGGGGGGTATTGTGAAAATATCATCACTTTACTAATGTATGTTTAAAAGACACAATATAACGTGATCAGACGAAAATACCCCGAATTATTGAAAAAGAGATAAAGTTATTGTTTTCAAAGTCTGAGAAAAGCAAGAGTGAGAAAGAAACTGACAGGAAGCTAATCGATGACAACAAAATCGACGGCGAAGTGACCGGAACAAGAGAACACCAGATTTGTTGCGATCGACAGAGGTAAGTTCAGTTTGTTTGTTTTTTCCTCTATTTTGATGTTCATAACTTGCAATTGCATGTTAGACTTGTGTTTTGTTATTGAAATTGTAGATTAAGGTTGGAAAAAAACATCTGAGAATGGTTATGGTTTAGGTTTGGGTCTAGGTTAGAGTTTGAAATGATGTTGAATATATTTTGAGGAAGAAGAAATTTTGGGTATCGAGGTTTTTCATTTGAAAATTATGTTTAGTTAAATCGAGTATTTTTTAAGTGAAATCGAGGGTTTTTGGAACAAGATCGAGATTTTTTTTTCAAAGAATCGATGATATTTTTGAAAGGATCGAGCATTTTTCAAAGGATCGAGAATATTTTTCAAATGATGGAGGATATTTTTCAAAGGATCGAGATTTTTTTTCAAAGGATCAAGAACTTTTCAAAGGATCGAGAATATTTTTTCAAGGATCGAGAATGTTTTTCAAAGGATAGAGAATTTTATCAAAGGATAGATAATATTTTTCAAATGATCGAGAATATTTTTGAAATGATTGAGAATATTTTTGATAGAATCGAGAATACTTTTCAAAGAATCGAGACTTTGAATATATGAAATCGAGTTTTTTCCAGTTTACTTATGTATTGTTTCTGTGACATTGCAGATGAGGAACATGTGGAATGATTTCCTTAAAACTCCAGAGGGAGATTGGTACAAGGGAAAACTGACTCGACACGACCGTTTTAAAGTCCTCGCCCTTATAGACGATGCACTGAACTGGGTCCCTAAAGATTTTACTGTTGAGGACCGGCAACGGTCCATGGCGTCCTGTTTTGGGCGTTTCATGTCGATGTATCGAGGGATGATATTTTCGGATGGTGTTATCCATCGGTTGCTGTTGCGGGAGTTGGACCATAACGGGCCAACATATGGGATGTGGTTCCTGTTAATGAACCATTTGGTGAGGTTTTCAAAGGTGAAATTTTACCTTATCACCGAATTACGTTTTGGAGTCATACCGGACACGAGTCTGTATGCATCAATGGGGAATGAAATACATCAACGGTACTTTCTCGGAGCCAATGAGGTATCGTTCGAGGAGTTGAGGGTTGTTCTCACCCTCGGAGAGTTTCAGGAGGCGTACGATGCTGTGAAACTTTGCCTCATCTACATGCTGAACTGGATACTGATGAGGGTGGACGAGGGATTCAAGATTCCAGTTTGGCAGTTTCAGTTAGTGGAGGACCTCGCTGCCTTCGATGCGTACGCCCACGTCTATAGGCATTCTATGTGGTCATTCAAACATGTGTTACCTCGACGACATGAGGAGATACGCCAGCAGTCACAGGGTGCTGATGTACATACAGTGGAGGAGTACAACATTTACGGCTTATCGCATGTCCTCTTGGTCAGAACTTTGAATTACAACATGTACTTTATTTTTCGTGTCTTTAATTTTTTAGATTCTAATCGTCCTTATCTTTGATACAGATATTTACTTTCGAGGTGATCCCCGATCTGGGCCTCCAGTTTGGCGCCCGGAGGGTTACAGAGCTTTCTCCCCATATGTTGAAGTGGGAGTTGACCAAACAACTAAGAGGGAAGAAGCTGCACAAGATTTTCAGTGCTTGGGTATTTATTTAATTTGTTAATCGTTATATTCGTTACTATGTTTACAATGGCATACCTCTAACTAAGCTTTCAGATATTAGCGACGACGGAAATTGTGCCCACAACAGCTGAGATGGAGGCACCGTATTTTACAGGGCTAAGCAAGGGGGAAGGAGAGCCTGTATGTAGAGGAGGACAGAGTTCACTTTCCGACTTTGGTCCCTAATCGAACTGCCACTGGCGGGAGCAATGAAGAGGGTTCAGAGGAGGAGGGTAGGGTGGGAGGCCCAGTGAGACGGAGGCTTCTAACCTGGAGAGTCCGGGTTTCAGCGCCATGAACATTAACGGATCTGAGTCGTCTCCTCGGCGAGTGAGGCATAGAAGGGTTTGGTTTACCACCCCTGGACCTGCTGCATCTAGAGGGGATTCATGTGCCGGTGTTGGACGTCATGAGGAGGTAAATTGAGATGAGAGTGTTGTTTTTATTAACGCGGCTTATTGATTGTTTTAGTACTAACAATGTTGACATGATTTCAGATGCTATGGGAACATCAGTTCAATGAGTTACGTGAAGCCCTCCGAAAGAATGAGGATGATCGACATCAACAGTACCGGGAGTTGCTGGATATGATCTGGAAAAGCGATGAGGATCGACAACAGTTGCACCGGGAGTTGTTCGCATTGATCGGGGGGATTCAGGGCTCGATGACTCATACGTACCGGAATGGTCCACCTAGTCTTGATCCAGAATTTACTCCCGAAGACAGGACATGTGGGTATACCTGAGGGACAGATAGGACTGGTGAACATAGGAAGGATCTACATACCGGGAAGGGGGGCGTAGTTCCGGAGAATGAGGCTCACCAGCGCTCCCGAGATACAGGGTCTGTTACACGTACAATAGTTCTGTAGGACCTCTTATCGATCCAGTGGCAGCCGTCTCCTTCACCTCCCCCACCAATGGAGCGCTAGCCATCCCCTCCACATACCTTATCGATCCAGCGATAGCAGTCCCCTCCACCCCTCTCCCCCACCGATGGAGCGCCAAACATCCTCCTTACCTTCCCCATCTATCCAGCGGCAGTCATCCCCTCCACCTTCCTCATCAATAGAGAGCCACTTCCCCCCTTCTCTGTCCACCCCCTACATTGATCTAGCCGTAGAGGGGACATAGCTCATAACCTTAGTACACCGTAGATGGGAGAGTTCGACTCAGGATGTGTGTACACAAGCGCATTTAGCAGTTGCTCAGCCCGTACACAGATCCCCACTGGCCGAAGAGACAGAGGGTAATACCCTAAGCTGCGAACGACGTTTTTTATCCCCACAAACTGGTGGACGGTGACCAATTGAAGGCTTACCAAGCCTTCAAGAGGAACATAAACGGTGCCAACATTGGCTCTTTGTAATCGTTGACCTCACCATTGGGAAGATGTTCATACTTGATCCCAGGAGAAAGGATGTCCCAGTGAATATCTGAAAGTAGCAGGTAGCCCTTTTGAGCTGGTTTTTACCCTTGATGTTTCATCAGGCCGAGTTTCATATTGCACGACCGCTTGGCCGTGAGACGTTCGCCAAGAAAAATAAGCCCTTTTCTATCAGCTTGGTGTTTGAAACACATATTCCCCAACAGAATCAATCACAAGACATTTTTTTTTTCATTAACTTTGAGATTGTGTTATTAAAAACCTATTATTTTATTAACACATGTTAATGTGTCCAACTACAGGGGTAATTGTGGTCCCCACATATTGAGATTATCGAGTACTTATTGGTAGATATGAAGGATTTTAATTAGTCGGAAGATGATATGGGGATCATTCGGGAGAAGATGGATGTTGAGATTTTTTGTAACTCCCGGCCGGTTTAGATTTTTGTAGTAATATTTGTTTGATATTGTTATTGGTAAAATCTAAAAGGAGATGAGTCAGCATAATTACCTAAAGATACATGAATTATATTTGCCACGTCACCAAAAGTCAACCATCCTTTGCTGACCAAAGATGGTTTCATAACACCTGGTCGGGGCTATCAAGATGGTCGGGATAAGGTCCCTGGTCGGGATTGAATCATTGGTCGGGATAAGTAAATGTTTGGTCGGCTTTTCGTAGATGGTCAACAGATCAACACATGGATACTATCGAATACATACAGAATGAGTCTTACTTCAATAAGGTGTCTCGAAGCACACTTTGACAAGGAAGTGAATTTCCTTATTGATGCCGGAGTCCAAATTAGGCAAGAAGTCCAATACGAGAAGAACATGAAACAGGAAAGAAGGATAAAACAACTCAAACACGTCAATTCCACTTACTTGTATAGCACAAATTAGGGTTCTATGCATGTATAAATTGACCCTAATAGCACCCACAAAAGAAAGAGGACAATATAGAGAGAGCACAAGAGATTGAGTGTATAATTATTACAATATAGTGAATTTCTTCTCGCTGTCACCGACAACCGTGGATGTTTCCCCGCATTGGGGTTTTACCACGTAAAATCTTTATATTCCCTTTAATTCTTTAATCATTCATAACTGGCAATTGTGTGATCTCATATATACTTTGTTCGACGTGTGATCGATCTAAAAATCACCGTCAACAACTAGTGCTAGAAGAAGGGGGTGAACCTTCGGCGTTTTGACTAGCCAGGGATTTAGTCATATGAGGCAAAATTATGGTTTCCAGCACTGACAGAGATTTATCCCCGCACAACGTTGGCGGTTCACAGGAGGCAAACGTCTTGGATGCCAATGCACTAGAAACAGATCCTCTTCCAAGAACTCCACCATCAAACAGACAGGATGCCATAACAATCACGGGCTTGACTGTAGAAATATCTCCAGATGCTTTTAGGCCTATTTAAGAATCCCTGTGGAAAGTCATTGATGATGCCACTAGGGAATTAGCATAACTACAACTGTAAATCTAAGTTCATCATACCAGCTCTCTACACCCGTTGTAGCTCAAGGACCCAAGGTGCTCTCCGAGATCGTGACAACTGCTTCAGGCGTACCCCCAAAATCTGGAAGAGATAGAGTGGAAAGGAGGGACAAAAGAGAGTGTTCACATAAAAGGAACATCCCACATCAGGATAGAAGAGCGGAGGAGCTTGACTCTAGGATACCGCGAGGTACGACGATACAGGACAATACTATGAGCAAGAAGATAAGTATGATGGATAGGGAAAAAAACCTCGATCAGATATACGTGAAGACGAACACGCCCTCCGAAGGCGAAGGGACCCGTATGGGCTCACAATCAGCCAAAGGTTAGATAGACATGGCGAACCCGAAGGAGAACGTAAAGTTCTTCTCAGAGGATAGAAGCCTTGGAGAAAAAACAAAAGTCAAGAAAACCCCTTGGTCAGGAATTTTGGGAGTCCGTTTGCTGACACCATAAGGAAGACTAGTTTTTAAACTAAATTCTGGATGTCGCATGTGGAGTAATTCAAAGCCAATACTGATCCACAAGAACATATTAGAAGATATCAGAGCGTCATGGCTAAGTACGACTATGATGGTGCCCTCATGTGTCTTATGTTCCCTTAGACATTGGGAGATTAGGGATCCAGATGGTTCGATGAATTAACTTCAAGGTCCGTCAGGAGCTTCAAAGGATTGACACGAGCATTCACCAGACAATTTATAGGAAATAACCAACACAGGAAAACGGTGCCAGCTCTTTCTACCTTGAGGCAAAGAAAAGATGAAAAGCTAAAAGATTATTTAACCAGGTTTTCACAGGAGGTATCGGAAGTTCAGGTTCCCAACGATGATATAGTGGTATTCTCATTCATAAACAGCTTGCAACACAGTCACCTAACCTTGAACCTAAGGCAGCGGGGACTGACCACATATACCAGCATGGTAGATTATGTCGGGGGATACGCCATGGCAGAAGAAAAACAAATTGCCCACGGGGAAGAGTTCATACATGGAGGTCATCCTGCCAGCAGTCAAAAGAGCCAAGAAGATGGTTCGAAAAACAATGGTAATAACGACCCAAAGGGCAACGGTGGAAAAGGAAAATATGGGTGAAAAGATGTTGATAGAGTAGGGAGGAATCCGAGTCGCCCATACACCAACTATACCTTGTTAGCCAAAAAGTATGAGGAAATCCTAAATATAATAGAAGATAAAAACTTATATAAAAAAACCCCGAGGTAATCAAATTTCACCAGAAGAGATACCACAAAGCCAATTCCATCAAGAAAATGGCCACGAAATCTCCAAATGTTACCAACTCAGGGATTACATTGAGAAGCTAATCTGAGAAGGTCACCTCACTGACGTCATCCTGAGAGGATAGGAGGATCGACAAAAGGATACCTATGTAGGGGATCGGGACAGGAGTTATAGGAGCCCGAAGAAAGATTCGGATGGCGGGGTAATCAACAACATTTTTGGTAGCCCCAATACCGGAAGCAGTAGCCGAGAAAGGATGTCTGGAGTTAGGAAAGCCATGAACAACCAAAGAAGCATGGAGGTGAATCATCTAGGTCCCGATAAGAGAAAAGTAAAGCAAAGATGGGGGCCGATAACTTTCACTGAAGTATATGCACATGAGCCGGAGGTCAGACCAAAAGACGCGATTGTTGTGTCAGCTCGCATTAGGCACAAGCAAGTAAGGCAAATCTTGATTGACAATGGTAGCTCGACAGACATTTTGAGCATAGAGGTGTTTGACCAACTCGTGTTATAGAGGAATGATCTCCAACCATTGAAGGTTTCGTTTAGGGGTTTTGGAGGAACCGAATTCAGGGCGTTAGGGACTGTTAAACTACCAGCAGAAGCTAGAAGCTTTCCTTGTACGAAGACAGTATTGCTGGATTTCGTGGTCGTAAATGTTGAGAATTGGCCATATAACGCTCTATTAGGGCGACCCTTCCTGAACAAAATAAAAGCAGTAACGACAACCTATGTGCTCATGGTGAAATTTCTGACTGAAGCTGGTGTAGGGATTATGAAAAACTCACAGGAATGAGCCAGGAAAGTGAATCTCGCCGTATACAGGGAGAATGTAGAGTCTGAGGTAATGCAGGTGGATGTTGTTGAAAAAGGTGAAGACCTAAAAATATACCCAATTGAGGCAAAGGCCGAGACCTTGACCAAGTTCGACCTGGACCCGAGAGAGGCGGTGTTAGAGAGCAACAAAGGCCTAGAAGAACCAACCATGGAAGTTGCCATAAGAAATAATGATCCAAAGAAGACAGTTAGGCTTGGGTCCCAACTGACGAAGCTCGATGAAAGCAAGATGGTCGAGCTCCTTAAAGAATATAAGGATGTGTTCGCTTGAGAGCATGCAGACATGCCAGGGATCGATCCAAGAATGATTTTCACACTACTTAGCAGTGAATCCCGATCAAAAGCCTGTTATCCAGAAGAGGAGACGTTTCAACCCAGAAAGAAGCAAGACGATCAAGGAAGATGTGGACAAGCTATTAGACACATGATCCATTCAGAAGGTGAGATATCCCAACTGGGTCGCCAACGTAGTCCTGGTAAAAAAGAAGAATGGCCAATGGAGAATGTGTGTGGATTTCACCGACCTTAACAAAGCCTGTCCAAAAGACAAATTCCCTTTGCCTCAGATTGACCAGTTGGTAGATTCGACCGGTCATGAACTGTTAAGTTTTATGGACGCCTATTTAGGTTACAACCAGATCAGGATGTTCGAACCAGATGAGGAAAAAACCTCATTCACAACTGACCAGGGATTGTATTGCTATAAGGTCATGCCGTTTGGATTAAAAAATACCGGGGTAACTTAGCAAAGGCTAGTAAATAAAATTTTTGCTCAACATATTGGCAGAAACATGGAGGCATACGTGGACGATATGCTAACCAAAAGTGTAATGTCCGAAGATCATCCAACCGACCTAAGAGAGATGTTGGAGGTGCTACGAAAATATGGGATGAAGCTGATTCCAAAAAAATGTGTGTTCCAAGTACCATCAGGTAAGTTTCTGGGGTTCCAAGTTCACCAAAAGGGGGTTGAAGTAAACCCGGAGAAAATAAAGGAAATCCAAAGACTAACAGGTTACCTAGTGTTTCTGAGCTGGTTCATAAGTAAATCAACTGACAAATGCCTACCCTTATTCAAGGCAATTAAGTGAGGAAGGGGATAGAATGGAATGATGAGTACGAGCAAGCATTCCAAAAAAATCAAAGAATACTACCTTGAGGGGGAAGTGCTCTATCTTTACCTATCCGTTACAAATGTAGCAACATGATCAATACTACTCAGATTGGTAGAGGGAATGCAGAAACCTGTATACTATACCAGCAAAGCCCTGTTACCTGTGGAAATAAGATACTCTCCAGGTGAACAAATGGCTTTGGCTCTGTAACGGCAGTGAGAAAGTTTAGGCTGTACTTTCAAGCTCACAAAATTGAAGTGTATACTGATTGTCCCTTAAAACAGATCTTATCAAAACTTGAGGTGACGGGAAGGCTGACTAAGTGGGTAGTAGAACTGAGTGAGTTTGACATAGTCTATTCGCCAAGAGCAGTGATCAAGGGACAAGTTGTAACAAATCTGGTTATGGAGTTCATTGAGCTGAACAACGAGGTAATCAGGATGTTAAGAGAAAAGAACTTGTTTGCTTGGAAACTACATGTAGATGGATAGTGAAACACGTACGGCAGCGGGGCAGATATATCTATATCCATACCAGAAGGTGACCAGGTGGAATATGCCTTGCGATTTGACTTCAAAGCCACTAACAATATGGCAGAGTATAAGGAGCTTCTGGCAGGCCTTAGAGTATGCACGACACTGGGAGTGGATAAGTTGGAAATATTCAGTGATTCACAGGTGGTAGTCAATCAAGTTTTGAATGAGTACCAAGCCAAGGACGGCAACATGGCCACATATTTAACTATAACCAAGACGATGAACAAAATAATCAAGCATACTCTGAAGGCGAAGCTGGAGGGAAGAGAAAAAAACTGGGTAGATAGATTACACGAAGTCCTATGGGCCTATCGGACTACAAAAAGGACTCAACAGGGGATACACCATACTCGTTGGCATTCGGGATGGAAGCGTTGATTCCAGTTGAAATAATTCACAAGATGTTAAAACAAGACTTAGATGAGTTAGAAGAGAGAAAAGATATGTCTAGGGTGAGAAATGTTGCCTACCAACAGAGGGTAGTTCGCATGTCAAGATAAGAAGATTCAAACTCAGAGACCTAGTTTTGATGAGAGTGACGCTCAATACAAAGGATAAGTCTGTAGGCTTGCTAGCTGACAAATTGGAAGGATCATACCAAGTGGTCGGGATAGTAGGACATGAAGCATATCGACTTTCCCAACCAAAGGGAACCGAGCTTCCCAGGCCATGTAATGCACAGTATTTAAAGATCTTCTACCCTTGAGAAGATTCTTATGTTTGTTTTTATTATTTATTTCCATAATGTAATCTTTAAATTATTATTGTTTGTTAATTGTCTTTTATTATCTGAGAAATTAATTAAAATCCCCAGGGGAGCGATTATAAATATCAAGAACAGTGTTTGAAACTAAGCATTCTCTCATAAGAGCATTTACAGGATACCTCAGATAATCGGTCAAGACCAATAAGGATCCCGAGGGGCCAAGTGAGGGGCCAAGTGAGGGGCCGAAAGCATTAGTGGTCAAGACAATGCACACTCATCGAAACTAAATGGGTGCATATGAAGCACTGTTAGGGTGCCTTCGGATACATAAACCCGATGGGATGCGCCAAGAGTTGGATAAGGTGAGAATCCTACCTATAAGAAAAGGCAGGCACATTCATAGATGCTTATAAAGATTGTGGGACAAGTTACATAGTATCGCAATGAATCTTGATCAACAGATTGTCGGGAGACGTCCCAACAACTTAGTTGACAGATAAAAGACGAAAGTCTATAAATATAAACTACACAATTAGTTTACAAACGAACACTGCTCAACTGAATGTTATACATCAAACGATTGAGAGCAGTCAGAACCCATGCGGGAAAATGCAATTTGATCACCAAAGATGAGGCAAATAAGTCGATCACTACAAGACGACGTAGACTCATAAAATTTGGGTATCAATCCCAAACAATTGGTATACAAGCAATTCTGCTTAGCCTAACTTAGAATCAACCTGGCATGGGTCATCATGCATAGTTCGGGTTGAGATAAAATATAAAAAAAATCAAGCATAAGAAACCACAAACCAAAAATGGTAAACGTCTCAAAGATGTGCAAAAAAAAAATACATGATCGGTCAAGTGTTACAAATGTAAATACACATTAAAAAAAAGACACAAAAAAAAGCAGAGATGCATCAGTTGTTCCCAGCAATGAAGGAACCCCCAGAACGGATGAAGGAGGAAGGAGGAAGGAGGAAGGAGGAAGGAGGAATGAGGAATGAGCATTATCATCTTCATTGAAGTCTCGAAAATCTGGCATGGAAATGTTGTCATCAGGATCAACAGATACAAAGGGTGAATAATCTACATCGGGGGAAGGACTAACGTCAAATCCTTTGGTCAAGGTGCCACTATCTTGGCTGGCGTGAAAAGACACAAGAGATACCTTCGAAGGGAGCTCAAGATGCATGGGAAGGGGATCCTTTCCGATAGATCTACAACAGGCCTTCCACCAAACTCGTTGAATCTTGATCGCTTCCAGGGACTCTCTCTGGTGCTTAGATATCGTCCGATCCCATTTCAAGCGGGCCTATTTTGAAGACCTCTCCTTTGCACCAAAGAACGTCCTAGCAGTTGCCGGACCTCTCTCAAATTCCCTCAGTAGTGTAGCATCAAAAGCAGGGGACTTCTTATACCAGTCAACATTTTGGACTTTGAAGTCTAGCCTGGCTTCTTCCAAAAGGACCTCTATACTGACCTGATGCTGCTCCAAGTCTTTGGCAAAATGCTCATAGTGAAGCCTAGCCTCCTCAGACGCCTGCTACACATCCGACATCTTCTGCTAAGCTGTGGCAAGGGAATCCTGGACAACCTGAGCCTCTTTCAAAGCCTTCTTCACTGCTGTCTCGGCTAAGATGGCCCTCGATTCGAGTTCAGCACTCTGCAGTTCAACCTTAGCAACTCTCTTCTCTAGCCTAACATTCCTTATAGTGAGTTCCCTAAGAGCTTCATCAGATGCAGCGGCTCTGTTCTGAACATTCACGAGTGTTTTTCTCAAAGCCATCTCGATTGTTGTATGCGCCTTCAGATTCTCTACATACTGGCTAGCTTTGAAAGCACTGGCAGCAGAAGACTTTAAAGCCTCATATTTCTCAGCGAGAGCTATCTTCAGTTGAGAAATCTCAGCAGCTTGTTTATTTTTCTCAAAAATTGCACGAGTTAATGCTTCCACCGCCTGTAAAAGATCATCGAAAAGCAAATTAGACAAATAGAAGAGCCGGAAGAAAAACAACAAAAATGATGGAAAGACTTACAAAAACACCATTATTAAATATCATATGGATCCGTTCAAAATCCGCATCATCTTAGGAATCCTTCCAGTACCCTTCGCCAATATATCCAACCCCAGATGACATTGAGCAAAGCATGGAAAGGGGGTCGGTCTGAGAATTGCTAGATGATAGAAAGTGAGAAAGCTCAGCAGCAGAAACAGCATGAGCAGATTGATTCTGAGTAGAGGGGGGCATAATACGATCAGCGGAGGTTGGAGTTTTTGAGATCCCAACGTTTTTCCTAGGAAGATTATCAAGTGCAGCAACCCGGGGGCCTTCGCCTTATAAATTTGACCTTTGATAACAATAGACATAATGGAATGGGCACTATTGGGCTCATTCATCCCGATATCCCTCTCAAACTGCATAGTTGTTTCTTCCCTTGGTTTAAAAATGGAACGAAGAGCATGCTCTTCAGACAAATCAAAGAAGCTTTCATCAGCTATCTTCTCTTCCTCGTCAGGACCACCCTCATCAACTTCAGAATCAATGAAAATGATTTGACACTTTATAGTAAACTACATTGGAGCATCCTTAGGGCAGCAGGGGGTGGAACAACCAGAACCTCTAGAGACTCATTCTAGGGGAACGCCTGTTCCGTAATCTTGATTCATTCAGAATGAGCGAAAGATAAATTTAACGTACCCCGATCACTTCTTCTCTTGGATCGTAATTCTCGCGACACAAGGATCAGAAACCGTTTTCTAGTCTTCCTCCTCCTACACCTCCTCCTCCTCCTCCTCCTCCTCCTCCTCCTCCTCCTCCTCCTCCTCCACGATGATCGGATCAACTATCAGGGTAGGCAATGCCGGATCAACCTCGGATGCAAGACATGCTCTTATGCGAAGGGCATCGGGAGCGGATGACCCTTCAGCGATCTGAGCAACCTTGTGGTTCGAAGCCTTGACAGTCATATCTACTTAGTGTGACTTCTCCCTCTGTGAATCTTCTCTTCCTCAATGCTCCCTTTCAAACCTATTGAGGTCACTTCTTCCATGATCGGATGCTTCAGAACTAGATCTAACCCTTACATGCCCTTTTTTTGGAACGACCCCGATGATCATTTTAAGATCTGGGAGGATGACGATCACTCATACCAACCTGTTCAGAGTGGATATCAGAGGAATGACGATCAGACTCATACACATGTTCCACCAGGTCATGTTCAGGTGGAGTAATTCCCTAAGCAACTTGATCGGCTGCAGCCTTCCTACTGTCCTGATCAACATGTTTAGCCTTCTCGGCCTGGTCACCTGCGACGATATCCACATCGTACGATGAAAGGAAAAATCAGTGATCAACATAGGGAAAAAGTACACACGATGGTCTACACTAGAAAATGAAACAAGATTGAATCGCATCGTACACGATGGGTAGAAATCACAGGAAAAAGCCCTGCACTGATTAAATCTGCCTCAACGTAAAGGACAAAGTGATCCCTCTCTTCCCAAGAAGTCTCAGCCGCCTTGACTACTATATTAGCCTGGCTAGTTATTATAGAGGGGGAATTTTTGTTCCAATGCTTGGGGTTACAAAAGTGTCTTGGAACTCTATTTCGTATCAGCCATTGTATGGGGTCAGCAACAACTACTTCACCCTAGTCACCTCCAGCGAAGAGCCAACTATTCTATCAGTATTTGTTTGATGAGAGGAACCCCCAGATAAATCCCTTGTGATATTTATCTGAAGGGGGTATATGTTTCCCCTTATACCCATCAGGAATCCACAGACTTTAAGGTGTGGATTGTAGGTAAAAAGTTCCTCCATTATCAGATCGGTTTAGCGTATAAAAGATGTGAATCTTTTGAGGGGTCGGGGGTTATTTTGCCCCAAGCTTTTTCCATAGATGACCCAAACTAACCAGCACCTGGTAAGAATTGGGGTCAGTTGGGCAGGAGCAATACCAGCCTCTGCCAGGAATCGGGCGATGAAAGGTTAAAGGGGGAGAGTAGCCCATGAGAATAACATAGCCCCATATATAGCAACTGTACCAGGGGCATGGTTCTATACTGCCCGATCGCTGCTACAGTACAGTTTTTATGCACTGGTAAGATCGAATCGGTCCTCAAATTTCACTAGCTCAGTCTCAGTCACAACGTTTATCTCCGAATCGAACGAACAAGGGTGATCGGTGCTGAACCTTAGCATCCGAGTTTGATGCTCCCATGGTACGTTTTTCATTTTAAGAAGTTATGAAGGTATCTTTAAATCGATCGTCGCAAGCACAGACTCTTTAGGAGAGGCTCTGGTAGTCCGCCTGAAACTGCCTTGCTTTGACATATCTACACAAACATTAACTGAATCGGAGTTAGGGAGATCAGAAGAGAATGGGACAAACTCTGGGCAAGCTATAGAGTAATCCACGTTTAATGCAGCAGGTTGATAAGAAAAAATAAGATGCCCCCAAAGAATGGATTCAAGCCTAACCACATTTTTTGTTATCACCAGCCTCGATGGCACGAAGAAGAAGCTCAAAATATCGATAGCGAATAACAAGATCCATACCTTGAAAATCGTCTAAAAGGATGAAAGATCTGGGAAAAGCAGGAGTCCAAAGGGAAAAAATATTGTTAGGGATTGTCTTCTAGTATAAATGAAATATCGAGTTGCAAAGAAGAGAAGTGAAATGCCTCGAAGCTATATATACTAGTAAGTGGCGTTACCAGGTAAGACGTGCATCATCAACGGAAAGTGGGGGTAGGTGCGTGAGAACCAAAAAACGCGCGCAGTTTGAACTTCAAAAGAGATACACAATGATTTCATCAGCTGAAATATGCGTGGTTGATAACTATAGCGCATTAAAGAACATTAAAGGACTACAAAACAAAAATGGATAAGAGTGAATTAAACACATTCTGCCGAATGCATCCTTCTTGCGATAGTTATCCGACCTCGTATGTTTAAGGGGGTATTGTTATTAGTAAAATTTAAAGGGAGATGAGTCAACATAATTACCCAAGGATACAAGAATTATAGATGCCACATCACCAAAAGTCAACCATCCTTTACTGACCAAATATGGTTTCATAACACCCGGTCGGTGCTATCGAGATGGTCGGGATAAGATCCCTGGTCAATACTGAATCATTGGTCGAGATGAGTAAAGGTTTGGTCGGGTTTTCATAGATGGTTAGCAGATCAACACGTGGATATTATCGAATACATACAGAATGAGTCTTACTCCAATAAGGTGTCTCGAAGCACACTTTGACAAGGTAACGAATTTCTTTATTGATGCCAGAGTCCAAATTAGGCAAGAATTCCAATGCGAGAAGAACATGAAACAGAAAATAAGGATAAAACTACTCAAACACGTCAATTCCACTTACATGTATAGCACAAATTAGGGTATAAATAGACCTTAATAACACCCATAAAAAATAGGACAATATAAAGAGAGCACGAGAGATTGAGTGTGTAATTATTACAATATAGTGAATTTCTTCTCGCTGTCACCGGCAACTGTGGATGTTTCCCCGTATTGAGGTTTTACCACGTAAAATATTTGTGTTCTCTTTAATTCTTTAATCATTCATAACTAGCAATTGTGTGATCTCATATATACTCTGTTCGACGTGTGATCGATCCCAAAATCACTGTCAACAGATATGTACCGAATTTGTTTTACAAAAACAATTCAATTAAAAAATAATTTTAATTTTTTTTTCGTTTCAAGTGTCTGCAATCACAAGTATAATACAAATTGAAACTCCTGTTTAATTTAAGTTTAAGTTAATGAACAAGTCATACGATTACAAGTTATCACAGTGTCATCAATCGAAACACCTCAATTCATTCCAAGGTGCAATCATTGTTAGGGCATGTCTGTTTGCTGTGGCTAACTGAATGACAGTTGCTACACTTGTGGTGGTATTCCTCAAGAACAACTCTGCTCAGACCTTTATTAATCAAAGGTGGGTTAGAACATCTCTTGAAATTATGGTCTAGTTGTCCATATCTCCTACACGACTGTGTAGTTGTCCTCTCCGAAGACAAGATATGTCAACCTGCCATCGGGCATCCTACTTGTATCCTGGAGATTGGATTCAAAACCACCCTCTCAGCGATGTCAGATGGTACAACCCAGGTGGAAGGATGTCCAACCGGCATAATAGGAACCGAGTACGCGTCAATAAGTATCTGTCTCTTGTAGTAGTCCGCACATAGGGATGTGAACTCCAAGTTTCGCTCCTTGTAAAAACAATGAAAACGATAAGATTCATGTTTCAGTAATATTAACCGTACATTAAAACTTCTGATGTACCTTGCGGCAGCGAGTGCGTGAGAACACGGAAGATGATCCATATGGAATTTGTTGCATGTGCAGGTTTTCTAGGCTAAGTCAACAGTCCATTATTTTCTAGACCGCTTCACCGAGAATATGTTCCATTCAACTGGATTTACGGTCATAAAATTGCACTTCTCCACACGTTTTAGGATCACAAGATATGTTGCGTCGGTCAACTGATGACGCATGGATAGTGCAGCCCTATAGCGATCGTGAAACCAACGTTGTAGCATATTTCTAATGAACTCCATCAGAGTCAACATAGGCAGTTGCCATGCAAATTTTAGGCAAGAGTTTATACATTCTTCAGCATTTGTTGTCATCACTGTGTACCTTCTGTCGGGACAGTGTACTCGGGACTACGTGTGTGGACCGATATCATTTACATAATCAAATGCATTCTAGTACAAGTTTCGTAACTCTTCCATGTGCCAGTTATATTTCAACTCGATATACGCTCGGGTTGCTTGTCTATTATTGTTGCAACATCCTTTCTGTGATATCGGTTTTTAATATTTTTAAAAAAGTACTAGCAACATATGGTATGGGTGGTATAAGAGAATACTTTAGAAATCTCTACTTCAATGCTTACATGTCGATCAAAAATGAAAACCAGATCATCTATATGACCAAGGGCACCTTTCAAGTAATCCAAAAAACCACTCCCAAGATAGGTTGTTTTCTGAGTCCCTGTACCCAAAAGCAATTGGATACACCTGTTTATTCCCATATTGTGTAGTTGCAACAAATATTATACCCCCGAATCTTCCCTTTAAATGGGTACCATCAACGACAATAAATGGACGCATACACCTCCAAAATCCTCTAAATGATGCACCCAACGAAATGCAAAAGTAGAGGAATTTACCATCTTCGTCGTACTGTAAGTCAGTGATTGTGCCCAGATTTTTTTGTTCCAACACGTAACCAAATGATGGCAGCAGCTGAAAGGTTTCCTCATGCGTTCCATAGGTCAGTGACAACGCATAATCGATGGCTTGATGTGCCTTACTGTATATGATTTGGATGCCATATATTGTTTTCATGTCGACGATTATGTCATTCGGACGCATTAGTAGACCATCTTGTTATTAAAGTTTAGGTGCAACCACTTCTCCAATTATGACTGCACTAGCTTGTCGGTGGTGGCGGTGAATCTCCTCCAACATACAAGTATGTTCGTTGATAAAACTTCTTCCTTGGAAGTATGTCCCTTCATCTCTCCTCACTGCTCTTAACTTCCACGTACATTTGTCCATCAAACAAACTAGATGTAACGTTGTCTTATTAGACCTTTTCACCTTCCACTCGAAGTTCTGCCGTATTGCAAAATGCCCAACCAGTCTCTTCAAATCCTTTTTAGTAGGAAAAAATTGGCCTTTATATATCATGCTTGTAGGTTCATCTTCTACCATGTTCCTGCTTCCACCCATACCAAATGAGTACGATTCTATTCCTGGAATAACCCACGTTGTGGCATTATCAGAATCAGCTGCAGTTACATTAGACCGGACCTTAGAGGTCCCAACTATATATGTGTACACGTCTTGCACGTCTTTCCATTTGGACAGGTTCTTCATCTTTCTCATTGTTCGCTACATTATCTACCGGATGCAAATTTGCTTTATTATCCACCTCATGAATTAACACAACATTCGGTTCATTGTTCCGCTCATTGTTCATGTCATTGTACATCTTATTGTATTGGTGGTTGTATTGCTCAACATTCATCTCAATTTGACAGACAACCAAAGACATCGTCAAATTGGTCTAGCTATATCACCATAGTTGGCTACTACCGGTGGGACACGACACATGTTTTGCTGCCCTTCGATCCCACTTCTTTTTGTGAACAACTGGTTGCTTCCGTCAAACGATCAAAATTGTTGGGTGCTTTCACGATGAGGGATATCTTCAGCTATCACATCTCCTGATGCCCTCTCAATTAGACTAACACATACTTGAGAGATCACCCTATCTTCCCCTAACATAAACTGAACATCATCGTCGCTTCTTATAAATGTGTGACATGTTGTCATAGGAACGATTAATATAGATTGTAGGTCAGCAATGTATTTGTTCACATCGTACTTCATAATGGTTTGCACGATCGACATCAGTTCTTCGTAAGTCATATTCTTTGACACATACAATCCTTGGTTATCGGAACCTAAGTACCTTTGACTTTCGTCGGGTAATTGCTCTCATTGACCTTTTTTAGATATGATTATTCTCACCCGATCCATTGACTGTGAAAATCATCATCACAAACCATTATTAACAAATTAAAAAATATATTACATTTACAATTAAAAAGAATTATTTTTTTTTGTAAAGGATCGAATATTTTTTATAAGGGATCGATCCTTTTTTTATGGTGTGACTGACCTTATTTTAACAAGGATCGAGTTTTTTTGTAAGGTCGAGCTTTTTTGTAAGAGATCGAGAACTTTTTGTAAGAGATTGGATTGAGAACTTTTTGTAAGGAATTGAACTTTTTTGTAAGGGACCGATAACTTTTTGTAAGGGATCAATCATACTTTTCAAACAATCGAACATAATTTTCAAATAATTGAGCTTTTTTCCAAATATAAAAAAGTTCGATCTAATATAAAATAACCTCGATTCTTTTTTAAATAATCTCGATTACACAAGAAAAAAGCTCGGATCTATTATGAAAAGCCTCATAACCTAGAGAGAATATGTTCATACATGTTCATACAAAAATTGGAACAACATACATTGTTAAACCATACAAAAATACATACAAAATATATTAAATGCATGAAAAAAAATATAAGTGAAGATTAGAAATATTTTTTACCTTCTTGTGCATAATCTGGAGAGAGACAAGTTTTTTGGAGAGAGAGGAGTTGTATATCGATTTTTAGACAACTTTTTTTGACAGATACAGACGAGTTCAAAAAGTTGTCTATTAAAAATTAAAGTTTATGGACAATTTTGGTAGTTCACCATAATAGGAGTCTTTAAATCTTAAGTTATTAAACAAGTGACATCATCATAACCCATAATAAAAAAGGTAACATATCTCACCATTTCCACATATAATATATGGTGTTATAATATTTAAAAATATTAATTAAAAAAGTTGATTTCTTTAATATTAATTTTATTTATTTAAAATAATAATAATTAATTTTAAGAAAATTTAATTTAATTTTATAATAATAAATTTTATACTGTATTTAATATATAATGAAATTAATTTTTATCAAATTATGTGTCAAACCAAACAAGAGATAGCTTTCTTTAAAAAAATAGGATTTTTTTTCCTTGTTAAATAAATTAGTTTTTTATAATTCTACAAATAATCGAATAGCGCACTTACTAAGAATACCGCGCCTATTAAGGAGACGCCATGCAATTTCCGAGTAAAAGTTAAAATTACTATACTTTTCCATCTTTCTATATCAGTGTCCTTCATCTTTTCGTGTTTTCCACATTGGACATGAAATAGAATATTCTCCCAAATATGCTCCATTGGCTGTCCTTTTTTTACTTTCTTATTTTTTTTTCAACTGTGATGTGGGGTGTTTCTGTAAATTCACAAAAATACAGACCCCTTGAGTTTTAAAAGGAAGGGCATAGAAATCGCTAAAACACACGCTTAAGGGCTAAGTTTTCGATCCTAGCAACTCTATAATACCAAAACCGACTTAGTTTTATGTCGGATTTTTGATTTTTTTTAAAAAATTTAATATAAAAGCTACCCTCGAAATAACCAACCAATCAATGAAGGTTTTTGAATATATCTGATATGAATCGTATGATCAGACTAGAAAACATAAAACCCTATAATCTCAGTACACAACGTTCCTTTTCTCTTTTATATTTATATTTTTTATTTATTTTATTTTATTTTCCCTCTAAAAACACAAACCCAGAATCATTACACCAAAACCGCATCTGAATAACCCACTCTCTCATCTACTCTTTAAAATCAACGTCGTACGATCTTTTACTCTTTATCCTAATCCAGATCTGAAACCACGCGCCGCCACCACCACCACCACAACCTACGACATGGTTGTTAACGGAAGGCCTTTGAAGCGAATGAAGAGAAGAGTCACCGCCGATCTTTACGACTTCCTCACCTTTCCTGCCGTTGAAGGATCTGGTGCGACGGAGCCGTTCAGGGTAAACGTCAGGACCTTCCTGTCGCAACACGCGATGCCGCCGCCGCCGACTTCGCTCTTCCCGCACCTGCTCACGTGGCAGATCCTTTTCCGTGTCGGTGATGTGATGATGGACGGTCCGGATTCCATGGCTCCGATGACGGTGTGTTTGGACGTTGTCGAGGAAGACGTGGCCAGATCCAGATCCGTATACTGCGACCAGTGCCGAGTTGTTGGTGAGTTGACTCGCTCCGAGTCATTGTCATGTTGACCGATTTCTCTCTACCTCTGATTTTTTTTTTTCCTTAAGCACGCTTTTCTAGGACGCTCTTTTGCTTTATTCATTTTTTATTTTTTTCGTTTGCCGGTTACCGGTTTCTAGGCGGGAAATCGGAGAATCTTTTATTTTTCGTAAATATCGCGATAACTAAGCTATAATTTCGTGATATGATAAAATATTTAAAACGAACGATGGATATTAGAAGCTTAATTGTTACACAACTAAAACGAAATGAAGAAAAAGTCAAAAAGTCATTTGGACGCTTTAGCTTATGATGAGATGGTGGGAGTTTCTCGTGGTATTGGATAGAGACGTGATCGAGTGTTAAGTTGAGCGTGGTCGAAGTGGGGCCCATTTTTGGACAGTGATATTTTAAGTTTTGTTTTGGATGATACGTGGCAGCTTTGTAGGGTCAGTGCTGTGAAAATGATGGGACACCCATGCCTGCACTAATGCGTGACAGCTAAAATTTGTCTGTCCCTACAATGAACTAGTTTTCCCAAAATGCCCCTCTCTTCTATGTTGTTAGCATTTTATTAGATGGGTTTATTTGTAAATTGGGGGAGGCAATTTTTTTATGTCCTTCGTTATTTGTACACGTCATCAGACAGTTTATCCTTATCATCCATTTTATTGTTTAAGTTGTTTATCGGATCTCTTTTGGAAGTATTTTTTTTTTCCCAACTCACTGTAACATGTGTATCCTTACCGCGAATTATGTTCACCTAATCTTTGAAATGAGTGTGACGCATCAGAATTTTATTTTCACATAAATTATGCTACTTAAATCTGTTTTGGTAATAATGGATGATCTGTTTGTATCATATTAGCAATTAATTTTTCAACTTATAGTTTAGATTGAATAATAAATTAAGATTACGGCGGGACAATTGGACTCACGTGACAAAGGTGTTATGTTTAGCGTTACTCGTTAACTAAACTATGATAATCGAACTCTTTTGATTGCTTAGAATATGGAAGTCATTAACATCAGAAATTTGCAATTCGATTCCTAGGGTTGGCAATTTCTGCCTTTTATTTTTGTGCATTTAATGTATGGCAAGCACCAATAAGTTGGTAAATAGGATTCTTATTATGTGTTCTTTTTTCTATATGTTAAGGTTGGAGTGGCAATCCAGTATGCAGTAAACGTTACCACTTCATTGTCAAGGCTGGTGGTAATTCGATTGGCGGGTATAACAAACCATGCACCTGTTGTGGAGATATTCTGCATATGTCCGAATCCAGGTCTGTGATTTCATTGGTTGATCTGTTTGTTGAATTATCTTATGTTATGAGACCCGTGTTTGTCTGTGTAGTTGAACTTTTGTGATATCGTGTGTAAAATCTTTGCAAGTTTAGTTAACATTAATTAAATGCTAGATATTTCTTCTTCAGTGTGGGCTGTCATTGAATTGATATACTTGATATGTATGTTGTGTATTTATATATTTTGTATTCTATAATAGGTTCCTTTAAGAAATTGTATTGAATTGGAAGGTTTACGATGCGAAGGAATATTGCTTAGGCTGTGGAATGATAGTAATTGTTGATGAGTATAAATTCGGTTATTGTTTTGGCATTTTCTTTTTACATGTGAGTATTTGCTTTTTCTGAACTACATTTTGTAATTCACTGTTACTGAAGAATGACATGTTACTATCTTAAGTTTTCTATAACAGTTACCTGAATATGAAAGTTCCTCATCATAGTAACCATACTATATATGTTAGAGCACTGACCTGCGCAGCTGTGCTTGGAACTAATCATTTTTATTTTACTATGTTGTTAAGAATTATAAAAGCTTTTTACCTTTTTGCAATCTTTAAAGGGGCACTATTCTGATTCTTTTGTTAAATATAGTTTTAACTTGTGTAACTGTGCAAGGCATGTATATCTCCATCGGCTGCTATCTTAGGGAGATCAGTAGTTTCTTTGCTGCTATGTCCATTTCTAAGGATCAAGAGAAAATAGGGATGCTTCAGGTTCTTTGGTGGAAGAAAACCCATGGTTGAGTTTATTTTTTGGAAACACTGATTAATTCTGTATAGTTTTACTGAACTGGATTCATGTAAATGAGGAATATATAATTAATTGTTACTTCTTCACCACTTTTAACCAATTTAGACATGCTGAACTAATGGTACTTGTATTCCTTTATGTCAGATGCAAGTCGTGCAACCATGTGACAACAACAGATGATGTTGAAGATTGGGTGTACCACCAGTTAGAGGACACTACTCATCTCTTACATGGTGTTGTTCATGCAAATGGTTATGGCCACCTTCTCAGGGTCAATGGGAGAGAAGGGGGATCTAGGATCCTTTCAGGTTGTCATATCATGGACTTTTGGGATCGGTTATGTAGAACACTTGGAGTCAGGTTAGTACTTGTCAAGTTAAGTTGGTGGCTGTTAGGAGAACTTGTAGTTGATTCAAAGTCTTAGTCTTCGGTATTTGATCATATGATAGCAATGAGTTGAAGTGACTGAATTATTTTATTTTATTCTTTGAAAACATGAACAGAAAAGTTAGTGTGATGGATGTGTCAAAAAAGTATGGGTTGGAGTATCGGCTACTGCATGCCATAACGAAAGGCCATCCATGGTATGGTGACTGGGGTTATGAATTTGGTGCCGGTAGTTTTTCTCTCAATCTTGATGCATATAAAGCTGCTGTTGAAACCCTCTCTAGCATACCATTGTCCATCTTTGTTTCTCAAGGTCGGAAACCCCGGACTCATCTGCAAGATAGAATCTCATTCTACCAGTCATTATCTGAGTGTGAGCTCGTAAATATTAGAGATCTCTTTTGTTTCTTGATGAGGCTGATTCACGATGACCACAAGTCTTCCTCAAGCTCAAGTGTTGTCGGTGCCAACTGCAAGAACCCTGTCCCCGGTGCACCTGGGGTATTGCGCTCTTGGACTAAGGGTGAAATTGAACGTGTGGAAGAAGGCATGTTTAGAGTCCTACGGGCAGTGTCCGGATCCAATTGGGTAAGTTGGCGGACGCTTAAGGGTGCAGTCTATAAAGTGGCTCCTGCAGAGCTCCTTGATTATTGTCTCAAAGACCTTGGGGGGAAATTAGCAGCTGATGGGATGGTTGTTGGTGCCCGTAGCAATCCTGATTCGGGCACATTTGAGTACAGGTAAAGAACATACGTTCTATCTGATTCATTTGTCCCCTTTTTTAATTCTTTAGGATTTGTGTATATTCAATTTTTGGTAACAGATGGTTTAATTTGTGGTTTTATCTGTTCCAGACTTGAGCCTGGAAATGTCTCCTCCAATGAAATCGCCTCTTGCAATGATCCTCCTGTCATTAAATGTCCGCCTGAAAATATTCTGATGCAAGACCTAAAATTGTTTTTTGAATCGCTGCTTCACCCACAAACCATGTTGAGCTATGGAACTGAGGCAACAAGAGAACTTGCAATTAGCTCAGCTGAGAAGCTCCTTGACTGCAAGCAGTTCATGAAATATTACAAGCCTGATGAGGCATCCTCGTTTAAAAACCCATCTTTGATATGCCTCTCATGTGAGGTAGAAGTCATTGAGCAATCCGAAGAAGATGCAACGGACCCACCTCCAGAGTTGATTGTCTTGCCTGCAAATGCTACTGTTTCTGACCTCAAAGTTGAAGTGTCAAAGGCGTTTCAAGAAGTATATTTGGTGTTTAGGAAATTTCAGGCTGAAGAGCTACTTGGCTATAGTGGTGTAGATGATTCCACCCAGGTCAAACTCTTATTAGGGTCAACAGAATTTGTTCGAATCCGAGGGAGATGCCTGGTGAAAAACGGGCTTGGTAAATACAGAATGGAGAGAGGGTTAGAAAGATGGACAGTGGATTGCAGTTGTGGAGCCAAGGATGATGACGGGGAGAGAATGTTGGCTTGTGATGTATGTGGGGTGTGGCAGCACACTAGATGTTCGGGCATCAACGATTCGGATGCAGTGCCTGCGAGGTTTGTTTGCTATAGATGCAGAGGCTCTAGCAAAATAGCCAAAACCAGTGAGCAGTGCAAATTAGATGAGAAGACTTGTGTTGATAATGACGGAAAATTAGGGATGAAGAGCTTGTCAACTCATTTTGATGTTCGCTAAGATTTGAATTGTCTTGTCTATGTAAATGTGTTTTTTGTCTCCTTGGGCCTAAAATGAAAATGTGTAAATATTAAACAGGCCTAGAAATCTGCATCAGGGCACAGTTGTTTTCTCTTTCAATTCTCTCAACAACAAAAAAAAAATCGTATATATGGCTTTTTGGTTCCTTTTGCATATATATCTTAATTCGTAACAGTTAAAACGAAGAACTTGTGAAAACATTGAGACAAAAATTTACATTAAAGAAACAAACTCGGGTTTTTTTTTTAATATTAAACTATTATATAAACAGAAGGGTTTTATAGGAGAGGAGGATTTGAATCTGTAAACTTAGTGGTGTATGTATGGAAGGTACCGGTTAAACCTTGTCAAGAAAGAAACTAGTTATTTCGTAATTTGGGCCATCTGGTGCCCCAAATTAATTTGTTTGAATGATTTATAAGAGATTTCCGATAAAAATGTAATTCGTTATTTTCGACAGATATATATGTAAAAGTTTTGTAGTTATAAAAAAAAAATGTTAGATAAGATTAATAGATATTCTTTTAAAAAAAAAAATTAAATATAGTCGTACATATTCAATCTCAAGTTGGTAAAATTTCTTTTAGACATTATCGATATGGGCGTCTACTTTCAGACGGTCTGTTATACAACCATTTTTTAGATTGATTCAGCAAATATTTAAAATTGATATTAATTTTTCACCTATTTTTTATAAGGAAATAAAATAAAAAAGAAAATAGGAAATAAAATTGGACACGTCATTAAAACAAGATATATTTTAAACGGAAACATTGAAGATAAAATTTTAAGTTTATCGTCTACCAAGTTCATATTTATACCACATAGGAAACAAGTTCCTTGACATTGTTACCATATCAACAATAATTCATATGCAATCAATTTTTACATCGGAGATGCTCTAACCTGAGTAATATTTTATTTTAAAGGAAGTTGTCACAATTAACTTTTTTTTCACTGGGTTTGGTTTTTATATCGTTATTTTTGGCAAATATATATGTAAAAGTTTTGTATTATAAGAATTATATCAAAATCAAATAATATATATGCGGTTTAAATATTTGTTTCCATAACAGAAAATAACTACTCCACAAATCTACTGTATATGCTTGTAAAATGTGCATTGTAGAATTTGAACAATATATGTGCGGTTTAAATATTTGCTTCCATAACGGGAAATAACTATTCCACAAACCTACCACATGTACCTGTAAAATGTGCTTTGTGGAATTTGAGCATGGGTGAAGGTGTTTGTAAGTTAGCTTGGGCTTAGCCCGTACTAACTTAAAAATAAAATAGGAAAAAAAAATGTTTGTTTTTTATTTTCGTTACAAAAAGTAAAAATATAAATGAATGACAATTACAAAGTGAATAATGTCACTTTGTCCAATTTTTTTACCTAAATGATGTGACACGTGAGTTGTTAAGATTATATGAATAATAAGATTATGTAATTGGGATATTGACAACTCATATGTCTAGCATTACTCTTACAAAATGAATATCACTTGATAATTCATACAAGTCTATTTTATAATTTAATTTAATTTAGATATTCTAAGATTCATTAAAATGATATGTCCAATATTTTATTTATAATGAAATACATTAAAGTTTCTATTTCCTCTCCATTCTCTGATTCATTCCATAAATAAAAGAAACTCAAATAAGTGCGCATTTAGTTTATTTTGCTTCCTATATATATATATATATATATATTCTAATTCCTAGTTGAATCATTTTAGGCAAAGATCATTATATATTCTTAATTAAGTACATAATTATTAATTAGAAAAGTTTTACCGTAAGGTTTGCTTAAAAAAACTTTATACTACTGTCTAATGTGGCTTGGGTAAGAAATTACGTTATAAAGATATTTAATGTAAGTTACTTATTTATAAAAGAGTTTTGACAAGTGCATACATGTTAAGTCAAAGTATGTAAAATGAGTAACTCATATTCAATGTCCTTATATAATTCCATCAGTGCGATGTGAAAATTTTCGTACATATATGTATATATGTATGTATATATATATATATATATATAGAGAGAGAGAGAGAGTAATTCTAGACGTTCCAATTTTTTTTCCCAAACAAATGATGTGACACGTGAGGTGTCGACATCTTATAAATCATGAGATTATATGTTGATTGATGTGATAATGACACTTCATGTGCCACATCACTTGGAAAATAATTTGGAAAAAAAAATTGAGACGTCTAGCATTACTCATATATATATATATATATATATATATATATATATATATATATATATTAGGGTTTCATAATATATATATTATGAAACCCTAACAGTACTATTGACGGTGATTTTTGGATCGTATAGGATTGATCACGCGTCAAACAGATTTTTGTAGATTATTGAAGATGTTATGAGAAAGATAGAAAAAGAAGAAAAACATGCATACATAAGTTTACCTGGTAAAACCCCATGGCGGGAAAACATCCACAGTTGCCGGTGACGGCGAAAAGAAATTCAATATAATATAATTATTACACACTCAATCTCTCATTTTTGACGTATCTCTCTCTTTCTCTTTCTCTTTCTCGTATATTTTCAATGTGTTCTCGTATATGTCTCTGTCCCTCTTTCACAATGAGATTAGGGGTTTATTTATATATATAAATATAACCCTAATCCTTGTTATATAAATAAGGAAAGGTGATAGTGTTTAATTAGAACTGGTTACTTGTTGAAGTCGTCTTTGTCTTCGTTCCTGTTTCAGAGATCTTGTGCATTGAATTAGAGTCTTCATAGGATTCTAGTTGAATAGTCTTTTTTAGACTTATTTCCTGATCGGTGTGCAGTCTTCTAGAAGAATTGAGTTATTGCTTGATTTGGAATTATTTCTTGTTTGGTGTTTATCCCTTTGGAAACTTTGAGTTTTTTCCTGAATAGAATTATCTGACGCTGAAGAGGAAATAAGGATATTTTCTTATTGGAGTGTGATTCTAGATTCTTTATTTAAGTAAGAAAATTATTTTTCGTATTTGAGTCATAGTTGCCTTTAATGTCTCTCAAGCGTTGTCCAGCTGTCCAATTGTTTAATCCCAACCAGACTTCTTTTATCCCGATCGGATGGTCTCGACCAAGTTGTCTCTACCCGATCGGCTAGTTTTCTCGACCAGGTTATTTAAACCCGATCGGTTAGTTTTTCCGACCATCTTGGATAATCTTGACTAGGTCTTGAGATCATCTATTAATTGTCTTGGGTCAATCTTTCCTGACTCTTGTGATGTGGCATATCTAATCATACTAACGTGTCATGCTATCAAAAAATCCCTATAACAACTACCAACACGATATGAATCTAAAATAGAAAGAAGCAAGACCAAAATAAAGTGAAAGAAAGTAAAATGACATAAATATTTGTCATGGTTCGACTTATAAGAAGTCAACATCCATGTTGAGCCATTCAGAGAAGGCTTTTCTACTATATGAGAGTCCTTACAAACCAGAATACAACTTAAATCAGCCTAATACAAGCCCAAAAAAACCTATCAACACAGATCTGTCACCACAAGCAACCGAACCTAGAATCCATCTCTTTGATTTACGAATACACATTATAATCACTCAATCTTCTACAAGAAAGAATACATAAACGCTTAGGTCTCACAATATTACATGTATTCACTCAAGATTACGAGAGAAGAAGATGATCACTCAAGTTAATCATAAGAACACCTCAATCACAGTTCAAAACTCATCTAGAATAACATGAAACAAGAAAACCCTAAATCTGAGAACATGATCGAATGAGAGGTTTTCTATATTATTCCTTATATATATATATATATATATATATATATATAAGCTTATCTTGTGAGTCAGCACAACAATCCAATGAAGCCAATCACAACGTACGTGCCTCAACACGCCTATTTGATAATAACATATATCCATAAAAAACGACACCACTTGAATTAGTTTCCATTTGGGCCTGGTTGAAGTTGTAGATGAAGGGCTTCTTGTGCTTTAGGCATGTATCTGGGCTTTTGGTTTTGGTCACTGATGTCTGATGGGCTAATTTACAACATATTTTTACCTTAGCCCATCACAACTCATATAGCATAAGAATCTCCTCTAAGGTACCTGGCTTAAGACATAATAAAGAACAGTCAACCATAATCACCTATCTTAAGCAGGTTATGCTTAAACTTGTTATAAGATATAGTTTTAGTGCACATATTAGCTCGGTTATCATCAGTGAAAATATTTTCCACATAAACAATACCATCAAAGACTTTGTCTCTAATAAAATGGCACTTTACCTCTATATGCTTTGTTCTCTTATGGAACACAGAATTCTTGACTAAATATAGGGCACTTTGACTATCTATAAATATGACACCCTTTCCACCAAGTACATTAATCTCACCTAAAAGGTCTTGAACCCAAATTGCTTCCTTTATTGCCTCTATCACAACAATATATTCAGCCTCTGTTGTGGACAGAGCCACAATTGACTGAAGCAGACTTTTCCAGCTAACACAACACCCATTAATTATGAAGAGATATGAAGATGTGGACCTCCTCTTATCTCTATCACCGATATAATCCGAATCTACATAACGTACTAGGTCTATGACAATATTATAGCAGTCATAAATCAGACCTACATAAGTTGTAGAACTGATATACCTTAGCATCCATTTCATGGCATTCCAATGCTCTTTACAGGGTTTGCCATATATCTAGACAGAACACTTATAGCTTGAGCTAAATCAGGTCTTATACTAACCATGGATTACATAACTGACCCTAAAGCATTGGAGTAAGGGATTGTCTCCGTATATCTACTCTCTTCAATGGATCTAGGTGACAAAGTAGCAGATAATATGAAGTTAGAGGATATAAGAACATTGATTGGATTGCAGGTCTCCATTGTAAACCTATCAACAAGCTTTAACAGAGAACTACTTTGTTTAAGACTCAATTTAGACTCATCTCTAGACCTTTCAATTTCAATCACTAAATCCTTTTGCATTACCTAAATCCTTTATGTCAAATTCAAATTAAAGTTTCTTCTTTAAATATTTAATCCTAGACATGTTCTTATTAGCAAGTAGCATATCATCAACATATATAAATAAATAGACAGAATTATTAATATCCTCACGATTAAAGTAGAAACATGCATTATATTAACTTTTAATAAAACCTATACTAGTAACAAAGTTATCAAACCTTTTGTATTATTGTCTAGAGGCCTATTTCAGCCCATATGAGGATTTCCTAAGAAGATAGGCATGAAGAGGGTTTTGTTTTGGATTCAAAACCATTAGGTTGAGACATGTAAATTGTTTTATCTAAGTCTCTATACATTAAGACTGTTTTGACATCTAGTTGCTCTAGCTCTAAGTTATAGTAGCTAACTAAGGAAAGAATGATCATAATTGTATTTTATTACAGGGAGGCGAATCTCATTATAATCTATCTCTTCCCTCTGAGTAAACCCTTTATCTACTAACCTAGCTTTATACCTGACCAGTTCATTCTACCCTAACCCCTTTTTAATTTTAAAAATCCACTTACAAGCTACGACATTCTGATTTTCTGGTTTTCTAACCGGTGACCGGGTATTATTTTTCTCAAGAAAGTTCATATTTTCTATCATGGATTGTAGCCATTTTTGCTTACCAATAGAATTGATAGCTTTACTAGAGGTCCTAGGTTTAGAGTTATCCAAATCTTGGCTAGTGCACAATCCAAAAGAGATGATATATGCATATGCAAACTTATTGTTATGTATGATAACTCTTCTAGCCCTATCCCTAACCAGCTGGTAATTAACTAGAGATTTATTGTCCTCTGGCTGATTTTGAATCATTTCCACCTGATTCTCCTGATCATAATGGGTAGCCTCAACATCATCATTTGGTTCAATTTGAACCAAGGCTTGACTAGGCGATAATCTACCAATATTCACCTGAATCTGATTTACATCACCATTTTAAGGATCTGGTACAGATTCAGGAACATCATTCTTAAATTTACAAGGCATCCTAGACTTATCAAAAATAACATAGAAATATACCTTTTAATAATTGAGTTTCTAACTTCCCTTTAGATTGATGTGCATAAGAAGCACACTCAAACGCTTTCAAGTCTTTCAGACTAACAGGCTTCCCAGCCCAAATTTCTTCAGAGGTTTTAAGACTTATGGCAGTGGAGGGAGACCTATTTATTAGATAGGCTGCAATAACAACAACTTCCCTCGAAAATTCTGGCTTAAACCAAATCCTATAAGCTGGCGTCTAACCTTGTTTAGAATATTCCTATTCATTCTCTCAACTACTTCATTATGCTGTGGAGTGTCTCATAAATATGTGCCTTAAAATCTCTTATTCATCGCAGTATTTATTGAATTTTTCAATGCAGAATTCTAACCCATTATCAGTCTTTAAGACTTAACTTTCTTAGAGGTATGGTTTTCAAACAACCTCTTTTAAGCTTTGAAGCTTTCAAAAGTTTGATATTTGGATTTTAAAAGGTAAATCCATACTTTTCTAGAGTGATCATATATAAAAGACAAAATTTTCTGTTTCCACCATGAGTGGGGACCTTAGAAGGTCCCCACAAGTCAGAATGGATATATTCTATAACCTGCTTTAGGTATGTTGAGTAGTGCTAAAGCTGATCCTATGTTGTTTTCATATGACACAATTCTCATAAAATTCTAGCTTGTTCACTTGATCTCCATTTAAAAGATTCCTTTTACTCAACTCATGCATTCCTCTCTCACTCATATGACCTAATCTCATATGCCAAAGTATACCTTTGTCACTAATTTTAGAAACTATATTTGTAGCATTATTAGTGACAACATCACCTCTCAATACATACTAACCATTCTTCTTGTCACATTTAAAGATAACAAAAGAACCATTTGAGGCTTTTAGAACACCTCTTTCAGCCTTATAGCAATATCTCTCCTCATCTGGAACACCAAGAGAAATTAGATTTCTTTTAAGGTTTGACACAAATATGACATGTCTAAAGACCCTCACCAGACCATCATACATCCTAATGGCTACAAAACATATTCATTCCACTTTACATTGCTGATTATTTCCCATCAGTACACTGCCACTATTGAGTTCTTAAAATTCGGTGAACCAATCCTTTTTAGGACACATGTGAAAAGAGCAACCTGAATCTAGAATCCATTTAGAACTCATATCTTCAGTGTTCACATCTAATACCTTACTAGGTTTATAGGATTTATATGTAATAGCTACGTCACCATCAGTTTGAGTCTTTTCTTGAGTTTTCTTTTTAAACTCGAAACACTGTTTCTTAAAATGCCCCTCTTTACCACATACGTAGCATTTCCTAGAGCCATTTATTTTTCCAGATTGATATTTATGATTAGATGTCTTACTTCTACCTTTGTTTCTATTATTTGAGTAATTTCCAATTCCTTTCAGAGATTGCCTACCTCTAGTAAATAAGTTTTCCCCATTATCATTCTTTTCAATCTTAAGCTCTAAGTCCTTAGACTTCAGAGCAGAGATACACTCTTCGAGTATTAAAGAATTCCTGCCATATTTATGGCAACCTTGACATCCCTAAAGGAGTCAGACAGAGAGTTGAGGAGAATGATTGCCTCATTCTCATCACTCAGCTTCTCATTGTCCCCATCATTGGCTAATTCTATGGTCATTTTCTTGAATTCATCTAGATTTTGACATAAGCCTTTACTAGGGTTCATCTAAAAGCTAAATAGTCTTTTTTAAGATAGATTTTATTGGTTAAGGATTTAGTAAGGTATAAACTTTCAAGTTTCTTCTGGACATTAAACGTAGTAGTTTCATCATTCACTTCTCTCAAGATATTATCAGACAAATTCAAGATAAAATGCCTAAAGCCATTTCTAACATATCATCCTTTTGTTCAACAGTTAGATTAACATGCAGTTTTTTTGGACCTTCAATGACCTTGAGGATTTTCTGTTGGGAAAGTAAGGCTTTCACCTTTCTTCTCCAAATCCTGAAATACCCAGTGCCATCGAATTTATCAATTTCGAATTTCATTGAAATAAAAGATGAGTTAATGTTGCTAAAGTTATGCATATGTACGTCTTCTTGGTTAGTTGCCTCGCTTGCACTTCCCTCTTCTCCAGATGAGTCTTCAGCCGAAGACCCCACCACCAGAGGATCCTTGTTCCTTACGTCTATCGTTGATACTGGTTTGAGGCTTTGATACCACTGTTAGGATTTTAGATTTTCACATGAAACCCGAACAAGCCTTTACTTGTGAATAAACCTGCGAGATACATTTACAAAACACAAGAAAAGAAATCCTAACAGTACCAACACGATATGAATCTAAAATAGAAAGAAGCAAGAATAGAATAAAGTGTAAGAAAGTAAAATGACACAAAGATTTATTATGGTTCAACTTATAAGAAGTCTACATCCATATTGAGCCACTCAGAGGAGGCTCTTTTACTATATGAGAGTCCTTACTAGGGATGGAAACAGGTTGGGTTCGGGCGGGTTTTGTAAAATCCAAACCTACACTCGTGAAAATTTTCTCACCCACGTCAGCCCGAGAACCTATGAAAACAAACGGGTTCGGGTTTGGGTTTCACCCACAGGTTTTATACGGGTTCGCGGGTCACACTCACCAACCCGTAAAATATATTAGTTTATAAATATTTAATATTTAATTATATTTAATTATATTTAATTATATTTTTTATATATACAGTATAGAACTCATTTTTATTTATAATATATAATGGAGATTTTCAAATAACAATAATATAACGTACTAACAACAGTAATAAGTAAAACTTCAAATTGATCTCCAAATGCAAAACAAATAAACAAGCATGATGTTTTATAAGAGTAAAACAACAAGTGTAACCTATCATTACCAATATATAAATGAGAGTTGAGAATTGTAATTCTCAAGCTTAAAATGAGTATTTTTTTTTATTATCTAATCTTTGCATGGTTAAAAAAGTTCAATTAGAGTTTAAATTTATTATATTTAAAATAATAAATATCAAATAATTTTTATTTATACAGGTTTGCAGGCTCACCCGTGGGTTCGTTTTCCAAACCCGTACCTGCACTTGTTGGGTTTTTGTATATAGGTTCACGGGTCATAAATTTGCCACCTAAACCCGTCCCTACAAGGACGGGTTTTGGGTGGATGCCCGCGGTACTTCAAATTATCATCCCTAGTCCTTACAAACTAGAATATAACTCAAATAAACCTAATACAAGCCCAGAAAACCTATCAACACCTAGTTATGTCACCACAAGCAACCAGACCTAGAATCATTCTTTTTGATCTACAAATACACACCGTAATCACTCAATCTTCTACAAGAAAGAATACATAAATGCTCAGGTCTCACAATATTACATGTATTCACTCAAGATTACAATAGAAGAAGATGATCGCTCAAGTTAATCACAAGAACACCTCAATCACAGTTGAGAACTCACAGAGAACAACATGAAACAAGAAACCCTAAGTCTGAGAAAATGATCGAATGAGAGATTCTCTATCGTATCCCTTCTTATATATATATATATATATATATATATATACAGTCCTTCTCCTATATATTAGTGCATACTGATGGAATTATATAAGAACATTGAATATAAGACACTCATTTATAAAAGAGGTTTGACAAATGCAAACATGTTAATGCAAAGTATGTAAAATGAATGACTCACATTTAATGTTCTTATATAATTACATCAATACGCATTGACTTGAAAATTTATTTATTTATATATATATATGTGCTTATCTTGTGAGTCAACACATCAATCCAATGAAGCCAATCACAACGTGCAATATCAGTTCAAGAATCTATGACTCAGAGCACCTATATGATAATAACAGATAGCCATAAAAAACGACACCGCTTTAATTAGTTTCCATTTGGTCCTGATTGGAGTTGTAGATGAAGGGCTTCATGCGTTTTGGGCTTGTATTTGGTTTCTAGTTGGGTCACCAACTATTGATGGGCTAATTTATAATATATATATATATATATATATATATATATATATACAGTATTTCTATTATCAGATCGAACTGATATAAAATATATCGGTTCATTATATATGGATCATTGGATTTAAAAATACTTTGACAAGTATATAAAATCAAATTAAAATATTTAAATCCAATTATCCATATATAAATAACTGATATATCTTATATCGATTTGGATAGATAATAATAAAATTATATATGTATAAAGGTGGCGGCTTTGATATAGTGGACAAGCTTTCGGCAATCCGCATGCAAGCGTTGAATACATATATAAATTATCAATGCATTAATGGTTGTCGGTATACATACGTACATAACTCAAACTATAAAACAAATAGCATTTAAGTTGTGATCATAGAGAATGCACAGAATAGTAGTGATAGAGATAGAATAGTTAAAATTAACGTGTGGAAAGCACTTGTGAAATGATGATGATATTGGTTCACCACAAAACACATGTACCAAATAAACGTGTTCAAAGCACTCATATCTCATAATTCATACACACAAGCATCTTCGATCCCCACTTCTACATAAGACGACAATCATCAGAGTAGGTAATAGGTTTCGTTTCCAATAAATGGAAACCAGCTGCATGCACTTTCACAATTCAATTCCTTTCCCTTTTCATCCCACAGCCACACTAAAATCATATAAATTACCATCAAAATTAAATTTTATAAAGTATGCGGTATCGATGTAAGGTCAAAATAAAAATAAAAATATGTTTTTTTTTACTGGAGTCAATATAATGGATCACTACAACGTTAATTGGATAGGAGGTTTGAAAATTGACAACTTCTTTATTATTATTATTTTTATATGCTGTACGTCTCCTTCCCTGTACTGTATCATGCATAATTCTTTATGTTCCAGATGTTTTTCGATACCCTCCACTATAAATATTTATTAGTTTTTAATCAATAGATGCGTAAGGTTCCGAATTAGTGAAATCTTGATCTAGACACTTCCTGAATTATAATTAGTATTATTATAAACAACTTTCTGAAATAATTACGTAGTTATATAGAATCGAAAATTCAAAATTAGCCTTTATACCATAAGAAATTATAAATAGTCATCCCCAATAAATTTAATGTTTTTGTCAACACATTTTTCCTTTTGTAGACAAAATTATGCCAATGAATGAGTTGATCAAGTATGTAATATAATATTATAAATTGAGGGTTTTATTTTGATGTGTAAATTAGAAAGAAATTAGAGAGAGAAAGTGATGGAAAGATTGGAGAGAAGATAGATCTCAAGATAGAGAGAGGAAGGTATTAGAAAGAGAAAGAGAGATATTATTAATGGTGGGATTATTAGAGAGTTACTAAAAGAGAATCAGAAGAGAAGGAAAGTCACTATTTATTGTTTGTAGAATGTAGAGTGAGAAACTGGTATATATATATATATAGAGAGAGAGAGAGAAGAACATAAATGGATTTCAATTTTCAGCAATTTTACATGCCGGATGAAAAATTACACTATAATTATAAATGAAATTTTAAACATAAATTAATATAAATGGAATTTTACAGGCCAATTATAAATGGAGTTTTATTCTCTAGTTATAAAATAAAATCTTACATTAGATTGAAATTTCACACACCAGTGTAAATTTTTCGAGAATTAAAACGAACAAATTCACACTTTCTCTCTCTAACTTCTAAGCTCTTCCCTATTCAAATATCTAATTAATTGTAGAAAAAAATCTAGCTGTAATGAAAAAGTATATTTTTAACCGAATGTTAATATGTTATTAATGGCATGATCGTTAAAATTTAGAAAATATCTAGTCAATATGGTTCTAAACTTTATTAAGCAAATATTTGTAACGGGACAATTTATAACAATATGCGACTCAATTGAGCTGATACAATCTAATATACACCGTAACTTGGGAGTGTAAAGAGATATGGAATACGTGCAATGTGAACGAGGGTAAACCAATTTAATTGATACGGGTTCTAAAAAATATGTAGTGTATGAATTAGATGAAAGACTTTCATAAACTGATCCTAATTATCAAGGAATTATGTTTAATTTGTTCTTATTTTCTTTTAATTAAACTTAGTGATCACTTTGTGTTTTGAATGTGAAGACGGGTCAATTCATATCAATTGTGGTGAAACAATTACGTGTCTTGCTTCATGCAATTTGGCATGCATTATTTTAAGATTATCTCATATTAAGAATTAATTCAGGTGGAGCAAATGACAGAACACAAAGCCCACCATCTTCTGTCAACTTTTTTCATTTTCCCACTCAAATATTTTCTCTGTAAATTAACCTTCTTTCAGTCATTCAATTCTATCTATATATATGCATTACCCTTCTCTTCACTCACCACTCTACCCATTACACACATTTTCAGCCTCAAATAACAAGTCATCTATATATCCTCTAAGTTCGGAAAAAATGGTTAAGGCTAATTTAATTGGTGTGGTTTTACTGATGGAGGTGATTTTAAGATTTGGAGTAGATGGACTTAGCATGCAATATTATATAATGAGTTGCCCATTTGCTGATCCAATTATCAAAAATACAGTCAACAATGCTCTCCAAGCTGATCCTACCTTAGCTGCTGCTCTTGTGAGAATGCATTTTCACGATTGCTTTATAGAGGTTTTTATTGTCACTCTCTCTCTCATGTATATATATATATATATATATAGGTTAATTACTTTATAATTTCGAGGTTACTAATAAAGTTTTGTGAATAAGGTACTATAGGGATGTGATGGGTCGGTTTTGATAGATTCAACAAAGGACAACACAGCAGAAAAGGACTCCCCAGCCAATTTGAGCTTGCGAGGTTATGAAGTTATAGATGATGCAAAGGAGCAGCTTGAACAACAATGTCCAGGCGTTGTTTCCTGTGCTGATATTATTGCAATGGCTGCTAGAGATGCTGTTTTCTGGGTATATATATCATTAATTAATACTTCATTCATTCATTCGTTATTTGGAAAGCCCTCTAGCTAATACAGATTAATTTTATCTAATTCTGAAACCGCATAGTTGTTTTCATTATCTATAATAATGGTAATTAATTATATACGGTCATGATATTGAAAACAGACAGGGGGTCCATTTTATGAGATAGCAAAGGGAAGAAAAGATGGAAGGAGGTCTAAAATAGAAGACACAATCAACTTGCCATTTCCCACCTTCAATGCCTCTGAGCTCATTAAACAGTTTGGACAACATGGTTTAACTGCCCAAGATATGGTTGCTTTATCTGGTAACAATATTAATCATCTTCACATCTTATATATCACTCTTTTTCCCTAGCTATTATTTCATTTTCAATAGTCTCTATATATATATATATATAACCTCCGAAATGGTTTTACGATAAAAAAACAAACGCTTATTCAATTTAATATTATGATTAAAAAATTATATTCATTCAATTTGACGTTGTTCTAGTTTTTAGTGGCCCCACCCACTTGTATACATGTTGCTTAAGTCTTGTTAATGGATTAAATATTTTTCAGTGAAAGCACTAAATTACCAATTATATTTCTATCATTTGCCTTTGAAGTAATCCCTACATCTACAATATTTAATAATTAAGTTTACAGATTTGGTTTAATTTAAATAAGTCTGCTAACGTACAAATTTAGTATGATAATGACCACCTACCAAAAGTCCAGAAATTGCCGGCCAGTAGCACAAATGTTTTTATATATATATATATATATATATATATATATATATATATATATATATATACAGAGTTGTTTAAAATAATTTTTCAAGAATTTTTTAATATAAGATATCAGTGCACCTCCACTTCTACGCAGTAGTGGAAAGTTTTAGTAACCATATCTCCCCATATATATTTTATAACTATACGTACGAAGAGTTTTTTATTTCGATGTTTTAAGAGTAGAATTTTAAACTATATATATACTATTTAATTTCAATCGGTTTTAATAGATTCTTGACTCGACTGGTTGGTGTCTAGAGTCGTTATAATACTCTTGTAATACTTGTAAAAAAAAAACACTCTGACTGTTTTACTTAAATTCATAACCAGAAGGTTGCTTTTTAATTGGTCAAACATCGTTATTTTTTTCCTGGTTTTTGTAAGATTATATTCAAATGATCATTTAATAAAAATAAAAGAAAATAATATTCGAATTATTAAATTTATCTTCGAATCAAGACTACCAAAATTAAAGTATTTGATATATATTTTTGTGTGTGGTTTGGTGGTACAGGGGCACATACACTAGGAGTTTCAAGATGCTCATCATTCAAAAGCCGATTGAGCAACGTTGATCCAACCCTTGATTCTGACTTCGCAAAGACATTATCTAAAACATGTAGTGCCGGTGACAATGCAGAGCAACCTTTTGACGCTTCCAGAAACAGTTTCGATAATTTCTACTTCAACGCGTTGCAGAGAAAATCCGGAGTTTTATTTTCCGACCAAACCTTATATACAAGTCCAAGAACTAGAAACCTCGTTAACGGCTATGCCATGAACCAGGCCATGTTTTTCTTAGATTTTCAACAGGCTATGGTGAAGATGAGCTTGCTTGATGTTAAGGAAGGGAATAAAGGAGAAGTCAGAGAAAATTGCAGGAAAATCAACTGAGTTGCACAAATCTATGCGAGTGTTTATCACTATATTGTGTGAATTTGTTATATAAATTGACCATGCTTTCTATTTGAGTATTTAATTATTGGGTATGTAATATGTTACATGTAGATTATTACAACTTTTTGTTATTTGTAAAATAAAATAATGACATGTGAATCTCTATTACACTTGAAATATTAAATCATTCCTATTTTACCCCTAGGTCTTGCCCAAGGTATTTTAAGTGAAGCTCTTCAATTTTGATTTTCTAAAATTCTTTATATTTAATTTCTAAGAAACTTATATTATTACTTTAAAAAAAAAAAGTTTTTTCACACCTTAATTCTTAATGTATTACCTTTCTAACAATTAAAACTAGAATAGAATTGAATACATACATATTGAGTTGTAAAAGAATAGATTCAAATTTCACTCGATCCAAACCCATCATATCCATTATCTTATTGGTTTGAAAATGAAAATCCAAACACATTCCCTAATTTAATGAGTAGTCTGCAACAGATCCATTTAACTTAATACTGCAACCGATCCATTTTACTTATTATTATCATTAGTAATTAATATTTTGATTTGCTTAAAGAAGAAAAAATAAGCTATTAAATTAAGAAATAAATAAATATATTATAATGCAATTATAAATCATGTCTCAAATAAAACTAATAATAAATGCATATCAAAAATATCCTATGAAAAACCTTAACCGCAAAAATGTTCAAAATTAAAATACTTTATTAACAGCATAGTGAGTTTTAACAGGATTTTAAGAGATGAACTCAAACCTAAACTATTATTCGGACCGTATATTAACTAATGATCTCAACAAGTTTTGATAGAGAAACTCGACCGTTTCCATTTCAAAATTTGTTGTAATACTTTAAAAAAGAAAAGACTAACATTGAATTACCCACTCGTAAAAAAAGGGTCGATGGGTTTTAACTTTATTAGGTTGGGTCCTTAATGAGTTAAGTTTTTAAAACCCAAAAAATAATAGTTGAGGTTTGAGTTTATATCTTAAAAAACACGATATGACCTATTAATTTTTTATTTTTTACAATAATTTTGGACACTTTTACCATTGAAGTTTTGCATACGGATATTATCATTTTAGTCCTTAAGATTCGGTGAAAGCTCAATTTTTTAAATGTGTTTGTATTATTCTTACTTTTGGTCCTTTTTTTTTTGAAAATACATCAAATTTGTCCATTTGACCAGAAATTCAAAGGTCCAAGGTGACTGAATATACAAACTAATGTTTTTACCCTTAACTTAAATTAAATGATTTAAAAGTATGATTTTACCCTTTAAATTTATAGTTTTTACAATTTAATATGATTTGTAATCCAATCAAAATATGAAACATGTTACCAAAATTTTAAAGATTTAATTTAAAAAAGGTTAAATAAAAATGAAAATCTAAATTTCTTTATAAAGAAAAGGAAAAAAAATATAGAGGGCATAAAAAACTAAGCATAAAAAATATACCATATTTAAAAAAAAAATCATATTAATTTGATATAAATTGTAATTAGATATAAATAAATTAATTAAAACCATCCACCTAAACCCAACCCAGATTTCATCTCCTTATTTGGTCTTCTTCAACCTTTCCTAAAAAACCAAACCCAAAAATCCAAACACAATCCAAATTTCTTCAACCAAATTCTAGAAACAAAAACCAAAAATCAATTCCACAAACCCAAGTTTGATTTTAAAAGAGCTAATTAAAAAAATTGAGATATATTGAAAATGAAAAAATATTTTTTTTTTCCAATTTCTCTTTCAAAAAAATCGAATCTCCCTAGTCCTAAATTTAGCGGTGATGATGCTAGTGCATGGCAGAGTCTGGAGTTCTCAGTCAAAGTCTCACAGAGACATCCTAAATCCGGTGGTGTGATCGGGAACTGCGTGAACGTCGTCGATCGAACCAGCAGAGGACCACCACTGATTTTCTTCTCTTTCTCTCTCCACCGCTCTCCTCTTTTGTTATTTGAACCGAAATCAGACTCATGTCAAAACAATTGACGGTGAATCGATCAACAGAGTTTCGTGGGATGTGGTGGTTGGGATTTTTTTTACGGTGGCTACCGACAACGAGAAAAAGAGATGAGAGAGATGATAATGGTGATTTGGTGATGATTGTGGATCGAAAGAGATGAGATTGAGGGAGAAGAGGGTGACTTGGATTTAGATCGCTAGAGATAAGTGATGATGGTGAATGATATCATTTCAAACGCTTGTTTTAAGAAATCTAAAGTGATGAGTCCATAGAGAAGTCTAACGTGATGAGTGCAGATGAGAATTTTTATTTTTTTAAGAGATCTGGAAAGATAACATTTCAAAGATTTTGTTGATTTGCATTTTCTTTTAATTAAAAAAAAAGAGATATAAAGGGTTATAATAATGTTTGTATTTTTAATTTAAAGTTTTATATATTAATAAATAAAAACCGACAAGTGGTATGTTTTTATGTTTAAAGATAAAAATACCCTTAGAACTGTTAAATTGAACTATTGATTGACTAACAAATGGACTACTTTGATGTATTTTTAAAAAATGAGGGACCAAGGGTCCTAACAAAATAAATATTCTTAAAAAGTTAAGGTTTCACCAAAACTTAGGGATTAAAATGATAATACCCCTTTTTCATAAGATATTTTTAAAATCACATCGATTCTCTCATCAAATCTTTAAAAGAATAGCTCTTTCCCTTCCCTAGTTCCCCCACACCACACCATTGAAAGCTGAAGGCTCCATTTCCAGAAGAACGCTGAAGCGCAACCCCCTCTCTTTCTCTCTCATCTCTTTCAAAGAAGAACATTGTAACGCTATTGGAATGCCACACCTCCAAACTCCGTAGTTCCATTTTCGCAGCCATAAAAAGTTCGGTTTAAGACTTTGAAATAGCTTGTCTCTTGCTTATGTTCATGGTTGTGGTATTCTACTTCCAATATTACATTAAAGAAGAAGACGATGTTAGTTACATGTCCGGTTAATCCCGGTTGAACAACTGGTGGTGCTTAGTTGAACAACTTTTGATGCCCGTTGCACAACTGATTATGCTTGTTTGAACATTAGTAAGTTGCCCCAGTTGAACAGGAGATTGTGCCTGATTAAACATGAGATGGTATCCGATTAAACTTTAGTAAATGATGGTTTTGTACTATCATGTTTTAAATGGCCATAAACAATCACTTGTAAAAAATCATGGCTACTTATGAGTTTTAAAAAACATAATGGCTATTTATGATTTCCTCCCTAAAATAATAAAACATGTTAAATTATAACGGTTTCAAAATAATATAATGTCTTGTTTGACATACCGTACAATATTGGATTGGATTGGACTGTATTGTATGAAATCGTACAGGATAGTACTGGACTAAATTTAATACTCTATATTGTTTCGTATTAATAATATTGTACAATATTGACGATATGAAGTTGATCCAGTAGTAAAAACCCTTTACACATACACCATGAGGTTGCTGGTTCAAGTCCTCTTCGTCTCCAAAAAAATCCAAATTTATGAAATAGTCTAATACTTCAAAAAAAAAAATTGATTGACGAATATAATTTATTTATTTAAATGAAACATTTGAAATATTTAAATTACAATTTGAATTTAAAAAATATTAAAAAATTCTAAGTTCTAAAATTTTCTTAAAAAAAATTGAATCTCTACTGTGATGGACGGTGGATATCTGTTTCAAAACAAAATAACCATATTTTTTTAAGTAAAGAAAAATAATCAGGTGGAGATCCAGATTTGAACTCGGACGGTGGAAACTAGTGATACAATCTGGATCTCCACACTATTAAGCACCGGATCTTCATGGATGGAAATCCAGTGGCCGAATCTTCAAATGGTGGGAGACAAGCATCCCTCGCCTCGTGATCTCCATAGTCGATAGAGATCCTTGATTAGATCTCCATCGTGATGGAAATCCAAGCGGTGTGATCTCCCTTACAATAGAGATCGCAATGTGAGGTCGATGGCTTCTGTTTGTGTAGGAGACCGACCAATGACCTCAACGATAAGGTTTCCGAGAGGCCATCGACTCCTTGAAGATGTGGCCAGGCAACCTCTACGTTAGAGGCCGTTTGGCCTCATGTAATTTTCATTTTTTTTAATATATATTGTTTTGAATTTTAATTTTTAATTCTTCTTTCAACTCTAATTGATTGTGGAACAACTACCGTATAAGTTGATACGGTTTGAATAGTAGTACTAAATCAGTACGCCATACAATTTAGTACGACTGTAAATTGTTATCAAACGCTAATTAGTATTATATAGTGTGTTATTCCTATCTAGTAAGACATACCAAACATACCTTTAAAAACATAATGGGTTAACAATAATATTTATGTGGGAATTATACAAACACCCTCAAGATTTGTATAATTACACGAATATGGTAGTTTTAGGTATATTCTCACAAACGTCCGTTGATATTTGAAAAATGTTGCATAAACATCCCCCTACCATTTGTTATAATCCATTAGTCAATGATTAAAAGTGTAAAAAAATATTCTAAAATACCATTTATTTTTATTTTTAATAAAATAAAAAATAAAAAAATAAGATAAAAAATAAAAAAAATCTTTTAAAAAACATGAATGAATCTTATTAAATCTAAAACCCGAAAAAAAAATCATCTTGATCTTCATCTCCAAGAAATGAAATTTTGAAAACAAATTTCCATCCATACATCTCACTATCTCCATCATCCATCATATTTCTCCCAAAATTTTACCAAACTTTATTAAAAAATTCCATCCACAACAACATAACAAAATTTTATCAAACATAACAATTTCCAACAATTAAAAAAAATCATACCTAGAAAGGAGATGGAGCTCCATTTTTGAACATAGAGATTAATCGTTGATAGCCCTATCTCTAATCAGAGATAGAGTCATCTTGATCCATCTCTAGAGATAGAAAGCAGTGACACTATGATCTATAAAAACTTCAGATGAGTAAGGTGAGTGGATTTTGGCACATAGATCGGTGAATTCTTTACGGTGGTTGTCAGTGATCAAATGTGAGTGTTGATGGCTGGGGTTTGGTGTTTGGGAAATGGTGAAGCCTTTGAGATTAGCGGTGATGACTGACTCACGACGACATATGTTGGCACAAAGTTCAATGCACATTGGTGGTTAGTTTGGGTGATGTGATCCGATGAAGATGTCTAATTTATTTTATGGAATTGATGAAGATGATTCGATTATGTGATTTTTGTGGTGATTTGAGTGTTTGTGTTGTATTGGATTTTGTTATGCATGTAATTTGTTGAAAGATGCGGATCGAGTTAATTGAAATTCCATCTTTTAGTTTTTTTGTTTACTTGTTTTTTTTTTCACCTCTCTAAGTTTATTCCTTTTTTTTTCCAGATCTATGTATTGTGCGATTGTTGTGGTGTTGTGCATATAAATTGTTGAATGAAGAAGCTGAAGTTAATTGAAGTTAGATCTTTGAGTAGGGATTGGCATATGGGCCCATTAAAGCAGAGGAGGGTCCCCCACCCCCATTCCTAAAATCTCCCTCCCACCCTGCCCGCTAACCCTATTTAAAGGGAAAATGGGGATTGGGTGTTTTGTGGGAGGTTCCCCCGTCCCCACCCCGTCCCTCATTTCCTCAATTTAAAATCCTAATATTTGTTAATCTGAAATTTGGGATTTGAAATTTGGCCATCCTAATTTTTCAATTCACCTTGTTTCAATATCTAATTCAATAAATAATCAAAATATCAAATCTAAAATATTTAATTGGTTTAATTTAATCCAAAGTTAATACAAAAAACTTATAGTAATGTATATGAGTTAGTGGGTTAGTGACTTAGGGGTGAAGGTGGGTTAGCGGGTGACTGTATGTTAGAGTTTTTTTTTTTTTAAGAAAAGAATATATATATATATACAGTTTTTTTCCTATCCGTACGTACTGATAGAATTATATAAGGACATTAAATGCGAACAACTCATTTATAAAAGAGTTTTGATAAGTGTAGACATGTCAAATCAAAGTATGTAAAATTAATGACTCACATTCAATGCCCTTATATAATTCTATCAGTATGAACTTATGTAAAAAATTTCGTATATATATATATATATATATATATATATATATTTAAGGAAAATATAGAAATGGGACCCCACCTTACCCATCATTATTTAGGATTTGAGGGTAAATTTTACCTCCAAATGGAGATGGTGCCCTATGAGGGAAATACCTATCTCTATCTGTGAGTTGGACTTTTTTTTTTTCCGGATCTCTATGTTTGTCTTTTTTTTTTCTTTTTTTTTTTCCGGATCTCTTTGTCATTCTTTTTCTAGATCTTTATGTTGTATCGGATTTTATTGTGTATGTAATTTACTGAAGGAAGACAATAAAGTTAATTGAAGTTAGGTCTTAGAGTTTTTTTTTTCATATCTCATGTAATTTATTGAAGGATGAAGATGGAGTTAATTGAAGTTACATTTTTTAATTTATTTTTTTTAGATCTCATATATTTTTTTGGGATCTTTGAGTTTTTCTTAAAGATCTTTTAAAGTTATTATTTGTTTGATTTTTATTTTATTTTATCAAAAGACTGAATTACCCAGTTAACAGATCTCATTTAACGGTAGAGAAAGTTTGTACAAGATCTCATTTAACGGTAGAGAAAGTTTGTACAATATCTTTCAAACGATGGAATTTTATATGTATACGATAAAATCTGATATATCCTTACAATTTTATCAAATCTCACAATTTTATCAAATCTCAAGGATGTTTATACAATTCTCCGTATTCCCATCGCAACTTCACGTCTTATCGTTAGGTGCAGTATATGCAGAATGGGTGTAAACAAATGGTATTATAAATTGGAGCCCAAATCTGATCCGCTGCTTAGAGGCGTTGTTGTTCTGGGAATTTATCTGTCTCTAATTTGGGCCCAAAATCAATAATTCCTCAACTTCTTAATTACAATTTACGGTTATTTTGTTGCTTTCAATCTGTATCTTTTTGTGTAATAACAACAGCAATAGTAGTAGTGAGCAGATCTACTAAAACAAGTAAGAGAAAGAAGAGGAACAAGGAGAATGGAGAAGATGAACCATGCCTTTGAGAAAATGAAGATGCTAGTGGGATTGGAGGCGGAAGACGAAGAATCAGCCGCAGTTGCAGAGAGTAACGACTCTTTCTCTTTTATGGACGACTTCAATCGCCAATGCACTTTAACCACCAAACAGGTCTTATTTTTGGGTAATCTTTATTTACTATTTATTAAGCTATAATCCTCAAATCTCTATAATTCTTCTTAATTTGCATTCAGTTGTTATATACTGGGATGATTTTTAATTTGTGATTAGCTAGGGTTCACAGTTCATAAGTTGGTTGAAGCATATATGTTAAATGGAATGTGATGTAGTATAATTATTGCTGAACTACCACAGTTAGAGTCATGAGATTTACTTGGGTTTTTTTAATAGGTTTTTTTTTTTAGTTGGCTGTGGATATTGCTCGTAGCTATTTGATAAGTGAATTATATAGTTTACTTGCTATGATTTAGTTATAAATGCTGATCCAAGCTCAAGAGCTTCTGTTCGAAATTGTAAATTGTAAATTGTAAATTGATGCTTGGTTCTGGGAGTAGTCTCTTGAGAAATGAGTTTATCTTGTGCCAAGCTGATGAGGAGGCTTCGAGAGAAAGGTGGGGTTGTGTATGAGGCAACCCAAAAGAGAGATTAGAGATTAGAGATTAGAGAGTAAATCTTCTACTGGGAAGCTAAGATCATATCAGGAAAGGAACCCTAGGGAGTAAGATCCCATTTGCTACATGTAAAAAGTTTAATTTAATGGTCTCAACATGTTGCATTATTAATTAGACGCTATCATAGGAGTTATCTATGTATCCCTCATCTCCATTTACCTGTTTGACTCCCTCAAGGCATCCAACAAGCTAGGGAACCTACATATAAATTTTGTTAGTGCACTGATTTTACATTTATTCCAGTTTGGGTCTAGGCGACGGCCATAAAAATTTTGAACTTTTGTACATTTCCCTTATTTCTTTAGACATACATGCACACATAGACATAACATATAATGTATATATGTGTGTGTGCACACACAGTTATATGGAAAGATAGAAAGATAGATCCTATCAGTGCCCACTGTTAAAATCAGTATGGTCTTGAGTATCTTTGTTAGAGTCTTGATCGCTATCATCTTTTGATCAAGACTCTAATAAAGTCAACACACACACACACACACACACACACACACACACACACACATACATAATTAACAAGAGACGGATTTTTGGTTGTTTTCTATATATATAAGCAATAAAAAGTAAAACAGTTCACTACAAGACATTTAATGTGTTTTTTTGTGATGAAAAGATGCCGTGGGCCTTGTGGACAAGTGTTGGAGTTATATTTTACTAACTTGAATCCAAATTGAAAAAAAAAGGAGCTCTTGTAGTCTTGTAGAGAACATGTGTCGAAACATGAAATATGTATTCTATTGCCCAAATTGATAAGATACCTGCTAAAACCACCTCTGTTATATGTATTAAGTAGTATGATAACCATTTTGTTAGACAAATAATTTTGCATGACTTAATGCATTACAAAGAGGTTTATATTATTCAATACAATACATGCCTCATATCCAATTTTTACTACACCAAATATACTCAAATTTATGTTAATTAATTTGTTAATAGAATATCTACTGTACTAACTTATACACAGAGGAGATGTATTAACATGTGCAAGTGAATATTTAATCCCTTGTATACTATGCAAGACTTTAATCAGGTTTTGTTATTAAGGAATCACTATTTTATTTTTCTACAAAATCTCTCCATCACATTATAACTCTTATTCGATCTGACATGAAAAAATCACAAAATTGATATATCTGTTTTTTGTTTCTCCTCATACTGTGAATTTTTTATTAATTGAGACCCACCCATGCTTTTTCACTAGGTAGTGAAAGAGAAGGATAGTCTTTATAGCCAGTAGAAAATTTGTTACCAATGATATATTTATCTTCGATTTTTTTCTTCTTTAGCTTATTTTCTACTTTTATGATGTGAGTTTTCTTCAAAAGACAAAATTTCAAATTCCCCCCACACTAACTCATCAGGTTTAAGAGTTATCATAATTTGTTTTTCCTTTTATATTGTAGGTATTTTATTTTAGTTGTTAATGTGTATTGATAAATTTTCATTTGTTATTTTCTGTAATATATCTTCATAATACGATTGATAAAATGCCCATGAAGAACTTGGCTTATTGGAATTCAATGTTAAATAATAATTTCATCTCAAAGTCTGATGGTAGATAGTAATGAATGTTTTGTGCATTGCTACTTAACTCTGAACAACTTATAATATAGGGCAGAAGCAGTAGAGAACAAAAGTTTTGTTTAGCGTGATTAAAAAACAAATTGTTTTTTTTTTTGGGTCCAAAATATATGATATATGTCAAAATTATGATGCATAAATACATATGATTGCTTTATTATTATTTAACAAAATATAATATAATCTATTAAGATCATGCTAGTATCTTTTTTCCCAATATAATACAATTTAAGGGGGCGTATTCAATTAGGATTTCAAAATATTTTTAATGACTTTTATGGAATTAAAAGTATTATTGTATTCAATGTAGACTTTTAAAGACTATAAAAGTCATAAGGTATTTAATACAAACTTTTATAGACTTTAAAAAAGTTTTATAAATCCTGTGGTATTCAATGAAGACTTTTTAATAGTTTAAGAAAGTTAAGAGGTATTCAAAATCTTAATTACTTTTAATTACTTTTAAATATCGAAGAATTTTAATGACTTTTAATTATAAAAAATCTCACAATTTGTCTTTCATTCCTACCAAAAACTTTGAATGCTTTTTTTTTCTCTTTTAAATTAAAAGAATTTCACTTTAGAAGAAAAACATAAAACTCTTTAAAAAATCATTAACCACCAAACATATATTTTATTTTCAAATAAAAGCACACACATTCTTAACAAAATTCACAAATAAAATAAAATGAATAAACATTATAAAAAAAACAGACAAACAAACAATCTATAATAAAAAATTAACTAAAAGAATAATAGAAAACAACTCTCCATCGGCTATGCAAATCAAACGAACGACCTTTATATTAATTAATAATAATAAAAGACAAAAAACCACTACTCAACCATACCAATATACCATAATCAAAGTTGCGTATGAGTGTGACTCTATGTAATTATGATAAATATCAAACTACTCATTTTTAGGCATGAGTCTTGTTTAAGAACTATGTGTGGTTTTTATGTTTTATCTTAGTAACTTGAATTAACTTTTGGTAGATTTTTTATATCTATTGTCTTGCTTTGTAGAGACATGTAAACGTTAATATTATTGTCGGTTTTCTACATTTTTCTAACAGAAAATTTATAATATTTTGACTAAGTATAAAAAATCAAATAATTTTTTGACAAATTATTAAAAAATTAGGTACATAATGTCTTTATGATATAAAATATAATAAAAATACATTTTTTTTAAAATTACATATATAGACATGAATGCTTTTGTCAAGTTTAATTAACGATGTTTTTTTTTATTCTTGTGAAAAAATATTTTTATTGATATGTGAAACATATATAATTTTACTAAAACAAAGTATATATTATATTTAAAAGTCAATGAAAGTCTATTAATGTCTATGAAAGTTTTTTTAAAATGAAAGTTTATGAAAGTCTTTTGAAATGAAAGTCTTTTAAAATGAAATCTATGAAAGGCTTTCATAATTTTGTAAAGTCAATGAAAGTCCATAAAAGTTCATAAAATCTACAAAAGTCATTCACTTAAAAATGTTTTTAAAAGTCTTTTGAAATCTTTATTGAATACACCCTCCTTAATTCCGTGTGACAAACATACCTATAATAAGTTTAATATCCAACAGTGGTGGCTGCTTTGGGAGCACCATGATCATCTCCTCATAAAGGGTATGAAATTTTTATTGGTGGTTAACTTAGGTACTTTTAATAGCTTAGTTGGCTGATTGACTTTCAGAATTAGGAACTCAGAAGTTAGATGCCTTCTGAGATTGACTGAAGGTGTCTTTGGTTTTTACTTGCTGATGTATACTTAGATTACACGGTTGTACTATTGTTTTTTATTGAAAACATTATTTGTTAGAATACATATATATGAGATTCAAAGTATTACTTGTTTATTCTTTTAACCAAGCTCTCTTGCCCTCTTTCTACAGAGGCTTTACGGTTTTTCCATTTGCTTAGTGTCGGGCCTGACTTGTACACTTTTGGTAAGTTTAACCGTGGAACACACCATCTTTCATTTCGTTATTAGATATAACTCATTGTTCTCTATTTTCTTTATTAATGCAACTGCAATGCAAATAGAGGTGACATAATTTGTCTGAAACAGGTTTCTCTCTTGGTAATTGACTGAAAATGTTTTCCAACTTAGTTTAATGACTCTACTTTTGTCCGTTCTCATATTTAGTTGCATAGAGCAACTCTCTGAGCGCAAGAGAATCAAACACATTTTCTCAAAACAAATACAACTGAAATTTAAATCTTAGCTATAATATTTAAATAAACTGTTAACTGTGACTTAAATGACACAAGACCAGAAAATTCAAATATTAATAGAACCCAGAATATAGTAAAGCAACTAATGATTGACCTAGATTAAGGACAAAGAAACTCATAATTTGGTGTTTTGGCATTACTTGTAACTTGTAGAAAAAATAGCTGCAACTTTCTAAAGAGGGTTTCAATTCTTCTGCTTTTTGATACTTTCAAAACTAGGCTGGATAAGCTTGCGATGACTTCTCATGTACTGGTTAACTAAGCACAGGGAAAGGAAGTTCTTCTCAAGTGAGCATCCACATCCAAATTTGTTGCTGGTTTCAAAATTCTTCTCACTGGACACTGCAGTGTTTCATGTTGCTTTAGCCATCACTGCTTTGTGTGTCAACCTTTTTGGAGAAAAGAGTAGAAGGATAATTTCTTCATTCCTTGGAGATTGAAAACGAGGATAGCAGTATAGCACCCAAGTTCTTTGGCATTGAGTTTAAAGATGATACAATTAATTATTTTTTGCCTTCTCCCTTAATGATCATGCTCAGATTATTCCTTGCCTTTTAGCCTACATTGTTTTTGAAAAGGCTGATGATTGATTCACACTTCACCTCGGAAAACATTGATAAGAAGAAATAATCAAAGTTATATGTGAAGACATGGTGGATAAGCGGGTAATCAAGTACTAGCAATTTGTTCAACCTTCTTAGACATTGTTCCTTGAATAGGTATATATTACCTGTACCGTAATGCTTGGTGTAATAATAATAATGTTTGAAAAATGTGGTGGTCGTCTTGAAATCTTGAACAATTCAGAAGAACTGCAACTTAGAGTTGACAAATTCAAAGTTAAACATACGAGTTTTTCTTTGTTGATACTTGACAAGAGACCATGAAGATTCGTTTTTCTTTTTATTTCCCCATGATAGCTATACTACCAGCAAAAGAATTTAAGGGTTGTAAAGTTTTATTCGATATATTATTATTTTCCCCCCGGTTAGACTTTGATAAATTTTAACGACCTTTGATAGTATTGACTGATCAATTTTCCCTTTTTTTTTCTCATGTCACAGTCAATGCTTGTTTTCTTACATCCAATCAAGTTTGGAATCACATTCACTTTTGGGAATTTGCTTTCTCTTGGGAGGTTTGCATCCAATTTTTTCATTATATTCTCTATGTTGCTACGACCGACTAAATGTTAAATGTGAATATATGATAATGGTTTATGTGGGTTGTTAAGAAACAAATTAGACAATTTAATTTTTCTATAGCTCTCAGTGTTGATAGCCTTATGAAAGAATTGTGGTTGGTTGAGTGTTAAACGGTTGGGTAGTGATGTAGAACATCCTAAGGAGCTACACACATGTCAGGCGTAGGAAGAAGATTTGATTTTAATTAGAATTTTGTATTCCAGTTTTGTTTGATTTTCACTTCCATGTTACACATATGTCAGGCGTAGGAAGAAGAATTGATTTTAATTAGAATTTTTTTATTCCAGTTTTGTTTGATTTTCACTTCCATGTTTGAGTTGTGGATCTTTAGGATTCTCTTTTGGCCAATTTAAATAGGGGGTTTTAATACTCGATGAATAATAATTAATAAATATACAAAACTTTCCTCCCCAATTTCATCTACATTTCCTCTTTCTCCTTTGTTATTGTTAAACTCCACTTAATAAAATTAAAAAAATAGGAGGATGTATTATGTCTATTTCTTATTCATCAAGTCTGCTTAATAAAAAGAATCCAAGCCATTATTATAGTGGCCAAAAGAGAATCCTAAAGATCTACAATTCAAACTTAAGAAGGTAACAATCTACCTTCTCAAAATTATGCAGATCTTATTCAAACATGGAAATTAAAGTCGAACAATACTAGAAATAAAAAATATTAATCAAAATTAAATCTTCCTATGCCTGACATATGTGGGTGGCTCTTCAGGATGTTAAACATTAGATAGGTGGGGTAGGTGCAATATGAAAGAGATACACGACTTTGTGGGTTATGTAACTTATGTTTGCTGTGTTCAGACTTCAGAGTTCTATTAATGTGTAAATTTTTGCCAAAGTAATTTGAGAAAAAAAAAAACAAGATGAATCAAGAGGATCTCTTGATTTCTGCATGATTTAAAATTTAATTATTCAAATGATCTAGGTCTTGGTGAAAATCGAGACTACGCATCATATTGTTGTTTCAAATTTAATTATTCATCCTTTGAGGTTTGACCAAATTTGAAAAAGTAGATAAAAACCTCATGCCATTAACTAAAGAACAATGTTGCCATTTGCCTAAGATACTACCTTTCATTAATTTGTATGACAGCACAGCATTTCTCATAGGCCCAAAACGGCAGGTGACAATGATGCTTGATCCTGTTCGTATTTATGCAACAGCTATATATCTTGCAAGCATGATCATTGCCCTGTTTTGTGCTTTTTATGTAAGTTATTACTATTTCTTTGCCCCCCTTTGTTTTCCTTTCTGATTAAATTTCAGTATATGCATTATGCTTTAGACCAAGCAATAACTTGTTATACTTTTAATGTGTGGTCATTGACTGCATAATCAGGTTCATAACAAGCTATTGACACTTTTGGCAATCATTTTGGAGTTTGGTGCGCTAATATGGTATGTTAAGGCATTTTTTTTTTTTATTTGATAGTGTTAAGGCACTTGCATACTCTTTCATTATGCATGTCTTGGTGTATAAAAGATTGACCACATTTCATTTTCTTTCACTCTAGAACATGCATAGTGGTTGAAACATGTAAGCCATTTGGACATCCCTAATCTCTAGGAGATGCATGCATGCACACACACATGTTAAAAACCTATTAACCTTATGGCTAGACTTGGCAATGAGTCATGTTATAGTGAATTCGTGTCATGTAGTGTCAAAATTGGTCTTACTTGTATTCGACCCGTTAGATTAATGGATATATATAAACTTAAAACAATTTGTTATTTTAAAGGATAATTCAAATTGACCCTTTTAACCTATGTTAAAAAAAAAACTGTTAGGATAAAGCTAACAGTTGAAGGAGTACGAGTTCTCTCCCGAAGTAAAATGGGTCACAAAGGATGTGCCCACAAATAGAAGGACTCCCTCTAGACTTAGGATCCTCAAGGGATCTAGAACTTTGTCTAGCTCATGTGACGAATCCTACACCCTCAGAATCATCCACGGGATATATGTCGGGCTTTTTAGATGGATCTTGTGGCATGTGGCGCTCTTCAGGATCCTGTGACAAATCCAGAAGCTATTTTTCTATTCATGTGCAATTCAAACAAGATAAAGCAAATGGCATCAAGGTGAAGCCGACATTCACCCTTAGACACTCCAGGGAGAGGAACGAAGGAACCACTACTTGGAGAAAAATAACACAACTATGTGTATGAACTAAAAGAGTTCAAAGAAAGATAATGTTAGAAAGCTCTAAGAAGACTCGAGAGAAAAATCTAGAAGAAGCCCCCCTTTGTAAGACCAAAGGGTCTTATTTATAGTGATTGTCCATGGTGGTAAAGAGGATGTGTCCTTATTTTGTCGGTTCTTCTCATTGGCAAATGCATGCTTTGGTGTCAATTTGTTGATTTTCCATTGGAGGAGGATGTACAAGGTGGTTCTTGATCATTTTCCATGCACATGTACAAGGTGTAAGGGAATTTGGTTAAGAAGCCACCTTTTACATCCTCCCCAATTGAAAAATTGACGTCAAATCGCCATGTAAGACTCCAAAAGTGCACTAATCTTAGGTGGCACAATCTCCACCCTTTAAGGCGTGTGCACACACATGTAGACCATAACTCCATAAGCATGCATGTGCGTGCCAATGAGAAGAACCAATAAAATAAGGGCACATGTCCTCCTTACAACCATGGAAGATCACTATAAATAAGACCCTTTGGTCCTACAAATAGGGATTTCTTCTAGACTTTTCTCTTGACTCTTCTTAGAGCTTTCTTTGAACTCTTTTAGTTAATACACATTGTTGTGTTATTTTTCTAACAAGAACTCCCCCCTCCCCCACCCCTCACTACATCTTAAGCCTAGAGAGAGTCCTTCTATTTGTTGGCGCATCCTTTGTGACCCCCTTTACTTCCCGAGAGAGCTCTCGTACTCTCGTACTACTCCTTTAGCTGTTAGCTTTATCCTAACCATTTTTTTTGGGTTAACAACCTGTTTTATCATTTCATTTTTTTATAATAACAATCAAACATCATTTCATTTTTAATAATGACACAAAATTATTAAATACTATAAATTTAATATTCTTAACTTTTATCCTATTTGAAAATTTGATAATTTAAGATTGTTTTCACCTTGCAAGTTATCATGATATACTAATTTAGGACATAATTCTCATACAAAATTATATATATAAAAAAAGTTGAGTCACATATTTATATTAACTTTTAATTAATAAATATCAAACTATGATAGGATTAATGCCTCTATCAGAACATGCAATCAATTTATAGTTTTCAAAGGTTTTGCTTTTTGCAAACTCAATATGAATAAAATACTATAAATATTTTTAGTGGTAATTTCTTAATCGTATTATAACGAATTATCGATTTTCTAAAGGTAAAAGCGAAACTGACCCCATATGATGGGTTTAAATGGGTTCACCCATTGGAAACTGATCTGTTAAAGGTAAACCCATCAACCAATTTTTTTGAATTGGTTTGGGCCGTGTGAAGTTTTGCTAGGCTTGCTTATGGTTGGTCTGACAAACTGATGTTGGTGTTTTGTACCATAGTTAATTTCCTTTCGTCTAAGGAATTAGTTCTGTTTCATAAGTATATAAAATCTGTAGTGCCCAGATCTGCGTGTCAAAATTTGGACCTAAATCTTAAATCTTAATGTTGAGAGTAAAGACAAAAAAGTTATAAGGATGAATGGATGATGCAAATCTTTTGTCATTTCTCTTTTCTCCTTTTTAACTGTTCTACAACATTTTGTTCTTTTTCTTTTACTCCTATGGTGCCAATTGTATTTCATGTCCCATTTGTTTTTTAGTTTTTTCCAATAATCTGTTTTTGTGTTTCAACAACTTAGTATGTGTTTCTCTATAGTGGTCAAATTTAGAAAATTATATATTAAACTTTTAATTAAGCTAATTTGATTACAATTTATCAAAAAGATGCATTTGAAACTGTAGTGATATAACAGTATGGCAACATGATTATGAAAATAAAGTTTATTGTTTGTCGGTTTCTTATGACATGTTAGCTTTATTGTCTTCTATATATTGCAACGTTTCGCTCGCTAGATGATGAAATATTAAGTTAGACATCACAAAATAAACCCAACTTTGTGTTTACTTTGAAGTTTGAAGTAGATTGATGAAGCTGTGGCTGTAGCTATGTTTCTTTCATTTTAGCTTTTTATTTTGGTTATGTTTTGACAACACCTTTCTAAACTATGCCATTCTATTATGTACAGATGGCCATCAATTTGGATCGTATCAGTGAGTTGCATGCTTTGGTGGTTATTGAGTTGCAATATAGTTGAATCTATAACATATTATCTGTTGTCAAAATTACATTATTGCATAATTGAAAATTCATAGTGCAAGTTTACTTAATAGGTGCTTTCCTCTTTGTGCCTAGGCCCTAAGCTCTAAGAACCTCAGAGGTCATGCCAATAATAATACTGGGCTTGCCTCCATGGGACATTGCACATGGATCTCACACGAGAATCTGTAAATTGCCAACATTAAAATTATGAAAAACAGAAAGTAAATTACTGTCTTCTTGCTCGCAAGAGCCAACAAAACCTCATGAAAAGGTGATGAAGTGGCGTAATTTATGAGTTCTCTACAGAAAGAGGAAAAAGACTTCGTTTATTGCTTCATCATAATTATAACCATTTCAATTGATGTTGTTTTGTATATATCTCACTTGTATGGAAATGGGAATGGAAATGGTGTTACTGGCATTTCTGTTTCCTCACAGCCTATGTCTTCATAATTTATAGGTACAGCTTGAGCTACATCCCTTTTGCAAGGTCCATGGTCTCCAAGGTTGTGGTAGCTTGCTTTGACACTGAATTTTAGGCTGATATGGAGAAGAGTTTGATTCAGCATCTACTTGTACAATCTTTCTGTATTGGCATTTGTGGCAGAGAGGGAGGTTACTCCCTGTTAGAGTATTAGATATAGCAACACAATGAATGTTGAACGTTTTTGTATGGCTAGTGTTCTGTGATTTTATTTTTTGACTTTTTAAAGATTTTTCTTCTCTTGTTTTTTGCTTTATGAAAGAAAACACTGATACAGTCATGTTAATAGAAATTGATTTTGTTTTTGACATCGATATTGTTCGACACAACTTGTTAAAGGTTCAGTTCATGAAGAGAAATATAATTACTGAATTTGTGGTATAACAGTGTTGCTTTGTTCAAATCTGTGTCTATTATTATAGTCTATTCATTTAAATTGTATTAGATTTGTATGATTTAAATGAGTAGATTATAGTGATGTTATATTATTTGGAAACCAAATTTAAACAAAGTAGAATTGCTCTTTACATTAATATTGAATTAAGGTGGTGTTTGGTTGGGTGGAATGAAATGGAAAGAAATTCATTTCATTTGTTTGGTTTGTTAAATTCCAATGGAATGAGCATTCCATTGGAATGGGGATTCCACCATTTTGGTGGAATAAGCATTCCATCAAAAAACCAATGGAATGTCCATTTCATTCCATTAACACATTTTCTTTCAAAAAATAACCTTCTATCCCACAACTCAATTCTAAAAATACCTTCATTTCCAAAAACAATATATATATATAAATATATTATAAATATCATACTATTAATATATATATATATATTATTTATACTTTTATATTATATTATACAAAATATATTATTATTATTATATTTATATATATACTATATAATTTATACTTTTATATTTTATTATTATTATCCAATATATATATATATATATATATATATTTTCTAATTATTTATATTATATATTATATATTATTATATACATAATGTATGTATATATATATATATATATTATATAATAATATATAATATTTTTATATATAATAATATTAATATTAATAATATCAATATTTCTAATATATAATATATAATAAATATATATTAATATATATATATATATAATATTTATAATATATTATTATATAATTTATACTTTTATATTTTATTATTATTATCCAAAATGAACATTATATTTTCTAATTATATATATTATTATTATATATATACACATTATATAATTATATATAATATTTATATATTTAATAATATTAATATATTAATATATTTTTTATATTATAATAATATATAATATTTATACTTTAATATTTTTTTTTATTATCCATAATATATAATGTTATTATACTTGTTTTGTAATTAGGGGTATTTTGGTCAAAATACAGTTGATTCCATTCCATTCAGTTGTTAACCAAACAAAATATTACTGATTCAGATATTGATTCTTAAGTCCCAACTAAACAAAGAAATCAGTTTTCCATTCCTTTCCATTCCATTCCATTCCATTTCAATTCTCATTCTCATTACCATTTCAATTTCCATTCCACTATGGTAACCAAACGTCACCTAAGGGAGTTTAGCACCGATTGATAAACCTTGGAATATCATGGACCCAGTGCACTCTATTATTTGTCATTTATAGTTTTCTTTTTACTACTAGCATTACTCTTCTCAATAGATATTTGAGACAAATTTGAAAAACCAATAATTAACGATATGAGTTTGACCAAGCGGTAAGCCTTTCATGTCTATATTCACGGGGTTGTGGGTTTGAGTTATGACTATATTTTCAATGCAATTCTAATAAAAATAAAAATATTACTTTATAATAAATTGATTCATTGCCATAGATGATCCTAGCCCCAAGAAAGGAGAATTGCATTGACATACCCTTCATGGTCGGCATAATTGCAGCCGTATGAGTCAAGGTTGTAACACCTGGAAATAACGTAGACAATTAGACGTGTACTAACAACTCTTGAGGTTCAGTATAATAGGAACCATGTGAATCCAGATGGTAATAAATTCATGGAGACCTACGCTAGTCCTAACGACATACGACATAAGATAACGGACTTTTGTCTTATGGCATAATAGTGCTAAAACAAGGTTTTGTCTAATGGCCTAAAAGTGCTAAAAATATTTTGCTGTTTTAAAGTACAAATTTAGGATTTGAGGCGTTGGATACAACATAAACCCATAGCCTATACGTGTAGCTGTGAGAGATTTATTATAATTATTTCAATTTTTGTATAGATAATTAGCTTGTGAAAAAAGAAGAAGTTTTCTTTATATATTTTATCTTCAAATATAAATACAATTTTTTTAAAAAATATATTATTGTTGTCATAAAATGATTAATAATAAACAATAAAATAATATCATAATAACATAAACATAAAATAAGGGAAGAGAGAAAATGTGAACCTTATTCCTTGAAGCATATTCTTACACCCACAAAATACAATGGTAAGAGCTCATTATATGACCTTACAAATCATAATCACAAAATACATTAAGTGTACATAAATTAAAATATTATGAACAATAAAGTGCATCATAATGATAGAGCTAATGGAAAGATATATGGATGGAAGTTACTTATATGGATCGAAGGATATTTATTCATATATAATTGCATAATATTTATAACACCCCCTTTGAATTAATGTCCAACAATCACATAGTGAATATGCCTCATTAAAACTTTTACCGGTAAAAATCCGATGAGAAAAAGCCTAGCAAAGAAAAAAATAGTATATTATCCATCTGCATTTCAATGAACCTTTGATGTATTGAGGGTGTAAAATTGTCTCCTTAAAACCTTACTAAGAAAAACCACATGAGAAAAAAGCCTAGTGAAGAAAAAATATTAAATTATATTGTATTTCCTTCAAATCGTAAAAACTCTTGATAAATACATTTACCGTTATTCTGATGCAGATAATTCAATAATTTTACAAAGATATTACATCACAACATTATGCTTTAAGATTTTGTTTGTTGCAATTAATAGTACATTTATAAATAAATCCGCAAGATTAGAATTTGAGTGTAATTTTATATATAACATCTTGTTATTTATCAATTATAACTTGTCATATACAACAACAATTGCAATCAGATTTGGTAATGTAGGAGTATCATGCTGCTAATTATTTCCTTTAAATAAAAAGAGGAATATACTTCACACTTTGAGTAATATAATTATTAAAAGTAATACTACTTTCTCCAAATTTGGTATCCAAATCTGATGCCCAAATGATGTGGTAACACTTCATTCCATTTATTTAAATCATGCAAATCTAATCCAATTTAATTGAATGGACTAGAGTATTACATCATTTGAGCACTAGATTTGGACACCAAATTTAAACAAAGTAACGTTACTCAATTATTAATAGCCACCAAAGTATTCAATGAATTAAGTTTTATCCATGTAAAAGTGGTTCAGGACTTTTTCTTGTATTTATACCAATTCATATATGATTATGTTAATAGAAAAAAATCAATCCATCGGTCATGACTGAATATCATTATCTAAGATACTTCATTACATAAGTATAATTTATAAGATCATCATAAGTTGTAATAAACTTCAAACAGTCTATCTATCTATATATATATATATATATATATATATATATATGAGGTATTATTGATTTAGTCCCTATTTTTTTGTTAAGAAGTCTATTTTTTACTTACTTATCCAATTTTCACTGGATTGAACCTTATGTTTTCCAAAACCACTCATTTTGATCTACTTGAAATTGGATGGTCAATCGTGACAAAAAATGCAAAATAACTAAATTACCCATGATATCTGCTTCACTGCATAGTATTACCGTTCTGCCCCTAAAAAAATTGAATAATTACAAATAATTTATATTAAAAAAAATTGGTAGATGAATCTTCATCATCCTTCTCAAGTATGGATGGTGATGATCAAATCACAAAAAATAGAAGGAAAAAAAAACTTACTTTATAAGAAAATAATTTGATTTCTTTAAAAAAATTGAAAATGAAAAGATAAAACCAAAACAATTTGATAACTTATTACTTCCTCTAAAATCCAATAATGATCATCATCATATATTCATATAACCATTTTAGTTTTGTCTTCACATCATCTTCACATTCACACCAGTTTTATGCCATGAATACACAATATCCTAAAACCCCACCTGCAAATCCTCTAAATGAAGCTTCTCAAACTCCAGCCACACCTCCAACATCGCCTCTACCAAACCACCTTCAATTCCACCATCAACATCTTCGGCGCCTAAAATTTCAGTGAAAAACATCACTCTCCCAAGCTTCCCCAACCCAACAACACCATTACTTCCATTTCTCAACTCTGTAACATCTTCTCACCTCTCTCTCACTCTCTTAGCCAATTTCTCTACTTTCTCATTCATCATAAACATTAAATGATTTATTAAAAAAAATCAATACCCAATTCATCATCATCACCAAATTAAAACCCAAACTTTACCAACCCAGTTCATCCAAACCTTAACCAAATCGAATATCAACACCAAACCTCAAAAATTCATACCCATTTCATCATCATCATCATAAACACTCACAGACCTTTCGCCCCGCTACTGCCACCACCACCACTGCTCGTGCCTCTCTCTCGTCTCGTATTCGACTCGCTCAGTCCCGACTCTCACTCAAACTCTCTGGTTTTGATGTTGGGAGGGGTTCCTCAATGACGGTGAGCACTTCATGATTTTTGATTAAGTAGGTGGCAGTGTCAGGAGAGGAGTGGCGGAGAAGCCATGGAAAACGGTGTCGTATGTGTGGAGTATTTGGAGAGGACTTGAAACGAACTCATAGGTGTACCTATGGAAGTGAGTTGGGAAAATGGACGGCTTGGATTGAGATTTGAAGTGGATGTTGTCGGTTTTGACATTTTGATCGGTTGAGATAAGTGATTGGGTTATGAGGTAGGAACCAGAGTGGTGGTGGTGGCTATGGTTAGGGTGTCGGAGAAGATGGTGATGTGAATGAGAAGGTTGATAAAGAAAGAGGATCGGTGTTTGGTGTTTGAGTGGTGGTGGTTAACGATGGGTTTGGGTTTGGATCTAGATAAGTTTTTTTTTATATATATAATAAAAAAAGTCTTTAAATTTAATTATATCTTTTTGTTTTTTACGTTTTCTATTTATTTGTTTGTTGACACATGGCATATCAAGGTTTAAAGATAAAAAAACCCTTAGAACTGTTTAGTTTGACTAACGGTCAACTAACAGAAGGATGAAAATGAGTGGTTTTAGAAAATATATGGCCTAATTCAGTGAAAATTGGATAAATGAGTAAAAAATAGACCGCTAAAAAAAATAGGGACTAAATCAATAATATCCCACATATATATAAATTTTCAAGTTAGTACGAACTGATATAACTTCATCAGTACGTTGGATGTGAACTATTAGATTTACATACTTTAACTCAAAGTGTATATACTTATTAAAGTTTCTTCATAATCCGTGATCCTCATACAACGCAATGATACAAGTTATATCAGTGCGTACTGAAGAGAAAAAGACTATATACATATATTGATTTCAAATTTGGTGGTTGTTCTATAAAATATTCACTAAAACGTGTGTTTACATACATTCTTTTTGTTTAATTTCAATATATACAGAGAATTATTTAGCTTTGCATTATTTTCTTCGGGCATTTAATCTTTCCAGCATTTTTATTCATTGTCAAATTATGTTTTTACAGTAAACATTTTATCTTAATTCATACGAAAAATAATTTATATTTAATAAGTTTGATTTCATCACTCATCAAACAAGTGGAATGAAAAACCAAAGCTTTCAAGTTTTACATGAATATAGCTCTCTTTTTATTTACCAATAATATCTATGTCGACATTTATATGATTTATGGCATAAGGACTTCATCATTTTCTTAATATGCAGAGAAAATAAAATGTATGACCTCAATTTCTATATAACCAACTTAATTTATTTGAATTTTGTAATTTACGTGTCTTTTCAGGAGATACTAGAGTTGTTTTTAATATTCACTACACATGCCTCTTTTATAGAAATATTCATTCAAGAAAAATATAACCTCTTTATTTTGGGTACACGTGTCTCTACTAGACAATTGAGATCCTTTTATTTCTTAATTCGAGAGTCTCATGGGGAATTAACAATATTTCTATTTGTATCTTTAAGATTTTGGTTTTCACTTATGAGACTTACTATTTGGGAGCCTTTGATGATGAGGATCTTTTTTATCACTCGAGTGTTATTTTCACTATGATCATAATCTTTTAAATTCCACTTATAGGGAACCTTATCTTTTGAATTAAATTGTCTTCACAACTTTAGTGTATAATAGATGATTTTTGCTATTGCTGACGGTAATTTTTGGATCACGTAAGATTGATCACGCATCTAACAAGTTTTTATAAATTTACAACGATGTTATGAAAAAGATAAAAAAAAGTAGAGCATGCAACACACATGTTTACGTGGTAAAACCCCAAGGTGAGGAAACATCTACGGTTGCCGGTGACGGCGAAAAGAATTCACTATGATAAAACAGTTACACACTCCGTTCCTCTCTTTTCTTGCATATCTCTCTATTTTTTTGTTTGTTTTTGTGTATCTTTTTTACGTGTTGTTATCTCTCTTTCTACAATGAGATTATGTGTCTATTTATATGCGCATAGAACCCTAATCTTTGTTATACATATAAGAAAATGTGGTAGTGTTTAATTAGGACCGGTTACATGTTGAAGTCGTCTTTGCCTTCTTTCATGTTTCAAAGATCTTATGTGTTGAATTCGAGTCTTCATAGGATTCTAGTTGAATGGTTCGCTAAGGACTTATTTTCTGATTGGTGCGCAATCTTCTAGAAGAGCAGTGTTATTGCTAGATTTGGACTCTTTTCCTGTTTGGTGTTCATCATTTTGGAAACTTTGAGTTCTTTCCTGAATAGAATTCTTCGACACTGAAAAGGAAATAGGGATATTTCCTTATTGGAGTATGATTATAGATTTATTGTTTGATTAAGATCATTCTTCTTCATATTTGAGTCGTAGTTGCCTTTAATGTCTCCTGCACGTTGTCTAACTGACTAATTATCTAATCCCGACCAGACCTCTTTTGACCCGATCTGATGGTCTTTACCCAATTAGGTTATCTCTATCCGATCGGTTAGTTTTTCCGACTATCTTAGGTAATCTCGACTGGGCCCTGAGATCAACTTGGGTTGATCTTTTCTGACTCTTGTGACGTGGCATATTTAGCCGTGTTTTCAGGTGATCATGCTGACTTGTCATACCAAAAAAAATCCCTATAACAACTATCATTTCATAAATCATTCTACAAGAAGAAACACCTGGATTTGTATATTAGTATAATGTAATTTTATTATTTTCTTTGAATCATTTGAAAATTTATTTGCATACTATATAATTCACAAGATGATGCATACCTTATAATTTCACATCATTTATCAACTTATGATAATTCTCCTGTTAATGACTAGAAAAAAATCATTTTTATCCTTCACAAAGGACTTATTTGCATCGTCAAACTATCATACATGAACTATTTATTCTGTCATATTATCATACTGTTCTTTAGGAATATTCAATAAAAAATCATTTATTAAATGGACATATATATATAAAATATTTTAATATTTCGATGCATCATTCTTCTTTGAATTGAATTTCTAGTTCATAACATATAATCTTATGACAGAATAAACTATAAAAACATATATGCTTCTAGCATGAGACAAATATAATGTAAAATATTTTTTAATGGACTCAAAATAATTTTCTTTGTTGTAGATCTAGTAGATCTAACATATACAAAGTTTTGTTTTCGTGTAATTTTATTAGTTTTTCAAAAGTGTCCATTATACTTAACAAAGATAAAAAAAATTAAGATGTACCGCATGTACATAATCTTTGCTCTTATATTTAACACCTATAGCAAATGAAAAGTTTTTATAATTATTGAAAGATGTATTCAAAATCCTTTCAAATTTTCTTATTTTGTTTTGGTGTTATTCCAATTCTAGTGGATTGGATTGAATTGAATTTCTTATAGTTATCACCTTAGCGTCAATAATTATTTCAACTATCTATATTAGCAATCACCACCAAGATATTTAATAGAAACAACATTCAATTCAAGGAATGATATTAATCCAATTGGGTGATGTTTTATGATTGAAAAAAGATATAATAGCAATTCAAATATTCTGAAATTTGTAATCTCAATATTGCTCCTTCAAGAGCAAATTAGAGGTATGCAATTATCATAATATATATTGCTACTTCATGAACAAATATTTGAGTCATGAAGTGCAAGATTTTTCAATCATATCTTTTCATTTGGTAATCAAATTATTTATCTTATCGAATCAAAAGGACTAATGAATCTTTATCATGAAATATTTATATTTTAATTCATCATTAAAAAGAATTATTACTATATAACTATTGACGGTGATTTTTGGTCCGTAGGTGAACCTGCTAACAATGATACATAGGCAATTTGATGCTTCAATTAGCTGAGAAACTTATAATCGAAACACCTTCTAGTTAGTGGTGAGATGTATAATGATAATATGAGTAAAAGAAATGAATAACACCAGAATTTTTATAGGTGGAAAACCCTAGGGAAGGGTTAAAACCACGGTCGTTGTAACGATAAGAGAAAAGGATTCCACTATGTAAAAGATGATTTTAAGTGACAAGTTTTAGTGTATTCTATCTAATGATATCTTACTCTGTCATTTGCCTTTAAAACATGTATTTATAAAGGAATCATCCTGTCGTCCTAATTCTTGTCATCCAAGCAAAATCCTGTATTGATGCGAGATCCTGGGAAGATCGTATCTTGATGACCCTCTAGTCTTGTATAGAGAAGTATTTCCTTATAAAAGCCAGTCTCTCAGGTTTTTGGGATCGTTTCTTTTCTACTAATTTATTCATTATGACAATGATTGACTTTCCTTATCATGGACTGATCTCTGTGGATTTTTGAATTGTTAGTGATTTGCCAAAGATATCGTATTTTACGAATATTAATGCTTGTGTGGTGAGCTGGTTCTGCTCGCCGCATGAGGTTGCTTCAACGAGCTGCCTCGAATTCACGCGACCTGACTCTTGAGGTGGCGAACAGGTATGGTGACCTAGGGTTGCTTCTATACGTGATGCTACCACGTGTCTTTTGCTGACTTGTTAATGGCTTGGTCTAATGACGTGGATGTCCAATTACAGTTTGTTTGTGCTGATTTGTTAGACTATAAAAATTCCTCAAACAATAAAAAAATTAATATAATTTGGCATAACATTTTAAACAATATAAATCAAAACATAAAATATATTTAACATTAATAATAATGTACATTTTAAAATATTGTATTTGAATATTTTCTATTGTTTTTAAAAGAAATTTTTATCCTTTTCACACCTTACTAACTGAAAGAATTATAGAAGGAATAATACTTATTTTATCATAAGATATTTCAATTTAAAAAAAGAGAGAGAAATTAAAGTAAAATATAATTCACAGAAATAATAACAATTATTAGATACTATAACAAAACTTATGAATTAGCAAAATATAATGTTGTTTTCATGATTATTACAATTACAAGTTTAATGTAATATTTTAATAACTTAAAGCTATACAAAAAATTAATTTTAGACAACTTATGCACCAAAAATATCATATTATATTAATAAGACCATATGAATACAAATCCACTTCATAATAAAACTACCAATTTTAAAAATCACAAAATTCCAATGACGATAAAACTATATATCACAAAGTGAATAAATTCAAATGTTAGTGAATGAATAATACAAGCAATTTATGATTAATAGATGTGTGGAATATGTGTCTAATACATTAAAATATAAGATTTCACATCTACGTATCTTTTTAAAGGGGAAGAAACGAAATTAAGAAATATTTCTTTCACATTTTGGAGCTTTCTATTTCAAAACGTCAGCTTCTTAATAAAATCATACTAACTCTTGGAACTTATTGTCTATTCATAAAATATAGGGTTGTAACTGAAAATTTAAAAAAATTCAAAACTTCAGGTTTTGAATGGAAATTACAATTTATTTTTTCTAGATGATAAAGACCACAAGTAGATCAATTTCAGAACTTTTAATTATGATTATATTTGATATCAAAACATTATTATCAAAATTTAAATTAAATTAAGACCTTCAAACCTAATTAACTTAGAATTGTCAGAACATTAGGTTCTAACAAGATCGATATACAACACTTCAGGTTTTGATTTATTTTGTCTTAATATTTAGAGCTTCATGCCTTTTGTATTTTCTTTTTCAATATACTGATTGTTAAATATTCATCTAACTTTGTAAACTTGAATTACTTTTTGATTCAAAAATTCATGTTAAAAAGTATGGAACTTCTGGTTCAATTCAACACTTTAAATTTAAATTAAGAACTTCAAGTTCTCAATTGGATTCGAATTCATAACTTATGGTGTGGAAGATCCAAGATATTGGTAACCACAAGGCATACTCATGAAAGTAGTTGTATAAATAAATTAAATCGAAATAACAACAAAGTAAATCATATGAAATACTTATATTGTGCTCAAAATGAGATAAAAAAAATATTTACCCTTTTGTAATTTCCTGACTTTATTTTAAGTCCACATCCTTCTAAATAAATCAAAAGAATGATCGCACAATATTCATTAACGATTAGATATTTGGTTATGATTATATAATAACACTAAGTTTATAATTTACTATTTTGAGAACTTCAAGTTTATAATAAAATTTATTTTAATAGAAGTTTAAAACTTCATTATGATTTCACGTGCATATACAAACCCAAAGTTTACAATTAAGCAAATAATGAATTTTAGACTTTAAACTTTAAAAACAATTATCACTTCAAATGGAATTTAGAGCGTTAGGTTCTAATTCGATGGAAATTCATTATTTCATATTTTGATTTGATTACAATCCATAATTTCTAATAGGATTTTGTATCCTGTTTTTTGACTTTACAATCTCAAAATACTAATTTGAGCTTACATTTTTTTGATTTAACAATTATCAAGTATTAAATCGAGCTTCAGGCTTTTGATTTTGCGATCTTTGGTTGCAATTCATTCACTTTATTTTTGCAGTCTTTAGGTTGCGATACATTTAGTAAATTATTATTTTTATTTCTTGGAAACCCAAATAATCTTGCAAAAAAAGAAGAAAGAACAATAAAAACAAATATTTAGAACAAATATAATAAACTAAAAATACTTTAAAATTTGTTGGAGAGTTCATTCCCATTAAGAATTTGTCCTCTATAGTATCAAACATTGATCATATATACACGGTCTCCGGATAAGAAGATTTTAAATCTGAAAATTGGAATAAATATCAATTAGAGACTCGTGTTGTAAGATGATCATATATACGTGTTGTAAGATGATTAAGAATGAACAATAAAATAATAACACAATAACATAAATACAAAATAAGAGAAGAGGGAATTAACGTTAGCCTAAGAAAGAATGTGAATCTTTATTCCTTCAAACATATTCTTACATCCATAGAATTCAACGGTAAAAAATCCTTTATATAGCTTTTTACAAGTCATAACCACAAACCACGTTAAGTATACATAGATTAAAATATTATGATCCATAAAGTGCATCACGATGATGGAGTTAGTGGAAGATGTATGGATGGAAGTTTCATGAATAGAAGGACATTCATTCATATATAATTGTATAATATTTTTAAGAATCGTAGGAATTTAAGCGAACAAGAGCTTGAAATTGTAATTTTTTTTATATAAATATTTCTCATGACAAGTGCTGTATGTGATCATTTTTTACAATTAAAAAACCAAAGTTGATTGACACATATATGCAAGCTGACACAAGGTGATAAATTGAAGCTGTAGTTGTAAGACAGTAAGAGCAAGAAGGAAAATGAATGAGAAGTGGAAATATTTTTTTATCAATTGGTCTGTTTTGTTAATGATTAATTAAGTTTAAACGGCGCATATAGGAACAGCTTTCATTTCCTTTTGATTTCTTTACTCTTACTTTTTCTTAGAAGGTGATTATCTCTAATTAAAATCCTCATCGCTAATTGGCTTAATTGAGCATCAAAGTCTAAAGCGTGTTTTAGTAATTAATGTTTTCCTTCGCATTAGCATGAATCACTTGATCAGCCTAAAATTGAAAGGAAAAAAGAATCTCTAGAATAAATAAACACTAATTCTAGACAACCTAAAGTTTAATCCAAATTTAAATCCAAATGATATGATAGATGGTTTTTTCAGTAACCACATCATACCATGTTGTGAGTTGTCACTTATCACATCATTTAAGTTAAAATTTGAATTAATTATGTAAACCCAAATGATGTGACATCACTCTAATTCATTCATTTAAATCATACAAATATAATACGTACAATTTAAATGAGTGCATGAATTATAATAAAGACGCATCATTTAGATATAAGATTTGGACAATAAATTTAGATAAAGTAACAGTATTGATTAGTAAGCCTTACTCATAAACAAATTAAAGGAATCAATGACGGTGTCTATAATTATCTTAATTAGTCAATTAATCGTCTATTTAATTAACTTCAGTTTTAAGCTGTTATTATAATTAGTTTTAGGGCTTCTTAATTTCTTGCACCTATTTGTGCTTAACTAGCACGCACTTGATAATTAATTTGGGTTTAAATAACAAAAATTTATAATGTCCTTTGATTGAGACTTCTTGCATTTTTTTATCAAGTTTTTGGTCTTTTAAGTAAAGACATTTTGATTAATTTCACTACTTTGGCGTTATTATTATTATTATTATTTATATATAGTTAATGTTATTAAAATTCAACTTATTAAGATGGTGATAAACCCATAAACCCATAAACCCAATACAAATAAGTATTATTTACGCCAGTATATCTCAGTAGTTTGAACCTATTATCTCAAACAAACAAAAAATTATTTATTTTCTTAACGAAAAAAGAATTGTTGTTGTGGTTAGTTGTTAGTTTAATTAGTATGATCATATATAATTAAGAGGATTTGATTTGAGACTTTAAGTTGGAAATTCATTTGGGAATTGGTGTAGTAAAGTATTCTCCGGTCAAGTAGATTGAACAATCTGGGCTGGTGGCTGGGCATAAAGAAGAGAAATAAAACCAAGGAAACCTTTCGCACATGCACCCAACCAAAAATTTATTAATATTGTATGTTCTTCATTCAAGCTTTCAATTTCGTCACTTAATCTGGAGAAATTAAGTACGAAATAACATACAATTTGACTATCTGTAACATTATAAAGTCAAGATCGAATGTAACACTGGATTCTGTACCTAATAATTGTTATATATATATATATATATATATTAAAAATGCAAAATGGTCTGCAGCAGTGAAGATCTCTTTCAGTTCTTGGTCCAACTATTTAATAAAAAATTAATTTCCAACTATCTATAATTTTATGAATTAGTCTAATATCATGTTTAATCTTGGTACGTACAGTACAGGCCTGATCAGAGAGTTCAGACAATAATGGGATATTATCCCTCTGAGGACTTTAATTTCGTCTCAATTAGGTTAACTTAAATAAAATAAAAAAAAGCTTTAACAACTTTTGCCTGATAGCTGTGGTTCTGAAAAGGAATAATTGATATTCTTTGCCTTTATCCTCAAACACACAGATACTGAAAGAAGCAATTTTAAAATGAAAAAATTAAAATTAAAATTGGGTTATATTCTCATTAAAATCAACCCATACTCATTAAAATCTCGCAACACATTGATCTTTTATAATAATATATAAAGTGATTAGTATTTAATTACATTTAAATTATTTATTAGGTTAACTATTAATCATAAGACATTCATTCAATCCGACAATATTACACATTCAAGTAGCTGTATATATATCAAAATAATAATAATAATAATCATAAGCTTTCTTCAAGACTGCATAAATTAAACATGAAGTACTCTTACTTGGAATAGCAAAACAGTTAAACTAAAACTACGACATTTTACTAATCATACATTCATGAACTTTTGTAGGACACTAGGACCTAGAGAATGGAAATTCATTGCATACAATACAAGGGGAAAATAATTTAACAAATTTAACGAAGAGAGATACTGGAAACTATGATATGATGATCGGTAACAATAAAAAAAAATTAAAAATACATAAAATAAAAGAGAGGTTCATGAATTATGTATCATGAGAAGAAGATTGTTTGTTGGCGAGAGTGTGTTTATTGTTATGCATCCAGATCTTGAGGACTCTCCTCTTGATGCCAATCTCTTGGCAGAATTGCTGCACCACACTTTCTTCTAGCTTTTGTATTCTCCAACTAGCCTTTTCAGCGAAGTTGAACATCTTCGCTTTCTGTTCTTGTGTGAACTTTGTCCTGAATCTCTTTCTTATAATCTTTACATCATGATCGGCTGGCCTTTCCACAACACCATCGTCCTTAGTATTATCATCGGATTCCGAACGGGCCGATCCACTTTTGTAGGACAATAACACCTGCCGAGGTGGTTCTGTGGTGTTGTTTGGGGAAACCAAGTAGCCATGTGAAGATGAGCCAACAACAAGATGATTATAATTATAATGAGAAGCATGGCTCAAAATACTATTACCATCAATACTGTTGTTGTTGATGAGTTGTGGAGAGTAGTGGTGGTGGTGGTTGCATTGATCAAAAGGAGAGTGATCATGATGGTCACATTCAAAGTGTTTTCTATGGAAGTTTCTATGGCAATTGCAAGCTGAACACTTGAGGGCTTCAATGGAACCTTCTTCTCCACTTGGCATGAACTCACCACACCCATCTGTGGCATTACCACCAATGGCTGCTGCATGGTTCTTCATGCATTCTTTATACCTCACACTCACCACCACCACCTTCTTGTACGCCTTTTGCTCCTCCTCTTCCTCCACCCTTCCTCCTTTTTCTTGGCATATTGAATTATTCATCTCTCTCTCTCTCTCTCTCTCTCTCTCTCTCTCTCTCTCCCTAGCTATACAATAATAACGAGACACTTTTTTGAAGAATCCTCATGACATTGGATTCCTTAGGAAGACGTTGAACTTAAATGCTTCTAGCTTCCATCTAATTAAGGACAAAAGAGTTTCACTGTGCTAGATTTCAGAAAGAGAGAGAAAGACATTTGGAATATATATACATATATATAAAAGGATCTAGAGGGTTTGCACGGACTATATATAGGTGAATCAATACTTTTGGTTGTGAAATTTGCAAGTTAAGCAACCAACTGGCACATATATAATCATTAACGAGAGAGAGGGGTTGAAGAATTAATATGTATATATTTGAAATTTGATTCCTTTTAGGGGTCTATTCTGACCGGTGATATCTAACCCATAAAAGTATAATCTAGAATGTAACTCTCACCTATAAGGGAGCGGTGATTTTCATACCAACAATGTTCAAGTTTGAATCGTCATGCCGTATATAAGTATAGTTTAGAATGTAACTCTCACTTATAAGAGGGGTGATCTTTATACCGATAATGTTCAAGTTTGAGTCGTCACGCCACATGTGATATGTAAAAAGATAATAATAAAAAATAATATATTATTGATGTGTGTATATAAAAGGGAATATATATATATATATATATATATATTCACGTACAATATGGAAGGAAGAAATGAATTACCAGTTTTGAGGTTAGAATTGCAAAAGGGGGTTCATAATTGCTTTGCTTGCAATATTAGATAGCAAGCTTAATTAGGCACGCACTAAAGAGAGGGCGGGGCACGCATGTGTACACAATTTGAAATTAATACGAGACAAGAAATTTGGTAGAAAGTGTATGAATATACAATAAAAATTGATTAAATGATTAAGAGTCGAAAAAAAAGGCATGCATTGTTTGTGCAAGTTTTATATAAATTTTTTGGGTTCAATGCATGATCAAGGCGCTATCAATTATTCTCACAATCTCGATTAGAATATGATTGTATTTAATCCCAAGTAAATTAAAAGAATATACGATACCATCTAATATGATACATACATATATTGAATTATTGATACACCATCTAATATTATATTATCAAAGTATGTCTTAATTTTTTTCGTCTAATACATGCGGATCAATCCCATTCGTAGTAAAGGCTTAAATAAATGGATATAACTTTATCGATATAACGAAGAAATCAAGTGTAATTGAGTCAAATATAGAATGTCATGACCTATATAAATATTATAATTCATACAAGAGAGAAACAAAGTAAATCTCAAACTTAATATTTGATGGGATATGATGATTTACCAGATGTTACTGTCCTGGTAATTCAATAAATCGTAATTTCTGTCGGTAGACTTTGGTATTGAGTGGCATTGAGTTAGCCGGTAAAGTTGAAGGTAAATTTCATATTTAATCAAGTTTGTAAAACCAACCAATAAGGTGGTGTTTGGTTTCATTTTTGAAAACAGATTTAAAAAAATAAAAAAAAACAACTTTAAAGTTGTTTAGTTAATCATTTTGTAAAATTGTTTTTGAAAACAAAAAACATCTTTTTAAAAATTATAATTAAAAGTTAAAAACAACTTTTTATTGATTTTCACTATTTTAAGATAGATTTTTAAAACAAAGCACAACTTTACCCCTTTTCCCTCGAAACTATTTTATCCATTTCAAAAACATTACCAAATACATTTACATTATTTTCCGTTTTTGAAAACTACTTTTAGACAACACTACCAAACATGCTTGCATTTTTTGAAACATCATTTTTATTTTTAAAAGTAGTTTTCAAAAACATCAATTTAAAAACGATATGAAACGCATACTAAAAATTTAATTATATAAAAAAATATTAAAATTTTAAGTAAAATTTGAGGATTAAAAGGAAATTTTCTACAAGGCTATGACCCCTTCATAGCTTTGCCCCTTCTTGCTGGCATGCTTTTCTTTTTTCCCTCCCTATCTATCTAATAATAATTTTTCATCTCAGGAGCTAGATATGATTTTGTTTGCAGAATTTCAACTTTCCACATTATATACCTATTTAATAACTAATTACAATTTTTTATGTTTACAAAATAAATTAAAGAGTGGATATTTCCATTTCAAAAAAATAAAATAAAAGCGAAGAGTGATTACAATAAGAGTTCCCTCCATCATTGCTTGCATATTTATATATCCAAATGTAAAATTATTATTTAGAATGACAAATTATTATATTTATGGACCCTCTTTATTTTTAATTAAACCCTTTTATTATTTGTTCCACTTGTTAATTTATCAACAATTAACAAAGCTCACAGGTTAAAATTTGATGGGTGTAATTCGCGTGGAATTTCCTTAATTCTAAATTCTTTATACATTTCTTTTCAGCATGTCAAATTCAAATTAAGAAAAAGATTTTTATAATAAGGCAAAGAGAGGATGAGAGTTTCCTTAATGATGTTAAGGAAACGGATTTTTATTTACTACCACACAATGTGATTCTAGTAAAACTATAAGTACCCAGTCTAATAATGTATTAGATTCGACGATCAAGTGGTATATATAAAATAATTCATTTACTTATATGGCAGAGCCGCAGAGCCTTAATTTATCGTACCAAAATGAGTAGAGAGCCTTAAGTTTCTTAACAACAAAAATTAGACCCAAATGCATTAAATCATGCCAACTGACATTTTCTCAGGTGATTTATGGTTCGCTGCATCAATATTGTCTTGTATTTTTCAGTATATATTAATGACACTCCACCTTCTGACCTTCATATATTAAACCCTCACCAATCAACTTAAATTATATTATGAAAATATTAATTCAATCCACATGCTCAGATTCCTATATATGTTTCAAGTTATACATTCCAATATATATATATACATACATACACACACAAATTTTTAAGTTACTGACCGATATAATTTCATAAGTGTGTTGGATATGGACTATTAGATGTACATACTTTGACTCAAAGTGTATGCATTATTCAAAACTTCTCTATAATCAGTGATCCACATGTAATGTACTCATATAATATCAATGCACACTAATAGGAAAACAACTGTATGTATATATATATATATATATACATACATACATACATACATATATAAATACGTTATCCTGGCTAGGGGTATGCTGCAGATCGAACCCATTGGATTTGTCGTCATGATCCAATATCCGATTGGATCAAAAAAATTACAATACGATCCGATCCAATCTTAGAGCAGGATTTGATCCGATTATAATTAGATCCGATCTGGTCCGATCTAATTCCAAAATAGTTAAATCCAATACGATCAAATCCAATAGATCGGATTGATATGAAACAATTCTTAATATATAATTAGTTTTAAAAAAACTTCTAAAGTTAAAGAATAATCAATAATTATTTTTGACGATATATATGGAGTACAACTCTCACAACTGGAGAGAGAGTTACTCTCACAAACTGGGACTCAAACCCCGATGTGCTAACAAACTAATATGTAAAAATAAAAACAATAAATAATTGTACATTTACAGTTCAAAAAGTCTAACGGATTATAAACTTTAAACATACTTAACTTTTATTATAACAAAATACAATGACACTACAAAATTTGCTCAATATTTATCCGTATAAGATAAAATAAATTGACCCAATATAAATTAAGCCCTATATTTTGATGGATTGGATGGATTTTAATATGGAAATCCAATATCTAAACCAATCCAATGGATTTTAAATTTAGGATTCGATCCGATTCAATCATGGGGGACGAAAAATTAATGACACTATTTAGGAGGTTGTTGTGCAAATATCACCACTTTATTAATGCATGTTTAAAATGCAACAATTTTGGTGACCAGACGAAAATACCCTAACTTTTTGAGAGAGAAAAAAAAACGGTCGTTTTCAAAGTGAGAGAGAAAAACAAGAGTGAGAAACAAACCGACAGGAAGTTAAATGACGGTAACGTAATTGACGGTGAAGTGACCGGAACTTAGAGAGCACTAGAATTTCGAGACTTCAGCAGAAATTTTCGATCGACAGAGGTAAGTTTAGTTTATTTTTGTTATCGTTTTCATTGTTGAGAACTTGCATTGCATGTTAGATATGTGTTGTGTTGATTGAAATTATAGATAAGGGTTGAATTGGGGATCTGAGAATCGTTGTGATTTAGGTTAGAGTTTGAAATGAGGTTGAATATTTGTTGAGAAAGAAGAAAATCTGGGTAACCGAGACTTTTTGAACGAGATCCAAGTTTTTTTTTTGTAGTTGAATCGAGCTTTTTTGAAAGAGTTCAAAGCTTATGTTTTTTTTTTAATTAGATTTGCTTAAATCGAGTTTTTCTTTAGTTAAATCGAGCTTTTTTTGAACATGATCGAGCTTTTTATATAAATCTTCGAGTTTATTTTCAAGGTTCGAGCTGTTTTGTAAGGGATCGAGCTTTTATTTAAAAGGATCGAGCTTTTTTTGTAAATGTTCGAGTTTTTTTTTTCAAAACTGCGAGCTTATTTTTCAAGGCTTCGAGCTTTTTTGTTGAACACCCGAACATTTTAAAAACATGATCAAGCATTGTTTTTTGAAATATTTTATTGAAGCTTCGAGCTTTTTATCAAAGGCCTGAGTTTTTTTTTTTGTAAAGGTTCGAGTTTTTTTTTAAAGCTGCGAGCTTATTTATCAAGGCTCCGAGCTTTTTTGTTGAACACCCGAGCATTTTTAAAACATGATCGAGTATTTTTTTTTTGGAATCTGTTGTTGAAGCTTCGAGTTTTTTATCAAATGATCGAGTTTTTTTTGTCAAGGGCCAAGCTTTTTCTTAGTTTCCCCGAGACTTTTAATGTTGTTTCAGAGCTTTTTTCGGTTTGCTTTTGTATTATTTTTATGACATTGTAAATGAAGAATAGTTTGAAGGATTTGCTTAAAACTCTAGAGGGAGACTGATACAAGGGAAAACTAACTCGCCACGACCATTTTGATAGACGACGCACTGAACCAGGTCCCCGAAGATTTTGACTGTTGAAGACCAGCGTCGGTTCATGGTGTTCTGTTTTAGACATTTCATGACGATAGATTGGCGGATGAAATTTTCGGGTGGTGTTATTTATTGACTGCTTTTGCGGGAGTTGCATCATGAAGGCCCAACAGATGAGATGCGGTTCCTGTTAGTGAACAATGTGGAATTTTGTCTGATCACCGGATTACGTTTTGGAGTCGTACCAGACGCGATCCGGTCTGAAGCAGTGGGGAATGGCATACTTCAGCAATACTTTGGTGGTATCGTTCGAGGAGTTGAGGGTTGTTCTCACCCTTAGAGAATTTCAAGAGGCGTACGATGCTGTGAATCTCTGTCTCATCTATATGCTGAACTGGATACAGATGGGGTTGGACGAGAGATTCGAGATTCCAGTTTTGGCAGTTTCGACAGTTTCAGCTGGTGGAGAACCTCGATGCTTTCAATGCGTTCCCGTGGGGTGTCCACGTGTACAAGCATTCCATTTGTTCATTCAAGCATGCGCTTGAAGGGCGACATGAGCGGTTCGAGAAACGCCAGCATGCAAAGGGCTTTGATGTACATATAGTGGAGACTTACAACATTTATGGTTTATCTCACGCCCTGTTGGTAAGAACTTTGAATTATAACATGTACTTCATTCATCGTGTTCTAAATTTTTTGGATTCTTATCGTATTTTTGTTTGATGTAGATATTTCATTTCGAGGTGATCGCTGATCTGGGCATCCAGTTCGACACTCGAAGGGTTACAGACCTGTCTCCCGTATTTTAAAGTGGTAATTAAGTAAACAACCGAGAGGGAAGAAGTTAGACAAGATTTTCAATGCTCGAGTATTTATTTAATTGTTTATATTTGTTATTAAATATACAATTATATTGTTCTAACTAAGCTTTCAGATGTTTACGAGGATGGAAATGTTGCCCACAATAGCTGAGACAGAGGGACCGTACTTTACGGGGATAAACCAGGGGGGGGCTGTATGTAGAGGAGGACAGGCTTCAGCTTCCGCCTTCGGTCCCTGATCTGACTACCATTGGCGGGAGTAGTGGGACAGAGGGTTTTGACCCGGAGGGTAGGGGTAAGAGGCCTAGTGAGACGGAGGGTTTTGACTTGGAGAGTGGGGGTTTCAGGCCCAGTAAAAGTGAGGGATCTGAGTTGGAGCCTGGGCGAGTGAGGCATAGGTGGGTTCGGCTTACCACCCTCGAAGCTGCTACATCTAAAGGGGATTCCCGTACCGACGTTGGACGTGATGGAGAGGTAAGTTGAGATGATAGTTTTGTTTTTTATTAACGCGGCATGTTGATTGTTTTAGTACTAACAATGTAGACATGATTTCAAGCCCTATGGGAACATCAGTTGAACGAGTTGCTTGAAGCCCTTAGAAAGAGTGAGGAGGATTGATAACAGCAACACCGGGAGTTACTGGATATGATCTGAAAGAGTGAATAGGATCGACAACAGCGGCACCGAGAGTTACTGGCATTGATAGGGGGGATTCAAGGGTCGAGGATGCATACACACCAGAATGGTCCACCATCTACTGATCTAAACTTTAGTCCTGTAGACAGGAGTGGTGGGTATACGTGGGGACATATATGATGGGTGGACGTAGCGAGCAGTCACATACCGGGAGGGAGGTCCGGAGAGTGAGTCTTATCTGTATACATGTGATACAGAGCCTGCTACACGTATAACATTTCTATCGGACCTCCTAAGAGTCCTGTCAGGTCGACCGAGCCCCAACGTCCTCTTCCTCTCATTGGATCGACCGAGCGCCAGAGCTCCACTTCAATTCCCCTATCGACCGATTCCCAACGATCCCACCCACCCATCCAATATCTGGCGACAAAGTTCTTACTCGCTACACACCCTAGAGGCTGGAGTTCTGCCCGGGAGACGCTTACTCAAACGTGGTTGGCAATTGCTCAGCCCTTATACAGATCCATGCCGGTCGAAAGGGTGAGGGTATTGCCCCAGACAACAGACCACATTTTTGACCCCCACAGATTTGTGGATGTAAACCAGATTAGGGCTTAAAAAGCCTTCAAGAGAAACTTGACCGGGGAACGGTAAGTAAAACTTTATCTACGTATTTTCCAGTCTTTTTCTATTAAATTAAGTAATTATGTAGCTAATGCAACAATTATATAGAAGTAATGTGGACGTGCTGGAGCCAGCTGATGCTTTATGGTTCCACCGGATCCAGTCCAACTTCATGGACTTGGAGGACACAGTACGTGCGTTAGGTGAATTTCTATTATAAGTTTTTTTAAGTAATGCTACACTGCTAACAATTTATAACTTTTATATATTTTCAGCATATGAACGTGTACCTCCATATTCTTTGGAAGCATCAGTGAACATGTCCCACTGTGTACAACCAGAGGATCAACATATTGAACACGTAGTTCTATGTAAGTATTTAATACGTATTGTTTATGTATGTTGGTATTTTAGTTTTTAAAACATTATTACTTTTTTGTCCATCAATGTTTGTACAGTCATTCATGGAACATCAATGGGGGAGAATGATGTCTCGTGATGTACACGGGGAGATCACTACAGTGCAGTGGAATATGCTGAAGCTCTGGAGGTCTGTTGATGACCTTACGATGGTGTGTGGTGGTGCCCCGATTAGAACCAATCCGTGGCACGAGGTTGATCTGGTAAGTGTTACGTGGTGTGCATTTTTTAAATAAAAATGTCTTTGTATATCCTAAGACCTTCTTGACACGTTTACAGGTTCTGATACCATGCAACATTGGGTGCCAATAACGGCTCTTGGTGACTGTCGACCTCACCAAGGGGAAGATGCACATATTGGACCCCTGTAGACAAAAAGTCCAGTGCATATCAGGAAGCAGTAGGTAGCCCATTGTGTTGGTTTTTGCCCTCGATGTTACATTAGGCGGGGTTTCACACTGAGCGACCGGCTGGCCATGAGAAGTTTCCCTGGCAGAATTGGCCCTTCTTTGTCAGCGTGGTGTCTGTATCACATCTCCCCCAACAGAACCGAGCATAAGACTTTCTATTTCGTTAACGTTGAGATTGTTTTATTAAAACCTATCGTAACGCGTGTAACTGTGTCCAAATACTGGGGTAACTGTGGTCCCTATACGTTGAGATTGATCGAGTTCTTACTGACGAATATGAATGATTTCGATTGGTCGAAAGACGATATGAGGATCATTCAGGAGAAAATGATTGTGGAGATTTTTTGTAACTCCCGACCAACCTAGATTTTTGTTGTATTTTATTTATATTATGTACCATTTTTTTGTACAAAAACAATTGAATAAGAACAAAATTCATCTTTTTTTGTTTCCGTTTAAAGTGTCTAGAATCACAAGTAGAACACACATTGTAAACCTTTAACAATATTAAAACTGCAAATGGAAACTCCCATTTAATTAAATTTTAAGTTAATGAACAAGTCATACAATTTCAAATCGGAAAAGCCTCTATCCATTCCATGGTAGAGTCCCTGTAAGGGCATGTCTGTTTGTTGTGTCCCATTGAATGCCAGATGCTACACTTGTGGCGGTATTCCTGAAGAACAACTCTGCTCAGACCTTCCTTAATCAAATGTGGGGTTAGAACACCTTCTGGTATTATCCCTTGATTGTCCATATCTTCTACACGATTGTAAAGTTGTCCTCTCCGAAGATGAGATATGTCGACCCACCCTCGGGCATCCTGCTTGTCTCCTAGATATTGGATTCAAAACCACCTGCTCAGTGATGTCAGATGGCACTACCCATGTAGAAGGGTGTCCAACCATCATAATAGGAACCGAGTAGCACACAGGGATGTGAAATCCAAATTTCGCTCCCTGTAGAAATAATGAAAACAGTGAGATTCAAGTTTCAGTAATATTAACCGTACACTAAAACTTGTAATGTACCTTGTGGCAGCGAGTGCATGAGAACATGAAAAATATTCCATTTGGAATTTGTTGCATGTGTAGGTCTTCCGGGCTAAGTCAACAGTCCACTGTTTTTTAGACCGTTTCAATGAGAATATGTTCCAGTCTATTGGATTGACGGTCATATAACCGTACTTCTCCACACATTTTAAGATCACAAGATGTGTTGCATCGGTCAAATGATGACACATGGACCGTGCAGCTCGATGGCGATCGTGAGACCACGATTGTAGCATATTCTTAATGAACTCTGCCAGAGTCAACATAGGCAGTTGCCGTACAAATATTAGACATGAGTTTTTGCATTCTGTAGCATTTGTTATCATCACCTTGTACCTTCTATCAGGGCAGCGTACACGGGACCACTTGTATGGACCGACAACGTTGATATAATCAAATGCATTCTGGTGCAAGTTTCGTAACTCTTCCATGTGCCGATTATATTTTAATTCAGTGTACGTTCAGGCTGCTTTTTCCATTATTACGACAACATCCTTTCTGTGATATCAATTCTTAATATTTTTATAAAAGTGTCAGCAACATATGTTATAAGTGGCATAAGAGAACACTTTAAAATCCCTGCTTCAATGCTTGCATGTCGATCAAAAATGAAAACCAGATATTCTATATGACCAAGGGCACCTTTCAAGCAATCCAAAAACCAATCCTATAGTAAGTTGTTTTTCAGAGTCGACGTACCCAAAAGCAATTGGATACACTTATTCGTTCTAGACATGACCACGGTTCCGGTTCCGGTTCCAAACCACTGATTCCAGAGGGACCTAGAACCGGAACCGGAACCGTTTGGAAGCCGGTTCCGGTTTCGGTTCCGATTCCAACGGTTTCGGTCCGATTTCAACGGTTCTGGTAGTTCGGTTTCTTAAAAACAAATCTCCTCCATCTGTTCATAACTTCATCACTGATCACACATATTATTACACATTCACATAGATCAAACCAAAATAAAAAATCGAACCCTAAAATCTCTTTTGCTTATGTTTTATCACATAAATCAAACCCAAATAACAAATCAAACCCAAATCAAAATCAAAACCTAAAATCTAAATCAGTCCCCAGTCCACCACCACCACTCACTGGTCACCAAGGATCGAAGAAAAGATATGAGGGACTCAAGGAGAGAGAGAGAGAGAGATCGAAGAGAGATGGTTTTTAAGGGAAGATCACAAACGATAAAACTATTAAGGAAGAGTCGTCGATGAGGGAACGATCAAAGAAGAGTTTGCCGGCTACAGGGTAAGAAATCGTCCGCGACGGCGAGAGAAGAAAGAAATCATCTCCGAGAAGAAAGAAGTAAGAATCACGAAGAAAAAAGAAATAGATAGATCAAAGATGAGAGATTGCGAAAGGAAGGATGAGAGATAGATATATATATATATCTGAGATTTTAAGAAAAGAGGGAGAGAAAGAAGAAAAGAGAGAGACAAATATGAGTCTAGAAGATGGACATTAAAAAAAAAAAAAAGTCTGGAACCGCCGGTTCAGAATCGGAACCGAACTGGCTATTTCAGACCTTTTTTTTTTAACGAACCGGAACCAAACCTTAAAGCTTACTATTCTGGTTACGATTAAGGTTACGGTTCATTTCACATGGTTACGGTTTGGTTCCATGGTTCGAACCGAATCGTGGTCATGTCTAGTTTGTTCCTATCTTATGCAGTTGTAACAAACATTGTATCCCTAAATCTTCTTTTCAAATGGGTACCATCAACTACAATAACTGGACGCATTATCCTCCAGAATCCTCTAAGTGAAACATCTAAAGACATGAAAAAGTAGAGAATTTTACCATCTTCGTCGTACTGTAAGTCAGTGAGGTCAGAGACAACGCATTACCAAGAGCTTGATGTGCCTTACTGTAAATGATTAGGATGTCGTACATTGTTTTTATGTCAGCGATAATTTCCTTCGAACGCATCAGACGACCATCTTGTTGTTGAAGTCTAGGTTCAATGACTTCTATAATTATGAATGCACTAGCTTGTCGGTGGCGATGGTGAATTTCCTCCAACGAACATGTGTGTTCGTTCATAAAACTTCTTACTTGGAAGTATGTCCCTTCATCTCTCCTTACCACTTTTAATTTCCACGTACAGTTATCCATCAAACAAACCAGATGTAAGGTTATCTTATTAGACCTTTTTACCTTCCACTCGAAGTTCTGCCGCATTGGAAAATGGCCAACTAGTCTCTTCAAATCCTTTTTAGTGGGAAAGAATTGACCTTTATAAATCATGCTTGTAGGTTCTTCTTCTACCAAGTTCCTATTTCCACCCTGATTGTGTGTAAATCGTGTTATAAAAAAAACAATACTCGCAAGTGCACGAATCGTGAAGATATCGTACAGCGGCAAGTAAGGATCGTTCCCATGAGGATAAGTGATTTATATGGTTAAAACTAATTCTAATTAAAGTAACAAGAATATTGTTGAGTTTGATTTAAAGCTAAAACTAAATTAAATTAAACGAATGAAAGCAATTTAGAATATTGGTTTCTGATCAATGGAAGAAAAACTAGGTCGTCGATGCTCCCCTACTATGTCTACTTAATGTTTCGAATTCACTGTGAAAACATAATATTAATCAAGTTAAGGGTTCGTTCTTATCTTAAGTATGATTGTTACCGTATGATACTGGGATGAATCAAGTGATCTCAATTACAACTTACCCATAGATCAATGGCGCAAACTACAATCGAGAACCCATTGAGTGCAAGAACAATGAACCAAAACCTACTTGCATAGATCAATGCTAAGATCAATTTTATCCATTCAATTGAATATTAATTAAGATTACGTATAGATCAATACTCCAACCTCAATCATTAAATTATCAAAACCCTAAATTCATGCCAACGTATGATCATGCATTAACAAAAAGAAAGAATTAAGACATAGGATGAATTTAATGAATCAAAACTTAATTTAATCAAATATAGTCAATTCTAACAAAGAGCATTCACAGAGGTTCACATTGATTCCCCAGTATGGAATTAGTTACACATAGCGAAAATAGAAAGAGAATAGAAAGAAACAATAAAACCCATTGATTAATTCTTCTTCGTCTTCAATCTTCGATGTGTAAAGATGAATGGAAGGTGTATGGTGATGGGGTGGTGGGGGACAGTTGGAATCTCCTTGACTTGCGAAGAATAAGAAGTATTTATAGGTTATTTTTCCTTGTGAACCCCCAATTCTTCTTAGGTTTAGGAAATCCGTCAAGTGGGAAAGTAGAATGAAACAAGAAATGATAATTCTTTCCTAAATTGAATATCCTCTTTTGATATTTGACTCATGATTTGAGTTTTGGAAGTTTCCCAAACATGTTTTGGTCTTTTAAAATCATTAGAATTTGATTTGGAAAGTTTTGGAACAATTCTGGACAAGTTCTGGATTAATTCGGAGTGGATTTCCTCCAAAAATCCGTCAAACCGCGGTCTGGGTCGCTCCGGAGGTCACCGCGGTCCAGACCGTGGAATTCCTCTGCCAAGTACCGCTCCGTAGACCGCTGGCTAGGTCTTGTGCCTGGACGGCGGTCTAGGCCGTGGTTGACTATCCAGCACTGACATTTGGTTACTAAATTACGCATAACTTCTTCTAGAAATATCGGAATTGCTATCCGTAAAGTGCGAAGGAAACTAGACTTCTAGGGATTTCAATCCATATGTAGTAGGAACACAATTCTATCTGAGATGATATATATAGGTCCCGCAATATGAATGTTCTGCACTGGTCCGAAAATTGATTTTTTGCTCTTTTTTTTCCAAAATATCATCTAACACCTCTTGAATGGAATGTGACCTACACATGCTCAACAACCATATAAAATACCTAATTTTACTAAAGAACAAAGCACAAATAATAGGAAATATGGACCTAAAACATATACAGAAATAGACCGATCAAATACCCCCAAACCTATATTTTGCTAGTCCTTGAGCAAAACTATAATAAAAACAAAAACTAAAAACAAACAAAATTCTAAAAATAAAATAAAAATAAAAATAAAAATAAGCTAAGCCACTTTCGTAGGGAACACGATAGCATTGAGCATATGCTACAAGCCTTTAAACCTCTAGGTGTCCATAGTAGGAGGAGTTTTGTCTCCTGAGGGTTTACAACTATGCTACCCACAAACATATTTATACGGAAAACAAAATAATCAAGATGCAAACTCAAATGTACCATTCAAAGCCAATACATGCTAGAGCCACTGAATAAAAACTAAAATTATGTCACAAATTTGAATGATTTACTTAGTTTTAATGAAAATCCCATACTCAAGACACTCTAACTTCAAAAACGCATTCGCTAAACACCATATATATAATTCACCTCGACTCTAATTCTCACAGGATATCACTCTTAATTTCTCACAGAACCTAGGCAGATACACTCATCAAACATATGCGAATGGAGTTTATGCATAAGAAATTTCAAGATATAATCGCATATGAATATATAATAGAAAGAACACTTGATTTTATGCGAAGGATCTCATGAACGGAATCAGATATTAAGAACAAGATAGAGCACATGTTTACCTTTACTCTTGAGCTAGCATTCCCAAAAGATCAATTAGGTCTTTTCTTTGGTTGTAACATGGCCATTGGATGAAGGTTAAGAAAGAATGGGAAAAGGATAACAAACAAACCTAGGATCATATCGAGATATTCTTCGGTAATCTTCATACTCGGCCGAATTTCTTCAAATTCTTCATTCAACTTGCATCCAGGCTTCTTGGAAAATTTTCATTCATTCTCCTTGTTGAGTTGATCTTGATTTCTCATCATTTTCATAATAAAGCTCTATCCCTTTCACTTACATTTGATTCATCATCTCATTCAATTATCTTTTTTTTTTCAACCAATTTTTCTTCCTCTTTTTTTTTAGAACTTTTTTTTTTTGAACCTCTTTTTTTTTCAAGATGAGAATAAGATATGCAAATACAATATTTCAAATATTTTAACACAATAAACTAGATTAGCAAATACACACTTTTCATTTAGAAAATATTTCAAAATTCAAATCGAAAAAAAATGAGAAACAGACGTTGAAAACAGTCCACGTGCAGATTTGCAAAAACAGGGCATCGCCCATGACCTTTGGTCGAAAAAACATTCATAACTTTTAAACCACTGCCCACAATTTTACGTTCTTTATACCGTTAGATTCATATCAAAAAATTGAAGAAGCTTCCATGGACAGAAAAATTTATTTCCTCACCAATGAATACAGTTTTAAAAAAACGTTTACCTCAAAAAAAATTCAAAACAGGGCACTTTTTCGCAGATTTCAACAAATGGCTCAAAAATAAAATAAACATGATTCTCACCCCCAAACCTAATCTAAACATTGTCCTCAATGTATAAAAACAAAAATTTAAAAATGAAACAAAAAGGGAAGTGGAGGGAGAAGAGGAACGGGTGTAGCCAAAGAAGAACAATAAAGGAAAAATAGCCCAGACAACACACTTATATAGGTGCGTGAAATCATTTCTTACCGCGGTTTAGGTCTCTTACCTGGGCCACGGTCTGGGCAACGATGATGCCTAAAATTGCTTACCTAAAACTTCAAAATGCAATGTTTAACTCAAGCTACCGCAGTCTGGACCGCGGTTCAAGCATTGCCTCTCAAGCGGTTTAGCCAACGGTGATTCACAGCGGATCAACGTTTTGTGTGCCGTGGCGCGGACACCATGTCTGCAGAGTGGTATGTGCTGTGAGAAATGCCAGTGGGTACCTACTTGCTGGGCCGCGGTGTATGCATATACCGCGAGGGCGGTCTGCACCGCGCTAATTGGCAGAGCCTTCATGCATTGTGTACCGCGGTCTAGACATATGTCTAGAGAGCGGCCTGGACAGCGGTGCAGGAACAAGATTGTTCTCAAACTTCATCTGTACAGTTCAAATTCGCACACATCAGAAGCACATGTTCTTTTTATTAAAAACCACAAGATACCCCCAAACCTAAATTAAACAATGTCCCTAAATTAAGCACAAGATTAAAATTTAACAATATTTAATTTTGACTATTAAGGTTCTTGTGACACACTAATTATGATTCAAAAAATAAAGAAAAAAAACAAAACAAAAATAAACGAACTAAACCTGGGTGGGTTGCCTCCCACTAAGCGCTTTATTTAACGTCTAGGCGAGACGTATGAGAGTGCTACAGCTCTAATGGTGATGCAACAATCTCATATTCATCACTTATTTTCTTCAACTTGAAAGTTCCACCACTCTCAACGTTTCTTAGCTCAGTCTTTTTGATCCATACTTTATTCACATTCGTTGGATTCATTCTCCCTTGTTATATTGTCTTATATACGCATAGCATCTTGGTCGAATGTGACCTTTCCTGTTACAAAAGTGACAAACGGGAATAAAATTATGAAAGTTACCTCTCTGGTGGCTGTTGTTCAATGATCGATCTTGATTCCTTCTGTTTCTCCTTCTTCTTTTTGGAATTCGATCTTTCTTTTTGGTGATGGAATTACTTGACTTATCTTTATTCACCTTATTGATCTTGAATTTCTCCAATTGGTTCTTCTAATCCATGACCATTGACTTGATCTCTTGCTCCGCCCTTTTAAGGTTCGCAATGTCTTCAAGTTCCTTAATATTCATAATCTCTAAGGCTTTATCTCTTTGTTCAATCTCAGCCTTCATTAGCCTCATCAAGTGATCAAACTCCTCTTTGAGCTTTTTAACCTCTTGAGAAAGTACTGCATACCTTTATAATGAAGACTTTTTTTCTTCCAGTAATTCAGTGATCTTTGTTGTCAATTCAGAGTTAAGAGCGATAATCATTTGCTTGTCTTCTTTTAACTGTTCAATCATGTTCTCATATCTTGCACAATGTGAAATTTTGCTTCTTTTTCCATTTCGAGACTCTTTTAAGACCGAAGTTGATTCTGGAAAAACTCCTGGATCTACTACTTCCACATTGAAACAGTCAGTAATACCTACTGGATGTTTCAAATATTCAAAAACATCAATATTGATTGTCTTATCAAACACTGTCATGGAAACCTTCCCATTATGCACATCTATGATAGCCTTCGCGGTTGACAAAAATGGTCTACCGAGCAAGATAGGAAAGTCAATTGTATTGGTGTCTTCTTCTTCCATATCTAGTATGATAAAATCTGCAGGTATAATAAGCTTGCCAACTTGGACTAGAACATCTTCCACAATTCCACGAGGATATCTAATAGATCGGTCGACAAGTGAAATCTCCATGTTGATTGGTTTTAGATTACTTAGCCTCATCCATTTATATACAGTATACGACATCAAATTAATGCTCTCCCCTAGATCCAGTGTGGCTCTCTCCTTCCTTGTTTCTCCCACTGTAATGGTGATGTTGAAACTTCCAGGATACTTGAGTTTCGGGGGCAAATTCTTTTGGAGTATTGCACTAGCTCCATCTGGAATTGGCACTGTCTCGTGTGAATCAGTTTTCCTACTTCTTGAATTGAGTTCCTTGAAATACTTTGCTTAGGCTGGCATCTTGTGAATCTCTTCCATGGTTTGCAGACTAACATTGTCATTTGACAGGATATTATAGATCTCCTTGAATGATTGGTTGAGCTTGTTCTTTTGAACTCTGGATGGAAAATGAATAGGTGATTTGTGAATTTTCGATGTATCCGTGGACTTTTCTACCTTAAGCTCTTCCTTTTCTCCTAGTTCACTATTCTTCTCCGAGAAACCTGAAACATTAATAGCAGCATTAAATAGTTCAGCAGGTTTATTATTATTTAAATCTTTACCTTTCCACTGGGCTGTGATGGCCTTTGCTTGCTCAGTATGGCTTGGAAATCTTTCTGGTTCATTCATTTGATTGGCTTCAGCTAGGTGCCCAATTTGTGTTTCTATCTTTCTTAATGAAGCATCAAAGTTCTGCATTCTCACATAAGAGTCTTGGAATCTTTTATCATGCTGATTCATCCTCTGGTCCATAGTTTGTATAAATTGCTTCAATGTATCTTCTAATGATAGATTTGTGGGTTGAGATACAGGATTTTGCTAGGTACCATCATTATGCTGTCTCTGGCCATAATTTTTGTTATTTCCTTACTGGTTCTCGGTGCCTTGATTATCTCTCCAAGAGAAGTTGGGATGATTTCTCCACCCTGGATTGTATGTGTTTGAAAAAGGATCATTCCGAGCTCGAGAGTTGAAATTGTTCAAAGCTTGTACTTCTTCCCCAATATTAGGTCCAGGACCTCTTGCTTAAAAAACTTCTGCACCATACCCTGGTTGCTCATATCCCTTGCGTTGTTCTTCTCTCATTTGTCCCACCTGATTGACAAGTACTTCCATAGTTTTCTACATTTGTGACATTTGCGACATTTGCATTGAGTTCCCGACACTCATATCTACTTCATAAACTCCATTCCTTCTCCTAGAGTTCTTCTCGCGGGAATTTCTAGCAAGTTTTTCAAAATAATTTGCAATTCTTCTGGAGTCTTGTCAGTCATGGATCCTCCACATGCATTATTCACTGAGACAGTTGAGACGACATTCAGTCCATCATAAAACCACTGCCAGAGTTGGTGCATTTGATATCCATGCTGAGGACAATCAAATAGAAGCATCTTGTAACGTTCCAATGCATCATAGAATGACTCTTGGTCCTCTTGAAAGAAATTTGTAATCTTGGACCTGATCTCACTGGTTTTTTGAGAAGAATAAGATTGATCAGTAAGTCTATCTACTACCTCTTCCCATGTTGTCAGTGAAGCTGGAGGCAAAGTCAAAAGCCATGTCTTCGTCTTTTCCTTGAGAGCATGTGGAATACACCTCATACGCAACTGGTTTTCTGTCACCCTAGTGTTTGGAAAAGCTTGAATTGCTGCATAGAACTCTCTGAGGAATTTAAGCACATATTCATTCGGAAGTCCATAAAAAGCAGGTAGCAGATTGTAATGGAAACTTTTCAGCTCATAGTTGCTACCTGCCTCATCCAGTGAAATGCAAAGAGGGTGATTATCAACTATAGGCCTGCTGTAATGATAGGTACAACTGGTAGATTCGGAACCTCTTGAATGTTGCGATTTCCGTCGTCTCCCATTGTTCTTTGTCCAATACGATCAATGTTGTCGTTCAACGGTAGTAATTCTCCTTGCAGTGATCTTCTACCTTGCATTCACCGTTGAAACCTGAAACAAAAAGACACACAGTAAACTACGAAAATAGATTAAAAGAAAAAAAAAATCTAAAATTAATGATTCAACTACCTAATTAATTAAATCTATTAACTAAAACTGAAACTAGAATTAACTTGGTTGTGGGTAAATCGTGTTATAAAATAAACAATACTCGCAAGTGCACGAATCATGAAGATATCGTATAGCGGCAAGTAAGGATCGTTCCCACGAGGAAAAGTAATTTATATGGTTAAAACTAATTCTAATTAAAGTAACAAGAAGATTGTTGAGTTTGATTTAAAGCTAAAACTAAATTAAATTAAACGAATGAAAGCAATTTAGAATATTGGTTTGTGATCAATGGAAGAAAAACTAGGTCATCAATGCTCCCCTACTATGTCTACTCAATGTTTCGAATTCACTGTGAAAACATAATATTAATCAAGTTAAGGGTTCGTTCTTATCTAAAGTATGATTGTTACCGTATGATCCATACCGTATGATCCTGGGATGAATCAAATGTTCTCAATTACAATTTACCAGTAGATCAATGGCGCAAACTACAATCGAGAACCCATTGAGTGCAAGAACAATGAACCAAAACCTACTTGCATAGATCAATGCTAAGATTAGTTTGATCCATTCAATTGAATATTAATTAAGATTACGTATAGATCAATACTCCAACCTCAATCATTAAATTATCAAAACCCTAAATTTATGTCAACGTATGATCATGCATTAACAAAAAGAAAGAATTAAGACATAGGATGAATTGAATGAATCAAAACTTAATTTAATTAAATATAGTCAATTCTAACAAAGAGCATTCATAGAGGTTCACATTGATTCCCCAGTATGGAATTAGTTACACATGGGGAAAATAGAAAGAGAAGAGAAAGAAACAATAAAACCCATTGATTAATTCTTCTTCGTCTTCAATCTTCGATGTGTAAAGATGAATTGAAGGTGTATGGTGATGGAGTGGTAGGGGACAGCTGGAATCTCCTTGACTTGCAAAGAATAAGAAGTATTTATAGGTTATTTTTCCTTGTGAACCCCCAATTCTTCTTAGGTTTAGGAAATCCGTCAAGTGGGAAAGTAGAATGAGACAAGAAATGATAATTCCTTCCTAAATTGAATTTCCACTTTTGATATTTGACTCATAATTTGAGTTTTGGAAGTTTCCCAAACATGTTTTAGTCTTCTAAAATCATTAGAATTTGATTTGGAAAGTTTTGGAACAATTCTGGACCAATTCGGAGTGGATTTCTGCCAAAATTCTGTCAGACCGCGGTCTGGGTCACTTCAGAGGTCACCGCGGTCCAGACCGTGGAATTCCTCTGCAAAGTACCGCTCCGTAGACCGCTGGCTAGGTCTTGTGCCTGGCCGGCAGTCTAGGCCGCGGTTGACTATCCAACACTGACCTTTGGTTACTAAATTGTGTATAACTTCTTCTAGGAATTTCGGAATTGCAATCCGTAAAGTGCACCAGAAACTAGACTTCCGGGGCTTTCAAACCATAGGTAGTATGACACACAATTCTATCCGAGATGAGAGATATAGGTCCCATAATATGATTGTTCTGCACTGGTCCAAAAATTGATTTTTTGCTCTTTTTTCTCCGAAATATCATCCAACACCTCTTGAATGGAATGTGACCTACACATGCTCAAAAAACACATATAATACCTAATTTTACTCAATAACATAGCAAAAATAATAGGAAATGGGGACCTAAAACATGTACAGAAATAGACCGATCACACCCATACCAAACGAGTATGAATTGTTGGGGTTTATACCCTAAAGATGTAATTTGTAAATGGATTTATGAAATAAATAAATGGGAAAGTTCAATTCATTCTTGTTGTATTGTTTATTTTATAACTTGTTCATATATTTAACATCCAAGATTGCCAGATGTAATCTCGAACTGTGTATATGAGTGTCATATACGGATGAATACAGTAAGAGACGTGCAATCTAAAAAGTCCATAGAGAGCAAATAAAGTTGGGTAATTTATTTGTGGTTAATCTATAGTTGTGGTCCATTACGTAATATACGGTGATTCTATCATGAATCATTCATATGAAGATATGAGAATGGAGGCACCTTGTATGATGTGATCATATAGGACTGGGTCATGATATATATTAATCTCTTACCAAGATCCGTTTACCGATGAGATTCATATATATCAACTAATGATGGATATATATCGGTGATCTTAATCTTGAGTGTCTTATCGACTCCTTCAGGTTAAATCGTGGTCTTTGATATACCATGGGTGAGTCAGATATAATTCCTGATCAATATAATCCGTATGTTGGGATTGCGGTTTGGCTTGTGGCTGGGAAGGTTTGTACACAATAGTGGAATCCACCCATTCTTGTGAGAAGTAGATGGTAGTTCCCTTAAGGGTTGATTCGGGGCTTGGATAATATGAGTACTCTCCTAATTCTGTGAGGAAATAGGATTTATTGTTCTTTATAGAATCAACGGTACTTAAAAGGATATGTGTAATTAGGGGGGTATAACGGACATTATGACCCAGCTCTAATTATGAACTACTGTGGAGGATCACACCATATGTAATAGCTATATCGATGGACACCGAGTTGCATCGGTCTGTATAAAAGCGTCTACAGTTGAGAAAGTGCAACTTCAGGTTTTTAGTGGAATAACACCGGAGTTAATAATCAAAGAATATTAATTAATAATTCCGAGAATTATTGGAGCTCAAAATACTGTGGGTCCATTAGGTCCCCTTGCTAGCTCGATCTATTTAGGTAACAAGGGTCACGGTAAATTAATTGGATTGTCCAATTAATTGATTAATTGAATAATGAGATTATTTAATTAATGAATATTAATAGTTAAATTAATTAAATAATTAGATTATTTAATTATATTGATAATTATGAATTATTAATTAACTATTAATTGGAGGGTGTTAGTTGATATATGGATTTAGGTGAAGATAAAATAATAGGATTATTTTATTTTTACTAAATCATTTATCTAACTATTTGAATTTAAGTTTAAATTTAAAATATTTATTATCAATTTTAATATATTAGATATATTTGAAAAAGGATCATTAAAAGATATATATATCAATTAATAACACAAGAGATTGCTTTGGATGCAAATTGGTGTGTGCACATATATAAGTGTTTGTATAGGATACAAACAAGAATATATATAAGAGAAAAAGAATGACTAAAGTCAAGGCACTAATTGGGGTTTGCATGAAATGCAAATGGATTAGGCGTGAGGCATAGATTGAAAAAAAAAAAGTTGTTTTTGTTTTTTTAGGTGTGTACCTGATACACACGGAAAAAAAAGGTTTTTTTTTTGGCTTGTTGGTGTGAACAAGTAAAAATAGCAATTGCATGTGTGCCTGTGAAGAGATCAAGGCAAGTGTTGCATATTGATCAAGAAGAAAGAGTTTCTTCAAGTATTTTATCTACATCCTCTATTCAAGTTTCTGAAATCGTGACGCGCCCACACGCAGTTACCAATCCCGGAAGATAGCGAGGAAGATCGAGTGATTCAGACAGGAGCATATCAAAAAGTGAAGGAGTCTCCAAATGTTGGTATGTTCTTCTTCTGATTATATCGATTTCAATTTCCTGTGTTTACATATTGTATGTATTAGTTCTGAAAAATAATTACGATCCCAAGTTCACTGGTCCCAGATACAGATTATGATCTGTATAAAAATTTTAAAACTTAGTTCCGCTGTATGACCGGTGAACGGGGTTCCAACATGAATCTGCTCCGGGAATAACCCATGTTGTGGCATTATTAGAATCATATGGAGTTACATTAGGGTGGACCTCAGAAGTCCTACCCATATCTAGTGCACTGTAACTGAATATGTGTACACATCTTGCACGTCTTTCCATTTAGACAGGCTCTTCATCTTCCTTAATGTTCACTACATGATCTACCAGATCAATATTTGCCTCATCATTCACCTCATGAATTGACCCAAGATTCAGTTCAGTGTTCAGCTCATTATTCATGTCATTGTAGATCTCATTGTATTGCTCGTTGTACTGCGCATCATTCATCTCAATTTGGCAACCAAACACATCGTCAAATTGTGGTCCAGCTATATCAGCATGGTCGGCAACTCCTGGTGGGACACCACACATGTTTTCCCGACCTTCGATCCCACTCCTTTACGTGAACACTTGATTAATTCTGCTAAATGATCGGAATTGTTGATATTTTTGGGAGGAGGGATATCTTCACCTATCACATCTCTTGTTGCCCTTTCAGTTAGACTAACACATACTTGAGGGATCACCCTATCTTCCCCTAACATAAACTGAACATCATCTTCGTTTCTTATAAATGTGCTACATGTAGTCCCAGGAATGATTGTTACAGACTGTAGATCAGCAATGTATTTGATATCATCACACTTCACAACGGTTTGCACGATCGACACCAGTTCATCGTAAGTCATATTCTTTGACACATGCAATCCTTGGTTATCAGAACCTAAAAACATCTGACTTCCATCATGTAATTGCTCTTATCGACTGTTGTAAGATATGACTATTCTCACCCGATCTATTGTCGTATGAAAATCATCATCACAAACCATTATTAAGAAAATAAAAATTAATATTAAATTTACAATTATAAAGAATTAAATAAAATTCTTAGATGTAAGAGATCGAGTTTTTTTTGTAAGGGATTGAACTTTTTTTTTGTAAGGGAATAAACATTTTTTGTAAGGGATCGAGATTTTTTTTGTAAGGGATCGAGATTTTTTCATAAGGATTCGAGGTTTTTACTTAAGGGCTCGAGTTTTTTTTTTTAAAATGCTCGAGCTTATGTCTTAAGGGTTCGAGTTTTTTTGTCCAAGATTATAAACTTGTCTGCACCAATTTAAAAAAGCTCGAAGACATAAAAAAAAACTCGGACTAATGTAAAAAAAGCTCGGAGAAATTAAAAATAATGCTTGGACCAATTAGAAAAAAGCTCGTAAAGCTCGGACCAACGTAGCAAAATCTCGGACACATATACAACAACTTGTAAACATATCAAAAAAAAACTAGAGATTAAATGTTCAGACAAAAACTGGAACAACATATTATAACGAATGGATATATTGTCAAACCACACAGAAATATATAAAAAATAAAAATGAATATCAGAAATATTTGTTACCTTCTTGTGTAGAATCTGGAGAGATACTGGTTTTTCGGAGAGAGAGAGAGAGAGAGAAAAGAGTTGTAGATTGATTTTTAGAAAACTTGTTTAGAGAGAAAGAGGAGTTATTGCAGTGCCTTTTAAAGAATAAATAATCGATTATTTAGGGGAAATTTGAGTATTTCACCATAATAGGTGCCTTTTAAACTTAAATTATTAAATCGGTGTCATCATTACAACACACCATAAAAAGGTGACATATATCACCATTTCTACTTTAATCATGTCCTCGAAGAGTGATGATATTTGCATCTCTTAAAAACCGTATGTACACCCCAAATTAGTATATTTTTTAAAAATCCAATAATACTCTTGAGTAAAATTACTGAAAGGACTAACTTTTTGTTAGTACACCCACAAATAATTATTAATTAGTTTCATATTTTAATATTTTATATTTTTTTTCCTATTAATGGTTTGATATTAACATATATCATAAAAACTCTTTCCATTTTAATAAACCCTAGATTCTCTTTTAAATATATTTTCAATCTCTTGTAAGGAAATACAAATTGATTGTTAATTATGGAAAATGGATCAAAATAATGAGGCAAATTTGGTTGTGAAAAAAGTAAAGTTTTAAATTAATTTTTATTAGAAGAACAAAATCATTATGTATATAAACAGATTTTTAAATTAACTATATTATCTATATTTTTTTATTTATTTCTGTTGACGGTGATTTTTGGATGGATTACACGTCGAACAAAATATAAATGAAATCACACAATTGCTAACAAGTTGAAAGAAACACCATGATTTTACGTGGTAAAATCCCAAGAATAGGGAAATGTCCACGGTTGCCAGAAATCGGCGAGGAAAGAACTTCACTATGAATAATCAGTTACACACTCAATCTCTCGTGTTCTCTAGAATCTTTTTTCTCTCTTTCGTTCAACCCTTCATGGGTATTATTTGGGTCTATTTATACATGCATAGAACCCTAATTCGTATTATACAAGTAAATAAAGTTGACGTGTTTGAGTCATTTTATTCTTCTTTCCTATTTTGTGTTCTTCAGGCATTAGATCCCTTGCCTAATCTGGACTCTGTCATCGATGAGGGAACTTGCTTCCTTATCAAAGTGTGCTTCGAGACACCTTATTGGATTAAGACTCATTCTGCATGTATTTGATAGTCTCCACGTGTTGTTCTGCCGATCATCCACCTAAACCCGACTAAGCTTTATCCACCCGATCAGTTATTCAATCCCGACCGGGGGTTTTGTCCCGGCCATCTCAATAGCCCCGACCAGGTGTCGTGAGACCATCTTTGGTTAGCTTAGGTAGGTTCAGCAAGGATGACTTTTGGTGACATGGCATCTCTATTTTCCATATCTTTAGGTAATTATGTTTACTCACCATTCTTCAGATTTTACCAATAACAATACCCCCTTAAACACACGAGGTCGGATAAATAACTGCGTAAATAGGGCGCGTTCGGCTGCATGTGTTTAATTCACTCTATTATTTTTGTCTTGTAATCCATTAATGCTCTTTTAATGTGCTACAATTATCAACTATGTATATTTTGGCTGATGAAATCATTGTGCATCTTTTTCAAAATTCAAACGGTGTGTGGTTTTCGGTTCTCATGCACCTACCCCCACTTTCGACTGATGACACATGTCTGCCTGGTGACATCACTTGCTAGTATATATTATCTTGAGGTGTTTTACTTCTCTTTTTACGATTCAATATTTTTCTTTAGCAGATCGGTTGATCTCTATTTTTTCTTTTCTTCGAGCCCTTTGTCTTCTCGTATCTTTCATCTTTTCAAACGTTTGTTCAAGGTATGGACCCGATTCTTCATCATCAATACTTTGAGCTTCTTCTTCGTGCTACTAAGGCTGGTGATGATGAGAATGATTCTATACTCGAGTCTATTCTCTGGGGCCATCATCCCCCTTCCTACCAACCTACTGCATTAGACGTGGATTATTCTACGGTTCACCCCAAATTTGCTCCCATCTCTTCTGATATTTCTAACTTTGACCCGGTTGATGTTTATGTAGATAAGTCGAAACAATATAGCTCTAGACAGACCACTATAGCCTTTCCCAAAAAATCTATACGTGCAGCGATTGACTTGAAGATACCTTCACAACTTTTCAAAATGAAGGACATACCACGAGAGTGACAAGCTCGGATGCTAAGGTTCAGCGCCGATCACCCCTGTTTGTTCTACTCAGAGATAAATGTTGTGACTGAGGTTGAGCTAGCGAAGTTCGAGGACCGATTTGATCTAACATGTGCGTAAAAATTATACTGTAGCAACGATCAGGCTGTATGGAACCCTCCCTCTGATACGGTTACTATATATAGGGCCATGTTATCCTCAGGGGTTACTCTCCCCCTTCAACTTTCTATCGCTCGATTCTTGGCGGATGCTGGCATTGCTCCCGCCCAACTGACCCTTCAATTCTTACCGGGTGTTGGTTAGTTTGGGGCATCTATGGAAAACGCTTGGGGAAAAACAATCCCCGACCCCACAAGATATCTGCATGTTTTATACACTGAACCGATATGATAGTTGAGGAACTTTCTACATTCAATTCACATCTCAAAGCTTGTGGATTCCTCATAAATATAAAGGGAAACTTGTACCCCCATCAGATAAAGATCATAAGGGATTTATTTGGGGGTTCCCCTCCTCAAACAAGTGCTGGAAGAAAACTTGGTTCTTCTTTAGAGGTGATTGGGGTGCAATAGTTATCGCTGACCCCATACAAGGGTTGATACGAAATAAAGTTCCAAGGCACTTCTGCAATCTTGAACATTGGAACAAAACTTCCCCGTCTCTGACAAAGGGCCAGGCTGATATGGTTGTCAAAGCGGCTAAGACCTCTTGGGAAGAGAGGGATCACCGTTTCCTTTATGTTGAAGTAGACTTGATCACGACAGGCCTTTTTCCCGTGATTTTTGCCCCTCGTAGACGATGTGAGTCATCCTTGCTTTATTTTTAGTGTAAACTATCATGCGTACCTTTCCCCTACGATGATTTTTTATTATCGTCTGGCACTTTTTCCTTTCATTATACGATGTGGACATCGTCACAGGTGATCAAGCTGAGAAGGCTAAGACTGTGGATCGGGTCAGTAGGAAGGCTGCAACCGATAGGTTGCTTAAGGAGTTGCTCCCCCTGAACATGATCTGGTGGAACATACATATGGATCTGATTGCCATCCCTTAGATGTCCCCCCTGAACATGTTGGTAAGAGTGATTGCCATCCTTTCCGGGCTCAAAGCTATCGCCGGTGCCATTCCAAAGAAAGGGCTGGTCGGGTGCGGTCCAGTTCTGAAGCATCTAATCAAGGAAGATGTGATCGAGATAGGTCTAAAAAGAAGCATCGGGAAAATGGATGATTCGTGAAAGAAGATATCACATGAAGTGGATGTAACAGACAAGGCTCTAAACCATAAGGTGGCTAAGACTATTGAAGGGTCATCCACTTTCGATGCCCTTCGTATGAGAGCGGGCCTTGCATTCTGAATTGACCCGACGTTGCCTACTCCATTGGTCGATCCAATCATTTTAGAGGAGGAGGAGGAGAACCAGGAAACGGTTTCCGTCCTTATTTCATGAGAATTGCGATACAAAAGAATGAACGATCGGGGTATATCAAACTTGTCTTCCGTTAATAAGCCATCGGGGTATATCAAAGTTGTCTTCCGTTCCCCCCGAACCAATCAAGATTATAGATCAGACGCTTCCTTCGAATGAGTCTTCCTAGGTTCAGGTTGTGCCACCCTCTAATTACCCCGAGAAGGTTTCTATGCAGTTACCGTTATGTGCCAGATCATTTTTTCTGATTTCGAAGGTGACGATGATGGTCCCGACGAGGAAGAGAAGATAGCTAATAAAGACTTCCTTGATCTGTCTGAGGAGCAGGCTCTCCATTATGTTTTTGAATCAAGAGAAGAAGCAACTATACAGTTGGAGGGGCATATTAGGATGAGTGAGCCTATTGGTGCCCCTTCCACTATGCTTGTTAGGTTTCTTCCTCTCGAGGGTGCTATCGAAAGTCAAATTTTTTAGAACGAAGGCCCCATGGTTGCTACATCTGCTAATCTTCTTGGGGAAGACGTTGGGATTTCAAAGACTCCAACCACTGCTGATCATGCTATTCCCTCCTCTTCTCAGGATCAGTCTGCTTCTGCTATTTTCATCGCTAAGCATTCTCATTTCCCTTCATCCAGCATTTCTCAGACCGACCCCCTTTCCATGCTTCGCTCAATGTCATCAGGGGTCGGATACATTGGTGAAGGGTACTGGAAGGATGCCAAAGATGCTGTAGATTTTGAGCGAGTCCGTATGATATTTAATCATGGTTTTTTTTGTAAGTCTTTCCACCATCTTGATTGTTTTTCTCCTGATCTTTCCATCTGTATGATTTACCTTTTTATCCTTTAAAGGCGGTAGAGGCATTGACTCAGGTTCTTTCTGAGAACAATAAACATGCTGTTGAGTTTCTCAATTGAAGCTAGCTCTCACCGAGAAGGATGAGGCCTTGAAGTCTTCTGCTACTAGTACTTCCAAGGCTAGTCAGTATGCGGAAAAGCTGAAGGTACATACATCAATTGAGATAGCTCAGAGAAAAATGCTTGTGAACGTTCATAATAGAGCTACTGCATCTGAGAAGGCTTTCAGGAAGCTGACTACAAGGAACGTTGAGCTAGAGAAGAGAGTTGCCAAGGCTGAACTACAGAGTGTTGAACTTGAATCAAGGGCCATCTTGGCTGAGACAATAGTGAAGAAGGCTTAGAAAGAAGCTCAGATTACCCAGGACTCCCTTACCTCAGTTCAACAGAAGACGCTGGAGGTGCAGCAGGTGCAGCAGGCGTTTGAGGAGGCTAGGCTTCATATGAGCATCTCGCCAAATACTTGGAGCAGCAGCAAGTCAGTATGAAAGTTCTTTCGTATGAAGCCAGGTTAGACCTAGAGGTTCAAAATGTTGATCGGTATATGAGATCTTATGCTTTCGATACTACGCTGCTAAAGGAGTTTGAGAGAGGCCTGACAACTGCCAGGGTGTTCTTTAGTGTGAAAGAGAGGTCTTCTAAAGAGGCCCGCTTGAAGTGGGACCGGACAATATCTAAGTATCAGAGGGAGTCCATAGAAGCGATCAAGAATCAGTGGATTAGGTGGAAGGGATAGTGCAAATTTATCAGAATGATCCCCACCCCATGCATCTCGAACTTCCTTCGAAGGTATCCCTTGTGTCCTTCCACGCTGGTCAGAACAGTGGCGCTCTGACCAAAGGGGTCAATGTTGGTCCTTCAACGGATGTAGATTATTCTCCCTTTACGTCTACTGATCCTGATGACAATATCTCCTGGCCAAATTTTGGAGACTTCAGTGAAGATCAAGACAATGATATCCCTCCTTCCGTCCTGGGAGCTCCTCAATTGTTGGGAACAACCGATTCATATATGCTTTTGTAGCTATTTCATATGTATTTACATTTGTAATATTCGACATACTATGATAGTTAATGTATATTTTTCCCTTATTTGGTTGTCTTCAAGATATGTACCATTTTTCATGCGTGGTTTCTTATGCTTGCGTTCATTCATATTTTAGCACAACCTGAGCTATGCACGCTGACCTATGCCAGATTGATAGTTATAAGTTAGACTAAGCAAAACCACTTATATCCCAACCATATGAGATTGATAACCCACTCTTATGAGCTTACATCGTCATGTAATGATTGACTTATTGCCTCATTTCCGATGGTCAACCACCTTGGAGAACTGAACCATGCTCTACGACGATTTTAGGTTCACCTCGGGTAGATCTATTGTATTTTGTCGCTCGGGTTCTAGTTGTTCCCAATCATTTACTGTATATCTTTCTGTTAAGCAGTGTTCATTTGTAAACTAGTTATGTAGTTTATATTTATAGGCTTTTATCTTTTATCTGTCAACTAGGTCGTTGGGACGTCTCCCAACAATTTGTTGATCAAGAATCGCTGCGATAAGGCGTAACTTGTCCTACTAGCTTTATAAGCATCTATGGTTGTGTCTGCCTTATCTTATATGTAGGATTCACACCTTATCCAGCTTTTGGCGCATCCCGTCGGGTTTGTGTACCCGAAGGTGCCCTAACAGTGTTTCATATGCACCCAGTTAGTTTCGGTGAGTATGCATTGGCTTGATGACTTATGTTTTCGGCCCCCTCATTGGGCCCTTCAAGATCCCTATCGGTTTCAACCGATATTTTTTGGTATCCTGTAAATGCTCTTATGAGCGAATGCCTGGTTTCGATCATTGTGCTTGATGTTTATAACAACTCCCTTAGGGGATTTTTATTGATTTCTCAAAAAATAAAAAACAATTAGTTAATAATAAGTTAAAGCTTAAACTGTGGAAATAAATAAAAGAAAACAAATGTAATAATCTTGTCATGGGTAGAAGATCTTTAAATACTGTGCATTGCATGGTCTGGGCAGCTAGTCTCCCTCAGGTTGGGAAAGGCGTATACTCCATGTCCTGCTATCCCGACCACTTGATATGGTTCTTCTCATTTGTTAGCTAACGATCCTACAGTCTTGTCCTTTGTATTGAGTGTCACCCTCTTCAGAACTATGTCTCTGAACTGGAATCTTCTAATCTTGACATGTGAGTTGTAATACCTTGCTACCTTTTGTTGGTAGGCGGCATTTCTTACCCTGGACATGTCTCTTCTTTCTTCCAACTCGTCCAAGTCTTGTTTTATCATCTCCACATTTCCTTCGGGATCAAAAAGTTGTACCCTAGGGGACTTGTGAATTATCTCAACGGGAATTACTGTTTCTATCCCAAATGCTAATGAGTACGGTGTTTCCCCTGTTGAAGTCCTTTCCGTAGTCTTATAAGCCCATTAGACTTCGTGTAACTTGTCTGCCCAATTTCCTTTCTTTCCTTCCAGCTTCGCCTTCAGGGTATGCTTGATTATTTTGTTCATTGCCTCCGTTTGGTCATTAGTCTGAGGTTGAGCTAGTGTGGCATAATAGTTCTTTATCCCAAAGTTTTGACACATACTTCTAATGTTATCACTATTGAATTGAGTCCCGTTGTATGTGATTACAGTTTCTATGATTCCAAATCGATAGATGATGTTTTTCTTCACAAAACTGGTCGTGTTAGCCTCGGTGATATGTACCAGTGCTTGCGCTTCAGCCCACTTTATGAAGTAATCAATGACCACTATAACATGTTTCGCCCTTTCTTTATTTGCAGTAGGCATTGGGCCAATCAGATCTATTCCCCATATGAAGAACGACCATGGTGATGTCAAGTTCTTCAACTGCTCGGGTGGTCTCCGGGTGTTATTAGCTATCTTTTGACAACCAGTGCACTGATTTGCAACACCTTGTGCATCTTCAAACAGAGTCTGCCAATAAAAGCCTTGCCTGAGAGTTTTATGTACCAAGCTTTTGTCACCCGAGTGATTCCCACAGACTCCCCTGTGGATACTTTATAGTATTTGCTTACCTCTAACCGGGTCCACGCATTTTTGAAGGGCTTTGGAGAACCCTTTTCTATATAGCTCTCATTCTATTATCGAATATCTTGTGGCTCTTTATCTGAGATGCTTCGCCTCAGCTATCTCCGTCGGTAGCACTACCTTCTTTAAGTATTCTCTGATCGGGGTTATCCAAGTAGTTTGTTCCCCTTCAATCAATTCGACCTCCGATGCTTCAGCTTGATTTTTACTCTCGATACTTGGCTTTTACAGGTGGGAGATCGGGACTGTTTTTGACCATACACTAGTGGTTGATGCTAATTTTTACAGCACGTCTGCCTTCTGATTTTTCTCCCTCGGGATCTGGGTGATTCTGTATACTTTAAACCTTTCGAGGAGTATCTTGGTTATAGATAAATACGCAGCCATGTTGCTATCCTCGGCTTGGTATTCATTCAGAACTTGATTGACCACCATACATGAGTCACTGAATATTTCCAACTCATCTGCTCCCAGCTCCGTGCACACCCTAAGGCCTATCAGAAGCGCCTCATATTCTGCCATATTGTTAGTAGCTTTGAAGTCAAATCGTAAGGTACATTTCACCTGGTCATCTTCTGGCGTGGATATAACTATGCCTGCCCCGCTGCTGTACTTGTTTGACGATCCATCTACATGTAATTTCCAAGCAAACAGATCATTTTCTCTTAACATCATGATTACCTCGCTGTTCAGCTCAGCGAACTTCGCAGCCAGATCTGCTATAACTTGTCTCTTGATCGCCACTCTCGGTGAGTAGACTATGTCGAACTCACTCAGTTCCACTGGCCATATAGTCAGGCTTCCCGACACCTTGGGTTTTTATAAAATCTGTTTTAATGGACATTCGGTATATGCTTTAATTTTGTGAGCTTGCCTCAGCTTTCTCGCTGCTATTACCAATACTAAGGCCATTTGTTCGGTTGGGGAATATCTTGTTTCTGTAGGTAATAAAGCTTTGCTAGTATAGTATACAGGCTTCTGCATTCCTTTTTCAAATCTAACCAGTGATGACCCTATCGCTACTTTTGTTACGGACAGATAAAGGTAGAGCATTTTCTCTTCAAGTAGTTTAGATTGTAAGGACCTTAATTTTATGATTGACTTATTTCATGACAAACCACACCACATTAGGGATGATTGTGCAATGGGTAACTTAGGTCCTCATTGGCAACCTTCCAAGCATCTCCAAGACTTCAAGAGCAAAAGGTATATTCACTGGACTTTGCCTTTTGAAAAGTTTAGGTTCACACAAACACACCTCATGCATGCTTTGTTGATCTTGCATTTATGTTGATATTGTTTATATGTGTGCATCTCTTCACAATCACACTTGCACTTCATTTATAGATTTAAATGTGGTATTGTGTTGTGTTTGCGCTTGCATGATGGTGTGCTTGTTTTAGCCGGTTGAGTGACTATATGAGAAGGTCTCATTCTTCTCTTGGTTTGGTTATATTGAGTAAGGTGTCTAGTTTCAAAAGAGTGTATTTCAATGATTTAAATATTTTTCAAAACTAACCTTTGTATGATCTTGTGACCATATCTTTTTATAAAATGATTGAAAATGAGTTTTGAAAATTTATGTACAAAATAGACACCCATAACTTTCCAACGATATATTATTCGCAATATTTCATGACCGTTTGGATTGGTTTAGAAATCTCCAAAGTAACCACAAAAACAGGGCAACTCTATTGTTATCCGTTTCTGAGCTTTAGTCACTCAAATGACCATACCTTTTTTTTACAGACATCTAAATCATGTTTTGTAAATTGAAGTAGAAATTAGACTTCAATACCTTTCCGATGGTATATTATACGAAAGGTTTGGATGTCGTTTGGTCATATTTTGGGTCGCTCAAAGCTTGAGTTGTTGTGCTGTCATACGTGTATCATGGTCTAGACCGCTTTTGGTACACATGCCTAGCCAGCGACCTAGGCAGTGGTGATGTCCAGCCGTGCCATACTGCTTGGACAGCGGCCTAGACACTTGTCTGGCCAGCGGCAAGCACATCGATCGTGACAAAACTTTGTTTCCCAAGTCCAAAACGTTGTCGTTTTGTGTAAGGCTTTTATATACTTGTTCTCTTTTTCTTCCTTACTTCTTTAGAGCCCAAAGAACATAAATTTAGAGTGAGAGAACCTCCATTCTAGAGAGAAAGCTTCAAGATTTGTGTTTAACTCTTCAAACCCAAAACCCATCATCCTTTCATGAAACAAACATCATATAGCTACATATAAGATGTTTCTTAGCATGGGTCTTCATCAACACATGTAACTTGGTAAGTAGAACACCATCTTCATCATTCATGTGTTCTAGCTTAACAAGATATCTCTTGTATGACTTGTATGCCTCTAGATTAGGATTTTTATTACAAGTAGAGATTGTTGTTGATGTTTGGGTTGTTGTATTGTGATAGCTTGTATAAGTAGGTTGTTTTACCTAAATAACTAATCTATATATGTTCATGTATGCTTAATTGATGATTAGGATTGCCTTGTGCATCTATTCTAGTTCGTGAACATTTATGTGTATGCCTCATTGATTGCATTTATTGATTGCAAATATATTGCCCTTGATTATATGTTGTGACAACTTGTGTTTGTTGGACTTTTATTGACATTTAGGTTGATAGAATCCTTTTGCATCTAATTAAGTCCTTATATATGGGCATGTAGGAATTGTTTGATAACTAGGTTATTGTATTGCATTATCTACACCTAGTTAAGCATTGTATGTTTGGTCTAACATATTTTGCACTGAGCATTCATTGATTGTTCACTTAGACCATATACTCTTCATAGAGTCAAAGTCTTGTGGCTTCTAGGTGAAGTTGCACAAGCAAGTCAAGTCTTGCAACCAAGGGTAGGTTGGCAAGCAATTGATCGGGTGCCACTGTAAAAGGCCCGAGGGGTAAAGTAAGAGGTGCTCACGTCAAGAGTAGTGGATCAGGGGATATCACTAGGGACTGAACCAAGAGTGGTGAGTGGTAATGGCCATAGCCTGAGGTTGTCGAGAGTGAGAGTCCGAGTATCACTTGAGGGTGTGACTTTTTACTCATATAGTGGATTTCTACGATCGTGTGTGGCGCACTTAACAGCCCGTGGTTTTTCTCATTTGGAGGGTTCCACGTATATATCTTGTGTCGTTTATATTTTTGCACTTTACACTTGATGTTGTATGTTTGTTTTATTGGGTGAATTTTGAATATTAACTAATCAAGAAAAATAGGTAATTGACTTGATTAAAACCTATTCACCCTCATCCCCTCTAGGTTAATAGACACGTGTTTATTAGGGAACTTTCATTGATAATATCAGAGCTTTTCCTAAGTTTTCTTTGATTTTTCTGAATGCTTGCTCGCACTCATCATTCTATTCTACCCATTTGCCTTGCTTAATTACTTTGAAAAATGGTAGGCATTTGTCCGTTGATTTACTTATGAACTGGCCCAGTGATGCTAGGCAACCCGTCAATCTTTAGATTTCTTTCAGTTTCTTAGGAGACCTCATTTCTTCCAAGACTCTTATTTTCTCTAGGTTTACTTTGATCCCTCTTTGGTGAACTTGAAATCTCAGAAACCTGCTCGATGGTACTCCGAATACGCACTACTTTAGATTTAGTTTATCCCATATTTTGGTAGTACCTCGAACGTTTCCCGTAAGTCGGTCGGATGATCTCCGAACGTTACACTTTTGGTTAGCATATTGTCCACATATACCTCCATATTCCTGCCAATCCGTCGATAGAATATTTTATTTACCAGCTTTTGGTAAGTTGCTCCGGTGATCTTTAACCCGAACGGCATGACCTAATAGCAATACAATCTCTGGTCAGATGTGAATGAGGTTTTTTCCTCATCTGGGTCTAACATTCTAATCTGGTTGTAACCTGAATAGGCGTCCATGAAACTTAAGAGTTCATGACCAGTCGTTGTACCTACTAACTGATCAATCTGAGGTAAAGGGAAGCTGTCATTTGGACAAGCTTTGTTAAGGTAGGTGAAATCTACACACATCCTCCATTGGCTATTTTTCTTTTTCACCAGGACTACGTTGGCAACCTAGTCGGGATATTTTACTTCCCGAATGGATCTCGCAGCTAATAGTTTGTCCACCTCTTCCTTTATTGTCTTGATTCTTTCTGGGTTGAAGCGTCTCCTCTTATGGATAACTAGTTTCTGATCGGGATTCACTGCTAAGTAATGTGAAATGGTCCTTGGATCGATCACTGTTTTGTCCACGTGTTCCCAAGCGAACACATCGTTATATTATTTTAAGAGTTTGACCATTTTGTTTTTATCGTGCTTCGCCAGTTGGGACCTAAGCCTGACAGTTTTCTTGGGATCATTGTTGCTCATGGCAACTTCCATGGTTTGTTCCTCCAGGCCGTTGTCACTCTCTGGCACTGCCTCTCTTGGGTCTAGGTCGAACCCGATCAAGGTTTCAGCTTTCGCCTCCGTTGGGTCTACTTTTAGATCTTCATCTTCTTTGACAACATCCACTTGCATTACCTCTGACTCTGTCTTTTCCCTGTATACTGCGAGATTTGCTTTTCTGGCCCACTTCTGTGAGGTTTTCATGATTCCCACTTCCGCTTTGGTCAAAAATTTCACCTTGAGCGTGTAGGTTACAGTTACAGCTTTTATTTTGTTCAAGAAGGGCAGGCCTAACAGAGCGTTGTATGGCCAATTCTCGACATTTATGACCATGAAGTCCAGTAATACCGTCTTCGTACAAGGAAAGCTTCTAGCTTCTACTGGTAGTTTAACTGTTCCTAACGCTCTGACTTCGGTTCCTCTGAAATCGCTCAACAGAACCTTCAGTGGTTGGAGATCACTCCTCTGTAGCCCAAGTTGATCGAACGCCTCTATGCTTAAAATGTATGATAAGCTACCATTGTCGATCAGTATTCTTCTTACTTGCCTATGCCCGATGCAAACTGACATAACAATCGCGTCGTTTGGTTTGACCTCGGACTCGTGTGCGTCTGCTTCAATGACAATTATTAGTCCCCATCATTGCTTTATTTTTTTCGATCGGGACCTAGATGATTCACCTCCATACTCCTTTGGCTGTTCTTGGCTTCCCTAATTTCGAACATCTTTTCTCGACTACTACTTCTAGTATTAGGGCCACTAAAAATAGTGTTGATTGCTCAGCTGTCCGAGTCTTTCTTTGGGCTCCTATAACTCCTATCCCGATCCCCTGTGTGGATATCCTTTTGTCGATCTTCACCTCTTCTGAGGATGACATCAGTAAAATGACCTTCCCAGAGTTGGTAACACTTGGAGGTTTCGTGGCCATTCTCCTGGTGGAATCAGCAATACTTGGTAGTATCTCTTCTGGCGAAGTTTGACTGCCTCGGGGGTATTTTATATAAGTTTTTTATCTACTATCATACTCATAATTTCCTCACGCTTTTTGGCTAACGGGGTATAATCGGTGTACGGGCGCCTTGGGTTCCTCTCTGTTCTATCATCATCCTTTCACCCATTTTTTTCCTTTTCCTCTATTGCCTTTCTGGTCATTCTTACCATTGTTTTTTGAACAGATTTCTTAGCTCTTTTGACTACTGGCAGGACAACCCCTATGTATAAATTCTCCCTCATGGGTAATATGTTCTTCTTCTGCCATGGCATATCCCTCAACATGGTCTATCATGCCTGCATATGTGGTCAGTCCCCGCTGCCTCAGGCTTAAAGTTAGGTGACTGTGTTGCAAGCTGTTTATGAATGCAGACACCACCACGTCATCATTAGGGTCCTGAACATTTGATACCTCCTGCGAAAACCTGGTTAGATAGTCTTTTAATTTTCATGTTTTCTTTACTTCAAGGTAGAAAGAGCTGACACCGATTTCCTCCGCTGGATATTTCCTATAAATTGTCTGGTGAATGTTCACATCAATCCTTTGAAACTCCTAATGGATCCCAATGATAATCCTCTAAACCACTTGGACCCCTGATCTTCTAATGTCGGAGGGAACATAAGATACATGAGGGCATCATCATAGTCGTACTGGGCCATGACACTCTGGTATCTCCTGACATGTTCCTACGGATCGATATTGGCTTTGAATTGCTCCACATGTGGCATCCTGAGCTTCTCCGAAAATCGGGCCCGTCTTATGGCATCAATAAACGGATTCCCAAGACTCCCGACTAGAGGGTTATCTTGACTTTGCTTTTTCTCCAAAGCTTTTATCCTCTTAAGAAGAACTTCACGCTCTCCTTCAGGCTCGCCATGCCTATCTAACCTTTGGTGGATTGTGAGCCCATACGCGGTCCCTTCGCCCTCTCGGAGTGCGCTCGTCATCTCTTACATTCGATCGGGGCTTCTTATTCTTCCATCATATATGTCTTCTTTCTCAAAGTATTGTCCCGCCTCGTCGTACCCTACGGTATCCTCACGTGAGCATGTCTCCTCACGTTCCTCAACTCTTCTATCCTGGTGTGGGTTGCTTCTTCTGCGTGAACGTCCTCTTTTGTCCTGTTTCTCTGTCCTATCTATTCTAGATTTTTAGGGTGCGCCTGGAGTAGTTGCCATGATCTCAGAGCACACATTGGGTCATTAAGCTATCACATGTGTAGAGATATGGTACGGCGAATTCAGATTTACGGTTGTGTTTATGCTAATTCCTTGTCTAGTGGCATCATCAATGATTCTCCGTAGGGATTCTTGAATTTGCCTAAATGCAACTGGAGATATTCTCGTAGTCAAGCCTGTGGTCGTAATGGCGTCCTATCTGCTTGATGGTGGAGTTCTTGAAGGTGGATCTATTCCTGGCAAGTCGGCGTCCACGACATTCGCCTCTCGTGAGATGTCAACATTGCGCGGGGATGAATCTCTGTCAGTGCTGGAAACCATGATTTTATTTTGTATGACTAAATTCTTAGTTGATTATAACGTCGAAGGTTCACACCTCTCCTTCTAGCGCCAGTTGTTAACGGTGATTTTTGGATGGATCACACGTCGAATAGAATGTATATGAAATCACACAATGGCTAACAAGTTAAAAGAAACACAATGATTTTACGTGGTAAAACCCCAAGAATAGGGAAATGTCCACGGCTGTCGAAAACCGGTGAGGAAAGAACTTCACTATGAATAATCAATTACACACTCAATCTCTCGTGTTCTCTAGAATTTTTTTTCTCTCTTTCATTCAACCCTTCATATGTCTTATTATTTATTCATGCATAAAACCCTAATTCGTGCTATACAAGTAAATAAAGTTGATGTGTTTGAGTCGTTTTATTCTTCTTTCATGTTTTGCGTTCTTCAAGCATTAGATCCCTTGCCTAATCTGGACTCTATCATCGATGGGGACACTCGCTTCCTTATCAAAGTGTGCTTCGAGACACCTTATTGGAGTAAGACTCATTATGCATGTATTTGATAGTCTCCACGTGTTGTTCTGCCGATCATCCACCAAAACCCGACCAAGCTTTATTCGATTGGTTATTCAATCCTGATCGGGGGTTTTGTCCCGACCGTCTCAATAGCCCGGACCAGGTGTCATGAGACCATCTTTGATTAGCTTAGGTAGGTTCAGAAAGGATGACTTTTGGTGACATGACATCTCTATCTCCCGTATCTTTGGGTAATTATGCTGACTCACCATTCTTCAGATTTAACCAATAACAATTTCAAACACACTTTAAACTTTTATATATTTATCAATAGTATATGTCATTTATTGTTAAAAAAAATATTGGATATTCTTCAATTTCATCGAACACCTATATTTTTTAAATATATATATATATCATTTAACACCTATATATTTCTTTCCACATCAGTTGGGACATGACAAAATCTTACATTCTTACAATTTTCTCAAACAGAAAGTGATACTTCAATAAAAAAAAAATCTTAAAATGGATTTTTAACGAAAAATGGAGTTTGATTATGAAAAAACCAAGATGAGAAAAGAAGTAGGGAAGAAAAAAATAGTAAGAGAATTAAATATATATTTTTTTAAAAATAATAATAAAGTTGATTAAATAACGTAATAATAGTCATAGATGGTATGTACTTATAAAAATACAATATAGTATAGTTAAAGAAAGGGTATTTTTGACATTAAGTAGAGTTTATTAACAAATTAGAGATCTTTCAACAAAAATTGATAGATGTTATTACAAAAGGGATGCAATTTTTTAGGGGTTATCGCCACCCATCCTTAAATCCGAATCAATCAAATCCATTAAATATAATCAAATCTAATGGATTCTATTTGATTGGATTAGATCCTACACACCCATAAAATCCTTTCATTTTAAGTAAATCACATTTAAGATATTACCGTTTCTTTTCTTCTGTTTCCCAAAATCATTTCCGTCAATAGAACGTAATTACAGTAATGTGCAAACAGTAAACACAACAGATCTACATGAAAATACCAAAAATAGAGATATTCAAGAAAAAAAAATATTTTGAAAATAAGTAAATATACAAATTTATAATAAAAATTAAGGAAAAAGTTTGTTTGTGTCCCATGGTTATTTTTGTCACAGATACACTTTTGATGTTTTTAAAACTCAAGTTAATAGATTGTGTTATACCCACACATCAAATCCAAAAATATGCTAGAAATTTTAAGAACTTTTTTTTTAGTTTTACAAGTGTGAGGATGTTCGTGGATCGAATGCATTGCGGTTAAGATTGCTTTTGAATGCATCATCTTCGACTAATGTTCGAACAACAGTAGGATTAAAGTTATGGATTTTAAAAAACTAGAGATTAAAGATCCTAATAAGTAATATGATAAAGACATCTAAAAATATGATAATCTCAAAAAAGAGAGGACTCTATGTGAAATGGAAAAAAAAATTATGTTAATATCAATGTTAAATATGGATATGCAAACTATGTGAATTTAATGGAAAAAAAAAAGACAGTAAAAAAGTGGATATAAAAAAGATTGGAACAGACTTTAAAGTTAAAAGGTTAAAAATAGAATTTGGGGCTATAATGATGATTAATTAACAGCCATTATATACCAAGTTGGATCCCTTTTTATTCAGGTTTGTCGAATGAATAAGCACTAATTTGCTCACCACAGTACTACAGTTGCCTACAATTAGACATTAATAATTAGGCTCAACAATTTTTCTAAAATAGAAAAAAAAAATCATCTTTGGGAAGCATCTATTCAACATCAATTATATAAAATAATAAGAAAAGAACATTTAGAAACTAAAAATATTGATCATAAAATGATTACTAATGAACATGATAATCTTCATTATTACCTTGAAATTTATATATTAATTCCTGTCTCTTCTTATAATAAATCTGTCTCAGTGTATTCGTAGGGGTGAATAAGCATTATACAATATTATTAATATATATATATATAGAGAGAGAGAGAGATTAAAGCCTTTAAATAAAATATTAAAAGGAAAAAAATGCAAGCATATATTATATCATAGGGATTTCAGTAAAAATACCCTATTTGAGGGTCTGAATTGCAAACCTACCCTAAAAATTATTATTTTTTAGCAAAGTTGACATCAAAAGACTAAACTATCCTTAATAATGTATTACCCCCAATTCCTCAATACCACCCATCTCAATTGCACATTTTTCATCTTCAATCCTGAAATTTTTTAAATATAGATTAACAATTCAAAAAAAACTTTACTACATCAAACATAAAGAGTTTAAATTAATATATAAATACATAAACATTTTTATTATATAAAAATTTTGAGATTCGGGTAAGGGCAACCCGAAGCCCTTAAATTGTTCTTCGGGTCATGGGTGAACCGATATCGGTTCACCCATGACCCGAAGAACATATTTCATAGCTTCGGATAGGTGGGCAACCCGAAACTCTGAATTTGTTCTTCGGATCAGGTGTGGTCCAATGTCGAGTCACCATTGACCTAATGAATTATTTTTGCACTTCAGGTAGTGGGCAATCCGAAACCCTTAAATTGTTCTTCGGGTCATGGGTGACCAACTATCAGGTCACCATTGACCCGAAGAACAAATTTCATAGCTTCAGGTATGGGGCAATCCGAAGCTCTGAATTTGTTCTTCGGGTTAGGTGTAACCGGATGTCGGGTCACCATTGACCCGAAGAACAATTTTTGAGCTTTGAGTAGGGGCAACCCGAAGCTGAAAAGTTGTTCTTCGGGTCAATTGTGACCCGATATCAGATCATCCTTAACTCGAAGGATAATGTTTACAAATTAACCAAAACAAAAAGCTATCTATGTTATTTCTATCAATATATGTATTGTGATGTAAGAAAATAGTTTTTTTTTTTTTTTTATGAAAACTCACCTTGTTAAGACTTTAGGTGTGCATCTTTCTTTGATGTAAGAAGATTTAACTAACCTTAGCCTAGTTGGTGGTTTGTGGTAAGTGGTAACACAATTTTCATATTTGCTCCAATTGTTTGCTAATGAATCACATAGTTGCCACATGCCTACATACATTGTATACATGTATACGTTTTTAAGTAGACCCAAAAGGAGGCTCAAATAGACCGACTGTTTTCCTGATAAAGTCTCAAAGCCATTGAAATCGTGCAATCAAATGTTGAGAAATCTGGTAGGTAGTCACAGAACACAATTTGAGAGAGTGATCAATCACCAATCCAATTAAGAGACCAAAGCAAAGCCAGAGGATCAAATATTCATGCACTATATATAGTTTCATCATCTTCAAGTACAACACCATTTACATATCTAATATCTTCGACAACATTAACATGGGCTTATTATTTGTGGGAACGAAATGGCAAATGTAACATACAGCCCAGGAATGGAAATTTAATTAGCTAACAGAATTAAACCTATAAGAGGCATATGAAAGAGCACCATAGCTCCAACTATGGTGAATCAGTTCTGCCTTGACATCTTTGCCAGCGGCACCCATTGCTACATGCAATGGGTAAAAGTGGTCCGGCCAAGGGTGAGCCATTTTCGCGTGCGGTGCTTTCTCTTCATAATGGTTCACATCCTCATGTCTGCAACAAAACAAAATTGATCAATTAAATTCAAATTATAAAAATTACACAACTGAAGCAATCAAATGTTGCTGAAAACATAAGGACCGTCTTTTAATTTTCCAAATGGGCATGTGACGATTATCTTGAGACGTATGGTTTTCATGCTAAAGCATTACCTTCCTTCAAGGAGAGCATCCTTGAGCCAGGTATCAAACTCCAGAGCCCATTGAGAAATGGAAGCGGGACCTGAGCGGTTTAGAGCCCTCAGGTTGTGGGTAGCACTTCCAGAACCGATTATGAGGACACCTTCCTCCTTAAGAGGGGCCAATGCCTTCCCTATGTTGTAATGATGAGTTCCATCCTTGTCCAACTGAACCGAGAGCTGACACACAGGGATATTAGCCTCTGGATACATCAGCATGAGCGGAACCCATGCGCCATGGTCAAGCCCGCGTTTTTTATCTTCATCAACACGCTTGAAGCCAGACACTATGAGCAGTTCCTTCACTCTCTTGGCCAGTTCTGGAGCTCCTGGTGCTGGATACTTGAGCTGTCACAGGGACAAAATTATAAAAAAGATGGTAGAAGATCAAAAAACATAAATACTATCTTAACAGTATTAGAGCGATCCCTTAACTGCAAGTTTAAGCTTTAGAGTCTAGTAATTACTAAAATGCACAAAACCGCATCAGAGGTATTAACTATTGACTCTACGTCCTATACATAGTCCTATACATATATGACATCAAAAAGTAGTGCAGTCTCAAGATCACTTTATTACTTAGCAATGAAATAGCATTCTGATATCAGCAAATTCTATCTCAAAATTAGTCAAATACTTTATAATTCTTAGTCAAATTATTTCAACAATTTAGTAATATTAGATCACTAAACTACTCCCTCCACTATTACATCATCCATGTTGTCTATGCTCTTTATTATTAAAAATGACTGGACCAAAAAAATGGCCAGGATGTTTTTGAACATCATGTTGCTATACACTTTGATCAATTTTCCTTCATCATTTAGCCTTTCAGGTAAGTTAATTATTGGGGAGCAAATAAAATTTAAATTTCTCAAGTCAATTTTTTTTTTCTCAAAGCAATAAGTTAAATCAGATCATTTATTGATCTAGCTCATTTTGATTTTGATTATCTAATGTTTAATTTTTTCATTGAAGATCTCATGCATCTCCTTTATTTTATTTTTTATTTTTTAAAAAGATTTTTATTATCCTACGCTTTGTCATTAACACTAGAGTTAAATGTAAGTGTCAACCCTTAATTTTAAGATATTGAACAATAAATTTGATAAAAATTCATTTCATCTGCAATTTCACCCAAAGTCAGGGTCCTTATTACAATTTGTCCAAATTAGGTATCTCATCGGACCGGTCAGCCGTCAACTCTGAATTATGTCAAGGGTACTGACCAGAAATTTTGACAAAAGCTTATTCTATCTGCAATTTCATTTAAAGTTAGGGTCCCTTATTGTAATTTGTCCTACATTAAAATACAAAACCTTTGGGTGAGGAGATTGCCTGCAAGATTTGACAACTTATTAAGTTTGAAGAAAATTATAGAAAACAGTTAACATTGGAGATTATGGAGAATTTTCTATATGAATTTGTTGGGAAGCAATTATCAGATCGACAGATAGCCAAAGTATCTACCTATAGCTAATCCACCAATCCCACCAATAGTAGCTCTAGTCACATCACATATATATCTTATGAACAAAGCAATCATTATAGAAATGAGGCATTTGATATGGAATTGAAACAATTCTTTGTTTTGAAAATAAGAGAGAAAAATCAAAATATAAGACATGTTTCAGAATTATTGATCATCTTTGTTACAGTTTTGATCATGACCGCTCTTGATCTCACAAAAATTGTCAAAAATTTAATATGATGAACAATCAAGACTCTAACAAGGACAATCAAGAAACTATATGGTATTCAACAATAGCAGTAAATTAAGAACAAACCACAGCCTATGCTGTGTCAAAATTGAAAAACTGTAAAAAAAATATGTCATGTTTGAGTCTTGTTATAAATTTGAAAACAATTAATCCAGAGATTATATAATCAACAATTTTGTATAATGAAATTCTGTCTTGATCATCATCACCGTAACAACAATAAATAATAAATAGAAAAGGGTTTAATTACCTGGTACATCTTGTCGGGGAAGCCATAGAAGTCGTGGATGGTATCGTTTCGATCATTGACGACGTTAACGGTAGGAAAATGAGTCTCCCAATGACCAGAAATCACCAAAATGGAATTGGGTTTCTCTGCAAACACTTTGTCTTTCCAAGCCTGAAGGAAATGCCTGGCTGGTAATGAATCGTCGATTGACAACGTCGGCGATCCGTGAGATATGTAGAAGGTGTCCATCTGTTTCTCTCTACTTTTGTAATTGTTGGCTGATGATGCTTCAAAATTCAAATGAGACCAGACAACGCGTTCTCTATTTCTAAATATAGTAATGCTTTGGGATAAGCATTTCCCATGGGAATATGGGATCCACCCCTACGGGTCCCATTCCAAAATCTACCTCCAAGACCTAAACGTGGTTGTGGGTGTAGGTGAGGGTGAAGGTGGAGGAACCTACCCCGCCAATGTTTCTCTTATTTCTTTATATATTTTTATATGTATTTATTTTTAAAAAAATTACCTTTAATTATATTACTCATTTAGTCTACCCCGTCTCTCATTTTCCCGTATAAACTTATGTGTAATGATATTATATTACAATAGTTATTTATATTAATTTTGGATTAAATTAAATTAATTATATATTTTAGATTATTTATTCGATTATATATCAAAATAGGAGTAATCGAATGATTGAAATAATTATATTTCGAATCCAAAATTTTAAATTACGAATTTCAAATCTAAAATATTATGATTGAAAATTGAAGAAACAAGGGATGGGGGTGGGGGCAGGACAACCTCCCCTAAACACCTCCATCACCACTTCCCCCAAATATGGTTTGGGATAAAGGTGGGGCGAGGTTTTAGGAATGGGGGTGGGGGTAGGTGATCTTCCCCCGCCCCAATTGGCATCCACGCCTATCTCTGGTAATTCTAGACGTTCTAATTTTTTTTCAAACTTTTTTCCCAAATGTTGTGACATGTAAGGTGTCAATATCACATCAATTACTACATAATCTCACTATTTATAAGATTTTTAAAAATCTTTCAATTAATCTTATATATAATCAATGATGAACAAATAAAATTGAATCAAATGAAATTAAACATAAGATATATCAGTATTTATGTTAAGTCAATAGGGATAATTTAGTCTTCAAAAAAATTCATTAAATTAAAAAGCAAATTCTATCATAATCACTTTGTAAAAGTAAGCCCTACATGCTTCTTAAAATTGCTGTCAATTCAACCCAGATTCTCAAATAATCACTTTTGGAAATTTTACTAAACATCTTTCTTATGTTAAAAATATTAAATAATCAGATTTTAACTTCTCAAAAGCAATACTAAACGGAGTCTAAATAAACGAATTATAATATTAATGTATCATTTTAATACCTAATTTGAATAAATATAAGCACATTATTGTTAATTTAATTAGACAAGGTCGCAATTGTGCGTTACGTAGATAAGGACATTCCTACATTTACTACTTTTACGTTTTATCACTTGTGTATAGGTAGACGAGGATACAATTGTATACGATTCGGATGCCCGAATCCAAATTTCTCCTAAATTTTGGATTTTGAAATTTACCCGGAAAATTGTGGATGTTAGATTTTATTATTATTATTATTATTATTTTGAGGGATATAATCATTTTCGAGTTTATTATATTATATACTTTATAGTTTACCTCTTTTAATTTTAATAATGATCATTTTTTCATAAAAATTAAAATATTAGACATTTTATCCCCTGCTGTTAAGAATTCCGTTAATTTAATACTTTGATCGCCATAAATCAATTACATGACCTTATTACCCTTGAACACATAAGTTATGTCCCTAATGATACAACTAATTGTTTTTTAAAGAAAAAATAATAATTAAAAAATAAAACTAATAAAAAAAAACATAACTGAAAATAAAAAATTAAACAATTTATTTTAAAAAAACATTAATATAAAGAATTAAATGTAAAAATAAAAAATTTATTTAAAAAATATTAATATAAAGAATGAAATTTAAAAATAAAAAAATTATTGAAAAAACCTTAATATAAAGAATAATAAAATTGTAAAAAAAAAAACCAAAACAATAATATAAAAGTTTTTTATTTTGAAATATTGCTTTTTTTTTTTAAATACAGATTTTTTTTTTTTACTTTTTTATTTATTACCTCAGTGATAGTGGTGATCCCTATTTTTATTTTTTTTTTCAATTTTTTTTAAATACTTTTATTAGTTTTTTTTTTAATTTTGATCTTTTTTTTTATAAAAACAATTAGTTGTATAATTAGGGGGTATAAATCATATGTTCAAGTGTAATTAGGTCTTTTAATTGATCTTTTGACGGTCAAAATACTATACTAATGGAATTCTCAACAACAGGGGTAAAATGTCTACTATTTTGGTTTTTATAAGGAAAAATAGTCATTACTGAAACTAGAGGAGGTAAAGTGTCTAATATAACAAACTACATGATGAAATGATTATATCCTCTTTTTTTTTAATATATACAACTTGCAATAGTGATACTATTTGAAAACATTGGTAGACCGAATAAGTGTTTTTAACATTGAGTCATACATTAGGCAATGGTATGATTATAATTTTTTTTATTTGTTAGGTTAATGTTTTATGTATACACTAAAGTGCAAATAACACCAAAATAAGTGGTTTGCATTTATTATACATGTAGAAACAATCTTATCAAAAATCAATTCAATTCAAAAACTTGAAAAAAAAAAAAACAATGTTATCACAAACTAAAAATACATTATCTCTTCTGATTCCTAGTTTATCAACATCTCTTGCTATTGCCTTATGTGTAGGAGGTTGTTGCTCTTTGGGCACAAGAGGAGTTGCTGTAAGTCGAGCTCCTTGCTTGCTTGCTTTCTACTTACGCATTAAAGTAGCTTAACTCCATTTGTTCTTAGAGAGAGTGGAGCAAGGAGGGGGCGAGGGTCGAAGGGGTCTTTTTAGGCAGCCTCTCTCTAAAGAAGTTGATGCAAGTGTTTTTTTCTTGACAGCTGCTAAAATATTGAGTTCCTCAACATATAGCTCCGTTATGCCTACTCTTAGGGTGCGTTTGGTGCGCAGGATAAGATTGGACTATTTTTAAGACATGAGATTGGATTGAATTGAATTGAATTGGATTTGATTAATTTTAATGTTTCCCGTGTTTGGTGCAGTATGGGATTGGACTAAATATAGTCTAATACTTTGTTTGGTTAAGTAATAGGATTGGGCAAAATATAAATTAAAAAAAAAAATCAGTCCACATCCATTATCACTATAATCAATACACATCCAAAATCAATCCACAAATCACGATCTCTCTCCTTTTCTTCTCTCTTCTTGCTTTTCTTTCTATGTTTTCTTTGTTCTCTCTTTTTTCACACAACCAAAATCAGATCCGTCAACACTTGATCAACCACCCAGTTGCTCTCCTCATTCTCTGATTTCTTTACTTTCTTCTTCCTTCACACACAACACCGTAACGTTCTCAGATCCACCAAAAAATAAAAAAACAAAATAGATCGGGGGTTTAATGGCTTCATTGGTTTTCATTTACGATTTTCGGTGAATAGATCGGCAACGTTGATGGCCTAGGTTTGGTGATCGGTCACTGGCGAAGCTTTCCAGGTCGGTGGTAATGGGTGATGTGATCGGGGTTGTTTAAGAGATTTTTTTTTTTTGTGATTTTCTTTTTAGAATCGATGAACATGATGATTGTGGGATCTTGTTGTGTTGAGTTTGATTTTATTTTGGATGAAATTTGTTGAATGAAATGGGTGAATTTGTTGATCAACATGAACAATATGATTTTATTTTTAAAAAATTGTTGAAATTTAATGAATCAGAGATGGGATAAAATAATCTCATCAATTTGGAGGGGATTATTTTATCCTGCACTGGCATGATAAAATGGAAAAGGGGATAAAAAATAGTCCAATCGGATGGACTCATCAAACATGGGATTGACAAAAAAATAATCCAATCTCAATCCCATCCGGTGCAATAAACACACCTTTAGTCTCTTCTGTTTCAGGCGATCTCTGGCATCACAGACTTGGACATCCTTCTTTTAAGATTTCTGATTTTACGTTTATTAATTTCCGAAAAGTCTATAGGCCTTCTTACTGGAATTTCTTCTACTAGTTTTAGCAAAGGTTGTGCTATTGAAAATCTACCCAACAGCCCTTTTCTATTGTTGACAGACGGGCTCATGTCCCTTTTTATTTAGTGCATTCTAAGTCAAAATTAGTTAAAGTTAACAGCCGATAAACTTTAACAGTTAAAAAGATAAAATTGTCTTTTACATAATAATTAAAATCACCAAAATAACCTTAATTCAATAAAATAAAAATTAAAAACTTAAAAGAAATGGAAAAAAGTGGGGATCTCTAAGATGGACGGTGGAGATTCAATAGAAAACATAAATAAATAAAACCTGAACAACCAAAAAATGAAAAGAAAAAAAATTGAGGAGATCTAGATTAGATATTCACTAATCATTCTAGAATCTAGATGGATAGTGTTATTCAAGATAAGTTTTATGAGTATACAAAATCATTAATTTTGATGGGCGGTGAAGATCCAATCCAATATGAAGATTGGATCTCGACATTTTATTTTATATTATTTTATTTTATGTTGTTTTTTTAAAATTATTATTCTCCACCAACCATCTTGTGCAGATCCATTCTTTTTTACCAACTATTAAAAAAATAGTTTTTATTTTTTATTTTTAATCTTTTTTTAACATTCCTTTGTTTTTTAAATCACTTTTTTGTCAACTTTCAATTTTAATAAAAGGTTTTTTTTAAAAAAAACATTATAAAAGATTTAAATATGAAATCACCCTTAATTGTGAAGGTTAAGTTTAACCAAATTTAACTAACGTTGGGGTGAGTGTTTGTTTTTGATATAGTTGGTTCCGTGTGTAAAAGGTCAAACCAAGTAAAAGTTAATCAAAAGAGCTTATAACATGAAGTAAATCAAATAATGCAAACATATCACAACATAATCCAACAAATTAAACAAAAAAAACAAAATGATTCTATTTTGTCCAAATGTTGAACCCAAATGATGTGGAATCCATAAAACCCAATAATTTTAATCATCCACTTTTAATGAGTAATATCCCAAATGAGGTGGTAAATAAGCTGTCATCACAATACAAATCATGGGTGATATGATGAATGGTAAGATGGGGACAAATCATTCGTCACATCATTTGGGTTGGTTTTTAGGCTAATGTTTTATGTTGTCAAATATTAGTGAATTTTAATACAGTGAAATCAATGATGCCACATCATTTGGGCTCCAAATTTGGACACTAAATTTTGGTAAGGTGGCATTATCAATATGAACCAATAAAATAATGAATAAAAAGACAAAACCAATATAAAAATCACGTAAGAGAGAGAGAGAATGCAATGCACCTTATATATATATATATATATATATATATATATATATTCTCTCACAAGGGATTTTATAGCTTTTGGAACATTAATAATTTAAACCGTATATTTCTTCTTTAATTTTTAGATTCTCTCTCAATTCTTTCTATTTTTAATTTATTTCCTTATATTTTATTATCTCTCCTCTTTTACAGAAAATATTATCAAAAATAAAAAGAATGGAAAGAAAATCTAAGATAATAAGTAGAGACATATGGTTTAATCTAAACCATAAAAATATTATTGATCCAAAAGTAGTAAAATCGTGTCAAAATTGGGCAATCATGATCCTTTCTAATTTAATAATATATTAAATAGATTAAATATAAGGAACATAAGAATACTAAAAGAACTAGCCAACAAACCCATGCGATTGATAAGAGTATACACCTCTCACTCAGGTACTCAGATAATGACAGCAACATAAAGCCTACAAGCATGCTAAGCTTCTCTTCAAAAATAGAGCATCAGCAGAGTTCTATATTGGATGGCAATCAGTAGTGAACGTCAGTGATCTTAACGATTGCTACTGTTGGCTTAAACAAAAGTTAGTTAGAAGTTAAGTTCTATTAGTTATTAATGGTCAACAACCAACAGCTGACGTGGCAGTTTTGGTGAATATAATTGGTTCGAGGAATCTGATTTTGAGATCATGCTTTTAATGTATAATTGAAATTTCTGGTATATACAAAAACCAGACTCTTGTAATCGTTGATTTGATCTTTCAATAATAAAGAAAAGCCTTGAAGCTTAAAAACTTTAACAATGGAGTTTCTAAGAATTTCCTTTTACAAGTTGTCTCTTTTAATCATTTTTACAAACACCTTTAGTGTTTACATGGTATCAGAGCCATCTGACTAACAGTCATGGCAAATTGATCTCAGTCACCGATCTTGGATCCAAATCAACATTCGTAAGGAGACATTTTTCTCTCAAATTCCAAACGAAGGCCATATTCATGATTCTCAACTATCACCGACAACGATGGAGATTATAGCGCTCACCAAAAGTCTAAACTTTAATCTTCCTATAAAACTAGGTAAGCCCATTTATCTTTATTGGAAGGACAAATTCTTCCTATTATTAAACAACTTGACCTTGAAGACTATGTCTGTGGAATATATCAACCTACAAATGTGTATGAAAATGTTGAAGTTAATGATTCTAGAGAAAAGTTTATCGAGAAAAGAATGAGGAAAGAGTTTGTTAACTGGAAGCGAAAAGACAAGTTACTCTTAGGTTGGATCTATTCAAGTGTTAGTGAAAGTGTTTTAGACCAGTTATTGGATGTAAAACCTCCATTGAAGCATGGAATCGACCAGAGAGGATTTTCACATAACAATCCATGGAAAAAAAATCAATTGCAGGCCTTCAAAAAGGATAAGATACAATTAGTGAATTTGCTTTTAAAATATAAAACATAGGTTATTCCTTGATGACTGTAGGTGAAGAGGTCAGAGATCGTGAACTTGTTATGTGTCTTGTTAATGGAGTAGGACATGATTTTGATGTTATTGTTGTTGTAACAACCACTCAACAAAGGTTTATGAACTTTAAAGACGCTCAATTTGTATTGATGATGCATGAGCAGAGGTTACAACATCTAGACTCACTTCATCGTCTTGATGTTGGGCAAGTCTCAACAAACTATGTGTTAAATAGTAATCAGGATAAGAGAGGTCAGAGGGATTACAACACACAAGGAAACAGAGATTACAACACACATAGCAACAGAGGTGGTGGTTAATGAGGAGGGGAGGTAGAAGTAATAGGTTTGGTGGTCGAGGAAGGATACACTGTCAAATGTGCAATAAACCAGGCCATAGTGCTTTTAAGTGTTATCACAGGTTTGATCAGATCTTTTAAGGACTTCCTCTACATCAACAATAACAACAAAACCAAACCTTCTTTAATCAACAACAGAGTTTCAACAATTCACAACAGTTGTTTGGTTCTTCTTCTACCTCAAATAACACGATCACCACACCAGACCTACAAGCTAACTACCATCAAAATTCAACTTATTTGGCCACACCAGAATCCGTGAACAACCCAGTGTGGTATATGGACACTGGAGCCACTAATCACATAACTTCTGATCTGAGCAACCTCCCTCTCAAATCCAATTATAAAGGTTATTGCAAGCTCATTGTAGGTAATGAAAATCAACTTCCAATTTATCATATTGGTGACACCTTGATTAAGTCTCACACACGGCCATTTGAAAGATTAATTCTCAAGAATATTCTACATGTTCCTTAAATTACTAAGAACTTGTTAAGCATTTCTAAGTTCACACTTGATAATAATGTTGTAGCTGAATTTTACAATGATCAATGTGTGATTAAGGATCGCAATACGAGGAGAGTTTACTCCAAGGAATGTTAAATATGGACTTTACAGCCTAAAGCTTGTTGAGATGCCCTTTGCAACACATTCTGCTCACAAGCCTGGTCACATGGAAGGCTCAAAAGCTTCTACTAGTTGTTTTACTACTTTTAATAAAAATGGTCTTGGGACAATGTTCAAATCCAAGTCACACTATGCTCACATGAGTGCATATACAACTGTGAATGCCAATATTTGGCATGCCAAATTGGGGCATCCAGCTCTTTTGATTCTACAAAAATGTTGAATAAAACACATTTTATTACTAAGTTTCTTCTACCAAATTTTTATGACTCATGTAAGCTTGGCAAGTTGCATAGACTACATTTTTCTAGAGTAGATATAACAGTTGCCACACCTCTTGAGCTTGTCTACTCAGACATTTGGGGACCGGCTCCAATGCTCTTATTTGAAGGGTATAGATATTATATTTCCTTCATTGATGCTCATACTTTGTATACATGGTTGTTTCACTTAAAGCTTAAGTCTAATGCTCTTAAAGTTTTTATAAAGTTTCAAAAGAATGTTGAACTATGGTTTGATAAGAAAATAAAAAGTCTTCACACAGATAGAGGTGGAGAATATGTTGCATTTGTCTCTTATCTTGCCAATCAGGGAATTCAAGTCAGATATTCATGCCCTCACACCCATCAACAAAATAGAGTAGCTGAAAGGAAGCACAGACATGTTGTTAATACAAGACTGATTTTGCTTGCTCATGCCGATATGCCTCTCAAATTTTGGTATAAAGCTTTTCACACGGCTGCTTTTCTTACAATAATATGCCTCTTGCTACTTTTCGTTTTGTCTCACTATTTAAAAAACTTTACAACAAGAAACCAAATTATAGCTTCTTTAAGACATTTGGGTGTAATTGTTTTCCTTATCTGAGAGACTACTTAAGAACCAAGTTTAACTTTCATGCCACAAAGTATCTTTATTGGTTATACTTTTTTACACAAAGGATGCAAGTGTCTACATCCATCTGGTAATATTTATATATCTAGACATATGGAGTTTAATGAGCTAGAGTTCCCTTATGTTTCATTGTTTCCAATATTTAGTTCGTTGTGTAGTGATTCTACATCACAGAGAATGCCTTTATCTGTTATGTAACAAATTCTTTCATATGTGACAAAGTCAGGTTTCGAAAATAATAAGTCTGCAACTGTGAGGTTTTAAGGCACCAGACAGCCTTTATCTTCTGTCAATGCTAGCTCACGGTCTTCAATTCCCACTTTAACTCCCTTCCCGAGTTCTTCACCATTTACAGATAATACAATTAATGTTAAACCTACTCACACATGTGACTTGTCTCCATCCATCTCTCCTTTAGCTGTTCAAGTTGAGAATTCTGGTATTGTCAATAGACCAGTGCTATCTACTTCAACTCATCTAATGATCACATAGTCCAAGAATGGGGTTTTCAAACCAAAGGTCTTCTCATCTAGTTGCTTTTTAGCTGAATCTGGGCTATCAAAGATTCAAGGTGGTTAAAAGCAATGCAAGAATAGTTCAAAGCCTTGCAAAATAACCATACTTGGTCTCTTGTTCCGTACACTTTTGATATGAATGTAGTGGGATGTAAATGAGAATTTAGGACCAAGTTCAACCCAGATGGTAGCTTGTTGAAGCATAAAGCTAGGTTTGTAGCTAAAGGGTTTCATCAAACCCCTAGTTTGGATTTCTTAGACACTTTTAGTCTAATTGTCAAGGCTTCTACGATTAAAGTCCTTTTCTCAGTTGATGTACATTTTTGTTGGCAAATTGAACAAGTAAATATCAATAATGCTTTTTTGAATGGTGACCTCTCCAAATTGGTGTTTATGTCACAACCTGAATGCTTTGTTGACACTACCAAACCGCGAATCATGTATACATCTCTTTACGGATTAAAGTAAGCTCCACGGAGCTAGTTTCATAAACTTTGTGTAGCTCTTGTATCATGGGGATTTTCTAATTCTGCATCAGAAAATTCTCTATTCATCAAGTTCACTGGTTCTCATTGCTTGTATTTGTTGTTAGTGTATGTAGATGACATCCTTATCACTGGTGATAATACATAACTGATCCAAGATATTATCTCTACTCTCAACAGAACTTTTTCTTTGAAGACTCTTGGTCCAGTTAGCTACTTCCTTGGTTTTGAAGCTTATAAAGATGGTAATGGCTTGCATTTGTCTCAAGCCAAGTATATTCAAGATTTATTACACAAGACCAACATGACTTATTCTAATCCATGTAATACTCCAGTTGCAGCTGGTACTAAACTTTCTCTCTATGATGGTGTAGCTTTTAGTGATTCCACTCTCTATCGGAGCACTATAGGGGTTCTTTAATATCTCACAAACACAAGACCTGACATATCCTTCATTGTCAACAAGCTCAGCCAATATTGGTAGCTCTAACTTTGGTACATTGACAAGCTTGTAAGAGAGTTCTTAGATACTTAAAAGTCACATTTTCTCTTGGAATTCATTTCAGACCTACCACTGCTCTTGTTCTTGAAGCCTTCTCGGATGTTGATTAGGCTAGTTGTCTTGATGATAGGCGACCTACGAGTGGCAACTGTATTCTCCTTGGTGGTAATCTGGTTTTGTGGAATTCTAGGAAGCAAGCAGTAGTTGCCTGATCGAGTACTGAAGCTGAATATCGCTCAATGGCTTAGGTAATAACAGATATTCTTTTGCTTCAATCCTTGCTTAAGGAGCTTTGTAATGTTGTTCCTAGAAGTTTGGTTATCTGGTGTGTAAGATTCCCTTTCTCAAAATCATGTTTTCCATCAATGCACCAAACATATAGATATTAATACTCTATTCATTCGTGAGAAAGTGATGTCTGGTAAAGTTGACACAAGATATATCCCAACTGAATCCCAAGTTGCTTATAAATTTACCAAAGGTTTCACCAAGGATCGGTTTCAGTTTCTTCGCTCCAAACTAAATCTTGTTAAATCTCTCCAGTTTAGTTTTAGGGGGGTGGGTGATAAGAATATACACCTCTCATACAGGTACTTAAATAATGACAGAAACGTGAAGCCTACAAGCATGCTAAGCTTCTCTTTAAAAACAGAGCATCGGTAGAGTTCTATATTGGATGGCAATCGTTAGTGAACGTTAGTGATCTTAACGATTGCTACTGTTGGCTTAAACAAAAGTTAGTTAGAAGTTAAGTCCTGTTAGTTATTAACGGTCAACAACCAATAGCTGATGTGGTAGTTTTGGTAAATATAAGTGGAAATGGTGAGAATTTTCACCTTTTATTTGTGCGTTGCAGTAATGTCACTGCTTTAATAAGTTAAATTTAAAATACACATATTATGGTCAACTATCCAAATTACCCTTAAATAATCAATTTTTAATTCTCTTTGTGCTTCCATCTCCACCCTAAAAACAAAAAAGCAATAACTCCTCTCTCTCTCTCTTCAAAAACTTTGTCTGAAAATCGATCTACAACCTGTCTGAAAATTAATCTACAAGTTGTCTGAAAGTTGATGTGTTTCGACACAGTATACTGTAAAAAGCTTGAAAGTAAATAAAAAGTCTCGGACATTACAAGAAAAAGGCTCAGACACTATTTTAAAAAGCATAAACCTTTGAAAAAAAGTCTCAGACATAGTTAAAAAAAAAAAACTCGGAGCTTTGAAAAAAAAACTCGGATCTTTGAAAAGAAAAAAGCTCGGAGCTTTGAAAAGCAAGCTCCGAGCTTTGAAAAAAAAAACTCAAAGCTTTGAAAAAATAAGCTCGGAGCATTGAAAAAAAAACTCGGATTTGGTTCAAAAAAGCTCGACCATGTTTCAAAAAGTCTCGAAGATTCAAAGTTAAACAAACATAATTTTCCTAAACAAAAAGCTCGGACGTGTTTTAAAAAAGCTTGGACATGTTTTAAAAAAGCTCGGACTTGGTTCAAAACAGCTCAAAAATGTTTTAAAAAGTCTCAGAAATTCAGAAATTCATCTTCGTAATAAAAAATTCAACCTGATTTCAAACCCTAACCTAACCCACAAACATTCTCAGATCTTTTATCGACCCCCAAATGCGTCTGGGTAACGCCACTCTGTTGATGTTCGAATGATTATCTGGGTTTCAACGAAACTTTCTCTCTCTATTTCACAACTCTCACTGTAAAACGAATGAAAGAAATTTGATAGAACAACTATTGAGGGTATTTTTGTCTTTTCACCATAATAGATGTCTTTTAAACATAGGTTATTAAAGCAATGATAGTGTTGAAATGCCACCTCCAAAAAGTGTAATTTAATTTTTATACCTGTGAATATAATTGGTTAGAGGAATCTAATTTTGAGATTATGATTTTAGTGTGTAATTGTAATTTTTGGTATATATGATTTTAGTGTGTAATTGTAATTTTTGGTATACATAAAAACCAGACTCTTGTAATCGTTGATTTGATCTTTCAATAATAAAAAAAAAGCTTTGAAGCTTTTAGGTAACAATTATTTTTGTTAAGGATTTTTAAGATAAAAAATGCAGAATGTGGTATTGTTTTGGATTCCAGCTTAACTTATATATGAAACCTTTGTACTTTTCATTTTCCTTATATAGTAATGTTACACATTCCATATTTTTCATCCCAACATATGTGGCACTTGAAATATCAAATCATTAGTAGATACATGTGGTAGATGAGATAAACCTCTGTTACCTTGAAAATCCGGTGGGGACTTTCGAGGAATCAGTTGACCGCGGTGTACTGGTGCAACACGGTTGGTGTGGACCGGGGTCGGATCCGAGGATCTACCAAGTCCGTCTGTCAAGGACCGACGCCATGACATAGGGTCGGGCCTAAGAGTGATGTGAGTGTATATTAACGAAGAGAAGCAATCGAAATTGATATAACTTAGTGGGGGTACATTGTTCATGGCCCTTAGGCGCACACAAGTTCGTAACGTGGGCCGGAGCAAGAGGGTTTAAAATAGGGGTTGGTAGCCAATTATGATGGATGGTGTGGAGCTTTTCTTAAGGAAGGTAATAGCCAAGTAGAATGAACAATACAGAGCTTTCTCTAGGAGGATGGTAGCCAAGTAGGATTTTATTTCTCTCATGGTCTCATAGATCTTTTACTGCCCAACCATTTTCTCTTCTTGAGTTGGGGTATTTATAGGGTGGCATTGGGTTGGTTGGTAAGGGATGTCCCCTTACGCGGGAAGAGCTAGGCTCAATCCTCAACGTCCTTTTTGGTCAAGTGTCTGGTGAAATCCCTGTAAGGGTCACGATGGTGCCACCTAAACTTTTTTACTGATCTGGCACTAATGTGGGTAGGTTTGTCCTTGGGACGAAGGATGGTCAAGGGATCTTCACCGTTGCTTTGAACCTGGCTGGTGAATGACACTCACCTCATAGAGCCGTGATTTATTCACCTATGTCCTACAGTGTTCCAGGCACTTTGGAGGGGTTGACATGGCGTTATAATGGCGATTCATAGAGCTTGAATTGGCTGGAGATGCTCTTCATTGGCCAGAGTTATCGTTTTCACTCTCTTGCCCTACAGGGGGCAACGTCAGCGTCTGTGTCGCTGCACACTGTCAGGCACTTTTCTCCATGGTTTCGTTCTTCTGTTTATGTACTCTTTGCATCAGTTTTGCTGGGAATAATGTAGCTACCTTCTTTGTGCATGGCATAGTTGACAGTGGGTAGGGCTTAGGTGGAGTGAGTTCCATCTATTGGTGAGGTGCAACTGTTAGGGAATCTCACATGTTAGCCCTCTATCTTCCCTTCTTCATGCATGATGCTCCAACATTTATTGCCCGAGTCTCTTTTATTGGTTTCCATGGCTTCTCTTTAAAAAATATGTGACTTCACTTTAGGGCTAACATCATCCATGATAGTGAAACGATGATTGGAGAAGGTGTTTAAGTCGTTCTAGAAGGTTCTTAGGATGCTTGAGGGATTGTTCGTAGTTGCCCGGTCTCGCTTGCTAACAACAAACTCCCAAGTGTTGAACCGGATCCGCTAGAGGGATTCGATACCCCCGGAGGGATGGATAGGGTCGGGTTTCTTGTGGACCTGGCTTTCCTAAGGACCGGGTCCCTTATGGGGTTGGATTCTGGTGGACCGAGGTCGGACCAAACGTCGAGCCCTGATCGCGTGATAGTCGGGCCATTAATCCTGGTTCCCATTGGGGTTAGGTTTTTAGCAGACCAAACTTCCCTAAGGACCGAGTTCCTTTTAGAGTCAGGTCTTGGCGGGCTAGGTTCCCCCTGGTATCGGGTCTTTTTCGACGGAAAAAATGGTTCCTTGGAGAGATTGCCAGCTTTTTCGGTTAACAACATTATTAATGTGTATCCACTCACAATTTGACACCTCACACTCTCCATGTGTTAGGATAAAAAATGTGGGATTTTAGATGAGATGTTTAGTATTATTCTTCCTTATATTGTGTCTTTTGAGTGGGATCTGAAACCATTGTTTAACTTGAAAATATCAAAGGTACTATGTTGACATCAATGAAAATAGAATTAATTCTCATTAAATCTAGAAAATCAACAAACCGTTATTTATTTTGAAAATATCAAAGGTACCTTATTGATATCAATATAAAACACTGATCACATTATCTGGATCTAAAAAATTAATTTTTGTTAATAAATTAATCATAAAGGATTCAAGAAAAATAAGCATAAGATAATAACATTTATTTTTGTATAAATATATTTAAATTTAAGGTAATACTTCTCTCATGCTGACACATAGTAAGTTGGAAGTTGGAGATTGCTTCTTGATTAGTTATTGATAAGATATATTCTATAGATTATATTATTATAAAGATTTTAATTAATAAAAATATACTAACAAAACTCTCACGACATGACATGTGTCAATGTGAGGCTCCATTATATGATATTACGAGTTTGTATCGTGCGAGCATTGTAAAATTTTTATTTTTCTTTTAAAACGTAAAAAATAAAATTGAAAACCATATTTATAGAGTTTTTTCATGAAAAATAAGAGTTAAAATAATACAAAATACTCTTGAATTAAAAGTAACACAATTGTAATTCTATGATGTACGACTAATCTTCCAGCTGAAGTTGTGGTGCCATCTGCAATAAAATTGGAGTGTTGAAAAATATATTTCTTTTTCCGACACATAAAAAGATATAGTTGTGCTCAACATAAATATCCATTTTGAATATTCTAAGGTCTCCACTACCACTCCGGGTTGTATGTAAATAAGCTTTTCGTGTGTAACAATTACTTCAGATCCTTTTTTTTCAACGATTAAAAGAAAAAAAAAATATTAGAGATAAACATTAATTATATTCACATAATAGTTTATATGTACTTATGTATCTCATTCACTCTCACCACATTGTGGCACGGTGATCGTCTTATTTGCATCCATTTTATTCACATTTTTAATCATCTATTCATAGCAACCGATTAAAAATAATAATAAAATTGTGATTTTTAAGCAAAAAAATTGGAGATGAGTACCTTAACAACCCAGTGGTCATACCCCTTAACAAAGTATTTGGCTCTTACTCTCTCAGTATTGGTTTCAACCATGGAGAACATATGTCGTCTTCCATCATTCGTCCCATTGAACTCACCTGAATAACAAAAAAACCTCGTGCCAAAACCAAAAGTTTGTACTTTCAAATAAAAAAAAACAAAAACAAAAAACAAAAGTTTGTTTTTTCCGAAAATAAATAATAAAGAAACTGAGAGAATTTATTGATTGCAAATGAAATACCGTGATTTTCTTGTTGAGGTTGGCCTTAAAGACCCCAAAATTCAGCTGAAACTAATGTTGATTATAAAAACCTACCATTTCCAGCTCTTCAAAAACTGATCAAAACCCAATTGAAACATAATGATGTTAGACACACACAAAAAAGGAAAACAAATAACGAAGAAGAAGAAGCAAAGTACAATAGAAACATGTGAATAAGGAAGCAGAGAATGAATAAGGTGAAAAAAAGACAGTCGCCGAAAAGATTGGTTTATTAGGATAGAGAAAAATAAAATGATAAGAGAGTCAATTATGTGTGTTACACAGATTACTCCAACTTCAATCATCCCTCGATGATCCATTTAATATTAGTAATTTTAAAGTATTAATTGGTCTAGAATGCCAAAAATTAAAATCAATTGAATACTCTGATAACCCTATGTTGCCCCCATTTAGTAGATAAATGACACTATTCCTAGAAAAATAAACTTTACATTTCAAATATTGTAACTAAAAATGTAAAATATTTCGATTCATTGTATTATTATTGTATCAATTTAATAATAATAATAATAATAATAATAATAATAATGGATATAAAAAATAGAAATAAATAAATTTAATTTAATTTCAAATCTCCCATACGTCGATATGTGTAACCTTTGGGTCTCCATTTTATTATATTATATAGTTTTGAAAGAATTAAATATTTGTTAACTATATATTGAATAGATTAAATATATATATAGATTCTTAACAAATATATTACCAAAAGAATATGAAAAAATTAAGTATTTATTAATAATATTAAAAAATATATATATTTATTAATCATACAGTAAATATATTGAATATGAAGAATTATCTTCCCATGATAATTGTAGTAAGTGTTATTTAATATATATATATATATAAACAAAATCAAATGACTTTTTTTAAAAAAAAAATTGAGGTGGGACACGTTTAGCACATGATTGGCAAAATCTCTAAAGGCAGTGCATTTTAGCAATACCATTAAAAGAGTAAAGGTCAAAACTCAATACATCAATGTTTTCCCTCCAAGTCCTAGACAAAACGCAAGTCTATACATCCTCCTTGGTGTCCATTAATTACAAAATTCCCAAAGAGAGTACACCATCCGGTTAGTTGATAATCATTTCACTACCCATTACAATTGGATCAAAAATTAAATAACACTATTTAGGGTGGATTTTGTGAAAATAGCACCACATAACTAATTCATGCTTAAAAGACACCAATTTAGGTGAACAGACAGAAACACCCCTTCCAAGTGAGTTTCTATCGTTTTCAAACGTAGAGAGACAAATAAAGAGAGAAACCATCGGTTGAAAATTTGACGGCAAAGTAACCGGCGATGAAACAACATTTTTTTTTCAACAGCTCAGACGAGCATCTGCAATTGATAGAGGTAAGTTGAGTTATATTTTGTTGTCATTTTTGTTGTTGATAAGTTTATTTGCATGTTTGATGATGGGTGCTGATTAAACTTGTAGATTTTGTTTGATTTGTCAATCTGAGTATGGTTCTGGGTTAGGTTAGGGTTTGTAATTTGTTAGAAAAGTTTGTGTGGAAGATGAAGGTCTGGGTTTCCGAGCCACTTGATTGAATATCCGAGCCTTTTCAAACGCTGCCCGAGCCTTTTGAAAACCGTCCGAGCTTTTTTGTAATAAATATTAGGTTTTTGTAACTTTAAATCTCCGAGCGTTTTGAAACACCTTCCGAGCCATTTTACACACCGTCCGAGCCTTTTTGAAACAACGTCTGAGCTTTTTCGCTATGAATATTAGGTTTTTTAAACTTTAAATCTCCGAGAGTTTTGAAACATTGTTCGAGCGTTTTGAAACACCGTATGGACCTTTTTGAAACACCATCCGAGCATTTTGAAACATCATTCGAGGGTTTTGAAACACCGTTCGAGCCTTTATAAAACACCGTCCAAACTTTTTTGTTAAGAATGTTAGGTTTTTTAAAATCTGAATCCTCGAGGGTTTGTAAATAGTGTCCGAGGCTTTTGAAGCTATTTCTAAGACTTTTGTTGAAAGGCTCAAGCGCTTTGTGTGATTTATGAGCCTTTGTTAGTTGTATCTAGAGATGCACAAATTTCCCCGGGGCCCCAATTTCCCGCGTCCCCATCCCCATTTGGGGATATTTTTTTGAGGAAAAATGGGGAAATTGGGGGGGGGGAATGGGGATGAAATTCATCCCCAAATTGAAATGGGGATGGGGGAACCCCTCCCCATCCCCATTTTCCCATTTTCCCCACAATTATATTGAAATGGGGATGGGGATGAGATCCCCCACCCTCATTTTCCCATTTCCCCCAAACATATATAAATATAATTATAATATATATTTGTATTTGTAATATATTAATGAGTTTTATTTTGTATTTCTAATGGAATGTTTGTTTTTTTAGGTTTAATCTGTAATTTTTAGTTAAATTGTGAAATGGAAAAATGGAAAAAATGGAAAAACATAGAAATACGAAAAAAAACGGGAAATATGGGGATGGGGATGGGGATGGATATACCTTCCCCCAAAATTCCCCATCCCCATTTTCCCAAAATGGGGAAATGGGGGGGGATGGGGGAAGAGTATAGGAAGTGGGGATGGGGATGGGGGGACCTATATTCATCCCAATTCCCCAAATGTGCATCCCTAGTTGTATCCTAGCGTTTATGAGTAATGTCCGAGCCTTTTTTATTTGTTCTCCGAGACTTTTCAACAATCAGTTTTGTTAATTTAGTATCTCCAAGACTTTCTATATAGCACCCAAGCTTTTTAACGAAGTTTACGAGCCTCTAATGAAGTTCTCGAGCCTTTTGGTATAAAGCCCGAACCTTTTAGTTAACTGCCCGAGCATTTTACTAAAGTCCTCAAGCTTTTTATTTAAATGCCCGAGCCTTTTACAGTGTACTAATTCCTTATTTCTATGAAAAATGCAAATGAGGAATCATCTAAAGGATTCGCTTAAAACTCCAATAAGAGAATAGTACGAGGGAAAAATTGCATATTGCATATTTTGCGTACTTGTATATTTTACGGAAGCGTCAGCGTGCATACCCCACTGTCTATAGTTACATGATCAACGTACTAGATTCATAGTTCTATGTAAGTGTTTATATTGTACTGATTTCGCTTGTGCATTTATGTAACGTTTATTATTTTGCCTAACGTTTCGGTAAATTATCTATATATAGCCATTGTTACATTTTCAATGAGGGAAGATTATGCCTTCTGGGGTTGTGGACAAACCCCCACAGGGATGGTCTGTGCTGAAGTACGAGTGGTCCGTTGGGGAGATTATGGTGGTACGTGGATCGACCCCATCAGGAAATCGGCCATGGCACGAGGTTGATGTGGTGAGTGTTATATTGTACAAGGTTTCAATGTGTCTAATAAGTAAATCCAAGTTTATCATAACTCTTTGTTGTTAAACCTACAAGTTATGATTCCTTGCAACATTGGACGCCAGCATTGGCTCATTGCCAGCGTCGACCTCAATATAAGAGACCGAGGGGTGAGCCGAAGTATGAATTGTCGAATAAGCCCTTCTGAATGAGTATTGTGTCTACATCGTGTGTGCCCCAACAGACTAGAGGGTATGTCTGTTTCAAGATCATATTCAGTCATTTTTTGTCTTAATAACATTGTTTTCTAACGGTTGTTCATGTAGTGAATTGTGGGGGTAACCGTGGTGCCCATATTTTGAGATTGATAGAGTACATGTTGGCGCGAAGGGTTACGTTTAACTGGATGGAGGACAATATAGGGGCCATCCAGGAGAAGATGGCCATGAAGGTTTTTTGTAACTCTAGGTCCCATTTCACTTTGTGGTTGTTGATGTACATAACTTGTTCATTAATAAAATTATTAATTGTTTTTATAATTTAAAGTGTTTGCATTTACAAGTAGAACTCATATTTCATAAATTGAAATTTAATTGTCCCATTTAATTTAACAATAAGTAAATGAACAAGTCATACAATTCCAAATAATTACAATCATATCAACAACAATAGCTCAATTCATTCCACGGTAGAGTCCTTGTGATGGCATGTTTGTTTGATGTGTCCAAATGAGTCACAGATGCTACACGTGCGACAGTATTCCTTGGGAACAATTCTGATAGGACCTTCATTAATCAAAGATGGGTTAGAACACCTTCTGCTATTATGACCTTATTGTCTACACTTTCTACATTATTGTTTGGTTTTCCTCTCTGAAGATGAGGCATGTCTACTCACCTTCAGGCGACCTGATTGTCTCCTGGACTTTGGATTTAAAATCACTAGCGTAGCGATGTCGGATAGCACTACCCACGAAGAAGGATGGCCAACAGGCATAATAGGAACTGATTATGTATCGATAAGTGTTTGTCTCTTATAGTAGTCTGCACACAAAGAAGTAAAATCCAAGTTTCGCTCCCTGCAACAACAATGAAAATAGTGAGATTCACGTTTGGGTAATATAAAGTGTAAATTGTAACTTGTAATGTACTTTGCCGCTGCGAGTGCGTGAGAACGTGGATAAAGGTCCATTTGGAATTTGTTGTTTGTGCAAGTCTTCTGGGTTAAGCCAACAGTCCACTGTTTTCCCTTTAGTTTGACGGAGAATATATTCCAATCAACTTGATTGACGGTCATATAACCGTACTTCTCGACACGTTTTAGGATCACAAGATGTGTTACGTTGGTGAATTGATGAAACATGGACTATGCAGCTCGATGGCGATCGTGAAACCACCGTTATAGCATATTCCTAATGAACTCTGCAGTGTCAACATAGGCAGTTACGTGTAAATTTTAGACATGAGTTTATGCACTTTGCAACATTTGTTGTCATCACCTTGTACCTTCTTTAAGGACAGTGCACATGGGGACCATTCGTGTGGACCGACTTCATTGACATAATCGAATGCATTATTGTACAGGTTACGTAACTCGTCCATATGCCAATTATATTTCAATTCAGTGTACGATCTAGCTGCTTTGACCATTATCATAACAACATCTTTCTGTGAAATCGCTTATTGATATTTTCAAAAGAGTGACAGCAACATATGGTATGGGTTGTATAAGGGAACACTTTAGAAATCCCTTCTTCAATGCTTGAATGACAATCAAAAATGAAAAACAGATCATCTATATGACCAAGGGCACCCTTCAAGCAATCCAAAAATCACTCCCATGAAAGATTGTTTCCGGAGTCATTGTACCCAAAAGCAATTGGATACACCTGTTCGTTTCCATCTTGTGTAGTTGCAACAAACGTTGTACCCCTAAACCTTCCCTTCAAATGGGTACCATCAACTGCAATAACAGGTTGCATGGACCTCCGAAAACCTCTAATGAAGGGCCTTAACGACATGAAAAAGTAGAGAAATTTACCATCATCTGCGCACTGTAAGTCAGTGATTGTGCCGGGATTTTATTGTTCCAGCACGTAACCAAAAGATGGCAGCAGTTTGAAAGTTTCTTCATCTGTTCCATATGTCAATGAAAATGCATAATGCAGGGCTTGATGTGCCTTACTGTACATGATTTGGATGTCTTGCATGAGACAACCATCTTGTTGTTGAAGTCTAGGTGCAACAACTTCTCTGATTATTATTGCACTAGCTTGTCGGTGGAGACGGTGATACTCCTCCAAGGGACGATTGTGTTCATTGATAAAACTTCTGACTTGAAAGCACATCCCTTCACCGCTCTTAATTTTCACGTACAATTGTCAATGATGCAAACCAGATGTAACGTTGTCTTATTGGACCTTTTGACCTTCCATTTAAAGTTATGTCGCATTGTAAAAATGTCAACTAGTCTATTCAAATCCTTTTTACTCAAAAAAAATTGACCTTTATAAATCATGTTTGTTGGTTCTTGCACTACCAAGGTGTTGCTTCTCCCAATACCAAATGAGTATGAATCTACTCCGGGAATAACCCACATTGTGGCATTATCAGAATCAGATGCAGTTACATTATATCGGACCTCGAAAGTCCCAGACATATCTGGTGCGTTACAACTAACTCCTTGTACACGTCTTGCACGTGTTTGACTTTGTACAGGCTCTTCATCCACATTTTCTATATCATCTACCGGATCATTATTTGCCTCATTATCCACCTCATGGTTTGGCTTATGGATCGGGTCATTGTTCTGCTCATTGTACAAGTCATTGTATTGTTCATTGTACTGCTCATCGTTCATCTCAATTCGACAACCAAGCACATTACCGAATTGAGGTTCAATTACTTTTGCATGCTCGACCACTACTGATGGGATAACCTATATGTTTTCTCGACCTTCGGTTGCACTCATTTGTGTGAACACTTGGTTGCTACCGCTAAAGGAACCAATTTGTTGGGTATTTTCAGCAGGAGAAATATCATTCCTTAACACATCTCTAGTTGTCCTCTCAATTAGACTAACACATACTTGAGGGATCACCTAATCTTCCACTAGCATAAACTGAACATCATTGTCATTTCTTATAAATATGCGACATGTTGTGCTAGGAACGATTGATATTGACTGTAGACATTGTATTTGTTTACATCATACTTCACAACGGTATGCACGATCACCAACAATTTTTCGTATGTCATATTCTTTGACATACATTCCTTGGTTATTGGATCCAACAAACCTCTGACTTCCATTGAGTAACTGCTCCCATTGACCGTTTTACGATAGTACTATTCTAACCCGATTCATTCTGCTGTCAAATTAATCATCAAAAACCATTATCAATCACAGTCAGGACTATAAAATATTTTCACAGATATCTAAATAAGATGTTAACAAAATGCTGACAAAAAGGTTTACATAAAAGGCTCAGGTTACATTTACAAAGTCACGGGTGAGATATTTAAAAGGCTCGGAGACTACTTTAATAGACTCAGACCCATGCTATAAAAAGCTCGGAGCTTTCTGTAAAAGGCTCGAAGCCTTGTACATAAGTCTCGGAGCCTTATGTAAAAGGCACGGAGCCTTTTTTACATAACGCTCAAAGCCTTTTACATAAGACTCTGAGCCTTTTACATAAACCTTTGAGACTTATGTACAAGGCTCGGATACTACTTTAAAAAGGCTCGAAAAGTGTTTAGAAAGGCTCGGACAGTGTTTATAAAGGCTCAGACAGACTTTGTAAAGGCTCGGAAAGAGCTTCAAAAAGCTCGGAGATTCAAAATACATAAAACCACTTTCAGGTTTACAAAAGAATCGGAGACTCGGAAACGCATGTATAGAAAATTTATGATTTAAGAGAACAAATGAAAAGTCACGATAAAATGTTACAAGACTCGGAAACGCATGTATAGAAAACTTATGATTTAAGAGATATATTACCTTGTGTGCTGAAGAACATCGAGCTGAAGAAGAAAGGGTAGGCAATGTTGAACTTTTGGCTCCGCTGTAAGGGATTTCGAAGTGTGGAGATGGAAGCACAAAGAGAATAAAAAACTAATTATTTAAGGGCACTTTTGGTAATTCACCATAATTGGTGATTTTTAGACATAAGTTATTAAATCACTCACTTGGGTGCAACAAAAGTTAAAAAATGTGATATTTCTCACCATTTTCACCCATGACAATAGTAACCCCTCGTCTGTCATGAATTTGAACCAATGTCATGTATTATAAAAAAAAATGAAGCTTGTAGATGATAAAAATGGTTTATCCAAATCCCATATTTATAGCCGAAGGAAAGTAGTGAACAATCATCAAAGTGAAAGGACTCAACTGTTCAAATCCTACATTTTCGTTTCTAGAGGCGGATTAATATTCATGAACAGTCACCGGAGTAAAATTAATGAGGCATGAACCATGTTGTTATTTGATTTTTTTTTTATTGTTATTTTATTTCTTAAAAAAATTCAATTGTTTTTAAAAAATTATTTTAAAAATAATTGATAAAAGGGCACTGAGTTGTTTACTCAATATGCAATTTCACTTAAAGTTGGTGCATCTTGTTGCAATTTGCTTTTTCCATTTGTAGGGCTTTTAGACATGTAAAATCGCCATCAAATTAAGAAAGGCAAATTGTAATAATTACATAAACTTTAAATGAAATTGCAGGTAGAGTAAACTTTTGTCAAAATTACAACTGTTAGTGTATTTATCTTTATCTTTTATGGTTTGTTGAATCGTTGGTGCTTTTTATAAGACCATTTAAACAAATCAACTATGGTTTAGAGAAACTGTCATGAAAAAAGCTATGGAGAAATGTCAATTGAAACTGACAATTTGACTAAGGATATTCTTGAAGCTAATGTTGTAATTTAAACGATGTAAGCTAATCTTGGAATTTCAGTAATTAATAGCAAAAATATCAGTTGATCTGTTCAACTAATTACATTACCTCCCTCAATAAACAATAAGTTGGTCGACTCTAATTTCTGTCAGTTATGTTTATATCATACTAACTAGTTTGCAGCCTGTTCGATATACGTATAATGCAATAGCTAGTCATTGGATTTATACTTTAAAATTTCATCTTATTCTTCTATTTTTGCTTTCAATGATATAATTTCTCAAATATCTCTTATATCAACCTACAAAATAATGTCTATTTAAAAAAAAAAAAAATGACTAAAAAAACAAAACTAAAATAATGTACCTTTCGATGAAGGGTTTGAGGAAGTTTAATATATATACGAAAATTGTAGACATGATGAGGAATGTCACCTTTTTTTTGTTGTGTTGTAATGATGTTATCAGTTTAATAATTTATGTTTAAAAGACACCTATTACGATGAACTATCCAAATTACCCTTAAAATTTGTCTTTGTACTTACATCTACACTTTAAAAAAGAAAAAGTTATCTTCTCTTTCTAAAAACGTTATCTGAAAATCGTTCTCCTTATTTTATTTCATGCATTTGTGACTGGTTTAACGATGTATCAATCCGTATATGAACATTTAGTTTCCAGAATTTGTACGAGCTTTTTTTTAATCTTTTCAGACATTTTTTTTTCATTTTTTTTCTATTGGTTCAAGCTTTTTTTCTAATAGTTCGAGCTTTTTTTTATTGGTCCTAACTTTTATTTTTTTGACTATTTCCTTGTTTTTTTAGAAATAATTCGAGTTTTTTTGTATTGGTCCGAGCTTTTTTTGTAATGGTTCGAGCTTTTTTTCTATTATTTCGAGCTTTTTTTATATTGGTCCGAGCTTTTTTCTATTAGTTCGAGCTTTTTTTGTATTGGTCTTTTTTGTATTGGTCCGAGCTTTTTTTGTATTGGTTTGAGCTCTTTTTGTATTGGTTCGAGTTTTTTTTTTCTATTATTTCGAGTTTTTTTTCTATTGGTTCGAGCTTTTATTTTTTTTTACTATTTCGAGCTTTTTTGTATTGGTTCGAGCTTTTTTGTATTGGTCTGAGCTTTTTTTTTGTATTGGTTCGAGTTTTTTTTGTATTGGTCCGAGCTTTTTTTCTATTGGTTCTAGTTTTTTTTCTATTGGTTCGAGCTTTTATTTTTTAACTATTTTGCAGCTTTTTTGAAAAGAATTCGAGCTTTTATCAACGCACAACAGATCAAAATTTGGTTTAGTTAAATCGAGTGAGCTTTTTAGTAAAGGTTTCGAGCCTTTTAAGTACTGACTAGAAAAAAAAAAGCTCTGGGGGCGCTGCCCCTTGCCCCCCCGAGCTGACCGGGCAGCTCGACCCCCGAATGCGTCTGCGTAGCGCCTGAGTTTCAATGGAACTTTCTCTCTCTATTTCACAACTTTTACTGTGAAAAAATAAATTAAAGAAATCTGATGGAATAACTATTGAGGACATTTTTGACCCCTACGAAAATTTTCACATAAGTGCACACTAATGGAATTATATAAAAACATTGATTGTGAGTCACTCATTTTATATACTTTGACTTGACATGTATACACTTATCAAAGCTCTTTTATAAATGAACGGCTCACATTCAATATCTTTATATAATTTCATCAGTACGCACTGATAAAAAAAGACTATATATGCGGTTACGTTCTGGTCAGTGTGCACTGATATAACTTACATAGTGCGTTTCAAGTGGACACTAATTATGGAGAAGGTATTTTGAATCAAAGTATGTAAATCTAATTGTCACATCCAACGCACTGATAAAGTTACATCGGTACGCAGTTACTTAAACATTTATATATATATGCGCATTGATGGAATTATAGAAGTTTTGATAAGTGCATACATGTCAAGTCAAAGTATGTAAAATGAGTGGCTTACATTCAATGTCTTTATATAATTCTATCAGTGCGCACTTATGTGAAAATTTTCGTATATATATTGTGTATAAGGAATGCAATCCCCATCCTATAAATACAGACCTCCACATGATCTCATCCGGATTTTATAAACGCAGATCTCCACAGGATCTCATCCCTATGGATGTTTTTGCTGTCTCTAAGTGAATATATTTTTCTTATTTGAAATGCCCTAAGCAAAAATTATTGATGTTAGATTTATTATATCAGTGAAAATTGTTAAAAATGACCACAACTATTATGAAAATTTTGTTTTTAACCACATACGAAAATTTATTCGTTAATAGCCACTTTTTTGATAAATTACTTGAATGTCCTCATATAAAAACCATCATCAAACACTTTCTCTCTCTTTTCTCTTTTTTTCTCTCCTTTCCTCTCTCTCCCTGATTTCTCTCACGTCGGCGGTGTGCCGGCTAACCGTCTCGGCATCCTTACGAAGGTCATCGAATCGTCGCTGGCCTCCTTTCTCTCTGCTTTCTCTCTCTCTTTCTCTCTCCTCTCCTTTCTCTCTCACACGTCGTCGACGACTTGCAGGAGTGCCAGTGTGCCGTTGTCTAGGCTTCACGACCGTCCAGCAACGCCGTCGAGCTCCCCCTCCGCCGGTGATTAGATCTATAGAAAAAAATAGAAGAAAATGAAATACCTAGAAACCCAGAACATTTCAAGTTTTAACATTTCAATTTAATCAAGATTTCAAGTTTCAACATTTCAATTTAGGTAAGATTTCAAGTTTCAAAATTTAAAAACGAAAAACTTAAAAACCCAGAACATTTCAAGTTTTAACATTTCAATTTAGTCAACATTTCAAATTTCAACATTTCAAGTTTCAACATTTCAATTTATACAAGATCTCAAGTTTCAAAATTTCATGTTTTAGACAAGATTTCAAGTTTTAAGTTTTTAATCGTGATTTCAAGTTTGGTTCCAGATTTTAGTCATGATTTCAAGTTTACTTTTCAATTTTAAAAAGAAAAATCAAATCCAGAGGTATTTTTATAATTTATGAACATATACTGAATTTTTTTAAAAAAAAATAGCTATTAACAAATAAAATTTAAAAAGTGATTACAAATAAAAGTTTAATGTTTCCATAGCTATTTTTGGTTTTCTCTCTTATTATTATAAGTATTGTGACTTTTTTTAAATTTGTTAGGTTAATGTTTTATGTATAAACTACAGAGCAAATAACACCCAAATATCTTTGTATTTTTACAAGTAAAAACATCCGTTTGACCAACTTTAACGGTTAAGAAGATAAAATTGCCTCTTCCTTAATAATTAAAATCACCAAAATAATTTTATTTCAATAAACTAAAATTAAAATTTTGAAAAACTTAATAAAAGTATAAATCTTTACCGACCATCTCTAAGATTGACGGTGGAGATTCATTATAAAAACATAAATAGATAAAAATTACAAAACCAAAAAATTGGGGAGATCAACTTCACCGTTCATCGTAGATGGACTGTAATTCTTCCTAGGTTTGATGAGTATTGCATTCAATCAAAAAAGCCACAATTAGAAAAGCAAGCCACATGAATCTGTTACATTTCTAACTTGGCTAAGAGGATACAATCCCTTAAATAATGGTGCAACCGCCCACATTACGCCGATTGTTATATTAGCATCACAATAATCATAACGTTAAATAGAAACTCATTTTTTCTTCCCAAACCAAATAGTGGAGAGAAAGAGGAAAATTATATCCCATACCATGAAGATTTGTTGGATTCAAAAATGTTGCACCTAATTCCTCTTCAATCTCTTTCTCGAGGAGCTTCTCTTAGTAGTTTTGAGTGACTTCATACGAATTGCTGTGCAAGTTCTCAACTTCTCTAGAATCCTTCTCTCACTTACACGTAACACCAAAGAATGGTTCAACTTCCTATCTCTTACTGAACAAGATCTCAGGACGTCGATATCATCTTTTTTTGAATTCAAACCATAAAAACTTTCCCGCAAATCAGCTAGCGAATGAAGTCCCCTGCAAACACTTTCAGTGAGTAATAGTTCTTTGATCATCTCTGTAGCTTTTTCTAATGGAATATTGTTTTTCTCCGACAAACATACACATATAGCTTCATCCTGACTCCTGGCAGTCGATATAGTAAGATCCAACTTATGATACGCATCTTCCGGTAACAACATGATGTACAACAATATCAGCAGCTCACTTTGGGGTTCCCCGTTAAATGTTATTTCAAAATACTCAGCATCTTGACTATCACATCCAGAATAACCTAATCTTTTCCATAATGAAAACCTCGCTCTACTATATCGACTAGAAAATAAAGATGAGCTCCATTGGAGCACCAGTTCCAAATCAATATTCACGATATCATATGAATTATCCAGCTCTGTAAACCCGTATCTGTGAAGCAGTGCAGCATTTCCTAACAGCCCGTAGGTGTTGAAGACCTAATACGAGAAGATTAAACATTTTATGAAAAAATAGATATTAATATGAGAAGAGCATCTATGAACACCATGATCAACATATGAAGAATCGAACGTGTGAGAAGAAGAATAATAAAACAAATGCAAAACATGATTTTATACTATAAGGTGTTCATGCAGATGTAATGTAATCCTTAAGTTAAGGTTTGATCTCATTGATGAAAGCAAAGAAACCATGAATTTAATATGATGAGATTGATATGATCACTGAGATGAAGATGAAAAACTGAAAGCACTTCTATGTTACATATTGCACAGTGAGAAAGAAAAACAAGATCTAATTGATAATTTGAGAATGCTATGATCGTTTTAGATGAAGGTTAAAAAATATCATCAAAACAATATTCAACCACCACCACCCTTTCCAAATTGAAACAAAAACTCGGGATAATATCCAACTCAAAGAGATCAGAACAAGTTGAAATGATACATAAAAAGCTCTTGTATTTCGTATAAATCAACAGAACAATGCATCAATACGTAGTAACTTTGCATCTATCTACACTTCTAATTTGCTTATTTATAAGCAAAGTGATGGAAAAAGTTATTACAAGGATTTGAATTTTATTTTTAAGATTTATGCGATATTTAATTGTTCGAATTGAATAAACAAGTTTAAATCAAACAATGAAACCTGATCTACTTCAAATAGATGATAATCTATCTCAAACAATTCTATCCTCGCAATCTTAAATATAAAATGATTCTTTATTCCCATAATATATAGTTTTCTTCATCATAAGGCCAACAACACGCATCTTGTTTATCCAGGTCGGTTGGGTACCACTGTTACTGCAAGTAGAGCAGTCAAATAGGTGCATAAGCTGGGCCTTTAAATCAGAAATTTAAATTATCTAATCCTGTGAGGATATCAACAAAATTAAACTAGGACAAATCCATAAGCAGCCCCATTACAAATCAGATTAGAATATATTAAACAAATCTTATCATTCAAACCAATAATTAAAAAAATTAAGTATGAATGAAACAACAGATATCAAAACAAGGACATATACTAACCTCAACTCCAACAGCGACATCTTTCACCATAATCATTTGTAAAACTGTATGGTCCTCTCCTGAAACTGAAGAACTTTCTAAGTCGCTACCACCCGAAGAATTTGTCCCATTAGGAGAAGCAGAAGATTCTTCTCTATCAAGTTGAGATTTTTCAGTTGATATTTCATCATCACCAGCATTGGCATGGACATAATAGTTGACATCAGCATCACTGTGAGATTCATGATCTGAAGATGTGGAGGTGAAGTGGACATCCTCAGCCCCCGTCTTATGATTAAATCTACATTGCAAAGTGCAATTTACTAAGAATAAAATCATAAAAAATATCAGAGACTTGATACTACGATAATGCAGGTACACTTCTGGCTAGCAAGCGGTAAGGTACAGATGGATCAGGTAGTTAAGGTTGTGCCCTAAAACCAAATTGTACAGAACTACTATTTCAAAATGAAATAATTATTTAATATATCTCAATTTAAGAGTTATTGCAACATTTATATATTATTATATTTTGAGAATAAGTCCATATACTTTATTGTGCAAAATGTTTAGGTACGGGGTGGAAATTCTTTTTTTTTTTATCAGAAACAAAAAATATAGTGGTATTAATAGAAAAAGAAGAGGATATTTGCAAGTAAACATGGTTTTTTAATTAAGGCAATAAACAATTAGTGCATAGTCCTTGACCTATAATTCATTCAACTCAACCCAATACCAACAATATACATAATGCCTTCAATAATTATTTTATTTAGAAATAACAGTACAGAAATGCTTCAAGGGCAAAACCCTGACAGTTTTAAGCTATTAGAAGAGGAATAGTAAAACAACCATGAGAGAGCGGACAGAGGAATATAATCTTGTAGAAAGTAAGGTTTCATAATCAAATGGACAAATGATTTAAGTTTAAGAAATGAGATAACATTAACTTAGTTCGGATTAACAGATTAAAAAAGAAAGCAAAACAAAGTGAAAGCACTTAATTTAGCAGGGGAATAATCAACAGCCTAAGATGAGTTGATACTTGATAGACCATAAAGCTATACGGAAATTATGGAATAGAGAACAGACAAGTTGATCATGTCTGACCAATTCACAGGTCTGCAAAATGTTTCAATCGGTTGTTTAATTTTAATACAAGAAAAACAGTAACAGTAATTATATTGAAGTTAATCTAAAAATCATTAATGCATCAGCAGATGGTAGGTTGCACAAAATATCAAACCTATTTGAGAAAGATAATAAGTTTCTTATATTTCTAAATAAATCATCCATAAAGCTTTTAAAAAAATGACAAGAAATCATTGCTATGGAGAATGCATACTTACAGATCTGCTAAAGGGACCATTCCAAACCCATGGTAATCATCAATTTCAAAAGATCGAGAAGCAATAAGACTTTTTGCAGCAAAGTATTCTTCAACACCAAAATACTCTGATTTGAATTTCAGAGGGATAGAATCCAGAAGGGGTAGAATACTCTCTTTCCAGTCCTCGTACATAAGAAGTTTGTCTTGTTTAACTGTCTGCTTACAAGTATGCAACGAATGATCAAAAGGGAAGTTTCAACTTAATAAAATTTTGTTTCTCAAAATTTTTCATAGACTTAGTTTCAAACATTTTTCAAATAATACAAGATGGAACCAAAAGAAATGAAAAGTGAAAGCCCATAACTAATATGCAGCCAATGTATTTTAACTTTCTGACTCTTAAACTTCAACTTCTGATATTTTTGTAAATCCAGGGACACACTTGCACATGGAAAATCTTTTTAAGCATTCAAATCAAATAAACAAGCATCAATAAGTTAAACATAATGCATTGATAAATTAGAAATAAGGCAACCAGAATCAAAATGGTTGACCAAAACGAATTACAAAAGGGATTAAAATTATTCACAATATTTAGTGTTCCACACTTAGTTTAATATACATTGCAACTATATATCAAATTTATTATAAAAGATTAACAAAAGTCCTATCTGCATAAGTTTAATAATTCCATTGTAACCGTAAGCAATAAAACTGTAATGCTGAACATTCTTGATTTACTATTTCTCGCAGTCGATCTAATTTCACAATTGTATATTTTGTCTGGTTCATTAACAATTTCAAACACTGTATACAACATAACAAGATTACATGATCTCTTGGCATTGTTAATTTAACTATAATTCAATTGTTATTCAAAACTATCCGAATCTTTTTAATTTGCAAACTACAGTGTTGAAAATTAGCTAAGAAAACAAAAGAAGCTGCAATTTCATAATCAATAACTACTCAATAGCTAAAAGAACAAAGGTATTCAATACAAAAAATTTCAATAACCGAAAAATTCCAAAGAATCAAAAATGAAAAGGAGCGGTTGTTGAACTACCTTATGGAGCTCAGTTCCTGACAGCAGAGAATCAACATCATCAAGAGACCAAAGAAAAGGCAAAGACTCCTGATCAGGCAAAAGCTGAAGGTAACCAGACCATGGAGAGTCCTGACCTAAGCTCCTCTCATACATTATAGCCATTGACAAACCTAAACCACCACCTAAACCAGCTTCTTCAATAATTTCACGAGCCCCACTCGTTTTAACAGTCAAACACGCATTCTTGGGTATAGTTGCCACAACATCACCTTCCTTAAGATCACATAAGGCCATCACTGAAATTCCTTGTTCTGGTTCGTCTTTGAAATGGAGAGCGTCGCTGTATTCGATACCTTGAGATTTCATCCACCGATTGAATGCTCTTACTCGCCTAAACAACACGCACAAAGATATAATGTAACAGCTAATTAATTACACGAGTGATATATATATATATTAATTTTGTGAGAACGAACAAACAATGCAACACAAAACATTGATTGATATCGGAAATTCACCTGGAAGCCATGAGAGACGTTGGTCGGCGGGAGTTCGTTCAGTTTCTTTTTTTGAGGGAGGGTTTTGGTTATTTGGTAGGTTTATGGGAGGACGGAGGTTCAATTAAGTTCGATTGTTACGGCCGCCCCATTTCCCAATACAATGGGCTGGGCTGAACTTAACAAGTTCCGAGTCTATTGACTTCAAAACGAGTGACGATCTTTGTATGCTACATTTTTTTTTCAATGGACATCCAATTAAATTTTAAAAAACTTATATATATATTGTTGTAAGTACACCCCACACTTTACCAAATATCTCCTCTCTTTTTTTAAGAATATTTCCATTCCAATATTTTTATTTTTTTTAGGGTTTTATATAGGGATTGCAAAAACCCGGGCTAGATCCGGATATACCTAGACCCGGGTTTTGACAATCCGAGCATCTCGGTATTCATACCAGGATTTTACCAAACTATCCGGATTTTAAAATCTGGGTACCCGACCTAGTAAGACCCAGCCGAATATTCAGATATCCATACCGGGATTTTACCCGTTTCTTTTCTTTTTTTTCTCAAACACCTTAATTTTTATCTATTATTTAATTGGGTCCCTTTATTTCTATATGAAAATTTTAGGATGATGATAATGTACTAGCTACAACATTCTTTAAAAAATTGCATTTAGAAATAAAATGGCATGATTATATATATATATATATTGTGCACAGGTTTCCTCCTCCCTCACTTTGCTAACAGGGCTCTAGATAGATATCAGTGTTTTTTGTAGATGTTCAACGGAATAAAATGGGGCTAATTGAGTCCATATGAAAATTATTGGATGATAATAATGTAAAATATATTCTTTGGAAAACATATATCTAATACAGTGATTTAGCTAGGGATAGCAAAACATCCCATGGGTACGGGCCCTGTGGGAACCCGTACTTATGGGGTGGGTATGGGTTTTAATTTGGTGGGGATGAGATGGAGATGGTGATAGATAGTAAGACTCACAATGGGTATAGAGCGGTGATGAGTTTTATAATCTCCGTCCGCACCGCTCCGTCCCGCTTAAAATATAATCTTTATTTTTTTAATTGTATGGTTTGTTTCTTTTAATGTTATGTTTAAAAATTATTGAATTTATTTATTTAGTTGTGAGATTTATGTTTAATGTTTATGAGATGATTTTCAATAATTTTTTAGAATTTATTTATATATTATATCATATTCATTATCTTATATTTTAATTATTTTAATAAATTGGTTAAATGAGGCAAATGAAATAAATGGGTGAGGATGGGTAAAGCATACCCCACCCCTCCAAACTCCGCTCCATATATTGTGGGGTTTTATGTGGGGATGGGGTTTCCAAAAATAAATGGGCCACCCCGCCCCATTGTCATCCCTAGATTTAGTTAAGTTTTGGTTCCTAAATCAACAAGATTTGATATTTGGATCAGAACAACTGAACAAGTTCACTGGACTTTATATTATCATAAAATGAGTTCAAGTTTTGTTAAATTATACATCCAAATTCAGTGATCATATCAGCATGGAAAAAAAAAACCTCAAAAAACCACCACACCAAAAGACTAAAACAATCACTTTCATAGTTCGTGGCTATTCATCATTATCTTCATCCATCATTTCTCCTTTCAAGATTTTATCTTTGGGAACAAGACCTAACAAAAAAAAATCAATTGAAACAATTAAAAATAGAACAAAATAAAACTATATTATGAGATAAATATAAGTTGAAGTGATTATTTACCTTGTCTTTGAGCCCATATCTAGTTTTATGTACACATCAATGCCTCAACCCCATATGGATGGAGTCTGCTGCAATGTGAATTTAAAGTTATACCACTAGCACTGAATGTCGATTTAGAAGCAACTGTGGATACCGGAATTGCCAAAACATCTCAAGCAATCTTTGACAATATATGATATCTACATTTTTTACATCTTCCACCATAACAAAATATCAAGTTCTTCAAACCCGAATATTTCATTTTGCTCCAAATAAGTCTCTAGTTCATATGTCAATTTATGTTGACGATCATGTTTCCTCTTATAAGATTCAAAACCATTCACAACCCATATAGAAGAAGATGATGAACTAGATGTAAAACTAGAACCTACGCCGAACTCACCAATGCCTTCACCCAAACCTTCATTCTCCTTTGCTTGATACTCACTCACCAAATCATTACAAAGTTCAAATATCCTTTGAGTTTCAAGTTCACAATCAATCCCATACATTCGAAGAAAAAAGTAATCTATCAAATCCATTTTATATCTAGGATCTAACACAACTGACACAGCTATAACCCTATGAATTTCATCCCAATATTTTTCAAACTTATGAGTCATAATTTTACCATCAAACTAATTACCTCAACCTCTGAATCAAGCCAAGATTTCAATGATAATCTAATTTCACAAATCATAGGAAAGAAAAGGTTAGTTGTTGGGTATTTAGTTTCTGAAAACAAATTGGTCAACTTTTATAAAGGTTTAAAATGCTCACACATCACTTTTACCAACTCTCACCCCGATTCACTACGTAGATTCTTATAATGACTATCATGTTGTTGTAAAGAAATAAAAATATATTTCTACATCAAGCATCATATATGTTGAATTCCACCTAGTTTTAAAATCAAGAACTAACTTCTTAGGAGACTTTTTTTTAATTGACTTATGAGTCTATGACGGTATCCCCTAAAAGCTCCAACCGTCTTCTTGATTGTGCCAATAAGTTACCATTTCTCTAACTGTTTCAATTCTATCATCAATTGTATCTAACTCATCGTTAACTATCAATTTAAAATATGAGTGGAGCATCTCATATGAAATAATTTACCACCCAACGACAATGAACCAATAAAAAAATTTGGAAACAAGTAATTTTTAATCATATAATCATTGGCAGTATAATTTGTTAGGATTTATGTTGGGAAAAATGCCCTAAAAACAAATGTTGTTAATCTTTTGCTGAAATAATAATTGGGTTGACATTCCATTTATATTTGTATACATTTAATGTTATTAATACAATATTAATAACATAAAATTCCATGATTATTAAATGTAATATTAAACATAGTATATAAGTTGTTATATACATGAGGATTATGTTTGATATAATAATCTTAATTGTCTGTAATTGTTAATTAAAGTTGGAATCTTTAATTAATTAAAATTACTAGTACGGTTCATTCCCATTAAGAATGGAACGATTTTATCCGAACTGTTGATGTGGTGACATTAGAATGAAGGTACTTTGTATAATAAGATTATACAATATGTGGACACGATAAATTAAAATCTTTAATAATCTCCGTCTTGAAACAAAGTATTCATATTTATCAAATAGATGATCATATATGGAACAATCTTAATCATGAGTATTTAACATACTCCTACTTATTGACTTGTGTCTTTTGACTTACTCGGCATGGTTTGCTCAAGTTGCTAAACCTAAAACCTTGTATCTAGGAGACATGATGATATACTTAGCTGGGAATGATAATATACAAGATGGAATCCATTCCTTCTTAATTGAAGTAGATAAACGGTTCTCTTGAGTAAATGATTCAGATCTTGAACAATAGAGCGCTCAATTTATGATAAGATCATAAATAATTGTTCAGTAGAGAATCACAGGCACTCAAGGATAAATATGTAATTGAGAGGTCAACGGATTTGAACTTAGCTCATATTACGAACTGTTTATGGAGGATTGATATGTATGTAATACCTATATCAATGGACTGTTCGATTCCTATTCGAGTAACTAATTCTATAATTATAAGAGTGCAGTTCCAGTTTTTTAGTTGAATAAATCTGGAATTAATAAATATAATATTTAATTAAAGAGTTTGATTGAATATTAAAGATTTATTGGAGCTTGAAATTATAGGTCCATGTGTCCTCATGCTATCTCCATAATATTGTATTGAATATTAATGTATAATGACTAATGAGGCTCAGTGATTAATTTAGAATTAATCAGCTATACATAAATGAGTTTATGTATTGTTTTATTGATTAAGCAAAAAAATACAATAATTTTGCTTATTTATTATATATATACAGTAATATTTGATTATTTAATTATATATATATATAATAATGATTAATTAAATATTATATAACATATAATTTTTTTCTTTGTTAAGTTGGTGGCGTGGTGACTTTATGCACCACCCACAAACACGTTTTTTTTTAATTATTTTTTGTTATAAATAGAAAACATGAAGTCTTTATGCCTTGACAATGAAAACAATTTTTGTGTTGTTTTCTTTACACACATTTAAACCAATTTGAATTGAAGCTCATTTTCTATGCTTCTTTATCCCACCCACCCTAGCTCTCTCTCGTTCTAAAACTCTCTCGTTTTAAAAAGACCACAAAGAAGAAAGAACAAAAAAAAAAGAGAAAGTGTTCTTGTTTTTTCGGTGTGAGAATTAGGAACAAAGAAGAGTTCTTTGTTTTTCGTAGAGAGAGATCTATATAAAGAAAGAAAATAAAGTTTTTTTTTAATACTAGCCTCAAAAGAATATTGTGAGAGAGTCTCTCAATATTTTGCTTGTTGTCTCAAGAGTTGAGTACACAACTTGAATAGAAATTCGAGAGTCGAAATTTCTGTTGAATACGGAAACGCCCACCTGTCAGTTCTTTTGTGTTGGAGATTTGGTGTGGAAGAACTTGATTTGAGGGAATCAAGAAGATCCTGAAGTGGAAGAACTCGGATTAAGGGAATCACGAAAAGTCTACAAGGGTAACAATTTCTTTCCCTAATATTTATAGTTAAATATTAGAATTAATATAATCACAACGATCCGGCTAAAACGGTTTTGTTTTTATGAAATTTTTTAAACCCGGCCCACCATCCTTTCGCTGAGTGGATGCCAGTTTTCGGTTTCCGGAACCAACAATTGGTATCAGAGCCAAGTTGTAATTCATATTAATTATGATATTAGAATTGATTCCGGTAGTATGCACTTTACATTAGACATGATTTAATGGTTATTTTTATTCATGTGATGAATGATAAATAAAAATGATTGTGGTCGTTAAATATATGGTTCCTTTGGATTTATTTTCATTTTTATTTGTAATATTGTTTCTTCAATTTTTAGATAAAAAAATTTGTAAACCCGATGTAGTATAGGATTTTAATTTGTAAATTGGAATATTGAAGAAGACAGTGTTATCTACAACCGATGAGATTGGATCACATCATGGACGAATATTACAACAAGACCAAATTTGTAATTTGATTAATTTTTGGGTTGTAATTTAAATATTCAAAGAAACTCGGCCAAAATTCATTTAGTTTTTATTTGCTTTTTCATATTATATTTTATGTGATAATTATATAATATGTTCATGCATATAATATGTCGTCTATATTTATTAGTGCCTACTGGAATCGTTAAGACATGTCATGCATACATATTCTATTCTAAAATTGTTTCAGATTAGAAATAGATTTGTATTTGTAAAAATTGTTACTATTAATATTAGATATTTTGTGATTAAAATACAACAATTTAAAATATTGAGTGGGAGAAGGTAATATGACAATATTACCCATAGTCTCTACCATTAGTACAACACCGTGAGATTTAAATGACGTCTTGAAACGCTTTGATTTCGTCCTCCCTACGGAGGGTGTCCATTTGAGTCAATAGCAAGGTTGTCTTCCATTCGATAGGATTTGTAGATGTATTTCAAAATTGACCTACCCTACGGTGGTAATTTGTGAGTTAAGTTTGAAAATTTTGAAATGGTAGGTTACACTCAAAAGATGTAATTAAGCTAGTTAATTACAATTCTTGACTAAATTCAACGGTGGTTGATGAAATTTAAAAACATGAGATATTTTGATTTAACTTTTATTAATTGAGAAAGTCTCAATTCAATTGTCAAATACGTGACCTATCCTACGACGACACGTTATTTGTGAAAATTGGATTATCGTGGTAATTGAGTAAATAATTTTCTGTATGCATCATGCATCATATTTACATTACCAAAGTTTATATATATGATATATACATATACTGTGGACATAAATTAAATGTGAATGATTGTTGTTTAATTTCAGCAGAACAAACATGTCCGATCCAATAATCAAGATACTCGCTACTGAAACACTGACCGGTGAAAATTTTGTCAAATGGAAAAGTAACATAAACATCGTGCTTGTATGTTAAAACTTCATGTTTGTCCTAACGGAGGAATGTCCTCCACACCCTCATGCCAAGTCATCAGCAACTGTTGCTGAAGCATATGACTATTGGCAAAATGCCAACAACAAAGCTCGCTGCTACCTATTAGCAGGCATGTCTGATGTGCTTAGGTGTAAGCACGAATCAGTTGAAACCGCAAAAGGGATTATGGACTCCCTACAGGTAATGTTTGGGCTCCCTTATGGACAATCTCGTCATGAGGTTGTTAAGGCGCTTATGAACTCCAGAATGAAAAAGGGTACTTCAGGTCGTGAACACATGCTCAAAATGATTGAACATATAAATGAGGTTGAAATTCATGGCACTGAAATCGATGAAGCCACACAAGTGGAGATGATTTTAGAAATACTATCCCCTAACTTCATTCAATTTAAAAGCAACTATTTCATGAATAAATTAAAATACAACATGACTCAATTGCTTAACGTGCTTCAAACCTTCGAATCCATTTTGAATGAAAAAAAAGGTGAGGCAAATGTTGCATAAGCTATAACTTCCTTTTCTGGAAAGTCCAAAAAGAGAAAGAATAAGAATGAAGGAGGTGGCAAGTTGAAAAATAAAAGGGCAATTTTAAAGCTAAGAAAAACAACAACAACAACAAGGGAAAGAACTCTGATAAAAAAGTCCAAAGGAAAATGTTTCATTGTGGCATATATGGTCACTGGAAGATGAACTGTAAAAAGTACATCGAAGAGCTCAAGATTAAAAAGAAAGGTAAATCAGATTTACTTGTTCTAGAAGCTTGTTTGGTTGAAGATGATAAGTCTTCCTGGATAATTGATTCAGCGGCGACGAACCATGTTTGTTGTTCTATACAGATGCTTAATTATGCAACAGAGTTAGTCGATGGGGACTACACGATGAGAGTGGGTAATGGGGCTATGGTGTCGGCTAAAGTAGTGGGAGAAGTGCAACTTCTCTTTAATAATAAATTTCTTGTTTTGAACAATGTTTATTATATTCCTGATTTTAGTAGAAATTTGATTTCTGTTTCGAGACTGTATGAACAATTATTTAAGGTTTCTTTTAATAATAAAGTTGTTATTATTTCTAGAAAGGGTTTAAATATTTGTTCTGGAACCTTAGATAATGGTATTTATTTTTTAAGACCAACTTCTAATACACTGTTTAAACTGAAATGTTCAAAGTCGAACAACCAAAGTCTAAAAAAGCAAAATATTTCTCCTGATGATAACACATACCTATGGCATCTTAGACTGGGTCATATAAACCTAAATAGGATTGAAATACTGTTAAAGGAAAGTCCTTTATGAGAGCTAAAAGTTGGCACTCTTCCAGTATGTGAATCTTACCTGGAAGGTAAAATGATAAAACGATCTTTTTCAGCAAAAGATCAAAGAGCCAAAAAATCTATTGAATTGATACATTCTGACGTGTGCGGTCCGATTAATGTAAAAGCAAGAGTGGGTTATGAATATTTCGTCACTTTCATTGATGATTATTCTAGGTATGGTTATATTTATTTAATTCAAAGGAAATATGAAACTTTTCAAAAGTTTAAGGAATTCCAAGCCGAGGCTGAAAAGCAATTAAATATGTCGATTAAAACTCTTTGATCAGATCGAGGAGGTGAATACCTTGATACATAATTCTTTGATCATTTAATCGAACATGGGATTTTGTCCCAATTGATTGCACCTGGGACACCACAACAAAATGGTGTAGCATAAAGGAGAAATAGAACTTTGCTTGATATGGTGAGATCCATGTTGAGTTAATCATCATTGCCCATGTCATTATGGGGATATGCACTACAGACTTTTGTATACATACTTAATTTAGTTCCATCTAAGTTTATACCTAAGACACCCTTAGAGTTGTGGAATGGTAGCAAAGTTAGTTTGCGACACATTCGAATATGGGGGTGTCCTGCACATGTACTTAAGGGTAAGACTGGGAAGTTGAAACCTCGATTTGAAGTATGTATATTTGTAGGATATCCAAAAGGAACGATATGAGGTTTGTTTTATAGTCCTCAAGATAATAAAGTATTTGTATCGACAAATGCATTTTTTCTTGAAAACAACTATATGACAGACTTCAAACCTCGTAGTAAAGTTATACTTGAGGAGTTACTTTCTGATAAGATCAGACAAACAACGACAATTGTTGTTGAATGACAAAGTGAGAAGACCACAACTCAAAATGAGAATGGTTTACCACCTCGTCGTAGTGGGAGGGTTATGAGACAACCTATTCGCTATGAACAAATCGGGGAAGCATAAGTTGCAATTTCTGATCTTGGTAAAGATGATCCATTGACATATCGATGTGCAATGGAAGATTATGATAGTAAGAATTGGCAACAAGCAATGAATATCGAGATGGAGTCAATGTACTCCAACTCAGTCTGGAAACTTGTAGACTTACCCGAAGGGATTAAACCTATTAATTGTAAGTGGATCTACAAGAGAAAGAGGGGAATGGATGGGAAAGTGGAAACTTTCAAAGCTAGGCTAATGGCAAAGGGTTTTACCCAAAAAGAGGGAGTTGGCTATGAAGAGACTTTCTCGCCAGTAGCTATGCTCAAATCCATTCGTATACTCTTGTCCATTGCCGCATATTATGACTATGAAATATGGTAAATTGACGTCAAAACGGCTTTTCTAAATGGCCATCTTGACGAAAACATCTATATGGTACAACCAGAAGGGTTCATAGCTAAAGGCCAAGAACAAAAAGTTTGCTAATAGCAGAGGTCCATTTATGGACTCAAGCAAGCTTCTCGATCTTGGAATATTAGATTTGATGAAGTGGTTAAATCATGAGGATTTGACCAAAATGTTGATGAACTTTGTGTCTACAAGTACATCAAAGAAAAGAAGGTGGTCTTCTTAGTTCTTTACGCTGATGATATTATTCTCATGAGGAATGATGTAGAATCTTTATCAAGTGTAAAGAAATGGCTAGCTAACCAATTTCGAATGAAAGATTTAAGAGAAGCAAGCTATGTTCTTAGGATCCAACTTATACAAGATCGTAAGAAAAGTTGTTAGCGTTGTCTCAAGCATCATATTTTGATAAAATGTTAATTAAGTTTGAGATGCATAACTCCAAGAAAGGTAATCTGTCTTCTTGTCATGAAGTTACTCTTCTAAAGAGTAGTGTCCCAAAATACCTCAAGAGGAAGAAAATATGAGACACATTCCCTATAGCTCTACAGTAGGCAGTCTCATGTATGCTATGTTATGTACTAGACCTGGCATATGCAATGCAGTGGGAGTAGTCAGCCGGTATCAGTCTAACACATGATTAGATCATTGGGTAGCAGTTAAACACATTCTCAAGTATCTTAGGAGAACAAGAAACTATATGCTAGTATATTCTGGTAGGGGTTTGATTCCTATTGGCTACACTGATTTTGATTTTCAATCAGACAAAGATAGTCAAAAGTCGACGTTTGGATCAGTGTTTACCGTTGGTGGTGAAGCCATAGTTTGGAGAAGCATCAAACAATCATGTATTGTTGATTCCACTATGGAGGCTGAATACGTGGTTGCCTGTGAAGCAGCTAAAGAAGCAATCTGGCTCCGAAAGTTTTTATCTTATCTGGAAGTTGTTCCGGATATAGAAAACCCATGACACTTTATTGTGACAACAGTGGGGCTGTGGTTAATTCGAAAGAACCTAGAAGCCATAAAAGAGGAAAGCATATATAGCGAAAGTATCATCTGATTAAGGAGATTGTCCATTGTGGTGATGTGTCTGTTTTGAAGATTAGATATGAAGACAACCTCGCAGATCCCTTCACAAAGACTCTTATTGTAAAGAGTTTTGAAGGCCATTTAGAAGGACTAGGGTTAAATGACATGTCTCATTTGTTAATCTTTTGCTGAAATAATAAATGGATTGACATTCCATTTTATATTTGTTTACATTTAATGTTATTAATATTGTATTAATAACATAAAATTTCATGATTATTAAATATAATATTAAACATAGTATATAAGTTGTTATATACATGAGGATTATGTTTGGTATAATAATCTTAATTATCTGTAATTGTTAATAAAAGTTGGGATCTTTAATTAATTAAAATTACTAGTACGGTTCATTTCCTTTAAGAATGGAACAGTTTTATCCGAACTGTTGATATGGTGACATTAGAATGAAACTACTTTGTATAATAAGATTACACAATATGTGGATACGATAAATTGAAATCTTTAATAATCTCCGTCTTGAAACAAAGTATTCGTATTTATCAAATAGATGGTCATATATGGAACAATCTTAATGCTGAGTATTTAACATACTCCTACTTATTGACTTGTGTCTTTTGACTTACTTGGTATGGTTTGCTCAAGTTGCCAAACCTAAAACTTTGTATCTTAGAGACATGATGATATACTTAGCTGGGAATGATGATATACTTAGCTGGGAATGATAATATACAAGATGGAATCCATTCCTTCTTAATTAAAGTAGATAAACGGTTCTCTTGAGTAAATGATTCAGGTCTTGAACAATATAGCGCTCAATTTACGATAAGATAATAAATAATTGTTCATTAGAGATTCACAGGCACTCAATGATAAAGATGTAAGTGAGAGGTCAACGGATTTGAACATAGCTCATATTACGAACTGTTTATGGAGGATTGATCTGTATGTAATGATTATATCAATGGACTGTTCGACTCCTATTCGAGTAATTAATTCTATAATGACAAGAGTGCAGTTCCAGTTTTTTAGTTGAATAAATCTGGAATTAATAAATGTAATATTTAATTAAAGAGTTTAATTAAATATTACAGATTTATTGGAGCTTGAAATTATAGGTCCATGTGTCCTCATGCTATCTCCATTACACTGTATTAAATATTAATGTATAATGACTAATGAGACTAAGTGATTAATTTAGAATTAATCAACTATACACAAATGAGTTTATGTATTGTTTTATTGATTAAATAATATTTGATTATTATATTATATATAATATAATAATTTGATTATTTATTATATATAATTAAATATTATATAACATATAATTTTTTTCTTTATTAAGTCGGTGGTGTGGTGACTTTATGCACCAACCACCAACAAGTTTTTTTTTTTAATTATTTTTTGTTATAAATAGAAAACATGAAGTATTTATGCCTTGACCATGAAAACAATTTTTGTGTTGTTTTCTTTACACACATTTAAACCAAGTTGAATTGAAGCTCATTTTCTATGCTTCTTTATCCCACCCACCCTAGCTCTCTCTCGTTCTAAAACTCTCTCGTTTTAAAAAGACCACAAAGAAGAAAGAACAAAAAAAAAAAAAAGTGTTCTTGTTTTTTCGGTGTGAGAATTAGGAACAAAGAAGAGTTCTTTGTTTTTCGTAGAGAGAGATCTATATAAAGAAAGAAAATAATGTTTTTTTTACTAGCCTCAAAAGAATATTGTGAGAGAGTCTCTCAATATTTTTCTTGTTGTCTTAAGAGTTGAGTACACAACTTGAATAGAAATTCGAGAGTCAAAATTTCTGTTGAATACGGAGACGTCCACCCGTCGGTTTTTTTGTGTTGGAGATTCGGTGTGGAAGTACTTAGTTCGAGGGAATCACGAAGATCCTGAAGTGGAAGAACTCATATCAAGGGAATCACGAAAAGTATACAAGGCTAACAATTTATTTCCCTAATATATATAGTTAAATATTAGAATTAATATAATCATAACGATCCGGCTAAAACGGTTTTGTTTTTATAAAAAAAAAATTAAACCGGGTCCACCGCCCTTTCGCTGCGAGGATGCTGGTTTCCGGTTCTTGGAACCAACAATTTATGCCCTAAAGCTTGCAATTTATTAATGTTTTTCATAAATGTTAGAAAAACATTAATAAAATAAGTAGTTATTTCATTCAATAAATAAGACTCATACATTTATATTATATGTGCTAAACGTCCAAGATTGCTAGATATAATCTCAAACTGAGTATATGAGTGTCATATACAGAGGTATTTGATTTTAAGACGTGCAATCTAAAAAGTCCGTAGAGAGCAAATAAAGTTGGATACTTTATTTGTGGTTAATCTACAGGTGCGGTTCATTCCATTATGTATGGTGGTCTTATCTTAGACCATTCATATGGTGATATGAGATTGGAGACACCTTATATGATGTAATCATATTGAACTTGACCACGATCTATATGAATTCTCACCAAGATTCGTTCATGTAGAGATTCATAGATATTGATAAATGATGGTTATATATGGGTGATCTTAATATTGAGTGTCTTATTGACTCCTTCATGTTAGATCGTGGTTTTTGACATACTATTGGTAAAATTGGAGTAGCATTCCCGATCAATAACTCTGTATGGAGTCACGATTTTCACTTGTGACTGGGAAGGTCTGCACACAATAGAGAAATCCACTCCTTGCGAGAAGTAAATAAGTAGTTCCTTTAAGGATTGATTCAGGACTTAAATAATAAGAGTGTTCTCCTTCTTCCGTAAAAGAATGAAGGATATGATTGTTCATTACAGAATCAATGGCACTTAAAGGAAAAGATATAATTAGAGAGGCATAATGGACTTTATGGCTTAGCTCTAATTATGAATTACTTGTGAAGGATCATACCATATGTAATTTCTATATCGATGGACACTGATATTTTGGTTTGTGTAAAACATCTACAGTTACGAAGTGCAACATTAGATTTGTAGTGGAATAACTCTATGAAATATTAATTAAAGAGTTTGATTATTTTTTCAAAGTATTATTCGAACTCAAAACTGTGGATCCATTAGGTCCCCTTTCTAGCCCTTTACGATTATTGGTAATAAGGTTCACGGTTAATTGAATAGTCCAATTAATTAGGTTACGAAAATGACTTAGATTTATTCTGGGAACTAATTAAATAAAATGATTATTTAATTGATAAATTATTAATTATGAATTATGAATTGTTAATTGGAGGTTGTAGGTTCGAACCTTGACAAGACAAAGAATCAAAATAATAGAGATTATTTTTTATTTCTTTTAAAGAGGTCAAGGGTTCAAATCTTAGTAACAATACATATTAATATAGGATTTAGAATTCTATTTTAACTAGGTCACTAAAACCTAGTCTCCTGATAATATATATATATATATATATATATATATATATATATATATATATATATAATATCAGGAAACAAAATAACCTAACATAATAGAGAGGGTGTACGGCTAACGAGAGAAAAAAAAAAGAAAAAAGAAAACTTCTTTTTCTATTCAAGGTGGTCGAACCTTAGACTAAGGCAAGGGGTTGTCTTTTCCATCTTTGTAGCCTCCATCTAGTACTCCCGGAATCCGTGACGTGCCCACACACAGTTGCTAAATCACGGGTCATAACTTGGAAGACTTTGTGGTGATGAATCGAGAACAAATGAAGGATAAAACAAAAAGGAATTCTTGAATCGTTTTCTTATATTCATGTATATGTTAAATAAGAGTCCGAAAATAAAATTTTAAAATCTTATTTTTCCGCTGTATAGATTTTATAAAAATCACAACTCCTGATCTTTTGATCTTCGGGACCTTCACAGTTATCTACGGTTAATGCAGACAACTTACCATCCACATTCCAATCCAATAGACAATTCCACAATTCATCGGCAAGTGTAATCGCATTGTGTTGTGAAGGCACATATATGAATCTAATTAATTCCAATGAAAAAAAATCAATTAAAGCATACAATCAAATAAAAGCACACCAATATTCATATTAAAAGTACAATAAGTTCACAAAATAGTAACTTCAGATCTGACTACGCAACTTCCACGTGTTGTCAATGAAATGTGTTGTGACAACCATTAACCATTCTTCTGGTTATTGTCCACATATCACTAGTAAAAGTAATATGGCTTGTATTTTCATCCACTATCATAACCATTCTACTCTTATCTACTTCATTCAACTTCATAACTTCACTTTTGAGTGTATTTCTACTCAAACCATTGAAGTCCGGGACTAAAAAATCAAACACATTCCTAAACTCGTCATAGTCCATAAAACTCAAGGGAAGCTCGTGCATGATTATCATTTTTGTGATTTTATATCATTGAATATCATTGTCAACTGATCCGAAATTTAGTTTAGGGGAAGTTCCATCATCTTTTTTAAGATAAGAAGTTACGTGGTTAAGCAAATGTAAAGTCCCCTACATGTGATGTTAGGTTAAAGCTTTACCACAATGATGGCATATTGCCTTTACTTCTCCATTTATAATCTCTCTTAAAATGGTTTCAAGCTTCACATGTATGTTTTGGTCCTCCTGAACTACTTCTTTTAGTACTCCTAATAGAAGCTTGATTAGTTTGTTTTCCACTTTCACATTCGGCATCATCTATATCAGTAAGATTAATATCACAACTTGGAGCTTGACTTTGAGTGTTTAATGGATTATGACTATCGAAATCAAGATTTGGTTGTGATGAAGACATTTTAACCTGCAAAATTTAATTAACACAATAGTATACAAAAATTACTAACTTTAAGTGAAAACATAGAATTGAACGAAAGCTCTATTTTTAATGTGCACCACCAACCACCTTTTGTTTAACTTAAAATTGATTTGTGATAGCTAAATGTTATATAACATGATCATCAATTGAAAAATAAATAAATCAAATTGGAGGCGAGTACTTATGTGATGGTTTTCAATACACAAAAATTTCAAGAATATATATATATATATATATATATATATATATATATATATATATAATCAGATTAATCAAGAGTAATACAATCAAGTATAGTCATAAAAGCATTTTTATTGCAAATTAAACTCATCTCTGTAAACATTTTCAAACAGCATATGTAAGATTTGTCACTATCTAAACATAAATCAATCTATGTATATATATATCTGGCTTGTACGTTTGAATAAACATTAAAGTAAACCTAACAAACAAACTATTATTTCCGTGCCTAAAAAAAAGACGACCCATTTACAAGCATAGCACATTACTGATTCACACACATTAGTACAATCAAACACTCTTAATTTTATCAAACTGTTAATACGGACTTGAATCACAAATAACAGAGAGAGAGGGCAAACCTTTGAGAAAATGATAGAAGAGGGTCTTGACGGTGGCAATGGTAGAGGGTCTCGACGGCGATGATATAGGGTTAGTGGTGGAAGAGGGTCTGCTATGCAGATTTGGCATAGAGAGAGTAGAGAGAGGCTAGTTGGCTGTTGGAAAGTTTGAAAAAAAAAATACAGTTTAGTTTGTTTTAAAAAAAATTGAAAGATTTATTTAAAAAGAATATCAAAACCGGGTACCCGAGTATACCCGGTCGGGTACATGAGTATACTCGGTCAGGTAATCTGAGTATAACCAGACTCGTGCCGGAAGATAACATGCGTGGGTACCCGGATAACCCTTACTCGGTGCCGGGTAAGGAATGTCTATGTTTTACCCAAGATTTTCGACCCAGGTAAGACCTGGTACTCGGCTCAGTCAGGTACATTTGTCATATTTATTACAACGTAACCTTCTATTGAAAATTATATAAAAGTAACTCATTTAGGATAGAATTACCCTTATCAATTTTACGGCGTGATATTTACAAATCTATAACTCTAAACAACATTGCGAACTTCCAAACGATGTTGCGAACTTCCAAATGGCGTTGTGAACTTCCAAATAGCGTTGCGAACTTCTAAATGCCTATCCGAATTTTGGAATCAAACAGAATAATTAAGAAACCAACCATAAATTTCAACACGAGTCCAAACTCAGTTGAGATATCCAAACACCGTTAAAAAAACAGTGTTGTCAACGTTTAAAAAAAAAAGCTATAGATTGTGCAAATTCAAATAAACAATGGTAAATCGACCATAACATCAAATTCAAACAAGATTTATACTCTATTATGTACATAGAAGAAACTATTGTTGTTGATGAAGAATGGAAGCTTTTAACAAGATTCAATTTCGGTTCGGTTGCTCAATAATGAACTTCGAAAATATTTACTAAAAATTTGAAATAGAGAGGTAGAGAATACAATTGGAAAAAAAAATATAAAAAAAGAGGTGGAGAGATACTATGGAAATAAGAGGCAGATAATAGAGGGAGTGAGAATATGAGGAAATGACACCATTTGAGGAGGCAATGGTGAGAATATCATTAAGTTTATAATTTAAGTCTTTTTGACACTAAAGATTGTGATGAGATAAAAATACTCTTTTAACTTTAACTTTTTGTTTATTTCTACTTATTACCTTTTGTCTTTTATCTTCTTTCCTCATTTTTGAAAAAGAAAATATAGACCACATATTCATTTCTTTCTTATTTTCTTAACCTCCTTTATTTGGTCTATTTCACTTTCTCAACATTAGAAATTGTTTGAATCCATCAACCATTCTAAATGACGACGTTGCAGATCAAAATCGGAGGAAATGTATTGAATATCGTGAAATCAGCCATAATAAACAAACTTGCCCAAATAAGGGGAAAAACATTTGAATTGAATATTTTGAACTATTGACATTATTGTTTTATATTTAACGGAATTGAAGTATTATATTTTCAACCTGATTGTGTATGGATTTTTTTTTTAAAAGCGAATGTGTTTGTAATTGTGAAGGCATTATGCTTGAAATGTATGTTCATTACAGTTGTTGAAAATGATTGTATTGGAATTGTGAAGGCAAAATTGTTCAAAGTATGAAGGCCTGTTAGTTTTCACGTGAAGGAAATAAGTCTCAAATTTATGGGCATTGAAATTCGAGACTTATTCCTCCAATTTGCGAACTTATTGCCAATATGAGGAATAAATCTCGGATTAGTGGGCACAAATCCTAGATTTATTTCCTTACATGCTAGTAAGTATATCACGAAAAGAATAGTCTCATATAGGTGCCCATTAATCCTAGACTTATTTGGCATAAATCTGAGACTTATTCCTCATATTTTGAGACTTAATTGTTTTCTTTGAAAGTTATTGCCCTACATCTGGACCATATATCCTTGAAAAATACAAACACAATCAGCACAATTCAAAACCATATATCAAAACACAACTATACATGCATAACAAAAAAAAACACAACTTTACACTATTGTTTTCACTGTCTAAAAACAAAACTATTTCTCTTTTCTTTGCCATTTACAACCGCTATTTTCAAACACATCAAAGACATATCGGTATCCTTCTTGATCAGTCCATTTCTGTATATGTTTTCACCTATATTTCTTATGTAATAAGCTTATCTCTTGAGTATTTTAGGTTATTTAATGCGTAGGTGTTAGATGATATTTTTAAGGAAAAGAGCTTTAACGAGAAGAAAAAAGGAAAACTGACATCAATCGCTACATAGGTCGCTGGCCATGTAGAGCACCAATCGCGGTATAGCCAGCAGTGCATTCCATAAGAGCTTATCTTTTCACCTGCGGTTCATAACGCGTTGTCCAATCATCAATTTCAACCGCAGTCCACACCACGCAAAAGTCCAAAGAGTGCACTACTTTGAATACCGTGGTCCATGCATGTGTCCGTGTTGTGGTACATGGAGTGGTTGTGCACAATCCTTTTTTTCTAAGGAAATCTGAAACCCTATTATGTGGAGAACATATAAATACTTCAAATTCTCTTTCTACAGACACAAGCCTATAGCTTTCAACAATTATTCTCTCTTACATAAGCACTTTACATAATTTTCTCTCATCCATCCTTGCACATAGAATATGCAAGACGAAAAACGTGAATTATTGAAGACTTGTAGAATTTATTGAAGGCTAGAATGAGTTCTATCTTTCCTATTTTCTCTCTTGTTATTTTCAATACGTGTAACTAACTCCATAATAAGGAATCGATGTGAACCTATATGATGCTCGTGTTATGATTCAAACTCCATATATTTATTAATTAATTCAAATTTAGAATTATTCAATTCATCATATGTTTTAATTATTGACTTATATCGATTTATGGAAATTAATTGGTGTTTGTCTAGGGTTTTGATAATTTATTAATTAAGATTGCACTATATGAATATAGGTAGTTTTAATTACCTTTCAATTGAATGAGTATAAATGTTCTTGACATAGGAATATGCGAGACAGTTTTGGTTCACAAATTCTTGCATATAATGGGTTTTTGGTTATTGCTCACACATTGGACAAGGGTAAGTATTGATTGAAAACATGTGGTTAAACCTGAGTAAGAATAACGATAATACCATAATTAAGATGAGAATAAACTCTGAATTTGGATTGAATCTTGTTATTGGAATTAATTGATGAACATTGAGTTTACATATAGGGAGTATTGGTTACCTAGTTCTTCTTCCCTTGATCACAAACATCAAATTCTTTTATTGTTTTTTTTTAGTTTAATTCAATTTAGTTTTAGTTTAATTCAACCCTCAAACAAATCTTTTAGCTACTCTTTAATTTAACTTTAATTATAATTAGATTTTAATCAATAAATAACTTTTTCTCGTGGGAACAATCCTTACTTGTACTATAAGTAAACTTTACATTTGTTGATAGTTAAAAACTGTCAAAAGATATTGTGGTTGACAATTTTTTAACTGTCAAGAATGCCCATGTCAAGAAAGTTCTTGACAATTTCACAGTTTTTAACTGTCAACACATGTTCACGGTTTTAACTGTCAAGAGTCTTGATAGTTTTTAAATATTAAGGATTTATGACTGATTTTAACTGTCAAATATCTTGATAATATTTAATTAAAAAACTGTAAACACATCATTTACATTTTTATATTTATTATATTTATAAATTTTCATTATTTTATAAAATATAATTACATATTAAGTATAACCAATCTATACATATATATAGGAGTATAATCCAACGTATTAAAATAGAATTATAAAAACATTTTCAAAAAATATCTTCATTAAATATCATTAACATTCAAGCAACATTATAATCATATTCTAATATAGCAAGAATTCTAAAGTTTTACCGGATCATTTAAACATAATTATCAAGTTTACATTACAATATCATATAAAATTCAAATATCAATAAACTTCACAACATCTTGAAGTGTAGCTTTCTCTAGCAAATTGTAGGTTCTTCCAAGAAAGTCCGAGTCTTTTCAACTGATCATCTGTGTAACATAACAATCAACTAATCATGACCAAGATACACAACCAATTTTATTAATGTTATTTATGTATGAGTATAATACCATATTAAAAAGAAAAAAATAAAAATCAACAGCAATGGGTTACAAAGCATAAAAACATAACGAGATTTAGATACGTTTTCAAATCCTTTTACAACCACTCATGATTTTTCAATACATCTTTTAGCATTATAGTGATACTTCTACGGGGTTGATGAATCTAAATTGGCTGGTCATTTCATTCTCTTTCAATTCATCATACAGTAATCTACAGTGAAACCATATAAAATGTCATTATCAATAGCATAACTTAAGTTAAATATGTCCCATCAATTTGATAATACTTCTTAAATTTTACTTGCCTTATATATACATTTATACAACAACCCCATTTTCTACCATGTTCAAGATATGACACATCAAGTAAACAATGAAATAAGTTGGTTGATGACAAACTAATTTTGATAGTAAAAAAAACAGGTTATCCAGTTGGAGGTTTATATGTTGTTCCTAATGGTATCCGTTTCCCTCACTCAATGAGAAACTCAAACAGTTTCACTTGTCCCATTATAGTGGTAAGTACCAAACTATTATAGCTTTATAGTGGTAAGTACCAAACTATTATAGCTTAAGAAGAACATATCATGTAACCAAATTGAGAGTACATTATATACTTACACAGAAGTACATATCTAGGATGTTACAGCTCTAAATGTACATGTCCGTGAACTTACGTTGCCTTACGCAAGATTTTCAAGTAGGATTCCAGATGCTGTCAAACACACGAATATAAACATACTTAACTAATTAATAAATGAATAGTAAATCATATTTTGGTCCCCGTAGTTTGTCTTAATCTGCGTTTAGTCCGCGAATTTTTGAAATTGTAACTTTTAGTCATTTTATGACATAATCTGTTAAAAGGACGAATTTCGACATGTCAGGCATGTTAAAGGATGAAAATGCCCTTGCTGTTTGTTGATCCCATTGAAAGACTATTTTACCCTTACTTTTGTCTTTTGTGTGAGTAATTTACATTTTAACTAAAAAACATTTAAAATAATTATTTATTAAATGAAAAATATTTTTTTTTTAAAATAAATAAAGACAAAAAAAAAGTGATCTCCACCGCCCATCTCAAAGATGAACGGTGGAGATATTTCATTATTTATTTTTTATTTAAATTTTAAAACAAAAATAAAAAACAAAACAAGATTTTAAAAACAATTTTTTTAAAAAATAAGGTCTAAATTACTGGATGTTTGGATCTCCTCCAACACCATCTCAAACATATTCAACTTTTCCAAAAATATTATTCAGCTCATTTCCAGAAAATTGAACCAAACCAAAAATCTTAATTTCCATTAACATAATCACATTCACAAAAAATCTTTAGAATAAATTCAACAAACAACAACATAATAACATTCGTTGTTATTATAAACACAACAAACAACAACCTATAAGAACACAAAATCAATTCAACAATCATCAAAAGATCAATGAACCAAAATTTGATTCTACAATCATCAAATTACACAAAATCAAAACCGTCCCACAATTTCGAATTTCAATTTAATTCCACTTAAACCAAACCCAACCCAAAATCAAAAGATCAATGAACCAAAATTTGATTCTACAATCATCAAATTACACAAAATTAAAACAGTTCCACAATTTTGAATTTCAATTTAATTCCACTTAACCAAACTCAACCCACGATTTCTAATCATAAACCAAACAAAATAACATTCATTTTGAACAATTAAGCTTTATTATTCAAAAGAGAACAAAATCATCAATCATACAAACACAAAACAGAGACAGAAGAGAATAGAGACCAGCGAGAATAAGAAGAATCATTAGCTTGGTCTCTGCCTCCGTCAACATCTTCCCTCCGTCCGTCATCCTCAACATTGTCGAAAGAACCAACACGACGATGACAAAGATCCGTCGGTTTTTTCCCGCCTACGACGACGATGACTGCATCTGGTTACAATATCCTAATGAGGGGTTGGGGTGGGTTGAAGAAGATGAAGGAGATGAAGGGTTGTGGTGGGTTGAAGAAGATGAAGGAGATGATGATGAGAGATAGAGTAGTAAGATATATAGAGAGAGAAAGAAATCAAGAATGGAGATTTACTCTTTTTAATTATTTTTTTTTTAAATGTTTCATTTGTAAGATGACGATTATACCCTTCAGAAACTACAACTTCTAGAAACTGGTCATGAATTTACCTATATACCCCCATTGACTTAATAGGATTCAGTGAAACCCTAACGAAATTGGATGGTAGGGACTACAATACATATTATCATAATAATGATGGACTAAAAATTATAATTCTAAAAAACCGTATATTAAACGTGGATTAAGGCAAACTTTATGACTAAAATACGATTTACCTATAAATAAAAGCAATGTAGCAGTAAATAGTTTTCGTATGGTTAAAGACAAACCGAGTCTTCAAGTTCTTCATTTATTGTCTTGAACGTAATAAACCAACTAGCGTCGACTACATGCTATATGTCAACATCTCGACTACCATATGTTAGATAAATAGATGCATAATATGTGGGACATGTATATGTTTTAAATGATATGTACCAATTATTCAAATTCGTCTTAAAGGTTTCGTACTCTGCTAACATATCGGGTGCAAAAAATTCCTTCAAAGAATTGACTTTATGAAGTATTCGGCTTCGCTATCTTCTGCTCACACGTGTTAGTGTGTAGGCTACTCAACTGCAAACCACACTTATTGGTATGAACTAGGATGAATGGAGAATCAACAACCCATTGTTGTGGAATGTTTGTCTCGACTGGGGTGCTCTACACCATGGCTATTGTGTCACATGCCTCCTCATCTGGATCAATCGTTAAATGGCTGAAGGATTAGCTGTTTGTTGTTATGGAATGTCTGTACCGACTAAGATGCTCTGGACATGGCTATCGTGTCACTTGCCCTCTCATCTAGATTGATCAGTTGAAGAATTAGCAACCCATTGTTTTGGAATGTCTATACCGACATAGGTGCTCTATGTAATGGCTATCGTGTCACCTGTCTCTTCAAAGTGGATCGGTCGTCGAAATGGCTAGAGGATTAGCAACCTGCTATAATGGAAAGTCTGTACCGATTGGGGTGCTCTACACTATGGCTACCATGTCACATGCCTTCATATTAGTAGCATATCGTGAAATGTCTAGAGTGCCCTTATTTTCCAATTCGTGCTTAGTATCATGTGCAGTGGTTATCAAGGCTACTTGAATTATCAGTGCATGTCGGGCATGGTCACTCAAAGGGGTATAAAAAGGGTTATCCATTCAGGTGTAATATGATGATCCATGTAAAGTACATAACATTTGCATCACCTCAACATGTTGTTTGTCCCCACGTATGTGGTTATCTCAGAAGCGATCATTTACCCATTATTCAAACTCCTAGAAATCTCAATGCAATTTTCATATAACCTCAACAACTAGTTCATATATACTATGCGGTCCTAGTACTCCCTGAGCAAGAAAAAAACTAGTCAGAATAACAATATCAATTTAGTAATGTACACCAACAAGTAAAACAAATTGTATACCTCTCGAAACGAAGATTGAGGCTTCGTACGACCACCAGACAACCCAGGTACATGATCTGTATCACCATGTACATTATCTGCATCACCCGATGAATTTTCATATATATCGTCATTGATTGAACGAGGCAACGATGCTGAAGGTCGATGCTCCATGGATATGTTATCTGTCTGAGAAGGTTCAATATGTTGGTTGTTGACTCTGAACTTTATATGCCTAATTCTGTCAGCATTTGAGGCGATTGTGGATTTACTGCGATGATGTGAAGGAATGTTCTCTCCATGTGCGAGCTGATCATCATGCACGCTCGTCGACAAATTGTGAATACTATCTAATACATTATGAGCGGAGTATAAATCACATGCATCTCCAATTCCTTGAAAGTACCATTGTTGGACCTCCTACTGTGTGCAGTCAATTCTAATTATGCGTACATCTAGAGTTTCAAAAAATTAAGCGACAATTGCTTACACAAATGCAATATGGTAATGAAAATGTGAATTAGGTGATCTGCATATATTACCATATCATTGATAATCTTTGCAAGTTTTTTCGACCGGGGTCGCTGAGTTACCTCCCACTTTAAAATACGAGGGAACTGAGGAACCTTGTTCCTTCGAGCTGAAAACTTTGTAACCAATTCTGAAATTACTTTTTATGTACAAATCTACAAAATTCAGATAGCAAATTAACTTACGATACATAGCATTAAAAGAATTATAAACGAAACAAGCAAATAAAATATGTTGTAAGTCTCACCAATAATGTGTACACAAACCTGTAAAGGTTATACTTCTCTTTCATGTGTTGTTCTGGTTCTTTCTTTTGTTGTCTCTATGGAAACCCTTTTGTTCGGCCATACAACGCATTCATAAAGCCATATATAGTACTATATACAAGCGAACCCCATGTGAATGCATCAAAGGCATCTAGGTTCTCAACTAGTTGTAACTGCTGTGTAAGGGCAGTCTCCCTCTTGTTAGCTCCGATAAAAACATGATGACAATCAACAGAAGACAGAGCTTCACAACACCACATTGCAAAGTCTATTTACCATGTATTACCATTGCCGTTCATTCCTTAAAACCAACTACCTCACGATAAAAGTATCTTTAGTGAATGCCATTCACCATCTCTACTAACTACATCGTGTCGGACATGACTCCAAACTTTAAGCCAATGATAAGGCAAAACTCAACTTTAGAAAAACGGGCACTGACCTTGCCTAACTTAATCCGTATCTCATCGTTGTTTCCATCATGATGTATCTCCCGCAAAAGCAACTTATGCACAATCACACTAGAAAACGGTGCATAAGTAATAAATGCCCAACACATGAGTTTATAAACCTTTGTTTTTGAACCCCTTCATCTTATACTTTGTTAAGTGCACTATCAATAGTATCTAGAATCTCAATGTGGTTATGTCAAGTAATTGTTGCATTGTACCAATCAACCTCTTGAGTCTTCAACTTCAAACTCACCATCTGCGTATAGTTACAAAAAATATTCAATGACCAACATATAAAACATAATATAGATTAAGTCTCAGATTATTAAATAAATCTCAGATTGAAGTTAACAAAAGTCTTAGATTTAAGTTAAAAAGTCTCGGATTCAACTTCAAAAATTCTCTGATTCATGTTAATAAAGTCTCTAATTAATAAAAATAAATCTTGGGTAAAGACTGATAAGTCTAAGATTCTATTATGAGATTCATCTTCCATAATTCATCTTTCTCAAATCTAAACTTTCAAACCCTAACAATGACGATTCTAAATCTAATATAACTCAAACAAGTCCATTCTAATTAGCAAATCAGATTATTATAGTCGATCAGATCTATAATTGATTTCGATCATCGAGGTGGGCACTGACAACCGGCAAAATAAAGAAAGCAGAGCAATGATGAGACATGGGTGAGGGTGTTCCCTTAGGGGACTCTCTGACGCTCAAGAAAGTTAGGTGTTCAATGAACAAAGTTAAGCAAAAGGGTGAAACTTTCAAACCGTGTTGCTCGATATCTTGGATCGATTGTCGGTCGATCCCGATTGGTCGACTCTAGATATTCGTTGGTCTCTTAAGGATAGAATGAAGACTAAGTTTGTGTTTTGTGTCGACGCCTCTGGGTGTATCGAGACTATTCAATCGTAGTTCAGTTTGATTGATCTTCGAGTTTGATTGGATCGACCGGGATTGGTTAGAGAATTCAATTTATGCGAACGTGAGCACCGCAATAAATGCTCCATGTTTCTGAATAAGTTTGAGAGAGAGAGAGAGATCTCTTTTGTGAGCTAGAAAAATAGGACCCCTTTCTCTAAGAAGGGATCTCATATTTATAGTTAAGACTATGAATCATCACCGCTCAAGACCTTAATGAATGGGCAATGATCGTAGGTCATTCATTACCTATTTTGATTCATTTGAATCTAGCAAGAAGGATTGTCAAACGTTGGGATTCGTGTAACGTTTGTCATGATGGTCACCTTTTATGATGTCTTTGACCGTATGGTTTTTGTTTAACCAAGATTTGTCTAATTGATTTTTTTGGGCTTATTCTTTAGTTGGGCCAAGTTTGAGCCTTTATGCTTATTTCTAAAGGTTTTCGTGGTACATTTAATCTTTTTCGATATTGAGCTCGTGAAATGGGCCAGAGGTCCATTTTTGACCATTACAATTATTAAAAGTAAATATAAATCTAAAGCCATCAAAACCTAAAAACCAACATAAGTTCAAATCGAAACACGAATTTCATAAAATACCTTCGTCTCGTTGCTGAAACCTTGTTGTTTCTGTTGCAGTCGTCTCATTGTCCCAATTGGGCTATCGCCATCGCCCTTTCCCTATCCTCAACTAAAACTGATGGACAACTTTTTTTTTTTCAATGCTTTAGTCAAACAACAAAATGTATCGGTTAAAGGTCACAGGTGTTACATGATGATTTTGGAATAAAACAACAATAGGTGATAAAAAAATTTGGATTATTAACTTGGTGATATTTTTACGATCTGCCTTATAAGCGGTGCTATTAATTTAAAGCACCCATAAAGAGAAATCGAGAAAGTAGAAAATTAGAAAATGAGTAAATAAGGGTATAATAATGTTTACATACGAAAAAAAGTTACTTTTGTAAAAATTTCAAAAACGGGTTAGATTGTTACTTGACCTTTCAAAAACGGTTAGTTCTCAATAAGACATTTTTTTATGTTCATTCTTCTAATTTTGAAAAAAAAGAACATAAAAAAAAGTACAAATAAGTAAAATGATAAAAAAAAAATGGGAGGAGCCACTCCCAGATTTGGGAGGAGATGGTGCTTTCTACTAGCTTTTTATGGAGACATATGTTCTGTTATATGATTTCAAACTTAGGGGTTAGGACTCCTAACTTTTCTATTAGGTTTTTTGTTTATTTATTAATTTTTTGCATTCCTTTTTAAATTTAATTTTTAAGTATATTTTTATAGAAATTATAATATCTTTTAATTAAAAATACTAATAATTTAATTTAAAGTTAATGTTTGAATTTTAAAAATTTATAAATTTAGTGTGTACTGAGAGGTACTTAAAAATTACGAACCGAACCGGGCCGGGCGGGCTGGGCTGGCCCTTTTGACAGCTCCGCTAGGGAGTTAATAGACTTGAGATTACGTATTTACGTGCATCAAACAATTTCAACACCCAAAAAACTTTTTGCCCGTATTCAACACAGTTTAAAACGAAAGAAGTTTCACAGGACACATAAAAATACAGAGAGGCTCTGCTTCAGAGTGGCTGGGAGCGACGGTCGACGAGGGAAGGTAAATTACTAAATTTCTCCTCTATTTGTGGTTTCAATTTTTAATTTCTAGGGTTTCTTGTATTCTGTTTTTTATGTTTCTACTTAATTTATATGCATTGTTAAAGATCTGAAGATTTTAATAGTAATTCCATTCAAAGGAGAAATCTTTCTTTATTATGTAATTAGACTAATTACATAATAATTCCATCCCGCATTTGGCTTACACATTTGGTTGCTATTCGAAGCCAATTGTGGAAGCATATTCATTCAGGCATATATTTTCTTGACAGCCAAACGGAGAGTTAGAATAGCTGCCTTTTGCTAATATTTGATATTTTTACTGTTTTAAGCCAAATTTTCTTTTTTATTTAATGTCTTTTTTTTTTTGAAGTTCTTTTTAATTAATATCGAAGTTAAGTAATGATAATAAAGATTTTAGAGATCGATTTATAGTTTTTTACGAAACCTGTTAGTTCCAAAGTAATGAAAAATATGTTAAATATATTTTAATTTAAGCTATTTCTTGGCTATGAAATGGAGACGTACTCCTATACGGTTTCATTGCTTATACCTCTGTTTACTTTGTTAGAATTGGATCCAGCACACTGCACACCCCTATTAAATAATTTTGCTTTAATTAATTTTCTGCAAAAAAAGTTATTTTACATTGTTGTTATAAATTTGGAATTGAGAACGTTTCCCTCTTTGGAAACGACATAGAAAACCCTTAACCCTTGAGTTTCGTTTTCAGCAATACACAATAACAACTCTTTAATTGTGAGTTCTCTTTTAGTTTTCTCTGTTATTTCTAATTATTTTCATAAATATACTGTAAGTTTGTGAACAATCTATCTCTCGTTTTGGGTGTCACTCGCACTTGTACATTCATTGATTCTCTTCATATATATATATATTTTCTTCTTCAATTGTTTGGGTTTCTCTAACCGTCGTGTCTAATTCTTGTAGAATTTTATTAACCGAGTAATGAAATTGGCTCAATTTTTTGTTTTGATCTGATTGATTCACTACCGTGTTTATGTTTTAATGCTTGAATGTTTTAAGTTTAGGACTTGTGGTCAGAATCAAAGGTGGTAGGAATATAAAGCAGTTACAATGCAAATCTCTAATTTGTATATTTGTAGTTTTATAGGAACTTATGAAAGATATAGTATATGTAATTTTACTTTATGAAGTTATTATTTAGTATTGGAATCTTTAAGTTTATTTAAAATCCACTTGAGTTAAATTTTTAATATTTTATCTGATATCTTTGTTCATTTGGATTTTTGTTTTTGCAGATTCTAATTTGAATCAATTACTGAGGGATAAAAGAAACACTTCTAAAATTTTGTTATAGTCTTCAACTAATCTTTCTAGAATCTTCCTTATGAGTGTTCCTCCGAAAAGATCTCATGAAGAGGGTGGTCATTCCTCCTCTTCAAAATACCCACATGAAGATATGGGCGTATATCCGAAACTGGCATCTTCAGGGGCTTCAAATGAATACAACCATCCCCACTATGAGACAGGGCAAGATAGGATTGCGAAGATTCCCCGGACTGAGGCTCGTGATTCGGACAGAAGATCGCCTTTGAATTCCATATATCGAATGCCATCCTCTTCTACACATGATTCACATATGGATTCTCATCCACCTGCTTTGGAAAGCAGGATGGAATCAAGGGATTCCAAGGAAAATACAAGAATGGAAGCCAGAGAGTTTTATGGCGAAGCAAAGAGGGATATTCAAAGTGTTAAAGGTGAAAAGGACACAAGGTATGACACTAGAGGTGATGACAATAAAGAAGTGAAATATGATAGGGAGAGTTATAATGATGTAAAGGGTGATCCAAAGATAGAAAAGGAAGGCTATGGGGCTTTGAACTGGAAAGAATCGAAGGAATACCTTCGAGGAAAAAGATATTCTGAATCGCCAAGTGGCAGTATAGATCAATGGCATCCATTGCGTGGTAATTCCCAAGGCCCATCTGAGGTTGGGAAGGATGTTTCAGCAACAAAAGAGAGGGATTATGCGGAAGGATATGAGGCTACTGGGGAGAACAGAATTGATTCAAAAGGTGAGGATCAATTTAAAGAAAAAGATAGGAAAAGGAAAGATTTAAAGCACCGGGATTGGGGAGACAGAGATAAGGAAAGAAGTGACCGTAGGAGTAGTATGCAAGTTGGTAATAGCAGTAGTGATTACAAAGAATCAGCAAGGGAAGAGAGAGAATCAGAGAAGTGGGAGAGGGACAGGAAGGATCTTTCAAAAGACAAGGAGAAACTAAAAGAAAGGGAAAAGGATCATATTAAGAGAGAGCCATGGAATGGAGTTGAGAAAGAGGGTTTGCACAATGAGAAGGAGTTGGGAGAAGGATCTGTTAAAGTGCTGCTGCCAGAGCAGGAGAATTCAGCGATGGAGCAGAAAAAACAGAAAGAATTTGATAGCTGGAAAAATGTTGAGAAGGAAGCTAGAGATAGGAGGAGAGATAGAGAGGTTGATATGGAAGGAGATAGACCCGAAAAGCGCAGTAGGTGCTACGACAAAGAATCTGATGATGGATGTGCTGATGGTGAAGGTACTACAGAAAGGGAAAGGGAAGTTTTTAATTATGGAGTTCAACAGCGTAAGAGGATGCTCCGGCCAAGAGGCAGCCCTCAAGTGGGAAATCGTGAGCCCCGTTTTAGATCCCGACCTCAGGATAATGAAGGGTGTGTTTTATATTCTTATGCTTGTTGTTTAAATTCAAGTAAATTTAGATATCGATTTATATTGATAGAATGTTGGTTATTCCCTGATGTTCTACTTACCCTGTTACTGCTATAATATCTAATTTTGTCTTTACACATTTCGTCTTCTGTAGTTCTATTGCTGGGTGTTAATGTTTCCTCTCTATTTTCCTCTAAACTTAATTTTTCTTTTAAATTTTGTTGCATGAGTTTCTATTATGTAATGCTAGGGTATCATTAATGGGTTACAAGGTACAATATGTCCTATTCTTATTGAAATTAAAATTACAACTTGCCTTTCTGCCAACTACAAGATTTTATCAATAACTTTTCGTGTATTATCTGTGTAAATAATAGCTGTTACTGATACATATGGGTTTGGGAATGCAATCAGTTAGAACAATTTCTAAGAAAGGTTGTATTCATGTAATTATTATCCTTAATAACTTTGATTTTAGGTTTAACATTGTTGAGAGTGATGTATTAAGATTTTTTATTTTACACTCTTGAATCAATTACCATTGTCTGGTCTTATAATGCTAATATTCCTAGAATGGTAAGAGCAAGCACTTGGGTTGGACTATGACTGTGAGAAGTGCTACTTTGTGCAAAAAAATTCTTAATGGTAGGAACAACAAGTAGAAACAAATCCCAAAACGCCCTTCTAGGGGTCCTAAGGTGAGACCATTATTTTCCTCCTTTCTTCCCCATTCTTTTGAACTTCACTTCTATTCCCACCTCTAGTAAATTCTCTTACATTGTGAGTTCTGTGTTTTTAGGTTTACTGTTTTATGTTATTATATATGCTCAGAAAAATATAGAAATATCATGTATACGCCTTGGTGTATATTTTTGTCGTATAATAATAATTATGTGTTATTTGTTATATTGGGGGGCGGGGATACTGTATTCTGCAAGATAAGTTGTTGCAGAAGACGGTTTTTCGGGATCTCCAAAGGGTTTTTTTTTTGTCCTCCTAAGTTCATTGCTAATTAACTTTCTTAATCTCGGTTTTTTATAATAATATGTTATTTTCATATAGAAAGTACATCTTTAATATTCATAAAGATAATTTTACTTTTAATTATTTTATTCTTGGTGGTTAACTGCTTTGGGATTGCTCCAATTGCATGTTTTGTGGAGTTATTAATTAGACAGGAAATCCACATTCTCACTCTAGGCGAGTCGGAGCTTCATTTCTCTTTATCCCGTCAATTTTGCCTTACTGGCTACTGCAGAAATTTTTGCTAAGAACTCAAGGGTTTGTTATCAATTAAGTGACTCTCTCTGTCATGCATCTTTTGGGAATGTGATCTGATTTTGTACTTTCTAATGTTAATATCCTAACATATGCTCAACTAATGTATAAGTTATTGGTAAGCTTCCTAGTTCACATTTTTTTGGTCGGAATTATTAGCAAAAGAAGGTTCCTATTTTACATTTACATCGCTTCAGCCATTATTGAGACTATTGGAAATACTGAAATTATGATTTCCCCTTTCTATGCTGCTTTTTTTTTCCTATCTGTCTAATTACCATATAGGTTGAAGGGGTTAGCTGTAAGCTTCATTCAACACAATATCTGCACTTCTTGACCAATTGGCTCGAGTTAATAGGTTAATACTCATTATTAAATATTCAAGCATAAACTTCACTGAGATATATATATATATATTTTAAATGTATGATTATCATTTATACTAAATTTCCACCAGAAGTCCAAGTTACTACTAATAATCTTTCTTAAAATGTAATCTGTATGAATGTAAATGAATTTGGATGTAGGTTATGCCAGTGTACTTGCGTTTCTTGTTTGCCGAAACTGTTTTTTATTCTCTCTCTCTCTCTCTCTCGCTCTCTCTCGTTTTTTAGGTGGCTCATCACTCACTGATCTTATTTTCGCTTTCTTTGTTTTGCAGATCTCAAGGTAATCTATGAAATTCCGTTTTGTTCAGCTGGTACATTATTTGCTCATTTCGGTGGCAGAGATTTTCAACTTGGTGAAGTGATGCCATTCTAAAAGAATTACTTAGTTGACGCTGATATGTTTTAAGTTTTAACTATGTATGATGTGTGTGTATAAAAAATGTGCATTGGTATTAAAAGTTTGGCACACAGTGAGCTCTTCCTGCATGCTGGGAAGGTGGTGTAATTAATGTGGTTTTGCCTTAGCCTGGTGGGAGTCTAGGAGAAGCTTGATGCGATTGGAGCCCCAATATTAGAAAGAGAAAATGAATTCAAATCGGCCTTTGAACTTGAAATCTTCAGCTTGGAACTATTGAGATGTGACTTTTTCCCTGATTTGAAATTTGACCAATGGTTGGACTGAAGTCCCTCTATGATGAAGCAGGAAAATATTTGTTCACTGCATGGTTTTGCTTGCATAGATTATATACAATTTTTTCTCATCTTTCTTGTTTTGTGTAAAAAAAAATTATATATAGATTCTTTCATCTCTTGTTTTGTTTTCATAATAACTTATAGTGTGTGAAGTTTTGAACAATTGTTACGTGGTGTTATTGATGTGATTCAGTGATGAAGCAGAAATTTATTTGGTCACTGCATTGTTTGGAGTTGGATGATTTTTTTTTTTAATTTGGTCACTGCATGGTTTGGAGTTAGATGATTTTTTTTTTTTGGGTATCTGTTACATTTTAATTTTGCTCACGTTTCAGGTAAATCTGAAGTATCTTCCGTTGTTTACAAAGTTGGTGAATGCATGCAAGAACTGATAAAGCTATGGAAAGAATTTGAAGCATCACAAGCTGATAAGAATTGTGAAAGTTCTAAAAGCGGTCCCACTCTTGAAGTTAGGATACCTGCTGAGCATGTTACAGCTACAAATCGTCAAGTAAGCAAGCTACTTCATGTTAATCTGAAACGACTGGGCCTCTGTTAACATTTAGTATGTGATTTGTGTTTATGAAGTCTTTCCTCGTTTCTTTCTTTCCTTTTCTTTTTCTGGGTGTAAATATTTTGGATCTGACTTTATGCGTACGTCTTTAAATTTCTTTTAATCCATGGTATTAAGATCTTGATTGTCATATGTTTGAAATTTCTAAATTTTCCCTGTTTAAATCAATCATTTAAACCGTTGAATATTGTAATGAAAATCCAAAAATCCATAACATTCTATAATGTTGATGTTTTTTTTTTTTTTTGAGTATGCGACTGAAAAGGTAGGTGTTGAGCTAGCTCTCTTGGTTGGATTGATCGGCCAGTAAAAAGAAGCTACATCTTTTGTCCCATTTTTGGATGTTTTAATCTTTGTTATTGTTTTATTTGAATGATTACTTGGCCTCTTTTCCATGTATAATTAAGTTTCATTAGAAAGTTATGGCAACTTTACAAGTAGTGCATTTCACAGCAAATAATTATAGCTTTATACATATCATGTAGTCATGTTGTTAGCGTGGACTTGTATTGTCAGCACTGGCAGCTGTTATGCTATTACCATACTTCTCAGATCTTTAAGCTCATTATGTTCAGGTCAGAGGCGGCCAGCTATGGGGTACAGATATATACACAGATGACTCTGATCTTGTTGCTGGTATGTGATGCTTTGAATCAGAGTTAATTAATCTTCCTTGGACCTGTAATTCGTTGTATTTGAGAATGTATAAAATTTAATATTGATCTCGGCATCTTGTTTTCCAGTTCTTATGCACACTGGTTATTGCCGTCCCACTGCATCTCCACCTCCACCAGCTATTCAAGAGTTGTGTGCCACAATCCGAGTGCTACCTCCTCAAGATTGTGAGTTCAAATTTTCGTAATATGTAATTTCGTATATGCTAATATTTGAAAAATATGTTGTAGTTCCTTTTATCAACTTTGACACTGCAGAATATTTAGAGTTGAAAGTGTTAAGCACTTAAGCTTGTTGGATTTTACTCTTTTTAAAAAAAATAATAATAATCTGAGTTCAGTTGGTGTATTGCAATATTAGAATGTGGGGTATTCGGCTAAAATTATTATACAGTGTAGCGAGTGGGAATACATGTGATGCTTTCATGAGTTTGGAGGTTGAGTCATAATTAGTATAAAGAATGTGTGTGCCTTTTAGATATAAAGAAAGTGTTAAGCACTTAAGCTTGTTGGGTTTTACTCTAGTTTTTTTTAAAATAATAATTTAAGTTCAGTTGGTGTATTGCAATATTAGAACGTTGTATTCAGCTAAAATTATTATACAGTGTAGTGACAGAGAATACATGTGATGCTTTCATGAGTTTGGAGGTTGAGTCATAATTAGTATAAAGAATGTGTGTGCTTTTTAGATATTATTAGGCTTTTTTTCTCTCTAGGAAGCTGAAATATTTATTAGGCTTTGATAAATGAGAATTTTTAGTGTGTTGATTCAGTGCAGGTGTCTTTCTCCTCTACTCTGCTCTCCATTCATTGTCTCTCTCTACATCCTTTGTTTTTCTTGCATTCGCATATTCTTGATCTTTATTATCTGCTTTCTCTTTCCTCGTTTGCTGCTTGGCTGTGCTCTTTAATTGCTTCTCAATTGTCCTAGTTTCCTTATAAACTTTGTAAACCTACTATCATTACCCAACCTCTTTCCTCCAGATGTCACCCAACCTTAGCACCCCTGAATATTGGAATGCTCTGATCCTGTTTATGGATACAGTAACTTACTGAAAAATCTGTTTTTTTTAACCCTTGAGTTGGGACACATGTCCCAATATATTGAATAATTTTTATGTGGAGTATTTAAGAGCAGTGTTATAGTAAACAATAGGCGCTAGTCGGACGGTAGGCCAGCGCCTAGCGACTAGGCGGACTAGATGCCGCCTAGACGGCAATTTTTTTTTTTAATTTTTTGGCTTTTATTTCTTGCTTTGTCTTTTTAAAAAAAAAAATATTTTTCGTTTTATTATTTTACATCATTTACACCAACCAAGAATCATTAATAATAGGTGACTCCACATTACTTAGTGTGTGTCCTTAGTATGGGATTACTTCCCTAATATATATTTTTTTTCTACCATTTTTATTATTGCTTCCCAGCTGGACTCCACACCCCACATTACTTATTTTGTCTTTTACTCTTATATTCTCTCTTCTCTCTCTCGAAATTTGATCCTCACTCTCTCAGATTAATTTTTGCTTCTCTCTGTTCTTTAACATTTTCCGGTCTTCGTTTGATCTTGATATCTTCTTTTATTTTTTCCCTTAATTTCTTCTTCTTTCTCAGTTTTTCTTTCTCAATTTACAATTTTCCAATAAATTCTCTCTTCTCTCTCTCTCTCGATCTAATCCTCTCTTTCTCAATCTATAATTTTCTTTCTCTGTTCTTTGTTCTCCTGAAGCTTCTGGTTGGAGTGATGACTGTCCATTCGCTGCCGGCAGCGAACAACGGTGACGGTGATGTTTGGAATGACTAGACGGAGTCAACGATTTTGACTCCGCATAGCCCTATTTTTCGGCCAAATCGATCGATTTTTCTGTTTAATCGGACGATTTTTCAGGCAATATCTGCTGATTTTCCTTCCGACCGTCTAATATGTCCGATTTGGCTGAAACGGAACGGCTGACGTCCGCCTAGCGTATAGGCGGCCGACTTTTCCGATTTTTCGAACACCGTTTAAGAGTGCTGTACAGCTTCTTGATAAAATTACTTGTAAATATTGATAGTTATTTTACTTTCTATGATTTTATAGCTAAACGTTCTGTTGTAGTTTGTATAACATTAGAAATGTACAAATGAACACATATATAACCGTGTCTTTGTGTCTAGATTTTTCGTAGTTACCATGTCAAACACTCCATGTTTATAAGTATTGGAAATGGAGTGTTGAGGATAGTTGTCAGTAATATATGCTTTTAGACAGAAGCAACTTTATGTCCTTTTTTGCTATTGATTTTAGCCCTTTGACTGTTACTTCCAGTTAGTTAATGTTGAGAAGCAATGTGCTGCTATATTTATTTGTATCTTCTTTTTAATATTTTCTAGTTGGCTTTACCGTTAATAATTGAGTAGGCATTGTGGACCTGGGCAGACGACAGAAACATATTCTGAAACTTTCTAGTTGCATTTCATGGCTATCCTATTATTAGTAATGCATGCTCTCGTCTTTCCTGTTTGCGGTTCAGCAATTTTTGTTATAACTCATGCTTTTCTTTGTGTTGTCCTCCACCTCAAACTTTTGTTATAGGTTACACATCTGAACAAAGAAATAATGTCCGTTCACGTGCATGGGGAGCTGGAAGTGGTTGTAGTTACCGTGTCGAGAGGTGCTGCGTTGTGAAGGTGACAAGCACCTTGGTTATCTATGCATTTTCTGCAGCAGATATATAATTAATTATGTGTTAGAGATCTGATGGTTGTATAATTTTTGAAGTTTTTACAAGTCTTTATTATATTTCTCTAGATTCTAGTTTTATTGGACTCTAAATACTTGATTAATATTATTAATCTTTACTAAGAGTCCTATTATTATTATATTATTAATCTATAGTAACAGCTGTCAATGTGCAGAATCAGTAAGACGTTTTATTTTTTCGCATGTCGATTGTCATACGTGTGTGTATTTTAATTGCAGAAAGGAGGCGGAACCATTGATCTGGAGCCTTGTCTTACACACTCGTCTACAGTGGAGCCTACCCTTGCTCCCGTGGCAGTTGAAAGGACAATGACCACAAGAGCTGCAGCTTCGGTATGGCATGACATTTTTTTGTTAAATTAACTTTTGGATTTATGTTTGTGGTTGTCTTTATTATCCTCATTCTTATGCAAGTCTTTCATGAAGCTGCACTTTGGAAACCCTTCATATTGACTTTTGATATATTGAACTTGTAAAACATTTGACTTAGTGGACTCTCAAAATCCATTTAGCATGCTGCAAGTGACAAGCCATCTGGCGTAAACGAAGCAACTGTTTAAAATTTATATTGGAATTTGGTTGTGGTTTCAAAAAGTGGAATTATTTGGTACTGTTTTTTGTTTGGGAATAGCATTGTGAAGAAAGACGTTGAAAATAGGGGGCAGATTGTCTAAATACAGATCATATAGTGTTGAGAAATGTAAGGATAAAATGGTGTGCAATTGTGATCCAATAGTGGACATTTGAAGTATATATCCCCTCTAGTCTTATCCTTGCGGTTTTATCTTTTATGTGAGCTGATTAGAGGGTGATACGTGCCCTTTGAATACAGAGAGATTTGAATGCTGACCTGGAGCAAGAGCAGTACTAGGTGGGGTGGGGTGGGTGTAGCCTGCTTAAGGTTTTGTAGTAAAAGGCAACACAGCCGCACCTGAATTCGTCTCCACCAAGGCTGCTTAAGAGCACACTCATGACATTTTGAAGAAAGATGTTGAAAATAGGGGGCAGATTGTGTAAATACAGATGGTAGAGTGTTGGGAAATGTGAGGATAAAATGTGAGCAATTGTGATCCAATAGTTGAAATTTGAGGTATATACCCCCTGCCCTCCCTCTAGTCTATTGTGACTGTTTTGTCTTGATCCAAGTTTCACTTAGGTCCAGATGTGTTTTATCATCAATTCATGACTCCAGGCTTCACCAATGACATCATAGCCAGGATTGAGAGTGGGGGATACGGTCACATTGTACTACTGTAGACATTTTTTACTGGTGAATGATCAAAAAATAACAAGGCTATATATCCTGAAATAATGTTGGAAGATTTATGTCTCTGATCTCTGGAGGAGGATTCCTCAAAACACCAAAACTTTTTTTTTTTCCTTCCCTCAAATTTATTGTTGCCTCTCTTGTGTTCTATCTTATTCACCAATTTTACCCCTAATTTTCCAATTTCCCCCATTATTTGCTAAATTCTGAATCGATTCAGGTTAACCCACTAGCAGTATGATCATCTGGTGACAGACATCTATAATTCAAGCCAGGTTTTTGCAATAAGGTTAGATTGCACATGCCTTTTCTGGTTAATTGAGTATAGAGAATGAGGCTTGTTAAATCCAGCTGCCAATTATAGATTCAGTTAGGCCTCCAAATTAGTTTGATTGAGTAATTGTTGGGTGATTGATTCTTTATTGGTTCTACTTTCTTTTTCTTCTCTAGGCCTTTTTACTATAAAGTCAATGTACCTTTGGCTTTGGTTGAATATACGACTCTAAATTTTATCTTCCTCTCATTTCTTTGTATGGTTTTTATGCTCTCTGAACAAGGCTAAATATAACGAGGATAAATGTTGAAGGTTGATTTCTCATATTCAGGTGGATTCCTAAAGCACCAAAAGTTTTTGGTGTCTTTTATTCTTCCAAGACTACTGATCCCTCTATTATCTTCTATAATTTCTTCTTCTATTCAATCCCTGTTTTTCCTCTCCATCTGTCTTTTCAAAATCCTGATTCCATTTGGGTGCACCATGAGAAGTGTGATCAGATGATGGACATTTGTAATTTCCTCAAGTTCTCCTGTTTTGCAACTTCAGTATGGGGTGTGAACTTTAAAGGTTTTTCTGAAGGTATTTAGTAAAATTATATGTTAGTAGTGGAAATAAAAATTTTATTTGATAATCGACCATACATTGGCCATATTGTTGTATAGTTTTTTGTAAATTTGCATGAATTGTAAGAATATGCTTGTAGTTAGATATGTGTTTGCTTATACTTTCAATCAATAATTTGAGTTACTGTTGTCATATATACTCTATGGGATACAATTTAGTAATTATATTAGAGGCTTCCTTATCTTGGAGGTGGAAATGACTTAGGTTGTTGGAAAAAGAACTTTGCACAACTAAGTTGAGGACATAATGGATGATAGCTGGTCTACGTCTTAACTCTACTGATTTCATGCTTTCTAAATTTTTTTGTAAAGTTCTAATTATTATGTCTGTTGGTAAAATAATTAAGATACAAGTTATACTTATGGTACGATGGCGTTATCGAACATCTAATGTTTTTCTTTTCGATGCTATCATTTATAGTTAGATTAGATGCAACACTTTTGTTATTTAAATATTGTTTGTGTTTCTTCACATAATTGCAATTGACTTTTAAAATTTGATTTTTCAGATTACTGTCATAATTATCAGACTGAATTATTATGTTCTCATTGCCGTCAACTTCAAAGGAAAATTATGTTTTGGACCACGTTTTTTTTTATATCAGTATGTTCGAGTGTGGCACACTTGTGTGACTGCGTGCTTTCTGTGTTCTAAATAACAATCTTAACTGATAGCTTTCACTCTTTAGAATGCATTGCGTCAACAAAGGTTTGTGCGAGAAGTGACAATACAGTACAACCTCTGCAATGAACCCTGGTACTTTTAACTCCTTTTGACATTTTCTTGCATTTATGTATTTGTATTTTCATGAGGGATAAGTATATTCTTGGAAATGGTTACTGATCGTCATTGTGCATGAAGAGGTAGCTGCCGACATGCTTATTGATGTGTTTGTATTAGTGATGCTTCTGTGATACTAGGATTATTCCAAAGATTTCCAATTCCCTTTGTATCCCTTTTTGATTATAGGATGATTTCTATTCTGTTTTGATATGTTAATGCTCCATGAACAGTGTTTTTTCTTCCTCCACACACTGGATTAATAACCTATTCCCGAGAAATGAAAGCTGGTTACCATTCAATTATATTCTCTTGATTTTGATGCAGCATTAGGATTGTGTTTTCTTTCTGCTTGTGCATTTGATAAATGTGAACTAGTAACCCATCCTTTGGCCTAAACTGACAAGTAGATAACATCACAGTTAGTATTCATTTATCACTCAGTGATGCAATGGTCTTGTATATATTTCTTTATGTTCTAGTTTGTTTCTGTTACTGTATAATTTCGTTTCTTCTATTCTCTTATGTATTATACCTTTTTATCCCATTAATACTGAAGTGTTTTGCTGTGCTAATTTATTTTGAATGTTTGCAAACTCTTTCAGGATTAAGTACAGTATAAGTATTGTTGCTGATAGAGGTCTGAAAAAGCCCCTTTATACGTCTGCACGTTTGAAAAAGGGAGAAGTTCTGTATTTAGAAACACATTCATGCAGGTATCCCTTATATCTTCTTCCTGATTCTTTACCAGCTTGATTGTTTGTCATTAGGTTTTAGGATACGTAACACCTTGTTTTGATTTTGTATCAGTCACTATTGCTTCTTTATTTTGCATTTTATTTATGTTATTTTTCTTTAGCCTTTTCATTAATATCGTATCAAATTATGGAAAACAAAGTCTATTACTTATTTGTAACATCAGATGATTCTTTGAAACAACAATCTTAGACTCTTAGTAAGACATTTTTTCAGTTTAGACTTTTTGGCTTGTTCATACCTTGAGAAGCTGGGTTTTAGATTTAAGACGAGGAGACAATCAGGTAAATGCCAAGTTGAAGGAATAAGCTAGGTTTTATTTTATTAACATTTTAAATTTTTAGGCATAACGTTCTGCATTCTGCTCATTCTATTCATTCTATTTAGTCTTTAATTGCAAGTGCATTTTACACTTCATATCTTCCCATTACGGAAATGATTGCACATATTTCTCTTGCTGTTTGTGTATTTATGAACTGATATATAGTTACACCATACAGTTTCGTCATGGATTCTCTGTAACTTCTGGAAGTATGTGTGACAACTTGCCGGTGCTTTTATTTTCTAATATTTTGAAGTATTATCTGAAGGTATGAACTCTGCTTTACCGGAGAGAAGATGGTCAAAGCTATGCCAGCATCTCAGTCACATGATGCAGATACAGATAAGTCTCAAAATCACCATGCACACTCCCTAAATGGTGAAAAGAATGATGGTGATAATGTTATGATTGACGTTTTTCGTTGGGCTCGCTGTAAGAAACCCCTGCCCCAGAAAGTAATGCGTTCTATTGGGATCCCACTACCTCTTGAACATGTGGAGGTACTTGATTTCAGCATATTCTCTTTCAATATCATTCTTGCTTAGAACTTTATATAATGCTGCTTCTTTAGAACTTGGAAGGTTCTCCAGAGCTGCTAGAAAGTAGAAAGTCTTTATTTTTTAGTTTTGCATTTTTTGATTTTACTTGGTTATTATGCAAAGCTGCTGTGCCCATCTCTGCCAATACCACATCGGATGATATGTGAGGCTTAGCCACCTATTTAAATCGCTCCCATCATTGCTAATACCACATCGGATGACATGTGGGGCTTAGCCACCTAATTAAATCGCTCCTTTTATGTCTTATCTAGTTAAACCGCTGTCTGGGAAACACCCGCTTGCACATGCATATCTCTTGCATAAGATGCTTTCAGGGGTGGCCCACCCAGGGTTTTTTTTTTCATTCTCCCCACCCTACCTAGTACCCACACACACAAACACAAACGGCTCCTTGTATGTGTGCTTCACGATTCAATGAAGGATTTCTTATAAATGCATAGGTGGGTCTATTCTGGAATATAACTGACTTATACTTAATGTTTGTTAAGCTGAAACTGAAAATGTAGAAAGTTTTACAGTCAAAATTATGTGTGTGAAGGATTTGAATTCATAAAAAGTGGTCTGTAAGTTGAGGAAAACCTGAATGAGAAAGGAGTTGAATTAAATCATTAATTAAAAGTGGTCTGCAAATTAAGGAAATCCAGAATGAGATTTCTCCAAGCCGACCTCTTTAGCTAATAATTATATCAGAGATTTAGAGCAGTCAAAAATGCATGACCGATTCCCATTAACTGCTACAGTATGATAGTAGTAACTTTGAATCATAAAGCAGAATTCAAGAAATGGGAGATTCAGCTATTCAGGAACTTTTAACAAATATTGCACTTTGGCACTTTGCTATCTGGCATTTCTAAATGTGTCATAGATCCTCACTATCATAAAGTTTTGTTTTTGTTTTATTTTCTGGGGGATGCTTCTCTAATTGGGACAATGAAATTATATGCAATATATGTTTTGACATGGGGAGGTTAACTTGTTTTAACTATCATGTTTATTTCGAAGAAAATACGTGTTTGATCTCAGTTATCTTTTATGCAAGAAAAAAAAAACCCATTTGGTGCTTCTGCATGGTAGGTTAATTATTTGTTAGAAAAAGAAAAGATGCCACTCGTTGAATTTGTATGTGTTATTCTTGAACAGGTAATAGAAGAGAATATTGACTGGGAGGAGGTGCAGTGGTCACAAACTGGCGTTTGGATAGCGGGCAAAGAATACACCCTTGCTCGGGTGCATTTTTTATCTTTGAATTAATAATTTAGTTGTGTCAACATGTATTATGTACATCTGTTATCTTTATTTCATATACAAAACAAATAATGCAATTGTTGAATTTAGATGTGTTATTTCCTTTTTAATGGTAAAATCAGCAAATTTTCGACTGTAATTGGGACTTCTTTTTTATTTTTTGCTTTATTTGGACGTTCCTTCTCTACTGATTCAAATTAACCAAGAAAGTATATTCTGTGGTCAATTGGGCGCTCATACTGTTTTACTGATACGGTCTGGATAATAAATTTAAATGATGGTTAATTGTTTTTCTTTTGGGTTAAGCCCGAGTAAGGGATTTTCACAGTAACATAAAAGACTAAGGGGTCTGTTTTTTTATTCGAAAACCTAACAGTTTTGAATTTTTCAGAAGACTGAATAGGGATTGGAATTTGAATCTAAATGATATTTTTTTTTCTCACAAAATATATAATTTTATATTTACACCCATAGTAATTAAAAGAAGTAATTTATCATGTACTGTTTTTTATAACATTCTATATGTTTTTCAAAAAACAAAGTTTAATTTAACAAAATAAAAAATTCATCCAAGAATATAATTTTATATGTTTCGTAAACAAAGTTTAAGTTCAATTTATTGTCACAAGAAAAAGTTCAAGTTCTACTTTGTATGTTGTCCATTTGTTGGGTGTATATAATTCATGAAACCATTTTTTTTTGGTTTCTTGAATCATATGTACCGGAAACCAAATTAAAAAAAGGTTATTGAATTTTTTATATACAATTATTCTATAACATCTTCAAGCTATGAAATATAATCAATATGATAGAGAAATTTATTAAGCATTGTATTAATAGTTAGATAAAAAAAATAAAATAAGGAGTTCTTAAAGAGATTTGGTAAGAGAGAAATTCAATTGTTCAAACCTTGAAATTTTTTAATACGATAAGTAATTGGAGTTTTTTTTTTCTTTTCTAAAACCGGTTTAAAATAAGAAATTTGTTAAAATAAAAATAAAAATTATACCGTATCAAATTAAGATAAATTTAGAAATACATATTCTTTGGGCGGATAGACTTGGAAGATAATATTTTAGCTGTAATCCAAAGTCAGGATTTCTGACCTTTTATTTTAAATTAGTTTTTGATATTTTAAAGTTGTTTGATCACATAAAAAAATAAACAAAACACCTTAATGAGTTTAATTCAGACCCGTTAAGTTTTAAGTAAAAAGACAAACAACCCCTAAAAGTGTTTGAAGCATTATAATCGACTTTAGAAATATTCCGATTGCGTTTGATATGTACAATAATCTTAGACTAATATATATATATATACGAAAATTTTCACATAAGTGCACATTGATGGAATTATATAAGGAAACTGAATGTGAATCACTCATTTTACATACCTTGATTTGTCATGTATGCACTTGTTAGAATTTTTTTATAAACGAGTGACTCACGTTCAATATTTTTATACAATTCTATCGATGTGATCTGATAGGAATTATATATATTATATCCATCTGAGGTGACAATGATTCGAATTTGACATATTATCAGATTAAATGAGTGTTTTCACCGTTATCAATTATGATTCTAACGATTGACAAGATGATGTTGGTTAAATTGTATCTCCTTATGTTGTGACTTCGAGTCATATCCTCTCTCCTAATTTCGAATTATTATAATATTTCAAAATAAAAATTTGCAATTCTGGCTCTGAACTTTGGCAATATAAATCTTGTCATAATTAATGTAATTGTACACCTTACATTTTAAATTTCAAAAAATCATAACAAATTATAAAATTTAAATAAGTTCTAAACACAAATAGAAATAAAATCATTTTAAAGTTTGAAATAAAAATATATTCTTAAATAATTGCACGAGCTCTCAATTTTCTCAATATTCATTGGTGTAAAACAAAATAAATTGGTTTGATATAAATCGAGTCATTTTGGTATTTTGACGGATTTAATAGATGTGATGGATTTTCATTGGGAAATTCAAGATTTTATAAGATTCAATGGATTTCAGAATTAGAATCCAATCTGATGTACTCAAATCTAATGGATCGAATCGGATCCGATTGGATCATACACAATCCTATAATAATTTTTCTTTTATTAATTTTCCTCTTTAAAAAAACAATATATTTTACGTAGTTGTTATAAATTTGGAATTGAGAACGTTTCCCTCTTTTGAAACGACAAAGAAAACCTTAAACCCTAGAATTTCATTTTCCGCAATACACAATATCTACTCTTTAATTGTGAGTTCTGTTTTACTTTTCTCTGCTATTTCTAATAATTTTCATATATATGCTATAAGTTTGTCAACAGTCTATCTCTCGTTTTGGGTGTTCTCGCTCTTGTACATTCATTGATTCTCTTCATATAATTGTTTTTTCAATTGTTTGGGTTTCTCTAACTGTTGTGTTTAAATCTTGTAGAATTATATCAACCGAGTAAGAAATTGACTCAATTTTTTTTTGTTTTGATCTGATTGTATTCACTACCATGTTTATGTTTTAATGTTTGAATCTTTGAAGTTTAGGAGTTGTAGTCAAAATCAAAGGTGGTGAGGAATATAAAGTAGATACAGTGCCAATCTGTAATTTGTATATATTTGTAGTTTCATAGGATCTGAAATCTAAAGGAACCTTCTCTAGCCTTAGAGAAAATGTATAATTCTGAACACCAATGATGGAAGCATGAAACAAATCACTGTAAATATGATTCGGTAAGAGGATAAAACCATATTATATAAAGTTAGTAATGAATGAACCTTGGCTACCCGGGCGATTACATTAGCTAATAATGTTTGCCCGGCAATGGTGATTATCTATCTAAATAAAATGTGTTAATTATTCGTTTTCGTTTCTCTAAGTAATTGATAATATTTGTAGTAACCTTCTCTTTGAGTCTTAGCTTTCAGTATTTCGAAGTTGTGTGATGATTCATGACTATATTTTCTGCCAATGTGGTTGCCTTTGTGTTACCATTACTTTTGCTTTTTAATCCCTAATGTTTATGGGTGTTTTAATTGAAATTTTATAATTTATGGGAATTAAGTGATTAAGGGCTTTAATTTTAATTCTTGAATGAAGACAGTTGGAATCAAAAGTTCAAAATTGTTGATATGTATTGAAAATTAAAGCATGTCTATTGATTTTAGTGCACAAATGAATTATGTCGATGAGGATGGTACTTCGGGCTCGGGGGATGATACAAACATGTTAGATGGACACAGCAAGCGTCAGCCTGTGACACCATCAAGTTCTGGTCGTCGCAAGAGAAGTCGCAAAACTGCTGGTGATGCCATTGTGGATGCTATGCTGGAAATAGCTGCCGCTTCAAAAATGAGGGCAGCAGCAATTATGAAGAATGAGGAGAGATTTTCAATAAGCAGATGCATTAAAGTTTTGGATGAGATGCAAGGTGTTGATCAACGAATTTACTTTCTTGCCTTGGACTTATTTGAGAACCCAAATGCCAGGGAAATCTTTATATCTCTTAAGAGTGAGAAACGGTTGCTATGGTTGCAGGGCAAGTGTAGTGTTTCCTCTGGTTGAATAGTTCAACTAACGTAATCAGCTGTGTACTTTTTTAGTTCTGAACCTGTGGCCATGGTCTATGTGATCATTGTACTGCAGAGGAATGTGATCATTGTACTGCAGAGGAACTCTTACAATTGTAATTAGTTGACTGTTTTTGATGGCTGTTTCATTAGCTTAATGATTTAAAATGATAATTAGAGGTTCCGCTTTTCATTTCTCTGTTTACTATTTCCTTTTTTTGTTGTTGTTGATATACAATTTCATATTTCTCATTTTTAAAGCACAAAAGTTTTATTACATTACTTTTAAGGAGTGACCTCTTGTTTACCCGTTGTTTATATCATTATTTAGTTTCGCTTTGTTATATATGCTGCATTTAACTCTATTTCTACAGATACATCAGCCAGCATGGATGATTTTGACATAGAATTGGATGAGATGGAATTAGTTGCGGCGGCTGCTGGCTACTACTGTTATAATAGTATAACTAAGCGGCCTCAACGAGGTAGGTCACTTAGTGGAAATGGATTTATGACTCAAGTGCTGGAAGGACATGATGATGTGTGTCGGGAAATGTTTCGGATGGATAAACATATATTTCACAAACTATGTGACATACTTCGGCAGAGAGGCATGCTACGCGATACTTCTGGTGTTATGATAGAGGAGCAGCTTGCAATATTTCTAAATATTGTGGGTCATAATGAGCGTAATAGAGTAATCCAAGAGCGGTTTCAGCATTCAGGTGAAACCATCAGCCGGTATTTCAATAATGTGCTGAAGGCAATCAAGTCCCTCTCACGTGAATTCTTACAGCCTACGCCTTTCAGAACTCCTGCAGAAATTCTCAATAGTAAAAGATTTGATCCATATTTTAAGGTTTACATCGACACTTGTTTTATTTTATTTTTCCCACTGCAGCTTATGTTCATTATATTCATCCATCTCACCTATAATTATTTCCATCCAGGATTGTATTGGGGTTGTAGATGGCATGCACATCCCTGCACATGTCCCAGCAAAAGATCAATCTCAATTTCGCAATAAGAAAGGCTTATTATCACAAAATGTGTTGGCAGCTTGTACTTTTGACCTACAGTTCATATTTGTTTACCCGGGCTGGGAAGGCTCTGCCCCAGATTCACGTGTCCTCAGAGCTGTTCTAGATGATCCAAATCAGAAATTCCCTCAGATTCCTGAAGGTTCTCCCCAAATATAAATATACAGAAGCATGCAATTTCTTGTATATAAACTTTTCATATATTTCTCAATTCTTATTATATAACATATGATAGATATGAAAGCTCTACTTATGCATTAAGTCTTCAATGTTTCAGGTAAGTATTACCTCGTTGACATGGGCTATGCAAACACTCAAGGATTTATTGCTCCATATGTAGGAGTCCGGTCTCACCTGCATGAATTCATAGGTGCTAATCAATTGCCTAGAAATGCTAAGGAACTTTTCAATCATCGGCATTCATCTCTAAGAAATGTGATTCAGAGGTGTTTCGATGTGTTGAAAACTCGATTTCCTATTCTAAAAGTCGCCCCTCAGTATGCATTTCATATACAAAGGGATATAGTTATAGCATCGTGTGTTCTTCATAATTTCATCCTGCGTGAGGAAAGAAATGATTGGTTGTTTAGTGCCATTGAGGGGGTGGTAGCTGAAGAGTTGCCTGATTTTGATGATCAACTTGACATGCAGTTAGCTTGTTCAATGCAGGAGCAAATCGCATCAGCATCACGTGATTCAATTGCAACGGGTATGTGGAACGACTTTATAAACAAATGGGATGAATGGTGATTGCTGATGCTGTATAGATTTTTATAATCTTAAATTTGGTATATATTCCTTCACACACCACAAAGCCTAATGTTTCTATTGTGATGGGGAAAGTACCTTTGACGCAGATTTTGTGAAGGAATTGCAAAATTTTTGGGATGAATTATTGCTATGTTGTTTTTGTCATCTTTCAGTGCTTATCTGGAAACTAAAAATTTAAGCTAGCATTCCAGTTTGATGATCCTATTCATGGTTTAAGAGTTTGCTTTAATGATTAAGATACAGTTTATAACTTGAGATTAAAGTCAGCAATAGAGATGTCAATTTCCAGGCAGATTGATGATGTTCATTTGTTGTTGAAGATCGTAAAGGTGTTTTGTGTTGAATAGGTTACAATAAAACGAGTCAAGTCGGTGCTTGGAGTGAAGTGTTTGTGTTCTACAGTCATTTTCACAATATTTGTGCTCCACTCTCATTTTCAGTCTTGAAGATGTAATCATGTAAAGAAGAAATGTCTTGGATATAGTCTTCATTAGGGATGGTAACGGGTCGGATTGGATTAGAGGTGTCCTATACCCGAAACCCAATTTATACGAGTTGCTCCAAATCTAAACGTGTCCTGAACGTTTTCCGTTCCAAACCCGACCTGAAATGACGAGGGGTGACCCTATGCCCGACCCGACCTGAAATGACATTTTTTTTTTCTAAAAATAAATAAATCTCAAACCTCTAAATATATAAATTATTTTACCATACAATTCAATTTTAATACATGGACATAAATTTTAACATTGAATTAAATTTTAAAATATATTTAAATTAAAAAATATTATATAAATATATTCAATTTTTTTCATTTTTGATTGCAAGTTTAAATATACATTTAAATACAAACATACCCTATAGAAAAATATTTTAACATACACTTGAACTTCATATATAAAATTAAATTTATAATTAATACATCTAAGTTTAATAAACTTTAAATTCAAACTTAAAATGCAATTAGATAAAAAAACAAAGAGATCATAGATTTGTATTTCTCTTTATATTTTTATATTTTTAAAAATAATTATATAAATACCAGGTTAAACGGGTCAGGACGGGATATAAGAGGTTGACCTATACTTTACCTGATAAAAAATCAGGTCAAAAAAGTTTAACCCATACCCGATTGGAGCCCTATTTTAAGTACTCCAAACCCGTCCCTATTCTTCATATTTAGAGAAAATAACACTAGACACCATTAATTGGTGGGTGAAGTCTAAAAAAAACCATTGACCGTTTAAATTGTTTAAAAATCATCATTTTGACAAAACATTGTTCCAAAACCATCTTTTTGATAAAATAATATTTATCGGCAATCAAATTCAGTTAAAATCTAACAGAAAGTTATTGTTATTTGTGATATGGCACCCATAGAAAATTTTATGGGCAATATTATTTGTATTTTGTTTATTTGATTATATATAAAAATTAATGATTCGATTAATTTATTTTTTTAATGGGTAATATTTCCTGTTTATGGGTGACATTAAACTTATTATTATTCCCTGATTAATTTCTTGATTAATTTGAGGTGACATCAAATTTACTTCATGATTAATTTATTATTTAATTATATATATAGTAATGATTTCATCATAAGAATTTTATGGACAATATTTCTTATTTTATAAAGTAATCATGATATTTTTTTTTTAAAATACAGGTAAAAAAAAACAGTTTAAAACCGATTAAAAATCAGTTAAAAACCGGTGCAAAACATATTTTACTAATTTTTGACCCATATTCTAACAGACTATAATATAAACAAACCGACTTTAAACAATTAATGGACAAAGTGACAACAATTGATACATTCTTTCTATGAAATGACTAATTTGAATCATTTTGAAAAATTAATGGTTATTTAGAGACTTCCTCACTAAATCAGTGACTTTAGATATCACTGACCCTCATATTTATTATGTCTAGAGCAGAAAAATGAGAAGCAAGAAGAGTGTAGGAGGTAAATTTTTCAGACTAAAAGTCTTATCATCAATGGCGTAGCCAGGAATTATTGGGCGGGGTGGGGGTTAAAAATTTAGTAGGGGAGACTAGAGTCTTACCCTTCAAAATGAAATGCCATAAGAAAATGTAAACCGAAAATAAATAATAAAAACATAAAAATTACCTATAATACAAGTGCATCACTATTCCGTTTGAGCGATACCCTACGAGGACCCACATCACAGAATTCATCAATTATCATATTTGGATCAATGGTATCAGAAACTTCATCAAGTGAATTTTTTTACCTTAACTGTTGCTTGTTATCAATTTGGAACTCCAGTCGTCCTCTTGAGAAAAAAAAAACAAAAAGAATGAAGGAAAAAAGGTTTTGGATGAGTTTTTTTTATTTATTAATTGTTATTGCTTAATTAGTGCCTTAGTGTCTGACATATAAGGCCTAGTTTGGTATTGCTTCTCCAGCTGCTTTTGGGGTCAAAAGTGATTCCGGACCAAAGACAAGGTGTTTGGTAAAATCGTGGGGAAGTGCTTTTGGTCACTTTTATCTTCACCCAATTGAGTTTTGGAGAAGCTACAAATACATGCTTTTGGATTTTGGTTTATGCTTTTAGAAAACGCGCTACAGTAATATTAAATAAAATTTTGTGAACTTTTCAATTTTGTTCTTACCTTTAAAAAAATTTACCAAATAAATTTTGGCTTATATTATTGTACAAAAAAATTATTGCCATAACTGTATAAAAAAAATCCACTAATTAATTCAATAAAGTAGAATAAAAAAGAAATAAAGAAATGAAGTAGATTAAAAAAGGAAATAAATAAATAAATAAATAAATAAATGAGGCTAATTAATTCAATTAAGTAAAATAAAAAATGAGGCTAATTAATTCAATAAAATAACATAATTATATAACACTTAACCCTAAACAAAAATAAACAAAAATAATATAAAGTATAACACATTAGCATCATTTAGATGTCATGTTCTTTTAGTAATTTTATACATTCATAATATTTTTTACTTCAGTTTACCAAAAACATTGAAATTGCTTTTAGTTCTCACAGCACTTTTGAAAATCAGTTTAACAAATGCTCAGCTGATCATTTCCATAGATATTCTAAAAGCACTTCTCTCCACAACACATCAATATCAAACTGGACCTAAGACCGAGTATTTGACATGAGATTTGATAAGTTATTACCTATTAGTAGGTCTTTATCTGGTTACATCCTTTGACCTTTATATACATACATATATATATATATATATATATATATATATATATATATATATTTGACAATTGAGACCGGGCTACAACCCGGTGTAGCCTCTATCTGGCTACGCCCCTGCTTATCATCATTCAAATCAAACTTTAATTCTTGAGTTGATTAAGTTCACATTATTGGCTTTAAACATCTTAATTTAAACAAAATGAAAACAAAAAGTTAAAATAGGTGACTAAGAAGATAATTCAGATAATAATAGAATCTATACAAATTGTCAAAAGGTAAACAATAAAAGCTATTCTTTTGTTTTTGTGGTGACATGATCTTAAATTATTACTGGCTTCTTTGAATATTCTTGTTAACTTCTAAGGACACTAATCTTTGTTCATTTAGTGTCTACCTGTCCATATTATATTAAGCTTCTTCATAAAAATTTGGGTCTTCTTCTAATTACTATTCTGGGTTATGCCTAGAATTTGGAATTTATGAGCCACAACTAAAATTATAATATTACTGATTTAATGACATATATTCCGGACTTCTTTACAGTTAGATTAACTGGTTGGAAAATTAAAATCCGTGAGAAGATTTTAATTCATCAAATCGCATATTCACATTATTTTAGTTAAAACTTAAAAGTAAAGTTTCTCTTGAATTGATAAATTAATAAAGTAATTTAAGGCGTATTAAACATGGTATTCTGGGTTGCAAATACTTGCAATCCAATTCGAATACTATCCCACATCGAAAGTCCAGAGAAAGAAAGCACGCTTTATATTACTACAGGTGCTGCATAGCCATCACGACCTTACTTGAACAGGATCTGTTCTATAGGCTCGTACATCTGTATCCTTGAGTTCTAAGGAGACAGGATATCATGTCTGGTGGATGAATCATGACCGTGTGATCGGAGCGTGATTATTGGTCTCACCCATCTTTGGATGAGTGGCGCTGCAGAGGATCGTTCTCAGTCAGGCTCTCTGTCTGTGTTGGTTTCACGGTTGACTGACAGACCCAAATTATTTTCACCAATGCCGTCATTTTTTTTCTTCTATCCAATACAATTATACAAATGTGTAATTTTTATCCTTGAAAATAAAACTTTGAAATACCCAATAAATGTTGTGAAGAAAAAAATATATACGAGGATAATCTCTGGTTAATCTCACATCAAATGATCGTCTATACAATAGATCAATCGTCAAAATTGAGTTAATTAAAGTTACATTTGTACAAGTAGGCTAATGAATAGGCAATATTGTCTTAGAATTGGGAGGACAATATCCCCAATAATGCCATTCTAACAGATATCAAATGTTTATACATCTCCTTTACTTTTCCTTCAAAGGGTTTGATCTCTTCTTCCAACTCCTCACACCTTCTCTTCAATTCCTCAACATCACTTCTTGTTGTATTTCTACTCTTTATTTGAATCCTCAAATTGTGAGCCGCCTTGACCGTCTGATGCAACTCAACCAGCATCATGGACGATCCAGATTTTTGATGCTCCTTGATTTGCTTTTGAAGTTGTTGCAATGAACATGACCAATATGATGAGCGAGTACTCTGCGGTAGTAATGACAATCGTTGCTTTGATTTGAATGAGAGAGCTGTTCCAAGAATTTCACAGACCACTGACGTGACAGCCTTGGACCCACCTAAGATTTCACCTAGTAATGTATCTGATGATGAAGATTGAGCTAGCTTTTGGCTGAAAAATCTCTTGAAGGGTCTCTTAGTTTTCATAGCATTATGGCATGAATCCAAAAAGTGTTTTGCTCGTGCTAATGTGGTTGGATGTGGCTCAATGTTACCTTGCAGTAAATGTGAGACAACTTTTAATGACTCTACATAGTTTCGAATTGTATCTATCTTCTCTGTTATGTCGTTGCATGTATCGAGCATTTTGACATTGAAATCAAGGTAGTCGTCTATGATTTTTCTGTCGGAAGCAGGTTGACAAGTAGTAAAATGTGAAAGAGAATTTAAGGTGATTTGCTGGGTGGCTGTGGAGGCGTCGACAAGAGCATGTAACAAACCATTAGCGTTTTGTGAATGATCGGTCTGTAGTGATTGGAGGGTGTGGTGGAGTTGGTGGCCAAATGGGGTTGTTAATGGTAACGGCGCGACTGCCGACGAAGTTGAGAGCCTCATGAGGGAGATTGTGAGTCTTCTAAGCATTGATGACGATGATGATGTCTTCATGTTTCTTCAAAACAAAGAGATACCCTTTGCTCTTTATACGTATCGAAAAGAGGTGCTTGGTGCTGCATGCAATTGAGCACGTGTCAAAAGGTGAGTAGGTAAAAAGGGAAACAAGTGGTGTTGTAGTGTTGTGATTGGTGTCTATTTCTAGGGAGTAGCAATTGAAGGGATGGGTTGCCTTGGGTCCCACTATTCTTGTGGGTTCTTGTGCCCTGATTCCTTTAAAGTGGGGTCAATCATGCATGGCATGCAGAGATCAATAAGCTTATAAACTTATAATTTTAAGTGGTGACGATTGATGATTGATGTTGTGAGCTGTATTTAGATATCGTGGATCATCAAGAATGTACCACGTTCCATCGGTGTAGGACCCACTACTTCCAAGTATCCAACCCATATTTATATATCGTTCCACTCACTTTTAAGTTTTAATTAACCACCTATTTGTAATGGTTTGGAAATCAAATTCCTATACATTGCCATATGAGGTTGAGTAGACTATGTGAATAAAGGGTATTTTTATTTTATATTTTATTTTTAATAATTTTAAATAATTTAGAGTTTGAATTATATTGAAACTACTTAAATATAAACTCAATAATATAGATACGAAAGCCATATAAACCGTTATATAAAAAATATATAAGAAAAGTGAAAAGAAATAAATAAAAAGATATTGGTACTCTTGTGTGTGGATTTGGTTAAGCCAATATATATATCCAAACTTTAAAGCTTTAAGCAATCAACCTATTAAAAAATAGATTAAGAGAGTGGTGGTGTTCACTTTGAAAAAGGTGACCTTGGGGCAAGAGCAAGCATCAAGATCCATTCACAAGATTTTGGGAGGTTTTAAATAAAAAAATCTGACATGGTGTCGTGAGAGTCCTTCCACATGGTTTGCACATATTACCTCCATTGCTTGTGTTGTCTCAATGTTTGCCACGACCTTCCTTTCTTAGTTTCTTTTTACTTTAAATAAGCACTTCTCACTTATCTCAGATTGGCCTTTTCTTTTTCTAGTAATTTAAATTAAGTTCACATGAATCACATCTACCACAAAATCTTGCATGCATCATAACCACTAATGTTATGACACATTTACATGAACAACCAATGGGATTAAATTTTCATGCCGTGTGGTAAGTGGTAATGTAGTATGATTTCATCTGTTGGATGCACCGGATGCGCATCTGCATCACTCTACAAATGCTGATTTAATTGCTTCTAAATCCTTCTTTTTTGGCTTTATTTCTATCCAACCCCATGGTTTATTCATATATTTGACACTTCGTAATCTTTTCGGATTGGGATCCTATAATAATATAATTTATATTAAGTTTTTAATGATTCTTTAATTGAATCATGCATTATCATATTTTCGTCTTTATATTATTTTATTTTCTTTAACTGCCTATCATTAGACATGACCACGATTCGGTTCGAACCGTGGAATCGAACCGTAACCGTGTGAAATGAACCGTAACCGTAACCGTAATCGTAATCGTAACCGTAACCGTGGGGCTGAAGGTTCAGTTCCGGTTCTCCTCCGAAAAAAACTTCCCTGGAACCGTCGGTTACAGATTTTTTTTAAAATATTTTTCTTATGCAAAATTGTAAAAAGAAAAAGAAAAAAAGAACCGAACCGGCGGAACCGGAACCGAACCGGCGGAACCGGAACCGAACCGGAACAGGAATCCGAACCGCCAGCCGACGGTTCCGGTTCCGGTTCTGGCTCCGGCTCCGGCTCCGGCTCCTTCCGGAACCGGAACCAGAACCAGAACCGGCTGTTCCGAACTGGAACCGGAACCGGTCGGAACCATGGGCATGCCTACCTATCACAACCTTATAGAACTTCTTTTTAAGAACTTTAAATAAATAGTTGCACATTTCTGTCTTTCGGTCCAAGTGGTGTGCACGTTGCATCTCCCTTTCAACGTTAATGGTGAGAGATTCAAGTCTCACCGTATGCATTTAACAAGTATATATTAGATCAAATAAAATGCATTAAAGGCTAAAAATACTTGAATGTAAATGTTTTCCTTTAACAAGTTTATTAGTACCGGTTGATAATCAATAACATTTGCATTTGATTGTTAAGTACGATTGACATCAATTGAGTTCAATTATTTAATTAACATGAATACTGATCATATGATTGGACGAAATTAGATTTCTTACTTAAATTTGAAATTTGAATAAATCAACAAAAAAGAATATTGATATTTTATTTTTATTTTTTGAAATCTGAAACCAATATCGTTTAGAGGACTGTCAGAGCCTATTAAAATCAAATATAAAAGCGCGGGCTAGATGCCTACTTCTGTAATTGGAATAAGTCGGCTTCACAACACGGGGATAGGTTTTATGGGCAATATTTATGAGACAATATATATACTGTGTCAAGATTTAAAACGTTGTGAAATGATGGAGATTTTGAAATCTTTGGGAATATTGATCATAGTTAGAATTGATTTTTTAAAAAAAGGTTCAAAAATTTTCTAGCACTTTTTACTCCCTTACTTTTAAGATTAACACCAACTTAATAACTTCATAACTGTGTTTCTGACAAAAACACCCTTAAAACACAATTACAAAAATAAGTCTCGTGTTTTTTTTTCTAGACTTATTTTGGTATTTTTAGAACTTATTTGAGAATTCTGAGACTTATTATATAATTTTCGAAACTTATTGGATATTCTTACAAATTCCGAGACCTATTGGGCAAAAAAAAAATCATTTTTTTTAATCTTTTTCATCAATTTGACATTAATTGAAGGTCCGTTCTACATCCATTGATGGAGGTTTTTGAAAAACAAAAAACAAACAAAAAAAGGACTGAAAAAGTGATAAAAGAAAACTGTTAGGGTATTTTTGTCCTTTAATATCATTTAAACTCAAATTATTAATCTAGTACCAATCTTAAAATTCACTATGAATTTGATGCTATTTAGAACTATTTACGCTATTAAAAAATCCTAAAGATAATTTGTGTGGAATCTTTTGGACTCGAATACCATTAATACCCAGGTCTGAGTTAAAAATGTTGGAAGTAATAGATGTTAAATAGGATTGTACTCCTGTATATATCAGGATTTATGTTTACTTATCAAAGTAGGATTTGAGTACTTATCAGAGTAGGAATTATGTGGTTGTAATTAATTTACCTTCCTATTTTCTCTAGGTCTTTTAGCTTTGCGTAAACACTTCCTGTAATGTTATATATATGTTCATTATCAATGAAAAGGTGTGTGTGCGAATTCAACACCAAAACCAATCTCTATCTTATATGGTATCAGAGCGAAATCGATCCTTACTCTAGAAACAATTTTTCTCTTCTCTCCCATTCAATCCAATGACAATAACCACACCTGCACCTGAAAGCGGCTCCTCCGCAACACCTCCCACGATCATCAACATCACATCTGCAACCTCCACAACACTTCGCTCGAATGAATTTCACCTCATTAACATCAATATCTCTGCTCAGGCTCCTCTCAAACTCACTGCCAGCAACTATATGTCCTGAAAAATTCAGTTTCAGACTCTTTTCATAGAATATGATCTTCTTGGTTATATCAATGGCTCAAAACCATGTCCACCAGCTATGTTAAGTAGGATTGTACTCCTGTATATATTAGGATTTATGTTTACTTATCAAAGTAGGATTTCGGAGTACTTATCAGAGTAAGAATTATGTGGTTGTAATTAATTTACCTTCCTATTTTCTTTAGGTCTTTTAGCTTTGCGTAAACACTTTCTGTAATGTTATATATATGTTCATTATCAATAAAAATGTGTGTGTGCGAATTCAACACTAAAACCAATCTCTATCTTATAAAAAACTCATATACCTAATTTCTAGCTTCTATAGTTCTATACCCCTTGGTTATCTAGAAATTAATTATGTATGTTAGCTTGTTTGGGAGGCCAACGTAATTCAAATTTGAATTTTCTTGAAGTGTGAAAATATGTCATATACCCTTAGTAACACCAAATTTGTAGATTTGTAAATTTAATCAAGAACTGATATTAATTAGAACATGAAGATTGATGAAACCATCATGCAAGCTGGTTTTGCCTAATGTAACATTAGAGAGGGTGGAAGTACAATTTAAAAAACATAGTACACATATATTTGAAAATTGTAAAGTTGGAGGGGAATTATGCAATTACAATGAATCTTAGTAGTAATATATATATATATATATATATATATATATATATATATATATATATATATCCATGACTCCATGAATGAAGAAGTGAAGAGATCAATATAATTAGAAGACAATGAAATCTATGTAGTAGAAAATAACATGTAGCACAATTATGAGGGATACAAAGCTTCAGCCGTACAACAAATTGTACTCAATCATTGATCCACATTAGGGATTAATGCATGTATGTTAAGTGTTAACTTAAAATATTTGCCGACTAAAGACAACTTTAGATTTGATTTGGACATTAGAATCTATTTCGTTTGATTTTCCAACCAAATTGATTCCGACAAAAGTTAGGAAATGAGATCTGGGTTGGGATTCATGAACTTATTGGCCTCCCTAGTTGCCTTTGTAGTCCCTTTGAAACCATATTATAATTAGGAGAAAAATATGAGTATTTTATCGATGAGATAATTATCCTAGTGGCCACCCATTTATTCTCACATTATTAAAATGACCATTAGATAGAGATTTCGTTTTAAAATGACTATTTTTGATGAAAAGTGAGACACTGATATTAGGTCATTCCACCCAATTCCGTTAACTTACCCTTAACTAAGTGACAATTTGATAAATAAGGGGATGATATTAATTTATTTTAGTTTTTTTTTTTGGAAATTGGTTTTTGTTTTTGTTTTTTAAAACGAATAATTATATTTAGTATGTAAATATATATAACATATCTCATATATATATATATAGAGGGAAGGATCGGGGATATAATTTTTGATATAAATTTTGACATGATTTTGTAGCATTTGGATCAATTATATATTAATGTTCTAGATTAATCCATGTCTCTTGTTTATTTTCAAGATTTTCTTAGATTTTTCTTTTAAAGTTGTTTCTCTCATTAATTGCTCTTCTCTCTCATGTTTTCTCACTCATTCTCTTAATTAATTTATTTCTCGGTGGTGCTATTGACACCCACAACCGGTCTATTTATGCCCCAATTTTTAATTATGTAGTATTTTTTTTTCTTTATCAAAATTACTTAAATAGATATACAATTTAATGAAAAAAAAATCTTCTACAAAGTAAATTTTTTAAAACCCCACATTCCTTTTTTTTTTTTTAAAACTCATGTTCTTATAATTTGTTTTTTGAAAAAAAATATTCTTAACTCTTAAACCCTAAAATCTTCTTCTTACACACATATAAAATATTATTGAAAAGTCTGACAAATATATCGAGTATATAAAAGAATTGTCTGAAAACGATATCAAATATCTGGAAGAATTATCTAAAAGTGATGAATTGTCCAAGAATGATGTTGACGGTGATTTCTGGACTAATCCCCTGTCACACAATTAAAACGAAGTAATAACTGATTGCAAACAAAAATAACGAGAAAATAAATAACACGCAGAGTTTTTACGTGGTAAAACCCCAAATTGGAGAAATGTACACGGTTGCCAATGACATCAACAAGAATTCACTATGATGGAAAAAGATTACACACTTGATCTCTCTCTCTCTCTCATGCTTTCGCTAATCAATGTGCGTTCACCTCTTTATGGGTATTTTTAGGGTTTATTTATACATGCATAGAACCCTAATTCTTAATGTACACATAAGGAAAATCTTTGTTATTTAATGAAATTCTAACTTCTTAGAGTCATGCCTTCTTTCTTTCCTGTTTGGAGTTGATTTGTATTTCAATTGTCTTTTGATATTGTTCCTAATATGGATTCTGATATCTATAAGGAAGTTTGTTTCCTTACCAGAATGTGCTTCCAAAAGTCTTGTTCAAGTCGGACTCATTTTGAACGTATTCGAGTCGTGATTCCATCGAACCTGGGTGCTATCCACGTGTCAGGCATCCGATCATTTATTTCCCCGACCATTCTCGTTTTACCCCTGATCATTAATTCAATCCCGACCCTGGCCCTGACCATCTTGACAACCCGATTGGATTCACTCCCCCGATCATCTGCGTTATTTAGGTCGGGGGGGGGGGGGGGGACTGGTTGGGGTTTTCTCCATCCTTGAGTTGATTTAATCTGATCGTCTCCTTGTGATGTGGCACCCCCAACCCTGGTCTTTTACTGATGTGTCACATCATCTACAATTTACCAATAAAAACACCGAATTAAACATACGAGACTGAGTATCTCGTTCGAAATGGAACTCACTCGGTGAAGCAGGTTTAACTTATTATTATTTTTTGTCGTGGTGTCCATAAATTCGCATTTAATGCTTTGCGGTTGAATGTTAGTGTCAATCATGCTTATTTCGGCTGATGCAATCATTTGTCATCTTTTTCGAATTTCAAATGGCATGTGTTTTTTGTTCCGTGTAGACCTACCTCCATTAGCGTCTGATGATGTACGCATGCTCTTATGACGTCATTCGTTCCTATATATAGCTCAGAGACTTTTTATTTTTCCCTTGCAATTTCATAGTGATTTCTCACAAAAACCCTAACTTTTCTTTTCCTTCAGATTTTTGGCTTTCCATATTCAAACTTTTGTATTTTTATCACATCCGTGCACATCCCAGGTATGGACCCAACTCTTCGTTATCGATATTTTAAACTTCTCATTCATGCTATTGAAATTAGTGATAATGAGAATATCGCTATACTTGAATCTATTATTTGGGATCATTTTCCTTTATCCCCAACCCACTGCTTTAAATGTGGATTATTCTTTGGCCCGTCCCAGGTTTATTCATTCTTCTTCTAACCCTCTTGGTTCCACTTCTGTTGATGTCCATTCAGATAGGTCGAAGACGACCAGGCAAACTTCCAGGGCTTCTCCTAAAAAGATTGCCTGACTAGCGAGCGATTTGAAAATAACTTCCCAAACATTGAAGATGAAGGATGTCTCAAAGAAATAGCGGGCTCGCATGCTAAGGTTTTCAGCTGACCATCCTTACGCCTTCGACCTCTAGATAAATGTGGTGATGGACGAGGAGCTTACAAAGTTTAGGGATCGATTTGACCTCCTTTGCTCAGTGAAGCTGTCTTGTTGTGGTGACCGCACAATGTGGAATCCCCCTGGTGCAATTGCGATTTATGGAGCCATACTGTCATCTGGGGTCATTTTCCCCTTACAGCGTTTCATTGCCCGCTTATTGGTAGATGCGGATGTTGCCCCTGCTCAACTGACCCCCAATTCATATCGGGTATTGATTAGTCTATGGTATTTTTAGAAAAAGATTGGGGCGAAGTACCCCCCGACTCCCTAGGAGATACATAATTTCTATACCTTGGGTCGATCAGATACATGTGGGACATTTTATCTCCAATCGACGTTGCCGAGCAATTGGATTCCCAATGGTTTTAAGGAGAAGCCTGCCCCTCCAACGTATAAAGACCACAAAGGTTTCATATGGGGTTTTCTAACTTTTAACAAATACTAGAAGAACATCTGGTTCTTTATCAACGATATTGGGGTAAGGACGTGGTGGCCGATCCATCCTATCGGCTAGACAGAAGTAGAGTCCCGAGGCATTTTTATAGCCCCGAGCTATGGAACAAGACTACATCTGTTATGACTCGGGAGTAAGCCAATGCAGTTATCAAAGTGGCCCAGACTTCTTAGGAGATTAGGGACCGTCGTAGCTTGTACTCGGAGAGAGAGTTGGTTGAATTGGGTGTCTTTCCGGAGATATACGTTCGGCGCAGGCGTAATAAGTTTATGTTTCTGAGTTTTCCTGATGGTAACTTATTATTATTGTTGTTGCTCATTATTTCCCGTAATGCCTTCCTTTTCAGTATATGAACTGGACATCGTCACTGGTGACCAGGCTAAGAAGGCTAAGAACCTCGATTGGGTGAGCCAAAAAGCAGCTGTTGACCAAGTGGCTCAAGGCATTACTCCTCTGAAACATGACTTAGTGGAGCATGTGTATGAGTCTGATCATGATTTCCTGATGGTTCCTGCTGACCAAGCTGTGACAAGCGGTCGTGATGCCCCTCTCACTCGAAGTGGTTGGAGGGGATCATCTAAAGATAGGTCCGATCAGGTGCATTTCGATGACGGAGGGGTCTGTTCGTGAGAGGTTTAATAGAGAAAGATCGAGTCGGGATAAGCCACAAGAGATAGGCAGAGTCGAAAGGAGTCAAATAAGAGCTAATCTTATAGGACCGGGTTTGACGATAATGTCCCTAGCAGTAAAGTGACCAAGATAGTCTAGGGATCTTCTGCCCCTGAGGCTGTCCATAAAATGGGGGAAGACAAGTTAGGCCGACCCGTTATCGTCTCGATCAGAGATTAAACTATTCCTTTGAATGAGAAGGAAGAGGATCAGAGGCTTTTAACTGAGTTGATTCTAAGGGAGCGACGGTCCAAGAAAAAGGATGACCAGGTGGTCTCGACATCTTCTGCTATCTCATCCGAACCAACTGAGACCATCGAAGCTGTTATTCCTCCTACTTGTCCCTCGTCTTCTCAGATTCATTCCGATCATTTTCCTGTGGGGCTCCTAGCATATCGTCTGGGGAACGATCCCATGGAGTTTTCGGTGAAATGCTAGATAGTCTTCACAGACTCAGACTCTGATGATGAGGGTCGCAACTCAGAGGAGCTATTTATTGACGGCGACCTGCTCGATGTCACAAAGGAACAAATGCTTGGGCCGGTGCTGAAGTCAAGAACTGGTGCTGTAGTTCAACTAGTTGAGGATGTTCAAGCCACTCAGCATGGAGGTATTCCCACTTTTACATCACTTGGGTGCCTTCGTAAAGATTGTGTCAGTGAAGGTCAAGTCCCTGGGGGGGAGGGGGGTAAAGTTGTGAAGCTCCAAAGGTTGCCCCTCAGGCTGGTGTGAGTTTTGTAGTTTTACAGACGCCAAGCACTGCTGGCCCGACCTTTCCTATGACTCTTCCAACCATCTCTGCTTCTGACCGATCCATCCCATCGGTGATTCCCGATACTCCAGTCTCTGGGTCCCCTCACTCAGGTAATTTTTGAGCTGACCCCCTCTCCATGTCAGCTGGCAAAGGATATATTGGTGATGGTTACTAGAAGGGGGCCAAAGCTGTTAGTCTCTCTGAACGAGTTTGCATGATTTTAACAATGGAACTTTTATAAGTGCCTTCCGGATCACCTTTTGTTCACTTACTTTTCAATTTCCCTAACACTTACTCTCTTTTCAGGGTGTGAAGGAGTTGACCCAGGCTTCAACGAATCAAAAAAGGTAGGCTAGGGAGATATCTCGGCTGAAGAAGGCTCTTGTACAGAAAGATGATGCCCTCAAGTTTTCCTCTAACAGCTCCTCCAAAGTCAAATAGTATGAGGAGCAATTGAAATCCCATGCTGCGACTTGCCTTATGAAATACCATATCGAACATCCAGGGCAAGGCTTCGGCGTTTAAGGAAACTCTCAGGCAGCTTGCCACAAGGAATGCTGAGCTAGAGAAGAGGGTTGCCAATGCTGAATTACTGAACGCTCAACTTGAGTCAATGGCCATCTTGGCTGAAACAGTAGTAAAAAAAAGCCCAGAAGGAGACCCAACTCGCACAAGACACCCTTACCTCTGTCCAACAATTAATGCTTGAGACGTAGTAGGCATTTGAGAAGGCTCAGATTCATTACGAACTCTTGGTTAAGGACTTGGAGCAACAACAAGTTAGTGTGGAGGTGCTTTCTCAGGAAGTTGGGTCAACCCTCGAAGTCCAGAACGTAGACCGCTATAAAAGAACCCTAGCTTTTGACGCTGTCATACTGAGAGAATTCGAGAGGGGACTGACCACTGCTCTGGCTTTTTGTAGGGTCTGGGAGAGATCTTCAGAGGAGGCCCACCGCAAATGGGATAGGGCTATTAAGAAGCTCAAGGATGAATCCTTTGAGGCTATAAAGAATCAGAGGATTCGTTGGAGGGCCTACTGACGATCGATCGGGAATGAGGCTCATCTTATGCATCTGGAGATTCCTTCAACGTCTTCTTTGGTAGTTTTTCATGCTAATGAGGATAACAGTGCCTTAACTGAGGGTACTGATGTTGGTCCTTTGCCAGGCACTGACTGTTCTCTCTTTATTGCTGATGAGTCCGAGAATAACGTCATTTGGCCAGATTTTGAAAGCTTGAGCCAAGACCATGGAGGCGATGCTCTTTCTGGCGGTTTCGGACCCGGGGGTCCTTCTAACACCTCGAATGTTTAGATTTTTTTTTCTTTTTTATCATTTTTGTAGTTGCTGTTTTGTAATTTGCATACTTCATTAATAAAATGAAATTTATTTTCTTTACTGTTTCTGAATGCTTTACAATCGATTGCAATTGCTTATCAACTTGAACTATGTGCGTTGTTCCATATCTAGGTTAATTGTTTCGGTCGCGATCACATCCTCTCATGCAATCTCTTTTGTCTTGACCAGGACGTTTTATTAACCCAAGCTATATTGAGTCTGTCGTCTGACAGGACGTGTCATTGCAGTGTCGTCAAATATGAACATTTAAGTTCGGCCTCGCAAGGGCACAATTCACAAAGACTAGTACAGCGGCAAGCAAGGGATTGATCCACAGGGAGGTGGGATTCACCGATCGTCTCTAGTTCTAGCTATTATTACAACATTCAAAGCGGACTCGTGTGTTACGTATGCAGAAAAGTAAATAATAATAAAAATAAATAACTTATATAAATAATATATACAATGATAGATGGAATGGAGATATGCATGAAATGTGGTTACACTAGAGAAACGACTCAACCGTGACAATCCTCCTAATTACGTTATAGACTCACCTAATCCTCAAATGCGTAAGTATATCATAAGCTCGTATCCACTTAATTAATCTCTAATCTCTCTCGATGTCTTAGAGATAGTATTCATATATACTCGAAATCTCTCTCGAGCAATCCAGACAATAGATATGAACTCATTAAGCACGTGGAATACAAATTGAACCCTATACGCTAGCCTAATGGTTCTAGCACTTTCTAGTCAAGTATAGTGAATGTTTATCTAAGCATTGTCAAACATATCTCCTCTCGTTACATATCATCTAACCATGGATCAATTACAAAGTGATCAATTAAGCAAAGGCTTTAAGCACTCAAAACATCCATATAACAACACAAACACAAGAAGAATGTCGGTGGTATTTACTTCTAGGTCAAAGATTCGGTTTAGTCAACTCACTAGGATGGCTAAACATGGGAAACAAGTTTACCTAACAACTACATGCAACAATGTGATTGTTATATCATTAAGAACATTCAATTTAGATTAAAGGTTCATCCTATTGATTAGGGAATTTTTCTACAATCAATTCATCACCCAATCCTGTCATGTGGATGGATAATCGTGTCTTAATACAAAGATCCAATAAGAACAAGGATATGAACCAAAGTCAATTTAGTAACTAAAAACCTGAACTGAAACCTTTTCTACTCTTTGGGGTTAAAATCCCTATTACTCAAATTACTCAATACATGGGATTTCAAGTCATCCATCAATCAATCAACAATCATGGGTATCTAATTTCTACTCTAAATTACAACTACTCCTAAACCCAATCATGGACACATATTGATTTCCAACAATTCATACACATATATATCATATTAAGAGCATAAAAACACATATATCAAAGAGCAAAACAAAACCTAAATAATTTTAAGTACAAAAATACATATATAGCACATGTGAAAGGTTTACAAATTCTCAAAATCGGTGTTACACATCAAAGACAACAAGAAATACAAAGAAATGAGCAAATAAGAGCAAACCCTTGAAGACAAGTCCTCTAAAGATGCTCTTAGCCTTCGTAGCTCGAATTTGGCTCCTAATTCCTTTATAATCTACTCTAAGATGGATGGAGGAAGTGTATAGTGGTGAGGTGGAGGTGTATAGTGAGCTCTCATGGAGGAAAAACCTCCGTGGGAGCAAGAGACGAAAGAAAATGGAAGAGAGAAGAGAAGAGGTGTGAGAGGGGAAAATAGGGGAAGAGAGGTCTGAAGAATGAGGAGAAAAAGGGGTATTTATAGTGAGGGAGGTTAGGGCAAGACTTTGGGGTGAAAAGACAAGAATACCCTTCTGAAAATGGCTGAAAAATGTATTTCTACCCAGAAGTGCGGTTCAATGTGCTGTTCGCATCAATATAGCGTACTGCACAACACGTTTTGGAGCTTTCTGCCCAAAAATGCGGTACAAAACGCAGTACGCAACTTGGTCTCATGCGGTTGTGTACCGCACAGATCTGTGCACTGTTAAAAAAATGGCCATAACTTCCTCCAAAAACCTCATAATCACAATATGTGAATTGCATTGGAAAGTAGACTTCTAGGTTTTTCCGAAAAGTGGTTTTAGGAAATGTAGTTCGATCGGACAAGGGAGATATGGCCTTCCAAAATTGATTGTTCTGCACCAGTGATTCCAATTTTAACTCTTCTAACCTCCAAAACTCATCAATTAAGCTCAATACTCTCCGTAGGGAACATGTACCTCTACAAGGCTTACAAACATATCAAATACCAAAATATACTTGAAAACAATAATAAAATCTAGGAAATGGGGACCTCAAATAGGTATATAAATCATTCTGATCATCGCCCTGACTTTGGCCAAGTAAATTCGTGTGACAGAGCTTACAGTGGCTCTTGCGTAGGTATGATCGGGGAATCTGATCGTGTTTGCTGATCAGTTACTTAATCCCTGATTATCTTACTGCTATCATGTCAAGAAGTGTTCTTTTTTTAACCCATTTGCATGGTATCTAGTTTATAGACTCTTGTCTTTTATCTGTCAACTAGGTCATTGGGACGTCTCCCAATAGTCTGTTGATCAAGATTTGTTGCAACAAGACATCTTGTATTTTACTAACTTAACAGGTGTCGTGATCGCACCTGTTTTTAAAGTAAGAATACTCATCCCTCGTTTAACTTTTGGCACATCCCATCAGGTGCTTACGACTGGAAGGCGCCCCGGCAGTGCTTTATTATACTCGTCTAGTTTTGGTGAGTGTACACTGTCATTGTGACATATGCTTTTGGCCCCCCTCATTGGGCCTCTTGGGTGCCACCAATCGACACTGATCAATTTCTAGGTGCCCCGAGATTGCTTTTGTATATGAACGCAAGGTTTTTGAACACTATTCTTGATATCTTAAATTGTTCCCTTAGAGGGGCTTTTATTGAATGCTAAAAGGAAACATGAAATAATCAGCTAACAAAATAAAATCAAATTTTAAAGAAATAAGAACAAGCAAGAAGATCTAAGGGACCTTTAAAGGTAGATCCTTTTTAGGAATTGGGCATTGCATGACCTGGGTAACTAGCTTCCTTCTGATCGGGCAAGACGGTACGCCCCATGTCCAGCCAATCCGACCACTTTGTACAGACCTTACCATTTGTCTGCCAGAGCCCCAACTGACTTATCCCTGGTGTTGGGTGACACCCTTCTCAGAACTAGATCTCAAAGTTGGAGTCTTTTTATTCAGACATGGGAGTTATAGTATCTAGTGACTCTTTACTGATAGGCCGCAGTCCTTACTCTTAACATATCTCTTTTTTCTTCCAACTCGTCTAAGTTCTGTTCTAGCATACCAGCGTTTGACTCAGGATTGAAGAGGTGCACCCTTGGTGAGTTATGAATTACTTTAATCGGGATAATTGCCTCTGTCCCAAACGCCAGTGAATAAAGGGTTTCCTTTGTTGAAGTAATTTATGTGGTTCGGTATGCCTATAAAACTTCATGTAGCTTGTTTGCCCAGTTTCCTTTCTTGGAATCTAGTTTTGCCTTCAGGGTGTGTTTGATTATCTTGTTTACAGTTTCTGTCTGATCGTTGGTCTGAGGGTGAGTTGGTGTGGCATAATAATTTTTTATGCCAAAATCCTGACACATGTTTATGAAATTGTCACTGTCAAATTGAGTTCCGTTGTCCGTGATTATCATGTCTAAGATTCCAAACTGGTAGATGATGTTCTTTTTGACAAAACCCGTTGTATCGACTTTGGTTATATGTACCAGCGCTTCTGCCTCAGCCCATTTGGTGAAGTAATCTACAACCACAATAACGATCTTTGCCCCACCTTTGGTTGTAGCTGGCATTGGGCCGATCAAGTCTAATCCCCATATGATGAATGACCAAGGTGATGACAAGCTCTTCAACTGCTCGGGAGGCTTCTTTATGTCATTAACTATCCTTTGACAGCCTCTACATTGGTCCATGACTGCCTGAGCGTCTTGGAATAAGGTCGGTCAATAGAAGCCTTGTCTGAGAGTCTCGTGTGTCAAACTTTTGCCTCATGAGTGATTTCCACAGACTCCCCCATGGATGCTCTCTAATATCCGCCTGCCCTTCATTGGGCAGACACATCTCTGCAGGGCCTTTGAGAATCCTCTCTTGTACAGCTCTCTCCAGACCATTGGGTACCTTGTAGCTCTATACCTGAGGCGTTTCGCTTTAGTTACCTCTGTTGGCAATGTTCCATTCTCTAGATAGTCCTTGATAGGGGTCATCCAAGTGTTTTGGTCTCCTTCGATCGCACTTATCTCCAATATCTCTTCTTGGTCCTTGATGTTTGGCCTTTTAAGATAAGCGATTGAGATAGTCTTTGATTGTACACCGATAGTAGCTGACGTTAATTTTGACAAAGCATCTGCCTTTTCATTCTACTCACTCGGGATCTAGGTGATCCTGTACGTTTTGAATCTTCCTACCAGTATTTTGGCCACCCCTGAGTATGCGACCATGTTGTTAGCCTTGGTTTGATATTCATCCAAAACTTTGTTTACAACCACTTGCGAGTCACTGAATATTTTTAGCTCATCTGCCACTTAAGGCCGTGCAAACTTTGAGCCCTTCCAAAAGTGCCTCATACTCAACCATGTTGTTAGTAGGTTTGAAGTCAAACGCATGACATATTCTACATGATCACCTTCTAGGGTAGATATGACTATCCCGGCCCCGCTGCCATGCATGTTTGATGACCAGTATACATGTATTTTCCATGTGAACTCGTCATTCTCTTTCAACATCCTGATTACCTCGCTGTTTGGTTCGGCGTATTTTATGATCATGTCAGCCACGACTTGTCCCTTTATTACAACCCTCGACATGTATGCTATCTCGAACTCGAACTCACTCAACTCCATAACCCATTTAGTTAGTCTTCCAGACACCTCAGGTTTGGACAATATTCGCTTCAATGGACAGTACGTATAGACCTCAATCCTGTGGGCTTGGCAATACGGTCTTAGCTTTCTTACTGCAGTTATAAGGGCCAATGCCATCTGCTCTGCCGGTGAGTACCTTGTCTCGACTGGTAATAAAGCTTTGCTCACATAATACACTGGCTTTTGTACCCCTTTATCAAGTCTGACCAGTATTGAACCTAGTGCTACAGGTGTTATGGACAGGTACAAATAAATCACTTCTCCTTCAAAGGGTTTGGATAGAATCAGTGTTTTCCCCAAATATTCTTTGATCCTTTTGAGGGTATGTTTGCACTCTACATTCCATTCTACCCCTTACCCTTCTTAATTACCTTAAAAAAGGGAAGACATTTGTCAATTGACATACTTATGAATCGGTTCAGGGAAGCCAAGCACCCCGTTAGCCTCTAGATCTCTTTTAATGTTTGTGGGTACCTCATTTCCTCTAACGCCTTTATTTTTCCTGTGTTGACTTCAATTTCCCTTTGGTAAACTTGGAACCCTAGGAATCTCCCCGAATGCACTCCAAAGATGCACATTTTTGGGTTAAGCTTCATACCAAATCTTCGTAACACTCTGATTTTTTCCCTGAGATCTCTTAGATGTTCCTCTGACGTTATGCTTTTTTCAGTATATCATCCACATATACTTCCATGTTTCTGCCGATCTGTCGAGCGAACATCTTGTTTACTAGCCTCTAGTAAGTTCCCCTTGCATTTTTGAGACCAAAAGACATAACTTCATAGCAATATAGCCCATTTTCGGTGGTAAAGAATGCCTTGTCCCCATCAGGTTCAAACATCTGGATCTGGTTATACCCCAAGAATACATCCATTAAGCTCAACAACTTATTACCAACCGTTGCATCGACTAACTGGTCAATGCGAGGTAAAGGGAAGCTATTCTTTGGACATGCTTTATTGAGGTCGGTAAAATCCACGCATATCCTCCACTGACCATTCTTCCTTTTGACCATCATCAAGTTGGCCACCCATTATGGGTACTTTACTTCCCTTATAGATCCTGCTGCCAAAAACTTTTCTACTTCTTCCTTGATCGCCTTGCTTCTTTTCGGGTTAAACTATCTTTTTTCTGAACAGTTGGCTTACGGTCGGGGTCGACTGCTAAATAGTACGAGATTATCTTTGGATTGATTCCCGATATATCCTCGTGTTTCCAAATGAACACGTCTTTATATTTTTTCAGTTGTCTGACCATCTCATTCTACACTTGTTTTGTCAGTCGAGCCCCGAGCCTTACAGTTTTTTTAGGATTGTGGTCATCAACTGCAACCTCTATGGTCTGTTCATCTTCCTGACTTTTCCCATCTTCTGGAGGTGTCTCCCTCGGGTCTAGGTCAAATCGGGTCAGAGTTTCTGCCCTGACTTCCATCATCTATCTTCTGGTCTTCATACTTCTTAGGAGCGTACGATTGCATCACCCCCGACTCTGCTTTCTCCCTGTATACAACCAGATTTACCTTTCTAGCCCATTCTTGTGAGTTTTTCATGACTCTCACTCCTGCTTCTGTAGGAAGCTTCACCATTAGTGTATAAGTGGATGTCATAGCTTTTGTTTTGTACAAGAAAGGTCAACCCAGTAATGCATTGTATTGCCAATTCTCTACATTCACGACTATAAAATCTAGTAACACTATCTTGGTACAAGGAAAGCTACCGATCTCCACAGGTAGCTTTACCGTTCATAGTGACCTCACCTCCGCTCCTCTGAAGCCTCTAAGTGGGACTTTGAGTAGTTGGAGGTCACTTCTTTACAGCCCGAGTTGTTTAAACACTTCCACACTCAGAATATCCATCGAGCTTCCATTGTTGATCAGTACTCTTCTTACATTCATATGGCCTACGCGAACTGACACTACAATTGCATTGTTCGGCCTTACCTTTGATTCATGTGCATCTGCTTCGGTGAAAATTATAGAATCCCAACCTTGTTTGGATCTCTTTTGATCGGGCCTCAACAGATTTACTTATAGGTTTCTCTAACCGTCTATAGCTTCTTTAACTGCAGACATCCTTTCTCGACTGCTACCCTCAGTGTATGGTCCACCAAAGATGGTATTAATTGCCTCATTACCTGGATCTCTCCTGGGACTCTTTTGGCTTCTATCTTGCTCCTCTATCATGGTGTTCTTGCACCGGTCATCCCCACTTCTGAGGATCTTGTCTTTGAGGTGTTATTCTCTAATTGGCTTTTCAATGTATTCCCTCAACCGATAACACTTCGAGCTTTCGTGAACGTTCTCTTGGTTAAAGCTATAGTACTTGGTGGTATCTCTTTCGGCAAAACTTGACTATTTCGGGGGTTTCTTGTACATATTCTTATCTTCTATCACATTTAAGTTCTCTTATTGCCTTTTGGCCAGCAGATTGTAGTTTGTGTATTGCCGCTTGAATTGCTAACCACTTTTGTCATCGTCCATCCGTCCATTCTTACCCTTTCCTCCAAACCTTTTTTCCTCTCATTTACCGCTACTCTTTGGGTTTCCATCCCTGGGCTTTTGGCTACTTTCGGGCCAATCCCTGTGTATAAGTTCTCCACCATAGGCTAGATGTTCCTTCTCCACTATGACGTATCCTCTGACATGGTATACCATGCTTGTATAAAATGGTCGGTCCTTTTTGCCTTAGATTTAGGGTCAGGTGGCTGTGTTGTAGACTGTTGATGAACGCTGACACTACTACATCGTCATTAGGATCTTGTACTTCTGATACCTCTTGTGAGAACCTTATTAAGTAGTCCTTTAATTTCTCGTATTTCCTTTGCTTTAGGGTTTCAAGGCTGATATGAACTTCCTTCGCTGAATGTTCCCCATGAATTGCCTGGTAAAGGCTTGTACTAATTCTTCAAAATTCCTAACGGAGCCTGCGGACAGCCCACCAAACTATCTAGATCCCTGATCTCCCAAAGTTTACGGGAACATGGGACACATGAGGGCGTCATTGTAATCATACCCTACCATGGCACTTTGGTACCTCCTTACGTGCTTCTGTGGGTCAGTATTGGCTTTGAACTGCTTAACATGCGGCATTCTGAATTTCTCTGAAAAATGGGTCTGTCTTATTAAATCAACAAACAGGCTTCAAGAGTTCCCAATCAGAGGGTTTCCCAAGCTCTGCCTTCGTTCAAGGGCTTCTATCATCCTAAGAAGAATCTCTCACTCCCCTTCTGGCTCTCCATGCTCGTCGAACCTCTGACGGATTGTGAGCCCATATGGATCCCTAGGGACCTTCCTGCTGATCCAGGTCACGCCTGACCGTAGAGGTTGGCTATCTACACCTTCTAGGGGTTATTTCACCATCACTTGAATGCGAGCGGGACCTTTTCCTCTGGTTTTCATACCTAGGCACCTGTCAGGGTAGGTTTTCGCTTAATTGTACCTTTCCACATCTTCCTATGAACTAGATTCCAGGTGTTCCCTTGCTCCCCATCTTTCTCGGCCAATTCTTCTGTGCGAACACCTCCTTTTTATGTGATGTTCCACCTAATATTTTCTAGGTTTCTAGATTGCGGTGCTCCTGGATTGACCACTACTATCTCGGAGCACATCTTAGGATCCTAAGCTACGATCGGCATAGAAAGTTGATATGGAAAACTCAAGTTAGCAGTGGCTGATATGCTGATCCCCTGCTTGACGGCTTCTTCGATGACTTTTCGTAAAGACTCCTGGATCTGCTTGAACGCTTCTAGGGAGATACCAGCGGTTGTGCCTATGGATGTTACAATGTCAGGTCTGGTGGATAGCAGGGTCCTTAAAGATGGATCTAGCGACATCCACAGGATTTGGGTCGTTGACATCATGCGTCATGTCAACATTGCGAGATGATGGACTTCTGTTTCTATCAGTGTCCATAACGTCGCCTTCAGTTAATTTCTTTCACAATTGATCACGTAAACGAAATACTATCGGCGGTTCGGTCACCTCTCCTTCCAGTGCCAACTGTTGACGGTAATTTATGGACTAATCCCCCGTCACACAATTAAAGTGAAGTAACAACTGATTGCAAACAAAAATAACGAGAAAATAAATAACATGCAGAGTTGTGTACAAGCACTCCCAGCTGCTATATATTCGGCCTCGGCTGTGGACAAGGAAATGGAGTTTTGCTTCTTGCAAAACCATGACACCAAGTTGTTTCCTAGGAAGAAGCAACCGCCCGATGTACTCTTCCTATCGTCATAATTACCTGCCCAATCTGCATCAGTAAAGCCAACTAGACTGTCATTAGTGTCAAAAGAGTACCATATCCCATAGTTGGATGTCCCATTCACATAACGAATGATTCTCTTCACGGAGGAGAGATGGGACTCCTTGGGACTTGTTTGGTACCTAGCACACACACGAACACCAAAGGCTATACTGGGGCCTACTTGTAGTCAAGTAAAGCAAACTACCTATCATGCCACGATATAGACTTTAATTATGTGGTACTCATAGGTATGTCACAATGTTTGGCATTCTCAAGACCAAATTTCTTCACTAGGTTATTGACATATTTAGCTTGGGATATGAAGATCCCACCATCTAATTACTTAATTTGCAAACTTAGGAAGTAATTAAGCTCCCCAACAAGACTCATCTCAAATTCATTAGACATGACATCAATAAATTGTTTGACTTTGGATTTGTTGGTGGAACCAAAAACAATATCATCAACATAGATTTGAGCTATAAAAAGCTCATCTTTGTTACCTTTGATGAACAAGGTTTTGTCAAAACTACCTCTTGAGTAGCCATTGTTAACAAGATAAAGAGTGAGGCTTTCATACCATGCCTTGGTGCTTGTTTCAAGCCATATAAAGCCTTCTTGAGGTGATTGACATGATCAGGGTAGTATGGATCCACAAACCCCTTTGGTTGCTCAACAAATACTTCCTCTTGTAAGAAGCCATTGAGAAAGACACTCTTAACATCCATTTGATATAATTTAAATTTGTACACACATGATATGAACAAGAGAAGCCTAATGGACTCGAGACGGGCAACCGGTGTAAAAGTCTGCTCAAAGTCGATATCCTCAATTTGAGAATATTCTTGTGCTGCAAGCCTAGCCTGGTTGCGCACAATGTTACCGTCCTCATTCGACTTGTTCCTAAACACCCGCTTGGTGCCTATGACATTAGAGTTCTTAGGTCTAGGAACTAGAGTCCAAACCTCATTTCTTTTAAATTGGTTTAGCTCTTCTTGCATGGCAAGAACCCAAAATTCATCATTCAAGGCTTCATCGACCTTTTTGGGTTCAACTTGAGAGGTGTAACTGAAAATACAATCACGGTTAAATGCTCAAGGCTAACCTAGAGGGAGGGGTGAATAGGTTAGACACCTTTTCGACTCCCATAGAAACAAACAAAAATTTGTCCCTCTAGATTGCTTGTATTACAATATATATATTAATTAAAGACAATTAATCAATATATAAACAAAAGTAAAGTGTAATACAAACAAGTAATTGTAACACAAACACATTCAAGATTATAAAGAGGAAGTCAACATACATAGAAGAGTTCTATCCACAATACAAATATAAGAGACATAGGGATAGAGAAAAGTTGACACAAGATATAACGTGGTAAACCTCCGAAAAGGAAACATCCACGGGCTACCAGCCACCGGCAAACAAATTCCACTAGTAGATAAGACAAGTACAATCTCTCAAGTGACCTCTTCACCTAGAAAATACCCTCATATCCTACTCTAGAAGTTGTCGCCCTACGCTCAACAATCCGAGACTTCACACCTCTTGTCAAGACTTCTTTGCTCATCTTATCCGTATCCTCACGACCCAAGGCAAGAATTCTTGCTCAACTAAGTCCTCACGACTCTAGTCAAGACTTCCTTGCTCACCTATCCGAGTTCTCCCAACTCTAGCCAAGACTTCCTTGCTCGACAATCCAAGGCTTCACACCTCTTGCCAAGACTTCTTGCTCAACACCATAGGTCTCACACCTATTGTCAAGACTTCCTTCTCACAAGGCATCTAGGTGATCATGAATGCAAAAGGCAAACAAGCACACAACATAGAATGCTATGATCAACATATCCTATGGAAAACACTAGACATGAGCATGAATGCACAAATCACATATAGTCTAGTTTATCATGCATGTATAACCAATCTAGATTATGTAAGATATGTTCAACATTAATCACAACCTAGATACATGCATATATCTAAACTTGAATCACAATATATGTTCAATAAATCATAAGATCAAGTTTAAATCACACAAACCAAAAACAAGCTAAAATCATATGACAATGTCAATTAGATTTAAGCTAAAGTTCTAGAGCATATTCCTAATCATAGATTCAAAAAATCACATGAATAGCTCAAAAGAACATAAGCACATGTATTGTGTGAGAAATTCGGCCAAGAGAGCCTAATACATGTGAGGAACTATTTTTCACAAAATCAAACAATGAAAGATCATAAAATAGTCCTAGAATCAAAGCTGGCACAATACAATCCCAAACATGTGATAACATAGGCAAAATCAAAACCTAACTCAACATGTATGGTTTCAATTGAAACTCAACCTAGCTTTGAAAGTGTTCAAAACACAAATCAAAACACTTACAATATACAAATATATGTAGAAGAAGAAAACCCAAGGCAATTGGCCAAGTTTTAAAAGAAAACTTTGAGAGAAAATCAATACCTTAGTTGATTTAGGTGCAGTCCCGTTTCTATATGATTAGACACCAAAAACAGCAGCAAAACTTACTCAGATAAAAGATGGAATATGAATGGATAAACACTTTAAACTTTGAATCACTCAAATCGGAGTTCAAATGAAGAAGTTATGGTATTTTGAAGGTGAGAAAATTTAGAGAGAAAATTTCTGCACACTTGATTTAAATTTCTTCATAGATGAAATGTGAGAGGGAAAGAGTTTATAAAGGAGTGGGAAACTTAGACATGTTAAATGACCAAGAGGGGCAAGATGAAGCCAAGCAAGCTTGCTTCCCGAGATGACACGTGGGCATCTCGGGGCTCGGGGCAGCAAGCCTTCTGCCCCGAGATGGCCACGCGCCATCTCGGGAAAGAAGACAATGCTTGCTTCTTTCTCCTTCGACCTTCCTTCTCGTTCTTTGACCATTCTCCGGCCTCCGAATTCGGAATTCGAATCCGTTTGCTGATTACGAACCATAACTCTCACACAGACATGAACATATAATATACTCAACCCAAAAAATAATATTTCGACTCGATATACCAATACAAAGACAATGTATGAAACATGAGTTGAAAGTTTAGTATCTTTTGACTTAGAACTTGAAATCAATAGTATGAGTAACCGAAATGACCGGAACTCAATCAAGAATGATTTAAGACTAAATCCAATTTCAATATCCATGTTATACAAGCATATACACACACAAACATAATTCACACTAGAATGCAAACTACATAGAGATAGTTTCCAATCATGCATATTCCAAAACATGTTATTTTTCAAACCAATGCATGAGCATTCATCTTTAAGTGTGTGAATGTGTTATACATGATGCACAACGATGCAGGGACACAAATGTATGATATGTGTGTGTTTGCCTATAAAGGTGCACAATGATACAGGGACACATATGAATGAATTGTGTATATGTGCCTATAAAGGTGCACAACGATACAGGGACACATATGAATGAATTGTGTGTGTGTAAAAATAAGGTCTTAGTATACCTTTGTAGAACCATATTGTATCCTTTCTCTTGAAGACTTAGAATTTGCTTTGACTTGTTGTTTCTTCTTCGTTGAAGCTTGAATCATCATGAATCAAAACAACTAAATCATTACAAGTAAACATCTTTTTGATATGGAATTAATGCCAACACAAACTAAAACATAACAATCTCCCCTTTTGGCAAATTCCATGTCAAAACACCTATACATTTACTACAAATATAAAAATGAAAATAGGTCACAAAATCACTCCCTCACATTACATTGAGTAAGATTCCTATAACTAATCTTCACGAACTCTTGAACTTCATCTTGATCTTCTCTTGAAGCAACCTACAAACCATCTCAAAGCATAATGCATATACAGGAGAAACAACAAATGACAACATATAATATCGATAAGAACATACAATTAAGTCCACAAATACATGTATCTCGTCCTCAATACATGCCAAATACAAGAATTCTTAACCAAATCTTAAGACTAATTATTACAAACCATTGAAAGTTCAAAAGTTCACAAAAACAACATAAAAAGGAAACTAAGTAACTAGCAACTCTTAACAACTCTTTCTCCCCCTTTTTGACATGAAATGATGCCAAAAGGTAAGAAACATACCATGAGACTCAAATTCTAGCTACTAGATCCACCAAAGAAAGATGTGCGTGTAGTTAAGCTAACATAATGCTTGAGAGGTGGTCTTGAACTTGATGCAATACACTCCTCCAACTCTTTTATTCTAGCATCTTGTTTTTCAACTATAACACTAAGCTCATCAACCTTCTTCTTCAAATGTAAAGCCTAATCCGGAAGAATGTTTATGCTAGTCACTTGGCAATCAACTTGTGAACTACTAAATAGTCCAAAAGTATCACATGTCTTACCCTTATCCTTAAATGACATGTATGGCACACGTTTATCACTATACTTTTCCAAGGGTTGTACCAACATATCATCTCCACTACTTTTAACACCACGAGCTAAACACAAAGAAGTTATAAATCCCGGTAATGCAAGCTTCTTATCCCCTCTAGTTGAGAAAGCCGTATTATCTAAGTAAAACATAAGCAAATCCCCAAGGTTTGTAGGTTGACTAGTCACCAAGGCATATACTATTTTGATATTGTCTTTATTCAACTCGGTTGAATTCGAAGATCCAATAATATTTGTGCAAATAAAAAGATGCCAAAATGCACTTGCCTTAGTTAACTCATGTTGACTAATATATGCTCTACCTTTCCACTCAAAAGAAGCATTGTCACATAGAGTTCTACCCATGATATTCAGATTCTCAATGATATCAACATCTAGAAAGTTTGAATCAATATCACTAGATAGCCTAAGAAACTTGTTAATGTTTACCAGGTTAACTCTAAACACAACACCCCTAATCTCCATCAAAGCATCCAATAATGTGGCAGTCTTTTTATACTCATGATAAAATTCTCTAATAATAGTGTCATTCACTATTCCTAGCATGCTCACCCAAGATTCCCAATTTCTATCCTTAATGCATTTAAGAACATAAGAATCTTTACATTTACCTAAGTCAATGCCTCTCTCTTAAAATATCTTCTTAGTTGCAAAGATCCCTAAATCCTTTGACCTTGAAGCTTTGGATCCCTTTGAGGTAGACTTGGTTTTCACAATGGGATTCGATTGATTTCAACTTTCGGTAGCCTTAGCTCTTCCCATTTGTTCTTGTGAAATAAGATGCTATATACATACAACAAAAGTGAGTGAAAGACAAAACAAGCATATTAGTCACAAATATATAAACACAAAGACATATGACTTAAGAATGAATCATCATGCAAGACAAAGATAGTGAGTAATATCTTACAAGTATCATTAAGTCAAAATATTCCAGCATGTAACAAAATGAAGCATGTGAACATATCATAAAAGAGAACAATGTGTAGCATACAATGGTCCCCCTTGATAAATGCTATAACTAAAATCAATGATAGCATAAAGTTCACAAAGATACTCACATAATCACACATTCAAGCAATTTAAAGAAATATCAACAAAATAAGCTTCATATGCTAAGAGAGATACACAGATTTTTCAAGTTCTCTCATAATTCTTCAACAATTGCTAAGATGTCATCATACTCTTAAATAAAGTGTGTGTGTGAGAGATATGCTTCAAATATATATCAAGAAGTAGTTTGATAATCAACATGCAAACAATTTCCAATAACTATTCATCTTAAGCTTTTTCCATAAAAAGTCAAACCGATTATCATCCGGAATTTTTTGTTTTTAAGAGAATAGATTTCAACATATGAGCGTGTGTGTGCATGTGGCTCATCATCCCATTTCTATTTTTCAACCCGAGCTCATTTGATTTTCAACTAAACTCTTTTTTAAGCCTTCCTCCTTTTCTTTTTAGGCTTTGGATCAAAGAGATTTTTTTTTTATGATTTAATTTTCAACACTTCTTTGATTTTTCCATTTTTTTTACATAAACAAAATTCACTTCATGAAGGCTTTCACTCATCACAATGGTGTAACTCTTTCCAACATTGGGTAGCTTTCACAACCAATGTGTGTAGCCCTTTTCATGAAGGTGCTCGTTGAGTTCTATGTAATTACCGAAGCAAAATGGATACTAACCATAGGTCATTTTAAATGTACTTAAGCACCAAAACTTCAAGGTGTATCAAATGTTTACATATTAGTAAACTTAACCTACTAGCAAAACATATAAGAGAAGCAATGTGCAATTTTAGAAAAAAACAAGATTTTATGGCTCATAAGCACATGATCTAAGAACAATAAGTAGAGACTTATTGAAGATCATTACTTCTCTAATGAGTAGCTTTCAAAGAATATGAAGCTCATATTTTCAAAAGTAATGCCACTCAATATACTATACACAAACAATCATCAAAGTTAAGATTAATGTGAACAATATCACTGTTAGATCATAAAATAGCAAATGTCAATGAGAACCATATGTATGCTATAAAAAATTCTCTAATATGACATGCTATGAGATGTATGTCAAAAATTGAGTCAAAAAGATGAATATATAAGAGAACATGCATTAGAGTATAGAGATACCTTTTTGCACATTATATTCACCAAATATCATACTTCCGCCCATTTTATGAGCACTCTTGCCTTGAATGTCCTCATGACACCAAGTTGACGATGTTTCATAATAAGAGTATAAAAAACATAATATCTCAACTCAATCAACACATGTAACAAAAGAACTTCTTCAAAGTTAATCAACAAATTTTGACCATCATAACAATCATGATGTGAGATAACCAAGTTCATATCAATACTTGGAGTATTCAAAGCTAACAAGCAAGAATTCTCAACACAATTGATATATAGCCTCAAAGCTATCTCACATGTACTTCTTATTTTAGTGATAAGAGCACTCACCCTTGAACCACTTGTTCTTGGGTGTACCTACATAAACATTTCCAATATCATCATTGACAACAATGTTAAATCTAGAGTAAAGTCCTTCAATGACTTGATTAACAAGAATATCATTAACACACTCTTCCTTAACATTTTCAACACAAGCTTTGTCATGTTGAACAAGATTAGAATTCTTTCTACTCCACAACTTTTTCTCATGCTTAGCAAAATTATCATGTTTCTCAACCTTCAAGACCTTAGCATGTTCAAGTTGAAGTTTAATCTCCTTATCCCTAGATTCATTTCCTAATTTGCATTTTTCAATATATTTATAACACCTAGGCTTAATGTGACCCATTGTGTTGCAGTAATGGCAAATTGGAATAAAAGATGAGATTGTACCTTTTGGAGTTGAACTAGCTTCAATAGGAATTTGCAAAGATACCTTGTTCGCCAACTTCTTCTTGCTTTTGATCTTCTCTTCTTGTGTGGTTTCTTATCAATCATGACTTCATCAAAATGTGTAGGAAGCGGTGCTTCCAAGAGCTCCTTTTCAACTACCAAGTCGTCTTCACCACTATGAGAGTTAACAAGATTCCTAACACTAGACACACTAACCGAATCATTCACTAAGTCCTTGATAGCCTCCTTAGCCGTGTCTATCTCTTCCATCAATTCTTGTTCTCTCTTCCTTAAAGAAGATATCACAATATCCTTCTCAAGGTTTATTTTTTCAAGTTCTCTAAACTTCTTCATAATATCACCTTTCTTACCAAGAAGTCTACGAGTAACAACCACAAACTCATCTAGTTGCTTTTTGATCAAATCATCCTTCTCAACTACTTCTTTTTCAGCATTATCCCTAGCTTCTTCAAGCTTTTCTATTTTGCTCAACAACTCAAGATTAATAGGAATGGAACTAGAGCTTCCATCATGATTTGCATCAAGGTTCTTGTTCAAAGATATTGTACTACTAACATCTAGTGGAGAATGAGAAGCCATTAGAGCTACAAAGTTGCTCACCAACTCTTCATCACTTGAAGACTCACTACTAGCGCTCTCATTGTCACTAGAATTATCATCACTCCAAGTAACCGCCAACACTTTGCCTTTCTTGTTTTTCTTAGATGGCTTCTTGGTGCACTAACTAGCAAAGTGACCAAAACCTTGACAATTATAGCATTGAACCTCTTTCTTGTTCATGGCTTGACTATTCTTCACAATCCTTAGAGATGATGTTCTCTTGACTCATTTTTCCTTAGAAGACTTGCCTTTAGGCTTGGCATTCTTCTTTAGAAACTTCTTGAACCTTCTAACCAAGAGTGCCATTTCTTCATTTTCATCATCACTCTCCTCCTCAAAAGCATTGAGAGCAATTCCCTTACTCTTGATCTTTGGCTTTAAGCACATCTCATAAGTTTAGAGAGACCCAAGCAACTCATCGATATTCATACTATCCACATCCTTGCTTTCCTCAATGGCCGTCACCTTTGATTTGAATCTCTTAGGAAGAGACCTAAGGATTTTCCAATTTAAACGCTCTTTTGAGATAGGTACTCCAAGTGCTTGACATTGGTTAGCTATGTTAAGAAGCCGAAATTGGAAGTCTTCAAACTTTTCTTCCTCACCATACTAAACCTTCAAATTGTGATGCCAACATTTGAAGCCTTGATTTTTTCACCGCTAGGGTTCCTTCATTAGTAACTTGGAGAGCATCTAAAGCTTCCTTTACGGATTCAAGATTTTAGGAGAATTGATGCCCATAAACTCCTCCAAAGATGGCATTCATAGCACAATGGTGCCATTTAGCAACCTCAAACTTGACTTGAGTATCATGGTTCCATCCTCTTGAACCTTGGTAGGAGGACTATAACATTCTTCCACTACCATCCAAGCCATTTCATCAATAGAGCGGATGTAGGCTTTCATCCTCAACTTCCAATACCCATAGTTAGTGCCACGAAGTATTGGTGGCCTAGTATTTGAGGCTCCTTCCGCTATTACATCATCTTGTAAACCCATGACTTCAAACGCCTTGCAAAAACCGTGAAAGTATCACCCCGGACTCACACTAAGTGCAATCTAGTGTCCTGCTCTGATACCAATTGAAAATACAATCACGGTTAAATGGTTAAGGCTAACCTAGAGAGATGAGTGAATAGGTTAGACACCTTTTTCGACTCCCATAGAAACAAACAAAAATTTGTCCCTCTAGATTGCTTGTATCTCAATATATATATTAATTAAAGACAATTAATCAATATATAAACACAAGTAAAGTGTAATACAAACAAGTAATTATAACACATACACATTCAAGATTATAAAGAGGAAGTCAACATACATAGAAGAGTTCTATCCACAATACAAATATAAGAGAGATAGGGATAGAGAAAAGTTGTCATAATATATAACGTGGTAAACCTCCGAAGAGGAAACATCCACGGGCTACCAGCCACCGGCAAACAAATTCCACTAGTAGATAAGATAAGTACAATCTCTCAAGTGACCTCTTCACCTAGAAAATACCCTCATATCCTACTCTAGAAGTTGTCGCCCTACGCTCAACAATCCGAGACTTCACACCTCTTGTCAAGACTTCTTTGCTCATCTTATCCGTATCCTCACGACCCAAGGCAAGAATTCTTGCTCAACTAAGTCCTCACGACTCTAGTCAAGACTTCCTTGCTCACCTATCCGAGTTCTCCCAACTCTAGGCAAGACTTCTTGCTCGAAAATCCAAGGATTCACACCTCTAGCCAAGACTTCCTTGCTCGATAATTTAAGGCTTCACACCTCTTGCCAAGACTTCTTGCTCAACACCATAGGTCTCACACCTATTGTTAAGACTTTCTTCTCACAAGGCATCTAGGTAATCATGAATGCAAAACGCAAACAAGCACGTAACATAGATTGCTATGATTAACACATCCTATGGAAAACACTAGACATGAGCATGAATGCACAAATCACATATAGTCTAGTTTATCATGCATGTATAACCAATCTAGATTATGTAAGATATGTTCAACATTAATCACAACCTAGATACATGCATATATCTAAACTTGAATCACAATATATGTTCAATAAATCATAAGATCAAGTTTAAATCACACAAACCAAAAACAAGCTAAAATCATATGACAATGTCAATTAGATTTAAGCTAAAGTTCTAGAGCATATTCCTAATCATAGATTCAACAAATCACATGAATAACTTAAAAGAACATAAGCACATGTATTATGTGAGAAATTCGACCAAGAGAGCCTAATACATGTGATGAACTATTTTTCACAAAATCAATCAATGAAAGATCATAAAATAGTCCTAGAATCAAAGCTAGCACAATACAATCCCAAACATGTGATAACATAGGCAAAATCAAAACCTAACTCAACATGTATGATTTCAATTGAAACTAAACCTAGCTTTGAAAGTGTTCAAAACACAAATCAAAACACTCACCATATACAAATATATGTAGAAGAAGAAAACCCAAGGTAATTGACCAAGTTTTAAAAGGAAACTTTGAGAGAAAATCAATACCTTAGTTGATTTAGGTACAGTCCCGTTTTTGTATAATTAAACACCAAAAAAAGCATCAAAACTTACTAAAACCTTCAGAGAAAAGATGGAGAATGAATAGATGAACACTATCAACTTTGAATCACTAAAATTGGAGTTCAAATGAAGAAGTTATGGTATTTAGAAGGTGAGAAAATATAGAGAGAAAATTTCTGCACACTTGATTTAAATTTCTTCATAGAATGAAATGTGAGAGGGAAGAGTTTATAAAGGAGTGGGAAACTTGGACATGTGAAATGACCAAGAGGGGCAAGATGAAGCCAACCAATCTTGGTGCCCGAGATATCACGTGGGCATCTCGGGGCAGCAAGCCTTCTGCCCCGAGATGGCCACGCGCCATCTCGGGAAAGAAGACAATGCTTGCTTCTTTCTCCTTCGACCTTCCTTCTCGTTCTTTGACCATTCTCCGGCCTCCGAACTCGGAATTTGAATCCGTTTGCTTATTACGAACCATAACTCTCACACAGACATGAACATATAATATACTCAACCCAAAAAATAATATTTCGACTCGATAGACCAATACAAAGACAATGTATGAAACATGAGTTGAAAGTTTAGTATCTTTTGACTTAGAACTTGAAATCAATAGTATGAGTAACCAAAATGACCGGAACTCAATCAAGAATGATTTAAGACTAAATCCAATTTCAATATCCATGTTATACAAGCATATACACACACAAACACAATTCACACTATAATGCAAACTACATAGAGATAGTTTCCAATCATGCATATTCCAAAACATGTTATTTTTCAAACCAATGCATGAGCATTCATCTTTAAGTGTGTGAATGTGTTATACATGGTGCACAACGATGCAAGGACACAAATGTATGATATTTTTGTGTGTGCCTATAAAGGTGCACAACGATGCAGGGACACATATGAATGAATTGTGTGTGTGTGCCTAAGCCTTGTAAAAGAAAGATAAGGTCTTAGTATACCTTTGTAGAACCATATGCATCCTTTCTCTTGAAGACTTAGAATTTGCTTTGACTTGTTGTTTCTTCTTTCTTGAAGCTTGAATCATCATGAATCTAAACAACTAAATCATTACAAGTAAACATCATTTTGATATGGAATTAATACCAATACGAACTAAAACCTAACAGTAACAAGCATAACTTATTTGATTTTCCATTTTTTGTCTAGTCCTAACACCCTCATCGACATCTCCAATGATATTACTTTTATCATGGAGTTTCCTGACCCAAGGAGTGAGTTCATTAGAGTCCAAAAGTAAATCTCTATCAAAAGGTTTATCATCCACTTCACTGTTATCCAATTTCACATCACTTGATGTCTCACCACACTCATTTAAAGGTAAATCATGAGACACAATAACCTCCTTATCATGGCTACTCAACTTTGGCCTATAATCATCTATTACGACATTTTGATGATTCCATGGCACTCATAGTTTTTAAATTAAACACTCTATAGGCCTTACTAGTTAGAGAATAGCCAATGAAAATCCCTTCATCACTCTTAGCATCAAACTTGCCAAGTTGATCTCGGTAATTGAGAATGTAGCATTTGCTTCCAAATGAGTGGAAGTAGCTAACATTTGGCTTCTTACCCTTCCATAATTCATAGGAGGTTTTCCTAGTGCCGGGCCTTAGAAACACTCTATTTCCTATATAACAAATTGTATTCACGGCCTCGACCCAAAGATTTCTAAGAACACTGTTACTAAGAAACATCACATGAGCCATCTCTTGGAGGACCCTATTCTTCCTCTCTACAACACCATTTTGTTGAGGAGTTCGAGGAGTTGAAAGCTCATGTGAAATGCCAACACTATTACAATAATTTTCAAAACAAGCATTTTCAAATTCTTTGCCATGATCACTCATAATTCTTTTAATGTTTTTAATCTGATAATTCTTTTCATTTTGAATTTTTGTGCAAAGCATTTTAAAATTTTCAAAAGTTTCAGACTTTTCTCTAAGAAAATAAGTCCATGTAAATCTAGAGAAATCATCACCACACACAAAAATGTATCTCTTTCCACCAAGACTCTCGGTCTGTATGTGACCCATAAGATCCATGTGAAGAAGCTCTAATCGCTCCTTGGTGGTAAGATACTTACCCTTTTTATGCACACTCTTAGTTTGCTTCCTTTGTTGACAAGGTCTACACACTTCTTCAATCCTATTTCCAAATTTAGGAAGGCTTCTCACAATATTCAACCTCTCAAGAAATTTCAAGTCTTTGAAATTCATGTGACCTAACCTTTGATGCCACAATTCAACTTGATCAAAACTAGACAAATTACAAGAGATTTCATTGGAATCAAGACAATAACAATTGTCACTTGATCTCTTGCCTTTCAATAAAACTTGCCCATCTTCTTTTAGAATAGAGCTATCAACTTTGTCGAACATAACCGAAATCCCTTTATCACTCAAATGTGATATGCTATTGAGATTGACTTGCAAGCCATCTACATAAAGTGCATTGGGCAAGGATGGCAAACCGGGGATAGATATGTTTCCTTTTCCTAAAACCTTCTTACGTGAACCATCTCCAAATGTGACAAATCCACCATCCTCTATAACAAGAGTCTCAAAGAAATTCTTGTTTATGGTCATGTGCCTAGAACACCCACTATCAAGTTACTCATCTTTTCTAGTCCACCTTGAAAGTTCCCTATAAAGTGTGTGTCTAATAACCTAGGGGGGGGGGGGGGGGTGAATAGGTTTTAATCAAGTCAATTACCAATTTTTCATGATTAGTCAATATTCAAAATTCACCCAATAAAACAAACATACAACATCAAGTGTAAAGTGCAAAAATATAAACAACACAAGATGTATACGTGGAAACCCTCCAAATGGGAAAAACCAAGGGATGTTAAGTGAGCCACACTCGATCGGAAAAATCCACTATATGAGAAAACAGTTACACCCTCAAGTGATTCTCGGATTCTCACTCTCGACAACCTCAGGCTATGAACACCGCCACTCACCACTGTTAGTTCAGTTCTTAGTGATATCCCCTGATACACTACTCTTGGCCTGAGTACCTCCTGCCTACCCCTCGGGCCTTTTACAGTGGATACTCGACCAATTGCTTGCCAACCTACCCTTGGTTGCAAGACTTTACTTGCTTGTGCAACTTCACCTAGAAGCCACAAGACTTTGTCTCTATGAAGAGTATATGGTCTAAGTGAAATAATAAATGAATGCTCAATGCAAAATATGTTAGACCAAATATACAATGCTTAACTAGGTGTAGATAATACAATACAACAACCTAGTTATCAAACAATACATACATGACCATACATAAGGACTCAATTAGATGCAAAACGATTCTAGCAACCTAATTGTCAATAAAAGTCCAACCAACACAAGTTGTCAAAACATATAATCAAGGGCAATATTTTACAATCAATAAATGCAATCAATGAGGCATAAACAATAATGTCTAAATGCAATGCATAAAGACTTAACTAGATATGGATATGCAATATTACAATCTAGTTATCTAACAAAGCCACTTCAACATATGTTGTCATTAGGCATGGCATGACTATTAATGCAATCATCAAAATACAATTAATATGGCCTAATTAGCTAGAGGGAAAATATGTCCTAAATGCTAGCTATCAACAAACAAACCCAATCATGTTATAACTCATCAATAAATGCATTCAACACAAGATTTTAACAAATCGTATGCATAAAAATGAATTCTTGAACAATAAGAACAATAAATAAAGATGAGATGTTTGTTCTTACTTACCAAGTCAAGATTGATGAAGACCCATGTGTGATTAATGCAATTGATGCATGGGTTTTGGGTTTGGAGAGTTAAGGAACCACTCTTGAAGCTTCTTTCTCAAAGAAAATACTTTCTCACACTAAAAAATGGTTTGGAAGCTCTTAAAAACAAGTGAGGAAGAAGATGGCATGTAAATATGAGCCCTAGAACAAAACTACATCGTTTTGAAAATGCCCATAATTTTACTCAGTGCGCTGGTGAGATGCACAGGTCGAAAAGCGCCACACCAGCGCACACCTACTATCCAGGGGCGCTGGTGAGGTGCGCTTGTGGACCAGCGCAGCTTGACAGCACAAAAACTTGAGATTCGAGCGACCCAAAATACGACCAAACGACATCCAAATCTTTTGTATAATATACCATTGGACAAGTATGGAAGTCTACTTTCTACTCTAATTTATAAAACAGGATTTCGACATCTGTAGAAAAAGTTATAGTTATTTGAGTGACCAAAGGTCAGAAACATATAACAACAGAGATGCCCTATTTTTGTGGTCACTTTGGAGATTTTAAAACCAATCCAAACGTTCATGAAATATTACGAATAATATACCTTTGGAAAGGTATGGGTGTCTAGTTTGTATAAAAATTTTCAAAACTCATTTTGAATCAATGTATAAAAAGATATGGTCACATAACCATATAAATGTCAGTTTTGAATAACATTTAAATCATTGAAATACACTCTTTTAAAACTAGACACCTTACTCCATATAACCAAACCAAGAGAAGAATGAGACCTTCTCATATGGTCACTCAACGCGCTAAAACAAGCACACCATCATGCATGCACGAATACATCATAATACCACAATTAAATCTATAAATGAAGTGCAAGTGTGATTCTGAAGAGATGCACACATATAATCAATATCAACATAAATGCAAGATCAACATAAATGCAAGATCAACATAAATGCAAGATCAACAAAGCATGCATGAGATGTGTGTGTGCACCTAAACTCTTCAAGAGGCAAAGTCAAGAGAATATACCTTTAGCTCTTGAAGTCATAGAGATGCTTGGAAGCTTGTCAATGAGGACCTAAGCTACCCATTACACAATCGTCCCCAATGTGGTGTGGTTTGTCATAAAATAAGCCAATCATAAAATAAAGGTCCTTACACACCTAGTAGCAATATTGTCATTTCTAGGAGCCTTGGGTTCATTGGCTCTAAAATTTCTAGGTGAATGCATGTTAGCTCTTCTAAGCATATTTTTCTCAATATACTTTCAATAAGACACAAATTAATATACTTAAACAATTATGCCTTATATGGCCCTCAACACCACAATAATGACAAATAGTGGTGAAGTAAGAATTCATACCATAGCCTTGTGCAAACATAGAAGGATTCCTTCTCCTTTGAGTTGATCTTTGGTGTTGAGCCAACTCTCTTCTTTGTAACTGAGCCAAGATTGCATCCTTTCTTGATTGAGCATGAAAGGTTCTTTATTGAGATTGGGGGATCATTTGAGGTTGATGCCTTGTTTGATGTATTCTAGCTTGTTGTGATTGAGTTTTGACTTGAACTTTTGTTGGAGCCTTGACTTGAACTTGTTTTAAAGATTCTCTAACTTCAACCCTTTTTGATGGTTGTTGTGGGCCTTGGATTTTCTTTGACTCTTCACTCTTGACAGAAGTAGTATTCTTTAAGGAAGTGGTTTCCATGTCTTCCACAAATCTTAAGCCCCTCTTATCACAAGGGCTCTTCCCACTTGATAACATTTTGTCAAGTTTCTCGGTTCTGGAGGACATCTTGGCAATCAATTCTTTTGAATCTCTAAGCTCTTCCTTCAAGCTTTCTTCCAACTCTCTTCCTTCAAGCTTTCTTCCAACTCTCTTCCAATCTTTACTTTCTCACTTAAGTGACTCACCTTGGAAGTCAACTCAAGATTCTCATTTTTCAGCTTTTGAATCTCATTCTTCTTCTTGAATCTAGAACTCTCAAAGAACTTCATGAAGTCCACATAGTCCATTTCCTTATCAATTTCAAACCTAGAGTTAGATGCGATGCTCTCATCACTAGAGTCATCTACTTATTCTTTATCACTTATGACTTCCTTATCATAATAAGATGATGTGAATGCTGTGACGTTTGTAACTCAATCTTCATCATCCAAAGATTTTTCTTCCTCTTCTAGGTCTTCACTATCACTATGATAAGCTCATTTTTATGCCTTACATACCCATCATTTTGTATAGTTTTGCTCTCGTTTTCTTTGTAAACTCCATCTTTTGATGTTCTTAATGCTTAAACAGGTCTTCTCTAGCCAGGAGTTACCCTTGTACGGAACCGAGAGCTTTCGGAGTGAAAAAGAGGGTTTAGCTTGGTATGAAATGAGAAGTGCGGTACACATACCACACTAGAAGGAAATGCATACCGCACTTGGTACCGCATAGGAGAACAACAGATATTATAAAAGTAAGTGTGGCACACCGTGTTGAAGTGAATCGCACTTCGTACCGCATGGGAGGGCAGACAAAATTGTAGAAAACTTCAAGTGCGGTATGCGTACCGCACCAGAAGGAAATGCGTACCGCGTAGGAGGGCAACTGCTTAAATCAAACGAATGTACGGTACGATGTGTCGAAGTGAACCGCACTTTATGGCAGATTATGAATACTCTGTTTCGTGAACAGAGTAAGTGCTTCATTATGGGACCCCCTCTCTTATCTATGATTAGGCATGGAGAGGGGATGTTTCTAGAGGCTAAGAGGCTGTCTTTGGGACCCTCCTACACAAGTGAGGGGTGAGGGGGGGGGGGGGGGGGGGGGGCTTCTTGTTGCCTATAAAGGAAAGAGATAAAGGAGAGTGAAAGGGGATCTGAAAATTGTCAACACTTCAAACCTGCTCTTTTCCTTCACGTTTTGGAGGTTCTCTCTTCATTTCTGGACTGAGTTCTTCAAGGTTGGAGTAGCTAGGTAAGATTTGGTTGATCCAAGGAAGCTATGGAAGCTCAAGTTACAAGAGATTGAAATTACAACTTAGTTTTATCTCATTAACTCTTCTCTTCTCTTATTTCTTTGTATTGCCACATGATTTGTATTGATGTTAACTCATCTATGGCTTCTCTTTGTATAGTATGAGCTAATTATTCTTATGTTAGAACAAGATAATGCTTAACCATTGATTCATTTGTGAGAGACTATTTGATTTCTCTATTTTATGCTTGTGAAGTTATATGGACGTTTTGAATGCTTAAGGCTTTTACTTAATTGATCATTTTGTAATCGATCTATGGTTAGATGCTAAGTACCGAGAGGAGATGCATTTGATAATGCTTAGATAAATGTTCACTATGCTTGACTAGAAAGTAATAGAACCACTAGGCTAGCTTATAGGGTTCAATTTGTATTCCAAATACTTAACGGGTCTATATATACTGTCCGAACAGCTTGAGAAAGATTCTGGGTATATATAGATACTATCTCTAAATATATCGAGTGAGGTTAGAGATTTGTGTAGGGAATATGAATCTATAGCATGTACATGCACGGATTAGGAGTCAAAGGAATCAAGTGTGCTATTGGGAGGGTTAAAGCGGATTCGAGTTCTAACATATTTTCCATACATTTCTATAAGTGTTGTGTTAGATAATTTAGTTTGTGTTTGAGTTAATTTACTTTATTGCAACTCTTGGATACTCACGTTTTAGATAGTTCAAATAGTTTGCAAGCCTTTGAATTCCGGTAATCATAACCTTGATCCTTGTGGGAACGATCCCTACATTGTCATTATACTACCATTCCAACCTCGTGTTATTGTGAGAGTCAACAAGTCTAGTTTGACACGATCAATTTTTGGCACCGCTGCCGGGGATTAGTTGTATTTGATATTGGAAATATTTGGTTACAATTAATTTGAATGTTTTACTTTTAAATTTCTTGTTGTATCATTTCAGGCAGGTTGCTCTTGTATCATTCCGATTGTCTTCAAATGAAAACTTTTATCTATTGACGATTCTAGATAAAGTATTTCATTTTGATCCTATTCAATACACCCAGTGCACTAGATTCTTTTACCCAAAGACACCACACTTTGATGATTTTAGACTCATCATAACACATTTGATCCCACTCAAATGCTAGCAAAAGAATCTACAACTTTAACAAGATAAAGATGCCCAACCATTCTATCTTAAGTTGTGAATATTATTCAAGACTAACTGAAGAATTGTGTCTACCTCATACATATCTAGATGTATGAACAATTCTTCTTTTCTCATAGTCTTTTGACCTTATGATTATTTACTTTTTTCAATTATAATAATTAAACTATAAATGCTATAAGATTTGTTACACTAGAAATCACTTTATTCATATGAAACGATTGTTAATAATAATATTACACTCTTGCTATCGAGCATAATCCTAACAATCTCCCACTTTCTCTATAGAAAATGTGTCATATCTTTCATCCTCATGTTCTCTAGATGCCCATCAAAACTCTTTTGAGGAAGAGCCTTTGTAAAGGGATCCGCTAGATTTTCTGCTGACGCGATCTTGGTAATCGTCACGTCACCCTTATGCATAATTTCCCTTAGAAGGTGATACTTTCTTTCAATGTGTTTCTCTCTCTTATGACTTCTTGGTTCTCTCGAATTAGCCACTGCTCCACTATTGTCATAATAGATAGTGATCTGCTTATTCGCATCAGGAACCACTTCCAAGTCAATCAAGAATTGGCGGAGCCAGACAGTCTCTTTAGCAGCCTCGCATGTGGCAACATACTCGGCTTCCATGGTGGAATCAGCAATACAAGATTGCTTGATACTCCTTCATATGACTGTCCCTACTCCAACGGTAAACACATATCCTGATTTTGATCTCCTGGAGTCAGAATCTGACTGAAAATCAGAATATGTATACCCAATAGGAATTAAATCCCCTCCAGAGTATACAAGCATATAATCTCTCATTCTCCTAAGATACTTGAAATTATGCTTGACTGTCGTCCAGTGATCAGGTCCAGGCTTCGATTGAAACCTGCTAACTATGCCCACAGTAAAACAAATATCTGGTCTAGTGTAGAGCATTGCATACATGAGACTTCCAACTACCGAAGCATACGGAATCCTTCTCATGAATTGCTCTTCATGCTTATTCTTAGGAACTTGTTCCTTCGAAAGTTTGATTCCATGCCTGAAAGGTAACATACCTTTCTTGGAATCTTGCATGGAAAACCTAGACAAGATTTTGTCTATGTATGAAGCTTGGGATAATGCAATCGTTCTATTCTTTCTATCCTTTATGACTTGGATACCAAGAATATAACTTGCTTCTCCTAAGTCATTCATATCAAATTGTTTTGCTAACCATTCTTTTATTGATGTCAATACACCTACATCGTTTCCGATGAGTAGTATATCATCAACGTAAAGAACTAGGAAAACCAACTTGTCGCCTTTAATCCTTTTGTATACACAAGGTTCATCAAGGTTTTGAATAAATCCAAAAACCTTTAACAGCTTGATCGAACCTTATGTTCCAGGATCTGGATGCTTGCTTCAATCCATATATGGATCTTTGCAACTTGCATACCCTTTCCTCTTGGCCCTTTTCAATGAATCCTTCTGGTTGCATTATATAGATGTTTTCGTCAAGACTTCCATTAAGGAAAGCTGTCTTGACGTCCATTTTTTAAATCTCTAGGTCTAGAGATGCCGCAATGGATAAGAGTATCCTAATGGATTTAAGCATGGCAACAGGAGAGAAGGTTTCTTCATAATCGATACGTTCCTTCTGTGTATAACCTTTAGCTACCAATCTAGCTTTATAAGTTTCCACCTTTCCATCCATTCCTCTTTTCCTCTTGTATACCCACTTGCACCCGATGGGTTTTATCCCTTTAGGCAAGTCTACAAGAGACCATACTTTATTTTAGAACATAGATTCAATTACGGATTGCATTGCCTTTTGCCAATGGCGACAATCAACATCTTCCATTGCTCCCTTTTACGTATAGGGATCATCGTCGTCCGGAAGATTCTCTACAGATTCTCCTAGACCGATGTATCTCTCGGGTTGTCTAATAACCCTCCCACTACGACGAGGTATGGTAGATTGTTGATCTTGTGTTGGTACGGAACTTACAATTGGGCTTGGTTGCGAAACCAATTGTGGAATTGTATCTCCTAAAAGCTCATTTAGGACAATTCTACTTTTAGGCACAAAATTATTCATATAGTTCTTTTCTAGAAATTTGGAATTTGTCGAAACAAATACTTTAAGATCTGAAGGACTATAAAAATAATATGCTTTTGTTCCTTTTGGATACCCTACAAATATGCATGTTTCTGAACGGGACTCCATCTTATCTGTCTTTCCTTTTAACACGTGCGCAGGACATCCAAATATCCTTAAGTGTTGTAAACTAGGCTTTCGCCCAGTCCACAACTCATGCGGTGTTTTAGGAACCAACTTAGATGGTACATCGTTTAGAATATACATGGCAGTTTGTAAAGCATATCCCCAAAAAGAACTAGGGAGCTTTGAATAACTCAACATAGACCTAACCATATCCAAAAGAGTTCTATTTCTCCTTTCTGCCACCCCATTTTGTTGAGGTGTGCCTGGTGTAGAAAACTGAGAAATTATTCCATTATCAATAAGATATTGCTGAAACTCACCAGATAGATATTCTCCACCACGACGAGACCTCAAGATTTTTTATACGTTTCTCAAGCTGATTTTCCACTTCAGTTTTAAATGCTTTGAACATATCAAAATCATCTGATTTATGTCTCATGAGATACACATAGCCAAATCTTGAGTGATCATCCATGAAAGTGATGAAGTACTCATATCCACCTCTAGCTTGAATACTCATAGGTCCACACACATCAGTGTGTATCAATCCTAAACATTCAATGGCTCTTGTGCCTTTGGTCGTAAACGACCTTTTGGTCATTTTACCTTCCAAACAAGATTCACAAGTTGGTAGATCATCAACCTTTAAGTCACTTAGAGGTCTATCACATACCAATATTTTAATCCTATTAAGGTTAATATGACCTAGGTGCAAATGCCATAGGTAGGTTTCATTTTTTGATAAATTTACTCTTTTGTGATTGGGTTCCGTTGATTCCGTGTCTGACAAGTGAGAGATATTTCCATGCAAATAGAATAAACCGTTTTCCAATGTACCTTTGCAAATAATTTTGTCATTCTTACTAATAATAAACGTTTTATTAAAAGTAACCGAATAACCAAATTTATTTAAACAAGAAACCGAAATTAAATTCCTCTTGAATTGTGGTACATAATAAACGTTTATTAAATCTAAATGCCTATAAGAATCAAAATTGATTCTAATAACTCCCACTACACTAGTAGACACCAACGCTCATTTGCCTAATTGCAAGTTGAATTCATTCTTATTCAGTCTATTTTCTTTGACCCATTTCACCACAAAGGAAACACTTCCCTTTGATCTTGGTTACTTTCTTGGTCTCCTTCTAAGAAGGCTCAAGTTGCCTTTTTCCTCTGTTATTACTTGATCTTCTGATAGGTCTTAACAATAGCAACTTTACCAACCATATGAATCCCTGTCTAGAGACATCATAATATCGGCAACAGTCTCCATTCCTTCATGTTGCTGTTGCAACACATTGGAAATGATGGCCTTAATGTAACGTACATTTAGCCATCTCATCTAAAGACTTCCACTACTGATACTCATCTCTTTGCTCATGAGTAGATTCATTAGTTTTGGTGGTTAAGGAATATACATAATGAACTTATACTTTTCAATTTGCAACAACAACCCAATATTCCTTTTCCATGTGACATAATTATCATCAGTTAAAGTATTATCTTTTAGGATATTGATTAGGGATGGGGTCATGATTTCTTTATATTAACGAAAATTATATAAGTAAATAATCATGATAAAGCACTTTTGAATATTTATCTTGAATTAAATGAAATAATTCAATCGTAAAAATTCAACGGTGATCCAACACCCATAAATGTCACGCCTCCTTTGGGAGTACGCACCATTTACTAGTTGGACTAGGTCCTACCTAATTGTTTACATAACAACCAACGTTTTCAATTTTAGCCTTGTGATTTTATTAACAAGAACTCTTGGGAGGATATTAATAAACTCACATTAAGTGTGTTACCAAGTTATCGACCTTCAATATAGTCCCTCACGAATATCCCTCATTTGGGAGTAGATATCGTTTGGGCTAATTGTCTAGTCTATCATTGTAAGGAAGTATCTTGCTAAATTCCATTAATGAATACCTCTTGAGAGGTTATTCACGAAACATAAAGCTCAACTAAAATTGGAGGCCGTAGGTGTTCCAAAACACCTTCTCCCACTCAATTGTTTAAAGCGTGTGATCGAATTCCAAAGAATGATTTACCAAGTTATCTAGATGCCAATTTAGATACTTAAACCATTCAATGCATGTTCATACCAAAAGAGATATATGAGTGCCACTCCTATTCTATATGACATGTTATCAAATAATGACAAATATTGCAATATTTACAAAAATATAAATAGCTACAATTTTGGTCCATCCTAGAAAAACAAGTAAATTACATATATCTTGGAATACAAGAACTTCTTTCTTGGCGAACAAGTTTTCATGCGACCTTCGTTGTTCGGACTCCCTCGGCTACCTCCCATGGGAGTGCGCACCCATTGCCCTTACCAATGGGTTTGTGCATGTCACAAGCCCATAAATGGCTGCCATGCGCAGCCCATGGCTACCACAAGGGCTGCCGTGCGCAGCCCATGCCACAACAAACGTGGTTGCGCGCTCTTCGTACGCACGTTCGTTGTTACGGCTCGTACGATCCTAAACTTGTTCCAGTTACTCCTAATTCTTCAAACCTTCGAGTTTTCGAAACTTGAATGTATTACAGAAGAATTTACATAACAAAATACTGTAGTTTTTTTTATTACAACAACAAAATAAAAAAAAAACTTAGCAACTACCAAGAAGGAAATTATGGTGATAATAGACCACCCTTCTTGTTACAATCCCAAAACAAAATTACATTGAAATTCTAGGACCAAAATTGAGCAATAACAATCCACATATAAAACATATATATATCCATATATTCCAATGTAAGTATATATGTGAATACCTAGAGTGCTATCTCTTTCTAAAACATGCATATATACAATAAAAGAAAAAGATTCACGAACACATACATCAATTAACCAAGGGTACAACCTAGCTCTGATACCAATTGTAGGAAAAAACGGTTTAGAAACGCAACGGAAGCGTGAGAAAAACGAGATTAGGGTTTGCTTATAAATAAAATTTTTCCTTTTTATGCAACGAGAACCTTAACCCTAGATTAATTGATGTAAATATAAGTATCATACCTTTTTCGAGTGACGATTGAACAAGCGCCTAATTGATTCCGCAAGATCTTCCAATCCAATCACGAACGTGAATCACCTAGGAGTGTGGGCCCCCTTCCTTTAAATTATATTCCTGAGGATGGAGACAAAGCAAATATCTTTTCTTTGTTAGTTACAAATATCCTCCAAGAGAAAAATCCAAGAACATCCGATCACTTGTGAATTATCAATCAATTTGATTGTAACTCGCGTGAACCTTGATTCGATATTGTACACAAAACCCTTTTGATGTAAAGGATATTAGTATACTATCGAATACAAAATCGTTCCCCTTTTCTCTCTACTTGGCCGAATTCACACACTATTGATTAGAGATGATCGAATTTTGTCTAGAGTAAAATCAGATTTTTCTCCCTCAAAATTACTATAATGGCCGAAACTTTTTCTTTCTCAAATAAAGCTTGGCCGAAATTACCTCTAATTGCCTTAGGGCTGGCCGAATTCATCATGCTCATATATATAGGATCATAAATCCTTTCCTAAGAAGGATTCACTTGGTTGACAAGAATCCTTTCCTTAGGTGGATTTATTTGGTAGTTAGAATCCTTATCTAAAAGGAAATCTATCCTATCCTATATTATACATGTGATGAACGAAATTCCCTTCTTTGATGTAGTTTAGGACAGTTTAATCTTACCTAAGAAAGATTACTTGATGGACAAGAATCTTATCCTTAGGTAGATTAACTTGGTGGTTATGAATCCTTTTCAAAGAAGAATCCTACCACTAAGTAGTTTTACTTGGTGACTAAGAATTCCTTTTCCAAAAAGAATTCTATCCTACACCAAGACTCCTAATCCAACTTAATAGTGTATTTGTAATCATATTAAAGACTTCCTAATTTGATTAGATAAATAATTCCTTTTATTTATCTACTTATCAAATATAGTCTTTAACATTAACTATACTACCAACAATAGTATAGTTTTAGGAGACCATCTCCTATTAGGAAAAGATTTTGACTTTTAATTAAATAATTAATTAATCAACAAATTAATTAATTGCCATTTAATTAAATAATAAAATAAAATAATACATTAAAGCTATTATTAATTGCCTTTGCCGCCCATACCTAAATATAAAGGCCATATATTATTTTTCTTAATTTATTAAATCCATTGGACCTTAATAAACTGTCCACATGTGAACTAGACCTATTCTTACAAAAAGAAACAAGTTCACATGCCTTATTACAATTCTAGATGGACCCCTATTGGTCCGGTAGAATATATCAAGTGATCCATACAAATTCGTGTGGATTGGGCTATCTAAATTTAAGCTCCAAAAGACACAACCCAATCACAATCAACACATGATTCACTTAGGTTCGATCTATTTAATTTTAGTTAATTCCACTAAAGAACTAAAATTGAACTCTTAAATAAAGATAGAATAAGTTGATGTTACTCATTCGTACCCTAGACAACCTTATTGGAAAAAGTGTATCCTCGTGAAGAATACCAGTAATCGCCAAGAGCTCATAGACCCCCTATAGCTCTCCAAGTTACCATATTTACTCATATGACCACATTTTGAATTAAATATTTTGATTTGTCCGGAAGCCATATTTCAATAGACACTATTGAAAACTTAACGTTAAGATTTAATATCCAATACCTCAAAACATCCATATGATGGTATTCTACTCTCATTCAATAAATGGAGTCACGATGTCCATATCTATTAATGAAGTCCTCTATCGATTAACAAATGAATACCACCAAACTATCGAGGATAGACTATGCTATATAATCGTACTCATTGGTAGCTCAAATGATAACACTTGCAACCATAAGTCTATCATTTATCTCAGGATTGAGATAGACTCTCCGATTGTCTTCAAATGAAAACTTTTATCTATTGATGATTCTAGATAAAGTATTTCATTTTGATCCTATTCAATGCACCCAGTGCACTAGATTCTTTTGCCCAAAGACACCACACTTTGATGATTTTAGACTCATCATAACACATTTGATCCCACTCAAATGCTAGCAAAAGAATCTATAACTTTAACAAGATAAAGGCGCCCAACCTTCTATCTTAAGTTGTGAATCTTATTCAAGACTAACTGAAGAATTGTGTCTACCTCATACATATCTAGATGTATGAACAATTCTTCTTTTCTCATAGTCTTTTGACCTTATGATTATTTACTTTTTTCAATTATAATAATTAAACTATAAATGCTATGAGATTTGTTAAACTAGAAATCACTTTATTCATATGAAACGATTGTTAATAACAATATTACACTCTTGCTATCGAGCATAATCCTAACAAAAGGAATAGAGAACCTTGTAGCAGACCGCCTATCCATGTTAGAAAGAGACAAGAAATGAAAAGGTAGTGATTCCAATCAATGAGCAATTTCCAGATGAGCAAGTCTTTGCTTTAGATCTTATGGCTCCATGGTTTGCTGACTATGTGAACTATCTATTTAGTGATATTATGCCAATTGACAAGAACTACAATCAGAGGAAGAGGTTTTTTCATGAAGTGAAGTGGTATTTGTGGGATGAGCCCCTGTTATTCTGAACTTGTGCATATGGAATGATAAGAAGGTGTGTACCGGAAGAAGAGATGAGTAACATTTTAGCCTATTGTCACTCTAGAGAATGTGGGGGACATTTTGGTGGAATCCGAATAGCGCGAAAGATTCTTCAGTCTGGTTTCTGATGGCCTACCCTTTTTCATGATGCTAGAAGCTTTGTAGAATCATGCGACCAGTGCCAAAGAACCGGAAACATCAGTAAAAGGGATGAAATGCCATTGAATTTCTTGTTGGAGGTGGAGTTATTTGATGTGTGGAGTATAGACTTCATGGGCCCTTTCCCAAGTTCACACGGGAATCAATACATATTGGTAGCAGTGGACTATGTGTCCCAATGGGTTAAAGTTGTGGCCATTCTGGAAAGTGATGCGAAAACAGTCACTAAGTTTCTGAAGAAGCACATTTTCTCACGTTTTGGCACATCAAGAGCAATAGTGAGCGATGGAGGCTCATATTTCTGCAATAAACAATTTGATGCATTGCTAAGAAAATATGGTGTAAGGCATAAAGTGACCACTCTTTACCATCTGCAAGCAAACGGGCAAGCTGAAATCTCGAACCGCAAGCTCAAGAGTATTCTTGAGAAGACTGTGGGGGGTTCAGAGAAAATATTGGGCAAAACATCTCGACGATGCGTTATGGGCATACAGAACCGCTTTCAAGACTCCAATTGGCATGTCTCATTTCAGGTTGGTGTTCAGAAAAGCATGTCACCTCTCAGTCGAGTTAGAGTACAAAGCCTTTTGGGCTGTAAAGGCATTAAACTTCGTTATGAGAGTTGCTGGTGTAAAGAGACTCATCCAGTTGAATGAGCTAGAAGAAATACGTTTAGATTCTTGTGAGAATGCCCGGATTTACAAAGAGAAGAGTAAGAAATGGCATGATAGTTGATTGGTGAAGAAGGACATTCAGATGGGTAACCAAGTTTTACTGTACAACTCAAGGCTTCATCTCTTCCTTGGAAAGTTGAAGAGCAAATGGACAGGGCCATATACTGTGAATAACATTTTCCCGTATGGAACGGTTGAGATCGAAAATGACGCAAGGGAAAGCTTCAAGGTAAATGGACAAAGGCTGAAAATTACAGGGAGCATGAGACGGAACAAATCATTCAGGTAATCAAACTTCGAGACCCTACCTTAGAACGAAAGAAATGTACAATAATTGTAAATAGTAAGTTTAGCATTCAGTTTAATTTAAGTTTCTTTTGGAATGGCATAATTGTGTTTGGTATTATTGCATGTTGAGTCACCCATTTTCACCTTCACATTTGATGTGATTTTTTTGAGTTTTGAAAGAATATAGGAGTGTAAACAGGAGGGAGAAAATTTAGGGAAAAGAATCATGCAAATGGAATGCCTTCATCGGGCCAGTGCTGGTGAGAAGTGAGGTACGCGTACCGTACTAGAAGAAAGTGTGTACTGCACATCGTACCGTGTAGAAGGGCAGCCGAAATTAAATGCCCAGGTTACGGTACGCTGAGTTGATACGAACCACATCATGTACCGAAACCTGGGCCATAAAACAAGTGCTTTTAAAAAAAGGTTATTCAGGTAAGTGTGGTACGAAGTGTCGAAGTAAACTGCACTTCGTATCGCATATCGTTAAAATTTTCCAGTTAAAAGAGGTGAAATGAGACATTATTTCATTCTCACTCTCTCTCCCCTCTTTTCAAAACTCTCTCAAGCTAAGACATTCCACGAATTCGACCGATATGTAATTCTAACATTCTGTTATCTCTGTCTTTCTCTTTTCTTCATTGAATCATGCCCTAGATTTAGCATCTTTCAATTAAATCAAGCTAGGGCATATTTTTATGAATGTTTGTATAGGTTAGGGTTTCAAAATTTGGGGGTTTTTGTTAGTTTGCTTTTCTTGAGTTTCTATTGGTTTTGTTGAACATAATCACACACAAAATACCATAATATAGTATTTATAGATTGTTTGAGCAAATTTTGTGTGTGGATTTGTGGGTTTTTGAAGAAATTCCGAATTTAAGGTGATTGTGGGTGCAATTGAGTTGTATTTAATGATTGCATGAGTAGTTCTTCTCATATGATGGAAGAATGGTCGATAAACTAGGCTCTATTTGTGATTATGCTTAGCTATGATTTTGTGGAAGCTTAAAAGGAGATAGATACTTTGGGTTGTCATATTAATTGTTTTGTTTGATGTGTTAGAACTAAGAGTGGTTGCGGGATTTTGTGTTTTTGTGTTTTTCTTGGTTTGTTTTTCTAGGAACATAGTCTTACAACTAAAGATGCCACCTAAGAAGAATACAAAGTCCGCTCCTGCCGGAAAGAGGAAAGTCGGATCATCTTCCAGAGAGACGCATCAGTGTGTGCGGAACCGTGATTATGAGAGACTAATGGAAAAGCTCAACGACGCACATATTATTTTTGAGAGAGGTATGCACCTCGTGGAACTCAAGGATACACCAATCCTTACGACTGTGGCACAACGTGGATGACAGAACTTTGTCAGCGTCCCGGCAGATGCCAATGTTTCATTGGTGAAAGAGTTCTACACTAGTATGATACCTGAGGCAATAAAGGAAGGTAATGAGGTTTTGGTAAGGGACATACCATTCACGATCAATGCCACCACGATTAACGCCCACTTTGGCACGTCAAACTACCCATAATTCAAAAAAGGGTATAGTTGCAGGTATAACACTAAGTCAAGTTTGGCTATGGCGCTCAGAGAGACAGACGATGGTGTGTGGGAGCAAGGCCACATGCTTAAGTAATCAGAGCTGCCTTAGGAGTTGGCATTTTAGAACCTTTTCAACACTTTCTCCCTCATGCCAACCACTAACAGGACCACAGTTTTAGAGCCTAGAGCAGATTTACTCAGCTGTATTCAAGATCAGACGACGATTGATATAGGCCAACTCATAATGAAATCAATTTTAAAGGTAGCCTCGATTAACGTGCATCCACAGTTAAAGCCTAGGTTAATCATCTTTCCTAGCATTATCACTGTTCTCCTGAAGAAGGAATGAGTCCTAGAAATTACCACAGATGAAATAAAGATCAACCCAATGAGGGACCTTAATAAATGATCATGTCAAGACGTTACAATCAAAACCAAGGGAAAGAAGAGGCCAATGATTATCGAGGGTCCATCTAGCACTCTGGGTGAAGAGGAACCTGATTTTGAATTTGAGGAATCAGAGGAAGAGGACAAGGACTACAAAGACCCTGCGTCACAGTCCATGCTAGCCAAGATTCTGAGCACTGTAGAGGGCATCCAACTTGGTATGACTGGCCTCGAGGATAACCTGTAGGTAGTGAAGGAGCAGGCAGATCTGATCCATACTAGGATGGATCTCTTTAACAAAGAGATTAGAGACCCGAGATAAGATATTGTAGACATCCGAAGGCAAACTGGCTTCCAGACTTTTCAGAGGAGAAGGATACCTTGCCCGTCTTCTGCTGGCATCTCAATTTTAGAGGACCAGGCTGCCCAGAGGGGTGCAACAGAGGCTGAGAGAGTTAGAGCAGAGGAGGCATCTGCATGGCAGGACAGAGGGAAGGGTCACATGTAGCACCAACAGTTTGTTGACATGATTTCTCTAACCAAGTTTTGTGTTTATGTTTGTTTTTCCATGATATTATTGTCTTACTTTTATAGCTAGTAGACTTAACATTGTTAGTAAATGTTTGGATAATTAGTTTTGGCTTTTGCTTAACATATTTCGGATATTTTTTAATTTAGTTTCACTTTTAAATTTCATTGAGGACAATGTTAAATTTGGTTTGGGGGTGCAAGCCATTTGACATAGAAGTTTAGAGAACATTGTACATTGTACAAAAATTTTGTTTTTCTTGCTAAGTAGAATTTCAGAGCACTAATCCTGCTCGAACGAGATGCTGTTAGGTTGTGCCTTTTTCAGGCATTTGTTACATGCTCTGTACCACTAAGGTTGTATTTACTAAAGTCATACCACATGGCTTGCACACATCTTACTGGGCTCTATAGTGTCCCAGTGAAGAAGGTAGCACGCTTGAAATGTTTAGGCCATTAGTGGAGACTACCCCTGCAAGTCTACAGAGTCCATAAGTGTGTCACTTGAGCGATAATGTTACTTACCTCTCTATACACTCTTCTGTTAGGCATTTAGGAGGAATCATTAGGAATCAGGCATGTTTGTTAATTCTTCATTGAGTTTGTTTATGTGGTTTCATTTCCGCTTGTTCTATACCTTTAGAGATGAAGTAGGCTTGCGTGTGAAACCTGAGACAATGGCCTAAACATGTCCAATAACTGTGTATGCTCAAAATTTCTGTACGAATTTACCTAGCCATGTTACACACTACATCACAAATCCTAAACACAATACCAACCCCTTGCTATGATCATGACTTGGTAGTTTTAATGAAGGCTTAAAGAAATAAGCTCGGTAAAGTGTGCAGTTCTGAATGTAGTCAAATTTCGTGATTTATATTAAGTTTTTCTTAAAAAAAATTGAAGATGAAGAACGAAAAGTCGTGGCAATCAACACCTATGGAGCCACTTAATTCTCTTGTGTATAATCAACGCCTAGTCAATTGGGCTAACAAATATGGTTACTTATTTTTGTACTTCGTATATCCAAGCTTGATCACTAGCCTCACCTGTATCTATACCAACCCAGCCTCACCATACCCAATTTGACATATACCCAGTGAAACAAAATAGAAGTCCTAGCTGATCCTTAGGAAGGACCGGTTTTTGGAAATGTTACCACGGTAAGATGATATTGTCTGATTCTTATTTAATTTTTCACTTCTCCTAAAATACTAGAGTTCAAAGATTTTCATATGTACAAATTTCTTAATATTTTCATGCATAACTCTAGTGTTACGTATATGCGTGTTGAGTGAGCCTAGGATCTGTGTGAAAAAATGAGGGTTGGATCCGGTAAGGTTGAGAGTCAAGGCAAAATGCATTCATAAGACTTTTGTGTCACAATGTAGAGTCACAATGTAGCCTAGAATTGCAATCCTTCGTGTTGAAGCACCTTGGTCTGCACTCCTCAGTGGACTTAGCATGCTAGTATTCTACTATTTGATTGGCCCAAATCCGCATCTCGTTCTTCAGTTGATTCAACAAGAAATAAAGTAAATATAGATATAGTTTAGTTCTCGTACAATATTTTATCACAGGTTTTTCTCAAGGACGAGCAAAAACTCTAGTTTGGGGGTATTTGATAAGCTCATTTTTATGCTTTACGTACCCATCATTTTGTATAGTTTTGCTCTCGTTTTCTTTGCAAACTCCACATTTTGATGTTCTTAATGCTTAAATAGGTCCTCTCTAGCCAGAAGTTACCCTTGTGCGGAATCGGGAGCTTTCGGAGCGAAAAAGAGGGTTTTAGCTTGGTATGGAACGAGAAGTATAGTACGCATACCACACTAGAAAGAATGGCACTTCGTACCGCGTAGGAGAACAATAAATATTATAAAAGTAAGTGCGGTACACAGTGTTGAAGTGATGGGAGAGCAGGTGAAATTATAGAAAGCTTCAAGTGCGGTATGCGTACCTCACCAGAAGGAAACGTGTACCGCATAGGAGGGCAACTGCTTAAATCAAACTAATGTGCGGTATGATGTGTCGAAGTGAACCGCACATCGAATCGTACATTATGGTAGATTATGAATACTCTGTTTCATGAACAAAGTAGGTGATTTATTGTGGGACTTTCTCTCTTATCTCTGATTAGGCATGGAGATAGGATGTTCCTAGAGGCTAAAAGGATGTCTTTGGGACCCTCCTACACAAGTGGAAGGGGGCTTCTTGTTTCTTATAAAGGAAAGAGATAGAGGAGAGAGAAAGGGGATCTGAAAATCATCAACACTTCAAACCAGCTTTTCTCCTTCACGTTTTGGTAGTTCTTGCTTCATTTATAGACTGAGTTCTTCAAGGTTGACACATCTAGGGCAAGGTTTGGTTGATCCAAGGAAGCTATGGAAGCTCAAGCTACAAGAGATTAAAACTACAACTTAGTTTTATCTCTTCCACTCTTCTCTTCTCTTGCTTCTTTGTATTGCCACATGATTTGTATTGATGTTAGCTCATCTATGGATTCTCTTTGTATAATATGAGCTAATGATTCTTATGTTAGAACAAGATGTTGCTTAACCCTTGATTCATTTGTGAGAGACTCTTTGATTTCTCTATTTTATGCTTGTGAAGTTATATGGAAGTATTGAATGCTTAAGGCTTTTGCTTAATTGATCATTTTGTAATCGATCTATGGTTAGATGGTAAGTATCGAGAGGAGATGCATTTGACAATGCCTAGATAAATGTTCACTATGCTTGACTAGAAAGTGCTAGAACCACTAGGCTAGCGTATAGGGTTCAATTTGTATTCCAAATGCTTAACGGATCTATATATATTGTCCAGATTGCTTGAGAAAGATTTCGGGCTAGAACCACTAGGCTAGCGTATAGGGTTCAATTTGTATTCCAAATGCTTAACGGGTCTATATATATTGTCCAGATTGCTTGAGAAAGATTCCGGGTATATTTAGATACTGTCTCTAAATACATCGAGAGAGGTTAGAGATTTGTTTAGGGAATACGAATCTATAGCATGTACACTCACGAATTAGGAGTCAAAGGAGTCAAGTGTGCTATTGAGAGGGTTGAAGTGGATTCGAGTTCTAACATGTTTTCCATACATTTCTAAAAGTGTTGTGTTAGATAATTTCGTTTGTGTTTGTGTTAATTTACTTTATTGCAACTCTTAGATACTCACGTTTTAGATTGTTCCAATAATTTGCAAGCCTTTGATTTTTCGGTAATCATAACCTTGATCCCTGTGGAAATGATCCCTACATTGTCATTATACTATCATTCCAACCTCGTGCTATTGCGAGAGTCAACAAGTCTAGTTTGACACGATCAATTTTTGACGCCGCTGCCGAGGATTTAGTTGTGTTTGATATTGGAAATATTTGGTTATAAATAATTTGAACGTTTACTTTTAAATTTCTTGTTGATCATTTCAGGCAAGTTGCGTTTGTATGCACCAACGTATAAGGAGTAACAGTCCATAAGATTTATAATTTGATCCAGATATTGAAGGAAAGGTAAGGAGAAATCACCGAAATCGATGAAGAAATAGAGCAATGGTAGATCCTCATAATGTTCAAAATCCTCCCATAGTTGCAAATCATCCAGAACTGGTCCAATGACCAGTAGATATCATGAGAGTTGACCAAAAGAGTCTCCACGATATTATCAGTCCAAAGGTGGGCCAGAATGTTTCGTCCATTAGAAGACCAACAGCTGCGTCTAATAACTTTGAGATCAAGCTAGCTTTGATTCGAATGATCTCAAACACGATTCAATTCTATGGCCATCCACATGAAGACCTGAACCAGCATCTCCAGAACTTCAAAGAGATATGTGAGACCTTCTGCTACAATGGAGTAATAGAAAACTTCATCAAGCTGAAGTTTTTTCTTTTCTCTCTGAAGGACTGAGCAAAATCATGGCTACAATCATTACCACCGAAGTTATGAATCCTTGCCATTATAAGATGATGTGAATGTTGTGACGTTTGTAACTCGATCTTCATCATCCAAAGATTTTTCTTCCTCTTCTAGGTCTTCACTATCACTCCAAGTGACCGCCATCACTTTTCCTTTCTTTTTTTTCTTCACATTGGCACACTCCGGAGCAATACGACCAAAACCGCTACATTCATAGCATTGAATGCCCTTTTTAGAGTCATTCTCTTGTGATCTCTCTCTCTTCTTGAAATGAGTCTTCTTCTTTACTTCTTTTCCCTTAGATCCAAATCCTTTTTTCTCAAACTTCATGAACTTCTTAAACCTTTTTACCATGAGGGCCATCTCCTCATATGAGTCCTCTTTCTCCTTCTCTTTAACCTTGGAGGACTTCAATGCATTACTCTTTTGCTTCTTTAGAGGTGTTGGTGTAGAAGTCCACCTAGATTCATAAGCTAGAAGTCTTTCGATCACTTCACTAGGCTCCATATTCTTGTAGTCACTATTCTCCTCAAGTGCTGCTACCTTAGACTCAAATATCTTAGGAAGTGACCTCATGAACTTTTGCTTGATTCATATATCTGAGTATGGGTCACCTAGTTGATGACTTTGATTTACAATATCCATCAACTTCATCTTGAAGCATTGAAGTACTCTTCCTCCTCCATCTTAATCATCTCAAATTGTGTTTGGAGGGCTTGGAGCTTGGAGCTTGGAGCTTGGAGTCCTTGACTACTTCAGTGCCTTCATGAGCCGTTTGAAGAATCTCCCAAGCTTCTTTTGCATTCCTGGTGGTTTAGATCAACTTGTATTGATTATCTTCCATGGAACAAAGGATGGCATGCATGGCCATATTGTTCCACTTGGATGCCTCAAATTCTTGTGCACTCTATTGAGATTTAGGCTTGAGAACTTCATCTCCCTCTTCGGTGGTCATTGTTGGAGGAGTGTACCCATCTTTAATAGCCATCCAAGAACGGTCATCTATTTGGCAAAGATAGGATTCCATCTTGCCCTTCCAAGAAGCATAATTCAACCCATTGAGCAAAATGGGTCTTGTGCTTAAGGCTCCCTCATGACTACCGTTGTTTCCACTTATAGTGTTTGAGGGTAATGAATGCAATGCAAATGCAATTCAACAAACAAAATGCACAAAGCAAAACACACCTAGAGCACAGATCATGTAAGTATGTCTAGACACATGCTAACCTAGAGGGTAGAGGTGTCAATACAGGTTGGCGGGTCGTGTTAGGGCGAACCCGAGCACGACACGATTATTTTTAGGTCAACCCAAACATGATACGATTATTAAATGGGTCAGACCCCCTCAACCCAAAAACGACACGATTAAATATGGATCAACACGAACACGACACGAATAACTCGTTTAATAAACGGGTTCAACGAGTCGTGTCAAATGACCCGTTTAACTGACCTGTTTACATGACCGTTTAACCTATTAATATTAATTTCACTGAAATACATTAAAAATAAAATAAGCAATCAAATAAAATCAATTCACAAACCAATACTACAAAATACAAATGATAATCAAGTGAATACAAACAACAATAGTTATAATACTATTCAAATAAATCCTCAAAACAGAATTTCAAAATGATACAAGTCCATAAATACAAGTCCATAATTAAGTCCACAAATACAAATCCACAAGTTCAAAATAAAATAAAAGACATCAAATATTCAAAAACCAAAACATGTTAACAAGTATAACAATTAACTCTTCTTGATGCCTTGATCACTTGATATCAACTTCATTGGAATCCATAGATGTTTGATCTATAAAATGTGAATAACTATTAAAATGTGGATAATTGCAAAATGTTGAATAAAAATTAAGTTAAGCAAGCAGATTATGTATAACAAACAGTGTATACAATTAAGTTAATCCGTTGAAAACTTGAAATTAAGCAAGCAAATTATGTATAACAAAGTTACTGCATAATGCAAATGTACTCATAACTATATGCTCACTGCTCACATGTGTATCCGTGTATACGGTATACACACATGCATCATTTGAAACATCGTGATATGATATATTTATATGGCTATATATATAAAGTTGGATTTTCCAAAGACAGCTATATATATATATATAGAAAAATCTCAAATCTAAGACAGGTTGGAGAAGATCGAATATATACCATACAGGTTTTTGAGAAAAGCCAAATAAAACAACTATAAGTTCCCCATGAAAGCATACAAGAACTTCTACACATGACATAAACGTATTATTACGATGGTTCCAGTACATCAGTTTCCCGAATAGACAAACGAGTAAATGCTATATTGAATTAAATGAAGTAAGCTAAGATATTAAATGAAAGAAATGTAAACAAAAAATGAAACTTTTTTGTCGAAAATAAACATACTTTCAAGATCCTTAACAAGCAACTTTAGTTGTCTACACTCTAGCAGCCTAGCTCCTGACGTTGTTTCTCCTATGAAATTGTATCATTAATTGAATCAATTTTTTTTAAAAAAAACTCTGTGATGTTATTCCCAACAAAGAAAAAATAACTATTTCCATTACATATATTCTGGATTTGAATACACTGCATGCTGACGAATATATAGAAGATTAGCAAGGATGTTACATTGATTTAACAAGAACTCAAGAAGCACGAACAACTTACCGCTTCAAAATCTCAGTAGCCAGTGACAGAGAGCCGCGGGGCCCGTAACCAACCAAAGGGTGAGCCAAGAGGAGGTAAGCGATGAGAGAATGTGAGATTTAGAGCAGTTAGGGTTTGGGAATGATTTGGGAATGACGGCGATAAGAGATTGAGAGATTGAATTCTGATGAGAGATTGAGTTTAGGTTTTGATTTTTATTCTATAAGATAGGTAAAAATTACACAAATACACTTAATAAATAAAATTACATTTTTATCCCTATTAATCGTGTCAACCCGTGACCCGTTAAGCTTAACCCGGATACGACACGATTATTAAATGGGTTAGACGGGTTGACTCGTTTATTGACATGACCCGTTTAGCCTCAACCCAAACCCGTAATAATCGTGTTCGTGTCATGACCCATATTGACACCCCTACTAGGGGGAGTGAATAGGTTTTAACAGTATTAATTACCAACTTTTCGAATTAATCAATATTAATAAAATCACCCTATCCAAGTATACACAATAAGTAAACAAAAATTGCGGAAATAAAAAAACACAATTTTTACGTGGAAATCTTAAAAAGGGAAAATCCACGGGCTAACCACTTAGCCACTCCGATCCTCAAATCCACTATTGTAATGATGATTACAACCTAGGTTGACCTCCTGTCACACCACTCGGTCACTAACCCATCACTACTACCCGTAGGCCTTAATAGTGATTCCTGATCAACAAACTTGTGCACTAAACTCTTAGCCACAAACTTAACAACAAAGAAGAGACAATGCAACCTAAGTGAATATGCAATGATATTCAAAGAACAAAAATGTTAGGTCAAGACATTTGAACTTATCTAAGAATGTAAATATGAGAAGGAATGCAAATGTAAGAAGGTTTTGATAGAAGGGTAAAATCGTTCTAATTGCTAGCTTTCACTAATCAATGTTCTCAACCAACAACCAACATCACAAACTTGTAATAAACACTTTTAAACATAAGAACATGCATTTAATTTACAATTAAAGCTAAAATCTAGGCATACATGACATACTAATGAAATAATGAAGTCTAGTACATGTAGAGATTACCTTGTCAAGAAAAAGATGATACTCCATGCTTAGATGATCCTAGAATGAAGGAAGATGATCATGAGATGAAGTTTGGTTGAGTAAAGGTGAATGTTTGGGAGTCTTTCTCACTCTAGAAAAGCTAGGTCACTAAAAAATGGCTTCTTGGACTCCTGGAACCAAAGAGAAGAGAAGAGAACATATATATATGGTACCCTAAAGAAAATGACATCGTTTTGGAATAAAGCAACCAAAGTCCGTCACAACCGCTGGCTGGACCACGGTACAGGTAAGGTGCCCAGACCGCGGTACAAGGAACGGTGCGTCACCTAGATAACACTGCTCTGGATACCGTTGTGCTTGTAAATACACAGGCCGCGGTATGAACGACGGGTCATGCTTGGGAAACTTCGTTTTGGAGGCCGTTGTGCGTGCATGAGCATAGGCCGTTGAAAGGACAGCTATCAACCTTTGTGAAACACCGCTCTTTAGACCGCGAAAGAGGCAGTTGCCTGGCAATTGGTCTAGACCTTGCCAAAAGGAAAAATCCTCTTTCCAAGGCAAACATAGAATATAAACAAGCAAGCTAAAAATAGTAAAAATCAAGCACACAAGAAAGCACTTACGCATAAATGCAAGGTGATCAAAACATGCATGAGTGTGTGCACTATATCTCTTCAAAGAAAGTTAAGTAAGTGATATACCTTTAAAGTTTGAGCTTGGTCACGAACAAAGATCACTTAAACAACCCTTATATGATAATCCCCAAATGTGGTTTGTCAATCGAAATAAGTCAAACAAAAACCTGAGGAACTAACAATTTAATTTTAAAGCAGTTGTAGAACTCGATTAATACTACACGGATTTCAAACACAACTCACTCACAAAGTAATTAAACACGGATCTCAAACACACCCCAAAACCCAAAGAGTAATTAAGCACTTTGATATGAAATGTTATGTCATAGACCATTAATTACTTCAACCAAAAGAAACTAATAATCATTAAATAACTCCAATAAACGGTTCTCCAAATTAGACCAACAACAATCCAAATCACTCTAAAGGAAATTATGACAATATCGAGAACCTAAACTCAAATTCTAAGTAACACAACAAAGGAAAACTTTACATAAAATCTCAATCACTACCAACTCCTAAAAATCTATCGTTATAGCAGTCAACTCCTAGTAAACTCAGTCTGCAAACTGTTAATTAACACTGGGAGAGCTATCAACTCAATACGTATTGCATAATACGTAATTGAAAACTTTTATAACATTTATAGTAACATTCAAAGAGTACATAAATGTAAAAATGAAATATTCAAAGACAAGTTATAAACTTGCAAAAGTAACATTTCATTGTAGGATAACGATTAATAAAATTTCATAAAAATAAGCTCAAGTCAAGTAGTGTCACTATAAAATCACTTAATCATAGGAATATCAAAGTCTAAATAAAGTCTAGGACTTGAATAAGGGCTGACAGAACATTCCACGAACCGAAATCCTAATACTATAACTAACCGGTGATGTTTTAAAAATCGAATAGTATCCAATGTATAAAAGTAATATTGAAGTTGATAATAGAGAATATGCTTAGCAATTCTATTCATCATTGGTGAATATATACATACATGTAAAAACTGTAATTACAATAGACATTACAGTTGTCTCACTATAAGGAGTGATTTATGTGATTACAGATCAATCAGCTGATAGAGTTAAAAGGAAAGTAAATCATTTTGTTTTAATGGTTGATTTTCAACTTCTTAGATTGAGAACTTGAGTGGTGGATTTGATTTGATGACTACCAGTGCTGAGATTGTGAGCTTGAATGAGGGAATTGATTTGATTATTCCTTGATTCTGTAATATCCTTAACATGCCCGTACAATATGGTGCTTCCATTGAAGAAACCAATCTTTTTTCTTAGGAAAGAGAGCCGACATCGAGAGATGGGTTTGGTGAGAGCATCAACTAGCTGATCAGTCATAGAAATATTTGATACATGTAGCTATCCATGTTGATCTTTATCACGTGCAAAATGAAAATCAATGGCTATATGCTTTATCTTGGAATGAAGTACATGATTTGCACATACATAAGTAGTTCCAATGTTATCACAATAAACTATTGGAACCTGAGGAATTGTGATAGCAAGTTCATGTAGAAGTGATTGAACCCAAGTAAGTTCTGAAGTAGTTGCATCAACTGATATATACTCTGCTTCGGTGGAGGACCTTGCTACTATTTTTTGCTTTCATGAGCTCCATGAAATGGGGTTGGCACCAAGATAAACAATGTAAGCACTAGTAGATATCCTATCATCTTTATTACCTGCCCAGTCAGAGTCAGAATAGGCATGAAGAATCAAAGGTGAGGACTTACGAAAGTAAAGACCATGATAAATGGTTCCTTTGAGATAACGCAATTGTCTTTTAACAGTAGACCAGTGAGTTTCAGAAGGCTTGTGTATGAACTAAGACAATTTATTTACTGCAAAACTAATGTCGGGGCATGTGATTGACAAATTTTGAAGAGAACCAACTGCTTTTCGATATTGGGTTGCATCAACAAAGGAAGCTCCATCATGTAAAGTGAGAGGAGTAGTTAAGGACAATGGTGTTTGAACTTCCTTAGCACCAAACATATTTTTTCTTTTAAGAATGTCTCTAATTTATTTGTGTTGAAAGAGAAATAATCTATTAGTAGTAGGAATCACTTCAACACCTAAAAAATTGTGTAGTGAGCCCAAATCCTTGACTGAAAACTAGTTGGCTAATTTGTGAAGAAACATTTTGATAAAAGATTCATCACTTCCAATAAGTATAAGATCGTCAACATAGATAAGGAAATATGCAGTAATATTGCTCTCTTAGCAGATGAACAAAAAAGCATCTAACCTGGAATTTTTTAATCCATTTGCAACTATAAACTTACTCAATCATGGTACCAAGCACGAGGTGCCTATTTCATGCCATAGAGTGCTTTTCGAAGCTTGCACATATGAGAAGGATTAGTAGCATCAATAAAAATAGGGGGTTGACGTATAAAGACCTCTTCAGTCAATGAGCCATGTTAAAAGGCATTATTCACATCAAGTTGGCAAATAAGCCAATTTCTGGATAGGGCAATGCACAACACTGTTCGTATGGTAGTAGACCTGACAACGGAACTGAATGTATCATGAAAATCAATCCCGGAACGTTGGTGAAAGCCATTGGCCACAAGGTGAGCCTTATGCCTTGCAATGTTGCCGTGAGAGTGTTTTTTAATCCGAAACACCAATTTGCATCCAATTAAATTTTGGGAAGAGTTAGGTGAAACAAGATTCCAAGTGCTATTTCTCATCAAGGCATTGAATGCATCTGACATAGCTGATCTCCACTCAGAAATTTAAGTGCTTGTGTGACATAAGTAGGTTCCATAGACTCAGAAATGGGATGTTTATTGACAACAGACAATCGCTTTGGTTTAAAAATGTTATTTCAGGAACGTGTAACCATAGGGTGTGTGCGATATGATTGAGTTGGAAGAGATGAAGAGTTAGGTTCTGTAGAGAGGGGAGACATACCTGATTGTGGCATGGATTCAGACACATCACTAAAGGCACCATGAGCTTGGGAAGTTGCAAACGTTGTGTTGAGCGAACCGCTAGTTTATTGGGCAGCAACTGTATCTTCACTTTACAAGACAATATTGGAGTCTGTTGAAGTCAGAATGACAACGTGGGAAGGGGGGTCATGGACTGAAGAAGACCAATGAGTAACACTAGACTCAAACATAAGGTAAATCAAGTTGATGAGAGGTAAATGGAAATATTGATTCCACAAATGTGACATGATGAGATACAAAAATTTTATCAGTTGTAGAATCAAAACATTTGTAAGCACTTTGAGATGATGAGTATCCAAGCAAAATACAAGGGAGCGAGCTTCTAGCTTATGTTTAGCGTATGGCTTAAGCCAATGATAACAGAGGCAACCAAATACTCTTAATTTTAAATAATTTAATGGAGATGAAAACAATTTTTCAAATGGAGTTTTTAGTTCAAGAGTTGGTATAGGCAACCTATTTATGAGGTAAGAAGCTATTTGAAAAGCAAGACCCCAAAATTGAAGTGGCAAAGGATTCTTGATGCAAAAGAGTCAAACTTGTTTCAACTACATGGCAATGTTTTTGCTTAGTGGATCCATTGTGTTTTGGGGTATGAGAAGGAGTGAAGAGGTGACTGATTCCATGAGATGCAAAAACAATTTTGAGTTTTTGGTATTCATAACCACCATAAGAGTAAACAGGGTTAATAGATGTTTAAAAAAAAAATCAACCACAACTTTAAACGAGAAAAAATATTAAAGACTTCATATTTGAATTTCATATGATACAACCAGATGTATTTTGAAAAATGAACAATGAAGATATCATAATAAGTAAAACCATCGTAGCATTTAACTGGGGCAGGTCCCCAAACATCAGTATATATTAAATCAAGAGGACCACGACTAGATAAAGTTGATATTGAAAATTGTAGCTAGTGAGTTATTACACTTGTAAGAGTTGCAAAATAAAGTCTTAAGGGTACTTGACAACTATAACAGAAGTTTATTTGAAGAGAGGACATGCCGTAAATTTTTTGACGATGAATGGCCAAGTCGATTGAGCCATGCTTGAAACAAGGTCTTAACACCCAGAAAAGCAGTAGGAGACTTTGTTTGTTGTTGTGCAACCACTGGCCACTCCTGAACACCATCCTTACTCTTGCCCTCCATGATTGATGCCTCCGTGACGAGATCATTCACCAAAAAGAAAGATGGAAAAGATTCAATATAAACATTATTAGAATGAAAAAATTTAGACACAAATTAATTTTTTAATTGTAGAAACACATAGGATATTTGAAAGGGAAAAGGATTTTGATGGAGTAAAGAGAGCAGTAAAACTCGTGTGTGTAATATTGAGACTAATACCATCACCAAGAATGACATCTTCAAGTTCATCATAATCAGTGTGCAATGACAAACTGTTGAGATCAGCGGTCATATGATGAGATGCATAGGAATCCATCAACCAACCGAAAGAAGTGGCATTGTTAGCGGCAACACAATTGGCAGATGGAGGCTTTCCAATTATTCTGTAGCATTGTTTGGCCAAGTGACCAGTTTTGTCACAAAATTGGCAGATTATTTTGGGTTCATCTTGCCCTTGATTGAATTTCGAACAAGGAACACCATGACCAAAGGTTTTACTTTTGTTCAGATTCTTCAAATACTTTGGAACACCTTGTCCTTGATTGTTTTTTTTTTTTGAAAACCACCTTTGGGGAAAATTGCTTTGTGTAATTTGTGGTGATAAGTAAGTCACCACATGTTTCCTCTCTTTTTAGAAAGGATTCATGCTCCGCAAGTTTATCATGCAATTCTTCAAAGGATATGGGAGTATCTCATGCTCTAATGGTGGCAAAGATTTCTTTGAACTCAGAACCCACACCATTAAGTGCATAAATGAGAAGATGAGTGATCTTAATCCTGAGTGTCTTATCGACTCCTTCAGGTTAGATAGTGGTTTTTGATATACCATGGGTAAGATCAAAGTTGCATTCCCGCTCAATAATTTCATTTGTTGGAATCGCTGTTTGGCTTGTGGCTGGGAAGGTCTGTACACATTACTGGAATCCACTCCTACTTGCGAGAAGAAGATAGTAGTTCCCTTAAGGGTTAATTCGGTACTTAAACAATATGAGCGATCTCCTTCTTCCGTACAGAAATTTAAGATTTACTGGTCATTAGAGTATCAATGGTATTTAATAGAAAATATATAATTAGAGGGGTATAACAGACTTTTTGACCTTGCTTCAATTATGAACTATTTGTGGAGGATCACACCATATGTAATAGTTATATCGATGGACACTGAAAGTTAATGGTTTGTGTAAAAACATTTACAATTGAGAGAGTACAACTTCGGGTTTGTAGTAGAATAACACCAAAGTTAATAATCATGAAATATTAATTAAAGAGTTTAATTAATTATTTATATGGATTATTGGAGCTTAAAATACTGTGGGTCCATTATGTCCCGTTGCTAGCCCCGATTGATTAAGGTAACAAGGGTCACGGTTAATTAATTGGATTGCCTAATTAATAGTGTTACGAAAGTGACACGTATCTATTTAGGAATTAACTGAATAATGAGATTATTTAATTAATGAATATTATTGATAATGTTAATTAAATAATTATATTATTTAATTGTTAATTAATCATTATATGGATGGTGTTGATTGATATTTAATTTTGAATGAAGATAAGATAATTTGATTCATTAAATTAAGAGATAATTACCCCGGTGGCCATCAACTCTTGCCACCACTATTAAAATGGTCACCGGATGGGGAATTGGTTTCAAAATGGTCATTTTTGGTAAACAATGTTACACTAATGACCATTCCATCTAATTCTATCCAATAAGTGGTATTTTGGTAAATAAGGGGATATCATTAATTTACTTTAGATATTTTTTGGAAATCAATTTTTTCTTTCGATTTTTAAAAACAAATAATTATATTTAATATGTGTATATACGTATAGCATATCTCATATATATATATTCAACTTATCTCAAATATACTTTTTAGAATTTTAATCTTCTAAAAAAAGAAAAACAAAATTATATATATATATATATTTCTATTCAACTTATCTCAAATATATTTTTTAAAATTTTCAAATTTTGTAACTTTAATCTTCTAAAAAAAACATATATATATATATATACATGTTTGATATATATGTTATACATATATACATACACTAAATATAATTATTTGTTTCAAAAAATAAAAGAAAATTTGATTTCCAAAAATATCTAAAATAAATTAATGATATCCCCTTATTTATTGGATGGAAATGGATGGAATTGGATGGAATGACCATTAGTATAACATTGTTTACCAAAAACGGCCATTTTGAAACCAATTTCCCATCCGGTGGCCATTTTGATAGTGGTGGTAAGAGTTGATGGCCACCAGGGTAATTATCCCCTTAATTAAATATTTAAAATTTGAATTTAAATGAGTTTAAATTTAATTAAAAAACTAATAAATAAATTAATATCTTTAAAGATATCAGATATGTTAAAAGATTTGTATAATTAGTTTAATATTTAAATTTGAATCCAAAAGAGTTTAAATTCAAATAAAAAAGAAACAAATTAATTAATATCTTTAAAGATATTAGATATCTTAAAGATTTGATTAATTAGCTTTATTAAAAAGAATATATATATTTGATATATGTTTTTTTGAAAAAAAAAACACTACAAACGTTCAGAATTGAGAGTCAATTTTTGAACGTAGAAAAAGAGAGAAAAGAAAAGAAAAATGCTAGAACTGTTCTAGGTATTTGTTTTCTTCATCTTCTCTCCATCCTCCTGGTTCCTGAGTACCGTGACACACCCACACGCTGTTGTCAGTCGCGGGACATAGCCAAGAAAATCCTATTGGTTCATATCAGGAGCATATCAAATTAAAGAGAAGGAGCATCTAACGCATGTATGAAGAAAAGTGTTTTCTTCATTCTTTCCTTGTTATCTTATTTTACTGTACAAATTAGGTTTATGTTTTCGATCGCTTTATCAATTTTTTAAAAAAAAACCCTTTTGCTGTGAGATCGGTAAAACTAGGGCACTAACAAATTGGTATCAGAGCCAATTTATGTACAGTAGAATCGATTTCGATGTTCCTGAGCATGTATGAATATGTAGGCACTATTTTAATTGATTGTATGTTGTATTTTAATTAAATGGTTTAATTTTAAAACATAGGTTATCGTTAATTGTATGGTGTCATGGATTTAGGTTATTTTGATGGGTTGTAATTAATTTTAAAAATCTACTGTAAATTCTATTGTAATTTTTAATGTAAAATATGAACGGTGAAATTCAACGAAGAAGACGAATGGCGGAAGAGCGAAATCAAAAACACGTGTGATGAGCACTTTTCACGGACATTGTTCACATGGTATTGTTCACAGGCACTGTCCATGCGGGTTTTTTCACGCGGTACTATTCCGCGGTACCGTTCACGCGGTACTGATGCGGGCAGCCTACGTGCATGAATGATGACTATGTGCGAAAGCGTTATGAGCTGAAAATTCACAAAGTTAGGGTTTCCGAATTTTGTACAAGATTTTGCTCTGAATTTTATTTTTCTTACCTTGGGCCTTAAGTACACTATTAAAGTAACACTTGGGTTTTAGGTTTGATTCATGATATGAGTCACAATAATAAAATAATTTTTATTTAATCAAGTTGGACTTGGCTAAAAGCCCAAAATAAATAAGAACCTAAAAGACTTGAAGAATCTTGGAGATTACTTGAAGACCAAAGAATGCCTTCGGTATATTTTGTAATTAGATTCTTTTTTTTTTGTAGGTTAAATAATTCATCGGTCAACTCATGTGTGCTTTTAGTTATGTCATGATTAAGCATTATCATGTATACACATGTCATTTAGATTAGTTGTGCCTACACATATATATTGATATGTCATACATACATCATAGCCATTTATATTACGTGTTTTATTTTTAATATGATTAAACTAAACAATTCACATAATTGGCTATAAATTAATGAGATTTGTTTTTAGTTAAAAACTTGGTAAAATTCTCATTAATTATTAATCTATTTATTAAAGAGTTTAATTAGTTAGATTAATAGGATCTTGTATACAAATTAGGATTAATTTGATTAAGTTCCTAATAATAATTGGACAAAAATAATGTGTTTAGTTTTAATAGTTAAAACTTGGTAAATAAATATTTAATAATTCTAGTCTTAGTAAATAGTTTATATAGATTAGAATTATAACTAATGAATTAGATTTTTAAGTGTTAAAAATCATATTAATTTATTAGTTTATTAGAATTGGATTCTAATAAACAATGTTTAATGCACTAGATGCTTAGATTAAAATTAGACGTTTAATCTTGTATAATTTAGGTGCATTTACATATAAAGAAAACCCTAATTATAAAATAGTGAATGGGAGAGGATATATGACATTATATCCTGCGGTCTCTTTCATTAGTTTAACACCGTGAGATTCGAGTGGGGTCTCGTGTCTGCTTTGCTTTCGTCCTCCCTAAGGAGGGTTTCTGTAAGAATTAATACTAATGTTAACTTCTTGTCGGATAGGATTTCTGAAGGGATTTCAGGATTGACTGACCCTAAGGCGGCAATTCTCGAGTTAAGCTCATGAGATCTAAAATGATGGGTTACACTTACAAGGTTTTACTTAAATCGGTGAATTAAAAACCTGACAAATAAACAATGGTTGAATGATATTGGAATAAGAGTTATATGATATATCATTTGATTGAAAAGGTCTCGATCCAACATGTAAGAATTTGACCGACCGTAAGGCGCCACTTGCTTGTGGTATGTTGGATTGTTGTGGCATAAAAACATTGTTTTTGTAGGGTTGTTCTTGTTCATTAAACATTTTCATGCATAATGTTTAATTTTATGCCGAACATTCACACATGTTTTGAATGTATAATTGAATGAATTCTTAATTTATGTTTTATTAGCAATGTCATTTGCACTATTACAAATCCTAGTAAATGGCAAATTAACTGGTGATAATTACACCATATGGAAACATAACATAAATGCAATTTTGGTCACCAAGGGCCTAAATTTTTTGCTTACGGAGGAATATCCTCCAACGCCTACTGTCCAGGTTGCACGAACTGTTCATAAGGCATTTGAGAAATGGGTCTCATTAGATGAGAAAGCCCGAACATATCTGTTAGCTAGTATGACAGACGTGCTTGTCGTAAAGCACGAAGCAATGGCTTCCGCACTAGAAATTATGGAGCCATTGCAAGCCACGTTTCGGCACCCCTCTGATCAAAATCGACACAAAATTGTTCGTTCGGGAATGCTTGCTCGAATGAAAGAGGGCGCATATGTTCGGGAACATGTCTTGAACTGAATGTCCTATGTCAACACGGCAGAGATCAATGGCGAGGCCATTGATAAACCCAGTCAGGTAAGCATCATATTGAAGACTCTTCCAAAGAGTTTTGATAAATTTTAGAGTAACTATAGGATGAACAAGCTAAGGTTCAGTCTCACTCAGTTGCTTAATGAGCTCACTATCTTTGAGTCCTTGACTAACAATGACAAAGGAAAGACCAATGAGGAAAATGTTGTCGAACCATCCTTCCATGGAAATAAGAAGAAGAGCAGGCCTGCTGGGAATGCCAAAGGTAAGCCTAAGCCCAAGAAAGCCCAAAGCAAGAAGAAGCCTTCACTGACCAGAGCAAGGGAAAGTGTTTCCATTGCGACAACGTTGGACACTAGAAGAGGAATTGTCCTCAATATCTTGAGGAGGTAGCCAAGAAGAAGAAATTGAAAGTGAACTGATTCTTGAACACAACTTGAGGAGGGAGCTTTATCTATGGGTGTTGGGTCGAGGGATGTTGTGTCAGCAAGAGTAGTGGGTGTAGTTAGACTACACTTTGGAAATTGTGTTATTGTTTTAAACAATGTATTTTTTATTCCTGGACTTACAAGAAACTTGATTCCTGTTTCAAAGTAGTAGGAACAATTAAATTATGTTTCTTTTATTAATAAGTGTTATTATTACAAAGAATTATTTGAATATATGTTCAGGATTAAACAAAAACAATTTATTTGTTTAAGGCCACTAATACATACAACACTGCTAATCACTGAAATGTTTAAAGTTGAAAAACCAAAAACAAAACGACATAAGATTTCCCTAGAAAATGAAACGTATCTATGACACCTAAGACTTCTAAGACTTGACCATATCAACCTTGACTGGATAGATAGACTAGTAAAATGCATACCTTTAAGTGAGTTGAAGGTTGGCACATTACTTGAGTTTGAATCTTGTTTAAAAGGTAAAATGACCAAGAGACCTTTTATTGGAAAAGAGCTTAGAGCTTAAAAACAACTAGAGCTTATACATTCAGACATCTGTGGACTGATGAATATTAAAGTAAGGGGTGGTTATGAGCGTTATGTCACATTTATAGATGACTACTCGAGATACAGATACGTCTACCTAGTGTAACGGAAGTCGAAAACTTTTGAAAAGTTTAAAAAATTCTAAGCTGAAGTTGAGAACCAGTTAGGAAAGACTATCAAGTCTCTATGATCGGATTGTAGAGGTGAGTACTTTGATCATGGATTTGAAGACTTCATGGTTGAGTATGAGATAGTATCCTAACTCACAACTCATAGTACACCACAACAGAATGGTGTCGTGGAGAGGAGAAATGGAAACCTAATGGAAATGGTGATATCTACGATTAGTTTCTCATCATTGTCAAATTTCTTTTGGGGATATGCGTTACAAACTGCGGCTTACATTTTGAATATAGTGCCCATTTTTCCTAAGACTCCCTTAGAGTTGTGGAGTGGTCGTAAAGCTAGTTTATGATATTTCCACATATGGGGGTGTCCAACACACGTGCTGAAGAACATAAGTGGAAAGCTAGACCGAAAGTCTATGGTCTGCTTGTTTATAGGATATTCCAAGGAGACTAGAGGTGGATACTTCTATAGCCCTGAAGAGAACAAAGTATTTTTATCGATAAATACAACGCTTCTTGAGGATAGCTATATTAATGATCATAAACCTTGAAGTATGATTGTATTAAGTGAAATGAAGCCTGGTACGACTAGTGCTCTGTAAACAAGAGTTATTGATCCATTGACATCTGAAAGTCAGATGATTCCTTGTCAGGATACACTACCACCTAGACATAGTGGGAGGGTTGTACGATAACCTGAACGCTATTTTGGTATAGGTGTGGGATGAGATATCGTCTCTAGTGATAGTATGGATGATCCATTGACATTTAAGCATGTAATGGAAGATCCAGAAAAAGAGGAATGGCTTAAAGCCATTAATCTCGATATGGAGTCCATGTACTCTAAGTTATTCTGGGAACTTGTAGACTTATCGGATCGGGTAAAACCCATAGGGTGTAAGTGGATCTAGAAGAGAAAGAGATGAGTAAACGGGAAAGCAGAGATCTTCAAGGCAAGGTTAGTGGCCAAGGGTTATACCTAGAAAGAGGGGGTCGATTATGAAGAGACCTTCTTGCCAGTAGCCATATTTAAGTCTATTAGGATTCTCTTATCCATTGCTGCCTTTTTCGATTATGAAATTTGGAAAATGGATGTCAATACTGCATTCTTAAATGGCAATCTTGATGAAAATATCTACATGATGCAACCAGAGGGGTTCACGTCTCCAGATCAAGAGCAAAAGGTTTGCAAGTTGCAAAGGTTTATTTATGAACTTAAATAAGCATTTAGATCTTGAAACCTAAGGTTTGATGATGTGACCAAAACCAGGATTCAAGCAAAACGTTGATGAGCTTTGTGTCTACAAGCGCATCGTTAACAAGAAGGTAGTTTTCTTATTATTTAGGTAGATGATATCCTATTCATTGGGAATGATGTAGGGGTATTATCGAAAGTAAAGGGCTGGATGGCTAACCAATTCCAAATAAAAGATTTAGGGGAGGGGAGTTATGTTCTAGGGAAAGGATCATAAGAACAAACTCCTAGCATTGTCTCAGGCATTGTATATGGATAAGATTCTTATGGGATTTTGATACAGAACTCCAAGAAAAGTAATTTACCTTCCAAGTACGGAGTTCACTTGTCTAAGGAACAGTGTTCTAAGACACCTTAAGAAATTGAGAATATGAGACGTGTTCCCTATGCGTCTGTGGTAGACAGTCTCATGTATGGTATGTTATGCACGAGACCTGACATTTGATTCATAATGGGAGTAGTCAACAGGTACCAATCCAACCCAGGATTGGATCATTGGATTGCAATCAAGACTATTCTCAAGTATCTTAGGAGAACGAGAAACTATATGCTAGTGTATTCTGGACAGGATGTGATCTCGTTAGGATATACATATTTTTATTTTCAGTCAGACAGAGATTCTAGAAAATCCACATCTGGATCAATATTCACCTTTGGTAGTGGAGCCATTATGTGGAGGAGTGTGAAACAATCACGTATTGATGATTGCACCATTAAAGCCGAATATGTAGCCGCTTATGAAGCCACTAAAGAGGCTATTTGGCTTCATCAGTTCTTGAGTGATCTGGAAGTTGTTCTAGATCTGAATATGCCCATCGCACTTTATTGTGATAACAGAGGTGTTGTGACTAATTCCAAAGAACTAAGAAGCCATAAGAGAGGAAAGCATATAGAGGGAGGAAATGTTATCTCATTAGAAAGATGGTGTTGAGAGGAAATGTGACCGTGACCAAGATAGCATCACATGACAATCATACTGATCCAATTACAAAGATCTTACTGGTTAAAGTGTTTATGGGTCACCTAGAAGGTCTAGGTTTACAAGACATGTCTCATATGCTTTAGTGCAAGTGAGAGATTGTTGGGGTTTTTGCCCTAAAGCTTGTACTTTGTAAATGTGAATTGAACATAAATAAATGAAGTAGTTTATTCATTCAAATAGTCTCATACATTTATATAATTTGTGTACTTAACATCCAAGATTGTCGGATGTAATTTTAAATTTAGTATATAAATGTCATGTACAGATGGATTCATATTGAGATGAACAATCTAAAAAGTCTATAGATAGCAAATAAAGCTGAGTACTTTATTTGTGGTTAATCTACAGCTACAGTCCATTCCATAATGTACGGTGATCTTATCCTGGATCACTCATATGGTGATATGAGAATTGAGGCACCTTGTATGATGTGATCATATAGGATTGGGCTACGATCTATATGAATCTCTCACTAAGATCCGTTTCAAGTTAAGATTCATACATATCGACAAATGATGGCTATATATGGGTGATCTTAATCCTGAGTGTCTTATCGACTCTTTCAGGTTAGATCGTGATTTTTGATATACCATGTGTGAGGTCGGAGTTGCATTCCCGATCAATATGCTCCGTATGTTAGGATCACGGTTTGACTTGTGGCTGGGAAAGTTTGTACACAATAGTGGAATCCATTTCTTCTTACGAGAAGTAGATGGTAGTTCCCTTAAGGGTTGATTCGGGGCTTGAACAATATGAACGCTTTTCTAATTCTGTAAGGAATGTAGGATTTATTGTTCATTAAAGAATCAATGGTATTTAATGGAAAGTTATAGTTAGAGGGGTATAACAGATATTATGACCGAGCTCTAATTATGAACTACTTGTGGAGGATCATACTATATGTAATAGCTATATCAATGGACACCAAAAGTTATTGGTTTGTGTAAAAACATCTACAGTTGAGAGAGTGTAGCTTTGGGTTTTTAGTGGAATAACTCTGAAGTTAATAATTGTAAAGTCCTCATTTATTGATTGGCTCGTTTCTTGAACAAACCACATTTTAGAGTTTGATGTAAGGGTAGCTTAGGCTCTCAAGACCTTAAGAGAAGAAGTACCAAAGGTAAATTTCTATATGCTTACTTGCTTTGAAGAGATATAGTTGCACATACTCATAACTTATGCATATCCCTTATTCATATATGTTATGTGTTTATTTTTGTGTACATTAAATCTTTTATAACTCTTCTTGCATGTTTATATTGATCACATCTTTGCATTTGTATTGACATGTATTATGTGTTACTCTCACACACACTCACTTGCATTTGGCTTGTTATGCATGTGTGTTTCATTGATTTCTATGTGCATTCATAGTGTGTTTGTTGTGTGTCTAATTCACATTCCGTTGCTTGATCGGATACGTCCGCACGTACACGATAGTGTGCTCTTTTTAGCGCGATGGGAGACCTTTGGTGTCTCTACTGCCCGGGTCAATGTGCTGGCTGGCTACCCATGCATTACCCACACACTGCCTGGCTAAGTGACTTTTGTCTCTCGGTGTTAGGTCAATACGCGAACACTTGCGCGGGTTGGAACCTGCGTATTACACTACGTGGTTCTGGGCAAAAATTTTATTAAACACTGCCGTTTTGCTTGTGCCTATATATATGTTATCTTATCGCCCATTTAGACCTAGAACTCTGAAATTACAGATCTTAGTGAGAGAAAGAGTTCACCTAGTGAGAGAAAGCACCAAGCTTGCTTCTTTAACTCTCCAAACCCAAAACCCAAAACCCAAAACCCATCTCCATCTTACATAATTCATCATCATATGAGCATATGTGTTCTTGGTTTCATGACTAGGTAAGTAAGAACTTCATTGAACATCATTTATTGTTCTTCTTACTCTAGATTAGGTATTTATTATTTGATTAAATACCTAGAATCTACTTTATTGCATATACTTATGAGTCGTGATAACATGATTGGTTTTGTTTGTTGATAGTTAGCATAAAGGTCTTTATTTTCCTCTAATTAATTAGGCCATGTTGATTGCATTTAATGATTGCATTAATTGACCATGTCATGCTTAATGAAAACATGTGTTGCAATGGTTTCTTGTGATAGCTTCATAGGATTCTTTCATCTGTGTTTAGCTAAGCTTTATGATATGTCATTTAGCTCTTGATATCTATGAATGCATTAATTGTCATTTTATCATCCTAGATAAGCATTTAAGATTCCCTAGCCTTGTTTGTTCTTTGAATATATCATATGTTCACATAGGCCATTTTATCTTTGCATTGAGAAGTAAGTCTTGTGTTGCTTCAGGGATTAGATTGCGTGAATCACAAGCAATTGAACTTGGTTCACTTAATACCGGGATTAGGTAGTGGTAGTGGGTTACTGACCGGGATTAGGTTGTAACGCTTTTATCATCAGTGGATTCGAAGTTGGAGTGTGGTGCAAATAACAGCCCATGGGTTTTTCCATTTGGAGGGTTTCCACGTATATTTCAAGTGTCATTTAAATTCTGCACATATTACACTTGTTATATAATTGTGACTAGTTAGAGGTATTTTCATCTACTTGGCCATTAACGAAAATTGGGTAAAATTTATTAAAATCTATTCACCCCCTCTAGATTAATATTAAAAACACCATAATTTGTTTCAATAATCATGAATATTAATTAAATAGTTTAATTAATTTTTGGAGCTCAAAATACTATGGATCCATTAGATCCCCTCGCCAGTCCGATTGATTACGGTAACAAGGGTCACGGTTAATTAAATAGATTGTTCAATTAATTGTGTTATAAAAGTGACACATGTCTATTCATGAATTAATTGAATAATGAGATTATTTAATTAATGAATATTAATGATTATGTTAATTAAAATATTAGATTATTTAATTGTATAATTAATCATTAGATGGAGGGTGTTGATTGATATTTAATTTTGAATGAAGATAAGATAATTTGAGTATTTTATTTTTATTAAATTAAATATTTAAATTTTGAATTTAAAAGAGTTTAAATTCAAATAAAAAACAAACAAATTAATTAATATCTTTAAAGATATCAAATATGTTAAAAGATTTTATTAATTAGTTTAATATTTAAATTTGAATTTAAAAGAGTTTAAATTCAAATAAAAAACAAACAAATTAATTAATATCTTTAAAGATATCAGATATGTTAAAAGATTTGAATAATTAGTTTAATATTTAAATTTGAATTTAAAAGAGTTTAAATTCAAATCAAAAGGAAACAAATTAATTAATATCTTTAAAGATATCAAATATCTTAAAAGATTTAATTAATTAGCTTTATTAAATATATATATATATATATATCATATATATATATATCATATATATATATATATATATATATGATATATGTTTTTTTGTAAGAAAAAAAACACGACAAACATTCAGAATTGATAGTCAAATTTTGAGCGTAGAAAAGAGATAAATGAAAAAAAAAACCTAGAACCGTTCTAGGTATTTGTTTTCTTCATCTTCTACCATGACGCGCCCACATGCTTTTGCCAATCGCGGGACATAGCCAGGAAGATCCTAGTGGTTCAAATCAGAAGTAGATCGAATTAGAGAGGAGCCTTCAATGTAGGGTTGAAGAAAAGTGTTTTCTTCCATCTTTCCTTGTTGTCGTATTTTACTATACATATTATGTTTTTTTTATCGCTTTATGATTTTTTTTTTTTAAAAACCCTTCCACTGCGCGATCGGTAAAACCAGGGCACCAACAACATTACAGTTGTCTCTAACTAGAAGGAATGGTTTATGTGATTACATATCAATCAACTGATAGATTTAAAAGAGTAAATCATTTTGTTTTAATTGTTGATTGTCAACTGTTTAGATTGAGAGCTTGAGTGGTTGAATTGATTTAATGATTGTGAGCCTGAATGAGGGAATTGATTTGATTATCCCTTGATTCTGTAATATCCTTAACACAATGTAGGCTTTTTAATTTATTATGAACATTCTAGAAAGTTCTATAATTTTTCAAAAACACTTTAAACAAACATATCTATTAATGTAAAAGTGTTTAGAATTTTATAAAATCCATAGATACCTTAAACTAATTAAAGTTTTGTAGTGTTCTGATCTATCCGATAATGGACAGTACCAAACACTACTCACCATTTTAATTTTTAAAACTAATACATAAGTCAAATTGACATGAAATCTTCAGAATAACATAAATAACAAAAATAAGATTCCAAAATAAGGGTTACAAAGTGAAACTACTCAAATATGTATTTGTAAAGTATTTATAATTTTGGTTTCTGGAATCAGTCTAATACTGAACAGATTGTAGTACCTGGTTTTAAAAATTCAATAAAACCCTAAAAATAGTAAAATAAATTTAGAAATCCTTTTAACATGATTTCAAACATCTGTACCAAATTTTATAATTTTTAAACATGTATAACTTTGCGGAAAACATTTCAAAATCTAACTATATTATAAAAGCTGATATTTTCAGCAATATTGTTACAAACTAAAAAATTCGTAACAAACACATTACTTTTTATTTTGAAACGAAATGAATTTATTTAGATCCCTTAGATAGGCTAGTTCAAAAGCTTAAAAGCTAAATCACTACAATATCACAATTAATTAACTAAAACTTTCGAAATAGGCACTTGTCAGCACTAAATACATTAATACTGAAAAATATGAACCAATAATCACTCTTTACTCTTCTATGGTTACTGCACAATCAAAACCCTAACTTTTATTACACTAAGCATTTAAGTAATAGAGAAAACACATAAAAATGAAAAGAAACACACCTTGAAAATCTCTTTATTCTTATAGCTTGAAAACCGGTTATTGACTGAAATTAATGGAGTTTTTTTTTTTCTTTTACACTTACCGCTCACCAAAGAGTAAGTTATATATATATATAAAGAAAACAAGAGTCTTAAATCAAACAGTTTTAAAAAGGTAGGATTTCTAATCAAAATCAAAATCCCTATTTTTTTTATTTTTAATATCATTTAAAAGAAATAGTTATATAAGGAATAAAACACTTATTCAACTCTAATTTTTTGTTTTAAAACTTTAACCCCCATAAAACCATAAAATTAGAAAAAAAAAAGTGTTTGTAAAACCTAAACGCTTAGAGAAGCAAATAAACTTAAAATCATAATTTTGGTCTTACATATCAGCCAACAGGTCATCACATTAACATTCACATTGAATAAGAGATGTACTATGCCATCAAAAGTTGACTAAGGACCTGCCATCCGAGTCAAAACTTTCGCCAATAGAATGAGTAAATAACAAGGACAGACTTTGAGTTGAATGACTCAGACAAAAGATAACTTTGCCAAAACAAGATTCTGGTCAGCCAAAGTATCCACCTGACAAAGATCACTCGTCCGAACCAGGTTCTAGCTCGCATCATTAAAGATTGGCGACTTGAAAAAGGAATCCCACAAGGATACGAAGGTCAAGAATCCTACTTCAACAAGGAAACAACCATATCTTCTCCTAATAAGGAATTAGAGCTTGAATCAAGTATATTGTCAACTGTGTTTATTACAGAACAAACATCTAAAGTGAAAGAGATCTAAGCAAAAAGAATCACAATGAGATTCTATAAGTCCACAGCATGCACATAAAGTTTAGGGTTACCAAATGAATGTATAAATACAACCAATTTCTCACTGTATAGACACAAATATATGCACATATAAACGTCAGAGAGATTAGTGAGCAAAACTCTGTAAACCATTTTTATAGTGAATTTTGTTCCTTGCCGTCACTGGCAACAATGTTTTTTTTTCCTTTTGTAAGGTTTTCCACATAAAATTGTATCTCTTTACTTAATTTAGTCTTTACCATCGATAAACTGCAAGTAACCTAATTAGCATACTGATTTTTCACCCAGCAAAAAATCACCGTCAACAACTGGTGTTGGAAGAAGAGGATGAGTGTGAAGAAAAACCTTAAGTATGTGAGAAATTACAGCAAACATCACATGGCAAATAGCAAGGACGGAGATAGGTCAGACCACGACCAGGATCAGAGTCTTCCTCCATGGGATGCAAGCCCCAGAGGAAACCTATCGACAGGAATCCCCATAGGTGGGGGGCTATAAGCGGTCATCCATACCAACCAACCAGTCGGTGTAGCCCCAAAAGCCCTACAACAGATCCTGATAGTGTTGCAAAGAGTCATCGAGGACTTAGCCATATACAGAATAACCCTCTCAGCAACTATAGAGATGACCTCACCATACAAGTTGGGCACTCCTATTATGCACAAGCCTAGAGATTATGTTTATAGATTCTCTCCCTAACAACGTATGTGCCCTTAAAGCAGAATAATGAATCCAAGTGCAAATAAAATGATTCGATAGAAGAGTTGGGCCGAGCAGACTGTATACGCATGAGAAATGACAGAGGTGATCGCTAGGGTAGGCAAGACCGTTATCAAATGAACTCCGAGCCTAATGAGGTTCGTGGAAACTTTTAAAGACAGGATCGATCAAGTTTATAACACGGCAGTCAATGACAACCCCGTAAAAGACTCTAAAGAGGTAAATCCCCACTGAGGTTTGATGCCACAAGCACCCAAACCAAGGTCGACACTCGCAGGATCCAGCAACAACTCACCATCAACGTCTGGGGGCAGACGAGGAGCCAAAAGAGGAACATGATATCTTGATACAAAAATTTACCTAAAGTTAGTAGCTTTAGAATGCTGCTAGAGGCCAAGACCTCTATTAGACGATGATTCTAAAAGCCCCTTCGTGAACAACATTTTACAGACCCAATTCCATGAAAGGTTTAGGATGCCATGTGTTGAGCAATTCAAGGTGAAAGCATCTTAGAAGGAAAATGTGAGATGGTTCCAAAGCACAATGGCATAATACGTTTATGATGACCCATTGTTATGCTTGAGATTCCCACACACTCTTAGGGATATGGGATCTAAATGGTTTGGGAGGCTTTCTTAGGGAACGATCAAGAATTTTTATGATTTAACCCAAGCCTTTTGATGACAATCCATGGGAAATATCCATAGGAGGAAATCAATGACTCACATTGCCACCCTCAAACAAGAGAAGGGTGAATCGTTGAAGGATTATCTCAACAAGTTCTCTCAAGAAGTATCCGAAATCCATAATCCCAACAATGAAGTCGTGGTGACAGCTTTCATCGACAACCTAGAGAATTGTCAGTTTTCCTTCGACTTGAGTAGAAATTGCATGAGTACATGCACCGACCTAATGGATGTGGTAGGCAACTATGCACTAGCTGATGAGGAATAACTATTTCAATGGAGAAGTTATGTTCACGGGGGTCATCTGGAAGAAAGAAACAAACCAAAGGGGAGCAACACAAAGAATCAGAAAGGTGACCACCTAGAGAATAACAGGAACTAACATGGTCATCGAGACGAGAACCGTAAAAACAATTGAAATGATAAAAAGTTCCACGACCTGTAAACTAACTACACACCTCTCGTCAAAAGGCTAGAAGAAATATGTGTTATAATAGAGAAAAAGCTTGTCAAGTACCTATATAGGCAGCTGATCTATTCCCGGAGAGATACACGCAAGTACTGCAAGTTCCTCAAAGAAAACGGTCAGGATATGTCAAAGTGCTATCAATTGAAAGACCAAATCAAGACTCTAATAAAGGAATGTCTCCTTAAAGACCTAATCATCGGAAATGCAGACCATCAATAGCATGATCCCCATTGGATCAACCGGCCAGAAGAGAATAGGGACAAAAAGGAAATCCTAGCTAAAGTGAAGGCCAATGGGCAATTAACACTATTTTTGGAGGGCCCTACATGCAGGAACAACATGGAAAGGATGATAGAAGTTTGGTATGCCATGTACGCCTGGATGTAAACTCAATCGGACCCGATCCCAAGAGATTTAAGGTAGGATAGGACCCAATTATTTTTCACTTGACTTCGATGTAAGACTGAATAACATGATAGTCATAACGGCTCGAATCGGACACCGCGATGTACACTATGTATTGATGATAATGGGAACTCAACGGATATCCAGAGTGCTCAAATCTTTGATCAGGTTGTAGAAACCCCGGTTTACCGATAGCGTAGGGGAATGATCCTTATAAAAAATATTTTATAAAGAAATACTGCGGCCAGTAAACCCTAGGATCTATTTTTTAGAACAGTAATAAAACAAGAAATTGACATCGATAATAAAGAGAATAGAAGAAACAGTGTCTTCATACCTTCGTTGATGGCTCCTTCTTTTTACAATCTGCTCATGATTTGAACTACGCGATCTTTTTCACTATCTTCCGGAACTGGTAACTGTGTATGGATGCATCACGATGCTCAGAAACAAGGAGGATATAGAGAAGATTGAAGAAACTTTTTCTTCCAAAACCAAAACCCCTAGAACGTTTCTAGTTCAAGAAAAAATAATAATAATAATTTTTTTTTTCTTTTTGATTCAATGTGCACAACATGCACTCACTCAAATCAAGTATTTGAGTTGTTTTGACTTCTCCTTTTTTTTGGTGTGTTGATTCATTTATTCAAAAGCCATAATATCATATATAATATATCTTTTAATTAAAAAAACAATCAATTAAACTAGTCAATCTAATCTTTAAGGATATGGATTAATATTTTATTTATTTGATTTGATTTGAATTCAAACTCTTTAAATTCAAATTTAAATATTTAATTTAATAAAATAAAATAATCATATCATCTTGTTTTATTCAAAATCAACAACTAACACCCTCCATTTAGTGATTAATAACATAATTAAATAATCTTATTATTTAATTTATATAATCATCATTATTCATTAATTAAACAATCTCATTATTCAATTAATTTCTAAATAAATACGTGTCACTTTCGTTATACAATTAATTGGACAATCCAATTAATTAACCGTGACCCTTGTTACCTAAATCGATCGGGCTAGCAAGGGGACCTAATGGATCCATGTTATTTTGAGCTTTAATAATCTTTAGAAATAATTAATTAAACTCTTTAATTAATATTTCATAATTATTAACTTCTATGTTATTCCACTAAAAACCTGAAGTTGCATTCTCTCAACTGTAGACGTATTTATACAAACCAATAAAACTGGGTGTCCATCGATATAGCTATTGTATATGGTGTAATCCTACAACTGTTACCTATTCCGTTCAAGGGATTTGACACCGTAAAAGTTATGTCGCTCGAAACTGTCAAGCTGCCTATAAATATTGGGGAACTTCCGTGCCAGTAGACAGTGTTGCTGGACTTTGCGGTGGTCAACACAGAATTGGTCTTACAACGCTTTGCTGAGTAAGCCTTTCATAAACTAAACTAAAGCAGTAATAGCCACATATGCCTTGATGATCAAGTTCCTAATGAAATTCAGCATAGGAGTTTAAAAGGGTTCCCAAGAAATGGCTTGAAGAGCAAACCTCACAATATAATAGGACCGAAAATGATGAGCACCATGTGCGATTGATCGAAGACAGATCCTTGGTAGAGAAAGAAGCCCAAGACAGAGCCTCAATCAAGACAAGGCTCAAATCAAGAGTTACATCAGCCTTGAGAATGCTCAAAAAATATACCATACATTCAGAATGATTGTTTTTATTATTCTAGTATTTTCTTTTGCTTTTTAGCATTTTCAACTTTTCTGATTATTTTTATTATGTCAGCATTATCAGATCAATCAATAAAATTCCTAAGGGGACTCAAAATTATTAAGCCAAGAATAGTGTTCAAACAAATCTCAATCTTTGTTACCCAAGATAAACTCGTAGCACCGACACCCGCCATGGTGGGTGTAGGTGCCCAAGAGGCTGAGAAGCTGGTGTAGATCTAGTGCGGATGCCGAACTGACTGGGTACGTATAAAGCATTGTCAACAATCTAACAACCCCAAAGATACCGGCTTAGCCAAAAAAACACTTGGGTACGCCATCAGGGAAAAAGCTAGTGAGATTCGTCCAGCCGTGTTAGTATAAATGCTAACGATTCAACAAACCTTTATAAATAGATAAAATCGAGAGACGTCCTTTATGACTTTTTTACATGGAAAAATAAGGTAAAATGGGAAAAGGTTCCCAGAACACTGCTTGGCCGAAGTTTAAGATGATCGGGAATTATCGTGAGCAAATAGTTAGGATGCGGACCAGAATCCATCACAAAGAATAAGGCGCTTTAAGAATCGAAATTTACCAGGAATCAGCTGGAAACTATCTTGAATAAAGAATTGGAATGATAAACCAAGTTCGCCATAGCTAAGCCAGCCATGAGGGGTCCGAGCTATAGAAAAAATCCTTTAAAGAAAGACCAAACTAGAGTCAAAAAATAATTCGAGCGTTGGCTAGAACCACTCTAAAAGGGACTCAAACAGAGTCAATCAAAAAGAAAATAAAGGGCAACTCGATGAATAATTGGATATATGGAAAATAAAAATGTATATATATCTTCCATTTACAAGAAGCCCTATGAAAAAGAGTCAAAAGATGAATACATCCAAAAAAAAAGACCCCATGTGGTTTAAAAATCAAACAAAAGAAAAGTCAAAAAACTAGACGTTGATCTTCACTGGTAGACCCTCAGAGTCAGCTTCCACTACTCTCACATTTTCCAGGCGCTATATCATATTCCCTCATAAGCTGAGTGGCAGACTATCGCGTCTTTTTCGTCCCTCATCTGAGGGGTATTGTCTTTGCCAGACACTAAGCCAACATCAGGCTTTTCATCATTTAAATTTTTATACCCACATAAAGGGTAGAGAGGGCATTCTCTGAGGGCACTTCAAGGGGTATGAGGTGTGGCTCTTTCCTCACACTTCAATAATAAGCACGCCATTCCATCATCTAGGCTTGAATAACCGCTAGAGACTTTCCCACATGCTTATTGATCGACATGTTCCACTAATCTCTAGCCTCAAAAAATTCCCCAGCGGAAACTAAGCCTCTGTGAAATTCATGAAGGAGAAGGGCATAAGAAGGAGATCTTTTGAAGCGATCCACCGATTGAGCCTCCAACTCCCTTCTTATCTCCTTTAAAAGTACCTTCACTAGCGGTTCAAGTTTTTGACCGTCTGTTCGTAAGCCAATTTGGCCTATCTAGCTTTCTGTTCGGCCTAAAGCATAAGTTCCTACATAATAGTCAAGAGGCCTTTCACGAACCTGGCCTCCTCATCAGCAATCGAAGCCTTGTATGACCATTGTTGGGCCCAAGCACAGTCTTGCACATTCAATTTTTTCCTGATTAGTAACCATTACCTAGAATGTTTGATCCTGTTCCACAAGTAGTCTGAATTTCGTCACCATGGATTGATCGATGAGGTTATGGGTACTTCCTTTGTCGATTAAGACAACGATATCCAATACCTACTACTTTGATTATTTAACGATGATTTATGCTTGAGATCATATGAAAAGAAATTTTAGGTTTTGGAACACTTGTACTGCTTTTGTTTGTCATATTGTTTCCGGATTCTCCATCATTGACTTCATCCGAGATGGCCACGTCTTCAATCTTTAAGAGTTATGGTCGTTGGCAGCGGTGCCACGATGTGAATTTGTCATCGTAGTAGAAGCACAACCTTTTTTCTCGCCGCTCTTTGGCCTCCTGACTAGTAATTCGTTTGAAAGGAAAGGTTGTGTTTGGATTTATTTTTGAAATAAGGGGTGTCCCTAAAAGTTCCGACGATGGATTTACTGTTGCTATTTGTAAAATTTTATAACTCATCGTCCGATAAAGAGTGGTAGTCTTCTTCTGCAAATGATTATGCTCTTCAATTAACCTTAAGACTCTGTTGACATCTGATAACGACCATAATTGTTTAACCTTAACATCTAACCGAATCTCACACATAGACATGCTATAAAGCACCCAATTACAAAATTTTCTGGCATGTTATATATACGTTGAGATAATTTTTTGAATTATGTCTGATATATTGCAACTGTCGTGGTTTGTTTGAGGCGCCTGAGAACTTTTGAAGGGTCTTTATAGTCTGTTGACCCAAACCGATGAAGCACCGCTTTATGAATTCTACCCCAGATTGTGGTCCCTTGATTTTGCTAAGCCATCGATGCCATTGGAGTACAACTTCTTCTAAGTGAAAAGATGCCAACTAAACCTGATGTTGGAGTTCGATGTTTTGGAAATAGAAGTATTGTTCGGACTTTTATTTCCACCCATGAGGATCGTTGCCATTAAATTTGGGAAACTAGAGTTTTAACTGAGTATGGTTTCTCTTGATAGAATGGTGCGTTTGTTGTGTATCACTTTGGCTGATGTTTCGATTGTGTGACGCATCACCGACAACAAAAGGGTTTGTCTTTTTTTATAGTGGTTTGGGTTTGTTGTAAGCGCAAGGCATGCAATTCAGTGAGAATTTGATCAAATCTTGATTTGTTGCTGACAAGGATCTCATTAACTTCATTGCAGAACTCAGCATTCGACTTTCCATGCATCTTCATGGATGAACCGTGCTCTAATACCGTTGTTGTGTTTTAATTTTTACTTACTAAAGAACTAAAGAATTGGGAAAGAAGAAAGAAGATTTGGGCTGAAAGGAAACGGATATATTCATGACAATCTCATTCAAACATTGTTTGGCAATTTATATGCCATACTACACGAATGAGCAGACAACGAAAAAAGACTACAACAATAAAATAGGAAAACATGGGCAGAAATATATGTGCATGATCCCTTGCACCTTCTGCATAACAAGGTGAAACAAGGCAACTAAACACCTTATTTGTATAACTGAACAAACAACTACCAGCTCCGACTTGGTCCATGAACACATGCCACTCACTTGTACCTAAGAGCTTGACTTGGCTTGGTTGCATGGCTCGATTCACACATTACAACCCCATTCGTATCTATAAAGAGAAATGAATACTTAGACATTCAACAATCAAAATTCTTTCACCACCAAATATGAGGCATAATGCTTGGGTATCTACATTAATGTCTTCATCGGGTGGATGGAATACTTAGCTCATTAAGCAAAATTTCTCTAAAGAAGACATTGATTGCCATCTTTCAAATACATGTTGGCAGTGCTAGAATGGATGATATTATCTTATGGCACTTTGAGAAGAGTGGAAATTATATTGTGAAAAGTGGCTACTGGATTGGGCATAGTCTGTAGCCGAAACCCAGCACCTTCAATACCAGCCTAACATTGTCTTAGTAGAAGTCATTGTGGAAACTAGCGATCTCTTAAAAATCAAAATTTTCATCTGGAAGGCTTGCTTTGACTGGATCCCTGTCATGTCTAATTTAGCCAGTCAAAGGGTCCCGGTGGCGGATCGCTGCCCCATTTGTAAAAGACGTAAGGAGTAGACCTTGCATGCACTGCGGGGATGCAATAAATTGAAATATGCTAGCGTGAATTGGCTCCCTAGAAGGATCACTATGAAAGGTAATTATACAAGTTTCTTTGATCGTATTGTAGAGTGTTTTTTTAAAATACAAACACGGTTAATTTTCCTAAAGCTAACCTAGGGGGGTTGAATTGGTTAGTACACATTTTTCATTCCCTTGAAACAAACTTATGTTTGTCTCTCTAGATAGATTGTATCACAATTTTATTAATCAAATACAAGCAAAATCAACTTAATAAAGATATGCTTGTTTAAACAAAGTCAATGATGATAACAATTTGCATGTGATACAAACACAATTTTTCATAAGCTATAAAACACATGCCTTTAACAAGTTCAAAGTTTGATATAAAATGAATTTCAAATACAAGTATATTGAACAAGATATATATCAATAACAAGCAAGATATATATATATATATATATATATATATATATATATATATATATATATCAACACGTATACAAATATCAAGAGATAGAGATAGAGATAGAGAAAATAAACACTAGATATTTAAATGGTAAAACCTTCGAAGAGAAAACATTCATGGGTTGATTCCACAACCACCGGCAAACAACTTCCACTAGTAAGATAAAAAGATAAAATCTCTCAAGTGACCAACTTCACCTAGAAATCTACCCTTCGACCCTATATAATGAAAGAGATGTCACCTTGAAAAACTATCCGGATCACCCCGATCCTAGTCAATACTTCATGCGTAAATTGAAGATCCCCTCTCAAAAATGCAACTTGCACGCTCAAATTGAAGAGCCCCTCTCCAATATGAGACTTCCACACTTAGCTATCCTGATCACTCCGATTCTAGCTAAGACTCCATGCGTAAATTGAAGATCCCCTCTCCAAAATGCGACTTCCAATGCGCAAACCAAAGAATCACTCTAAGAAATATGACTTCCAACCTTTTCACAAGGTCTCCTATGCAATCATGAATGTAAAATACAAACAAGCATGCAACATAGAATATGATGATCAACACATCCTATAGGAACTAGGCTTAAGCATGAAAGTTCACAAACCAAATATGTCTAGTTAATATGCATGAATAACAGTTCTAAAAAATGTGAAAACACCACAACAAATTTAGCTTCTAGATTTATTCATGTCACTAAACCTTGAATCAATCATATACATTTAAGCATATAAACAAGATTTAGTATCAAACAAAATCATACTAGAATCATAACATGTGATCAATAGAATTCCTAGCAAGGAATATAGAGCATGTATTCACAAAGTATTCAATAGAAATATAACAAACTATAAATATACAATTAAATTGTGCCAATCATGAAAATGGTCAAATAAAAGACCTAGCACATGGAGAGATTATTTTCAATTAAAATCAATTAATCAATGTCAAAATAGTCCTAGATAGAAAGATGGCATGATACAAAACACAACATGTAAAAACATAGGTTTTAATAAAAACTTAACTCAATATGTAAAATTCAATCAAAGCTTAATCTAGCTTCTATAGAGTTCAAAACTCATATCAAAACCTGCACAATATACATACATGTATTGAAGAAAAAAAACCCAACGTAATTGAAGATTTGAAGCTCAAAAATCAAAAGAGAAATAAATACCTCAAGTAAAAAATGTGCAGTTCTGTTTTTGTGTATAATGCTACCAGAAAACTCAATCTATTGACTCTAAAATCTTATGGAAAAGATAAAGGACTATTAGATGAGAAATCTCCAACTTGTCACTCGAATCAGACTCCGAATGAAAAAGATATGGTGTTTGGAAACTAGGAAAGTTGGAGAGAAAATTGATGCACAAGTTTTTCTTCTTGGAAGAGAATGAGAGGGAAATGAGATATTTAAAGGGAAATAAAAGTGGGAATTAAGCAACCAATAAGAGGGAGACACCTATGCATCATGTGGAGGTGCATGGGCCTCCACGTGGGCAGAGGAACTCCTTTCCCATGGAGGTCCACGCGCCTCCACGGGAAAGGGAGGATGTCCCCTTCCTTTTTCCCTTGAGGCTCCTTCAATTCTTCAGTCATATCTCTAGCCTCCGAACTCCAATTTTAAATCTGTTTTCAAATTAAGAACCGGGACTCTCATAAACAAAATATGTCAAGAAAATGTTTTAAAAAATATGGAATTCAATCTTGAAAATCAGAGATAAAAACCATGTACGATAAGATCATGAAAAGTTTCTTAACTTCCTAATTTGAACTCGAAACTTAATGAATGAGTAACCGAAATGACCCAAACTTGATATGAAATATTATAAGCATAAATTCAAGTTTAATTCCATATAAATACAATAAAATGGATATAATAACACACAAGTATGCAATTTCTTAGAGATAGTCTAGAACATGCAATTTCTTAAAATCTGTCACCTTTAAAAATAATGCTTGTGCATACATGAATAAATGTGTGCACGTGTCATATCAATTTTTGCACAATGATGTAAGGACACAAATGTATGATATGTGTATATGTGTCTAGGCCTTGCAAGAGGTAAGAGGTCTTGATATACTTTTAGCTATGCAATAAAGCTTTGTTCCTCTTGTAGCCACCACTTTGCTTGATATGTTATCCAATCTTCCTTGAAGCTTGATAATCCATAAATCCTAGACAACCAATCAATACAAAGAAAATATTGTTTTGATATAGTATTATGCCAACACAAACTCAAAAACCTAACAGTTTTACCGAGTGAATGATGAGGAACTGGAGTTGTTTTGTGTTATCATCTGGAAGGTTTTGTTTTGCGTAATTCGGTGCTAAAAGGGTTGCCAAGGCATGATGTTTTGGAGGTGCTAGAATAGAGAAAAAACTTGTTGGTTGAGGTCCAATTCTGCAATACTGGTAATGTTACCACTCTTGTTCGGTGCTAACAGGTCTAGAGACCACCTGAGAGAGGCCTTTTAAATATTAATTGTGGTGCCATAGTGTATCATAACGGAGGTCGTATTGGTATTGGAGTAGTGATTATAGATTTTTCTGGGTTGGTTATGGCCTTCTGCTCTCAAAGTTTGCATGCATTTTACAATAATCAATTGGCGAAGATAATGGCCATATTCAAAGGAAGCTGGTGTGAACTTGAGTTTGATTCGGAAGCTAGTGTGAAGTGGATTAAGGAAGGAAACCACAGAGACTTTGGTTTGTGGTGTGATTCTTGATGATATTTCTATTTTAACTGCAAATCTAGGTAACATCCCTATCAACTATATCCCAAGAGGGGAAAATCTTGTTACGTATGGACTTGCCAAAATGCTCTGAAAGTAACTGAGAGCAAATTTTGGCTGGAAGAATTTCCTGCTTGTGTTAGGAGATCTGGTTTTGGTGATATGCCTATAAGGCCTAAGTAGTTTTCCTTGTTTGTATGTTTTATGTCCAAAAAAAAAAGCCACACCCGTTGACATTAGTTTTTTTTTCCTTTTAATTGTTATCATTTTTATTAGTGAAAATGGTGAGAAATGTCTTTTTTTTTTGTGCGTTGCACTGATGTCACTGCTTTAATAAGTTAAGTTTAAAAGACACCTAATATGGTGAACTACCCAAATTGTCTTTTAATAATCAATTTTTAATTTTCTTTGTACCTCCATCCCTACACTTTGATCACTGAAAGTAGTAACTCCTCTCTCTCTCTCCCAATAAAATTGACTGAAAATCGATCTACAACTTTTCTGAAAGTTGACGTGTTTCAACACAACAAGGTATTCTGAGTCTTGTATCAATTTATTCATTCCTTATGATTTGTTGTTTGAGTCTTTATGTGAACATGAAGCTAGTTTTGAGAAGTTTGAACCTTTAAAGTTTGAATCTCTGAGCCTTTGTAAGCTCTATCCGAGCCTTTTTAAAGGTTGTTCGAGACTTTATTTATAGCGTCCGAGCCTTTATGTAAATTATATGAGACTTTTTGTAAAGTTTTCGAGTTTTTTTGTAAATGCTCCGAATTTTTTTGTGATGGGTCCGAGATTTTTTATAATGGCCCCGAGCTTTTCCTTTTTGTAATGGCTCCCAGTTTTTCCTTTTTGTAATGGTTCCGAACTTTTTTTTAAAGGCTCTGATTTTTTTTAATGGCTCCAAGCTTTTCTTTTTTGTAATGGCTCCGAGCTTTTTAATAAAGGCTCTGAAACTTTTACTAAAGGCTCCGAGCTTTTTGTAATTACATTTCGAGCCATTTAAATACTGACCAGAAAAAAAAAACTCGAATGTGTCTGCGTAGTGCCACTCCTTCATAGTTTGAATGATTGCCTAGGTTTCAACGGGACTTTCTCTCTCTACTTAACAACTCTGTCACTGTACAATGAATGAAAGAAATCTAATGTGGAACAATTATTAGGGGTATTTTTATCCGTTCACTATAATAGATGCATTTTAAACATAAATTATTAAAACAGTGACAGTGTTGAAATGTCACCTCCAAAAAGTGTCATTTATATTTTGAATCTTTTTATTATCAGATACATTGAACAAAATCAAGTTTTATAATGGAGAGAGAATCGTCTATTTATTTTTTAACTTTTCCAACATGAAATCAAAAGAAGAAGAAAAAATCTTGAAGGGGTGTAAGAGCATCTCCAATGTAAAATTGGTTTGCATACCAATAATCGCTGACATGGCAACAATATTAAGATACTTGCTTCCCATGTGACATAAAAACAGACGTAATACATAATCAACTCAAAATTTGGTCTTCAGTGCTTCCGTCTAAAACATATTTTTTTAAATAACGTGTCCAATTTTTTTCCTATTTTATTTTATATTTTATTTTCTTACCGAAAATAAATGAAAAATTAATGTCAGCTTTAAATATTTGTTAAGTCAATCAAAATAATAGTTGTGCAATGGACCGTCTAAAAGTAGACGGTCATATTGACAATGTCTAATAATGTCTTGTCACATCAACTTAAAGTTGAATATGCACTGTTGCATTGGATAAATATATATTAACAGAATGTCTATTAATCTTATATGACATCTTTTTTTTTTTCACGAGTCATTCATGTACTGGAGATGCTCTAATAGAAGTGAGACCCCGGGAGCAATATAACATACTTTTAAAGTTTGAAAAATAAGTAAGAAGAGTAATTTTTTGGAAATAAATAATAACCTTTTAATATTGTATAATTAAACCATAATTTATTGAAAGTTTGGCATTATTAGATTAATAGAGGTTGTCAATAACACCACTTTTTTTTTAAAATAAAAAAATAAGTAGGGATATTTTAGTAGAAATATATGCATTCCCTTTTTCAATCGGGAAAGTGAACTCTTAACGTGGATGGGAGGAATCAAGTTCTCTTTCCTACATGAACTTTTTTTGATTTGTGTGTGAGGTCTAAGAAATTTAATTCTTAAAAAATTAGAAAATATTGGAATTCACAAATAAGGATTGACGAAGCAGAAGCCACGACATACGACAAGAATTTGTTCGAAAAGGAATGGTTTTTATTAATATCAATCAAAAGTTACAAACAACTCTTCCGATCCTTGTTTAAATAGAAAACAAAACAAACACGAATCCTCTATAATTCTGGATTTCTAACTTGACTGAAAAGAAAAGAATCAAATATACCAAGAAAGTAAATTTTTGATTTATTTCCTAAAACAAAACTAACTAAATGCAATAATTATAATTGAGAATAAATTAAAAAATAAAAATCCTACTATAATTGAAATTCTACTAAGTTGTCGTACATCAAGGAACTTTAAATCCTTTTGCCTAGTAGAATTCCTAATTAGTAATAATACTAAACGACTCATTATATATTGGTAAACTAATTAAAGTTGTCTGTGTTTTGTTAATTTTCATCTCAATGGCTACAAACATGGCAGCACACGTTATTATTCTTCCAAATTTTAATAGAACTCGGTGCTTCAATATTCTTGAAGCAGTTGTTGCAAAATGTGAAGAAGAAGAAGAAGGAGGTCGAAAACGACGACGATGGTGATCAGCAGCAGAAGATCATTGATTACTATCACATTAGTTGTTGGGATGAACTTCCTGTAGAAATAATGGAGATGATCGTAGTGCATTTAAATAGCGTAGCTGATAGTGTCGTTTCAGCACGGTCTGCAAGTGTTGGAGATCAGCAGTACATGTTCATCATCAAAAGAGCAAGATTAATAATGTTGTTGCCAATCAATTTCCATGGCTGCTGATCCCTCACAGCCTATATGACAACAATTTGAGATTCTTTGACTTATCCGCTGGCAGCATTTACAATATGAGTCTATCGAAAAATTTACAAGGAGGATTGTGTTGCGGTTCTTCCAAAGGTTGGCTTGCAATGGCCATTGACAAGGAGTTTGATCCCATTCTTGTTCTCTTTAATCCGATTTCAAGTGTCCAACTTCGACTTCCTCCTGTAAAAACAATCCCATCGCTTCGAAATTTCTTTCAAATGAATGAAGACTGTGGTGGAATATTCAACATAACACAATTCTTTAATAAGATTGAAGTATCATCTTCTTCTTGTTCGAATTGTGTTGTAGCAGCAACTTGTTTTGGTAAGTTTGCATTGGCATTCTGCCGACCATGAGACAAGAGCTGGAGCATATTACTATCATATCATCATGCAAATTCTTATATGTGCATGGACATGTTGTTTTCTAATGGAGTACTCTATGTCTTGATCTCATATCCGAATTTGGATACAGTACACAATCTGGATTCAGATTTTGCAGCGATCAACATGAAGGTGGGAGATGATGTTGATGACGTTGATGTGGTTGTTGTCAGAGTAATCCCTCTAGTGTATCAGTTTTATTGTTCTGAAGTATGAGGAGAACGATTTGGTTATCATAAGGTTGATATCGTACCTGGTGAAATCAAATGACGAACTATTAATTGTTCATAAAATAGTAAATTCTGTGAGCGTTGATGACAATAATGACTATTGGCAAACAATGAAAAATAAATTTGAAGTATTCAATATTGGTCGTCTTAATAGCAACATGAGAGATTCTGTCACTAGACCAAGTAGCTTGGGTAACCAAGTGCTATTTGTGACACAAAGGGTTTCGATATCTACTCCAATGACGGATTTCAACGAGTGGAAAAAGAATAGCATTTTCTTTTTGGATGATGCAAATTCTCAGGTCTTTTCTGGTGAAACCGGTGTTTCCTATCTTGAAGATGGGAGGATTGAACGATTTTTTCCGAATAATAGTTATTGATAAAATGAATTCGTAAGATTACGAAGAATTCCCATCTCATCTCGAATAATATGACGAGTTCATCAATAAATTTACTATGATATATTACCGAAATTACAATGTAAAATCACTCCCCTTACTCTATCATCTCTTCTTTCCTCATCTTCCACTGACGGTGTTTTTGCCAGAGATGATGACATCTGAGCATGCGTTGTCGGTGCCAGCGTTGCCCAGACGCAGCATCACTTGGGCAATGCACGATGCACAGGCGAAGAAGAAGCAGCATCGTTTGCTGCCATGTGACGCCATGCCTGGGCAGCCTAACAATAGCACCGCCAGAGTGGCCTTTCCAGACAACGGTTCTTCCATTTGAAGAAGAAAATATAAGGAAAAAGTTCATTTCTAACCGGTTGAAATATTGTGTAATCGCGTATATCCTGCTTTCAAATTTTAATTGTCCATAACCTAATTTTATATAATTACTGTAATACCCCTATACAAAAGCAGCTGCCATTTTTTTTAAAAAAAAAAACTCACTCTCTGTTTCTCATTCTTTCAACGAAAGAGAAGAGAGACAGAGCTCTCAAACACCAACGTCGTCAAACAGGAGAGACTGCCACGAAAGGGATAGAAGACGGCACACGCGGAGACGATGCCAGAGAGGGATCCCACATCGATCAAAGTCTGTCGAGCCCCCTAGTTTGTACGGTTGAAATTTAATTTTGACGGAAGTCAAAACTGAAATGAGATTTTTTTTATTTCAATTATGATTTCCTGTTTTTTAAATGTGATTTGATGTTAGATTGTTGGGTAAGGATTAGCAATTGATGATATGCAGTCATAACTTGTGTAGTTATGGTTGGTTGAATTGATCTGGGGATGTTATTATGGATTTGGAATTGATTTGGAGCTATTATACATTTTTTTTATGTATATATTACTAACTATATACGTTTAGTAGAATCAATAATTTCGATGAAGAGATTACAAAGCCGAAGATTGAACAAGTAAAAAAGGAGATGTTCAGTAATTTTTTTAATCTCTTGGTATTAATTGTACGATATGCTTTGGTTGTGTACCTGCCAAATTTACATATTAATTACAAGTTCAATTTTTTCTTGTTGTTTGGGCTAATGATGAGAAGAATAGATAAATCAACACAAACGAAATTACTAATACTAACTGTTAAGTAGGATATATGACCTTCATTTATCCAAGTATGCTTACGACAAAAACATGTAACTGGTCTTATGCAAAGGAAGGTAAACACTACTGTCATATTAGTAGCATATGAGGTAAACTATTCCAGTGTATATGAGTTATATAACTTCTTATGTATATTCTACCAACCTCAAATATTAATCCTTTAATTGAGATTGTATCAAGTGCTTGTACACAAATAAATTTATTATACTTGGTGTTGCAACAAATCCATTAATAAGTTAAGGTTGGCTTGCATATAAGTTTCAAGGATGGAAAAAAGGAAAAATAATAGGTATCAAATGATTGTAACTGGTATCATATAAAAGGATAAAAACAAAACCTTTCAGGTTCTTGTAATTTTTTTTTCTAATTGTTTTGTGTATGTGTATATGAATAGAGAGAAGTATACTATATCCATATTTATGGCTGTTTTTTTTTTTTTTTTGGTTTAGAAGTATACTTCAATAAACTACCAAAATTCGTAAAACCTTTGACTTTTTCTCTGAAATCGTGAAATCTTAGACTTTTTGTCAAAAATTGTGAAACCTTATTTTTGGACAAAACGTGAACCATTATACGTTTCCCATGAAAGAAAACATGGAAAACATGAAAAGCTAGTTTGTGATGGTTGAAAAATGTGAAATGAACAGAAATTTTAAATATTTGTCTTTCTTTGTTTATGTAAATGGATGTCAAACCGTTGATCAACTACAGGGGGCAATGGGATAAGTTACAGTATGTTGGTGGTAAGGCATTTATTGAGATGGTGCCAAAGGAGTTGACAAATTTGGAGTTGGAGATTTGGTGTTTGAATTCATCAATGATGATAGAATTTCATATGATCTAAGGATTAGTTTTGTGGTTTCGACAGACAATGGTCGACGAAAGTATCACATACGTTGTGATAAAGATGTCAGATTTCTTTAGCATATCGGAACACATTGTTCGGAGATATATGTTGATTTGGTGGATAAGGTACGAAAATATGATATGGAGGATCATCTAGTACCACAAGGAACATCACAAAATCCTACTAGAGTCCTTTTTGAACCTTTTCATCCTCTTCCATATGCAGCTTCCACTTGTAGTAACCAAGCTTCTGAGTCGGTTCCTACTACTCAGAATGTTGCACCTACAGTCGAGGTTCCCATATGGAATGGTGACTATGAAATTCCAGATATGTTTATCGGTGAGCAACAAGAGACATCAGATGTGAATGATTCTGATTAGAATAATGATGATTCTAGTCTTGAAGATGATAATGATGAGGAAGGTCAAGGGTCGGGGTAGAATCAGGGGCTAATCGGTTCTGAGTTTAACTTTACAGGTACACATGCTCTGTATAACTCATATGATGTTGTACCACCTCATTGGGTTATTCCAGGAGCAGACCAATATTACATCAACTCACAATCTACTGTGCTTCTACATCAAATATTGGAGCTTTTTACCAAGGTTAGATTTTCCATACAAAGGAAAATATAAAGGTTGAGTTTGGAAAATATGCTTTAAGAGAGAAGTTCAATCCAATAACCAAACGGTCAACATAATATCGATATGAGGTAGGTTGCAAGGATGTCAATTGTGATTTTGCCTTAAAGGCCATTCGTAGGTAAAGTTCCACATATTGGCAAGTCAAGAAATTCTCACCTACACATATGTAGCTTGGACACATATAAGTCACACTTTCACAAAGTGAGCTCTGTTATTATCGGAGAGATGTTTGCCTTAAAATTGACTATCAAATCAGTCTGATTGACGTAAATGTAGAAATACGGAAGAAGCATGGTATACAGCTAACGTATACAAAAGCATAACGAGCACTGGAGCACGCATAGATGGTTGTTTATGGGAATCCAGAGGATTCATATAAGTTGTTACCTTGATACTTTCACATGTTGAAAGTAACAAATCCAATCACCGTGACAGGAGTTAAAACCGATAACAACAACCGGTTATTGTTCGCTTTCTTGTCACTTAAGCAATGCATTCAAGGGTTTGAGAAAGTTATACGGCCTATGATATCTATTGATGCCACACAATTGAAGGGTGCATACGAGGGGGTTATTTATTTAGCAATCCACAAAGATGAAGATGATCACACATATCTAGTGGCTTTTGGTGTATGAGAGGGTGAGACATAAAGAGGATGGATATGGTTGTTAAGACGTATGCGAAAGTCCATTGGTATGCCCGAGGATATGGTATTTGTTTTCGATCATCATGCTAACATTGCCACAACATTGCATACTATATACCCCCAATGTCCCCCACTGTATTTATTACTTTCATTTTATAAAGAACCTTAGTGGTAGGTTGAAGGGTCGGAAAGAAGTGCTAGACTTTTACGTCGGAAAGAAGTGCTAGACTTTTACCATCAGGTAGCATACTATTACACTGTAAGGCAATTTGACACGGAGATGAAAGTAATTGAAATTGCTCATCGGAGAACATTTGACACATTGTACCCGGAGAGATGGTTGCCATTATATAAGAAAAAGGTTTAATATGATGACCATTAACATCATTGAGGCTATGAATAATTGTATTAAGAAAGCTAGAAGGTTGCCATAACTTCAGTTATGGAGTTCCTAAGAGGTATGTTACATAAATGGTTTAATGATAGACGAGAGTGGGCTTGAAAGAATAGCACTTACCTTACGAAGGCAGTAGTCGCACATTGTAGAAGAGAAACTATCGGTCTAAGTCATACTAGGTATTTCTTATTGAGTTGACTAGGTATTTAGTTAAGGATGGTGAAGATGATAGTTTGGTAGATATCGAAAAACGTACATGCTCCTATCATGAGTGAGACATTTTTCAATTGCCCTGTAAGCATGCTATAACAGTGGCCGGGTATAAAACGTATAACTTTCCATTTTGACTCTGTGTTTGGTTGACATTTATATATTTTATTTGTGCGTAGGTTGACGAAGACAAACTTCAACTCGTTCTGCCACAATTATTACAGCACTTCCTAGTTACAAACAGCATATACCTCGCCTATCAATCTTGTCCCCCATGTGTCCATCTGAGAAGTGTTTGAGGAGGTGAAATGTATGATTGTCCTTCCTCTAAAATCGAAAAGACAGTTTGGTAGACCGAATCTGCATGAGAGGTTACTCGAATTCAACACTGTACCAAGTGTGGCAAACCCAGGCACAACCGTCTCGGATGCCCAAATCCCCGTCGCATACCATTCATAGGACAATCGAGTACATCCGTTAGTCAGGATCAGTCGGTTAGTCAGGAGTACGTAAACAACGTACTTGTAGTGTTTGCCACGTACTTGGCCATAACCGCAAGACATGCCCGTTGGTTGACTGGACCCAAAGTACTGCGGGTCTAAGTAGTGATGCAAATACATCACAATAGTCATTTACCTTGAAGTTTATTTTTATGTAAGAAGCGAATTTATGACATTTCATTTTGATGCTTATTCATATTTATGTTATTTCGACTGCCGATTCAAAGTGTGTGCAACTATGTGCTAAACGTTGATTCAACTATGTGCAATTGTTGATTCAAAGATTAAGTCTTTTTTATTATAAGCTCAATCTTATATCTCTGCCTTTTGGTGTTTAATAGAGTGGTTGAATTGGAAGGCGGTGTAGGATTTTCCCCTCCTAGCTTATTTAAATGTTTGCCTTGTGAAATGATGCTAAACATAGAATAATTGAATGCTTCGCTGACTTCCGATAACTATTTGGCATCATAAGCATGCCTTATGGTGTCACAACTGTCCAATTATAGAGTGAGAAAGGCTAAGAACAATTTGCTTGTTATAAAAGCAATTTCATGTTCAAGTTAGTAAAAAAGATTAGAGGGAGCAGAACCACTAGTTGATATATATCTCACATCTTAATATATTATTCAAACTTCTCAGTTTACAAGTTTAAAGATTTAGTTTAAGTAAACCTCACATCTGCAATTAGGGGTGGGCATGGTTCGATTCGGTTCAGTTTTGGTCAAAACCATATTGAACCGACATATATTCGATTTTTGAAAATATGAATCGGTTTGAACCAGAAAATCGAATTGTACTGAATATCTTTATCTCGATCTGGTTTTGTTCGGTTCAATTCGGTTTCGGGGCATATTGGGCTTTGAAGACTTTTTTTATATGTTTTTTTTTTATTTTTTGGGTCTTTTAGTTGCATTTTCGACATTTAGGCTTAAACTTTTTTAAGAAAACATAATAAGTAAAAAAAATAAATAAACAAAATACAACCCAATTTTCATTCTAAATCTAAAATTTCAATCATATTCGGTCTACATACTCAATCAAAATATAAAATCTTTGTAACTTCTATAAAATATAAATAAAAAATATATAGTGCATAATGTAGTATAAATATAAAACATTATCAACAAATAGTCCATAATAAATTTGAACCTTACAAAATAATTAATTAAGACAATTTGGTTTATCGGTTTGATTCGGTTTTGTATGTCCAAAACCGAAACCGAACCGAATTCAATTCGTTTTTCAAATTTCAAATCGGTTTGAACCGAATAAAAGCTATGAACCGAACCAAACACCTCTTTTCTGTTCGATTCGATTCATTCAATTCGGGTTCGATTTTTATGCTCACCTCTATCTGCAATAAATCACCATCATAACAAATATCCGTTTGTATGCATGCTAGTACTGATAGATATTTGACATGCAATTTCGGAATAATATGGCTCATGCTACTATTGATGAAAAAACTTGGTTGCATTACTCAACACTCAGAAAGATGAGTCATGGCACCGATACGTAACGCCAGTAAACCATGAGACTTTGATGGCAAAGCTGCTTCCCTTCAAAGGGAAAATTAGATAGCAAAGGCTTCTAGACTTGGCTTGTTGGCTTGCACATCTTTGCTTTCATTGAGACGGAAACATCCAAAGCAAAGATCTCTGAATTTATTTTCACTTCTCTTCATATCTTGTCGAAAATCTTTTTTATGAAATCTTGTCGCATATCTTGTTTATAATTGCAAATCAGAAAAAGTAGAAGAATAAAGGAAAAATATTAAAAATTTTAAAAAATTATGTTAGTGGGTATTTTTGTAATTTTAGTAAGGGATCGAAAGAATTTATTACAAAATGGTTATAAACAATTACAATATGAACAAGGCTAAAAACAGTTTTCTCATAATCTATGTGGCTACATATGGCAATTTTCATAAAAATAATAATAAAACCTTAATATTTGACCATATATGTGATGTTATTTTTGGAGAAGAAGAAATTACCAAGACATTCCTTCTAGAGGATGTTTAAGTAATTTTCTTGTAAGAAAAATAATACAAGGTTTTTAGATTGAAGTTTAAGTAATTTCTTTGACTTTTGTATATATAAAAAAAAACAATTCGAAGATTCGTACGTGGATAAAAACAAATTCACCATAATATCTGAAGGAAAGTGTCATTTTCCACCCTGACTTTTACCATATTGTTAAGAAAAGGGCGGTATTTCATCATTTGGTCGTTCTTCCCTCAAAAAACAAAGAAACCTTAAAAACACTCCTTTTGTCACACTTTCCATATATTTAGAGTGTTGACCGTTAAAATTGAAGGTCAAATACCGTTTTATCTTTCAGTTTACACAATATAATTACCATTTAACGTTAAAAATATTCATTAAATAAAAAATATATTAAAAAAAACAACATAATTACATTTCATCTCCACCAACAATCATCATCATCTTCATCTTCATCTTCTCCACCGTAATTTAATTTATATATATGTTGCCAGAATCCAAATCCATTTATGTGATCTCCACCATCGTCCACAATCATCCACCATCACCACCAAACCAGAAATTGAATCCCCTCTCATCAATATAAAAATTGAATAACATAATTACACAATTTTTATTAAAAAACACAATTGATTTTTTGTTTTTGTAAATCTGGTAGAGATCATTAGCACAATTTCTATCTCTTTCTGTCATCGTGTTCATCATCTTCTCCACCAGATCATTACCATCTCCAATACCCAAACCTTAACCCAATTCGTCACAACTCAAACACCAAACCCTAGCCACCACCACACCTCAAAGACCAAACCATGAACCACCCATCACTACCCCCAAAAACTAGCCACCACTGTGAACCACCCATTACCACCCCCCAAATCAAGACCCAACCGTGACCACTTATCGCCACCCCCAAAATCCAACCAACCACCACCACGTCCATGCAACAACCCACCAAAAATTCATATTCGAAACCAAATCGAAACCGATTCACCACACATGCATAACACATCCATGAATTGAACCTAAAAAACCCAATTTGAATCTTAAAAATATAAATAAAAAAACCCACCAATTCACCATTTATCAGCCACCAACCCCAGAAATCCGATAACTTATCCAACCAAATCATCATCTTAAGATCGCACCAGCCAACCAAATCACCAACAGTACAACACCTACCCACCAACCAAGCCTAGAAACCAAAAACCAACCCAAGACTTGCCACCATTCATCTTCCATGTTGTCACTAACCACTTTCAGCGACTCAAACCCTACGATCGCCGCGAGAGAGAGGGATTCAAGATAGAGAGATAGAGAGATTCGAGATAGAGAGAGGGATTCGAGAGATCGAGAGAGAAAAATAGCGATTGGAGATAAGATACCATTTCGCGATCTGATGGAGATGAAGATTTTGTTTTTGGTGATGGTTAGGTTAAAGATGAATAGATGAGGAAGAGTTGTTGGCTATGGATGAGTGCTAGCCGATGATGATGAAGATGAGAATGAGTGGTGGATGATTTATAATTATTAAAGCTTGATGGTGGTGGATCTGATAATCTAGGTTTAATTTGGGTTATCTTGATTGGGTTCATGTAAATAGGTTTAAATTGTGGGTTTTATTTGTTTAATTATTTGTTTTGCTTTTAATTTTATAATTATTTATTTAAGATATAGTTGGGTTCAATTACGTTCATACCCTTTCCATTTAAGGGTCAACGTTCCAAATGGATGAAAAGTGTAACAGAATGGGTGTTTTTAACGTTTCTTTGTTTCTTGAGGGAAAAACGGCAAATAGAACAAAACATTATCTTCGTCTTAACAAAATGGCAAAGGTCAAAAGGAAAAATGATACTTTCCCTAATATTTGACCATAAATGTGATGCCAAAGTTCAGTCTAATTTCTCAAGGATTGCATCACCTTTGGATTGCATCACCTTTGGATTGCATGCTACTTTCATTAACTAAAATTACTTAAATTGCTAACATAGTCTATGCACCATCACATTTCATATTTCTGATTTTTATAAAGAAATTAACTGCCTTATTCCTGCCTGTCTTGCCTTGTATTTTCGTTGCTTGCAGTTGTGCTACAGTCCACAAGAAAAATACCCATGAAAATTCTATGGCATTGTCACTTTATGTAATTCAGCTACTGGCATCCGACCATCCCTTCTTATTTTTCTCTTATTGACAATAAATTTCTCTGGGTGATTTCCCTTTTCTTTCCTTTAATAAATTTAAAAAGCAAAGCATCGACAGGGTGCACAAACACAACGTCCATGTATAAGTTCAACACTTTTCGGATAGAAACATAAGCCAAGAAAGGGGGCATTAGTATTGAGCATGCTTAGCTCAGCTATCAATCCTGCCTAAGTTCCACTACTTCCACCAGCACCCACTTCAGTGCTAAAATATTTTGCACTGGAATAGCGACAGGAAAGTAGGTTGTTTTTAAATAAGTTCTAGTCAAGAGCAGGTAAAAAAACACGGTGGAACAGTCCTAGTGTACCGTAGCCAATCATAGCATGCCATGTGGCATGGCCAAATGATTGGTTGGTTAAAACCACATGATTGCTGAGATGGAATGGGGTACACTTGGAATGTCCCACCCAAGTTTCTCCCCAACAGCAGATGGAATTGCGACATTCAAAACTAATAAAGAAAGAAAGAAGTTGAATGCAGGACTTGTATAAAACAAAGGCTAATGCTTGACAGCCTTCAAGTGTACAACTAGGAAATACAAAACCTCTCATAAAGGAAAACTCTGCTAACATCAAGTTCACAAAAGGGGATAGAAAATGGTTTTCAGCATGCATGTTAAAGTCATCTATCTTATTGTTCGAAAAAATCTAGGATGATAGCTACATAAGATTTTGATACCTGTCGAAAAGTCAAGAAAGAAAAAAAAAACCTAACTAGAACCTCAATAACAATGTTGTTATCTACAAAGCTGAAGAATCAAAAAGAAATTGCTCAAGGCAGTGACAAACCGCTGGGTTGTTCATTCCAATCCCAAGGTCTTGAGTAGCCTAAATAATGTAGCTGCTTCCCTAATCCGCGAAAATTCAATGCAGAAGGCTTGGACTTCGATGAACAGATCCTTAACTGCAAAGCAACTCAAAATCAGTATAAAAGCAAACACAAGACTTGTTCACACATGCTACAATTATGTATGCATGCCCAAAGTAATTAATGGGAAACAAGTTTGCAAAGGAAACAGCTTTCAGCACTCTAATAATAACACAAAACGTGCAGACGGTTCATCCAATCAGCATGAAAATGCTCAGGAAGGTGCCAGAAGTTTTCAGGCACACTTCAGCATAGATCACAATAACTTCTACCCAAAAGAAAATTTCAAGTTTTTATCTGAAAAGGTTCTCCAAATGTAGCAACTTTTGATCCTGAGAGCAGTTTTACATTAAATCTCACTATCCCAGCAGCTAACAATATCTATTCCACATAAAATAGACATTGAAGCAGACTTGCAATTAATTCAGAGGCGGTCTCTTTTTTAGTAAAAAAAAATTACACCCCCATCCCATATCACCCACCCCATGCAATTACACAGATCAAACTAAATGCTCCTCCAAGATTGGTGTGAGAGGGATTTATAAATTGTCTTCTTGAACATTGCACGAGATTTAACCAACTATGTAATCCCATGGGTGGAGATCTTTTAATAAGCTATTTCTATCAATATGATAGGGGGTCTAATTTTCAATTTTTTCTGGTCAATTTTTTGAAATTCCTTATATCATGTTCCAGAAATGTTCTACAGAGGCAAACCCCTATCTGTATTTTGTGTTCTCCACTGCTGGCTCCCACTTTGGTGATCATAGTTAATGTACAGAAAAAAATACAAAGGATGTCATAATAATCTTGTCCTATCAACAAAAGACAAAAATTGACTATAATATTAGGGTAAGAACAAAACAGAACTCTTAGTTCTAACTAATTTCAAGATAGTGGATAGGAGTTTGTCAGTATAACTTCTGATTCTGCTTTCTTACTGATCGATTTCATTTAGCTTCAACAAACACAGTCACGTAAACACTGCCGACAATTATTATAGTTTATAGAGAGACATTAAAGCAGCCATTTTATTTAGACCCATGTAAATCAAAGTTAATTGACTGCTACAACAAAAAATTTATAAATGACTGTAAAATTAATTTTTGTGTCTGTTTGGGTGATGGGGTGGATAGCATACTCACCATCAATAATTCTATTACGGATTAGACTCTGTAAGAAAACACATACAAGTCGTACAAGTCTGTTCTGCATGTATTTATCCTGAAAAGTACAAAATCAATACAAAATTTTAGTTTATCCCCAAAAAATATCTAAATATTTCACAGCAAGGCAGTTTATATGAACTGTATAATTCATTTCCCAAGTTTGTTTCTTTTGAGGGTGGAAGATTAGCTGAATACACTTGGGCAGTATATTTTATGAAAACGTAATTTATAATGTAGGGAAGCTAACATTAATTAGCCAATATACAGGTTGCATGGTTTCAAAACACTACAATAATATCAAACTACATTCTGGGTAAAGCAACCTTAAATAACACCAAAGGTATAAGACATTAATTAGGTTGAAGTATTCCAGATTTCTACTGTCTAACCAATGTACTACTAAGACAACCGTCACTGCCACAAACTTTGCCTGTATGTCTGTTCTAATAAACAAATCATAGACCATTACTGTGGTGTACAGTGAACAGATACCCTCACAGGTATATTAGAATAAACAATATTTATACAAGAAGTCCATAGATAATAGGTGACAAATCTAAAAATAAACAGTTCAATTTAATAAATTTAAACTTGGGACTTTAGCTCTTACTAAGATGGAAATTGAATGGTTTTAGAACTGGAATTCCACAAAAGTTAATAATTTTAATTGTAAGAGATTAAATCTCTCTCTCTCTCTCTCTCTCTCTCTCTCTCTCTCTCTCTCTCTCTCTCTCTCTCTCTCTCTCTCTCTCTCAAAGTCAATCTGCTGCAAATAAGTTTTTTCACAAAAATTTGATCAAATCTCCAATAGCTAGATCAAATCCGGTTCCCAGACGCAGCTCAATGAAGCAGGTTCTTCAGTTGAGTGTTACCATCTGCTGTCTGACAATGCTTATATATCATGACATTTAGACAGTAAAATAATGAGCAGCATAGTGAATGAGGAATACCTTGATGTTCTGACAGGATGATATACAATTAGTTATGTACATGCGTACAAATTCCTTTGGAAGTTCAACAGCTGTCGTCAGCCGATTCACAACTTCCATCGAGTGTAGACTCATGTCCATATTAACAAGGACTGTATAATACCTGTGTACACCATACAATTAAAAAAAAAAACTACAAATGTCAAAGAGTACTTCTATTGTAATAAAGAGAAAAGAATCAATGCACCAAAAACATACTCAGAAATTTCAGGCGAATTTATTAACTTGGTAAGCACATCAACTGCAATCAGGGGATTGTTTTCCACCAATTCCTGAGAGCAAGACAGGAGGGGTTTGAAATCAAGGTGCGGTAACTTATATTAATATTACAAATCAACCACCGGAATATCAATTCACATACTGGTAATTTCCTTGGTGTTAATCCGCAGTGATATACAAGCTTTGGGTCATTTGCTAACTCCACTACAACTTGCTGGAACAAAAAAAAAACATATGTAAAGTCTTTCTTACTTCAAATTGTACATGCATATGTATATAGTTCAAGCGTCAAGAAATATCAATAAAATTATCTCATATAGTTCACGATGCTTCACATAAAAAAAGTAAGGTCAGACAAGCCAATGGTTTAAATTATTTAAAAAATCAAGTTGCACAGTTAATTACCGGAGATAGAAGAGGTTTAAGCTTCAGTCCTCTGTCTGTAACACTAGAAATTTAAAATATTTTGTTTAAATTATTTGAGGATTCATATATGTTCATAACAAGGATTATACCTTGGCAGCTAGGGCAAGTGACAAGAAATAAGAGTGATAGGAATGATTATCATAGTTGGGATTCACCACTAATTTTTTAAGGGTTTGATTTATTTGAAATTTAACTCCACAAAATAAAAAATAAATAACAAAAAAGCAATAATGTGTTTTAATGAATTCTCAGGATTTCAGAATTCAGACCTCACTTCCATGCAAAAGAAAAGCAACTTAGGAAACATATTCATATACAAGAAAACTTCATTGAACAATAAGCATGTACAGATAAGAGAGAGCCAACCCTAGTTTACAAAAACTGCAAGAGCCAGTAGCAAAAGAATACACAAAACCCAAACGACGGGCCTATACAGAAATCCCTCATGAAAAGAAGAAAGAAGCCCTCTTATCAGTTTACAGCCGCCTCCCAAGTAATGTTTATAAAGAAGAAAGAACATCTTTCAACTCAGTAGGTACAGAAGCTTAAAGAGATGCCCAAAAATGGATTTTTTTTTCCCACAAGATGTGAACCGCTTTTTCCACTATTATTCCTTTCTAGCCAATATTTTCCATATCTCTGATATTTTATCACCCGAAGGCTGAAACATGATTCATTCTCCACACATGCATACTCTTAAAATCACTTGCATGCGTAAACTACATCATTCTTAAACCCAAACCAGATTCTTTAACCGGTGTATAACATCAACTTTACACCTGTAAAAAGATCTGATTGGCCGATCACACACAATTAGACACGTCTTAGAGGCTAACGCTAACCAAACACCATAACACTCATAACACAGCAACACAAAAGTGAAAAGTAAAAACGGTATCCAAATTTTATTAAATGAAATCAGCCTGCTGGACCAATGAATTAAACCTGTGACTGTACAGGCCAGATTCTTCAAATCTATGATTCAACAGGAGCTGACGACCAAAGCAGGTGGTCCATCAATTGCCCTAATCTTAGTCCAGGTTAATCATCTTGAATATTTTTATAACCATAAACAGTTTGGTCACACAACAAGATTTCATTCTTAGTTGGTCTGATTAACATAGTTGATTGGACAAGAAAAGGATTCTGCCAAATGCCTCAAGCTTCTATATATCCACCTCACCTGTTCCCACATTCATACCATTATCATCATGTTGTCATGGGCCGCAAGCTGTCAAGCCCAGGAGCCCAACAAAGTCCACAACTATGCCAAGCTCTTGGAAGATTCTAGAGACTTCTCCACAATTCCAGCATTGGTCAAGCTTCTGGAAGTCTCTAGCAACCCAACCCTCTCTACACCATTCTTGTATTTAGCTAGATAGTTGTAGAATAATCTAGAACCTTGTAAAGGCATGTAAATACATGTAGAGTATTCTAGCTAGGTGTAGAATATTCTGGAGACTTAATCTCCACTATTAGACTAGATTAATCTAGAACATTCCTTAAGGAGGTGGCTCACCTATAAATAGCCAACCCCCCTTCATTTGTAAATCATCCTAGAAACTCAAGCATTCTAGTATCCAAAGCATTGTAAAGCTTCCTTCATAGCAATACAATCTTTGTTTTCCATTCAAGCTCTTCTACTCTTTTCTCTCAAATCTCTATTGTAAGGCTTACTTAGCAACATTCTCATAGAATTTGCCTAAGTGCCGCACGGGTGTGCTGCGCAAACTTTAACCCCGTGACAATGTGTTGTTATTAGCATTGTATTGAACTAATGACCCACTATTGAAACAATATCACAAAATTCAAAGATTGGCAATTATATCCCACCACTAACTTTAGAATCCTTTTCCAACTCATAAAACAAATACATGGACCATAAGCCACTGGCACGGGTCCAAAGTACGTACAGATACAAATTTTTTATATACTCAATTGAGTGTAAAGGACCGAGCGTGCATGTATCAAATAAATTTATAAGAGGGTGTAAGAACCTCATATTGTGCAGGCAGCAATGGTCCTTTTAAAGCTTTAGCAATCAAGTCCCTCACAGCAGCTCCTCTGCTAGTATCAGCACACATACCATGATCCCAAACAAGTTCATGATTGTTATCAGGGATGAGCCACTCTAGCTGGAAAAATGTTTCAGAAGTTAAAGAAAAACTAGTCAATTGTATCAAAAGTTAAAAAGTAAATACTCTATGAATATGTTATACCTCCCTATCCAGCACTGGAAACCTTGGTGGAAGAGGCCTGATCCACTGAGGGCCTAATCCCTTCAATGAAAGATTTGCCAGCAATCCAGCTACAGCTTCATCTCTGTCTCCAGATCCAAGTTTAGGTTTGGCTCCAGTTTGCAACTGAAACCTAAAACAAAATGCTTATTCGTATTGTGCACAAAACAATGTAAAATATATAAAAGAGTAAAAAAAAAGAAGGAAATTGAAGAACAAGAAAAATGCATGGGAATTGACTATGAAGAAAATTAAGGGAATAAACATAAAAAAATAAAAAATAAAAAATAAAAAAAGTTTCAAGATATAATCCCTTCACTCCCAAAAAAACATACTCCGGGGAATTTGCATCACAGCCATGGGGCACATCAGGGTCGGGTAACACATTTTTCACAGTAACGTTTATATGCGAGTAATTATATGGTTCTGAATGGACTTTATCACAATACTGCTGCTGCAACTGTTCATGTTGTGGAAAAGACTGGTAGAAAGCAGATAAAAGAATTTATATCAGCCAAAGGAAAGAGAGAAGGACATCTTTTCAATAAATAATTTTAAGGCATTTGCCAGAGAAAGTTGGGCCATATGCCCACTTCCCTAACAGAAAATTCATGCAAACATGACACCTATTTACTAGTAAGTCATAACGCAATTGAAGTTAAGATTTACAACTTACATGGGATGAAGCATCAAAACCTTTTATGTAATCTGCAGCTGACTGTTTAAGAAACTGAAAAAAAAAAAAAACAAACCCTGTTCAGAAACCACAACCATGAAAGAGAAACATTAGGAGATAAGAGGTCAACTTGTAGAATGTGGTATCAGCAAACAAAACTGAGATGATAAACAATAAGTTTGGCCATCAACTGTTAGCATATAATCAGCTACAAATTTGAACACTGCATAATCAACTAAATAGGTGAGATCAGAAAAAAAAAAATGAATATAGCTTTAGCAGAGTATATTTGAAAACACATCCCAAGGTGCATAAACTATAGGTTTCACGCAAATGTCAGACAAACAGCCAACTACGACACTGAACATGGCAACATTAGGCTAGCTAAAGAATATAGTCTAATTTTTTCTCTCTGTAACACAAAAATTCAAAATATTTGCATATGCATATCAAAAACACTACGAAACATATAATCAGCAAAAAAAATTCAACACTGCATAATCAACTAAATCGGTGAGATCAGAAAAAAAAATGAATGTAGCCTTCGCAGAGTATATTTGAAAACACATCCCAGGATGCATAAACTATATGTTTCATGCAAATGCCAGACAAACAGCCAACTACGACACTAACTCCTGAACATGGCAACATTAGGTTGGCTAAAGAATAGTCTTATTTTTTTCCCTCTGTAACACAACAATTAAAAATATTTGCATATGCATAGCAAAAACACTACGAAACAGAAAACTACTCCAGAAGAACGAAATTTTTGGCTACATAAAGAAGCCAGCCAATCCAACGAGTCCTCATATTTAAAGCCCAAACATATCTGACAAATGAACTACGTCCAAAATAATTTAAGAATTTTTCTACTCATAAGGAGCTGCTAAAGTACCAAATAACCACAAACACATCTGATTAAGGGTCACATTCTAAATAAGAATGAGTTCATATAGACATAAGTCATTTATCTGCAACATCTCATTCACAGGAGGTATAGTAGAGAAACAGTGAAGCGCAAGGAATGAGGGGCTGATATATGAAATATTCAAATCATCAGCTCTGCTATCACAGGGACTCACACAATCTGCACAACCAGAAACCATTTGAATTCACCACAAACCTACTCGGCCAAGCCCTACCAACCCTTTCCAATCTCAAACAACAACAACCAGCCGCAGCTCAAGCACCTCCAGTTCTAGCTTCTCATCCTCTGCCTCCCCATCTCCTTGCCCGCCAGCCCATCATCTCCTCTGACTCTGTGCACTACTTCTCCCTCCAATCCGCCCTCCTCTTCTTCCTTTCCCTCTCCCTCTCCCTCCGCTCCTCTCCTTCCCTTCACTTCCCTTTCCCTTCCCTTCCCTTCCCTTCAGATCAGCCTCACCTCTGCTCTCATCTTCCTCCAGTACTCCGTCTCCTCCTCCTCATCCATCCAGACCTCCGATATCCAAGCCAAATGCGACATTCTCTCTTCTCACGTCTCCTCCCTCCTCTGCCTCACCCTTGCCTTCAACCCCAAACTCTTCATTGCCGACATGGCACTAGTTCGGTCCCTTTGCTTGCAGGGCCTCTGGGAGCTGCAGACAGGCCGGGAGCTGCAGACAGGCCTCACTCTCTATGTTGAAGCGTTCATACCAGAAGGGTGCCACAAATTGTTGGATGTGGTGAAGGATGTGGAGGAGTACCACCAAGTGTGATTTGGAAGAATCCAAATTGAGAGAATGTCTATTTTGGATCTGCTGTTTCTCGTCCATGTCATGTTTGTCTTCGTCATTCTTACGGTCACTTATGCCGCCATTGCCAAGACGGGGCCAAGAGGAGATCCGGGTCCTACGATGTCTTGCCCACCACTTCTACTGATTCTAACAGTCACATTCAGATTAAGGCGTTGCCCACCCAGGCCTGCTAACTATCATGCCTCAATTTTTCCACCGTGTCAGGGATTTAATTTTTTGTATACAAAGTTGTTTCTGTTATCATATGCACCTTTTATATTCAGCTTAATTTAGCTTGCCTCTCAAAAAATGGTTCTCATTTGTCCAACTGTTAAATATTTTGTCAACTTCTATAGCCACACCATATAATCAAATTCATAATAGCACAAATAACTTGATAAGATCACTTGACAAGAAAGAGAGTATAACCTCTTTATTAATATTGGAGGTACCAGAGCTTAACAACTGGAGAATAAATGCCCTCTCATATTTTTCTGCTTCACTGTCGCATGCAGTCTGTAAAATCCAAAGATTCATTAAAAATGATATTTAGAAAAACTCAAGAGATGGTAAGAACATCACCTTTGTTAGAAAACCAACATATATACCACACTGTAAAATATCAACCACTAATATGTGGATGCAATTTCTATTAAAACAAAAGAAAACATCAACAAAGAAATATCAAACAAAATATTAAACACCATGAGATTGTCATAGTGATTTGACTTTCTTTTATGTTCGGATGTAATTGCACTAGCTCTACCCTGTCTATGATATATCAAATAAATTATACATAACCATGCAAATACATGCATGTATGTATGTATGAGTGTATATACATTCATATGTATGATTTTTTATATAAAAGATATAACCCTAATCATTTTCCACAAGTTTGGTATCCTTGATAAAAGTTATAGCGAGTTTGTTAAGTGTGAGGGATTAAGCACAAGAATTGAAGGTAACAAGGGAACAAACTTATGAGCTGATAAAAGAATTTAGGCAATCATTAACCCACCACAATGTGGTTACAACCCGTTTGACTTGTAATGAGTCAAGTCATTTTTAGCAAAGGAGAATGATGGAGAATAGGAAATAATATATTTTAGATATTTACAGCTTTATTAGAATAAGGTTTTAATGAGCAGTTTCCTTTATTTATGATTTTCTTATGATTTTACTCTTTCCTATTTAAGTGATTTAGTTTCCGATTTGAATAAGTTTAGGTGCCTATAAATAGTCTTTTTATATATTTATTTTCAGACTATGATTTGATGAAATACAGTGATATTGAATTCTTCTCCCCTCTATTTCCGCTAGTTCTCTTCCCGTTCTTCTATATTTTTCTCCCCTTTCCTCTAATTTCTATCTTCTCTAAACCCTAATTCCATATCTCTATCTTTCCTTGAGTTGGTTCTACATCGGTTAGTTTGAGTCGAACGATACGCATTCAAATTTCAATTATCATTCAAAATATGGAAGCTAGTATAATAGAACTTCATGTCACTATAATTGGCAAACAATCTCAACTCTTGGACATTCCAGTACTCACAAACAGGGGCATAGCTAGAAACTTATTTTCACATGGCTGGACATTATTTCTTGTTCAGTCTTTATCTTTCAAAAGAATATTATTTGGTGTCAAGAAGATACAATAGAAAACTGATAAAAAAAAATAAGATACTTGATTCATGGATTAATGAGAATAATAATGGAATTAAAATAGGTAAATAATGCCACCCCAAAGCCCAAAAATTACTCTCTACACCCAGTTTTACTGTTTTAGTAAAACTTATATTATTAATATAAATGTTAAATTAACTACTTAAATGGATTAAGTATAATATAATATATATATATATAACCTATTCAAATTTTATTTTATTTTAGTTTTTAGGAAACAAGGAATTTTATTGCCAAAAAAGAATAATAAAAAAACCATGAATTAAGCAAAACAGCCATATAAATTAGTGAAAAGCACTCCACCTAGGCTTACAAAAACCACCTAGGCTAACAAAGAGAGCCTTCAGAACAAAAACAAGGTCCACAGCACCAAAGGCATAAAAGTGGTCTACAATATACGAACAGTTACATTCTTTAGTAGTATGGCATTCATGCACTAAAATATGCAACAAAAAGAAATGTGTATATTTATGCTCAAATTAGTCATGGTTCAATGTATAAAGAATAATAAAAGAGAAAATTTCTAGCAAGCACAGTTACAAGAATTATGAAACTCGGCTTACATTAATAATTAAAGATATAAATGGGTTTGCAGAAGACTTTTGGGAGGAATATGCCTGATGTAGAATAGCAAATGCAACTAAACGCTCAGTCGAATTCAGCGTCTTTTTATCCTGCAATGATGTAACACCCAGCTGGTCAGCAAGGGACCCCAAAATGGATTTGTATAGTAAGAATAACTGCAATCTACGGAAGTGACACAAGTCTATAAGGTGAGAAGGGAGGATGTAAGAAAGGAAGCATAATGCACAAAATCATCCTTAGAATGGTCTTCCCCACAAAAGCCATTTGATGAAGCAACATCAAACAATCCCTAAATATATTGACATTGCCAGACAAAGAAATTCATCATCTTCTAAGGGTACTATGACGCCACCCATTCTGTTAATGTCTATAAAAGTTACATAATTTAACAACAATCCCTTTTGTCTTTAGTCTATTAGCACATCAGACACTTCGCACTTCTTCTAACCAGTTTGATCAAAAAAATTTGGTATATATTTTCTCATTCAACTCTGAAAGGTGGATTGGTGAAATTACCCCAATTCAAGAGTGAACAACAAATTTTAGTAATCCTTTAAAAAATGATACAAGATCTTCAGTGACACTATGTGGAGTTCAACTATCCCTTTATGCTCCATCCACTTGAACCTTAAGAGTACCAATTCCTCGTAACTATCAAGAAGAGCTTATAGGAAGAAGATTTTGGGCCTCAAGATCTAGATTAAATTTGTAAAACTTATTCAAGGTTTGATTACTACCAATGGACCAATCAGATAAATTGTTCATTAATGACCTCCTTAGAAGAGAGGTCTCTGACAAATTTAAAGGGATTCTAGCTTAGGATTATAATCAATGTCAAAGGATATTTTCAATAATACTAGAATATCCTGAGAAATATTTCTGTAAATTCTGAAACCACCCAGGTTTATCTATAGTTTAGCCAAACCTTAGGGTAAGTTCCTAAATTTAATTGTCCTAAAATCTGAAATGAATCATCTTCATCTTGGTGAGTTGGTGACAACATAAGCAAACTGTTTAATGTTTCCACACTTGGAAGAACAAGTCGGAATAACATTTTCTATGTTTACAACATTATGAGAATATAAATCCACTCTCATGATACTATTAATAGTTAAGCAATGTTTTCAAGGATTTTTTAAACATAATATTCTTCCTATACATAGTCGCCATACACTTTTACAGTTTTACAGTTTTACAGTTTTACTCAACCTATCCGTCTTACTTAATCATGAATACTCCTTGTCAGAGTCCACTCTCACTAAAGTGGAAAAATTCCATCCAACTCTAAAACCATCTACATGTGTGTTACTCCAAAAGATCCTAAACCTGAAACTATTCCAATATCAACCTATGGGACTATAAAATATCATATAAGGTTACCGATAAATTTTCATTCGATGGGTTGGATACACCTTGGACAACTTAATAATTCATCTTCAAGCTAGCTTCCATCATGGACAACGAGCTATTCATAATATGGTTATTTTCGAAAAACTAGTTATAATCATAGTTTTAAAATGCGGTTTGAGGCAACCGCCTCAGTCCACCTCACGACAAAAACGCACTGAAGCACCCGCACTGGCATGAATGGGTTGAAATCCCACCTCTCAACTGCCTCGACTAGACTCGGCCGAGTGAGAACAGAGAGGCGAACGCAGCATTTGTATAAGAGGTGGGAGTGGGATCCAACATTGAGAAATGGACAAGGATTGACGTGAGAAAAAAAAAGTATAAGAGATGGGAGTGGGATCCAGCCTGTTGCTGTCTCCAAAAAAAATTAAAAACTAAAAAATTAAAACAAAAAGGTAGAAGCAGCCAGCAACACAATGAGTGGGGCAAATTTCTATAATATTATATATAATATATAGAAAAGTAGAAAGCGGGACAAATTAATATATATATATATACATACATAGTTTTAAAACTCGAAAGGCGGTGTAGAAGCAGCCAGCAACACAATGAGTGGGGCAAATTTCTATAATATTATATATAATATATAGAAAAGTAGAAAGCGGGACAAATTAATATATATATATATACATACATAGTTTTAAAACTCGAAAGGCGGTGCGAGGCGGTCAAGCCTTCCCGAGGCTCCAGGGCAGCCTCAGTCAGAAAATGGAAAAAATAATTAAAAAATTAAAAAAAAGTAATAAAGTTCTATAATATTAAATAAATTTATTTTTAAAAAATTAACAAGTTAAAGTATGTGAAAAAAAAAAAACATATCATTTAAGTGAAATATGGACTCTAAAGCCCATTTAAAGTTAACAATCCAAGCAAAGCTGGTCTAATCCCATTGAAACCCTAAATACACATACCCACACAATCACAGTCTCACTTGACATTGTAATGGGCCTATTTTTAACTTCAGTAACTTAAGCCCAAATTAAAAAAAAATTGTTACCCAGCCCAGTGCTCTTTTTAAAACCAAGGTAACCCTAATATTTTTTGTCTAGATCTCCTTTCAAAGAGCCGACACTTCCACTTTCTTCTGTGTTCTTCTTCTTCTGTCTTCCGGTTCTTCTCTTCTTCTTTTTTTTCTTTTTTTTTTTTTGATAAAAATGAAACCGCCTCCGAGTCGACTCGGCCAAGTCGAGGCAGTGCGACACAGAGGCGGCAGCCCCGGTGCAGTAGAGGCGGGTTTTTGGCTTAAGTATGATGGTGCGGCCGCACCAACTCGTTTTTGGCGCAAGGCGGGGTGAGGCGGCCTCGAGGCAGCCACCTCAGTCCGAATTTTAAAACTATGTATACATAATGTATCCTAGACAAGTATCATATCCGTACCCATATCCGAATCGGTGCTTCTTAGCAAGTACCTCCAATAAAAATTCTGCGATAAAATTTTAAAAGGAGAAGTGTATTGGATCAAAGTACTTATTTATGAATATTATGGTATATTTTCTAATTTATTAATTTTTTATAATTTTAAAAAAAAAATCCCATTTTCCGGCTGAGGCGGCCGCCTCAGTCGCCTAGAGGCACCAGCCTCGCCTCGTGGAGGCCCTCCGGCCTCGCACCGCCTTCCCAAGTTTTAAAACTATGGTTATAATAAGTGAAAAAGGCAAAGTAGGATACATGGCTTTAAAAATCGATTTAGAAAAGGCCTATGATTGCCTTTGGGAATCTTTCTAAGATCAACTCTTCAACATTCTGGTTTTTCTAATTCTTTAATAATATTAGTAATGACCTACATTTCAACTTCTACACACACAATCTTAGTCACTGATGAGCCCTAAAATTCTTGTGATTGTCTATACAGAAAAGGTTTAAAATTTGAAGCCTAAGATAAAAGGAACTGCTAGATTCCAAGGGCTTCCATAATCATTATTGAATCTTTTCACATGAGAAAAGATAATTTTTTTTCTAAAAATCTTGGACAAATACAAAGAGTGGACTAGCAGCTCATATAAAGTTACATCCAATCTATAAAGAACCATAAAAAATTAAAATACAATCAAGTAAAAACACCCTCCCAATTTATGCACATGATCAAATTTGTTTTTTCTAGGGTTCTATCTTGTATATGAATGGTGGAAATTAATACACTATTTAATCTGCGTTTGAGAAAGAAAAAATCTAGTAGACCAAGTGAAGTTACTTTCAACAAACCTTGTCTCTTTGGCCATCCCTTGTACATGTGATGTGTGAACGACATCAAAAAATATGTGATGAACTAAGCAACTTACTACAAATGTTGTTATGGAATAGACTCTCAAGCGAGGAACATTCAATTTGTATAACGGAACACAAACAAGACATGGAGGATCAAGGAGAAAAAGGCCAATTGTTAGCTAGTTGCAATCTTTTCAGTAAGGAAAGTGCCTTTAGGTTATAAACTTCTTAAATTGCCAAACACTTGACTACAACTACAGCAGGTAGAACCTTCAAAAGGAATAGATGCGAACCTATGATTAAGGAAGAGGTCAAATACTTGCTATACGGGTCAAGGATGGACAACTTTTGAACAACAATTGCACTAGGGTTGGACCAATATTTACACCATAACCATATAATGGCTATTGAAATTAAACTCTATACCTTGAAAAAAATCTATCTAGTTAAGCAGACCACAATAGATTTACCAAAGAATTTGCTTGCTACTATGAAAGTCTTCCTTAATTGGATCTATCAAACATGCCAGTGATCTTCTAAATATGTGTTTCATGTCCATAGAGACTGCTCCAATATCAGGCATTCGGGGAAAAATTGGGAGTACCACAAGATCTGGAGCCCTTTTTTCTCATTAGACCTCTTTGACTGGCTAAAAGAAATTAAAATCCTAATTCATAGGCTACTCAACATTACAAGGCGCATTCTGTTTCATTGAAAATTTCTCCTTAATTTTCTGATACAGCAGTCACTCACATAAACTAGTTCCGAACAAAGTCCTAAATTTCCTCAAGCTCAAATTACTAAATTATAAACAAATAAGCTTGGTACGTTAAAAATGAAGCCAATGTAGCCGGTTCTAGAATACCCCTAATAAAAAATTTAAAATACTCATAATTATATCTTCTTTGGAGAAACTCAATTGCTTTCCTACATACACAATCCGTATTTCATCAGAATTACTTCAATTTCACACTACTTCAAAGAAAGTTACCATAGTAAAAACTTGTTGGCTAAGGAGGTTCAATCAATGTGTTTTTCTATTTATGTAAAGTGCAAACAATAAACCCTCCAAATTTAATGATATGTCCACTTACAGTGGGAAATCGTACAAAAAGAATACAAGTGCATAACAATTGAACAATATAGCGACCATACAATAACTAAAGTATTAAGAGACCAAATACTATGCAATTATACATCAAATTCAGGTACACAGAAAGAGATGACTTTTATCAAGTAAAGTAAAATAATAATGCGTCGCTATATATAAGATTAAAAAAAATATGATCTTGGCAAACATAAAGCAATAAAGATAGCTGAAAAAGATGAAGAGCAGAACCATCATCCTTCTTTTCAAATCTTTCATGTAAAACATAAAACATGATAGAGAAAATGTCGTCTAATTGAGCCCAGTGTATCAGTCAAAGACCAAAATTTACCTAATCTCTCAAGGATCCTAAACAACATAGTACATCAAATTAAACCCTGCAAAAATTTATGATAATAAACTTCTCAACAGCTGCCCTAGCACTGAATAGCATGAAATTCGATAAACAATCATCAACAAAACACGAACAAATATATTCCAAAAACATACACTTATGTCAAAAAGAAAAATGACCAAAACCCTAAGCTATGTAATAAAGATATAAGTGTGTGTGAGAGAGAGAGAGAATTGCCTCTAACAAGAGCAAAAGAGAGTAGCAGATAGCGAAGTGGTGGTGGCGAGGGAATTTGGAGGTGAAATCGGAGACGATCTCCTCCACTGGCCTATGCTCCGATTTCAGGAGCGCGAATACCCGACCCGATTCTTCTTGACTCAACATTTTCTTTCTGTTGTTCTAATTTCGATATTTCGAATTTTCGATTTATTACTAGCACCAACACACGCACAGTCACACAGACCAACTGCTATTTGCTGCGGATTAAGGGCAACTAAGAAATTAAAATCAAAATTAGTACAGTAGTAATGAGACGGGGTTTGGCTCCGCTGCTTTCTGCTTCATACTTTGAATGTAAATAACACCAATAAGAGCTTGACATGTCATTGTCAACTTTTATTTTTATATACATAGGACGCATTAATCGGCAAAATGCTTCTTTCAAATAATATATAATTTTTTATATACATTGGAAAAATTCTTGTCCTTTAGTTTCTTAAAAACAAAAAAGTGTATTGCATCGTATAATTGGTTATTCGTATCATACAACATAGTTTGATTGGATTAAATGTATACACTAGACATGGTGAGATAATTTCGGTTTTGTTTGGGAGAACTTCTTCAGGTAGATCATTTAGAAATAGATCTTTTTGTTGACGTAGATTTTTCAATGGGTGAGAAAGTCAACAGATTGAATTTTAATTGACCTGTCAAAGAGAGAGAATGCAATTTAAAGCTAGTTAGACACGAGTTTACGTGGTAAAACTCCGGTGATCGGAGAAACGTCCACGGGTGGTTGAGTAAACAACCGAGCCAAAATCCACTATTTGGAATAAAGAATTACAATACTCGATCTCTCTTTTTTCGTTTTTGATTCTATATCTCTAACAATGAGATTATGGGTCTATTTATATTTGTATAGAACCATAATCATTGTTGTACAAGTTGAAACAAATATTATGGTGTGTTTAATATTAATGTAGATGGGGGTGAATAGATTTTAATCAAATTTTACCCAAATTTCGTTAATGATCAATTAGACAAAAATACCCCTAACTAGTCACAATAATATCACGAGTGCGGAAATAATAAAGACACTTGAGATATAAGTGGAAACCCTCAAAATAGGAAAAACCACGGGTTGTTAAGTGCGCCACACTTGAACAACGAATCAACTGATGATAGAGGCGTTACAACCTACTCCCGGTATATAACACACTACCACTACCTAATCCCGGTATTAAATGGACCTAGTCCAATTTGCTTACGCTTGAAACAACCTACTCCCGGATGCAACGCAGGACTTACTTCTCTTCAATGAAAAGATAAACACCCTATGTGAATATATGATGATATTCAAACAACAAACAAGGCTAGAGTGCCTTGTATGCTTATCTAGGATTATGAGATGGCAATAAATGCAATCATAGATATCTAGAGCTAAATGACATGTCATAAAGCTTAGATAAACATAGAACAAGCAATCCTATGAAGCTATCATAAAAGTCATATCAACACATGTTGTCATCAAGCATGGCAAGGACTATAATGCACTCACAAAATGCAATCAATTAGTCCTAAACAATATCTAAATGCAAAGCATAGAGATTTAGCTAGAAGTTATCAATAACAACAATCCTAGCTATCACAAACAATTACAATGAATCAACAAATATGCTTATAATGTAATCAACATATGCTTGGTATATATTCATGTGATTGAGACAAAGCATTTAGCCACACAATAAATGCAAGTTTTAGACCAATGTCTATCAATAACAAAATCAATTAGTTGTGTAGAGATTTTCTAACAAACTAATTGTCACAAAAACATCACATAAACATTCAAAAGCTTAACAAGTTGATTAATGAACAATCTATCAACCTAGTCAACAATGAATTACACAAGAATGTTTATGACCTAGCTTTTAGGCAAAAATGACCTAATCATGTCAACATTCAACAAAAATATGCATTCAAAAATGATTTCTATAAATCCTATGCAATAAAAACGAACTCTTGGAGTTTAAGAACAATAATCAAAGATAAAAGTTTATTCTTATTTACCAAGTCATGAATGATGAAGACCCATGTCTAAAAATGATCAATAATGCATGAAGGATGATGAGTTTTGGGTTTTGGGTTTGGAGAGTTAAGGAACCACTCTTGGAGTTTCTCTCTCAAGGGAAATATTTTCTCTCACTAAGAAATGGTTTTTAAGCTCTAAAAAACGAGTGAGGAAGAAGATGGCATGTAAATATGAACTCTAGAACAAAACTACATCATTTTGAAAATGGCCAGAATTTTACTCAGTGCGCTGGTCGACAAGCGCCACACCAACGCACGCCTACTGTCCAGGGGCGCTGGTGAGGTGCGCTTGTGGACCGGCGCAGCCGCAACAGCACAAAAGCTCGAGATTCGAATGACCCAAACAATGACCAAACGACATCCAAAACTTTCGTATAATATACCGTTGGAAATGTATGGGAGTCTACTTTCTACTCCAATTTACAAAACATGATTTGGATATCTGTAGAAAAAATTATAATCATTTAAGTGACCAAAGGTTAGAAACGAACAACAGCTGAGATGCCCTGTTTTTGCGGTCACTTTGGAGATTTCAAAACTAATCCAAACGGTCATGAAATATTACGAATAATATTCTGTTGGAAAGGTATGGGTGTCTAGTTTGTATAGAAAATTTCAAAACTCATTTTGAATCATTGTATAAAAAGATATGGTTACAAGACCATACAAAGGTCAATTTTGAAAAACATTTAAATCATTGAAATACACTCTTTTGAAACTAGACACCTTACTCCATATAACCAAACCAAGAGAAGAATACGACCTTCTCAAATGGTCACTCAATGCGCTAAGACAAGCACACCATCATGCAAGAGCGGCCAACACACAAAACCACACTATGAATGCACATAGACAATAATGAAGCACACATACATAACAAATCAAATGCAAGTAAATGTGTATGTGAGCAACACATAATGCATGTCAATACAAATGCAAAGATGTGATCAATATAAACATGCAAGAAGAGTTATCAAAACATGAATGCACATTTATATTAACACACAACATATACGAATAAGAAATATGCATGAGTTGTGAGTGCGTGCAACTATATCTCTTCAAAGCAAGTAAGAACAAGAAATATACATTTGGTGCTTCTTCTCTTGAGGTCTTGAGAGCCTAAGCTACCCTTACATAAAACCCTAAAAATGTGATTTGTTCACCAAATAAGTCAACCAATATATGAGGACTTTACAATCTCCCCCTTTGGCTATTTCGTGACAAAACCACCACTCATATTGATCCTCACAAACAAAATAAAACATTGAGAAGATATTCTACATTACAAAGAAATATACATGAAAAAAAACATTCAAATCTTCAATCTCTTGTAGAACTATCAAACCTACACACAAAACAAACACAAATACACTTTCCAAACCAAGTGCTTGTGAGATGATCAAGTGAATATAAAACAAAAGCATTTGCATTTAAGAATATGAGTACGACACCGTGTAATGCTCTATATCATGCAATGCTCCCCCTCAAAGGGTAACTCCCCCTAAATGTAATCTCCCCAACAAGTACTACTCCCCTTAAAACCAACACATGCTACTCCCCCTAACACCACAAATGCTACTCCCCCTTTTTGTCATGATATAGGCAAAGGAGAAGTCCCCAACCGGGTAACTCAAGGCAAAGAAAGAAAGGAGTATACAAGATATTTGCATAATCATATAAGCCACATTTATGCAACTCAATTAATAGGAGAGAAACAAGGAGATTTATTTGAAGAAAATGTGTGAATCAAAAATGCTTTACATACAAGACATGTTGCATTCAAGTCCAAAAACAATGGTATTTGGCAAAGCAAATGACAAAGGTTTCCAATAGAATTCAAACCAATTTCACCATTCGTTATGAGAGAAGCAAGGATATAGATTTTTCATAGAAGTAAAATTTTAAAAGCACTATATCCAACTTTATAAGCGAAACATGGCATGATCAACTTTGCACTCTATTTGATTTTTTCGGGTAAGAGACCCGTATGATAGTAGTCATGTTCAACTTAATAAATAAATAGAGACATTCATTAAACATTTTAGTCTCACTAGCATTTTCACACCATGTTTTGCATTTAACAATTGCAATTATACATACAAGCTTTATCATTTTTTATTAGCATGATATTAAAGATTCATCATGTCATGGAGATAACTATAGATCATTCAACATGTACTTCCTATGTAGATGTCCTAGTCCAAAAATGCATGTTTGAACATAAATATGACATGCATTGTAATCAAAGCAGAGTTCACACTTATTGAAGAAAATATAATATAATATAATATAATATAAGTGCAACCAAGCTACTCAAGCAATCAATAAAGGAGCATAAACATTTCTAAATTTTTACATACAACAAGTATACAAAAGCTCTCTTTGCTTGAGTTCCCCATATGGGGTTAAAATTTAACCAAGTCAGTGGGAAACATGTGCTCCTATAGACTTACCAAGTCCAAAGGACCTAGTTGCATCTACGGTTATCTCATAGGCACTAAGGCAAGCGGGTTCATTCTTTCTAACCCACCTAGGTTTCGCTTTCTCATTTCTAGTGGTTAAACATATATTTCTAACAACCCTAAGTTCATGCATACTTGCCCATTTTTTTAACCGATATTCTTTCATGCTCTCTATTCTACACCTCTTAATGTACTTAAAGCAATTCGGTCTTAAGTGACCAATCATACCATAAAAATGACAAGTAGGTACAAAATGAGAATTTATACCTTTGCATTGTGATCTCATCGATGCATCGCCATGTCAATAAGGTTGTCTTTGGTGATGCACCGGTTGGCTTTTTCTTGGAGCTTGAGCCAATTTGTGGCACTTTTATGGTCTAGCTTGTTGAGATGGGTGAGCCGGTTGAACATGACTTCTTGGTTGAGAAAGGCTTGGAAGCGGAGCTCTTGATTGTTGAGGTTTAGCTCCATTCTTTATTGGCCCCATCACTTGGCCATTCTTGGATGTCTCTCCAAGATCAATCTTCCTCCTAGGATGTTGTGGAGGTAAAGTTCTTTTCTTGCCTTGAGTTTGAGGTTGCATGACCTTGGCTTTCTTCAATTCTTCAAGGCACATCATCTCATTCTCCTTGATGATCTTCAAGGAATTGTCTTTGTTGGCAAGTTCATCCTTTTATTGCCTTCATCATTTGATGGCAATCATCAATCTCTTTCTCATACTTGGGCATATCAACTATGTCTATCTTCAAGGAGTCATCTAACTTGGTGCTTAGTTGAAGATTTTCTTCTTCAACTTCTTGATTTCTTCATTTTTCTTCTTCAAAGACCTTTGAAGACTTTTAATGAAGTCTTCGTAACCAAACTCTTCATCACTCAAGTTCTTGGAGCCTGAACTTTCTTCATCGAAGCTTCTACCACTTGTAATCTCGTGGCAATCATCATTTAAACTAGCTTCTTCAATGTCAACCTTGAGCGATGGGTGTATTGTGGCCGCTTTAGAGTTGTCATCGTGTAAAGCGTACACGGCTATGTGATTCCTTTCACATCCCTTGGAACCCGAAGAGCATTTTTCACTTTTACTAAAAGAGTAGACCTTTGATTTGCCTCTTTGACTCTTGCTCTTTGAATTTCCACAATCCGTGGAAATGTGCCCATAGCCGCCATAATCAAAACATCGAAGCTTGTTCTTCGAGGTACCCAAATTCTTATCTTTTTCTTTCGTGGTACCTTCGTGGGTGATTTGTAGTATCTCCCAAGCTTCTCGAACATCTCGGGTGGATTGGATGAGCTTTGCTTGACTCTCACCCACTGCACGATATAAGGCACGAATGCCCTTTGAATTCCATTCGGCAGTCTCGAGTTCGTCATTAGTCCATTTGGACTTGGGTTTAGGCATAGAAGCTCAATTCACTTGTGTCTCTGTGGGAGGTGAGTATCCTTCTTCCACACATATTCACACATGCTCATCAAGGTCACACACAAAAAACTCCTTCCTCACTTTCCAAGAGGGGTAGTTATCCTTGGTGAGCATAGGTGGTTCAGAGATCAACGCACCCTTAAGTCACTTAAAATCACACATAGTGTTTTGGGTAAAATGAGTGCAAATGAATGCAAATGTATGAATGATCAAAATCACACAAAATGCAAAACACACCAAAAATGAACAAGGATCATCTATGTATGTCTAAGAACCCCTTCTGATACCAATTGAAACAAATATTATGGTATGTTTAATATTAATCTAGATGGGGGTGAATAGATTTTAATCAAATTTTACCCAAATTTCGTTAATGGTCAATTAGACAAAAATACCCCTAACTAGTCACAATAATATCATGAGTGCGGAAATAATAAAGACACTTGAGATATACGTGGAAACCCACAAAATGGGAAAAACCACTGGTTGTTAAGTGCGCCACACTCGAACAACGAATCCACTGATGATAGAGGCGTTACAACCTACTCTCGGTATATAACCTACTACCACTACCTAATCCCGGTATTAAGTGGACCTAGTCCAATTTGTTTATGCTTGAAGCAACTTACTCCCGGATGCAACACAGGACTTACTTCTCTTCAATGAAGAGATAAACACCCTATGTGAATATATGATGATATTCAAACAACAAACAAGGCTAGAGTGCCTTATATGCTTATCTAGGATTATGAGATGGCAATAAATGCAATCATAGATATCTAGAGCTAAATGACATGTCATAAAGCTTAGATAAACATAGAACAAGCAATCCTATGAAGCTATCATAAAAGCCATATCAACACATGTTGTCATCAAGCATGGCAAGGACTATAATGCACTCACAAAATGCAATCAATGAGTCCTAAACAATATCTAAATGCAAAGCATAGAGATTTAGCTAGAAGTTATCAATAACAACAATCCTAGCTATCACAAACAATCACAATGAATCAACAAATATGCTTACAGTGTATTCAACATATACTTAGTATATATTCATGTGATTGAAACAAAGCATTTAGCCACACAATAAATACAAGTCTTAGACCAATGTCAAAACATGAATGCACATTCATATAAACACACAACATATACGAATAAGAAATATGCATGAGTTGTGAGTGTGTGCAACTATATCTCTTCAAAGCAAGCAAAGCACAAGAAATATACCTTTGGTGCTTCTTCTCTTAAGGTTTTGAGAGCCTAAGCTACCCTTACATAAAACTCTAAAAATGTGGTTTGTTCACGAAATAAGCCAATTAATAAACGAGGACTTTACTCAAGTAATGAAGGATTTTTGTATTTAGTTACAATTTGGTTGCTTATTGGAGTCGTTTTTTATTTCTTTCCTATTTTGGAGATCGTATGGAGATCGAATGGGACTCTAGAGATATAGTCAGTTTAAGACTTTATTTCCTTATAAATGTGCAGTCTTCTCGAAGAAGTAAAGTATTGCCCGATTTGGAACTTGTTTCCTGTTTTCTTTCAGGAATTCTTTTTGATATGGATGTCTTTACGTATTTGAGCACGACTCTTGGTATACCCATGTGCAAATTATGTATTGGACTTCTTTATTCGGGTTTTCTCGTTCTTATCCCGAGTAGAATATGAAGTCACTTGGTCCCGAGTAGGTCTTGTTCTGTCGAATACTTGTATTCGGGTTCACTCGGGTTCGTATTCCTTAGGGATTTTGAAGGGTATTTTCTGGATGCCTTCTTGGATGTCTGGCAATATTTAAGGGATTGTGCACTTTGTTAGTGACTTGTACATTCGGTAAAAATATACATATAACACTTTTAAAGTAGACCTTTTACAATTATAGCTTTTAATAGGAAGATGTTGGTCGTTTGGTTGTCATTTAGAAAAAGTTTTTTTTTTAAATAGTAAGATTATCAAAATATTCAAAAACTATTTTAAATGATATGGTTATATTAGACTATTTAGTGTTATTAAAAAAACTCAAAATGATATACTTGGAAATGCCTAAAATTTGAGCTTCTCCAAGTAGACGTAAAACAATTTTTTTAATCATCTAAAAGCTCTACTGAGTGACAACCAGACGATATATATATATATATATATATATATATATATATATATTTAAAAAAGAACTTTTTTAATTAAAAAAACTCTTTTAACCAGTAGACAAGCTCTTCCAAAAGGCTACTTCTTCTTTCAAGTTCCAACCACTAGTAAGATGATGTGGCAATAATATTAAAACATTGTTTTTAGAGCTAATTGCACCAAACTATCATGAGATTTTCCCTTTTACGTTTAAAAATAATTTTATCATTAATTGACACTCACCTCACATGTCATTAGGGTTTGGCCATGATTGATCGTTAAGTTTAACACATTCAAGGGTAATATCATCATTTTACTATTAATTTAATAAAATTAAAAAAAAACAAGATCTCCACCATCAATGGATTGTTGAGATCGATTTAAAATAAATAAATTTAAATGAAAATTTATTAAAATATTTTTTAAAAATAATGGATCTCCACCAGTCATCTCAAAGACGGATGGTGGAGATCAAAAACAATAACAAAAAAAAAACCAATGCAAAAAGGTGGAGATCCTCTCTCCCTCGGTCGCGAACAAGATGAGTTTTAGTTTGACCTATTTTTGGTGTTTGGTGGGTGGAGATTTGAGTTTTTGTTTGAAAATGAAGATGAAGATGTTATAGTTGACGATGATTGAGAGAAAATAAAACAAGATATAGGTACTCCTAAAAAAATCTATAAGACCCCGTCATGTAGTTGTTTTTCAGTCCATTTTCGTTTTTAAAATTCGAAAATTCGTACGTTAACCGTTTTTCATTTTATTTTCGAAAAACAAAAAAAAATGAAAAACAAAACCAGTGTTAAAAGTGAAAGATTTGAAAAACACAAAATACTAGTTTTTTTTTTCATTTTTTATATAAAAAAAAATCATTTTTTATGTAAAAAAAAATCATTTTTCTCAAACTATTAATTGTACTGTTATGCGTTTGATATGACTATGACAAGATGGGACAAATTTTTTGTAAATGACCAAAGTGCCTCTCTTATATACATATATATATTTCAAAATAATTTATTTCCAACTATAACTAAAAGTATTCATGCAATTATATATATATATATATATATATATATATATATACATTATAATTATATATTATAATATACATAAAATATATTATTTTATAATATATTATTATATATAATAAGAAAATATTCTATTTTCTATATATAATACATAATAATATATATAATATTATAATATATATATTAATGCTATATATATTATGATATATACAATAATATATTATATAATATTATATATATAATATCAAATATTATACGTTTATATAGGATATAATGTAATATATTATGTAATTTAAATATAATATAATATAGTATAAAAATATAATAAGATTTAATATATAAAATAATATATATATATATTATAAATTATAATATTTGTAATAATATTTAATATATTATTATAATATATATTAATACAATTATATTTTTATTATATAATATATATATATATATAATATTTATTTATTTATAATTTAAGAGTTTAGTTTTGATTAATTCATTTTTGATATGTTTTTTTGAATTAATTTTTGATGTGTTACTTTCGTTTAATTTAAAAATTGCAATACAAAAATTGTATTGGTTAATTATGTAACCAATTTGTTTATAGTTATAATAATATTAAACAAAATACCAAATTTGATATTTCAAATTTTGATAGTTTTCAGTTAATCTACCAGACACGATTTTTTTTTTTCATTTTCAAAATATATCTTTCAATATATGCTACCAGACGAGTTTTCAGAATTCGAAACTGAAACCAAAAACACTGTTTTCATTTTCATTTTTATTTTCGAAAAACAGCAACTGAAAAACGCTTACAGGATGACCCTAAGTTTTTTCTTTCTTGGATTGACGATTGAAGACAATGATGGAGCCCCCAATCTTAAAAAATAGATTCCATGTTCTTGTTTTCTTTGATGATAATATTTTGAGCAGATCTTGAACTATTCATTTTTTTTTCTCTAAAATTGAATTGACCTAAAGGAAAAAATATTACAAAACATCACATGTTGAAATACCCATATGTAGAATCTATATATATAAAACGTTGATATATATAAGCAAAACAAAACGGAAAACATAAAATCAAGCAAAAAGGCCATGGGCAACAATAAATTAAGGCTACCACAAAAAAGCAGAAAATAAACATTTAACGATAACAAAAAAAAAAAAAACTCTCTACCAAGAGATGGCAAAACAGGTCGGGCCTTGGCCGGCTGTCCGACCCGTTCTGGTTCGATTACGAGCCTGCCCGAGTTCGATGGCGGTCGGCCCGGCCCTTCGGCTTAACGGGCTAGGTCCAAGCCTGTCAAGCTGGCAGTTTGGGCTGGGCCCAGGGTGCACGGCCTGCGGGTCAGCCAGACCCGTTAGGCTTGTGGGCCTAAAGAAAAATTTAAAAGTTGATTTCTGTCGGGCCTTAATAGGTCGGGCCGCGAATGCCAGCTAGAATTCAAATTTTGATTTTTTTTTTTAATTTGAATTGAGAGGTGACTTTTATAATTATCCAGAAGTCGTTATTGACCTTTGGGGGGTTAAAAAAATACCCAAAACTTTTAAAAATTATATTAATATAAATCTTTTACAATTTTTTTCCAATTATACCCTAATTTAACATTTTCCTATAAATACGTTCATCACCCTCACCTCATTCTCTACATTTCTCTACTTCTTTACTCTCTTATTCTCTCTATTCTCTACAATCTCCAACATCTCTCACTCATTCTTTCAACTATTTTGTATTTTATTTTATTTATATAATATATTTTATTATTATATACTATATACTATTATACTATTATACTATTATACTAATACCATAGTACTATACACTATACATTATATATTATATACTATATACTATTATAGTCTCTACATATTCTAAGGCTCTTACTCTAAGGTATTATTTTATTTTAAAAAAAATACTTTCATTTGTTATTTAATTATTAACTATATCTATTATTAATATGTTTATAACTAATGTTATTATTTGTTATGTTGTTAGGTATCCAAATGATTAATTAATTCAACACTTTCAACTCTCAAGTCTCGAATTTAAGGTTAGTATGACTACTTCTCTACTTTTGTTATTAATAATTTTTTATATGGTAATAAATATTATTTAGTATTTAGAGATTAGTATGTGTGTAGTTAATATTGTTGTTAGAGATTTAGTACTTAGTAATATGTTAATTTTATGTATTTTTATGAATATGACAATAAAATAATAATTTAAAAAATTTAATTCCTAATATTTTCATAATTTTTGAAATTTTTATTATATTAGAAAGATTATGTTTTCTTTTGTAGAGTTTAAGAAGAAAATGGTAATTTGGAGAAATTTAATCCTAATTTTATAAATAAAAAAATGGAAATTAATAATATATTAGAATGATTATGTTCATTTTATTTTTTATGTATTTTTGTAAGTTTGACAACAAAATAATAATTTTAAAAAATTAATTCCCAATTTTTTCATAATTTTCATAATTATTATTATATTAGAAATATTATGTTTTCTTTTGTAGAGTTTAAGATGAAAATGGTAATTTGGAGAAATTAAATCCGATATATATTTTTTAAAATTAATAATATATTAGAATTATTATGTTAATTTTATGTATTTTGTAAGTTTGACGATAAAATAATAAATTAAAAAAAATTCTCAATTTTTTCATTATTTTCAAAATTATTATTATATTAGAAATATTATGTTTTCTTTTGTAGAGTTTAAGAAGAAAATGGTAATTTAAAGAAACTTAATCTGAATTTTATAATTTTGTTTTCAATTTATAATATATTAGAATGATTATGTTACTTTTGTGTATTTTTGTGAGTTTGACAACAAAATAATAAATTTAAAAAATTAATTCTCAACCTTTTCATAATTTTTGAAATTATTATTATATTAGAAAGATTATGTTTTATTTTGTAGAGTTTAAGAAGAAAATGGTAATTTTGAGAAGTTTAATCTGATATTTATATTTTTTTTAAATTAATAATATATTATAATGATTATGTTCATTTTATATTTTTATGTATTTTTGTGAGTTTGTCAACAAAATAATAATTTAAAAAAAATTCCCAATTTTTTCATAATTTTTGAAATTATTATTATATTATTATATTATGTTTTCTTTGTAGAGATTAAGATGAAAATGGTAATTTGGAGATATTAAATCCGAATTTTATAATTTTTTTAAAATTAATAATACATTAGATTGATTATGTTATTTTTATGTATTTTTGTGAGTTTAACAACAAAATAATAATTTTAAAAAATTATTTCCTAATATTTCATAATTTTTGAAATTATTATTATATTAGAAAGATTATGCTTTTTTTTTGTATAGTTTAAGATGAAAATGATAATTTGGAAAAATTCATCTGATTTTTAAATTTTTTTTTTTTGAAAATATTAATACATTATAATGATTATGTTTTTTATTAGAGTTTAAGATATAAGAAGAAAATAAAAATTTAGAAAAATTAATTGTTTTTTTTTTGTTTTTTGTATAAATGTATAATTGTATCATTGTATTTGTATCTATGACATTTAATCATTTAATCATTTATTTAATTATAATCTTAGGAAAATGAATCATGAACACTTAAACTTGAACCCGGGCAATTATTTGTCGGACTAGGACATCAACCGATTATACGTTGAGTTCCAAGAAGAAGGTCCCACTAGTACTACGGGTACGAGACTTTCTTCCTCGACACCAGAATCGAGTAAGAAAAGGAAGAAGAAATAGATCGTGTGGGATTGCTTTGACCCTATAATGCAAACAATGGCAGATGGTTGTCAAGTTGAGCAGGCCTGCTGTAAGTTTCGTAAATCTATACTCACCAGTTCAGGTAAGGGAACTAGTCATCTTAGAAGACATAGACTCAGTTGCATGGCTTCTCATGAGCAAGTCGATACAACTCAACAAACCCAACTGCAGTGGAACCTAGATGGTTCAGTGAATACATGGCAGTATGACCTCGACCGGGTCAGAGAGCATTCAGTGTTGTATTGCACTGCAACTGACCAACCCTTAGGTTTTCAAGAAAACCCACATTTTCAATATTATGTTAATAATGCTTTTAACCCCCAATTTGTCGTTGTTTATAGAAACACAACTAGGAGCAATGTGATTAGTACTTTTGAAAAATATAGGACAAAATTGATTTTTGAATTGCAAAACATTTCTTTTTCAATTGTATCAATGTCAGACATCTGGAGCGGAAGTTCAAAACAAGATTATTTATGTGTCACTGGACACTATGTAGATACCCAATGGACTTTACAAAAAAAACTCCTTGGTTTTCGTGTCATGGATTATTCACACACTGCACAAAATATTTTTCAAGTTATTATGTCTGTTATACAAGATTATGACATTCAAAACCGCATCATGTCAATTACTTTGGATAATGCATCTGCTAACTCCAAAGCTATAGAATATTTCATTAATTCTAACATCCCTAATATTGCGGGAAAAAAAATTCCACACCCGTTGTGCAAGTCACAATATAAACTTGATTGTAAAATCATGTTTAAAAAAGGCCGAAAGTCAAATCGACAATATTAGGGAGCTTTGGGTTGGATTATGGCATCTAACCAAAGAATGGTTGAGTTTGCCAGATTTTGTAAATCAAATAACCTAAAACCCCATAAGTTCCAAACCGACATGTCGGTAAGGTGGAACTCAACATATTTAATGTTGAAATCTGCTTTACCATATGCTTTAGAAATTGCTAGTTTTTAACTTGAATACTGCCAATGACACTCAACATGAAAAACTCACGGAAGGTGATTGGTATATGGCCAATGTTTTTGTTGAATTTTTAACTGTTTTTTATGATACTACTGTAGAACTTTCCGGGGTTTATTACCACATATCTCCTCTTGCAATTCATAAACTTTATGACATGGCTGATTTACTTAGACAATATAAGGAAATAGAATTGGTAACTCTCGCTGTTGTTGCTATGCAAGAAAAATATATAAAATATTGGAAAAAATTCCTTTTTTGTATGCCTTTGGTATTGTTGTAGATCTTAGGTTCAAATTTAAAGCTTTAAAAGATTTTTCCACTACTTTGGGTGAAGCTGTGGGATTAACTGAAACGAATGTTGCTGAACATCTTGGTACACTGAATCCCAAATTTTTGAGGTTTTTTCTGTTTATGAGAACAAGTACAGGCACAACAACGAAACAGTAGGACCAGCACCTCCTCAGCAACAATCCCAACAATAATTGAAGCTCATGAGGATTTTTTTGAACAAGACCACAACTTCTCATGCTTTAAGAAGTCCGAATCAATGTCAAAGTCAAAGTCAACACATGGAGCTCAACAAATATCTGAGTACGGAGTATTCCATCATAGACAACGATGATTTCACAATGAACGATCTTCTGAAATGGTGGCAGAACAAGAGAAACAGCTTCCCTATTCTATCGAGATTAGCATGTGACGTCCTTGCTATCTTGGTGTCTACAGTTTCATTGGAGCAAGTGTTCAGCACCCCCGGACGAATAATAGAAATTAAAAGATGTTCATTGGCCCCTGATGCGATGGAAGCTTAGACATGCCTTAAGGATTGGGAAAATGCAAAAATGAGACGACAACATCAATCGGTCAATGAAGAACTCATGGATGACTTCTCTAGTTTGACCATCAATGAGAGTTCTGGTACCAACCAATCGACGAACTGATGTAATTGTAAATACTTAATATTTTTTTTTCCGATTGCACTCTTTTTTCCTTACCAAGTTTTTATCCCATTGGGTTTTTCTTGGTAATGTTTTTAACGAGGCAATCATAATTTATTTTATACTTTTCACCACAAATTTAATAAAAAATTACAAAAATATTATTCATTGAAAACTAATTAATTGTTGTATGAAATGAAAAATGTATTTCATATTAAAATTATTACATTAATAATTACACAAAATTATTACAATGTATAAAAAATAATATTGTATAAATAAAACATTAAAATATTTTTTAAAAATTAAAAATATTTAAGAGCAGGGCGCAGGCCGGGCCTACCTTTCCCATAAATAAGGCGCCCTGGCTCGTTAAGCCAAAGGACCTAACGGGCCGGGCCGACCCGTTTTGCCACCACTATTTCTACCCATATAATCATTACCAACCAAAACAAAAAACAAAAAGTCTAAGTAGAAGACCACCACAAAGAAACATCCAAACCCAAAACATACTTATAAAGAGCGTCCACCACTTAGTTATTCAACAAAGTAATCCATGTAATTTCTTAATTTTTTTTATTCTTCTCCAATATAGAGGAAATATATAGACAATTTACAATATGAAAATAACTAGAAAAGGAAATTTACAATAGGAAACAATCAAACTAGAATCAAGTTATAATTACTATACAATCACGAATATGATCGAGAATATTCTAACACTCCCCTTCAAGTTGGTGCATAGATATCAATCATTCCCAATTTGCCAATTGAGTCATGAAAATTCCTTTCATTAATAGCCTTTTGTAATGATATCTATAAGTTGATCTTTGCTTTGCACAAATGGAAGCCCGATTATCTTTTTTTCTAACTTTTCTTTAATGAAGAATCAATCAATCTCTACATGCTTGGTACGATCATGTTGGACAAGATTATTAGTAATCGAAACTGAAGCTTTATTATCACAATACAACTTCATACTACTATTTGGGTGGAATCCCAAATCGCTCAATAAGTTCTTCAACCACAATAGTTTAGAAATTCCTTACGCAATCCCTTAGAATTTTACCTTAGCACTGCATCGTTAAACCACTGTTTGTTTCTTACTCCTCCAAGTGACTAGGTTACCTCATACAAAAGTAAAATAACCAGAGATAGATCTCCGATCACTAGCATTCTCAATCCAATCAGCATTAGTGTATCCCTCAATGTCTAAATGTCAATGTTGAGAAAACATTAATCCTCTGCCAGGAGCTCATTTCAAAAACCTTAGAATTCGAAAAAATGCAACAATGTAACTCTCAGTGGGAGCATGCATGAATTGACTTACCACACTCATGGAGTAAACAATATCGGGACGTGTATGTGATAAGTAAATAAGCTTACCCACAAGTCTCTAATATCTCTCTTTGTTTATTGGAGCTTTATCAATGTGATCTAGACACCACGTAACTTGTGATTCTTATCCATAGGGGTATTTATTGGTTTGTTAGCAAGCATCCCAATTTATTTAAGTAGATCAAGAACATATTTTCTATAACTAAGAAAAATCTTGTTTTGATCAAGCTACCTCAATTCCTAGAAAATAACCCCAGACCTTTCATTTCAAGACGAGATGTTAAGGAAAAAAATATATTAGATGAATACTTTTGGGTTGACAATGATAATATACTTAGCTTTACAGCTTTCATATATGAGATGCTTCAAATGATCGACATAGAAACACCTTGTTTTCACTTGATTTATAAGTGGCAGGATTCTATGTTTAAAAAAGTGAAGATTGCTATATTTAGAAAAGAGAGGAGGCAACTTAATAATTCATCAAGGTTTTTTGATGTGGTGCATGGGATTTTGGTGGAGCTATGGACCAAAAGTAGTACACCACTCAATTGCTTGACATATTCTTTGAATCCTAGGTAACATTCTAAATTCTTTAAAGTCTTTATTCTTTACACTTTAGTAAATGTTTTCAATTTTGATTTTATCATTATATTTTTATGATTTTTTTATTACTATACTTTCTAGATATTGTAGCAAACAATGGCTTGAAGAGGCTCTCGGTCATGTTGTTCTACACCAAGACCTTTATATTAAAGTGGAAATAAAAAAAAATTGAGAGATATTTTAGTAGTGAGACTAAGCAACGAAAGGTCAATGAGGAATATGCCACTTTTGTATCCTTTTTTCTAGATTTTTCAGGACGCGATTCTATAAGTGATAAAGCTTTCGTGGCTCCAATCAACTAATGGATTGTTCATGGAGCTTCCACGCCAACTCTTCAATCCATGGCTTTGAAGCTACATGGGTAACCTTGTTCATCCTCATGTCATGGAAGAAATTGGAGCACCTATAATTTTATACACTATTGAGGAGGAACAAGATAACACCACAAAGAGCTGAAGATTTGGTGTTTGTGTATACTAATCTTCGCCTTCTATTGAGGAGATCCCTAACCTACATAGAAGGTGTGTCTCAATTATGGGATGTTTGAGGGGATGATTTTGATTTCTTTGCCTTGGAGGATGCTAGGGTTTTCGAGATTGCAGACATTTCCCTTGATGAACCCATATCCTAGTTTTTATAGATTTATCATATCCTCACATCATACTGTGTCGTATTCCTGGTCAGTGTCCATATCCATTCTTATTAAAATATAAGCATTTAAGATATGAGTTTAGCATTTACTATGCAATAAAAACCTATCTTGGAAAGATTGAACAATAAATAAAGATGAAATGGTTGTTCAACTTACCAAGTCTCTTAATGATGAAGACTCATGCTTGGAAGATTCTTAATGATGCATGAAGATGATGGATTTTGAGGTTTAGAGAGTTAAAAAATGGTTTCTTGAACCTTCTCTCTCTAGAAGAAGTGATTTCGTGATTTAAGATTCCTAAATCGGCTAGAGGAAGAATATGGGTGTTTAGTAGTAACCTCATCAAAACTACGTCGTTTTGATGAATCTACTCAAAAGACGAGCAATTCAACGGTCTAAGCCCACCAAATTTGGTAGCTGCAACCCACTGGAATAATTCAGTAGTCCGTAATAGCTGAATCTTAACCGCTGAAATTCAACGGTCAAAATCGACGGTTAAGGCTCGCCGAATTACGTTACATCGCACAACTCAATATTTAAGCTCACCAAAACATGATAACACGATATCAAAATCTATATAATATACCGTTGGAAGGTTATGGATATCTATTCTTTACTTCTTTTCACAAAATAAGATTTAAATTTCTATAGAAAGAGATATGGTCATTTGAGTGACCAATTGTCAGATTTAGAATGATATAGAGTTCCTGTATTTCAATGGTCTTTTTGGAGATTTCAAAACCAATCAAAATGGTCATAAAGTATTAAGAATAATATACCGTTGGAAAGATATTAGTGTTTAGATTATCCAGAATATTTCAAAACTCAATTTGAATTTTTGTATAAAATGTTATGGCTACAAGACCATACAAATGTCAGTTTTGAAAAATATTTAAACCATTGAAAAACCAGTATTTCAAAGCTAGACCCATTAGTCCAAGTAACCAAACCATATATAACTATTATCAAATACATGCGTACAATAAGATATCACATCATGAAATGCAATGGATGATCACACAAATCAAATGTGTGAGTGTGTTAGTATGATAATCAAATCGCGATGGAACGTCGCGATGTGCACAACACAATCTAATGATACAACAAGCGTAGATATCAATCTAAATGAGTAGTGCATGAACATATGATCAATATATGTGTGCTAAGTGGTATACAATAATACAGGGACACAAGTACGGAAATTGTTTATGTGTGCACTTAGGTTGCTCAACGATGGAAGGATACATATGAATGAATTGTGTGTGTTTGTGTGCATGCATTTATTCTGTTCAAGAATCAAAGTCAAGTGATATACCTTTAAGCACTTGATCCTAAAACTCTGGGGATGCCATGGGAAACTTGATCATGAACACTTCAAGAATCTAATCTACCCTTACATAAAAAATCCTCAATTGTGGTTTGTCATTGAAATAAATCGATCATAAAAAAGTGGCACTTACACTTTTTATATTTATTTTACTTATTTTTTTTTTCCAGGTTTTGTATTTTTTAAATTTGATTCCTAATTACAATCGTCCATCTTTTTGATGGACGGTTAAAGGTTCATTTAGAAAAAAAATTAAAGGATTAATTTTTAAATAGATTTTTTTTTATTATTATTTTGTGATATGAGTGCATTTTCATCTTTTACATTTATTTTGTTTTAATTTTTTTTAATTAAGCATTTCAATGGTATTTTCGTATTTTAATGGTCAAACTTGGTCAACAACTAATTTTGACCAAGTTTAACTAACGATAAAGGAAGTGAATACCAATTAATGATAAAATTGTTTTTTTATGGAAAATGATAAACATCACGTAAGATTGATGCAATTTGCATTTGTTTTTATTTTAGGGTTATTATTGCCTTTTATAAAATAAAAAAATAAAAACTATTACAATATTTCAGTATCGAGGAAAAGTGTTATTATAGGTTTTCTTATTTAGCTAGGAGTTAATGCCATTAGCTATCATATAGCTGTATAGTTGATTTACCTAAAATGGTTTTGTATATCATGTATGGATTTACCTTCGAGATAAATGAAAATTCATTCGGCCTAATTATCAATTCAAACCAACAAACCAAAATACCGTATCGATCCATTCTGTTCTTATTCATTTATATGTAACGTTTTGGACTGATTCTTTTTTTTTTTTGAAATTTGACTTTTTTTATTTCAATTTCGAACACTTTTCTTATAATGCTTACGTTTCTTTAACCATAAAGATAACATACTAGGGTTGTTGTGATTTTAGTCCCTCTAGTTATCGTTTATTTGGGTTTGGTCCACTAGTTTTTAGAATTACTAAGTTTAGTCAAGTAGTTCTTTGACAATCCATATTCGAGTCCCTATCTTTCAATTCCATTAGATTTTTGTTGACTTCTGTTAGGTCAACATGGGCATTAGGGGAAATTTGACGAAAGCTTCTAGAAACTGGTTTGGAAGAAGGGTAAATCTGGAATTTAATAATGTAAAAATTTTAATTTTTTTAAAAATTATATTAAAATAATTAATGTTACAATAATTAAAAAATACAATTAAATTTGTTGAACAATTTTTCCCTATTCCCCAGTACACACAAACCAGTTCATTTAAATAATGACATCCGAGGAAGCTCAGATCCACTATAAGAACCTGGCAAAGGATCTTGAGCAGTATCAGGTCAGTATGGAGGAGCTTTCCCAGGAAGCCAGGTTAGCCATCGAAGTCTAGAATGTGGACCGTTATAAAGATCCCTAGCCTATGATGATGTCATGTTGAGGGAGTTCAAAAGAGGGTTGGCTACCGCTCGAGTATTCTTTGGAGGAAAGAAGAAGTCCTCAGAGGAAGCTCGTCGAAAATAGGATATAACTATCAAGAAACAGAAGAACGAGTCCCTGAAAGCCATCAGGAATCAAAGGATCAGGTGGATAGCCTATTGTAGATTCATCAGGAAGGATCCCCATCCTATGCACTTGGAGCTTCCTTCAAAATCTTCCCTGGCGTTTTTTCATTCCAATAAAGAGAGTGACGCCTTGACCAAGGGGGTTGATGTTGGTCCATTATCGGGTACAGACTATTCTCCATTCATGACCAACCACTAAGAAGACCACATCACTTGGCTAGACTTTAGAGATCTGAACTAAGATCAGGGGGGTGGTAACCTTCCTCTTGACAGATCTAGACCTGGAGGTCATTCTAGTGCCCTATATGCTTAAGTCTCTTTCTTTGCCTCTTGTCACCATTATCAATGTAACCGTTGTTTTGTATTCTCCCCATTTTTAATGTAAATGGCATCACTTTTGTATATGATTATATACATTTTCATTGACTCTTCTTAAGCAAATGACTTAGCATGAATTGTTTATTTCATCTTATAATCGGAATGATCAAGGATCCAGACCAGAACGAGTAACTAACTAAAAACTGGTAATTTATGAACGGTTATAACCACTCGTTAACTCGAACTATGCATGTTTAGCCATACCAAGTTAATTATCTTGGTTACGACCACACCCTTTCATCTGACGTGAATCACCCCATAATTTAATCCCATTATTATGCTGAACCGAGTGATCCATCTCTAACTAAGTGCATTTACCTTGGTCGTTGCCTTAGGTTAGCTCAAATTGTGTGTACTACCTTACATCGAGCTAACTGACTCGGCTGGAACTGTACTAGTGCAATTGGTTACGACCAGTACTTAGTCTGGTATATATTTTTTTTAGTCGCGCTTGGTTTTAAATGCATCACTGCAAACTCAGTTTCTCTAGCTTGGCCATGATTGTTTATTAGCTCAAACTGTATTAAGTCTGTCATCTCTACCTCGGCCAAGCAACTTCGTATGGCGGGGTTTATCATAACCCATTATTCGAGCAGTGTTGGGGGATATACTCATGTTAGCCGATCGATTACTCGAACCCCCGATCAATTCGTTGTTCCTGTTTTTGCATCGAGAAGTGCAATTTTTTAACCCATTTGCATGATATCTATTTTACAGACTCTTGTCTTTTATCTGTCAACTAAGCTATTGAGACATCTCCCAATAGTCTGTTGATTAAGATTCATTGCAATGGGGCATCTTATGTTTCTACTGACTTTACAGGTGCTTAACGTTTTTATTTGAACCTGTTTTTAAGTAGAAATACTTGTCCCTCACTCAACTTTTGGCATCTCATCAAGTTTTTATGACCTGAAGATGCCCTAACATTGCTTTATTGCACCCAGTTAGTTTCGGTGAGTGTACACTGCCTTTGCGACATGTGTTTTCGGCGTCCTCACTGGGCCTCTTGGGCACTCCCAATAGCACTAAGTGATTTCTAGGTTCCCCGAGATTGCTTTTGTGTACAAAAGCAAATTTAGAGCACTTTTCTTAGCAACCGAAATTGTTCCCCCACAGAAATACTAAAAAGAAATATCAAGCAATCAGCTAACAAAGCAAATTCATCTCATAACTAAAAAGAAACATTTAAAATAAGAAACTCATATGGGTAGAACATCTTCCGGTATTGAGCATTGCATGGTCTGGATAGCTCGCTCCCTTCTAGTCGAGCAAGGAAATATGCCCTATTGCCAACCAACCTGACCACTCGATATGTCCCTTCCCATCTATTTGCCAACACCCCAACTGATCTATCTCCCGTATTGGGTGATACTTTCCTCATAACTAGATCTTCGAGCTAGAATCTCCTTACCCGGATGTGTGAGTTGTAATATCTGGCCACCATTTGCTGATAAACAGCTTTCCTTACTCTTGAGAAATCTATTTTTTTCTCCATCTCGTCTAAGTTCTGTTCGAGCATTTCCACATTTGCTTCAGGGTGGAAAAGTTGCACCCTTAGTGAGTTATGACCTATTTCAATTAGAATCATTGCCTCTGTTCCGAACACTAATGAATAAGGAGTCTTTCCTATTGAAGTCCTTTCCGTGGTTCGATATGCCTATAGAATTTTGTACAGCATGTCTGCCCAGTTCCCTTTCTTAGCTTCCTTTTTTACCTTTAGGTTGTGCTTGATTATCTTGTTTATTGCCTTTTTCTGGCCATTGGTTTGAGGATGAGCTGGTGTAGCATAATAATTTTTTATACCGAAATCCTGACACATGTTCCCGAAATTGTCACTGTCGAATTCTGTCCTGTTGTCGGTGATTATTGTATCAGGGATTCCAAACCGATAGATGACATTTTTCTTCACGAAAATGATTGTGTTGGCTTCAGTTATATGCACCAATGCTTCTGCCTCGATCCATTTTGTAAAGTAATCCATGGCTACAATAGCTTGCTTCACCCCTCTTTTTGTTGCTGTTGGCATCTGGCCAATCAAATCTAATCCTCACATGGAAAATGACCAAGGTGACGACATGTTTTTCAAAACCTCAGGGGGCCTTTTAATGTCATTAGAAATTCTCTGGCAACCACCATATTGATCTGCGACTGCTTGAGCATCTTGGAACAAGGTCGGCCAGTATAAGTCTTGTATGAGAGTCTTGTGAGCTAGGCATTTTCCTCTAGAGTGGTTCCCACACACTCCCCCATGGATCCTTTCAATATCTGCCTGTCTTCAACAGGGCAAACGCACCTCTGTAAGGGCAGGCACCCATCATCTCAAAACCACAGATGAGAGAGATACTCCAGCTATATTTATCAATCACAGAACTAGCAGCAAGCTCAGCCCTAGTTAGAACAGAATATGGAGTACAAAAGCCAGTGTACTACACCAGCAATGCACTTCTACCAGCTAAGACCAGATATTCACAGGCAGAAAAGATGGCCCTGACACTAGTTTCAGCAGAAAGGAAGCTAAGACCATACTTTCAGGCTCATACAATCCAGGTTCTCACTGATTGCCCATTGAAGCAGATTTTACAGAAACCAGAGATTTTAGGGAGTTTAACCAAATGGGAAATCGAGCTAAGTGAATTCGATATCCACTACATCCCTAGGACATCTCTCAAAGGGTAAACAGTGACAGATTTTATAGCAGAGTTCACAGAACTGAACCTGGAAGCAAAAAAGATGTTGGGTAAAAGTTTCACATGGAAACTGTATATTGATGGCTCTTCAAACACTCATGGCAGTGGGGCAGGGATTGTAGTATGCACTCCGGAAAGAGATAATGTCGAATGTGCCATGAGGTTTAACTTCAAAGTAACCAATAATCAAGCCGAGTACGAGGCGCTACTAGCTGGACTCAGAGTCTGCATAGCTCTCGGGGCAGATAAGGTCGAGATATTCAGCGATTCACAGGTTGTTGTCAACCAAGTCCTGGATGAGTACCAAGCTAAGGATGAAGACATGATAACCTACCGTGACATTGCAAAACAACTACTCCAGAGATTTAAAGAATATAAGATTGCCCATATCCCCAGGGAGAAGAATGAAAAGGCAGACACATTGTCCAAGCCAGCGTCAACAACAACCACAATCAGGCCAAAGACTATTCCGGTTGCACATCCTCTTAAACCGAGCACAACTGAACTAAGAAACTTAGAAATTTCAAAAATACGAACACCGCTAGACTGTTGGATGACTCAGCTAAAAAGGTTCCTGAAAGAAGGCATGCTCCTAGAAGATCCCTTACAAGCAAAACGTATCAGGTATAGATCATCCAGGTACACATTGGTTAGAGGAGAACTATACAGAAGGGGGTATTCCCGAACGCTCCAAAGATGTGTGTCAGAGAAAGATGCATATCGGATATTATAGGAAATCCATGGAGAAGTTTACGGAAACCACACTGGGGGTAAAAGTTTGGCACATAAGGTACTCAGGCAGGGCTATTATTGGCCTACTCTATTCTCATATGCACATCAATGTTTAGAAAGTTACAATACTTGCCAAAGGATTGCTAATGACATCCGACAGCCTCATGAGTAGCTCAGAAACCTCACGTTCCTATGGCCATTTACCATGTGGGGTTTGGATCTAATCGGCCCAATGCCAACTAGGACAGGGGGTGGAGCGAAGCATGCCATAGTAGCCGTTGACTATTTCACGCAGTGGGTAGAAGCTGAAGCATTAGTGCATATCACAGAAGAAAACACCACAAATTTCATGAAAAAAGAATATACTTTATAGGTTTGGAGTCCCAAACACTATAATCACTAACAATGGCACTTAGTTTGACAACCTGAAATTCAGACAGCTGTGCAAAGAGTACTAGATTGCCAATTGCTATGCCACACCTGCCCACCCTCAAACAAATGGGTAGGTGGAAGCAGTGAACAAAATCATCAAGCACACAATCAAAGCAAAGCTAGATGCCAAGAAAGGAAGCTAGGTTAAAAAGCTTCCCGAAGTATTATGGGCATATCGGACAACAGCAAGAACATCAACAGGAGAGACTCCATTCACTTTAGCGTTTGGAACAGAAGTTGTTTTCCCCATAGAAACATTGTATACGTAACCTCGAGTTAGGCTATATGATGAAGATCTGAAAGTTGATATGCTATTACAAAGTCTAGATGAGCTAGAAGAAAAAATGGAGAAGTCTTGAATACGAAATATGGCATATCAGAAAAGAGTAGCTTGCCATTACAACTTTCACGTTCGGGTCAAAAAATTGCAGCTAGGAGACCTGGTACTCAGGAAGGTGTCATTGAACATGAAGAATAAAGCTGCAGGATCCCTATCTGATAAATGGAAAGGCCAGTACAAGATCGAAGGAATAGCTGGTCATTGAGCATATTGGATTGCATGACCCAATGGAGGGGTTTTACCCCGACCATGCAATGCTCAATATCTGAAGATTTTCTATCCTTAAATTATTTTGTTCTTTTTTCTAGCCAGGGCAATTTTAGTTAGATCAAATAGTAGCTGTAGAATTTAAAACTTTGTTGATTTTACAGTTATGAATAAAAAATCAAAACTCGGGATTTTCGAAAGATAAAAGCATCAAACTCGGGATTTACATAAGAAAGCATATGATAATAAGAACATATGGAAGGCAAGCATGATAATAAGAACATGTAAATAGAATTCTCTGGACCATAAATTCCTGAATGGGTGGAGAAGCTCGAAGGAGCATGCCAGCCGAGTAAGGTCAATTGACCTTAGCAAAAAGGCAAACCCGATACACCAGCTCAGGACGCTATCAGGAAAAATCCCGGTGAAATGCGTAGCTGTGTTAAACGAAACAAAAAGCTTAGCGATTCGGCAAACCCTTGCACATAAAAACCGAGGAGACTTCCTCGGTAATGCGTAAGGACTCGAACATATGATCATGGTGAGCCTTGATGTAATGTTCAGGTAGCAACCGCGTATGAAACACAAGTATAAAATTACTTGCCTGTTTTAAGATGACTCGGTTAATACTAGCCAGTTTAATAAGATACTTGGCATTAAAAATTATTCGGAGAACGAAACCGTTTTAATAAGATACTCGGTCAAGTTACCCAAACACCAGAAATAGCCAGTTTAATAAGATACTTGGCGTTTAAAGCTATTCAGAAAATGAGCGATTTAATAAGATACTTGGTGAAGTTACCCGAACATCGGAGTTGAATAACGTACTCAGCAACAGTCAAGAAATTTCTTTAGTAATGAAAAAAGATCAAGACCATTCAGCTTAAAAAAGATAAAACTTGGGATTTTATTAATATCTCCAAAGAATTCTTTACAAAGAATTACAAATTTCTACAAATCTACAAAAAGAATTACAAAGATTTTTTTTTTACAAATTTACAAAAATCAAGGCTGTGAGGATTTTGAGGCCTTGCCAATACTCGGGTCAGGCACCATCTCGTACTCGTAGAGCAGACTTTCGTTAGAAGACCAAGCAATTATGTCGACTGAGTCATCCATCCATTAGCTGTAATCCTCTCTTGGAATCAGCCCGACATCAGGCTCCACACCCTTCACGATAGACTCTTGACTGGCGTAGAAGGTCTAGAGGGAGTGTTCAGATGGAATCTCTAAATGCATAAGATGGGGATCTTTGCCTCGGCTACTGTAGTATACTCTCTATTCCTTCATCTGAGTCTGAATAGACTACAAGGACTGATCCACATGATGTTTGATTGACAGCTCCCAATTGGGTCGGGCATTCTCAGTTGCCCGATTCTTGACTTTAAAGAATTTGTCAGCTGAAACCAACCTTCGTTGAATCTCCCGAAGGAGAAGAGCATTGTAGGCAGAGGATCTTTTGAAATGATCCACCCCTTGTACTTCAAGTTCCAGTCTGGCCTCTCGAGATAAGGATTCGACTATCAATGCTTGGCGCTCCAGATCTTCAATTTTCTGCTTATACGCCGACTTAGACTGCTCCGCTTCCTGCTCGGTCTTAAGCATTGATTATTGGGCAGAAGACAATAAGTTCTGAAGTGATGTTGCTTTCTCTTCTGTCGAATAAGCCCTCTCCTCGGCTTCCATCAGCTTTGCCAGACAGTGGTCAGTAAAAACTTGTGCAGAACCAACCTCCTGTTAATAAGCCGTTTCGACCCCGAGCACGTCGATCCTCACTTTCCTTTAGCTGAGCTTCCAGACGCCTTATTCGATCAGCTTGATGTTGCTACGTCTGAACTAGCTCAACAAATTAGGCCACCATCTACAAAAAAGGTTTAATTAAAAATCTAAAAATTGGGCAAACAAGCAAAACAATTAAAGAAAAGGGTAACTTACATAAGATGCACCGTTGAAAAAATTCGGAAGACGGTTAGTCAGAAAGCCATCTCGGAAATGTCTCAAACGATCATCTCATATAAAAGCCCGACCAGATGACATCTCCCGCAACATATTCTGGGGAGAAGGATATAAAGGAACCCCCGAGGGTTCAGCCCCTAGATCTTTAACCTCAGGAGGGGAACCTCTGTTCGGCTCCGAAGCCTCCATATCCACCGATGCTGCATTCGGGTGAGTCTCATCCATAATATTTTAATCTCTGGAGTCGATGAAAGAGACCACCTGAGGAACCTTGAGAGGATGAGTTGGAGAGCTGATTGCCTTCCGTTTCTCACCCCGAGAACGGTGGAAACTAAGATTAGCTGCGGGATCTTCCTAAGTATCATCTCTGAAGGCTTCAAAAAATTTGATCTATGGGTACCTGTTCCGCAGAGGTATTACCCCCATCATCGACATCAGTCCGCTCGGCAGTCTCCACACCAAGACCTTCACTATGCCTTTGCCCGTCGCCAGGCAGCTGAGTATCAGTCGGGCCACTTGGACCACTAGTTTCCCCGGCTTTCGGTTGAACAACGTCCTCAAAGACATCTTTGAGAACTTGTTCTTCAACCGTATCAGTCTCTTCGTCAGACTCATGCGGGGCGATGTCTTCATTGCCTTAACGAGAAGCTTCTTTTCGACTCGCCTGAATAATTGACTTCACTTGGCGAGTCTGAAGATCGCAGACGACGTCCGTATCGTACACTAAGAAGAAAAGAGGAACCGCGTCAGAAAACAAAAAGCAAAAAATAATAACAATGGAAAGGAAAAAGTTGTAAAAATCACTTACACTGCCTGCGATAGCCTAAAATCTGTTGGTAGAAGCTAAACTCGATCATTTTCATCTCAACAAAAAGATAAGTCTTGCTTCTTTTCTCCAAAGTGTGAACTGCCGCCCGATCAAATCTGGTCAGCTCCGCATCGCTGTACTCGATTTTCTTCTTGTTCCAAATCTCAGGGGAACAGAAGAAACGGGGGACCTTCAACACCGTTCGAGTACCCCCAGCTGAAACAGTAATTTCAAGCCTTAGAATCCCTCCGGTGAAAAACCAAATGTTCTTCCAGTACTTATTGGATGTAGGAAATCCCCATATAAAACCCCTCTTCTTAAGGGCATCTGAGATATCAGCTTCCCGACTCACTTTTGTCCCCTTAGGGACCCAACAATCTGGCGAAATAGACATGAGAAAGTAAGTCCCCGACTTTCCGATTGCCTCAGTGTAAAGAAGTGTCTGATTTCATTCGGGGATGGTGGCGATAAGTTCATCCGACTGTACATGTTCCACATGCACATCAAAATTTTGTAGCTATTCGGGGCCAGCTGAGCTGGAGCAATCCCTACTTCAGCCAAAAACCAGGCAATGAATGGCTGAAAAGCAAGAGTGACGCCGCAACAGAGCATGGATCTGTAGATCGCCACCATACCCGGGGGAGGATTCCATGCCGGACTATCACCCGCTGGAATCAAAGTGACCGAATTGGGCAGATCGAATCGGGAACGATACTTTTCTACTTCATCTGCCCCGACTACGTTCGGCTTGGTATCAAATCCACTCGGGCGAGTAGTAGAGAAAGAAAGGAGAGAGATTTTGGACGCCTCTTCAACGTCGTTCTCATTAACAGTTTGTTCTCGAATCTGAATATTGCCCGAGTTGTGCTTACGGACTTCACTTCTGCTTTGATGGTTTCCCATCCTTCGAAGAGTTGCCCTGTGATCAGAAATATCAGAGTCAAAACTAGATGAAGAACTGGATACAGGGCTAAAAGTGACGTCAGGGTGAAGCCCAAAAACATCAACTTCTAAAAATAGAGGTTCCTCAGCAGGGATTTCCCCTAGTAATCTTCTAATACAAGAAACTAACTGGAAATCCCCACGTTCTAATGCATCAAGAGCGACATTAAAAAGATGATGACAGGAAGATGGCTCCATTAAAAACTAACCTTGAATAAAGTTTGATGCAAGATCTTCAATGTAAAATCATGACCTTCTGCGTAAAGAAATCTGGGTTTAAGAAATTTTTTATGCTGAGAAATCTTTAAGAATTAATCAACTGTCTCAGTGAAGAATTTAAGAAATAAAAGCACGAAACCCTAGATCTCGAGGCGGGAAAAAACAATGATAATGATAAATGACGTAGGCGGTGCGTGAGGAAGCACGTGAGTCATTTCTCATAAATGATATCGAAAAATGAAGAGGCAAGAGACACGTGTCAGAAAGAGAACTGGCTTTCACCGTCAGAACTTCAAAACGTCGCCAATATTAAAGATCTTGCGTAAGGAGACAAATCGAATTTCCAGGGTCACCATTAAGACACGTCATTATGACAAGATCTCACTCGGGTACTGAAAAGATATTGAAAACTAATTAAAATACTTTTGCCCGAAGAAACCTTGTTCGGCAAAAATATTTTAAGGGGGTATTGTCATATGTGAATTTTATCGTACTTACACGTCATCAACAAAGAGGATAAATTGCCAGGTTGACATCCGAATAGGCGTTCAGAAAATATCCTACAAGGCATCATCAAATAAGAGAACCCGAGTAAGCAGATGTTGAACAAAACCTACTCGGGATCGGATAATGACACTCGGGGCTGATTAAGTGACATTTCTACTCGGAAACAACTGGCGCTACTCGGGATCAACATGTATTGCTTTTACTCGGGACAAACATGATAAAAATCAAATAAAGACCCCAGTACATAGCTCACATGGATCAAGTCATTAGGATGCACGGAGATTTCCATATCAAAAAAGAATCCCAATAAAAATAGAATATTAAACAAGAAAGGTTCCCAATCGGGCAACAACTTTACTTTTTCAAAAAGACTGCTCTTATAAGGAAATAAGTCGTAAATTGGACTACGTTGCTAGAGTCCCATTCACTCTCAATACAAGACTCCGAAACAGGAAAGAAGACAATCAGCTTGAGGCAAGTACATAATTGTAATTAAATACAAATATCTATTACTTGTACAAAGCAGATTAAGGTTCTATAAACATATAAATAGACTCATAATCTCGCTAAAAAGGATATAGACAACAATCATAGAAAAATACAGAGAGAAGAAAGAGAGATCGAGAGCTTGTAACATTATAAATTCATAGTGGGTTTTGGCTCGGTTGATCATTCAACCACCCGTGGACGTTTCTCCGGACATCAGAGTTTTACCATGTAAAAAAATCGTGTCTTGTTTACTTTCTCCTCCTCTCTCTCTTTAAAATCATAGCCAAAATCCAATCTTTGTTGGCTTTCTTGATACAATCCAGAAATCAACGTCAACAATCATGGAGAGCCAGGTTGATAATCTCGAAACCACTGTTGCTCTGGTAGGATGATTTGTATTTGCAAGTTATTTATAATTGACAGTATTGTTTACAACATGATATGATCTTGTTTGCATGTTATGTATATTGGTTTGTTTGCAGAAACCTAATATGGTGACTCCGAAGACACCCATGGACAAATAGTCCGATTAGTCATCAAAATAGGAACAAAATGATACAGTTACTAAGGGAAGTAGTTCTCATGATAGTCAGGATGGTGGGCTTGTAAGTGAGGATGGTGAGCCTTCAGAGAGTTAGGAGCCTGCAGAAGTGCATTGCTAAATGTGTGACAACCATTTTCGTAACAGATTCAATTAGAATCCATAATTCATAGCTTCTCTTGGGGATAGATTGGAGTGGAATGTTTTCTGAGGTGTCTCGTTTTCTATGTTGTTTTGTTATAATATTGGGTGGCGTTTTTTTGTTTTTCTTAGTTCTTGTTGTATCTCGCTACTTTCCACTTGGTGGTTGGCCGATTTGTTATATTCTCTTATTCTAGCCTTTTTTGGCTCTTTAATAAGTCGTTTAAAAAAATCATAGCTTCTGTGATTGCCTATATATTTATATAATCACTACCGAAACGTATAATCATATTATATAGAGTATAGATAATATGAAGATTTGTAATCATAAATGCATAACAAACTTTTTCTATAAAAAACTAAAAATATCAATAAGAATTATTAAATCTTTGTCAAATATTTGATCGTTTTAAATTTATTTTCATGAAAGTCTTTAATAATATCAAAAAGCAATTTTTTTTTTGGTGAAGTTACAGAGTTCCATTGAAGACATGTTATAATGGTCGAACAATGTATGTCATTGGTTTGGTCAATAGTATAATAATAACTTCATGCATGTTATTGGGTTGTTCAGTCTTCTTAATGTCATATAATAACTTCTGTGCATACTCCATTTCTCTTTGAATAAAATATCATCTATAATTAAGGTAACCTTATGAGTGACCATCACGTTTGGAAAATTAGATCTATTTCAATAGTTAACACACAATCAAAATGGTAGGGCAAAATTATGAAAAAGAAGTGGTTATAAACAACGGACTGTTACACACACTATTGAGCTGCATAGCACACCGTTGGTGGGTAATAACCAATATGTTGGTGGAACATGTTATATGCTTCATGTAAATAAATGGTGTGTGGTCAAGACTTTATTCAATGTATAAATTAACATTCAATGTATGTAATGAAAAGTCGTTAAACCCTTAATTACTCATCAATCACTATCTTGAAATACTCACAAATCATTAACTCCATGAAATAATCCTCTCATATATAAATATGAGTCTACTATACTATACCTTTCAGTTAGACAAAACCTAGAAAAGATGGATTCTGGCGACATAGACCCCATGTTGTTGAAAAAGGATCAGATCGCTATTGTGGAGAAGTCGTTGGAGGACAAACGCCGTCGTTGTAGGAATCAACATCATCAATAGATGGTCAAAAATGCTAGATTACATGATCAAGAGACGTGCGTCTTACAACTCGTAATGGAAGACACATGTCTTGGGGATTAGATATACTCTTTGATAGAACACGTAAACCGTTTATAGAGACATCTCGAAGGCCTTGATCAGAGCCAGAAAAGAGAATGAGATTGTTTTTTTTTTCATTTTCATTATGTTGTATATGTCCTAATTAATGATGTAATATTCTCATGTTTGATGAAATCATTAATTGATGGATTTTTTATTTGATTTTATGCTTTCTGTGATCGATAACCAATCTTATTTTTTTTTATACTCGATTTCTGGGTTCAAAATTTGTTTTCATGAACGTCTTTAATAAGATCACAAACCCATTTTTTTGATGAAATTACAGAGTTCCATTGAAAGACATGTTAAACATGACGATTAAATTTTGTACATAAACAATATGAACCTTGAAAAAGTAATGCAGGTAATTGGGCTGTTAAATGCTATAATACAAGTCATACATAGATGCAACTGGTTGGTTGTTCAGTTGACTAATATATATCATTGGTTTGGTCAATAGTATATTAGTTACTTCATGCATGTTATTGGGTTGTTCATTCTTCTTGGTAATGTCGTACAATAACTTATATGAATACTCCATTTCTCTTTGAATAAAATATCATCTCTGATTATGGTAACCTTTTGAGTGATCATCACGTTTGGGAAATTAGGTTCAATTCAGTAGTTAAAACACAATCAAATTGGTAGAAAATTTTTATGAAAAAGAAGTAGTGATTTGTTATTACAATGAACACAAAAATATATATGTGATCCTCTTTTATAGTATGTAATTTTGTAATTGAATATCTAATCATGTGTTAATTATTGACATAAAAAACGAGTTATATTTTGTCATTAAAGAAAATGAGCGTCATTAAGTTGTATGCAACTACCCTAGCCAATATAGCGAAGTACAAAAATCGATAATTAATCGCATCAAGAATAACAACCGTCAAATATTGAAGCTTGTCATTGGGCTGTGCAATGCACGTTGCTAAGGGTGACGTTTAGTACTTCATAATTGATTATTGAACGTAAAATTATATATGCGATCCTTGTTTATAGTTGGTAATTTCGTAATTTAATATCTGATCACAAATTGATTATTGATATAAAAAAATGAGTTAACTTTTGTCATTAAAGAAAATGAGCATCATTATGGTGCATGAAGTTCTGAAATCGATAATTAATCACATTGAGAATATCAAACATCAAATATTGATGCTTGTCATTGGGCTATTCAATGCACGTTGTTAGGGGTGACGTTAAGTACTTCTTCGATTCCTAAACCCTAAATATTTAACTAATGAATAGATTAGTAGTTGCTATTAATAATATATAAGGAGTGTTAAATTGTTAAAGCCACTTAGGATTTGTGCATAACTAAGTTCTCTCTAAAAATATAGAAAAAAGACTTACAATGGTTCCATCAACCATGAGATTGATGATTTGTTGTCAGAGAGGAAAGGAATTGTTGAGGGTGTACTAGCCAAAGAGCATACGTTGCATGAAACTGGAAGTGGATTGAAGGGATAAGAACATGAAGGTCGTAGATACTAATATCCACATCATGAAACTGGAGATGGAGATGGAAGCTAAAATCAATGACGTCAATAGGTTAATGGAGTAATGCGATAGTCTGCTACTACTTATTAAACGATATTTCGGTTTAGTAGTGTAATCGAGGATTTCTTTTTGTAATATTTATTTTATTGTTACTTATTTTAATGTTATTTTTTATCTTATCTTTCATTTAGAACAGTTGTGTGTTTGAAAACATCTTTTGCATGTTTTGTATTTTGTATTCACATTTGTTATGATATGGTTGAAATTAGCACAGTTAAGTCTCTCGGGTTGCTGGTGTTGTTTTGTTTTGTTTGATTTAGTTTTTGGCAGCTGGTGGTCTCTTGCGAGTTCACAACAAATATATCACAAATGAAATATGGCAACTTAATTACATAAAAACAATCTTACAAATCTTCTATTAGGAACACATACATGATCCTCAACATTGGGTATTTTTACTATAACTTGAATACTTACAAGTGTGGTCAATAATCTTTTCACATCCTAGTTTTTGGGTTTGTTTGTTGTTTGTTTTAGTCTTTTACATGGGCTAAGCCTTTTTTTTCTTTTCGTTTTTTTGTTGTGACTTCTGTTTTTCCTTTTGAAATAAATTTACAGTTTAAAAAAAAAGCTCATAGTGCATGGACACTTCCTAATTAAGTCTTTAAATCCATCAAACCAAAGATATATAACACTTTAATTCTTCAAACCAATGACCCATAAATTGAGTTGGGTCCAAAACTTAAAGATTTTATTGGGATAAGACCTTTTGTTATGTTATGATGTTTTGTTATGTTACAAAAATTGTTGGTGCAATGCATGCACAGTAACTCATAAATTGAATTGGGTCCAAGAAATTTGCTTGTTGAATATGACAAAAATATAAAAAATATGCACATCTCCACTGCAACTATTTGAAGTCAAATTTGTATTCATTTTCTGTCCAAAATCCATATCTAAAACAATAAAACATCAATGCAAAATGCATGGTCATCTAGCTTATAATGTACACGGTAAGTTATGTGAGAGAGACACCCTTTGATTGGAAATCTAAAAGCTAGTATTTTTCCCAGCAACCATACATTCACGATCACGATCATCCGCTGCGATGTCGAGATGTCCAACCAAATTGAAAGCCTTTTGTATAATTTGCAACCACATTTTCTTTTATCCCCTTTGTCTTGTGATCACGTCTCAAGCCTTTCGGTTGACCCATTGGAATAGCTGAGGTTTTTGGTAGGACCACAAAGAAGCTTGCTTGTTCTTGTATTGAAGTTGCTTTTAGATTTGGGAGCAGTCGGTTTGTGTGATGCTTTGCAAGGTCCAGAGCAAGTTTGAACCTATGATACCTAGAGTTGTACTGCATTATATTCAAAGAGTTAGAGTTGAACATTTATCGGACAGAACCAGAAAAAAAATAAACAGTAGACAATTCACATACATTAGTCTCATTGAACCAGCTCTCTGAACCCTGCCTACAATTGACTAAAATATACCACATTCAAAATCATTAGGCTGTATTGGACATTGGGTAAAGGTATTGACTGTAAAGGATTTGAAGTTCATCTTTAAATTGTGACATTCCAAAAAGTTTTGGTCTAGAAACAAAAGCTGCATATCACATCATTTTTACATTCAAAAAAATGAATTCTTGCGTAAATGAATAGGTATTTAAGGATACTAACAACTTTTTTTGCCGACTTCAGTTTTTGTATATTTTTCTCATCCATGGGTAAGCTATTCCATCCTTCAACTATTTTGCCTGAAACATTTATCACCAATAAGAACCACTGCTGATTGGTGTCGTTCATGGGAATAAAAATCTTGTAACAAAGCTGCTCATATCCCTTATAAAATTTAAGTTTGTTGATGTCTTCAACCGACGTCAATTATTTCAACCAATTAGTGTTGTCCGTTGTTGAATAAACCTGCTCATGAATGGGCTGTAAGAACTTTAACATATAAATGTTGCAATGCAATCCAATGCGGCAATAAAGTCCACGTATCTGTTCAAACAAATAATTTAAAAAATAAAGTAAAGTTTAATGGGATAACCGAAAAGTATGTCGACAGATACCACACTTTTTTTGAGGTGTCACAGGATATATTGTACAAGGCCATGTTAATGAGCTGCACAGTTAATAAATTATCAAGAGTTGATTACATTGGATTTATAGGGATAAATATGTAAGAAAAAATTAATGTAGTGTGATTCATTGTATCATTGAACCACTTTTCGGGCTAAAGATTTTTCCGAACATCTTTTTGAAATAGGCACAAATACTCATTCTCAATGACCAGTTCACTGAATGAAAACTGTTAATTGAAATCAACCAATATTTTATGTGATTATTGACAACATATGATGACTACACATTACAGAAAAAAAGGAACAAATATAAAACACTGGCCACAAAAATTTATTAAAGACAAACGTGATGAACATTCAAAAACAGTGAAGTGAAATCGGTTTTACCTTTCATTCTCTTTTGTTAGGTGACTGAACAGAACATTCAACAAATGAATGTCATTATTCAAAAATGATGAGAGAAGGCTATTTGAAGGAAATAATAACCGTCTCCCCATTTTTCTAGAATCTGGTTTCAAATGGATTCAAATGGATTCCAACCTTAGATTTATCGACTGTAACTTTTTTCTTTTCAATAGTGCATTGCAGCCGTGTCTTTTATCTAGTTAAGTACGGACGACGTGAAAAAGACTATGTACTCAAGATGACAACAACTGTCTCCTAAATGGGTATACAAAGAATCAAAGATTTCACCATTAATATATTCCAAAATGATGTTCCCAAATTGAAATAGTACACTATACAAGTGTGTGTGTGTGTGTGTGTGTGTGAAGGGGGGGGGGGGGGGGGGGACATAAAAAACATGGAGAATTAAATTGAAAATGACAAATCATACTCTCTCATGGGAAGCAACGTGGTCAGCTTCATTGGATTATTTTGTAATCAATTTCAACATGTCAACCTTAAACCTCTCTAACATGGGTGCGATTGTTTTTTCCACCAAATCTTGTATTTCGACAGGTTTTTGGACAGATGAAAGATGTTCGACTGTCTGCTCAATAAAGCAACTTTTGCTTTAAGATTTTATACTTTGTGTACAACACTCTGGAGCTTTATAGCCCACTATGGCTCGTCTACCTCTATTGTGGAGCTGTAAAAAAAGTTATATTTGACCACCAACTTTTGAAGTGATACGACCTTGTTTTCGCTCCAAACAACCAAAGGTACTTGGACCCTGTTTACATACACTTGTTTTTGTGAAATACATCCCCAATATATGATCTGAAAAAATGAAATGCAACCTTGAAAATTTCTTGAAACTCCATCCTTGAACTTTCTAACACCATCCATTAGATACAAAAAACAATATGTTGTGCACTTCTTATGCCTTATTAGTCTAGGAACCTTTAGTTGTGTGAGCAATGCTTCATTGATTTTTGATGATTCTGGAAGGCATAACAAGGTGGAGATTGTAAACAAAATGAAGGAAATCCTGAAAACATCATCCGCCTCTTTCATATTATTTAGTTTCTTCATCAAGCTTGACAAAGTAATCGTTCTTACTTTTTTTTTAAGTAGTAGGTTCTTCATCCTAATGCATGTTTCGTCAAACTGACCCATGTCATACTCGACATCCTCGGTGCCGTTAGGCAACCCCATCACCTTTTCAAAGTTGGACTCTCTCACTAGAATCAACTTTCCATGTAGCACAATTTCCTTTATCTCCGGTGCAATGGATTTTAACAACATCTCATATAAAAGGAGGTGCAATACAAGACAGTTAATGTTCAACAGTACCCTAAATTCCATATCTTCAATGCATTCTCGTTGTTTTGAAGTCAAGCCTTTTACAATTTGGATGAAATTTTTCGAGCTGTACATTGTATGCTATTCAATTTTGATATCTTCAATGGAGGACATTATTATAGGGGTTAAAAATGTGAAGCTTTTTCGGTTTTGAGAGTGGGGGTGAAGAGATGAACAGATGAAGAGATGACCAGTTGAACAAATGAGCAAATAAACATATGAAGAGATGAAGAGATGAATCATGTGATTAATTAGCAGTCATGCATGGATGGATGACTGTTTATTTTATTAAGATTAGTCAATTGAGTGAGAAACCTACTGATATCTCTTATGTTTTTCCATGCATTCTTTGAAGGCTATTAATCATAACATACACGTTACTCTATACAAATTTTATAGACAAATATAAGATATAATGAAGAATATTTAGTGGTTATCTGACTTCTAATTTCGAATATTATTGAAAACCATGGATTATGACAATATTAATGTATCTTAAAGACGAATGTGGTGTGTATATATGACCGTAAATATATATATGTGACTAATATAACCAGAACATGATCACTCTCTGTTTATATCAACTAAGTGAACCGTTCAACGTGATGATTTTAAAAAATAAAATGAAACTGATGCATGTTTGATCGAATCTATAGTATTGTGATCACTTAAATTTGTATGTATTGTTATTGCATAAAAATAATAGTGATCGGTTATAAATAATTGAGTTCACTTGGATTTATAACATTATTGTTTATTTTACACAGACCAAATCATAATACAACTTTTGAATTGTGAACAGTTAAATGTGTGTACATATGAAAATAATAAGATAATGTGATCACTCTATTCATTAAGCATATTAAACTTTATTAGCCAATTCGAATATTGTTTATAGGTTTGATAGAATAAACACATGATTCGTAAATATATTACGCATGCATGCGAGGTCCATAATAAATTCACCATGCATGTATGATATGTTTGGTCAATAAGGTTGCATTTAAATTTTGATATTCAAAACAATATTTATTGCTTTTTAAAGTTGCAATCGAATGAAGGCGTTTCAAATTTAAAAAGAAACGATTTATTATCTTGGGAAACAGAAAGTTGTATCATTAATTTGAATCGGAGAGGTCAAATGGTGACAGACTGCATGAGTTTAAAGATGGATAGCAAGTTAAACTGTCATGTGCCATAATTTTTAAATTGTATGCTGTCATATTACTACGAAGGGCAACATATATAGATATATGTATTAGAATTGATTTTTTTTTCGTTGAAATAGTAAACAAAATGATTTAATATGTTCTTTTTTCTTTAAACTTTTTTTTTTGAATTATATGGGCCCACTTTTGAAAAACAAATATAAAAATTTGAAAATAATCTGTTTTTTTTTATACTTTAAACACATTAGGGTCCGTCCTGTAAGAGTTTTTCAGTTGCTGTTTTTCGAAAATGAAAATGAAAATGAAAACAGTATTTTTGGTTTCAGTTTCGAATTCTGAAAACGCGTCTGATAGCAAATACTGAAAACTGTATTTTGAAAATGAAAACGAAAAAAACTCATCCGGTAGGTTAACCAAAAACTATAAAAAAATGAAATATCAATTTTAGTATTTTGTTTAATATTATTACAACTATAAACAAATTGATTAAATAATTAACCGATATAATTTTTGTATTGTAATTTTTAAATTAAACAAAAGTAACACATCAAAAATTAATTCAAAATAACATATAAAAAAAAATAATTAATCAAAACTAAACTTTTAAATTAAAAATAAATACTATAATTGTATATATTATTACATATATTATAATTTATATTATAATAATACATATATTATTTTATATTTTAAAAGTTTTTTTAGTTTTATATATAATAATACATAATATATGACATTATATCTTATATAAATATATAATATTTGATATTATATATTAATATTATAAAAACTATATTATAATATTAATATAATAATATATATTAATATATATATATATATATTATATTATTATTTTACAATTTACTAATTATGTAAATATTATATTATATATTATAATATATATAATAATAATAATAATATATATATAAGAGGGGCATTTTGGTAATTTAAAAATCTTATTCCGTGTTGTCCTAATTATATCAAACACATAACAGTATAATTAATAGTTTAAGATTTTTTTTTAATATAAAAAAAGTGAAAAACAAAATTAAAAACAAAAACGAAAAACAAAAAACGAAAAATAAGTATTTTGTGTTTTTCAAATCTTTCACTTTTAACACCGGTTTTTTTTTTCATTTTTTTTTTGTTTTTCAAAAATAAAATGAAAAACGGATAACGAACGCGTTTTCGAAATCGTTTTTGAAAAATAAAAATGAAAACGGACTGAAAAACAGCTAGATGACGAAACCTTATATTGTTTTCCATGTTCTTAAAAAACTTTTAGGTAAAAACTCTTGCCGGACAACTTCTCAACTTTTTTAGACTTGTAAAACGAACAAGTACTGTTTGGAAATGAAACCAAACAGCCCGTAATAGATCAAGGTTAAAACGTTGTTTTAGGGAATCTTACAGGGATATTTCGGATATATTCGATAATGTTTTCTGCTTTTTTTTATATATAATTTTATTTAAAAATAATAAATTATTTTTCATGCTTTAGAAAACCAAAATACTGAAATTGCATATGACAGTAATTATTAAAAACAATTTATTAGATATTTAAAAACATAAAATTGTGTTCGGTCAATTGTTTGAATAACTAATAATAATTTTTTATTACAAGATATGGTCAAATTAAGTTAATATATGATCAAATTCTTTTTTCTCTTTTAATTCTATACCCAATTAAAATATAGAAAATCGAACATTATTTTTAAGAATAATATATAAATTTATTTATTAATATTATTTTTATGTCACGTGTTAAAATATGACCACTATTCTTATTGATAACATGTAATTATTTTTTTCATAAATATATATACTTTATTATTTTTATTATTATTTAATGTTGTAAAATATTAGTGGGTATGTAGACAGATATATCATTATAACTTAAAACTTATCTGTTTATAAAAAATCAAAAAAATAAAAACAATTAAATATTTAATCGGTGGGCGCCATAAAAATGATAACATAAACATCACGTTTTTTATTTATTAATTGTTTAGTAAGAGTATCACGTTTTTCAGGTGTGCTTTTCTCTAGCGCTCAATAAAAAAGCGCTGTTTCAAACATTTTCGGGTTAATTGAACTAACATACCCTTAGTTTATTAAACATAGCAAAATTTAAAAAGATTCCTAAACTAACACAAGAAACCCCTACAATCAAGTCAATCCGTTAACTTTAACGGTTGACAAACACAGACCATAGAAAAACCAATTATACCTGTTTCACATAATCACAAACATAAAATATTTTTTATAAAAATTGAAAAATCAAAATTTAATGAAAAATACATGATAGTCTACCGACGGAGTCCACCGCCCATGGAAACAAGAGATCCTTGACGATCTCCTCCTACTGGAAGAGTTCTGCACCGATCACTTCCAATTGGAGGAGATATTTGACGATCTCCTCCAACTGAGGATGTTTCCACCACCGTCCAGTAGAATACCTTTTTTTTTTCAATTCTTAATGAAAAAAATTATAATTGGAAAGATGTTGTAGGGGTATATTTGGTTTTCTAATTGTCTAGGTTAGTCAACCGCTATAATTAACGGATTGACTTAATGGTATGGATGTTTGTATTAATTTATGATATCTTTTAGAAATTTTACTATATTTAATAAAGTAAAGGTAAGCTATTGTAATTAATCCTAGTTTTTTAACTTCTACCGAACGTGTATTTGTACTTAAAAAAACAAAAACTCAGTATTTGAAGCACTGCTTGCCGAACAATGCCTAAGACTCCGATAGTAACTCCAATCCTAGACACCAAACTCTACTCTAATTTGGAGTTAAATAGAAATCTTTTAGGAATATGTTTACATAAAAAAAAAATATCTCTAAAGAATATTCTTTAAATAAATAATTAAATTATTATAGAAATTTAATATTATTTTAATATATAATTAATAAGTAAATTAAATAAATTGAATAAGTATATTAATATTAGTATTATTTTAAAGAACTCAACGAGGTCTTTTTAATGATATATGTATACTTTTATCGAATGTACACGTCACTGACAATGTGGATAGTCCTTTAAAAATTACCAGGTAGATATCCAAATAGACATCCTGAAAGTACCCTTCAAGACATCGCAAAGGAATAGGAACCCGAGTAAGTAAGAATATGAGTATTCGGAAAAGCCATGACCTGCTCGGGACCAAGTGATGACATGTTCTACTCGGAACAGATAAAAGAAACCCAAATAAAGAAATCCAAATAAAGAAATCCAGCACGTGATTTACACGTGGGAGAGCCAAGAGTCATGCTCAAATACGCAAGACATCCATATCAAGAAGAATTTCTAGAAGAATAAAATATCAAACAGGAAACAGGTTCCAAATCAGGCAACAACTCCACTTCGAGAAGACTGCATATTTATAAGGAAATAAGTCCTAAATGAACTATATCACCAGAGTTCCAAACAATCTCCATGCAATCTCTAATATAGGAAAAAAGTTAAAGACGACTCCAACAAGTAACCAATTGTAATTAAATACGAATTCTTTCATTACTTGTATAAAAAGGATTAGGGTTCTATGCATATATAAATAGACCCATAATCTCATTGTTAAAGAGGAAGAACAGAAAAAAAAGACAAAATCATTAGCAGAGAGAGAAAAAAGAGATCGAGAAGAGTAATTTTTTTATTTCAATAGTGGATTTGGCTCGGTTGTTTATTCAACCACCTATGGACGTTTCTCCGATCACCGAAGTTTTACCACGTAAACTTGTCTTATTAACTATAAAATTGCTTCCTCTTTCTTTTTCTCTTTGACAGGTCATAACCAAATCCAATCTTGTTGACTTTCTCATCCATCGAGAAATCAACGTCAACAATTAGCGCTAGAAGAAGAGGGTGAACCTCTGATCTAATTAAGCAATGGCTGGTAACGGAAGCAGAAATAACTATGGGGATATTCAAAAATCTCCAGATAATGCTTACATAGGCGAGAGTACACGAAATCCCACAACAACCGCTGAGAACCAACCAGCACCCGTGGTTAGCATCCAACAAATTCATCCTACCAGTGAGGACATAACACGTCATTTCCGTGAAGCAATGCAACAGCGACTGACGGACGCGACAAAAGAAGGGGTAGATATATTAGCTGCGGAAGAGCCGCATCCTCTAAATCCCCCACCTACAAAGCTTCGTTCAGTTATAGTTAAGCCGAAACCAGATATACCAGAAGCAGGTAGGAACTCGGGTCAAATCAATCAAGCTGGGGATATAACATGCAATCAGGACAAGGGACGTGAAACACCCGAGGAAAAATGACCACGCCAAAGGCGGAGTCACGGTCAGATGGCCCATGATAGACACCGCAAGTATGACCGGCGTAGGGATCGGTCATCATCATCAGAGGATAGCGATAAGCACCATCGCAAATGTCATCATGGAACAGTATGTCTGCAAGGATTTGCCTATGAGACTCGGGAACAGAGTGAAGAGGGGCTGGAAACAGGCATGACAATCACCCGACAGTTTAACCATTATAAAGAACCGGTGGGGGATAGAGATGTTATGATTCAGAGCTTGACCTGAGAAGTTGAAAACAACATGCGTCAAATTGACACGTTGGTTAGGCGATATGTATATAACGAGTTGTCTGATGATGATTATGACAGTCCTTTTACAAGGGACATCCTGTGAACCCCTTTCTCAGAAAGATTCAGGATGCCACACATGGAACATTTCAAGAAGGATACAGATCCTAAAGAACATGTTAGGTGATATAAAAGCGCTATGACTCAATATGCCCACAACGACCCTTTACTGTGTCTCAACTTTCCATAAACTCTGGGAGATACAAGCTCAAGATGATTTGGAAGATTGCCCTCAGCAAGTATTGAGAGTTTTGGCGAGTTGAGCAGGAGTTTTTCGAGACAGTTCCTAGGCCATGTGCATAGAAAAAAGTCAGTCGTTTACCTTTCTCAGATAAAGCAAGGAAAGGATGAGTCACTGAAAAAATACCTGGGAAGATTCGGCCAGGCGGTCTCAGAAATCGGCAATGCAAATGACGAAGCCATAATTGCTGCTTTCATAAACAACCTGCAGAATGGACGATTGTCTTTTGACCTGAGAAGGGCTCGTCTGACCTGGTATGCAGATATGATGGATATGGCTGGAGGTTATGCATTAGCCGAGGAAGAGAAGTTAGCGACAGGAGGTTGCTACATAAATGGAGGCAAGTCCGAACAAAAAGATACCGAGTCGAAGGTACAGAACCACAAAGGAAAACAAAAAGAAAATAGTAAAGAAAGAAGCAAGGATGGAGGAAGTGGGCGTAATGCTGACCAGACCACGGAGAAGTTCCTAGGAAAATACACAAACTACACCTCTTTCCGAAAAAAACAGGAAGAAATCCTGGCAATATTAGAAGAAAAAAATCTGGTAAATGAGTCAGGCCGGCAGTCTCAATTTGCACGGCAGGACACAACAAAATACTGCATATTCCACAAGGAAACTGGTCATGAGACCTCCAAATGTTACCAAATTAGTGACTATATAGAGACCCTCATTCGGGAAGGACACCTCTAAGATATAATCCTGAAGAAAGATGAGAAATCAGAAGTACAGAAAGAGACTAAGGCCGATCATAATTTCGTTCGGAATAAAAAGGCTAGTCCCGAGATGAATGAAGTAATACAAACTATCTTCGGAGGACCATCAACTGGGAGAAGTAACCGGGAGCGGACTCAGGAAATCCGAGAAGCAGTGGAGGCAAGGTAGAATTTTGATGTCGACTCCGTCGAACCAGACCCGAAAAGAATAAAGGAAGGATGAGACCCAATAATTTTCATAGAGGCCGACTCATATAGAGTCGATGTCTGACCAAACGACGCTCTCATCATAAGTGCCTGAATAGGCCATAGGGAAGTCATGAGGATTTTAGTAGACAATGGCAGTTCGACCGACATTCTCAGTGTGGCTGTCTACGATCAACTTAGGTTGCACCGAAAGGATTTGTAACCTTTCCATACCCTGCTCAAAGGATTCGGGAGAGTCGAGGTCAGGTCTCTCGGGACAGTGAAACTGCCCGTGAAAATCGGAGTAGCACCTTGTCAAAAAACAGTGCTACTCGATTTTGTAGTGGTAGACCTGGACAACTGGACCTATAATGCACTGTTAGGTCGACCATTCTTGATTAAAACTAAGGCAGTAACAGCTACCTACGCTCTAATGATCAAATTTCCAATTGATCGGGGGGTAGGAGTAGTTAAAGGGTCCTAGGAGATGGCTAGAAGAGCTAATCTTTTGGTTTGCAAAGACAAGGACAATAGTGAACAAGTGTGCACCGTAACACGATCAGATCAGATCGAGAAGGAATCACTGTTGTTTGAGTTCGATCCAAGGGAAGAGTCGAAGGTGTCTAAAAGTGAACCAATAGAGGAAATAGTCTTAAAGGAAGATGAACCAGAAAAGAGAATCAAAATCAGGGCCAATCTAGAAGAAAAGGTTAAGCAAGACCTTATTAATTTACTTAAAGAATACATGGATGTATTCACCTGGAGTCATGAAGAAATGGTAGGAATATATGCCTGAGTTATATCACATCACTTGGCGGTGGATCCAAACGCAAGATCAGTAATACGAAAGAGAAGGTTATTCAACCTTGAAAGAAGTCGGGCAATAAAGCAGGAAGTGGAGAAGTTACTCGCTGTAGGATCAATCAGCTACCCTCAGTGGGTAGCAAATGTGGTCCTGGTCCAGAAGAAAAACAGCCAGTGGAGAATGTGCGTAGACTTCACGGATCTGAACAAGGCTTGCCAGAAGGACAGTTTTCCACTCCCAAGAATAGACCAACTGGTCGATGCTACGTCAGGCCATGAGTTACTCAGTTTCATGGACGCTTACTCGGGATATAATCAAATCCGGATGAATAAGGCTGATGAAGAAAAAACAACATTCACAACTGATCAAGGCTTAAACTGTTACACAGTAATGCCTTTTGGGCTGAAAAATGCTGGAGCAATATACCAGAGACTGGTTAATAGGATATTTTCTCGCCAAATAGGTAGAAACATGGAAGTTACATAGACGACATGTTAACCAAAAGCATCTCGGCAGATGAACATGCTTCAAACCTGCGGGAAACATTCAAAGTCTTGAGGAGATATCATATGAAGTTGAATCCGAACAAGTGCCTATTTAGAGTTCCTTCAGTAAGGTTCTAGGGATTCTAAGTTCACCAGAGGGGAATCGAAGTGAACCCTGAGAAGATCCAAGCCCTTCAAAAAATGACTTCACCAAGGACCCTAAAAGAAGTGCAACACTTGACAGGATGCCTAGCTTCCTTGAGCAGATTTATTTCAAAGGCCACATATAGATGTGCTTCCTTTTTTAAAGTGATCAAAAAAGGGAAAGGGCTTGAATGGAACGAAGAATTCTAGCAGGTATTCTTGAAAATCAAAGAGTACTTAGGGTAGGTGACGGGGACACGTTGTTGCAGTGTCATCAAATATAAACATTTAAGTTCGGCCTTGCAAGGGCGCAAGTCACAGAGACTAGCACATCGGCAAGCAAGGGATCGATCCACATGGAGGTGAGATTCATCGATCGTCTCTAGTTCTAGCTATTATTACAACACTCCAAGCGGACTCGTGTGTTGCATGTGCGGAAAAGTGAATAATAATATAACTAAATAACTTATATAAATGATATATACAATGATAGATGGAATGGAGATATGCATGAAATATGGTTACACTAGAGAAACGACTCAACCGTGAGAATCCTCCTAATTACGTTCTAGACTCACCTAATCCTCAAATGTGCAAGTATACATAGGCTCGTATCCCCTTAATTAATCTCTAATCTCTCTCGATGTCTTAGAGATAGTATCCATATATACCCGAAATCTCTCACGAGCAATCTTGACAATATATATGAACCCATTAAGCACGTGGAATACAAATCGAACCCACCCTATACGCTAGCCTAGTGGTTTTAGCACTTTCTAGTCAAGCATAGTGAATGTTTATCTAAGCATTGTCAAACGCGTCTCCTCTCGGTACATAGTATCTAACCATGGATCAATTACAAAGTGATCAATTAAGCAAAGACTTTAAGCACTCAAAACATCCATATAACAACACAAGCACAAAAGAAATGTCGGTGGTCATTACTTCTAGTTCAAAGATTGAGTTTAGTCAACTCCCTAGGATGGCTAAACATGGGAAACAAGTTTACCTAACAACTACATGCAACATTCAATTTAGGTTAAAGTTTAATCCTCTTGATTAGGGAATTTTCCCACAATCTTTTCCCACAATCAATTCATCACCCAATCCTGTCACGTGGATGGATAATCGTGTCTTAATACAAAGACCCATTAAGAACAAGGATATGAACCAAGGTCAATTTAGCAACTAAAAGCTTGAACTGAAACCTTTTCTACTCTTTGGGGCTAAAATCCCTATTACTCAAATTAGTCAATATATGGAATTTCATGTCATCCATCAATCAATCAATAATCATGGGTATCTAATTTCTACTCTAAATTACAACTAATCCTAAACCCAATCATGAACACATATTGATTTCTAACAATTCATAAACATACATATCATATTAAAAGCATAAAAACACATATAGCAAAGAGCAAAACAAAACCCAAATGAATTTAAGAACAATCAATACATTTATTACATAAGTGTAGGTTTACAATATCCCAAAATTGGTGGAATACATCAATTAAGAAAACAAGAAATGCAAAGAGAATGAGTAAAAGGAGTTACAACCCTTGAAGAAAACCCTCAAAGAGCTCCTTTCCATGCCTAGCTCGAATTTTGTCATAGACCCCTCTTATTCTCCTTGCAATCTACCTAAATTGTGATGGAGGAAGTGAAAAAAGGGTGGTGAAGGTGTATGGTGAACTCCCATGGAGGAAAATCCTCCATGGGAGCTTGAATCTCTCCTTCATTAGTGAAGAAGATGAAGAAGTATGAAGAAGATGAAGAGAAAAAGAGTTTGGGCGTGAGAGGTATCAAGAGAGGAGAGAAAGTGGGTTATTTATAGGTTTGGAAGTTAGGGTAAGATATTGGGGTGAAAAGACAAGAATACCCTTCAAAAAATGGCCAAAACATGCATTTCTGCCCATAAATACGGTACGTCATGCGGTACGCATCAACAGGCGTACCAGACATCACTTTTGGAACCTACTGCCAAAAAATACGGTACGAAGTGCGGTACGCATCAACACGGTGTACCGTACATATCTGCACACCTTTATAAAAACGATCATAACTTTCTTCAGAAACCTCGGAATCATGATCTATAAAATGCGTTGGAAAGAAGACCTCCGGGACTTTCCGAAAAGTGGTTATGGGAGATGTAGTTCGATCGAAGAAGAGAGATATGACTTTCCGAAGTTGGGGTGTCTGAACAAGCTATTCCAAATTCTGCCCTTTAACCTCCAAAACTCTTTAATTAAGCTCAAATACCTTCCGTAGGGAACATGTATCTACACAAGGCTCACAAACACATCAAATACCAAAATATACTCGAAAACAAGAACAAAAGCAAGGTAATGAGGACCTCAAATAGGTATATAAATCGTTCCGATCAGTAGGCTCCCATCCTTTCAAAATCTAAAATGGGAGAAACTCTTCACTTGTACTTATCAATTACAGAATTAGCAGTAAGCTCGGTTTTAGTCAGAATAGATGATGGGGTACAGAGGCCAGTATACTACACCAACAAGGCTCTTCTTCCGATTGAAACCAGGTATTCACAAGCAGAAAAAATAGGCATAGCATTGGTTTTGACACCAAGGATACTGAGGCCATACTTTCAGGCTCATATGATCCAGGTTCTTACCGATTTCCCACTTAAGCAAATCTTACAGAAGCTAGAAATTTCGGAGAGATTAACTAAATAGGCAATCGAGCTGAGTGAGTTTGATATTCAGTACGTCCCCAGGACGTCTCTTAAAGGCCAAGCAGTGACAGATTTCATAGCAGAATTCACATAACCTAATCTAGAAGCGAAAATGATGCTTGGCAAGAACTTCTCATGAAGGCTATATGTTGATGGCTCCTCGAACACTCATGGCAGCGGGGCAGGGATCTTAGTATGCACCCCGGAAGGAGATGATGTTGAATGTGCCATGAGATTCAACTTCAAAGCAACAAATAACCAAGCCGAGTATGAGGCATTACTAGCTGGACTCAGAGTATGCATAGCCTTCGGAGCAGATGAGGTCGAGATATTCAGTGACTCGCGGGTAATCGTCAACCAAGTCCTGGACGAATACCAAGCTAGAGATGAAGGTATGATAACTTTTCGAGGCATAGCAAAACAACTCCTTTAAAAATTCAAGGAATATAAGATTGTCCAGATTCCCAGGGAAGAGAATGAAAAGGCAGATGATTTCTCCAAACTAGCATCATCAACAATCACAATCAGGCCAAAAACTATTACGGTCTCACATCTCCTCAGACCGAGTATAGTTGAGCCAAAAAACTTTTAAATCTCAAAAATTCGAACACCGCCAGACGGTTGGATGACTCAGCTAAAAAGATACCTAGAAGAAAGCGTGCTCCCGAAAGATCCATTAGAAGCCAAACGCATCAGGTACCAGTCAACAAGATACACGTTAATTGAAGGAGAACTGTAGAGAAGAGGGTTTTCCTAAACACTCCAAAGATGCGTATCAAAGGAAGATGCATATAAGATAATATAGGAAATCCACGACGGAGTATGCGAAAACTATACTGGGGGTAAAATTTTAGCACACAAGGTACATAAACAAGGTTATTAATGGCCCTATTTGTTCTCGAATGCACAACGGTGTTCAAAAAGTTGCAATACATGCCAAAGGATAGCCAACGATATCCGACGATATCCGACATCCCCCTGAACAACTTAGATGCCTCACATCCCCATGGCAATTTTCCATGTGGGGCATGGGTTTAATTCACTCAATGCCGGCAGGGATAGAGGGTGAAGCAAATCATGCGATAGTAGACGTTGATTATTTCATTAAGTGGGTGGAAGCAGAAGCATTAGTACATATCACAGAGGCAAATACCACAAAATTTGTAAAAAAAACATACTTTATAGGTTTGGAGTCCCGAGTACTCATATTACTGATAATGACACACAGTTCGACAATAAAAAATTCAGACAGTTGTGCAACAAGTACCAAATAGCAAATTATTATGCCACATTTGCCCTCTCTCAAACCAACGGGCAAGCTAAAGCAGTAAGCAAAATCATCAAGCACTCACTCAAAGCAAAGTTGGATGCTAAGAAAGGTAGTTGGGTTGAAAAACTTACTGAAGTATTATGGACATATCAGACAACAACAAGGACTTCTACAGGAGAGACTCCATTCTCTTTGGCAATTGGAACTGAAGTTGTTATCCCGATAAAAACTTTATACATGTCACCTACGGTCAAGCTGTATGATGAGAACCAGAATGTTGATATGCTGTTATAAAACTTAGTGAAAAGTTCTCATTTATTGATTGACTTATTTCGTGAACAACCACATTGTTGGGGTTCATGTAAGGGTAACTTAGGCTCTCAAAACCTCAAGAGGAGAAGCACCAAAGATAAAATTCTTATGCTTACTTACTTTGAAGAGATAGTTGCACACACTCACATATTCTTGCATAACTCTTGATCTTATATGTTGAGTGTTTTCTTGTGTGCATTTTACTTTAAATGACTCTTGTTGACCTATTTGCATCTTGCTATGAAAGTTGTATGTCATGCTAGGCATTAAAATATGATGCAATTTCATCACTCTTGAACTTATTGTTTTTGTACATTTGAGTGTTGAAAAAATAGGCCTTGCGCTGGTGGTGCGCTACTCGATCAGCGCACCCCACCAGTGCAACATTCACAGTGGACTGTCGCTAGTCATGTGCCATTGAGGTGCGATACTGCAACCGTGCATAGTTGGAAAAATGTGCATGCGCTGGTAGTGCGCCACTCGTCTAGCGCAGCCTCACCAGTGCAAACATTCCAGTGATTTTACGCTTGTGTTGCGCCACTGTGCAACGCTTGTCGACCAACGCCTATTGAAATTTTTAGGCAGTGCGCTGGTGGTACGCTGGTGGTGCGCTACTCGACCATCACACCTCACCAGCGCGCAATGAAGAAGCTGGAACATTTTTTCCAAAACGACATCACTTTGTTTGGATCTCATATATATATATATATCTCATTGTCTTAAGGTCGTGTTAGAGTTCAAAATATCATATATTGTCCTTAGAACACATTTCAAAGGAAAAACACTTCCATAACCTCATTTTTAATCACTCAAAGCATTCCAATGTGCATCAAAACTTCATCTTGCATTATCTAAGTTCATCTAGAGTGCATCTATGGATAGGGTTGCTTCACATCTTATTTGGTAAGCTCTTCAATATCTTCTTACAAGTTAAGTGTTTTTGCTTGCTAAACCATCTTTTTAATTAATTGTATTCTCTTAGAATATTTCTAGATACAAATTAGAGATTGTTGTGATGACATGATTGAGTGGTGTATTGTGATAGCTTTATAGGATTGATTGATCTATGTTTAGCTAAGATATTTGAACATGTCATTTTGCACTTGATATCTAGGATTGCATTAATTGCCATCTCATTATCCTAGATAAGCATATAGGGTTTCCTAGCCTTGTTTGTTCATTGAATATCATCATATATTCACTTAGGACACTTTATCTCTTTATTGAGAAGTAAGACTTGTGTTGCTTCCGGGAGTACGTAGCTTAAAGCACAAGCAAGATGAACTAGGTTCACTTATACCGGGATTAGGTAGTGGTGGTAGATTAAACCGGGATTAGGTTGTAATTCCTTGCCATTAGTGGATTCGAGGTTCTAGTTTGCCGCACTCATCAACCCGTGGTTTTTCCCATTTGAAGGGTTTTCACGTATATCTAAAGTGTCGTTTATATTTCCGCATTTTGACACTTATGATTTTATTGTAACTAGCTTGGGGCATTTTTGTAATCTTGACCTTTAACGAAAATTGGGTAAATTTGTTTAAAATCTATTCACCCCCCTCTAGATTAATATTAAACACACCATAATATTTGTTTCAATTGGTATCAGAGCAGGTTCCTAGACATACATAAGTGATCCTTGCTCATTTTGGTGTGTGTTGCATTTTGTATGTGTATTGATAATTCATACATTTGCATTCATATCATTAATTCATTAAACACAATGAGTGGAAACGGTGGCAATGAGGGAGCTTCCAGCACTAGACCTCCACTCCTCACCGGGTTGAATTATGCTTATTGGAAAGGCAAGATGGAGTCGTACATATGCCAAATTCATGACAGGGCATGGATGGCAATTGAGGATGGCTACACTCTACCCATGATGATTCCTGCAGATGGAGGAGATGATGTACTCAAACCAAAGGCACAGTGGAATGCACAAGAGTTTGAGGTTTCAAAGTGGAATAGGAAGGCAATGCATGCCATCCTATGTGTAATGGATGATAACCAATACACGTTGGCTCAAAATACTTAAATAGCTAAGGAAACATGGGATATCCTAGAAGTTGCACATGAAGGAACCAATGTGGTTAAAGAATCGAAGCTTTAAGTTCTCTAAACGCAATTCGAATTGCTCAAGATGGATGAGAACGAGTGCTTCAATGACTTCGAAGTGAGGTTGATGGACATTATGAACCAAAGTCATCAACTTGGTGATCCTTATTCGGATAGGAAGATCAAGAAGAAGATTATGAGATCTCTACCCAATAGATTTGAGTCTAAGGTGACGGCTTTGGAAGAAAATAGTGGTTACAAGAACATGAAGCCAAGTGAAGTGATTGAGAGGCTTTTAGCTTATGAATCTAGGAAATGTCCTAACCTCACACCATTGAAAAAGCAAAAAGATATTGTTTTGAAAGCCTCCAAAGTTGAGAATGAGGAAGGTGATAACTCGGATGAAGAGATGGCCTTGCTAATGAGGAAGTTCAAGAAATTCTACAAGTCTGAGAAAAAAAACTTTGGATCCAAGGGTCAAGACTTGAAGTAGAAGGCTCCCTTCAAGAAGTTTGAGCCTAGGCAAGAGAAGACCGAGAAGAAATGAGTCCAATGCTATGAATGTGGTGGAATAGGTCACTTTGCCCCCAAATGTGCAAATCACAAGAACAAGAAGAAGGGAAAAGTGATGGCTGCCACATGGAGTGAAAGTGACAACTCTAATGAAGGAGATGAGTTTTCGGATGATGAAGAACTCATGGCTAACTTCATAGCATTTACATCCTCTCTTAGGAGCAAATATGCTAGTGAAGAAGAGAATGAAAGTCAAGAGGAAGACTACTCAAGTGATGATGGATCTTCATCACAATCCACAAATGGAAGTGTGGATAGGATGGATCTCAAGGACTACATGCCTAAGTTTGAGAGCTCAAGGTTAAAGAACAAGAATGAGATCAAGAGACTGAAAGAAGAAAACCTAGACCTCTCAACTCAAGTTGACCAACTAAATGAAGAGTTGGAGAGATCTAAGAGGAGTGAAGAAGGATTGAAGAAAGAGCTTGAAGATGCTAGAGAGGTTTTGGCCAAGATGAACTCTAGCACCAAAAAACATGACCACATGCTAGATGTTGGAAAGAGGCTAAGTGACAAGAAGGGGCTTGGGTTTGAAGATGACAAGATGTCCTCCACTCCAAGCAAGACCACTTTTGTAAGAAGCATGAACTTCAATGGGTCCTCTTCTCATCAAACTCCTAGGAAGAAGCTTGATCTAGAAGAGTGTTCTAGTAGTGCTCAAGTAAAGGTGGCACCAAGAAGCCCACCTCAAGCTCATCCTACAAGGGCTCCTCAAGTTAACTTCCCTCAACCAATAGCTCACAAAAGGAAGACACCTATCATGTAAGCTCAACCAAGGAAGCAATCAAGTCTTGCTCAACAACAAAGAAGGAAAGCTCATCAACAACAAGCAAGACAACCACAAAGACATGTGAAGGCTCTAATGCATCCTCAAGGATATGGTATAATTCCTAAAATTTTACCTACATGTCATTTTTGTGGTATTGTGGTCACATTAGACCAAATTGCTTTAGGTATATCAAATTGTGTAGGATTGAAAGATGATAGAGAAGAAAAAGGCTAGAGCCATGATACATGATCTTAGGATATCTAGAGCCATGATGCATGTCACTAGGAAAAGTGGAACACCTTTGCATGATCCTAAGACATTTAGAGCCCATGTACCATTGACCATTAGAAAGAAAAATACTGCACCTAGGTGGATTAGAAAGGATGAACACATTTGTCATGTTGTACAAATTGCTTTGAAAGCTCATTCTTGTGATTTTTGGTATTTGAATAGTGGGTGCTCTAGGCACATGACTAGAGATAAGAGTTTCTTTGAGACTCTTGTGATGGAGGAGGGAGGAAATGTCACCTTTGGTGATGGATCCAAAAAGAAGGTCAAAGGAAAGGGAACCATTTCTATTTCCAGATTACACTCATTATCAAATGCTTTGTATGTTGATGGTCTAAAAGTCAAAATCATAAGCATTTCACATCTTAGTGATGATGGACTCTCCGTCTTGTTTAGGAAAAATGATTGTTCTATCCTATTGCCTAATGGACAAACCTTGTTAAAAGGTATGGGTCTAGTGACAATTTCTATTGTCTTGAGGCTAGAAGTGTGTCTTGTAATGTGTCCAAGGAAGAACAAATAAAGTTGTGGCATGAAAGACTTGGTCACATGAACTTTAAGGAATTAAGAATCTTAGATAAGTTCAATGTTGTGCGAGGCCTTCCCAAGCTTGGGAAAAAGGTTAATGGTGTTTGTGGACCTTGCCAACACGGGAAGCAAACCAAAAGTATGCACAAAAAGGGCAAGTATATAACCACCAAAGAACCTCTAGAGCTTCTCCACATGGATCTTATGGGTTCTATATAAACAAAGAGTGTAGGTGGAAAGAGATACATTTTTGTGTGTGTAGATGACTTCTCTAGGTACATTTGGACCTATTTCCTTAGAGAAAAAATCTGAAACTTTTGACAAGTTTAAAATGCTTTGCTCTAAATTCAAAATGAAATGAACTCTAAGATTAAAAGCATTAAGAGAATTAGGAGTGACCATGGGAAGGAATTTGAGAATGCCCATTTTGAAAACTTTTGCAATAATCTAGGCATTTCTTATGAGTTTTCGGCTCCTAGGACACCTCAACAAAATGGAGTTGTTGAGAGGAAAAATAGGGTTCTTTAAGAAATGGCCCGTGTGATGTTGCTTAGCAACAATGTCCCTAGGAATCTTTGGGCCGAGGCCGTCAATACGGCTTGCTACATAGGAAATAGAGTCTTCCTTAGGCCCCACACTAGGCAAACCTTCTATCAGTTATGGAAAGGTAGGAAGCCAAATGTTAGCTACTTCCATACCTTTGGAAGCAAATTCTACATTTTGAATGATCGTGATCAGCTTGGTAAATTTGATGCTAACAGTGATGAGGGTATCTTCATTGACTATGCCTTGAATAGTATGGCCTATAGAGTTTTTAATCTAAGAACTATGACCATAATGGAATCATCTAATGTTGTCATTGATGATACTAGGCTCAAAACTAATAACCATGAGGAGGAGGTAGATTTAGTTGATGACTCCCCTTTGGAGAAGGTTGCTGATGTCTCAAATGTTGAAAAGACTAACCTTGTTGATGACATAACATAACCTATTGATAGGCTTCCTCTCTTGAACTCAAAAGAACCTGCTTCATTGGTTAGGAAACTCCATGACAAAGAGGACATCATTAGAGAGGTTAGTGAGGGTGTTAGGACTAGGTATCAAATGGATAATCTAATTAGCTACACATGTTACACCTCTCAAATAGAACCCAAGAAAATTGATTAAGCCTTAAAAGATGAATTTTGGGTTCTTGCCATGCAAGAAAAGCTTAACCAATTTGAAAGGAATAAGGTTTGGACTATAGTTCCTAGGCCCAAGAACACCAATGTGATAGGCACCAAGTGGGTATATAGGAACAAATCCGATAAAGATGACAACATTGTACGAAACAAGGCTAGGCTTGTAGCACAAGGATACTCTCAAATTGAAGGTATTGACTTTGAGGAGACATTTACTCTCGTTGCTAGGAAATAGTCCATTAGGCTTCTTTTATCCATTTCTTGTTTGTACAAGTTCAAATTATATCAAATGGATGTTAAGAGTGCCTTCCTCAATGGCTTCTTGTAAGAGGAAGTGTTTGTTGAGCAACCTAAAGGGTTTGTGGATCCTCACCACCCTAATCATGTATATCACCTCAACAAAGCTTTATATGGGTTGAAACAAGCACCAATGGCTTGGTATGAGCGTCTCACCCAATATCTCATACACAATGGCTACACTAGGGGTAGTGTTGACAAGACTCTATTCATCAAGAAAAACAAAGATGAGCTCTTTATAGCTCAAATCTATGTTGATGATATAGTCTTTGGCTCCACCAATGACACCAAAGTCCAACAATTTGTTGATTTCATGTCTCATGAATTTGAGATGAGTCTTGTTGGTGAGTTGAGTTACTTTCTAGGTTTACAAATTAAGCAAATGGATGATGGGATTTTCATATCTCAAGCTAAGTATGCCAAAAACCTAGTAAAGAAATTTGGCCTTAAAAGTTCCAAACATTGTGATACACCCATGAGTACCACTTTGAAGCTAAGCAAAGATGCTAGTGGTAAAAGTGTGGACCAAACTTTATATCGTGACATGATTGGTGGCTTGCTCTATTTGACCGCAAGTAGGCTCGATATCTCTTTTAGTGTGGGTGTATTTGCTAGGTACCAAGCGGATCCTAAGGAGTCCCATCTCTCTTCTGTTAAGAGAATCATTCGATATGTGAATGGGACATCCAACTATGGGATTTGGTACTCTTTTGACACTAATGCTAGTCTTGTAGGCTTTAGTGATGCAGATTGGGTAGGAAATTGTGATGATAGGAAAAGTACATCGGGCGGTTGCTTTTTCCTTGGAAACAACAATGTCTCTTGGTTTTGTAAGAAGCAAAATTTGATCTCCTTATCCACGGCTGAGGCCGAATACATTGCTCCTGGGAGTGGATGCACACAACTCATTTGGATGAAGCAAATGCTAGTCAACTATGGATTCAATCAAGGTACTCTTACTCTCTTTTGTGATAACATGAGTGCAATTAATATTTCAACGAATCCAGTTCAGCATTCTAGGACTAAGCATATTGACATCCGTCATCATTTCATTAGAGAACTAGTTGAGAGCAAATGCATTGTACTTGAGCATGTAGGTACCAATGATCAACTAGCAGATCTATTTACCAAACCTTAGATGCTACTAGATTCAAGACTCTTAGTAGATTTATTGGGATTTGTTTAATGGAGTGATGTGTTGTGGTCTTTGACCCCATATGGGGAACTCAAGCAAAGAGAGCTATTGTATACTTGTTGCATGCAATTTTTCTTAAATATGTTTATGCCTCTTTATTGATTGCTTCAGTAGCTTGGTTGCACTAATAGTATATTGTATTTTTTAAAATAAGTGTGAACTTTGCTTTGATTACAATCCATGTCATATTTATGTTCAAACATGCATTTTTGGACTAGGAGATATACATTGGAAGTACATGTTGAATGACCTATAATTATCTCCATGACATGATGTTTCTTTAAATGACATGCTAATGAAAAATGATAAAGCATGATTTGATGATTGCAATTGTTAAATGCAACACATTGTGTGAAAATACTAGTGAGACTAAAATGTTTAATCAATGTCTCTCTTTCTTTATTAGTTGAACATGGCTATTATCATACGGGTATCCTCCCAGAAAAATCAAATAGGGTGCAAAGTTGCTCATGCCTTGTTTAGGTTTTAAAGTTGGATATAGTGCCTTTAAAACTTGATATTTATAAGAAATCTATATCCTTGCTTCTCTCATGACAAATGATGAAATTGGTTTGAATTATATTGGAAAACTTTGTCATTTGCTTTGCCAAATATCATTGTTTTTTGACTTGAATGCAACATGTCTTGTATGCAAAGCACTTTTTGATTCACCCATTGTCTTCAAATAAATCTCCTTGTGTCTCTCCTATCAATTGAGATTGCATAATTGTGGCTTATATAATTATGCAACAATCTTGTATGCTCTTTTCTTTCTTTGCCTTGAGTGACTCGGTTGGGGACTTCTCCTTTGCCTCTATCATGACAAAAAGGGGGAGTAGCATTGACCTAGCATTGTGATGTTAGGGGAGTAGCATGTGTTGGCTTTGAGGGGGAGCATTGCATGAGTGTACTTGTTTGAGAGGGAGATTACATGTAGGGGGAGTAACCCATTGAGGGGGAGCATTGCATGAGCATTTCATGATATCATACTCATATTTCTAAATGCAAATGTTTTTGTTTTATACTCACTTGATCATCTCACATGCACTTGGTTTGGAAAGCGTATTTGTGCTTGCCTTGTGTGTAGGGTAGATAGTTCTACAGGAGATTGAAGACTTGAAGTTTTTTTTATGTTTATCTCGTTGTAATGTAAAATATCTTCCCGGTGCTTTTCTGTTTTGTTTTGTGAGGATCAATGTGAATGGTGGTTTTATCACGAAATAGCCAAAGGGGGAGATTGAAAAGTTCTCATTTGTTGATTGGCTTATTTCGTGAACAACTATATTGTTGGAGTTCATGTAAGGGTAGCTTAGGCTCTCAAGACCCCAAGAGGAGAAGCACCAAAGGTAAAATTCTTGTGCTTACTTACTTTGAAGAGATAGTTGCACACACTCGCATATTCTTGCATAACTCTTGATCTTATATGTTGAACGTTTTCTTGTGTGCATTTCAGTTTAAATGATTCTTGTTGACCTATTTGCATCTTGCTATGAAAGTTGTATGTCATGCTAGGCATTAAAATAGGATGCAATTTCATCACTCTTGAACTTATTGTTTTTATACATTTGAGTGTTGAAAAAATAGATCTTGCGCTGGTGGTGCGCTGCTCGACCAACGCACCCCACCAGTGCAACATTCACAATGGAGTGTCGCTAGTCATGTGCCACTGAGGTGCACTGCTGCAACCGTGCATAGTTGGAAAAATATGCATGCGCTGGTGGTGCGCCACTCGTTTAGCGCAGCCTCACCAGCGTAAACATTCCAATGATTTTACGCTTGTGTTGCGCCACTGTGCAGCGCCTGTCGACCAGCGCCTATTGAAATTTTTAGGCAGTGCGCTACTCGACCAGCGCACAATGAAGAAGCTAGAACGTTTCTTCCAAAACGACATCACTTTGTTTGGATCTCATATATATATATATATATCTCATTGTCTTAAGGTCGTGTTAGAGTTCAAAATATAATATATTTACCTTAGAGCATATTTCAAAGGAAAAACACTTTCAAGAACTCATTTTTAATCACTCAAAGCATTCCTATGTGCATCAAAACTTCATCTTGCATCATCTAAGTTCATCTAGAGTGCATCTATGGATAGGGTTACTTCATCACATCTTGTTTGGTAAGCTCTTCACTATCTTCTTACAGGTTAAGTGCTTTTGCTTGCTAAACCATCTCTTTAATTAGTTGTATTCTCTTAGAATATTTCTAGATACAAATTAGAGATTGTTGTGATGACATGATTGAGTGGTGTATTGTGATAGTTTCATAGGATTGATTGATCTATGTTTAGCTAAGCTATTTGAACATGTCATTTAGCACTTGATATCTAGGATTGCATTAATTGTCATCTCATTATCCTAGATAAGCATATAGGGTTTCCTAGCCTTGTTTGTTCATTGAATATCATCATATATTCACTTAGGACACTTTATCTCTTCATTGAGAAGTAAGACTTGTGTTGCTTTCGGAAGTAGGTAGCTTAAAGCAAAAGCAAGATGAACTAGGTTCACTTATACCGGGATTAGGTAGTGGTGGTAGATTAAACCGGGATTAGGTTGTAATTCCTTGCCATTAGTGGATTCGAAGTTCTAGTGTGCCACACTCATCAGCCCGTGGTTTTTCCCATTTGGAGGGTTTTCACGTATATCTCAAGTGTCGTTTATATTTCCGCATTTTTACACTTGTGATTTTATTGTAACTAGCTAGATGCATTTTCGTAATCTTGACCTTTAACGAAAATTGGGTACATTTGTTTAAAATCTATTCACCCCCTCTCTAGATTAATATTAAACACACCATAATATTTGTTTCACTTAGATGAGCTAGAAGAGAAGAGGGAGAAATCCCGTGTATGAAATACAACATATCAGTAAATAGTGGCTCGACAATACAACTCTCATGTTCGGATCAGAAAATTTTAGCTAGAGGACCTGGTGCTCAGGAAAGTGTCACCGAACACAGGAAACAAAGTTGTAGGCTCCTTGGTCGATAAATGGGAAGGCCCGTACAAGATTGAAGGAGTAGCTGGACATGAAGCATATTGGATTGCCCGGCCAGATGGAGGGGTTCTAGCCCGGCCATGCAATGCCCAATATTTGAAGATTTTTTATCCTTGAAATTTGTTTCTTTTAGTCAGAAAATTTTTGTTAGTCAGGATATTTTTTTAGTTTTTAAGAATTTATCATTGTTAATTTTGCAGTTATAAACAAAGGCACAACACGGGATTCCAGAAATCTAAGCATATGATAATAACATATGAAAGACGAGCATGATAATAAGAACATGCAATAAAAATAAAATGCTCGGGACCATTAATTTGGAAAAATCCCCGAATGGGCGGAGAAGCTCAAAGGAGCACACCAGCCGAGCTAGGTCAGTGGACCTTAGCCAAAAGGTAAACCTGATGCACCAAATTCTGGAAAATGGCTCGGGGCACCGTCGGGAAAAAACCCGGTGAGATGCATAGCTGTGTTAAGCAATTTAAAACTTAACAATTCGGCAAAACCCTGCCCAGACAAACTAGGACGCGTCCTCAGTGATCTACATAAGGATTCGAACATATGATCATGGTGAGCCTTGATGTAATGTTCAGGTAGCAACCGAGTATGAAGCACAAGCGTAAATCTGCTTACCTGTTTCAAGATGACTCGGTTAATAATAGCCAGTTTAATAAGATACTTAACACAAAGAAGTTACATTAGCCAGTTTGATAAGATACTTGACACATATTGCATTAGTCAGTTTAACAAAATACTTGGTGTTAGAAATTATTCGAGTAATGAAACTAAGTTGAATAAGACACTTGGTGAAATTATTCGAGCAATAGAGTTAGTCGGTTTAAATAACACTTGGCATTCCGAACAAAGCAGTTGGCAAAAGTAAAGCTTTATTGATAATTCTTTTCTATACAATTTTACAAAAATAACTAAGGCTGAGATGAGGACTTGGAACCCTTGCCGATACTCGGGTCTGGCACCATCTCATATTCCTAGAGGAGACTTTCATTTGAAGGCCAAGTAATTGTATCGACCAAATCATCCATCCACTCACTGTAATCTGCTCCAGGGACCAGAACAACATCAGGTGTCGAACCATCCATGCCAGATTCCTGACTGCCATAGAAGGTCGAGAGAGAATGCTCTGATGGGACCTCCAGATGCATAAGATGAGGCTCTTTACCTCGGCTGTGATAGTAAGCTCTCTATTCCTTCATCTGAGTCCGAAATGACTCTAGGGACCGGTCCACATGATTTTTGATCGACAACTCCCATTTGGTTCGAGCTTTATCGGTTACCCGATTCTTAACCTTAAAGAATTCCCCAGCTGAAACTAAACCCCGCTGAAATTCCCTTAGGAGAAAAGCGTCATAAGCAGGAGACCTTTTGAAGCGATCAACCCATTGGACCTCAAATTCCAGCCTAGCCTCTTTCGAGAGGGATTCAACCTTCAAGGCTTGGCGCTCCAAATCTTTAATTTTCTGCTCATAAGACGACTTAGCCTGTTCAGCTTTTTGTTCGGCTTTGAGCATCGATTCCTGGGCAGCAGACAGTAAATTTAGAAAGACATAGCCTTCTTTTTTACAGAAGAAGTTCTCTCATCGGAATCCATTTGCTTAGCCAATCAATGATCGTCGAATTCCTGGGCAGAGCTCACCTCCCTTTGATAAGCCACCTTAACCCAAGCATGGCCATCCTCACTCTTCTTTAGCTGAGCTTCAAGACGCCTTATCTGATCAGCCTGATGTTGTTACGTCTGAACTAACTCAGTGAACTCAGCCACCACCTATTAGGAAGATAAGTTAAAAATCTAAACAGGCATTAAGATAAACAGATGAGGTAGAAGACTTACGTAAAAAGCGCTGTTGAAAATATTTTGAAGACGATTTGTTGGAGAACCATCCCTGAAGCAGCTCTAATGATCATCCCCAATGAAGGCCCGACTAGAGGACATCGCCCTTAGAATGTCCTGGGGAGTAGGATAAGAGGGGTCTCCAAAGGATTCCGACCTAGAGTTTTCGACCTTAGAAGGTAAAGAATCCCTGTTTAGGTTTGAAGTTTCCACTTTTTCTACAGACGCTTCAACTTGAACGTTCGGGAAAACTCTAACTTCAGTATCATCATCACTAGACTCAAAAAATGATACCACCCGAGGGACTTTATAAGGTCGAGCGGGAGAGTCGGTCATTTTCCTTTTCTCAGCCTAAGAACGATGGAAGCTGACGTCAGCCGAGAGATCTTTCTGTTGGAACCTCGTTCACTGGTTACGCAGCGGAACTAGGTTTTAAAAATTTTATACAGATCATAATCTGTATCTTGGACCAGTGAACTTGGGATCATAATTATTTTTAGAACTAATACATATAATATGTAAACACAGGAAATTGAAATCGATATAATCAGAAGAAGAACATACCAACGTTTGGAGGCTCCTTCACTTTACGATGTGCTCCTGTCTGAACCAATCATACCAATGTTTGGAAGCTTCTTCACTTTATGGTATGCTCCTGTCTGAACCACTCGATCTTTCTCGCTATCTCCCGGAACTGGTAACTGCGTGTGGGCGTGTCACAGTCTCAAAAACTTGAATGGAGGATGTAGAGAAATACTTGAAGAAACTCTTTCTTCTAAATTTGGTGTATTGATTTCACGCATATATAAATTGCATCTCATGCAAAACTTTTTTTTTCTCTCGTGTGTACCAGGTACACACCAAAACCAAAATCAATCTTTTCTTTTGAAAGAAACAAATCACCCTGCACCTTTCATTTTTAAACACACACACACACACACACACACACACACACACACACACACACACATATATATATATATATATATATATATATATATATATATATATATATCCTTATTTGTATCCTATACAAATACTTATACATGTGCACACACCAATTTGCATCCAATGCATTCTCTTTATAATTGATATATATCTTTCAATTATCATTTTCAAATATATCTAATATATTAAAAGTGATAATAAGTATTTTAAATTTAAACTTAAATTAGTTTAAATTTAAAATACTTAGATAAACGATTTAGTAAAATGAAATAATCATATTACTTTATCTTCACCTAAATCCATATATCATATAACACCCTCCAATTAATAGTTAATTAATAATTCATAATTATCGATGTAGTTAAATAATCTAATTATTTAATTAATTTAACTATTAACATTAATTAATTAAATAATCTCATTATTCAATTAATTCCCGAATATATACGTGTCACTTTTGTAACACAATGAATTGGACAATCCAATTAATTAACCGTGACCCTTGTTACCTAAATCGATCGGGCTAGCAAGGGGACCTAATAGACCCACAGTATTTTGAACTCCAATAATCATCAGAATCATTAATTAAACTCTTTAATTAATATTCCTTGATTATTAACTCCGGTGTTATTCCACTAAAAACCCGAAACTGTACTCTCTCAACTGTAGACGCTTTTACACAAACCTATACAACTCGGTGTCCATCGATATAGCTATTACACATGGTGTAATCCTCCACAGTAGTTCATAATTAGAGCTGGGTCATAATGTCCGTTATACCCCTCTAATTACATATATCCTTTAAGTACCGTTGATTCTATAATGAACAGTAAATCATATTTCCTTACGGAACTAGAAGAGCGCTCATATTGTCCAAGCTCCGAATCAACCCTTAAGGGAATTACAGTCTACTTCTCACAAGAAGGAGTGGATTCCACTATTGTGTACAAACCTTCCCAGCCACAAGCCAAACCGTAATCCCTTGATCGGAAACTGCATCCGACCTTACCCATGGTATATCAAAGACCGAGATCTAACCTGAAGGAGTCGATAAGACACTCAAGATTGAGATCACCCACATACAGCCATCATTAGTTGATATATATGAATCTCATCGGTAAACGGATATTGGTGAGAGATTCATATAGATCATGGCCCAGTCCTATATGATCACATCATACAAGATGCCTTCATTCTCATATCTCATATGAATGATTCAGGATAGAATCAAAATTTTGGAATGAACTGCAGCTATAGATTAACTACAAATAAAGTACCCAGCTTTATTTGCTATCTATGGACTCTTTAGATTGCACTTCTCTTACTGTATCCATCCGTATATGACACTCATATACACAGTTTGAGATTACATCCGGCAATCTTGGATGTTAAATATATGCACAAGTTATAAAATAAACCACACAACATGAATGAATTGAATTTTTCCTTTTATTTATTTCATAAATCCATTTACAAATTACATCTTTAGGACATAAACCCCAACAATCTCCCACTTCCATTAAAGCATGTGAGGCATGTCTCGTAACCTTAGACCATCTGGGTGATCTAAAAACACTTTAGCTGGTAAGGTCTTTGTAAATGGGTCTGCATGATTATCTTGTGAGGCTATTTTTATGACGATCACATTTCCTCTCTACATTATCTCTCTAATGAGATGATACTTTCTCTCTATATGTTTCCCTCTCTTGTGACTTATTGGTTATTTGGAATTAGCCACAGCACCACTGTGATCATAATAAAGTGTGATGAGCATATCCAAATCTGGAACAACTTCCAGATCACATAAGAACTTATGAAGCCAAACAACCTCTTTAGCTACTTCATAAGCGGCTACATATTCGGCTTCCATAGTGGAGTCACCAATGAAAGATTGCTTGATGCTTCTCCATACAATGACTCCACTACCCAGGGTGAATACGGATCTAGATGTGGATTTCCTAGAATCCCTATCTGACTGAAAAGTAGAATCCGTATATCCTAAAGGGATCAAAACCTACCCAGAATACACTAGCATATAGTCTCTCGTTATCAGAAGATACTTGAGAATTGTCTTGATAGCAACCCTATGATCCAATCCTCGGTTAGACCTGTATCTACTGACTACTCCCACTGCATAGTAGATGTCCGGTCTCGTGCATAATATAGCATACATGAGACTACCTACTGCCGATGCATAGGGTACACGTCTCATATCCTCAACTTCTTGTGGTGTCTTAGGACATTGTTCCTTAGACAAGTGAACTCCATGCCTAGAAGGTAAATTACCTTTCTTGGAGTTTTGTATCGAAAATCGCATAAGAATCTTGTCGATATATGATGCCTGAGATGGTGCTATGAGTTTGTTCTTACGATCCCTTATAAGTTGGACCCTAGAACATAACTCGCCTCTACCAAATCTTTCATTTGGAATTGGCTAGCCAGCCAGCCCTTTACACCAGACAACACTCCCATATCATTCCCAATGAGTAGGATATCATCTACGTATAGGACCAAGAAAACTACTTTCTTATCAATGATGCGCTTATAGACACAAGGCTCATCGACGTTCTGCTCGAAGCCATAGGTTTTGATCACATCATCAAACCTAATGTTCCAAGATCTAGATGCTTGCTTAAGTCCATAGATGGACCTTTGCAGCTTGCAAACCTTTTGCTCTTGATCTGGAGACACTAATCCATCTGGTTGCATCATATAGATGCTCTCATCAAGATTGCCATTCAAGAATGCAGTCTTGACATCCATTTGTCAAATTTCGTAATCGAAATAGGCAACAATGGATAAGAAAATCCTAATAGACTTAAACATGGCTACTAGCGAGAAGGTCTCTTCATAATCGACCCCCTCTTTCTGGGTATAACCCTTGGCCACTAGTTTGCCTTGAAGGTCTCTACCTTCCCTTCTACTCCTCTTTTTCTCTTGTAGATCCACTTACACCTTATGGGTTTTACCCTATCCGGTAAGTCTACAAGATCCCAGACCGAGTTAGAGTACATGGACTCCATCTCGAGATTCATGGCTTTAAGACATTCCTCTTTATCAAGATCTTCCATTGTATTCTTAAATGTCAATGGATCATCCACACTATCAGTAGAGAAAACACCTTGTCCCTCACCTATAGCTAAATAATGTTCAGGTTGTCTCACAAACCTCTCACTACATCTAGGTGGTAGTGTATCATGATCAGGAACCATCTAACTATCAGATGCTTGTGGATCAACAACTCTTGTTGATGAAACACTAGTCTCACTAGACTCCAACTCATTTAATACAATCTTGGAATGAGATTTATGGTTACTAATGTAATTATCCTCAAGAAATGTTGCATTTGTCGATACAAATACTTTGTTATCTTCGGGACTATAAAAGTGTCCATCTCTGGTCTCCTTGGAGTATCCTACAAATAGACAGACAATAGATTTGGAGTCTAGCTTTCCAGTACTGTTCTTCAGCACGTGTGCTGGACGTCTCCATATCAAAAAATATAGTAAACTAGCTTTACGACCATTCCACAACTCTAGGGGAGTCTTATGAACATATTTGGATGGCACTACATTCAAAATGTATGCCGTTGTTTGTAACGTATATCCCCAAAAGGAATTTGGTATTGATGAGAAACTAATCATAGATCTCACAATTTCTATCAGAGTTCTATTTCTCCTCTCTGCTACACCATTTTGTTGAGGTGTACCGGGAGCTGTGAGTTAGGAAACTATCCCATGCTCGACCATGAAGTCTTCAAACTCTTGGTCACGGTACTCACCTCCACGATCCGATCGTAGGGACTTGACAGTCCTACCTAATTGATTCTCAAGCTCAACTCAAAATTCTTTGAACATTTCAAATGTTTCCGACTTCTGTTGCATTAGGTAGACGTATCCGTATCTTGAGTAGTCATCTATAAAGGTGACATAATACTCATAACCACCCATAGCTTTAACATTCATCGGTCCGCAGACGTCTGTATGTATAAGCTCTAGCGGTTCTTTAGCTCTAAGCCCTTTTACAGTAAAAGATCTCTTAGTCATCTTACCTTCCAGACAAGATTCACAGATAGGTAAGGTGCCAACCTTTAACTCACTTAAAGGTCTGCTTTTTACTAGTCTGTCTATCCGGTCAAGGTTGATATGGCCAAGCCTTAGATGCCAGAGATATGTGTCATTATCTGGAGAAATATTATGTCGTTTAGTTTTTGGTTTTTCAACCTTAAACATTTCGGTGTTAAGCAGTGTAGTATGTATTAACGGTCTTAACACATACAAATTGTTTTCATTAATTCTTGAACAAATATTCAGACCATTCTTTCCAATTATAACAGACTTATTATTAAAAGAAACAGAATATTTTTGTTCTAACAACTTAGAAACAGAAATCAAATTCTGTGTAAATCCAGGAATATAAAATACATTGTCTAACAATATATAATTATTACAAAAAAATAATTTAATTACGCCTACTGCTTGTGCCGACAGGACATCCCCTGACCCCACACACATTGAGAAGGCTTGCTCCTTTAGCTATGTCCAAGAATCAGTCCATTGTAAAAAAGAACAAACATGGTTAGTAGCCCCCGAATCAACTATCCAGGGTGAAGAATCATCTTCCACTAAACACGACTCAAGAACAAGTAAATCATATTTACTTTTCTTGGACTTCTTCTTGCTTTCGGCTTTCTTGGGTTTAGGCTTACCCTTTTCTTTCCCAGTAGACCTCTTTCTCTTCTTATTATTAGAGTAGGAAGATGGTTCGACAACATTTGTCTCACTGGTCTTACCCTTGTTATCCTTAGTCAAGGACTTAAAGGTAGTGAGCTCATTGAGCAACTGTGTGAGACTGAACCTTTACTTGTTCATCCCGTAGTTGCTCTTAAACTGATCGAAACTCTTTGGAAGAGTCGTCAGTATGATGCTCACTTGACTGGGTTCGTCAATGGCCCTGCCATTGACTTCTGCCGTGTTGAAGTAGGACATCATGCTCAGGACTTGTTCCCGAACTGACGTACCTTTCTTCATCCGAGCGAGCATAGCAGAACTAATGGCTTTATGTCGCTTTTGCTCGGAGGGCTGCCCGAACATAGCTTGCAATGACTCTATGATTTCGAATGCTGAAGTCATTGCTTCATGCCTTGTGACAAGCACGTCTGTCATAGAAGCCAACAGATATGTTCGGGAATTCTCATCAGATGTGACCCATCGCTCGTATACCTCACGAATAGTTCGTGTGGCATTGACAGCAGGCGCTGGAGGACATTCCTCCGTAAGCACAAACTTGAGGCCTTTGGTGACCAATATTGCATTAATGTTAAGTTTCCACTTAGTGTAGTTATCACAAGTTAATTTGTCGTCTGCGAGAATTTGAAGTAATGCAGAAGACATTAGTGCTGAAATAAATAAAACATTCATTCAGTCATTTATTAAAAACAATGGTGAGTGTTTTGGCATAAATTTAAACATGATGCATGCACATATTTAACGAACTAGAACTACCCTAAAACTAGTTACTATACCACGACAATCCAACATACCATAAAGAAGTGCCGCCTTAGGGTCGATCAAGTCTTTGCATGTTGGATTGAGACATTCTCAATCAAATGATATTTTAGAATAACTCTTATTCCATATCAATCAACCATCGTTTATTTATTCAGGTTTTTAATTCACAAACTTAATCAAAACCTTCGTGAGTGTAACCCACCATTTCAGATCTCACGAGCTTAACTCGAGAATTGCCGCCTTAGGGTTGGTCATTCCCGAAATACCCTCAGAAATCCTATCTGTTAGGAAGTCAACCTTGTTATTGACCTTAGTGGAAACCCTCCTTAGGGATGACGAAAGCAAAGCCGTTATGAGACCCCACTCGGATCTCACAGTGTTGACCTAATGATGGAGACCACGAGATATATATGTCATATATCCCTCTCCCACTCACTATTTTAAAATTAGAGTTTTCTTTTAACCGTTAATGCACTTAGACCCTACATGATTAAACGACTAATTTTAATCAAGTTATCTAGCGCATTAACTAATTAGAAACAAATTCTAATTAACTAATAAATTATTAATGATTTTTAACAATTAAAAATCTAATCTATTAGTGAATAATCTAAACTTTTATAAACTATTTACTTAGTTCAGATTATTATGTTAGTGTTTACCAAGTTTTAACTATTAAAACTCTAACATTTTATTCGGTTCATCTATTATTAGGTTATTAATCAAATTAATCCTAATAAAAATAAATGACCTTATTAATCTAACTTATTAAACTCTTTAATTACTAGATTAATATTAATGAGAATTACCAAGTTTTCTAACAATTAAAAAACTAATATCATTATTCATAGCCAATTTATGTATTTACCCATTTTAATCACATTAAAAAAAATACATAAAATATCAGGCTATGATGCATGTATAACATATCAAATATATTTGTGTAGGCACATCTAATCTAAATGACATACGTATGCATGGCAATGCTTTTATCATCACATAATATAAAGCATACTTGAATTGATCGAGTACTGTGGATTATTTGACCTAAAAAATTGGAATCTAAAATAAAAAAAAAATTCCCAAGGCATTCCTTGGTCTTCTTGTAATTTCCGAGTCTTCCAGTCTCTTCTAGGTCATCCCGATTCATCTCATGAATCCTTCTTCACGATTTTTCCAAATATAAACCAATAATAATAATAATACAACCCATAAACCATAAATCCACAGTACCATATAATTAAAGATCAATCATGTTTTTGTAAATTTTAAAAAAATTAATATACATACAAAAACAACATACAATCAATTTAAATCGTGCCTACACAATCATACATACAGTAACATCGAAAATAATTTCTTGTTTCGAAAATAAACCTGGCTCTGATACGAATTGTTGGAACCTCATTCACCAGTTACGCAACGGAACTAGGTTTTAAAAATTTTATACAGATCGTAATCTGTATCTGGGACCAGTGAACTTGGGATCATAATTATTTTCGAAACTAATACATACAATATGTAAACACAGGAAATTGAAATCGATATAATCAGAAGAAGAACATACCAACGTTTGGAGGCTCCTTCACTTTACGATGTGCTCCTGTCTGAACCACTTTTACTAACGTTTGATAGCTCATTCACTTTATGGTATGCTCCAATCTGAACTACTCGATCTTCCTCGCTATCTCCCGGAATTGGTAACTACGTGTGGGCGTGTCACAGTCTCAGAAACTTAAATGGAGGATGTAGAGAAATATTTGAAGAAACTCTTTCTTCTCAATTTGGTGTATTGATTTCACGCACATATAAATTGCATCTCATGCAAAACTTTTTTTTTCTCTCGTGTGTACCAGGTACACACCAAAACCAAAATCAACTTTTTCTTTTAAAAGAACCAAATCACCCCGCACCTTGCGTTTTTACCCATATATATATATATATCCTTATTTGTATCCTATACGAATACTTATATATGTGCACACACCAATTTGCATCCAATGCAATCACTTGTGTTATAATTGATATATATATATATATATATATATATTAATTATCCTTTTCAAATATATCTAATATATTGATGTAGCAGAAGCTCTCTCGAGAAAAACCTGTAATAAACAATTAGAAACAACCTACTCAAATTTCGTTGATTCGCTCACGAATACCGGAATATTAGGCTTCAAATTCGTTGATTCACAAAGAATACCGAAATTGGAGATAATTAGAGAAACTCTAAATTTTTATTAATCAAAAACTGATTAGCCTTTCGACTTACATCCTTATTTAAAGCAAATAAAACCTAAACCTAATCGTATTCCTTGAAAAACAAGAAAACGAGCCAAAAAAGGAAAAATTACCAAAAAAGGAAAAAAAACGAGATTAAAGCAAAAACTAATTCTACTAAGAATCCTAAGCATCTCGGAATTGACGGAAGTCGATTCGGACTTGGGAAACTTGATTTATTAAAAAAACGAAACTTTCCTAAAACGGTAAAAACGGTCTTTTCATGGTCTAAACGATGGAATTCGGCTAAAAAAGGGTATGCCACTCGAGCAAAGCTCATGAATTTGAAAGGTCTAGCCGAAACGCATCAGCTGTCAAAATTTCAAGTCATTCTGATTCCGTCTCCAGGACTAGTAGGATTGAAATGACAATTTTCCTTAGTTTTTCTCATATCCCATCTCTCCATATAATCTAATGCCAATTGATCTACTTCTGTTGCATCATATATTAAAAGTGATAAAAAATATTTTAAATTTAAACTTAAATTCAAATACTTAGATAAATGATTTAGTAAAATAAAATAATCATATTACTTTATCTTCACCTAAATCCATATATCATATAACACACTCCAATTAATAGTTAATTAATAATTCATAATTATCGATATAGTTAAATAATATAATTATTTAATTAATTTAACTATTAACATTCATTAATTAAATAATCTCATTATTCAATTAATTCCCGAATATATACGTGTTACTTTTGTAACACAATTAATTGGACAATCCAATTAATTAACCGTGACCCTTGTTACCTAAATCGATCGGACTAGTAAGGGGACCTAATAGACCCACAGTATTTTGAACTCCAATAATCATCGGAATCATTAATTAAACTCTTTAATTAATATTCATTGATTATTAACTCCGGTGTTATTCCACTAAAAACCCGAAGCTGCACTCTCTCAACTGTAGACGCTTTTACACAGACAGATACAACTCGGTGTCCATCGATATAGCTATTACACATGGTGTAATCCTCCATAGTAGTTCATAATTAGAGCTGGGTCATAATGTCCGTTATACCCCTCTAATTACATATATCCTTTAAGTACCGTTGATTCTATAATGAACAGTAAATCTTATTTCCTTACGGAACTAGAAGAGCGCTCATATTGTCCAAGCTCCGAATCAACCCTTAAGGGAATTACCGTCTACTTCTCACAAAAAGGAGTGGATTCCACTATTGTGTACAAACCTTCCCAGCCACAAGCCAAACCGTAATCCCTTGATCGGGAACTGCATCCGACCTCACCCATGGTATATCAAAGACCACGATCTAACCTGAAGGAGTCGATAAGACACTCAGGATTGAGATCACCCACATATAGCCATCATTAGTTGATATATATGAATCTCATCGGTAAACGGATATTGGTGAGAGATTCATATAGATCATGGCCCAGTCCTATATGATCACATCATACAAGATGCCTTCATTCCTATATCTCATATGAATGATTCAGGATAGAATCAACATTACGGAATGGACCGCAGCTATAGATTAACCACAAATAAAGTACCCAGCTTTATTTGCTATCTATGGACTCTTTAGATTGCACTTCTCTTACTGTATCCATTCGTATATGACACTCATATACACAGTTCGAGATTACATCCGGCAATCTTGGATGTTAAATATATGCACAAGTTATAAAATAAACAACACAACATGAATGAATTGAACTTTTCATTTTATTTATTTCATAAATTCATTTACAAATTACATCTTTAGGGCATAAACCCCAACACTTCCTAATCTTCAGTGATATCTTGAAAGGATTCAAAAATACCAGGATCCAAACTAGTGTGCTCATCTGGGACAACCCTAGCTCCATCTCCACACACAAACTGCACGGCAGATGTATACTTGATTAAGGAACTCGACTCGCCAAACACAGTGCCACCTGGAAGCCCTCATTGTCTGTCCTTATCCTCAGACACCTTCTGAGCATTGTCGGTCCCGATAGGGCCACTCGGACCGCTTGATTCCCCAACGGTCAGCTGAACCTTGATTCCCCAACGGTCAGCTGAATGACCTCTTCAGAAACGTACTCAGGAATTTGCTCATCAGCCTCATTAAATTCTTCATCTGATTCATCAGGCAGAGCGATACCTTCCCTGTTTTTGTGAGAAGCTTCCTTTTGGCTTGCCTGAATGATCAATTTCACTTAGCGAGCCTGAACGTCACAGATGATATCTGAGTCATATACTTCACAAGTTAGAGAAGAAAAACCAAGTCAGATAACATAGAAAGTAATAACGTAGGAAATAGAAATGAGGTTCTACTTACACGCTTGCGATAATCTGAAATCTTAGCAAAGAAGTCAAGTTCAGTCATTTTCTTCTTGTTGAAAATATAGGACATGCTTCTCTTTTCCAAAGTATGCACAGCCGCCTAAGCAATTCTTGCCAACTTGGTGTCAGCAAAAATGAGTTTTTTCTTGTTCCAGATGTCAAGAGAAAAGAAAAAATGGGGAACCCTTAGCACCTCCTGGTTTTCCCCAGATGAGAGAGTGACCTCAAGACCCAAGTTTCCCCCAGCAAAAAAACTAACCGTTCTTTCAATGCTTGTTCGAAGAAGGGAATCCCCACACAAAGCCTCTCTTCTTGGTATCAGAGGAAATATCAACTCCCCGATTCACTTTCGTCCCTTCAGGGACCCAGCAATCTGGCGGTTTGGACATAATAAAATAAGTCTCAGTCCGACCAGATTGCCTTAGTGTGAAGAAATGCCTGATCTTGCTGAGTAAGGGTGGCGACAAGTTCATCCGACTCCACATATGCCACATACACATTAGTATTCTATAGCTGTTCGGGGCAAGTTGGGCCGGAGCAATCCCTACCTCAGTAAGGAACCAAGCGATGAACGGCTGAAGAGGAAGAGTCACACCATAACAGAGCATGGACCCATAAATCGCCACTATATCCGGAGGTGGATTCCATGCGGCTCTGTCACCAGCAGGAGTCAATATGACCGAGTTATCTAGGTCAAACCGAGCACGATACTTCCTGATTTCATCTTCCCCAACCACATTTGGCTCGGTATGATATCCATTTAGACGATCAAGAGAAAAAGGGATACGAGATGCACTGTGTTCCTTCTCAACATCACTTTCATCAATTATTTGCCTCTTGATTTGGAAACTGCTCGAGCCATATTTGTGAACTACACACTTACTTTAATGTTTTCCCATCCTCGATCGCAAAGGAACCCTGTGATGATCAGAAATAGAAGATTCAAAATTAGAAGAAGATTCTGAGCTAGAACTAAAGTGAGCATCAAGATGAAGCCAAGAAACATCAACATCCAGAAAAGGAGACTCGTCAGGAGGAATTTCCCCCAATAATCTACGAACATGGGAAACCAATTGAAGGTCTCCACGTTCGAGCGCTTCGAAAGCTATTACAAAGAGGCAATGACGGGAAACTGGGTTCATCGAAACTAACCTTTAAAGTAAATGTAAAGAAATATAGGAAAGCTTCAAGAGAATTGGAAGATGAAATCTCTACGCAAGAAAATCTGGGTTGAGTATTTGCTTCTGTAAGAATGAACCGGAGCAGCCCTCTTCAATAAAACATTTAAAGGGGTAAGGACACGAAACCCTAGGGTCTGAAAAAATGGGAAAAATCAAAATAAGGATTTAATGACGAAAAAGGCGCATCAAATAACCCATCGGTCGCGTCTCATAAATGCTACCAAAGAAACTGTGTGGTTAAAAGACATGTGTCGTGGAAAGAACTTACCAAGCCGTCAGAATTTCAAAACGTCATAATCACTGGGATTTCGTGTGAAGAGACAAATTGCACATACATGGTGGCCATTAAGACATGTCGTTAATACGAATGCCGTTTAAGAATTAATTATTCTAGTATTAATGAAGACAAGAAGCTAGTCGGGAATTTGATTAAAACACTTTTGCCAAGAACCAATTCTTACTAGGCAAAAATATTTTAAGAGGGTATTGTTATATGTATACTTTTGTTGAATGTACACGTCACCGACAAGGTGGATAGTCCTTTAAAAATTGCTAGGTAGATATCCGAATAGGCATCTAGAATGTACCCTTCAAGACATCGCAAAGGAATAGGAACCCGAGTAAGTAAGAATACGAGTATTCGGAAAAGCCATGACCTGCTCGGGACCAAGTGATGACATGTTCTACTCGGGACAGATAAAAGAAACCCGAATAAAGAAATTCAGCACATGATTTACACGTAGGAGAACCAAGAGTCATGCTCAAATACGCAAGATATCCATATCAAGAAGAATTTCTAGAAGAATAAAATATCAAATAGGAATCAGGTTCCAAATCAGGCAACAACTCCACTTCTAGAAGACTGCATATTTATAAGGAAATAAGTCCTAAATGAACTATATCACCAGAGTTCTAAACGATCTCCATGCAATCTCCAATATAGGAAAGAAGTTAAAGACGACTCCAACAAGTAACCAATTGTAATTAAATATGAATTCTTTCATTACTTGTACAAAAAGGATTAGAGTTCTATACATATATAAATAGACCCATAATCTCATTGTTAAAGAGGAAGAATAGAAAAAGAGACAAAATCATTAGCAGAGAGAGAAAAAAGAGATCAAGAGGTGTAATTCTTTAGTTCAATAGTGGATTTGGCTCGGTTGTTTATTCAACCACCCGTGGACGTTTCTCCGATCACCAGAGTTTTACCACGTAAACTTGTCTTATTAACTACAAAATTGCTTCCTCTTTCTTTTTCTCTTTGACAGGTTATAATCAAATCCAATCTTGTTGACTTTCTCATCCATCCAGAAATCAATGTCAACAATTTTTAAGAATTACATATTATTTTAATTAAGTATAAAATGGGTAAATTGGGAATTTTATTAAAAAATAAAGAATGATATGACAGTTTAAAAAAAAAGAAAAAAAAAGGTTTTGTCTGTGAACAATAGTACTATAGTAGCACTCTACTGTTCATCATAACACGTTTTTTTTTTTCTGGAAATTGTTCTTTTTTTTTTGTAATGTAAAAACTACTGTTTTAGGGAGGTTATTTAATTAATAAATAATTTATTATTTTTTTGATGAATGAACAATTTATTATTTTTTAAAATAAATATTTATTAATTTAAAAAGACTTTTTTTTTTACTTCTTGTACATGTATTATTATTTTTTGGTCTCCATTAGTTTATCGGTGCATCCATTGTAAAACATGTCTTCATTTTTTATTGTACGATCACATGCAACTTACATATGATTATATTAAAATTTTCATGTTTTGGCATGATTGTATGCAATTCATAAGTGATCGCATGCAATTACATGTAACTCACATGCAACAGTCACCTATGTATGGTGCATCAATATACAATAAAATGCTCATATTTTATTTTTACCAAGATACATGTATGACTTATAAATAAATGAAACATAATGGTTATTAGATCTAGTAAAATTATAGAAATGTGAATCATGTGATGAATGTTGGGTATATTGTGAATTATCCTGATGAGAAAGATATAGTAATGAAATTGACTACGGATGGAGAGATTATTAAAGGTGTAATGAATATTGAATACATTTACCAATGATAACGTGGTTGGTGACAGACTGACAGAGCTAGAAATACAAAGGCCAAAAATTTTGAGGGGCCAAAATGAAAAACTTGTAAAAATAAAGATAATTGCGTAATTTCATAAACCTTTTTGTGTACTATTTTTAAAACTCGGAAAAAAAAAGTTTAGAGGGACTATTTTGATCAAACTTGAGATAATAAGGACTCTTTCGATATTCAATTGAAATAATAAGGACCTTTTTGATACGGACAGAACTCAGAAGCAAAGAATTCCTTCCTATATAAGGAGGTGTTCACGAGTATATGGAAGATGAAAAACACAAGTGGCTATATATACTGCAAGAGAGGGAAGCCATGGCTTGTGATCAAAGGAGCAAAATATTGATTATGGGAGCAACTGGGTATCTTGGAAAACACATGGTCCAGGCAAGCCTTTCTCTCGGCCATTCAACTTTTGCGTTAACTCGTCCACTCAAACCAGATACCAACCCTTCCAAGCTACAACTCCATAAACATTTCCAACATCTTGGAGTCACTATTTTCCAAGTACGTACTTCAATTTTTTCATTTCTTTACAATTTATTATAAGAATAAAAAGCTGCTATTATGTTATGTATAATGTTAAACTGCAGTGCGAATTGGATGATCATGAGAAGTTGGTTTCAGTGCTTCGACAAGTGGATGTTGTGATATCTACTCTTGCCGTTCCTCAACTTCTAGATCAACTCAAAGTAATAACTGCATTGAAAGAAGCTGGCACCATAAAGGTAATTAATAATTAATAGTCTTTTAATTAAGTAATAATAATTATTTAATTTTAATTATAATATTCTTCTTCATTTTTCATTTTCTTATTTTCTTTTTTAATCAAATATTGGCAGAGGTTTGTTCCGTCAGAATTTGGTAATGAAGCTGATAGAGTACGTGCACTGCCTCCATTTGAAGATGTGCTTGAAAAGAAAAGGAAGATTAGAAGGGCAATTGAAGCAGCCGGACTCCCTTACACTTATGTCTCTGCAAATTCATTAGCATCATATTTTATCGATTATTTTCTCCACCCAAAACAGCCAAGTGATGACGTTTTTGTTTATGGAACTGGTCAAGCCAAGGGTAAGTTGTCCTAATTTTCAGTGGTTAGAGTTTGCCCAGCTATTTTTATTGTTTTCTAAGTGTCAGTAAATTCTATTATCATATATTGTTGTCAGAAAGTATGGAGATTAAACGGTACATATGTATGGTCAAGATATCTACTCTCACGGGAAGAAGATTAAAAGAAGATGAACTAACACTTACAAGGCTATAATCTTTAGAATAATTAAAAAAAAAATAGCAAATATATACAATGAACGCAGATGAAAATATCATACAAAAGAAAATGAAATTAAGTTTAATTAGCATTGGTAAACGATCGATATATATATATTTCAGAAACTGACAAAACATAGAAATATTGGAAACAGCTGTGTTTAATCACGAGGAAGATGTTGCAATCTATACTGTGAAAGCAGCTACGGATCCAAGGGCAGTCAATCGAGTGGTGATATGCAGGCCTCCTGACAACATTGTATCACAGTTGGGTTTGATTTCTTCTTGGGAGGAAAAGACTGGACGACTTCTAAACAAGATTCATGTTTCCGAAGAACAAATCATCAACTTCTCTCAGAGTAAGTTTCCTCACTTAGTAATTCCTATTTTTTGTTGCAAAAAAAATATAAAAAAATTCCTCCCTCAAATCTTGGAAACATATCGGACATATTTTACTTTCAGTTCCTAGGCCACGTACAATTAGGGGACCAAGGTATAATTTTAGGAAATTTACATGTAAATATTTCTACAATGTGTATTTAAAAAAAAAAAGTGTGAGCTGCACATCACAATTTAATACTGGCGATACTGCATCTTCACTTTCATGTTGGTAGTTGAGGGTTCGAATTTTACTGCATGTATTTTATAACATATGTAGAGTCTTTTCTCGTCTCCAATTGGGGGTTGGAATAACAGTACGTGGCTACATTGTTTTGGTCATTTGCAATTATTGAAACGATTGGACAGGTTTTATAGAAGAAATATCTTGAAAAAACATATCTGTGGCCAAAAATTGTCTTGGTATATATGTTACTTTGATTTTTATCAAAATAAATCGACTGTTTTGGCTTTATATGATTTTTTTTTATGGACGCAGCCCTACTGCACCCAGAGAACGTGCGTGCGGCTATTTTACACAACATATTCATCAAGGGAGATCAGATGAGCTTTGAATTATCAGGAGAGGATTTGGAGGCCTCCCAGTTATATTCTGAATACAATTACAGTTCGGTTGATAGAGTCCTGGACACTTGCTTGGTTAACCCAGCTGAGGTCAAATTGACAACATTTTAATGCTCTCAATTTCCAATAGTAAAATGTGAATGTGTCTAATGCATATTGATATTAAGGTTTTTATGTTACTGTTTTAGGCTGAATAATCTTCATTAGAATTTTGTGTTGGAGTCAATAAAAATGTCATCCTTTTGGGGTGTCTGTATTTCTCAAGAGATTTTCGTTTTTAAAATTTAACTGTGCAAATAGGCTATTATGGATGTTGAGTGATATTCACAGTTGTTATTTCGTTTGTAAAACTCCATTCCTACAAAAATTTATATCCTTGAACTCACATATTCCTCCAGAGGGACATGTCGCTCTTATTGGGAGGCTTAAAATGGATTTATATATATTTTTAGGGTCAAATCCATAAATAACCATAAAATTAGGGTAGTGTCTATATTTATCACTTTCCACTGGTTTAATTATTTTTAACAAACAAACAACCTTTTGCCTTTTGGACGGAACTGTACGTTATGAATTTTAATAAAAAATACTCTTTATTTATTTATTTTATAATATATTTAAGGTCGTATACCTAAAAAAAAAAAAGGGTCCGTGTAGACCTCCAATGGAGGGCACAAAAAAAAAGTTAGGGAGACCTTCATTGAAGGGAAATTATTATTTTGGTCCCTATATTTTGATCGATAATGACGTTTTTAACTGTCTTTCTATTTTTCACTGGGTGAACCCTATGTTTTAAAAAACACATCAATTTAGTCCTTTAATCGGTCAATCGTTAGTCAAACTTAACAATTTTAAGGGTATTTTAGTCTTTAACCATATAACATGCCACGTGTAAAAAAATAATAGGGAAATTATCATTTTGGTTCCTATGTTTTGGCCGACAATAACGTTTTTAACTGTCTTTCCATTTTTCACTGGGTGATCCCTATGTTTTTTAAAAAAACATCAATTTAGTCCCTTAATTGGTCAATCGTTAGTCAAACTTAACAATTTTAAAGATATTTTTATCTTTAACCATATAAAATGTCACGTGTCATATATATAACACAAAATAATGTTTTAAATTAATTTAAATATTTAATTAAAAATAGTTTTATTTTTATTTTTTAAAACAATATAATTTTAAAATCAACAATCAATATGGATCAAAACCTAAAAATTAAAATGAATCAGAATCCCCACCATTACACCAGTTACACAAAATTCACAAACAACCTATTACACTAACTAGTAACCCAGAAAAAAAAATCATTGTCACCATCCCTACAAACCTAGGTTTGTGGTGGTGGTTGCCTGACTGGTTTGGAATTTGGGTTTTAATGGAGGCTTCAAGAGATCTGTAATCAAGAATTATAAATGTTTATTGAACAATTACTCCCATAATTAAAAAGAGATATTCCTTTTTTTATTATTATTTATGAATAATATGTAATTTTAACCTCTATTTGTTGATGATGATTAAAGAAGAAAATGGAGATATAAAATTTTCTTTAATTGATGATGACGATTATTTTGTTGTTTCATCAATAATGGAGATTTATCTCTCAGATATTTATTTTTAACATCAACAATTTTGTTGTTGTTTGAGTTTGGCTTTGATGATATGGGTTTGTGTTCATGATATCCATTATTGGAGATAATATAATGGTGAAGATCCATTTAAGATTTTTATTATTATTATTTCCATCTAATATTATTTTTCTATTTTTGTTTTTCTCCTTTTTCATTTTTTGTTTTATTTTCTTTTATTTTCTTTTTAAAAGAAAATAAATGACTAAGGTTAAATAGTCATTCACCCTTTTCTATTTGGGTTGACTGTTAAAAAACTGGTTAGATGGACTAAATTGATGTGTTTTTGAAAACATAGGGACAACCCAGTAAAAAATGGAAAGACAGTTAAAAATGTCACTGTTGGCCAAAATATAGGGATCAAAATGATAATTTCCTTATTTGTTTTTAAAAAAAATAAATGACTAAGGTTAAAATAGTCATTCACCATTTTCTGTTAGGGTTGACCGTTAAAAAACTGGTCAGAGGGACTAAATTGATGTATTTTTGAAAATATAGGGACCACCCAATGAAAAATGTAAAGACAATTAAAAATGTCAGTGTCGGCCAAAATATAGGGACCAAAATGATAATTTCCCTTCATTGAAAGAGGAAGAAGGAAAAACAAAAAGTAAGCTGGCGTTTGGATTAAACGCACAAGATTTTTTTTGGGATTAATCATGCTAGAATTTTATTTTATTTTTTTTGGAGATTATACACGCTAATCCCAATTATTATTTTTTTTGAGTTTTTTAGCTTGTTTAATAACAGAAAAAAAGAAGTTTAGTGTTTAATCTAAACAAGCCATAAAGTGTTCAACAAAAAAATAAATAAGTTTACAAATCATCAATTTCTCTCAGAGTAAGTTTCCTCACTTAGTAATTCTTATTTTTTGTTTCAAAAAAAATAAAACAAAATTCCTCCCTTAAATCTTGTGATTTTTATGTCAGATTTTCTTTTAATATATCAGACAGATTTTACTTTGAGATCCTAGTGTTAGAAGGTTTAAATACTATTGTTGGATCATTTCTTATCGGCTTAAGCTTTTGGGTCTGTTGGTTATTGATATGGTAGACTTGATTGTCCTAGCCAACTCCCCTATGTGACTGCATTTGTATTTGTTTTCAGCTTAGGCCACTTGCCAAGCCATATGATCGTACATAGGGGGGGGGGGGGGGGGTGGACCCTTTTCTATTGGCTTACCCTTTTAGGTCTGTTGGTTACTGACACATAAGACTACATACAATTAGGGGACCAAGGTAAAAATTTATGATTTTTTTATACCATGTGTTAAAAACGTCAAGTTGCACGCCTGCACATCACCCCTAAGCATAGACTGTAGTGCATATCTTCCCTTTCACGTTGGTAGTTAAGGGTTTCGAGTTTTATTATACTTATTTTACATGCATATGTAGACAGTGTATATATCCCGTTATAGAGTGCGCATGCAGTGTTTAATCTCCTTTTATAAGAGTGTACATACAGTCAACGGGTTAAAAAAATATGAGCAAAGGGAGGGTGGTTGCGTGGTCTCCAATTGGGGTTGGAATAACAATGGCCACATGTTATTGGTCATTTGCAAATATTGAAACTGTTGGTCAGGTTTTACAGATGAAATTAATATCTTGAAATAACATATTTGGCTAAAAATTGTATTGGTACTATATATGTTATTCAGTTTGATTTAGATCAAAATAAATCTGTTGGAAATCTAAACCAAATTGACTTGAAATGACAACAAACGACAGATTAATTCTTGAAGGATAACTGATACCGTTATATTGAAATAATGTGTCTTGAATATGTAATGGTTGCTTTAATGTTTGTTCATTTAAGTTTTAAGTTGTTAGAGGATTAATGTTGTTCATTAAGTTGAAGTTTCCAAAGTACTCTTGTAAAGGCTATATATAAAGCCATGTTGTTTGCATGAAAAATATAATACAATAAACTTTCTTCTACAATTGTTTCTTTGTTCATTACTTTCTCTTAAAATATCCGATCCAAAGTTCACAATTGGAAGAAAATATGGCAAGCAGAAATATTGCCACTCTGTTCCCTCATACCTTCAACGGAGGAGATTATGAGTATTGGAGCAGCAGATTTAAAGTCTGGCTTAAAGCATTCGACTTATGGAAAATAGTAGATAAAGGGTTCATTGAGTCTAAAAATGAAGGTGCATTAAGTCATGCGGAAAAGAAAGTTTTGGAAGAAAATCGAAAGAAGGATACAAATGCTCGTAACCAAATTAATCTAGCAATAGAAAAATTGGTGTATGAAAGAATCTGTAAAGCAAAAACTTTGAAGCAGGCTTGGTAGATCCTAGAAAAAGCCTACAAAGGTGATGAACAAGTAAGAAACGTTTGGCTTCAAACTTTGAGATCGGAGTTTGAAAAACTGGAGATGAAGCAGAATGAAAGTGTTGCCTTTTATTTTACAAAAATAACTGCTGTTGTGAATCAAATGTCCTCGAATGGAGAAGTTTTGGATGATCTTAGGGCTGTTCAAAAGGATCTTCATTCTTTACCAGAAAAATGTTTTATTCTTGTTACAGTTCTTGAACAAACAAAAGATCGCAAGAGCTTGACTTTGGAAGATTTGCAGGGAACCTTGAAAGCCCACAAGGTGAAGATTAACTTGTTGTTTCCTCCACCTCCTCAACTTGGCAAAGCTCTCAAATCCCACGTTATGATTACATGAGGCCGTGGTTCATTCAATCATGACAGAGGTAGAAATTTTTGAGGACGTGGTGGTTCTAGTTCTCGTGGAAGAGATAGAAATTATCAAAGTAATGATAGTTATCAAAATGATAACAATGAAAATCAAAATTCCAGGTTCCAACTAAGAGGAAGAGGTCGTGATTATCAAAGAGGCCGATGACGAGGTTATATTGAGTGCAACTATTGTCACAAACCTGGACATAGAGATACAGATTGCTGGCATAAACCAGGAGATGACAAGAAAAATAAGGCAGGCCTTATCCATCAAAACCAGAATGAAGAAACATTGTTGCTAGTATCTCATGGCAAAAAGAATGATGAAGTGTGGTACCTTGACAATGGTGCTAGGAAGCATAAGACCAGTAACAAAAATCTATATTATATTTTGTTTAACGTTGGTAGTAAATATATCTCAAACAATTCTGAAAAATATTTCAGAGATCAAGGCATAAGGCATGAGTTGACAGTTCGCTTTACACAACAAAATGGTGTAAGTGAAAGAAAAAATAGAACTCTAGTTGAAATGATGATATGCATGCTTAAAAGAAAGAATTTACCAAATGAATTTCGGGCATAGGCTGTTTCTTGTACTGGTTATCTAATTAATCAATCACTAACAAAATGCTTGAAAGATTGCACACCACATGAGACCTGGTACGGAAGAAAGCCTGCTATTCAACATCTGAAGGTGTTTGGTAGTGCTGCTTATTCACTCATTCTGAAGGCAAAAAGGAACAAGTTTGATGACAAGGCAGGAAAATACATCTTTGTTGGATACAGCGAGAGAAACAAGGCTTACAAGCTGTATAATCCAAAGACTTAAAAAAATTGTGATTAGCCAAGATGTCCGAATTGATGAAAACTCAAGTTTTAAAGATAAGAATGAAAAAGCCAGTGAATTGTAAATTTTTCCAAATAAAGAAAATGTTTTAGATGAAGAAAGTCCTCATACTTCACCTAGTTTTTCATCAAATGAAGAATCTTCTCCAAGTCCTCCTCAGAGAAAAATGAGAAGTGTGTAATAACTCATTGATTCCACCAAACCAAATGAACGTGATGATTCCGTATTTTTTGATCCAATTTCCTTTGATGTTGCAAATAAAGAAGAAGTACGGAAAAATGCCATGAAAGAGGAGATAACAACCATTGAGAAAAATGGAACATGGGAGCTCACCTATCTTCCTCCACACGCTAAAAACCCCATTGGAGTTAAATAGGTATACAAGACAAAGAAGAATGTGGATGAATCCATTAACAAGCATAAAATAAAACTTGTAGCTAAGGGATACAAGCAAAAGAAGGGAGAAGATTTTATAGAAGTGTTTGCTCCTGTATCAAGGCTCGATACAATTCGTTTGTTAATTTATCTTGCAGCTCAAAATAGTTGAAAGATTTTCCAAATGGATGTGAAATCAGTCTTCCTAAATGGTGTCCTTATTGAAGTAGTCTATCTTGAACAACGAAGAAGAAAATAAAGTCTACAAGTTGAAAAAGGCGTTATACAAGCTGAAACAATCACCAAGAGCTTGGTACCGCCGTATCAATTCTTACTTCAGGATGAATGATTTCCAGAAATGTCCATTTGAGCATACTCTCTAAACCAAAATCAATCCATATGGAAGCTTCATGGTTGTAAGTCTTTATGTTAATGATCATATTTTTTATTGGAAATGATTTAGAACTGTTGAAATATTTTAAGCTCTTCATGAAGAAAGAAGTTGAAATGATTAATTTGGGTGAATTGCATCATTTTCTCGGTATTGAAGTTCTTCAGTCAATGAATGGAATTTTTATCACTCAAGAGAGCTATGCAAAAGATATTTTGAAGAAATTCAAAACGGAGAATGCAAATCATGTTTCAACTGCTTGCATTACAGGTTTGAAATTAAGCAAAATTGGTGAAGGAAAACTGCTTAACTCAACTATGTTTCGAAGTTTGGTCAGAAATTTGATGCATTTGATAGCTGCAAGGCCCGATATTATGTATGCTATAAGTTTCATAAACAGATTCATGGAGAAACCTTTTTCTAATCACTGGGAGGCAGCAAAAAGAATCTTGAGATAAGTGAAAGGAACTCTTGATTATGATATTTTCTATCAAGCAAATGTGCAAGTCAACCTTGTTAGCTATACTGATAGTGACTTATCAGGAAGTGTTGATGATATCAAAAGCACTTCGGGCTATGTTTTTGATCTCGGAAGTGGAATAATAACATGGTGTTCAAAGAAGCAACCTATTGTTGCACTTTCGACCACATAAGCCGAGTACATTGCTGCTTTTTTTGTAGGATGTCATCTACTTTGGTTACGTGGAATTTTGGAGAACCTTAATCATGTCCAAATTAGTCCAACAACCTTGTTTTGTGACAACAGTTCAACTATATCAGTTTCGAAGGATCCGGTTCTTCATGGAAGAATAAAACATATTCAGCTATGTTATAGGGATTTTTTGGTAGGATGACATGTCAGCAAAGATGGCGTATGATATGGAATATATTGGAAACCATGTCATCAAAAATGAAAACAGTCTCTAGTAACTGGCAAGCGGTCGGATGAACTGAGCGGGCAAAATATATCTGATCAGGTATAGTAAACCGATCGGGTAAAATAAATGCGGTCGGGAAAGTCAATCGGTCAACATTTGCCCAAGTCAAAGTCGATGTTACTGGACGGGGTGGTCAAACTAAACCGATCGGCCTAGATAGGTCTAAACCCGATTGGGGAATGAGAACCCGGTCAGGTTGGGAAACGGTCGGCCAAGATATGCAAAGTCATGATAGTAACCCAAGTTCAACTACAACTCAAATACGAAGAAGAATAATCTTACATGAGCAAGGAATCTCAAACCACATTCCAACAAGGAAATATTACTATTTCCTTCTACATATTAGAGAGTCCAGATCAAGCAATAACTCGGTTCTTCTAGAAGATCACGCACCAATAAGGAAATAAGTCCTAAATGGACTACTCAACTAGAATCATATGAAGAATCTAATTCAATACACAAGATCTCCGAAATAGGAAAGAAGTTAAATACGACTTCATCAAGTAACAAGTCCTAATTAAACACCACAACCTTTCCTTACTTGTACAACAAGGATTAGGGTTCTTTGCACATATAAATAGACCTATAATCTCATTGTGTAAAAGGGTTTCAATCTCATCCACCTATGAAAAGATCTAGATATCGAGGGATCTTAAGTTCAATCGATCAATCTATCTATCTAATTATGTATACGAAAAAATCATATCAAAGGTAAGAGAGAAGGAGAGATTGAGTGTGTACTCATTCTATGCATAGTGGATATTTCTTCTCACCGTCGCCGGCAACCATGGATGTTTTCCCGTCTTGGGGTTTTACCATGTAAAACATGTGTTATACATGGGTTTCTTTTATTTCCTACTTTTCTACATTATCGTTCACAAATATGAGCAAATCATATCACGTCCACGTGGAGAAAAGGTTTTGATTATTCTGTTGGGGTTTATGCCTTAAAGATGTAATTTGTAAATGGATTTATGAAATAAATAAAAGGAAAAGTTCAATTCATTCGTGTTATGTTGTTTATTTTATAACTTGTGCATATATTTAACATCCAAGTTTGCCGGATGTAATCTCGAACTGTGTATATGAGTGTCATATACAGATGGATACAGTAAGAGACGTGCAATCTAAAGAGTCCATATATAGCAAATAAAGCTCGGTACTTTATTTGTGGTTAATCTATAGCTGCGGTCCATTCCATAATGTACGATGATTCTATCCTGAATCATTCATATGAGATATGGTATTGAAGTCACCTTGTATGATGTGATCATATAGGACTGGGCCATGATCTATATGAATCTCTCACTAAGATCCGTTTACCGATGAGGTTCATATATATCAATTAATGATGGCTATATATAGGTGATCTTAATCCTGAGTGTCTTATCGACTCCTTCAGGTTAAATCGTAGTCTTTGATATACCATGGGTGAGGTCAGATGCATTTTATGATCAATATATTCCGTATGTTGGGATTGCGGTTTGGCTTGTGGCTGGGAAGGTTTGTATACAATAGTGGAATCCACTCTTTCTTGTAAGAAGTAGATGGTAGTTCCCTTAAGGGTTGATTCGGGGCTTGGACAATATGAGTGCTCTCCTAATTCCGTAAGGAAATAGGATTTATTGTCCATTAAAGAATCAACGGTACTTAAAGGATATATGTAATTAGAGGGGTATAACGGACATTATGACCCAGCTCTAATTATGAACTATTGTAGAGGATCACACCATGTGTAATAGCTATATCGATGGACACCGAGTTGTATCGGTCTGTGTAAAAGCGTCTACAGTTGAGAGTGCAACTTCGGGTTTTTAGTGGAATAACACCGGAGTTAATAATCAAGGAATATTAATTAAAGAGTTTAATTAATGATTCCGATGATTATTGGAGCTCAAAATACTGTGGGTCCATTAGGTCCCCTTGCTAGCCCGATCGATTTAGGTAACAAGGGTCACGGTTAATTAATTGGATTGTCCAATTAATTGTGTTATAAAAGTGACACATGTTTATTCAGGAATTAATTGAATAATGAGATTATTTAATTAATAAATTTTAATAGTTAAATTAATTAAATAATTAGATTATTTAATTATACTGATAATTATGAATTATTAATTAACTATTAATTGGAGGGTGTTAGTTGATATATGGATTTAGGTGAAGATAACATAATAGGATTATTTAATTTTAGCTAAATCGTTTATCTAAGTATTTGAATTTAAGTTTAAATTTAAAATACTTATTATCACTTTTAATATATTAGATATATTTGAAAAGGATAACTAAAAGATATATATCAATTATGACACAAGAGATTGCATTGGATATAAATTGGTGTATGCACATATATAAGTGTTTGTATATGATACAAACAAGGATATTTATATGTTTTATATATTATTAATATATAGATATATAAATGCAAGTTGAAGTCATGAGATATAGAAATATGTGCAGGTGTGATATATATATTTTTTGTGTAAAGTCGCTGAAGCATCTTTTAAAAAAAAATAAAAAATTTGGTTTTGACTTTGAAAAGCCACAACCACGACATCAGTTGATTAAAAAGAAAAAAAAATAGTGGTGCAGTGTACACCGTTAAAACGAATATATATATATATATATCATAACTAGAATTGTTCTAGTTGGTTTTCTCTTGAGAAGAAAGAGTTTCTTCAAATATTTTCTCCACATCCTCCATTCAAGTTCCTGAGATCATGACGCGCCCACAAGCAGTTACCAATCCCGGGAGATAGCGAGGAAGATCGAGTGGTTCAGACAGGAGCATAAAGTAAAGTGAAGGAGCCTCCAAACGTTGGTATGTTTTTCTTATCTTTATATCTATTTCAATTTCCTGTGTTTACATATTGTATGTATTAGTTTCGAAAAATAATTACGATCCAAAGTTCACTGGTCCCAGATACAGATTATGATATGTATTAAATATTTTAAAATCTAGTTCCGTTGCGTAACCAGTGAACGAGGTTCCAACATATTCAACCCTTGACTAGTTAAAGCTTCGATCTACTTACGTATTAATGTTGGGTGGTTGACTTTTCAATGATCCAAAAATCACCATCAACAACTGGCGTTAGAATGAAGGGGCACTAGAACTCAACTTCGAGGAACCCTCATGAATAGACTACAAAAAGAATTTCGATGTGGATCCTACATCTGAAACACCTCAGCAAACGATGTTTGGAAACACTAGGGGTTGGATCATAAGCAGTGCCCACAATAGAAGACACGGTCGTGACAAAATTCAGAGGTAGGATATTAAAAGAGAAGTTTTCATAAAGCTTCAAGGTGCCCATAATCTGTCTGAGGAGTTGCTTTCCCATTCCGACAACTTACAATACAAAAATCATTGTAAGTTGTAGAACTTCTGACCTTCAGATGCTATTGTGAGTATAACTCTCTCTACAAAACTTGGAATTAAAAACCATAAAAACCACCAAAAACTAGACCTCCAGACCTTTCCAATAATATATGATTCGTAGCCTAGTTCAATCCGAGCAATTTTGGTGGCTCCCACAATATTGAAGAAAACATATCACTGACAAATTTCTGATCTGACCAGTAAACACTAAAATGGGTATATCTCGCTCTATAGAAATCAAAATCACAAACAGCAAAAACCTTTGCAAACTAGACACCCACATCTTTTCGGAAATATATGGTTCACAATCTGGATCAACTTGTGGAAGATTTTATGGCTCCCTAAGAATTAAAGAAAGTGATTCACAAAGATTTTCTATATCGACCACCAGATGCTAAAATAGAGATAACTCCCTCCAGAAAGCATGAAATCATGAGCCGTAAATTTGATGTAAACTAGACACATAGAGATTTTCAAGGATGTGTGATTCATAATGTGATTCATCTCGAGGAATATTCGACGTTCTTCAAAACATTGTTGTTCAGCGTAAATAGGGGTCTGAGGACAAGTTTACCTTTACAGGTGTCAGAAACCGAGCCCATCTTGGTATAGAACACCCAACGTCAATTCTCAATTAAACCCACTCAGCTCTTCATCAATTCAACTATGAAGGATCCAAGATTAAAGTGACTAGACTCCAAGTTCGGCAAGTGGCCGAGGTAAGCCAATTTACACATAAGTTTGATTTTATGATTTCATTAATGATTACGCAAATAGAGAATATGTATTCATTTATAATGATTGAATATTTATTGTCCAACAAAAATTACTATGCACACGATATGCATTGCTTATTTAGCATATGTTTTGGGCAAACATTTAAATTGTATAAATATAGCGATAAAACTGATTCGATATAGTTAACAATGATCTGTTATGTATATATTGTTTGAAAAATAATTATAATCTTTCATAATATCTTTCGAATAAGTGTTATTTAATGAATTAATCAAGACTTCGACCTTGATAAGAAGCACTTCCGAAAGCATTTAATTACACTTTCAAAATCATCCGGACACGGAGGTACGTTTTCACTTATTTGTTATGTTATTTATTAACATCATATTGTATCTCAGTGGATAGTTTAGTAGAATGACATGGTATTTATTTATTTTTTAAAAATACCATAAATTTACTACTAATTTTTTGAGAAACAACACAATCTATGCGTGTTTCTCTCATATGCAATGCATAATATGCGTGCACAAATCTATGAACATGTAATGCATGCTTAATTGGTATGTCTGACAACCTTTATGGATCTTACACGCATGTTATCTATTATAAACTTATAGGTGTCGAATTTTAACACTAATCATTCTTAGTACCATGTATGAGTTAATCACTTCCAAATATTTGGTCTCACTAAGTACATGACTATTATTACTTGTGCGAACACTACTCATATGCTTGGTATAGAAAACAAGTTGAAAACACTAGCTCAGGTATCAAGTCTTGCCTTGGCGCACGGGAATCAAATTTCATCTCGATGCGCTTAAATGTTTCAAAAACAAGAGACCATATAACCTTGGTGACCCAATCAGGGATGAAAGAGTAGCATTGGCCTCACATTGCTAACAAGTACCTTCATCAATCCGGGTTGGATCTCTCCTATTAATATAATGATTGTCCTCTTTATCTAATATGCTGTGTGAATAAAAATCGTTTATAACTTACCATTATCTTTTATTACCTGAGCAAGTATATCTTATTATTTATTCTCTAGAACTTTAAATGGAGCCTGACAGATCTTAAAAAAAAGGTACCCGAGTAAGGGTCGCGCCATAAAAACGATCATTAAATATCTTTCTTTGACTAACAATTTGCTGAGAATTTTTATAGTGAAAGGTTTATCAAATTTGACTCGGATAAGGTTGCTTTCTAAAAGCATCTTGATCAGAAAGGTTGGAAAAACTCTAAACCGTAACCGCGTCAGTCAATTACCAGATGATGCCACATTATCGGCTGTCAAAGATATAACCTATTCGGCCAAAGTTCTGATCGGAGAAAGATTCATGTCGGCCAAAGATAGAACCTGTCTGGCCAAAGATTCTGGTTGACCGTTATTATGGTTTACCAAAGATAGAATCTAGTCAATCAGAGTTCTTGATAAGCTAAAGCTAAAATCCAGTCGGTTAAAGAGCATCTGATTGACTAAAGTTTCTTATCGGCCAATGATGAAATCTGATCCGTCAAAGATTCTGGAGTTCATTTCATTTTGAATTTTAGAACAAAGAATTTTAAAATTGTCAAAAGTTTAAGATTTTTCTCTAAGGAAATAAGTCCATGTGTACATAGAGAAGTCATCTACACACACAAAAATGTATCTTTTTCCACCTAAACTCTTGGTTTGCATAGGACCCATAAGATCCATGTGGAGAAGCTCTTTAGGTTCTTTGGTGGATAAATACTTGCTCTTTTTGTGCATACTTTTGGTTTGCTTCCCTTGTTGGCAAGGTCCACAAACACCATTTACCTTTTTCCCAAGCTTGGGAAGGCCTCACACAACATTGAACTTATCTAAGATTCTTAAATCCCTATAGTTCATGTGACCAAGTATTTTGTGCCACAACCCAATTTGTTCATCCTTGGACACATTGCAAGACACACCTCTAGCCTCAAGACAATAACAATTGTCACTAGATCTAATACCTTTTAACAAGGTTTGTCCATTAAGCAATAGGATAGAACAATCATCTTTCCTAAACAAGACGGAAAGTCCTTCATCACTAAGATGTGAAATGCTTATCAAATTGGCTTTTAAACCATCAACATACAAAGCATTGGACAATGAGGGTAATCCGAGAATGGAAATGGTTCCCTTTCCTTTAACCTTCTTTTTGGATCTATCACCAAAGGTGACATTTTCTCCCTCCTCCATCACAAGAGTCTCAAAGAAACTCTTATTTCCAGTCATGTGCCTAGAGCACCCACTATCCAAATACCAAAAATCACAAGAATGAACTTTCAAGGCAATTTGTACAACATGACAAAAGTGTTCATCTTTTCTAATCCACCTAGGTGCAATATTTTCCTTCCTAGTGGTCAATGGTACATTGGCTCTAAGTGTCCTAGGATCATGCAAAGTTGTTTCATTTTTCCTAGTGACATGCATCATGGCTCTAGCCTTTTTCTTCTCTATCATGCTTTCAATTCTATAAAATTTGATATATCTAAAGCAATTTGGTCTAATATGACCATCAATACCACAAAAATGACATATGGGAATAAAATTAGGAATAATACCATATCCTTGAGGATACATTGGAGCCTTCCCATGTCTATTTGGTTGTCTTGATTGTTGTTGAGGAGCTTTCCTTCTTTGTTGTTGAGCAAGACTTTATTGCTTCCTTGGTTAAGCTTCCATGATAGGTATCTTCTCTTTATGAGCTTTCGGTTGAGGTAAGTTAACTTGAGGATCCTTTGTAGGATAGATTTGAGGTAGGCTTCTTGGTGCCACCTTCACTTAAACACTACTTGAACACTCTCCCAGATTAAGTTTCTTCCTAGGAGATTGATGAAAAGAGGACCCATTGAAGTTCATGCTTCTTACAAAAATGGTCTTGCTCGGAGTGGAGGACACCTTGTCATCTTTAAACCCAAGCCCCTTCTTATCACTTGGCCTCTTTCCAACATCTAGCATATGGTCAAGTTTTTTAGTGCTAGAGTTCATCTTGGCCAACAACTCTCTAGCATCTTCAAGATCTTTCTTTAACCCTTCTTCACTCCTCTTAGATCTCACCAATTCTCCATTTAGTTGGTCAACTTGAGTTGAGAGGTCTAGGTTTTCTTCTTTTAATCTCTTGATTTCATTCTTGTTCTTCATCCATGAACTCTCAAAATTTGCCATGTAGTCCTTGAGATCCATCCTATCCACACTTCCATTTGTGGATTGTGATTAAGATCCATCATCACTTGAGTAGTTTTCCTCTTGACTTTCATTCTCTTTTCACTAGCATCTTTGCTCCTAAGAGAGGATGTAAAAGCGATGAAGTTAGCCATGAGTTTTTCATCATCCGAAGACTCATCTCCTTCACTGGAGTTATCACTTTCACTCAATGTGGCAGCCATCACTTTTCCCTTTCTCTTGACCTTGTGATTTGCATATTCCGGGGTAAAGTGACCTATCCCACCACATTCATAGCATTGGACTTCTTTCTTCTCGGTCTTTTCTTGCCTAGGCTCAAAATTTTTGAAGGGAGTTTTTTTCTTCAAGTCTTGACCCTTGGATCCAAAACCTTTCTTCTCGGACTTGTAGAATTTCTTGAACTTCCTCATTAGTAAGGCCATTTCTTCATCCGAGTCATCACTTTCATCCTTCTCAACTTTGGAGGCTTTCAAAGCAATATCTTTTTTCTTTTTTGATGGTGTGGGGTTAGGACATTTCCTAGATTCATAAGCTAAAAGCCTCCCAATCACTTCACTTGGCTTCATGTCCTTGTAACCACTATTTTCTTCCAAAGCCGTCACCTTAGACTCAAATCTATCGAGTAGAGATTTCATAATCTTCTGCTTGATCTTCTTATCTGAATAATGATCACCAAGTTGATGACTTTGGTTCATAATGTCCATCAACCTCATTTCAAAGTCATTGAAGCACTCGTTTTCATCCATCTTGAGCAATTTGAATTGAGTTTGGAGAACTTGAAGCTTCGATTCTTTAACCACATTGGTTCCCTCATGTGCAACTTCTAGGATATCCCATGCCTCCTTAGCTATCCTAGTATTCTGAACCAATTTGTACTGGTTATCATCCATTGCACATAAGATGACATGCATTGCCTTCCTATTCCACTTTGATGCCTCAAACTCTTGTGCATTCCACTGCTCCTTTGGCTTGAGTACATCATCTCCTCCATATGTAGAAGTCATCATAGGTGGAGTGTAGCCATCTGCAACTGCCATCCATGCCCTATCATGAATTTGGCAAATATACGACTCCATCTTACCTTTCCAAGAGGCATAATTCAATCCGGTGAGAAGTGAAGGTCAAGTGCTAGAAGCTCCCTCGTTGCCTCCGTTTCCACTCGTTGGGTTTAATGAATGAATGATATGAATGCAAATGTATGAATGTTCAACACACACACACAATGAGCAAGGATCACCTACGTATGTCTAGGAACCTACTCTGATACCAAATGAAACAAATATTATGGTGTGTATAATATTAATCTAGAGGGAGTGTGAATAGATTTTAAACAAATTTACCCAATTTTCGTTAAAAGTCAAGATCACAAAAATGCCCCTAGCTAATTATAACAAAATCACAAGTGTAAAGATTGTAAAAATATTAAAGACACTTGAGATATATATGGAAACCCTCCAAATGGGAAAAACCACGGGCTGATAAGTGCACCACATTAGAACCTCGAATCCACCATTGGCAAGAGAATTACAACCTAATCCCGGTTTAAATTCACCACCACTACCTAATCCCGGTATAAGTGAACCTAGTCTATCTTGCTTGCGATTTAAGCTACCTACTCCCAGAAGCAACACAAGTCTTACTTCTCAATGAAGAGATAAAATGTCCTAAGTGAATATATGATGATATTCAATGAACAAATAAGGCTAGGAAACCCTATATGCTTATCTAGGATAATGAGAAGACAAATAATGCAATTCTAGATATCAAGAGATAAATGACATGTTCAAGAAGCTTAGCTAAACATAGATCAAACAATCCTATGAAGCTATCACAATACAACACTCAATCAAGTCATCACAACAATCTCTAATTTGTATCTAAAGATGTTCTAAGAGCATACAAATAATTAGAGAGAAGGTTTAGCAAGCAAAACATTTAACTTGTAAGAAGATAGTGAAGAACTTACCAAACAAGATGTGATGAAGCAACCCTATCCATTTATGCACTCTAAATGAACTTAGATGATGCAAGATGAAGTTTTTATACACATGGGAATGCTTTAAGTGATTAAAAATGAGTTCTTGGAAGTGTTTTTCCTTTGAAATGTGTTCTAAGGAAAATATGTGATGTTCTGAACTCTTACACGACCTTAAAGCACTGAGTTATATTTATATATAAGATCCAAATAAAGTGAGGTCATTTTGGAAAAAATTGTTCCAGCTTCCTCTGTGTGCATTGGTGACGTGCGCTGGTCGAGTAGCGCACCACCAGTGCACAACCTAATTTTACAATAGGCGCTGGACGAGTGGCGCATCCCAGTGGCACAACACATGCTTAAATCCTCTGGAATGTTTACACTGGTGAGGTTGCGCTAGTCGAGTAGCGCACGCCCATTTTTTTCCATTGTGCGAGGGTGCAACATCGCAACTCAGTAACGTAACACATGCGACGATCCACTGAAATGTTGCGCTGGTGAGGTGCGCTGGTCAAGTAGCGCACCACCAGCGCAAAGCCTATTTTCAACACTCAAACACAAAAAAAAAATAAGTTCAAGAGTGATGAAAAATGCATCCTATTCTAATGCCTAGCATGAAATAAAAATTTGATTACAAGATGCAAATAAATCAACAAGAGTCATTTAAATCAAAATGCACAAAAGAATAAACACACAACATATATGAATAAGAGTTATGCATGAATATGTGAGTGTGTGCAACTATCTCTTCAAAGCAAGTAAGCACAAGAATTTTACCTTCGGTGCTTCTCCTCTTGAGGTCTTGAGAACCTAAGTTACCCTTACATTATACCCCAAAAATATGATTTGTTCACGAAATAAGCCAATCAACAAATAAGGACTTTACAGTATTTGATATTCAATGCATTTAAAATAATGATTTTAAGTTGATACATGTGTTTACTGCCAGCTTGCAAAATTATAGATGTTTTAATGAAGATAAATGATTTATTAAAAATCCGAGAGTAAAGGTTATTTGATTATGAATTTATGTTGTAATTTTGAGATACGTTTGGAGGTAAATCTAGTGATGTTACTTTCAGAGATACATACCATAAATTTTTGTATAATGATATTTATGGATCTTTTGGGTTTTGGAAAACTTTGATGTCGATCGAAGGTGTTATGAGTTTACTTAAAATAGACAACTCATGTTGAGCCATGGAGATAATTGGGAGAAGTTACCAAAGTTATTTGAGGTTTGAGGTAAATTAATAAAATTTTGAGGACGAAATTTTTATAAGGAGTGGAGATTGTAATATCCCGAAAAAAATGGGACAACCCGTTCTCAGGTAGTTGGTCCCAATTATTATGAATTTAGGCTCAACTTAATCAATTTGTAACACCCCTCAATCCGGGACCCAACGGATTGGAATGCTACGTGATCCAGACCTTTCAAAAACCTTAATTTACAATAGTCACAACTTATATCATCAATAATGTATCCACAAATTACAACATATATATATCTGATACCATTCATTTCACTAAAATCTCTATAGTCTAACTTAATTACAATATTAACTAATACCGGACACTTATAATACATACACACATATTCATCATAGGAGATCAAATAAGCTTTGAATTATCATGAGAGGATATGGAGGCCTCCCAATTATATTCTGAATACAATTACTGTTCGGTTGACGGAGTCCTTGATAGTTGCTTGGTTAATCCATCTGAGGTCAAATTTACAGCATTTTAAATGTCCTTAATTTACACAATTGGTAAGATGTGAATGTGTCTAGTTTAGTGTCTACCATATTGATGTTAAGGCTTCTATATTTCTGTTTTAGGCTGAATAATAATCTTCATTAGAATTTTGTCTGGAGTCAATAAAAATGTTTTTCTTTTAGGGTGTCTATATTCTCAAGATATTTTCATTTTAAATAATTATGTGCAAATAGGCAAGTATGAATGTTGAGTGATACTCTAGTTTTATTTCATTTGTAAAAGTCCATTCGTACAAGAATTTCTATCCTTGAGCTCAAAAGTTCAGTCGGAGAGACTTTTTTCTCTTATAAGGAGGCATAGATTTATTTATCTATATTTTTACTTAAATTAAGACTCTAATATATAATAATCTATTTACTCTAATTCAAACGTTAATAGAATAATGTCGTCTTATATTTATAACTGAATTTTGTGCCATGACAATTCGAATTTAAGATATTGTCAATCTAAATGAGCGTCATTTACCACTGAATCATATTGGACAGTATTATATATATTTATATAGTAGAAATTGTGAGACATGTCATCTTTTTTATTGTCTTTTGTGATGATGTCACCAGTTTAATAACTTAAGTTTAAAAGGCACCTATTATGATGAACTACCGAAGTTGCTCATAAAATTTAATTTGTAAAAGGCAATTTTAAGAACTCCTCTGTATCTCCCCAAAAAGGTTTTTTGAAAACTTGTATCTCCTTCCAAAAAGTTGTCTCGTTCCAGAATCTGCACAAGAAGGTAACTAATATTTATGATCTTGTGTATTATCTTTTCTGTTTTCATGCATTTTCGATTTTTCGCATGCGTTTCTATGTTGTAAGAACATGTATAAACATTTAATAGATCCGAGTATTTTTCATGTGTGACCGAGAATATTTAAAGAAGAATCGAGCATATTTGTTATTGGACCAAGGTTTTATATATTTTGAAAAAAGCTCGATTATGTGGAAAAAATGCTCGATAATTTGAAGAATATTTTTGATCCATTGAAAAAGTTCTCGATCCCTTGAAAAAGGTCTCGATCCATTTGGAAAAAGATCGATCTTTTACAATAAGTTCTTGATCCGTTTCCAAAAAGCTCGATTCCTTTGATAATGTTCTCGATCCCCTACACTTAATAAATATTTTTAATTCTTAATAATTGTAAACTTAATTTAATTTTTTAATTTGTTAATAATGGTTTGTGATGATGATTTTCACAGGACAATGGATCGGGTGAGAATAGTCATATCTTACACGGTCGATGGGAGCAATTACTTGATGGAAGTCAGAGGTTTTTTGATCCGATAACCAAGGAATGTATGTGTCAAAGAATATGACTTACGAAGAGCTGGTGTCGATCGTGCAAACCGCAGTGAAGTACAATGTGAACAAATTCATTGCTGATCTACAATCTATATCAATCATTCCTGGGACAGCATGTCGTACATTTATAAGAAACGACGATGATGTTTTGTTTATGCTAGGGGAAGATAGGGTGATCTCTCAAGTATGTGTTATTCTAATTGAGAGGGCCACAACAAATGTGATAGCTGATACCCCTGCTCGTGGAAACACCCAACAATTTTGATCGTCAGGCAGAAGCAACCAATTGTTCACAGAAAGAAGTGGGAACGAACAACATCAAAACATGTGTGGTGTCCCACCGAAAGTAGCCGACAATGGTTATATAGTTGGACCCCAATTGGACGAGTTCTTTGGTTGTCAAATTGAAATGAATACTGGGTAGTACAACCACTAATACAATGAGATGTACAATGACATGAATAATGAGCAAAAAAATGAACCAAATTTTGGGCCAATTCATGAAGTGGCTAATGAGGCAAATTTACACACGGTAAATAATGTTGCGAACAGTGAGGAAGAGGAAGATGAAGAACCTATCCAAACTGAAAGACATGCAAGACGTGTACACATATGTAGTTCTAGTGTAGTAGGTATAGCTGGGACCTCTGAGGTCCGGCCAAATATAACTGAAGCTGATTCTGACAATGCCATAACGTGGGTAATTCCAGGAGCAGAATCGTACTCTTCTGGTATAGGTTGAAGCAAGAACTTGGTAGAAGATGAACCTATAAGTATGATATATAAAGGGCAATTTTTTCCTAGTAAAAATGATTTAAAGAGATTGGTTGGGCATTCTGCAATGCGGCACAACTTCGAGTGGAAGGTAAAAAGGTCGAACAAGACAACGTTACATCTGGTTTGTTTGACGGACAACTGTATGTGGAAGTTAAGAGCGGTGATGAGAGATGAAATGACATACTTCCAAGTAATAAGTTTTGTCATGGAAACACACTTGTCCGTTAGAGGAGATTCACCGTCGACATCGACAAGCTAGTGCAATCATAATTGGAGAAGTGGCTCCACCTAGATTGCAACAACAAGATGGTCGACTAATGCGTCCAAAGGATATAATCGTCGACATGAAAACAATATATGGCATTCAAATCATGTGCAATAAGGCATATCAAGCTCTCGATTATGCGTTGTCACTGACCTATGGAACGCATGAGGAAATCTTTCAACTACTGCCATCATTCGGTTACGTGTTGGAAGAAAAAAATCCAGGAACAATCACTGACTTACAGTGCGACGAAGATGGTAAATTCCTCTACTTTTTCATGTCGTTGGGTGCCTCACTTAGAGGATTTCGGAGGTGTCTGTTTCCAGTTATTGCCGTTGATGATACCAATTTAAAGGTAATATTCGGGGGTACAATGTTTGTTGCAACTGTACAAGATGGGAATGAACAGATTTATCTCATTGCTTTTGGGTTCGGTGACTCAGAAAATAACCTATCATGAGAGTGGCTTTTGGATTGCTTGAGAGGTGCCCTTGGCCATATAGATGATTTGGTATTCATTTTTGATCGACATGCAAGCATTGAAGCAGGGATTTCTAAAGTGTTTTTTTATGCCACCCATACCATATGTTGTTGGGACTTTTCTGAAAATATTAAAAAGCGATATCACAGAAAGGATGTTGCCGTAATAATGGACAAAGCAGCCCGAGCGTACACCGAGTAGGAATATAACCGGCACATGGAAGAGTTACGAAACTTACACCTGAATGTATATGATTATGTAATTGATGTCGGTCCACACAAGTGGTCCTGCGTACAGAAATATATTCTTAAAAAACTAGAATAAAGCTCAGTTCTATGAAATATATTCTCGATCCTTTGATAATATTATCGATCGTTTGAAAATAATCTAGATCGTTTGAAAAATATTCTTGATCTTTTGAAAATAATCTCGATCGTTTTAATATATTCTCGATCTTTTGAAAGTAATCTCGATCGTTTTAAAATTCTCGATCTTTTGAAAATAATCTCGATTGTATGAAAAATATTCTCGATCTTTTAAAAAATAATCTCGATCGTTTAAAAAATATTTTCTATCTTTTGAAAATAATCTCGATCGTTTGAAAAATATTCTCGATCTTTTAAAAATAATCTCGATCGTTTGAAAATATTCTCGATCTTTTGAAAATAATCTCGATCGTTTGAAAACATTCTCGATCTTTTGAAAAATAATCTTGATCGTTTGAAAAATATTCTCGATGTTTTGAAAATAATCTCGATCGTTTGAAAAATATTCTCAATCTTTGAAAATAATCTCGATCGTTTGAAAATATTCTCGATCTTTAGAAAAATATTCTCGATCGTTTGAAAAATATTCTCGATCTTTTGAAAATGATTTCGATCGTTTGAAAATATTCTCGATCGTTTGAAAAATATTCTCGATATTTTGAAAATAATCTCGATCGTTTGAAAAATATTCTCGATATGTTGAAAATAATCTCGATCGTTTGAAAAATATGCTCGATTATTTAAAAAATCTTCTCGATTCTTACTTAAAAATCTTCTCGATTGTTGTTATGAAAAACCTCGATTTTGCTAAAAAAATTCTCAATTTCAAAATTTCGCAAAATTAAAATTCATCGATACCCATAATTTCATCTTCCTCATCACATATTCAACCTAATTTCAAACCCTAACCTAAACCACAACCATTCTCAGATCTCGTTTTCAACCCTAATCAATGAATTCAATCAACAAAACACAAGTCTAACATGCAATGACAAGTTATCAACTAAAAAATCCAGAAAAAAACGAACAAAAATTACCTTTGTAAATCACAACAAATCTGGTGTATTCTTGTTCACGTTCCGGTCACTTCGCCATTGATTCTATTGCAGTCGGTCTCTTTCTTACTCTTGTTTTTTTCACACTAACAAAACGATAACTTTCTATTTCAACAGTTCGGGGTATTTTTATCCGATCACACTAAATGATGCCTTTTAAACATACATTAGTAAAATTGTGATATTTGCACAACATCCCTCAAAATGGTGCGAATAATTTATCGACCCCTATATATATACTAGTAAAGCAATTTTCTCATACAAAAAGTTAAAAGTATGGTTTAAGAGCAATCACATACAATTTATATGCGGTAACGTTATATATATATACAATCACATACAACAGTAAGTGAAAAGTCCTTATTTGTTGATTGACTTATTTCTTGTGCTTACTTACTTTGAAGAGATAGTGGCACACACTCACATATTCTTGCATAACTCTTGATCTTATATGTTGAGTGTTTTCTTGTGTGCATTTTAGTTTAAATTACTATTGTTGACCTATTTGCATCTTGCTATGAAAGTTTTATATCATGATAGGCATTAAAATAGGATGCATTTTCATCACTCTTGTACTTGTTGCTTGTATGGTTGTTTGAGTGTTGAAATATGAATTGTGCTGGTGATGCGCTACTCGACCAGCGCACCTCACCAGCGCAACATTCACAGTGGACTGTCGCTAGTGTTGCACCACTGGGTTGCACTGCTGTACCCGTACAAAGATGCAAAAAGTGGGCGTGCACTGGTGGTGCGCTACTCGACTAGCGTAGCCCTACCAGCCCAAACATTCCAGTGGTTTTACGCTTGTGTTGCGCCATTGAAGTGCGCCACTCGACCAACGCCTATTGAAATTTTTAGGTAGTGCGTTGGTTGTGCGCTACTCGACCAGCGCACCTCACTAGTGCACAATAAAGAAGCTGGAACGTTTTTTTTTAAAAAGACATCACTTTGTTTGGATCTCATATATATATATATATATATATATATATATATATATATATATATATATATATATCTCATTGTCTTAAGGTCGTGTAAGAGTTCAAAATACCATATATTTTCCTTAGAACACATTTCAAAGGAAAAACACTTCCAAGAACTCATTTTTAATCACTCAAAGCATTCCCATGTGCATCAAATCTTCATCTTGCATCATCTAAGTTCATCTATAGTGCATCTATGGATAGGGTTGTTTCATCACATCTTGTTTGGTAAGCTCTTCACTATTTTCTTACAAGTTAAGTGTTTTTTCTTACCAAACCATCTCTTTAATTAATTGTATTCTCTTAGAATATTTCTAGATACAAATTAGAGATTGTTGTGATGACATGATTGAGTGTTATATTGTGATAGCTTCATATGATTGATTGATCTATGTTTAGCTATGCTATTTGAACATGTCATTTAGCACTTGATATCTAGGATTGCATTAATTGTCATCTCATTATCCTAGATAAGCATATAGGGTTTCCTAGCCTTGTTTGTTCATTGAATATCATCACATATTCACTTTGGACACTTTATCTCTTCATTGAGAAGTAAGACTTGTGTTGCTTCCGGGAGTAGGTAGCTTAAAGCACAAGCAAGATGAACTAGGTTCACTTATACCGGGATTAGGTAGTGGTGGTGGATTAAACCGGGATTAGGTTGTAATTCCTTGGCATTAGTGGATTCGAGGTTCTAGTGTGGTGCACTTATCAGCCCGTGGTTTTTCCCATTTGGAGGGTTTCCACGTATATCTCAAGTGTCTTTAATATTTTTACAATCTTTACACTTGTGATTTTGTTATAATTAGCTAGGGGCATTTTCGTGATCTTGACTTTTAACGAAAATTGGGTAAATTTGTTTAAAATCTATTTACCCCCCTCTAGATTAATATTAACCACACCACAATATTTGTTTCAATTGGTATCAGAGCAGGTTCCTAGACATACATAGGTGATCCTTACTCATTTTGGTGAGTGTTGCATTTTGTGTGTTTGTGTTGACCATTCATGCACTTGCATTCATATCATTCTTTCATAAACACAATGAGTGGAAACGGTAGCAATGAGGGAGCTTCCAGCACTAGACCTCAATTCCTCACCTGGTTGAATTATGCCTCTTGGAAAGACAAGATGGAGTCTTACATATGCCAAATTCATGACAGGGCATGGATGGCAGTTGAAGATGGCTACACTCCACCCATGATGACTCCTGTAGATGGAGGATTTGATGTACTCAAACCAAAGGCTCAGTGGAATGCACAAGAGTTTAAGGCTTCAAAGTGGAATAAGAAGGCAATGCATGCGATCCTATGTGCAATGGATGATAACCAGTACAAATTGGTTCAGAACACTAGGATAGCTAAGGAGGCATGGGATTTCCTAGAAGTTGCTCATGAGGGAACCGATGTGGTTAAAGAATTGAAGCTTCAAGTTCTCCAAACACAATTTTAGTTGCTCAAGATGGATGAGAACGAGAGCTTCAATGACTTTGAAATAAGGTTGATAGACATTGTGAACCAAAGTCATCAACTTGGTGATCCTTATTCGGATAGGAAGATCAAGCAGAAGATTATGAGATCTCTACTAGATAGATTTGAGTCTAAGGTGATGGCTTTGGAAGAAAATAGTGGTTACAAGGACATGAAGCCAAGTGAAGTGATTGGGAGGCTTCTAGCATATGAATCTAGGAAATGTCCCTACCCCACACCATCAAAGAAGCAAAAAGATATTGCTTTGAAAGCCACCAAAATTGAGAAGGAGGAAGGTGATGACTAGGATGAAGAGATGGCCTTGCTAATGAGGAAGTTCAAGAAATTCTACAAGTCCGAGAAGATAGGCTTTAGATCCAAGGGTCAAGACTTGAAGAAAAATGCTCCCTTAAAAAAGTTTGAGCCTAGGCAAGAGAAGACCGAGAAGAAATGAGTCCAATGCTACGAATGTGGCGGAATAGGTCACTTTGCCCCGGAATGTGCAAATCACAAGAACAAAAAGAAGGGAAAAGTGATGGATGCCACATGAAGTGAAAGTGATAACTCTAATGAAGGAGATGAGTCTTCGGATGACGAAGAACTCATGGTTAACTTCATAGCATTTACATCCTCTCTTAGGAGCAAAGATGCAAGTGAAGAAGAGAATGATAGTCAAGAGGAAGACTACTCAAGTGATGATGGATCTTCATCACAATCCATAAATAGATATGTGGATATGATGGATCTCAATGACTACATGGCTAAGTTTGAGAGCTCAAGATTAAAGAACAAGAATGAGATCAAGAGATTAAAAGAAGAAAACCTAGACCTCTCAACTCAAGTTGACCAGCTAAATGAAGAGTTGGAAAGATCTAAGAGGAGTGAAGAAGGGTTGAAGAAAGAGCTTGAAGATGCTAGAGAGTTGTTAGCCAAAACGAACTCTAGCACCAAGAAACTTGACCACATGTTAGACGTTGGAAAGAGGCCAAGTGATAAGAAGGGGCATGAGTTTGAAGATGACAAGATGTCCTCCACTCCTAGCAAGACCATTTTTGTAAGAAGCATGAACTTCAATGGGTCATCTCCTTATCAAACTGTTAGGAAGAAGCTTGATCTAGGAGAGTGTTCAAATAATGCTAAAGTGAAGGTGGCTCCAAGAAGCCCACCTCAAGCTCATCCTACAAGGCTCCTCAAGTTAACTTCCCTCAACCAAAAGCTCACAAAGGGAAGACACCTATCATGCAAGCTCAACCAATGAAGCAATCAAGTCTTGCTTAACAACAAAGAAGGAAAACTCCTCAACAACAAGCAAGACAACCACAAATACATGGGAATGCTCCAATGCATCCTCAAGGATATGGTATAATTCCTAACTTTTTACCTACATGTCATTTTTGTGGTATTGATGGTCACATTAGACCAAATTGCTTTAGGTATATCAAATTGTGTAGGATTGAAAGCATGATAGAAAAGAAAAAGGCTAGAGCCATGAAGCATGATCCTAGGACACCTAGAGCCATGATGCATGTCACTAGGAAAAATGGAACACCTTTGCATGATCCTAGGACATTTAGAGCCAATGTACCATTGACCACTAGGAAGAAAAATACTGCACCTAGGTGGATTAGAAAGGATGAACACCTTTGCCATGTTGCACAAATTCCTTTGAAAGCTCATTCTTGTGATTTTTGGTATTTGGATAGTGGGTGCTCTAGGCACATGATTGGAAATAAGAGTTTCTTTGAGACTCTTGTGATGGAGAAGGGAGGAAATGTCACCTTTGGTGATGGATCCAAAAAGAATGTTAAAGGAAAGGGAACCATTTCCATTCTCTGATTACCTTCCTTGTCCAATGCTTTGTATGTTGATGGTCCAAAAGCCAATCTGATAAGCATTTCACATCTTAGTGATGATGGACTCTCCGTCTTGTTTAGGAAAAATGATTGTTCTATCCTATTGCCTAATGGACAAACCTTGTTAAAAAGTATGAGGTCTAGTGACAATTGTTATTGTCTTGAGGCTAGAAGTGTGTCTTGTAATGTGTCCAAGGATGAACAAATAGAGTTGTGGCATGAAAGACTTGGTCACATAAACTTTAGGGATTTAAGAATCTTAGATAAGTTCAATGTTGTGTGAGGCCTTCCCAAGCTTGGGAAAAAGGTTAATGGTGTTTGTGGACCTTGCCAACAAGGGAAGCAAACCAAAAGTATACACAAAAAAGGCAAGTATATAACCACCAAAGAACCTCTAGAGCTTCTCCACATGGATCTTATGGGTCCTATGCAAACCGAGAGTTTAGGTGGAAAGAGATACATTTGTGTGTGTGTAAATGACTTCTCTAGGTACACATGGACTTATTTCCTTAGAGAAAAATCTGAAACTTTTGACAAGTTTAAAATTCTTTGCTCTAAAATTCAAAATGAAATGAACTCCAAGATTAAAAGCATTAAGAGTATTAGGAGTGACCATGTGAAGGAATTTGAGAATGCCCACTTTGAAAACTTTTGCAATAGTCTAGGCATTTCTCATGAGTTTTCGGCTCCTAGGACACCTCAACAAAATGGAGTTGTTGAGAGGAAAAATAGGGTTCTTCAAGAAATGGCCCGTGTGATGTTGCTTAGCAACAATATCCCTATGAATCTTTGGGTCGAAGCTGTCAATACAGCTTGCTACATAAAAAATAGAATCTTCCTTAAGCCTTACACTAGGCAAATCTCCTATGAGTTATGGCTAGGTAGAAAGCCAAATGTTAGCTACATCCACACTTTTGGAAGCAAATGCTACATTTTGAATGACTGTGATCAACTTGGCAAATTTGATGCTAAGAGTGATAAGGGTATCTTCATTGGCTATGCCTTGAATAGTAGAGCCTATAGAGTTTTTAATCTAAGAACTAGAACCGTAATGGAAATCTAATGTTGTCATTGATGTTGCTAGGCTCAAAACTAATGACCATGAGGAGGAGGTAGATTTAGTTGATGACTCCCTTTTGGAGAAAGTAGTTGATATCTCTAATGTTGAAAAGACTAATCTTGATGATGACATAGCACAACTTAGTGATATGATTCCTCACTTGGACTCAAAAGAACCTACTCCAAGGGTTAGGAAACTTCATGACAAAGATGACATTATTGGTGAGGTTAATGAGGGTGTTAGGACTAGGCATCAAATGGCTAATCTTATTAGCTACATTTGCTACACCTCTCAAATGGAACCCAAGAAAATTGATGAAACCTTAAAAGATAAATTTTGGGTTCTTGATATGCAAGAAGAGCTTAACCAATTTGAAAGGAATGAGATTTGGACGCTAGTTCCTAGGCCTAAGAACACCAATGTGATAGGCACTAAACGGGTATATAGGAACAAATCCGATGAGGATGGTGATTAACACTGAAAACTGTATGTTTAATAAGGGATAATATCATCATTTTACACTTCCAATATGATTAATTCCTCAATTTAGACATAATTTCGTTCGTTCGCTTAAATAAATGTGTTGTGTAGTAATCAGTGTATTTTTCTTTGTATTTCAGAGGTAATTCGGTCAATTCAGATTCATGGAGATGTCAGATGGCAAAACAAATATCGTTTTCAAGTTTAGAAGGTCAAAAAACCTTAAGAAGACCATGAAGAGCATTTTCGTAATTTTGACTATTCACTGTTCACAGTTCACAGTTGACTTTTACTGTTCATAGTTGACTTTCACTGTTTACTCACGATGCGTTACTGTTCACTCTCGGATGCGATACTGTTCACTGTCACTGTTCATTGAAGGGTATTTTTGTAATTTTAACTATTCACTGTTCACAGTTGACCTTCATTGTTCACAGTTGAATTTCACTGTTCACTCACTCATTGATGCGGTTACTATTCACTCATGGATGGGTTACTGTTCACTGATGACGTGGCGAAATCTGGACGCTCCATTCTAAATTCATCCGATGGTCAATTTTCATCCGTATTTTGTATAAATAGGGGGTCTCTCCCCCCTAATTTGGATGTCCTGAATCCAAATCTATTGTTAGATTTGTGAAATTATCTCTCTTTTGTTCTCAAATTCTTAGTTTAAATAAAATAGCTATTTTCTAGTTAAATTATGTCTGGCTAATTTTATATAGCTGGGGCCAAAGGTGATAATATTGGTATGGAAAATATGATCTAATTCTGGTAAGTTTATTATTTTTATGCTTTCTCCCCTCTGATCTTTGTGGAGTTTTTGACTCACTGTAGATAGACAGATATTGTCTAGCACAGTGAGTACTTTTACCCATATTTATCAGAGAGTGGTTTATTCCCTCTAATCTTTGTGGAGTTTTTGACTCACTGTAGATAAACAGATATTGTCTAGCACAGTGAGTACTTTTACCCATATTTATTAGAGAGTGGTCAGTGGAGTGGAATACCCTCCCATTAATCTATACTAAATATAAATAATTGGATCATATTCGAAATACCAACAGTGGATCCCTTAGCCCCAGTATTAATTTTAATTGATTTACATTTTATACAAGCTTATTAATTAATCTAGAAATTAATTCTACAAGGACAAGTGAACAACCTCCCTGTGGTTCGACCCGGTCTTACCGGTTAATTTATTACTTTGACACTCTTATACTTGAGATTAGGAACACTTCTTTAGGACGTGTCAAGTTTTTGATGCCGCTGCTAGGGAGGTAAGTCCGTCTTTTCTTTGTAGCAGTAATTTATTTTTAATTTTATTTTAGTTTTGCTATTTTTTTTCTTATTTATTTTTATTTTGTATTTAATTTTGCATCACTTATCTCAATCATAAACTTCATTCATTTGAAAAAAAAAAAAAAACACTTGTTATCTTTAATCATATTTTTGCATTTTAGTCCTCTAACTTTTTATTTGCTTTTTTTGCTTAGATCTAGTTTGCATTTGCATATAGGTCAATTTTTTTTTTGCATATCAGTCCCTGTAATTATCATATTTTCTCTTTAGTCCATACATTTATAATTATTTACACTTTAACCCCAACACTTGTGCATATTTGCATTTACACCCCTTGAATTTTGCATATTGTTATTTTTATCATTTTTTCTTTTATTTTCTTCATTTTTGTTTATTTCATCTCCATTAACCCTCATTAAATTTGCATGAGACGTTGGTCTCGAACATCTAGTGGTAGATTAATTAGGAAATCCCAATCACCCACATTTACCAACAACATGGCTGAAAACCCACTTAGACATCCAGCAGGAAACCAAGCCGAGAACCTTTTAGACAACCTTGACAATGTGTCTCAACACAGCAACCATCCGCCTTATGTTAACCATGACCAACACATTAACCCAAATCCATCTAGAACTCTTAGAGACTACATGAATCCCACACGTACTGGAGCACCTTCATGCATATCTTTCCCACCAAATGCAACACACTTTAATTTTAAACTGGGAATCATTCAACTTTTACCCAATTTTCACGGTCTTGAATTTGAAAATCCATATTTTCATCTTAGAGAGTTTGAGGAAGTCTGTAACACTTGTACTGACCAAAATGTTAGCATGGATATAATCAAGCTTAAGTTTTTCCCTTTTTCCTTAAAAGATAAAGCTAAAACTTGGTTACAAAACCTTAGGTCAGGATCAGTCCAAACTTGGAATGATATGCAACAACAGTTCTTAAAGAAATTTTTTCCACCTCATAGAACAAATTCTCTTAAGAGGCAAATCACTTCATTTGCCCAAAAACCTGGGGAAACACTTTACCAATGTTGGGATAGGTTCCACATCACGGTTTTGAAACATGGAGGATAGTGTCGCATTTCTATGAGGGACTCACACCCCAAAGTAGACAAGTCATTAAAATGATATGTAATGGGGAGTTCAGTGACAAAAGTCCTGAAGAAGCACTTGAATACCTTGACCATATCACCGAAAGTGCTCAAAATTGGGACACCATTGGTTCCTATGAGTCCATGAGCAAACCACAACCATCTCCATCTAGTGAAGGCATTTACAATCTTAGGGAAGATCATGACCTTCAAGCTAGATTCGCATCCCTAGCTAGGAAAGTTGAAGCTTTAGAAACTAAAAAGAGTGAACATGTAAAATCTGTACAATAAATCACATGCCATGTATGTGATTCTGATGATCATATCACTCATAGTTGTCCAACTTTGCCAGCCATAAAAGATTGCCTTTAATGGACAAGCCAATGTTTTGCACACTTTCAACAAGCCAAATTCCAACCCATACTCACAAACGTACAATCCTGGTTGGAAAAATCACCCAAATTTTAGTTGGAGGAACAACAATCAAGCTCAGTCTTCACGACCACCAGGTCCATCACATCCACAAACACATCAGAATTTCCAAAACCCTCAAGGTTATGCACCTTATGTCCCACCATATAGGAAAAACCTTGAAGACACTTTACACTCATTCATTGAGAAGCAAGAATCCATTAACAGCCAAACTGCACAAACCTTGATAGATGTTAAAGATACTTTGGCAAAGATTGCTTCTACACTCACCACACACGAAAAAGGTAAGTTTCCATCTCAACCATAACCAAATCCCAAGAGTCAGTCAAGTTCCTATGATAATAACCAATGCCCATATCAAGTCAAATCAATTATCACTCTTCGTAGTGGTAAGGTCATCGAAAAACCTATTCTTGAATCTAGTAAAAATGATGACGAGTCACTTTCCAAGGGTAAGGAAGGGGTTGATGAAACCATTATTGATGAAGAAATAATTGAATCCTCACTTACACTCCCATATCCTCACGCTCTTAAAAATTCACAGAAATCGAAGCATTCCCCAGAGATTTTTGAAATTTTCAAACAGGTAAAGATCAATATCCCTTTGTTGAACGCAATCAAACAGATACCTTCTTATGCCAAATTTTTGAAGGATCTGTGCACTGTGAAAAGGAAACATCAGGTAAGAAAGAAAGTCTTTATGGCTGAACAGGTAAGTTCTATTCTTTCCAATAAAAATGTTTTGAAATATAAAGATTCTGGCTGTCCCACTATTTCCTGCACAATTGGTAACTGTAAAATTGAGCATGCTTTACTTGACCTAGGTGCTTGTGTAAATTTGCTCCCATACTCATTTTATCAGCAACTTAAACTTGGTGAGTTAAAGCCGACTTCAACCACACTTTGTCTTGCTGATAGGTCAATTAAAATACCAAACGGAATAGTGGAAGATGTGTTAGTACAAGTCGATAAATTTATCTACCCAGTAGATTTTATTGTCTTGGAAACACAACCTGTTGTTAATGAGCACAAATCAATTCCTGTTATATTGGGCCGACCATTTTTGGCTACTGCTAATGCCTTGATTTATTGCAGGAATGGAATAATGAGCATGTCTTTTGAAAATATGGAAATTAAGCTTAATGTTTTCAACATGTCTAATGAACCATTTGATGATGAAAATGAAGATAAAGATGTAGACATTGTTGAAACCATTGTTGAAGATCATGTTCAAAAGGATTCTTTTAACTCATCTGAAATTTGTTTGATCAATTCACCTGAGTCAAGCTCGCATTCACATCTTGATAATTGTTTGCAGGTTGCCGAAAAAGAAAGAGACACTTTAGATTTTGAAAAATTGGAAAAGAAATATGACGAGCCAGAAGAAAAAGCACCCATCAATGATTCTTTTCCTGATGATCTTTTATTCTCTATCACAACTTTGCCTTGGTATGTTGACATTGTTAATTATCTTGCAACATGAATGATGCCACTCGATTGGAATGCACAGGACAGAAAGAAATTTTTGACCGAGGTAAAACGTTTTTACTGGGATGACCCGTACTTATTCAAGTATTGTCCTGATCAAATTGTTCGACGGTGTATTCCAGGCAATGAGGTAATAGTGTCATTGAATTTTGTCATTCTGAAGCATGTGGTGGTCATTTTTCGTCAAAGAAAACGGCTGCAAAAATCTTGCAGTGTGGATTTTATTGGCCCACCTTATTTAAAGACGCACATGCATTTTGTAAAACCTGTGAAAAATGTCAAAAGTTAGAATCCATTTCCAAGCGAAACATGATGCCTTTAAACCCCATTCTTGTCATTGAAATATTTGATTGTTGAGGAATTGATTTTATGGGTTCATTTCCACCGTCATTTGATTTTTTGTACATTTTAGTTGCTGTTGATTATGTGTCAAAATGGGTCGAGGAAATTCCTTGTTGAAATAATGATCACAAAACAGTGATCAAGTTTTTAAAGGAAAATATTTTGAGTCGATTTGGAATCCCTCGAGCCATTATCAGTGATGGAGGCAAACACTTTTGTAACAAACCTTTTGAGTCTTTAATGAAGAAATATGGAGTCACAAACAAAATTGCCACACTATACCACCCTCAAACAAGTGGTCAAGTTGAGTTAGTAAATAGGGAGATAAAACATATCTTGCAAAAAACGGTTAACCCTGATCGAAAAGATTGGTCTCTTAGACTAAATGATGCACTTTGGGCTTACCGCACTACATTCAAAACATCTTTGGGTATGTCTCCTTATCGTTTAGTTTATGGAAAACCTTGCCACTTACCGGTTGAACTTGAGAAAAAAGCATATTGAGCCATTAAAGCTTTCAATTCTAACCTAAATGATGCTGGTGAATTGTACAAGTTGCAATTAAATGAACTTGAAGAATTAAGAAATGATGCATATGAAAATGCAAAAATTCTTAAAAGAAAATCTAAAACCTTTCATGACAGACGAATTTTAAGAAGATCATTTGAAGTTGGTCAAAAGGTTTTGCTTTATAATTCTCGACTTCATTTATTTCCTGGTAAATTGAAATCGAAATGGAGTGGTCCATTTGTTGTGAAACACGTGTATCCATATGGTGCCCTTGACATTGAGAATCCTAGGAATGGTAATGTGTTTAAAGTAAATGGACAACGTGTGAAACCATTCTTAGAAAATACAGATTTTCAAAAAGACTCTACCGTCCTTTTTGACCCTTGTTACAAAGGTGAGTAAACAAATCTCTTGCTTTTGACTTTATTTGTGTTTGCAATTATTATTTTTGTTTTTGTTCGCTTTTACGTTTTGAATTTTTACAGGATTAATTTCTAGGTTCATTTTTTGCTTGGTGTTTTTTGCTATATAACCCCGGTTAAGTGGCAGATAACAGTACTCCGTGACAATTCTAGTCGGTTTAATTCAGTTTACCAAATAACTGATCCCCAAAACAAGGCACAGATGAAATTTTCACAAACCTACGCAAACATTTCCCATCGTTGCCCCAAAATGCTCTGAAAAAGATTTACAAAGCATGTTCCGAAAGATTAAGCTTACTGAAGATAAACAACATTCCTGTTGAAATTCGCTGGTTGATCGAAGCTAAGGTACGTCTATCAGGTGAGTCTGTTAATTCATTTATATCTTACATGCCTGGTTTTGGAAGAAGTAACCTTGCAAAAAAATGAAGAGCTAAAAAGTTAGGGGTTATTCGTCACAAATGTGCACGTACAACTTGCAACACACGTTGTCGTTCTTTAGGAATGGTGTCTAATAATCAGGAAGATAAAAGTTTATTCATCAGGCATGGTTTGTGTAGGGAGTCACTGGATAATATCCTAATGACTCTTGATGCACATCCTAGTAGATATGTGCAAATGGAAATTGACCGATTATGGCCGCAATTTCAAAAAGAATATGCACAATATAGTCTTGGGAATCTGACTTTAAAAGACCCTGTTTGCCAATAGAGGGCGTTGAAGCCGTTTCTGGACCTAAAACCAGAGGAAGATGTGAGCCACAATCACAACTACCAATAAATATCCTTTTGTTTTTATTATCTTTTTCCTTCCGCATTTAATGTCTTTTGTAATTATTGTTGTTTACTTTTGATTTTTGAACCATTTGGATCAAATATCATTGACAAACATGCCGCCCTATACATATAGGTGTATCATTGTGTTATCTTTTCAGGATCTATAAATACAAGCATTTGTTTTCCTTTTTGCTTAAAGCACTCATAAACATTCAAAAGAAAAATTCAGAGAGTGCATTAATGGCGTCACCTTCAACTAAACGATTCACAAACATTTGTGTGTTTGGTGGCACCAATTATGGGAAGTACAGAGAGTTTGTTGATGCTGCAACTCATCTTGGTAAGGTTTTGGCTGAGCGAAAAATACACCTAGTGTATGGAGGAGATAACTTGGGATTAATGGGGTGTGTTTCACGAGCTGCATGAGACAGAGGTAGTCAAGTTCTGGGTACTGTCCCAAAACCTATGGCCGCAACAGACATCATTAGAAAGACAAACGGCGAAGAGCTAGTTGTTTCAGGTATGCCTGAGAGATTGACTGCTATGTTACATCATGCTGATGCATTTATAGCTTTGCCAGATGGTTTTAGAACCTTAGAAAAAATCTTTACAATGACATCCTAGGCGCAACTACACATCCATGAGAAACCCATCGGTTTGTTGAATGTTAATAAATTTTATGATGGTTTGCTTTCATTTCTTGATCATGCTCAGAAAAATTATTACATTCCACCTTCAATCCTAAAAGTCTTTATATCTGCTTCAATTCCTCATGAGCTGATTGACCAATTACAAGCTTTCAATTATATGCCAGATCCTTCAACCTCCAAAATTGATTGGTCCACTGATGAAGAGAACAAGAAACGCATAATTGATCTGAATCTCAGTTTGTGATTGTCCTACGGTTTTTATGCATTTTATTTTCCTTTATTTTGTATTTCTTTTGTTGTTTTGCAGGATTTTGTTGTCTTTCAAGTTGTTCAGGTGATATCTTCTAAACCTTAACTCTTTCTAAAGACATTGGGGACAATGTCTCATTCTGGTTAGGGGGAGGGGATAGTTGATTCAATAACTTTTGTTTTTCAAAAAAAAAAAAACTAACTTTTGGCCATTTTTTTTGTAAAGATGGCCGAGTAAGGAGATCTTTTAGATACTTCTGAGATGCATCTTTGTAGTTCTGATGTATTTTTTTTTTCTCTTTTCCTCTCTTATGACTATTCAAATTTATAAACTCTCCATTGTGATATCATTGACTAATCCTTTTGTTCATTAAGTCATCTTGAGAATTTTTTCAAACTATTCTAGACACACACGCACATTGACACGTGATTATGTGCAGTAAGTTGAGATTTTACGATATTGAGTTCTGAAACATCATTCAATGGTAACAACCGAAGGCAATGGTCTTGTTTAAATTTTTATATAGTAATAATTATAATAATAATTTTGTGTGTTGTGACCAAAACTCTTACTTAGTAGCCGGGCCTCATGCCTCAGTAAGCATAGAGTGTTTGCGTAAAACGGTGGAGTCTAGATAAGAATAAAGTGCAGTTCCGTAGCCTCTTTAACTCGAGCAATTAAGTCTGAGGGGTGCTTTAACACCTAATGCCCTAAGACCAATTGGTTTAGGAGTCATTGACCCAAAGCTCGTTACACGGGTTAAAGAGAAAGCTTAAGTGAATTGTACTAAAGAAAAAAAAAACACATCTGCAATCTGAGTAATTAAGCCCGTAGGAGTGTTTTAACACTTAATGCCCTAAAGCCAACTGATTTGGGAGTCATTGGCCTAAAGCTCGCTACATGGATTAAAGATGGAATGTTTGTTTCCAATTTCGTTGTATTAAAAAAAAAAAAGAATAAACTGTTGCCTAAGGAAAAAGCCCTGGTGAGATTTTGGAATGAAAATGTTGACTGATTTCAATTGAATCTCATAGTTATCGTGTTGATCTTTATTGAGCACAAGAAAGTTTGACTAATAACTCAATTGATGACTGGTTGTCAAAGGGTGAGAAAAGAGGTATGGGGGAGTTTGTCTATTTGGTAGTTTAGAGATTCGAATTTGATTCTTTACTATTTTCGCTTTAATTGCTAGGGACTAGCAATAAGCTGGTTGGGGGGTGTGATTAACACTGAAAAGTGTATGTTTACTAAGGGATAATATTATCATTTTACACTTCCAATATGATTAATTCCTCAATTTAGACATAATTTCGTTCGTTCGCTTAAATAAATGTGTTGTGTAGTAATCAGTGTATTTTTCTTTGTATTTCAGAGGTAATTCGGTCAATTCAGATTCATGGAGATGTCAGATGGCAAAACAAATATCGTGTTCAAGTTTAGAACGTCAAAAAACCTTAAGAAGACCACGAATGACATTTTCGTAATTTTAACTATTCACTATTCACAGTTGACTTTTACTGTTCATAGTTGACTTTCACTGTTTACTCACGATGCGTTACTGTTCACTCTCTGATGCGGTACTGTTCACTCATGGATAGGTTACTGTTCATTGTCACTGTTCACTGAAGGGCATTTTCGTAATTTTAACTATTCACTGTTCACTCATTGATGCGGTTACTGTTCACTCATTGATGGGTTACTGTTCACTCATGACATTGTGAAATCTGACGCTCCATTCTAAATTCATCCGATTGTCAATTTTCATCCTTATTTTGTATAAATAGGGGGTCTCTCCCCCCTAATTTGGATGTCCTGAATCCAAATCTTATGTTAGATTTGTGAAATTATCTCTCTTTTGTTCTCAAATTCTTTGTTTAAATAAAATAGCTATTTTCTAGTTAAATTATGTCTGGCTAATTTTATATAGCTGGGGCCAAAGGTGATACTATTGGTATGGAAAATATGATCCAATTTTGGTAAGTTTATTATTTTTATGCTTTCTCCCCTCTGATCTTTGTGGAGTTTTTGACTCACTATAGATAGACAGATATTGTCTAGCACAGTGAGTACTTTTACCCATATTTATCAGAGAATGGTTTATCCCCTCTAATCTTTGTGGAGTTTTTGACTCACTGTAGATAGACAGATATTGTCTAACACAGTGAGTACTTTTACCCATATTTATTAGAGAGTGGTCAGTGGAGTGGAATACCCTCCTATTAATCTATACTAAATATAAATAATTGGATCATATTCGAAATACCAACAGTGGATCCCTTAGCCCCAGTATTAATTTTAATTGATTTACATTTTATACAAGCTTATTAATTAATCTAGAAATTAATTCTACAAGGACAAGTGAACAACCTCCCTGTGGTTCGACTCGATCTTACCGGTTAATTTATTACTTTGACACTCTTATACTTGAGAGCAGGAACACTTCTTTAGGACGTGTCAGATGGCAACTTTGTACGAAACAAGGTTAGGCTTGTAGCACAAGGACACTCTCAAATTGAGGGTATTGACTTTGAGGAGACATTTGCTCCCTTTGCTAGGATTGAGTCCATTAGGCTTCTTTTATCCATTTCTTGTTTGTACAAGTTCAAATTATATTAAATGGATGTTAAGATTGCCTTCCTCAATGGCTTCTTGCAAGAGGAAGTGTTTGTTGAGCAACCCACATGGTTTGTGGATCCTCACCACCCTAATCATGTCTATCACCTCAACAAAGCTTTATATCGGTTGAAATAAGCACCAAGGGCTTGGTATGAACGTCTCATCCAATATCTCATAGACAATGGCTACACAAGGGGTAGTGTTGACAAGACTCTATTCATTAAGAAAAACAAAGATGAGCTCTTTATAGCTCAAATCTATGTTGATGATATAGTCTTTGGCTCCACCAATGACACCAAAGTCCAACAATTTGTTGATGTCATGTCTCATGAATTTGAGATGAGTCTTGTTGGTGAGTTAAGTTACTTTCTAGGTTTACAAATTAAGCAAATGGATGATGGGATTTTCATATCTCAAGCTAAGTGTGCCAAAAACCAAGTGAAGAAATTTGGCCATGAAAGTGTCAAACATTGTGATACACCCATGAGTACCACTTTGAAGCTAAGCAAGGATGCTAGTGGTAAAAGTGTGGACCAAACTTTATATCGTGGCATGACTGGTAGCTTGCTCTATTTGACCGCAAGTAGGCCCGATATCTCTTTTAGTGTGGGTGTATGTGCTAGGTACCAAGTGGATCCTAAGGAGTCCCATATCTCTTCTGTTAAGAGAATCATTCGATATGTGAATGGGACATCCAACTATGGGATTTGGTACTCTTTTGACACTAATGCTAGTCTTGTAGGCTTTAGTGATGCAGATTGGGCAGAAATTGTGATGATAGGAAAAGTACATCGGGCGGTTGCTTTTTCCTTGAAAACAACCTTGTCTCTTGGCTTTGCAAGAAGCAAAATTCGATTTCCTTATCTACGATTAAGGCCGAATACATTGCTGCTGGGAGTGGATGCACACAACTCCTTTGGATGAAGCAAATGCTAGTCGATTATGGATTCAATCAAGGTACTCTTACTCTCTTTTGTGATAACATGAGTGCAATTAATATTTCAAAGAATCCAGTTCAGCATTCTAGGACTAAGCATATTGACATCCATCATCATTTCATTAGAGAACTATTTGAGCGCAAATGCATTGTACTTGAGCATGTAGGTACAAATGATCAACTAGCGGATCTATTTAATAAACCCTTAGTTCCTACTAGATTCAAGACTCTTAGTAGATCTATTGGGATTTGTTTAATGGAGTGATGTGTTGTGGTCTTTGACCCCATATGGGGAACTCAAGCAAAGAGAGATATTGTATACTTGTTGCATGCAATTTTTCTTAAATATGTTTATGCCTCTTTATTGATTGCTTGAGTAGCTTGGTTGCACTTATAGTGTAAAGTATTTTCTTAAATAAGTGTGAACTTTGCTTTGATTACAATCCATGTCATATTTATGTTCAAACATGCAGTTTTGGACTAGGACATATACATTGGAAGTACATGTTGAATGACCTATAGTTATCTCCATGACATGATTATTCTTTAAATGACATGCTAATGAAAAATGATAAAGCATGAATTGATGATTGCAATTGTTGAATGCAAAATATTGTGTGAAAAAGCTAGTGAGACTAAAATGTTTCATCAATGTCTCTCTTTGTTTATTAGTTGACCATGGCTACTATCATACGGGTATCCTACTCGAAAAAATCAAATAGGATGCAAAGTTGCTCATGCCATGTTTAGCTTATAAAGTTGGATATAGTGCCTTTAAAACTTGATATCTATAAGAATTCTATATCCTTGCTTCTCTCATGACAAATGGTGAAATTGGTTTGAATTATATTGGAAACCTTTGTCATTTGCTTTGCCAAATACCATTGCTTTTGGACTTGAATGCAACATGTCTTGTATGCAAAGCACTTTTTGATTCACACATTGTCTTCAAATAAATCTCCTTGTGTCTCTCCTATCAATTGAGATTGCATAAATGTGGCTTATATAATTATGCAACAATCTTATATGCTCTTTTCTTTCTTTACCTTGAGTAACCCGGTTGGGGACTTCTCTTTTGCCTATATCATGACAAAAAGGGGGAGTAGCATTGACCTAACATTGTGATGTTAGGGGAGTAGCATGTGTTGACTTTGAGGGGGAGATTACATGTAGGGGGAGTAACCTGTTGAGGGGGAGCATTGCATGGGCATTTCATGATATCATACTCATATTTCTAAATGCAAATGTTTTTGTTTTATATTCACTTGATAATCTCACATGCACTTGGTTTGGAAAGCGTATTTGTGCTTGCCTTATGTGTAGGGTTGATAGTTCTACAAGAGATTGAAGACTTGAAGTTTTTTTTTATGTTTATCTCTTTGTAATGTAGAAAATAGTCCCGGTGTTTTTCTGTTTTGTTTTGTGAGGATCAATGTGAGTGGTGGTTTTATCACGAAATAGCCAAAGGGGGAGATTGAAAAGTCCTTATTTGTTGATTGACTTATTTAGTGAACAACCACATTGTTGGGGTTCATGTAAGGGTAGCTTAGGCTCTCAATACCTCAAGAGGAGAAGCACCAAAGGTGAAATTCTTGTGCTTACTTACTTTGAAGAGATAGTTGCACACACTCACATATTCTTGCATAACTCTTGATCTTCTATGTTGAGTGTTTTCTTGTATGCATTTTAGTTTAAATGACTCTTGTTCACTTATTTGCATCTTGCTATGAAAGTTTTATGTCATGATAGGCATTAAAATAACATGCATTTTCATCACTCTTGTACTTGTTGCTTGTATGGTTGTTTGAGTGTTGAAGTAGGAATTGCGCTGGTGGTACACTACTCGACCAACGCACCTCACCAGCACAACATTCACAGTGGACTGTCGCTAGTGTTACGCCATTGGGTTGCGCTGCTGCACCCCCGCAAAGATGCAAAAAGTGGGCGTGCGCTGCTCGACTAGCGCAGCCCCACCAGCGCAAACATTCCAGTTGTTTTACACTTGTGTTACGCCACTGACGTGCGCCACTCGACCAGCGCTTATTGAAATTTTTAGGCAGTGAGCTGGTGAGGTGCACTGGTCGGCACACCTCACCAGCGCACCCCCCTCTAGATTAATATGAAGCACACCATAATATTTGTTTCAGTAAGTCATTGCACCAGTGCACTGTTACTCATTTTGATATAATCAACTTACAATATTTTGAATTGTTACCGTATCAAACATGATATAATTTGATATGGTATATTTTCTATTTGATACATTTACTTTATGGTATATTTCCTTTACTATAGAATTAGTTCATGTTTTGTTTTTTTTTTCTTTTTTTTTATAGTATCTACCTATCTATACAAAGTAATTTTTTTTTTAAGTTTTTTTTATCATTGGTAGGATTCAAATCACTGACTTGGAAGTTATTTGCCTAAGTCTTAAACTCGTCCATCTACCAGTTGACCTACGCCTATAGGGCCTCCTATTTTGGTTCTCTTATATAGATTATATATAGGTCTCATATTTTAATATTTATTATTCAAAGAAATACAATTCATTATCAAATTATATTATGGTATCAGAGCTCTGTTGCCGTCAGTAATATTTGAGATTATCTAACAAGATTCCTTTCTTATGTTTATTTTTAATGATTTTTTTAGAAGTTTGAACAACTTATAAGAGCATCCACAATGGTGGATAAAAGAGACCCAAAATAGTAGACCCATTTTCTTACTTGGATCATATGGGTGCCACAATGCTAAAAAAGAGACCCAAATGTGGACTCCACCCAACTGGACACAAATTGAGTTTCAAATTCGGAACTCCATAATATAAATATATACATATTTAAATTATTATAATTTAAATATATTATTATTAATTTCAATAATTATATATATAATAAAAATATATAAATAAATTTAATATATAAATAAATTTAATATATATATATTTAAATTATTTTAATTTAAATATATTATTATTAATTTTAATAATTATATATATAATAAAAATATATAAATAAATTTAATATATATATTTAAATTATTTTAATTTAAATATATTATTATTAATTAATAATTATATATATAATAATAATAAAAATTAATATATATATTTCAATTATTTTAATTTAAATATATTATTATTAATTTCAATAATTATATATATAATGAAAAAATATAACTAAATTTAATATATATATATATATATTTAAATTATTAAATATATTATTATCAATTTTTATAATTATATATATAATGAAAAAATATAAATAAATTTAATATATATATATATATTTAAATTATTAAATATATTATTATCAATTTTAAAAAAATATATATATTATAAATTATTAAATATATTATTATTAATTTCAATAATTATATATATATAGTGAAAAATATAAATAATTTTAATTTCAATTATAAAACTTTATTTTATTGAAATAAAATAATTTGAATGAAAACATTAATTTTACTAAACTGAATTATGAATACTAGACATGTCATGTAATAAAATAACCTTTTATTTAAAAATAAAAAATTGAACATGTTACATTAATAACTGTATTATGACTCATTACCATAATTTCTTCAAACATGTTCAATTAAATCGGATCGTAATGTATTATTTATCTCTCTATCGCGTATTCTACCAATTTGGTTGTGCTAATTTTAATTGAATATTTTTTTTTATTTTAAATTAATTATAATTTGTTAAATAATTATTTATAATTTATTTATTAATATATATATATATATATATAATATTTTTAAAAAGAGTAATAATTGTTTGGAAAAAAGTTAAAAAAAGTGGATCCACTTTTTCTTTTCCGATTTACTCCAATTGTTTGGAAAAGAGACCCAAATTAATTGATCCAAATGGCAAGACCCATTTTTTATGATGTTATAACAAATGGATCTTGTTTTTGGGTCTTATCATTGTGAATGTTCTAATGGACTGCATAGTCAACTATAAACTGAGAACAGTAGGTGATAGAAACTAAGTTTAGATCGTAGAAGAAGTTTAACAAATCATTTAAGTCCAATGTTTTAAAATCCAGATTGTGACACTTCAACTATGCATTGGTATATCTATCTCTTTTTATGCGATAGACGCTGGGGCATATATAATTGATTGTGATATGATATGTTGAGTCCTTTAGCACCTTGCAAATGTATCAGTAATATCTTTATTTGGGGCCACTCCATTTAGGAGTTATTGTTTCATGATCGAAAGTAGTTTTTAAAATGTGGAAAAAGCAGAAAATAGACAAATTTGATTTGTTAAAATCATAACTAGCCACACTTTTTTAAATATCAGAAATAGTCCCAATAAGACAAAAATATCATCAGTGAGTTCTTTTGAGTTTTGTCTATTATTCCTGGAAAGGGGAGAAAGGTCCAAAATACCTTTTTAACCCCCAACCCCTTCCTCTCTTAATTCCAAATAAGAAAATTTTGCTTACTCATAGCCTCATAGGGAAACCTAACACCAGGGATGATAAATGGGGAAATCGATGGATATTGGTTTCCCAACTTCATCCCCATTTCCTAACCCCTTCCCTATTCCCCATACTCACTTTCCCTATTTTTTCTTGTTTCCATCGTCGATTGATTTAAAATTTAAAAACAATCAAATGTACTAAAATTAACTCATTCAAATAAAAAGTGGAAATTGAAGGAAATGTCTCTTTTTACGTTTGAAAGAGCAAAAATGTCCCCAAACAGTTTTTCTTGCATTTTTGTCCCCTATGGGACATGAAATTCTCACATGACCCTTTTAAGTGAGATTTTAAATATTAAACCTTTTGAAGGGGACATTATCAAATTACCCTTAACTCGAAACGCCTATTAAGGATGATGACCAAATTGCCCTAACCCCCAAATGAAATTAAAAATCAAAAGCCCGAGCTTCCAAGAAACACAAATCAAAATCAAACCAGAGTCGCGTTTGAAGAAGAAGCGAGAGAGAAAAGTAGAAGAAAGGAGAAGAGAAGAGTCGCATTTCAGAGTAGACTAGATATGGAAGAAGAAGATGGTATTTTTTGATAACCAGAGGAGACGAAACAGCAACGAGATAGAGACGAAAAAGAGTGTTTGTTGTTTCTCGCAAACAGAGAGGTAGGCATTCTTTTGAGCACGTAGACTACTTTTGATATGAAATTTGTTCAGCATTAATTTTGTGCATTTTTTGTTTCATTTATGTTTAAAGTCATCTGAGGATTTTTTTTCTTTTTAAGGATGTTCCATGTTTGTTTGCCTGAGGTTCCATGTATGTTTGTGTAAGGTTTGTTTAGGGGATGTTCCATGCAGCGTTTTATAGGATGTGACTTATTGCATATTCAAGTTATGTTGATTTTTGTCAGTCGATCGACTGCCCTGTTGAGATAGATGTATAGGGTTGGTTGAAATTTATTTCGTGCAAGGGTTGAAAGTCCAAATACAGGGCTGGATATTTAGTATGAGGGCTAGAAAGTCCAAATATAGGGATTGAAATCAAATTCACGGCTTGAAATTCATTTATAGGGATTGATATTATTGTATAAGGCTTGAAATCCATTGACGATGCTTTTTATTGCATTACAGAGCTTGAAATCCATTTCCAGGGCTTTATCTTAATGATGTCCCTGTACAGTGATTGAAATCCCTTCAGTGCTTGATAATGTTGTCCCTTTATATCACTTTTTATTGTTGTACAATACTTGATATTTAGTATTAGGGCTTGAATATCCAAATCCAGTGCTTGAAATCCAATTCGGGGCTTGAAATTCATTTCTAGGGCTTGATATTTTCGTACAGGGCTTGATATTAATGTTAGCCATTTACATTACTTTTTATTGTTGTACAGTGTTTGAATTTCTTTTCCAGGCCTTGATATTAATATTGTCCCATTACAGTGCTTTTTATTGCTATACAATGCTTGAAATCTTTTTCCAGGGCTTGATATTAATGTACAAGGCTTGAAAACAATTTTCAGGGCTTGATATTGCTTTACAAGGCTTGAAATCCCGTTCCAGTTCTAGGGCTTGAAAATCCAATTTGACTTCAAAGGTAGTCTTATCCTATACATAGCTTGTATACATATTGATACTTAGTTTTGCTATCTAAAATTGTATTTTTTATTTGTTGGATAAAGTTATAAATTTATTTATTTTTGTTATTGGTTAATTAATTAATTTTTGTTTTGTTGTAAACCAAATTTCTGTCGATCGTAATAAAAAACTACGATTGTATTCGAACCACAAAAACTGGATACACGTAAGAATCAAATCTCAAAACAAGAAATAATTTTTTCAAGATTTGAAGTCGATCCTGACACATTGTGGTGTGGTTGATAGGTTTTGGCTAGGGCCTTTTGGCCAATACTTGGATAGGATACAACCCGTTAAGGTTCATGGGATGCTCATTTACAATATTTTGAAAAGATAGATCGTTCTTCCAAAATCTTAAAATAAGGACGAAATAAGGTTTGGTTTGGGGCGAAATTAGGTTTGGTTTGGGAGTGTTGTGAAGAAGGAATTGCAATCACACAAATATAAAAAACACAAATAGAAAGCAATAATAAAAAGACACAAAAGATTTTTACGTGGTTCAGCAATTTGCCTACGTCCACGGAGTGCACCGTACTCAATCCACTATATCTCATAGTTGATTACAATCCCTCTGTCTCTTTTTCAGTCTCTCTACAATTGCTCTCTCTCTAGCAATTTTCTCACACACTACGTACTTGTGTTTCTGCTCTATTCTTCACACACTACTAAGTGCAAATAATGGTGGTATTTATATGGGAGCACTAGGGTTAGTGAAAATCCTAATTAGAATCTATTTCCTATTCCAATTGCTTGTGCACGCAGGATTTCCAATTCCTCGCGAAACCCGTCACTACCGCGGTCTGGACCGCTGTATAGGCACATGCCTGCGCCGCGGTCCACAACGCGTAACATCTCTATGAAACTCCGCTCTACAGACCGCGGTGTGTGCACCTTGTCCGCGCCGCGGTAGGCACAGCATGTATCCTCTGTGATTCTTCGCTGTGTATGCCGCGGTTTGGGTCACTGCCTCCACCGCGGTCGCCGTCGCGTCACCTGACAGAATTATTTTCTTCACCTGTTTCTGGCTTCACATAACCTAACAATCTCCCACTTGAAGACCGAAACTCAATAGGCGTTCTCCATCCTTCCTTGATGACTTAGTGGATAAATTACGGTGCGCTCATTCCCCCCCATGTCTTTACTCTTGAAGACCAAATGAAGTTGCTTCACATAACCCAACAGGGAGACATGACTTCTGTTTATGCAGTGGCCTCAACATGGGCACACTGTCCGAAGGCTTCGGACAAAAGAAAAAAGTCCTTGATAATTCTATTTTGACACGATATTTCAAAGAAAAAATTCCGAAGATTGAACTGTTGGAGGAAAATTTTAAATGGCTCATGACTACAGAGGGTGATGATGCATTGAAGATGGGACACCTATTAATGGTGTCTAATTTCTTTGAGATTGATAAAGCAGGTACAACCATACCCGATTGGCTGTTGCCTTTGGTAGAGGATTAAATAGCATTTGAAAGTTTTTCTAAGAGCTCATACATATTCGATGTCACATTGTTTTGGTTGAAGAATGCAGCTGGTAAACACCTTAATAGGTTGAGAGGTGACGACTAGAAGAAAGAAGAAAATAAAGATAAGAAGGAAAAGAATAAGGAAAAGAATAAGAAGGAAGAGAAGGAAGAGGGTAAGAAGGAAGTGAAGAGGATAAGAAGGAAGTTAAGAGAATTAAAAGAAGAAGAATGAAGAGAAGGAAGAGGGGAAGAAGGAAGAGAAGAAGAAGAAGAAGAAAATTGAAGTAGAAGATGGAGAAGATAGAGAAGAAGAGACAGATAATGACAATCAACAGGCAGACAAGGATAATCAGCAGAAGAATGATTCAAACTATTTCACATTTATTGATTTCAACTAGCGTTTCATGCAATAGTTTCAAAATTAATTCATGTGTAAATAAATCTTATGGGATTTTTATTTCTTTAATTGTATGTTTTTTAATTGTTTAGGTTTAGGTTTAGGTCTTTGAACGGATTACCCATTTGGAAGGTTGCAACGGGAGACGGATTGGAACAGGTTTCCCAAGATTTAAGAATTGAGATTTCAATAAAAAGTTGAAACCTGTTTCTCTACAACGGTGTGTATTTTACTTCTATGTGTCGATATTTATATAGTTATATGTACTTGTCTTTTTCAGACGTATTAACATTGTTTTTTTCATACATGCAGACGCCGTTGTTTCCTTGGAAGGTTTACGATCATGAAAAGTCAAGTGATTACTACATTTTAATGAAGGTGGAAGATGTGTCATCAGGCAAAAAAGCAAGCAAGAAAAAGATGAAGTTGAGGGAGCCTATGATCTAGAAACTCATATCAACCATCATCTAGGAAGCGGATTTTCCATGGAGGAGATTGTGAAACTCCTAAGGTATAAATTTAAACTGTTTAAATTTACCTAGTAATGAAAATGAGTGTTATGATATTGATTAGTAATGTACTTAAATGTCATAATCCTTATATTATTTTTAAGAATGTACTAACGTGAACTAGATTTGGATTTGAAGTTGAAATTGCAAACATTGGTTCAGTCTACTATTCCTTATCTATATTCAGCTATTGCACATTTGATCAAACAAAGTGAGGAACGGACAATATCTTTTTACATAGCAGAATTCGTAAAGATTCGAAAAGTATTCAAGATTGGAGATACACCAATCGAAAAATCAACATCTTACAAGGAAAGAGCAAGCCAAGACAACGTTGTGGATGATATGATAAGCTTAATTTATTGCTTGCCTAGTTTATCCAAAAAGTTAGTATGTAATAAACATTATTGAAATTTCCAATTCTTAATACATATTCTATTTACTGTAGGATACCAGTGGTAACGATATTTTCTCACCAATGTAAATTTTTGATGATGGGAAAAATACCTTGGATGCTCTGTTTGAGAATGTGTTTACTGAGAAGTTTGAGGTTGAGTCATGCTTGGAGAAGGTTGTTGGCGAGACTGGTTTGGAAAAGGTTGATGGATGCCCAATCATGTATGAGAAGCTTGATGGTGACACGGCTCGTTTGGAAAAGGTTGAGAAATGCTCGTAAAAGGTTATTGGTGAGGATGGTTCGAATAAGGTTATTGGCTGCCCAGTCGTGTCTGAGAAGTTTTATGGTGACACGACTGTATTGGAAAAGGTTGAGAGATGCTCGGAGAATGTTATTGGTAAGGCTGGTTTGGAAAAGGTTATTGTTTGCCCAGTCGTGTTTAAGATGTTTGATGGTGTCACGACTAGATTAGAAATGGTTGAGACATGCTCGGACAAGGCTGTTAGCGAGGCATGTGTGTCAGATAATAGGAATGGAAAATATATTCAGATCAGTACTGATAAAATCCGAATTGAGCAGCCTATTAATTTGGAAGAGTACCTTTCAGCTGCTGTGAACGTGGTTCTTCAAAACCCTTCAACTACTTTCTCTTAAAATATCTGATCCAAAGTTTACAATTGGAAGAAAATATGGCAAGCAGAAATATTGCCACTCCGTTCCCTCATACCTTCAAAGGAGGAGATTATGAGCATTGGAGCAACAAATTTAAAGTCTGGCTTAAAGTATTCGACTTATGGAAAATAGTAGATATAGGGTTCATTGAGCCTGAAAATGAATGTGCATTAAGTCATGCGGAAAAAAAAGTTTAGGAAGAAAATCGAAAGAAGGATACAAATGCTCGTAACCAAATTAATCTAGCAATAGAAAAATTGGTGTACGAAAGAATCTGTAAAGCAAAAACTTTGAAGCAGACTTGGTAGATTCTAGAAAAAGCTTACGAAGGTGATGAACAAGTAAGAAACGTTTAGCTTCAAACTTTGAGATCGGAGTTTGAAAAACTAGAGATGAAGGAAAATGAATGTGTTGCCTTTTATTTTACAAAAATAATTGTTGTTGTGAATCAAATGTCCACGAATGGAGTAGTTTTGGATGATCTTAGGGCTGTTCGTAAGGTTCTTCATTCCTTACCAGAAAAATGTTTTATTCTTGTTACAGTTCTTGAACAAACAAAAGATCGCAAGAGCTTGACTTTGGAAGATTTGCAAGGAACCTTGAAAGCCCACAAGGTGAAGATTAACTTGTTGTTTCCTTCACCTCCTCAACTTGGCTAAGCTCTCAAATCCCATGTTATGATTACATGAGGCCATGGTTCATTCAATCATGACAGAGGTAGAAATTTTTGAGGACGTGGTGGTTCTAGTTCTCGTGGAAGAGACAGAAATTATCAAAGTAATGATAGTTATCAAAATGATAACAATGAAAATCAAAATTCCAGGTTCCAACTAAGAGGAAGAGGTCGTGATTATCAAAGAGGCCGATGACGAGGTTATATTGAGTGCAACTATTGTCACAAACCTGGACATAGAGATACAGATTGCTGGTATAAACCAGGAGATGATAAGAAAAATAAGGCAGGCCTTATCCATCAAAACCAGAATGAAGAAACATTGTTGCTAGCATCTCATGGCAAAAAGAATGATGAAGTGTGGTACCTTGACAATGGTGCTAGCAAGCATAAGACCGGTAACAAAAATCTATTTTATATTTTGTTTAACCGTGGTGGTGAATATATCTCAAACAATTCTGAAAAATATTTCAAAGATCAAGGCATAAGGCATGAGTTGACAGTTTGCTTTACACAACAAAATGGTGTAAGTGAAAGAAAAAATAGACCTCTAGTTAAAATGATGAGATGCATGCTTAAAAGAAAGAATTTACCAAATAAATTTTGGGCATAGGCTGTTTGTTGTACAACTTATCTAATTAATCAATCACCAACAAAATGCTTGAAAGATTACACACCACATGAGACCTGGTATGAAAGAAAGCCAGCTATTCAACATCTGAAGGTGTTTGGTAGTGTTGCTTATTCACTCATTCTGAAGGCAAAAAGGAACAAGTTTGATGACAAGTCAGAAAAATACATCTTTGTTGGATTCAACGAGAGAAACAAGGCTTACAAGTTGTATAATCCAAAGACTTAAAAAAATTATGATTAGCCAAGATGTCCGAATTGATGAAAACTTAAGTTTTGAAGATAAGAATGAAAAAGCCAGTGAATTGTAAATTTTTTCAAATAAAGAAAATGTTTTAGATGAAGAAAGTCCACCTACTTCACCTAGTTTTTCATCAAATGAAGAATCTTCTCAAAGTCCTTCTCAGAGAAAAATGAAAAGTGTGAAATAACTTCTTGATTCCACCGAACCAAATGAACGTGATGATTCCTTATTTTTTGATCCAATTTCCTTTGATGTTGCAAATAAAGAAGAAGTACGGAAAAAAAACATGAAAGAGAAGATAGCAACCATTGAGAAAAATGGAACATGGGAGCTCACCTATCTTCCTCCACACACACAAAACCCCATTAGAGTTAAATGGGTGTACAAGACAAAGAAGAATGTGGATGAATCCATTAACAAGCATAAAACAAGACTTGTAGCTAATGGATACAAGCAAAAGGAGGGAGAAGATTTTACAGAAGTGTTTGATCATGTATCAAGGCTCGATACAATTCGTTTGTTGATTTATCTTGCAGCTCAAAATAGTTGAAAGATTTTCCAAATGGATGTGAAATCAGTCTTCCTAAATGGTGTACTTAATGAAGTAGCCTATCTTGAACAACAGAGAAGAAAATAAAGTCTACAAGTTGAAAAAGGCGTTATACGAGATGAAACAATCACCAAGAGCTTGGTACCGCCATATCAATTCTTACTTCGAGACGAATGATTTCAAGAAATGCCCATTTGAGCATACTCTCTACACCAAAATCAATCCATATGGAAGCTTCATGGTTGTAAGTCTTTATGTTGATGATCTTATTTTTTATTGGAAATGATTTAGAACTGTTGAAAGATTTTAAGCTCTTCATGAAGAAAGAATTTCAAATGATTAATTTGGGTGAATTGCATCATTTTCTTGGTATTGAAGTTCTTCAGTTAATGAATGAAATTTTTATCACTCAAGAGAGCTAAGAAAAAGATATTTTGAAAAAATTCAAAACGGAGAATGCAAATCATGTTTCAACTACTTGCATTACAGGTTTGAAATTAAACAAAAATGGTGAAGGAAAACTGATTAACTCAACTATGTTTCGAAGTTTGGTCAGAAATTTGATGCATTTGATAGCTACGAGGCACGATATCATGTATGCTATAAGTTTCATAAACAGATTCATGGAGAAGCCTTTTTCTAATCACTTGGAGGCAGCAAAAAGAATCTTGAGATAAGTGAAAGGAACTCTTGATTATGACATTTTCTATCAAGCAAATGTGCAAGTTAACCTTGTTGGCTATACTGATAGTGACTTAGCAAGAAATGTTGATGATAGCAAAAGCACTTCGGGCTATGTTTTTGATCTCGGAAGTGGAGTAATAACATGGTGTTCAAAGAAGCAACCTATTGTTGCACTTTTGACCACATAAGCAGAGTACATTGTTGCTTCTTTTGTAGGATGTCATCTACTTTGGTTATGTGGAATTTTGGAGAAGCTTAATCATGTCCAAATTAGTCCAACAACCTTGTTTTGTGACAATAGTTCAACTATATCAGTTTCGAAGGATCCGGTTCTTAATGGGAGAGCAAAACATATTTGGTTATGTTATAGGGATTTTTTGGTAGCATGACATGTCAGCAAAGATCATGTATGATATGGAATATATGGGAAACCACGTCATCAAAAAAAGAAAAACAGTCTCTAGTAATTGGCAAGCGGTCGGATGAACCGAGCGGGCAAAATAGACCTGATCGGGTATAGTAAACCAATCGGGTAAAATAAATACTGTCGGGAAAGTCAATCGGTCAACATTCACCCAAGTCAAAGTCGATGTTACTAGACGGAGTGGTCAAACTAAACCGATCGGCCTAGATAGGTCTAAACCCGATTGGAGAAAGAGAACCCGGTCAGGTTAGGAAATGATCGGCCAAGATATGCAAAGTCATGATAGTAACACAAGTTCAACTACAACTCAAATACGAAGAAGAATAATCTTACATGCTGCTGATTGCAATTTCTTCTCCACAACAATTGGTATCAGAGCTCCAGGTTGGGCATATTATTCACACAAATCTAGGTTCTCTTGAGGTCATCAATTTCGTCGTAGAGATTGGGTCAGAGAAAGAAATGCACAAGATTGAGAAATTCAATGGTTTGAATTTCAGCTTCTGGAAGATGCAGATGGAAGATTATCTGTACCAGAAGGATCTGCATTGGCCGATAAAAGATAGACCAAAGGACATGACTGATGAAGATTGGGAAAAGAAACGGAAACCGAAGAACATGGATAATGATGACTTTGAACTCCTGGACAGGAAAGCATTGGGATCAATTCGTCTCAGTTTGATGAAGCAGGTCGCCTTCAACGTAAAAGATCAACAGACAGCCAAAGATCTAATGGATACCCTATCATACCTATACGAACAGCCTTCTGCGGTAAGGAAAGTCCATCTTGTCAAGAAGTTATCAACCTTGAAGATGGCGGAGGATCAAAAATTTAAAGACTTTTTGAACCAGTTCAATGAAGTAAAGGACGGGTTATGTTCTTTATCTATGGGGTTTGATGAGGAATTTATGGCGGCGTTTCTACTCACTCAAATGCCAGAAATTTGGAAGACGACATGCCAGTCGATTGCCAACTCATTCGGGAAAGAAAAATTGAATCTTCAGCAGGTTATAAACATGATCATGACGAAAGAGATCAGAATGCGTAAAGAGGGATCAGGGGCATCTACATCTTCAGCATTAAGTTTGGAAGGTAGAGAAGGTAGAGGCAGAAATCGAAACACAAATCAAAGGGGAAGATCAAAGTCTAGAGGTAAGTCCAAACCAAGGAATCAGGCTAACTATTCAGGAAACCAGCAACGAAGCAAAAGGGATGCTGAATGCTAGAATTGTGGTAAGAAGGGCCATCTCTCGTATGAGTGTAGATCTGAGAAGAAAGATAAAGGCAAGAGCAGTGCGAATTGTGTATCGGAGGAGTCAGATGACTGCCTTATCTGCTCATTGGAAAGCAAGACGGAGTTCTGGGTCTTGGATTCGGAAGCGTCATTCCATGCCACACCTCACAGGGAATTGCTCAAGAACTACGTCTCCGGAAATATGGGTAAAGTGTATCTTGGTGACTATCAAGCATGCGACATTACCGGGAAGGGAGATGTGAAGATTCAACTGCAAGGGTCAGTTTGGAAGCTCAACAATGTGAGGCATATACCAGACTTAAGGAAGAATTTGATCTCCATTGGGCACTGGCGTCAGATGGTTTTGTGACGACTTTCACAGGTGATAAGTGGAAGATTTCAAAAGGTGCATTGACAATCGCCCGATGAAGTAAGAATTGGTTGCTTTACACAGCCACGGATGGATGTGGTTCAATCGTTATGGCGGAAAGCAAAGACGATCCAAACTTATGGCATCAAAGATTTGGGCACATAAGTTCTCAAGGGTTGAAGTGTCTGCATTCAAAAGGTAAGTTGCCAGATTTAAAATCCGTTAAGGTTGATTTCTGTGAAAGCTGCGTTCTAGGAAAAAAAAAGCGAGTGAGCTTTAAAAGGATCGGAAGAACACCGGTAAAAGAGAAGCTGGAACTAGTGTACACCGATATTTAGGGTCCAGCTTCAGTCTCATCAACCGGAGGTAAACTATACTTCGTCACTTTCATTGACGACCATTCCAGAAAGGTATGGGTTTACTTTCTAAAATACAAGTTTGAGGTATTTGAGGCTTTCAAGAGATGGAAAGCCAGAGTTGAGAATGAGACAGGTTTGAAGATCAAAAAGTTGCATTCAGACAATGGTGGAGAATATGAAGACAATGAGTTCAAGAGGTTTTGCTACTAAAATGGGATAAAGCTCAGTAGAACGGTTCCTGGAACCCCACAGCAGAATGGCATAGCAGAACGGATGAACAGAACATTGAATGAGAGAGCCAGAAGCATGAGACTACACTCAGGGTTGCCAAAATAGTTCTGGGCAGAAGCAGTCAATACAACAGCAAATTTGATCAACACAGGACCATCAAAGCCCTTGGACCTCGCTATACCAGGAGAGATCTGGACTGGGAAAAAGATAAAAATTTCTCACTTTAAATTATTTGGGTGTGTTTCTTATGTACATGTAGGTGATCATACGTGGAATAAGCTAGATGCCAAGTCAGTAAAGTGTACTTTGGTGGGCTATGGAGAGGATGAATTTGGTTACAAGCTGTGGGATGACCAAAGCCGTAAGATGATCAGAAGTAGAGACGTTGTCTCTAACGAAAGAGTCATGTACAAAGACAGAAACACACAGATGTCTGAACCGGAAGTGCCATCATTTTTTGGACTGAATGATGTACAGGATAGAGAGATCATGGAACATATCAAACAGAATGATGAAGAGCAAGGTGTGCAACCCCAGGTACAAGAACCAATCCCACCTAGAAATGTTCCAATAACACAGGTCCAGAATACATTAAGAAGATCACTCGAACTCCTATACCAAATAGGAAATACTTGTATTACATGCTATTGACAGATGCAGGAGAACCTGAGTTCTATGATGAAGCTTGTCAGGAAGAAGATGCGAGAAAGTGGGAGCTTGCAATGAAGGATGAGATAGAGTCGTTGGCATCTAACCAAACTTGGGAGTTAACCAAGTTGCCTGAAGGAAAGAAAGTCCTACAAAATAAGTGGGTGTATCGGATCAAGGAGGAACATGACGGTTCCAAGAGATACAAAGCATGACTCGTAGTCAAAGGTTTCCAACAAATTGAAGGTATCGACTACTCTGAAATTTTTTCTCCTGTTGTTAAACTAACTACGATATGGTTAGTGTTAAGTATTGTTGCAGCAAAAGGGTTATATCTGGAGCAGTTAGATGTGAAGACTGCCTTTCTTCATGGAGATTTAAAGGAAGAGATATATATGAAGCAACCAGAGGGGTTTGCGGAAAATGGCAAGGAAGATTTGGTATGCAAGTTGACGAAGAGCTTGTATGGTTTAAAACAAGCTCCCCGACAGTGGTACAAGAAGTTCGATGGGTTCATGCAAAGGAATGGCTACTTGAGATGCAATGCTGACCACTGCTGCTACTTCAAAAAGGTTAAGTCCAGCTTTATAATATTGCTACTTTATGTTGATGACATGTTAGTAGCTGGTGCAGATTTAGAAGAGATAAATAATTTGAAGAAGCAACTTTCGAGTGAATTCGAGATGAAAGATTTAGGTCCAGCAAAACAAATTCTTGGAATGAGGATTAGCAGAAACGAACAGGAAGGTATATTAAAGCTTTCACAAGTAGAGTACGTTCAGAAGGTGTTACAGAGATTCAACATGGAAAATGCTAAACCAGTAAGAACACCTCTAGCTAGTCACTTCAAGTTATCTAAGGATCAAAGTCCGAAGACGGAAGAAGAGAAAGACCTCAAGGCTAAATTTGCATACGCTTCAACCATTGGAAGTCTAATGTATGCCATGACTTGCACAAGACTTGACATTTCCCAAGCAGTGGGAGTTGTGAGCCGTTACATGTCCAATCCGGGCAAGCCTCACTGGGAGGCCGTGAAATGGATCCTAAGATACCTGTAAGGTATGATAGAGAAATGTCTAACCTTCAAGAGAGATAAACTCAAGATGGAAGGTTATATGGATTCAGATTTTGCCAGAGAAGTGGATCATAGAAGAAGTACCACTGGATATGTGTTTACAATTGCGAGTACTGCAGTTAGTTGGGTGTCCTAGTTGCAGAAGATAGTGACAATCTCTACAACAGAAGCTGAATATGTGGCTGTGACAGAAGCAAGCAAAGAGCTGATATGGTTACAAGGGTTGCTAGCAGAGTTGGGATTCCATCAGGTGATAAATGTGTTGCATAGTGACAGTCAAAGTGCAATACACTTGGCCAAGAATTCAGCGTTCCATTCTAGGACCAAGCATATAGACCTGCGCTACCATTTCATTCGATCGTTAATTGAAGAAAGGGTATTGAAGCTAGTGAAGATTGCAGGAACTAAGAATCCAGCTGACATGTTAACCAAGCCAGTCACTATTGAAAAACTGGAGTTGTGCTCAACTTCAGCTGGTCTTCAAGAGTAAAGACATGGGGGATGAGCGCACCGTAATTTATCCACTAAGTCATCAAGGAAGGATGGAGAACGCCTATTGAGTTGCAGTCTTCAAGTGGGAGATTGTTGGGTTATGTGAAGCCAGAAACAGGTGAAGAAAACAATTCTGACAGGTGGCGCGGTGGCGACCCGGCGGAGGAAGTGACCCAGACCGCAGCACACACAGCGAAGAATCACAGAGCATACATGATGTGCGTACCACGTCGCAGACAAGGTGTACACACTGCGGTTTGTGGAGCAGAGTTTCACAGAGGTGTTACGCGTTGTAGACCGCGGTGCAGGCATGTGCCTACACAATGGTTCAGAACGCGGTAGTGACGGGTTTCACGATAAATTGGAAATCCTGCGTGCACAAGCAATTGGAATAGGAAATAAATTCTAATTAGGATTTTGACTAACCCTAGTGCTCCCATATAAATACCACCATTATTTGTACTTAAAAGGAGAGAAGAATAGAGCTGAAAAATAAGTGCGTAGTGTGTGAGAAAATTACTAGAGAGAGAGCAATTGTAGAGAGACTGAAAGAGAGAGAGAGCAATTGTAGAGAGACTGAAAGAGAGACAAAGGGATTGTAATCAACTCTGAGATATAGTGGATTGAGTGCGGTGCGCTCTGTGGATGTAGGCAAATTGCTAAACCACGTAAAATCTTTTGTGTCTTCTTTTATTATTGCTTTCTATTTGTGTTTAGATTTGTGTGATTGCAATTTCTTCTCCATAACAGTAACAAGTCCTAATTAAACACCACCACCTTTCCTTACTTGTACAACAAGGATTAGGGTTCTTTGCACATATAAATAGACCCATAATCTCATTGTGTAAAGGGATTTCAATCTCATCCACCTATGAAAAGATCTAGATAGCAAGGGATCTTAAGTTTAATCGATCAATCTATCGATCTAATTATGTATACGAAAAAAGCATATCAAAGGTAAGAGAGAAAGAGAGATTGAGTGTGTAATCATTCTATTCATAGTGGATTCTTCTAGCCGTCGCCGATAACCGTAGATGTTTTCCCGTCTTAGGGTTTTACCATGTAAAACATGTGTTATGCATGGGTTTCTTTTATTTCCTACTTTTCTACATTATCGTTCACAAATATGAGCAAATTGTATCATGTCCACATTGAGAAAAAGGCTTTGATTATTCAACCCTAGACTAGTTAAAGCTTAGATCTACTTACTTATTAATGTTTGGCGGTTCACTTTTCAATAATCCAAAAATCACCATCAACAACTGGCGTTAGAATGAGGGGGCACTAGAACTCAAATTCGAGGAACCCTCATGAATAGACTACAAAAAAAAATTTCGATGTGGATCCTACATCTGAAACCTCAGCAAATGATGTTTGGAAACACTATGTGTTGGATCATAAGCAGTGCCCACAGTAGAAGGCACGGCCGCGACAAAATTTAGAGGTAGGATATTAAAAGAGAAGTTCTCATAAAGCTTCAAGGTGCCCATAATCTGTCCGAGGAATTGCTTTCCCATTCCGACAACTTACAATACAAAAATCGTCGGAAGTTGTGGAACTTCTGACCTTCAGGTGCTATTGTGAGTATAACTCTCTCTACAAAACTTGGAATTAAAAACCATAAAAACCACCAAAAACTAGACCTCTAGACCTCTAGACCTTTCCAATAATATATGATTCGTAGCCTAGTTCAATCCGAGCAATTTCGGTAGCTCCCACAATATCGAAGAAAACAGATCACTGACATATTTCTGATTTGACAAGTGAACACTAAAATGGGTATATCTCCCTCTACAGAAGTTGAAATCACAATCTGCAAAAACCTTTGAAAATTAGACACCCATAGCTTTTCGGAAATATATGGTTCACAATCTGGATCAACTTGTGGAAGATTTTATGGCTTCCGAAGCATTAAAGAAAGTGATTCACAGAGATTTTCTATCTCGACCACCAGATGCTAAAATAGAGATAACTCTCTCCAAAAAGCATGAAATCATGAGCCGTAAATTTGATGTAAACTAGACACATAGAGATTTACAAGGATGTGTGATTCATAATGCGATTCATGTCGAGGAATATTTGACGTTCTCCAAAACATTGCAGTTCAGTGTAAATAGGGGTCTGAGGACAAGTTTACCTTTACAGGTGTCAGAAACCGAGCCCATCTTGGTATAGAACACCCAACGTCAATTCTCAATTAAACCCACTCAGCTCTTCGTCAATTCAACTATGAAGGATCCAAGATTAAAGTGACTAGACTCCAAGTTCGGCAAGTGGCCGAGGTAAGCCAATTTACACATAAGTTTGATTTTATGATTTCATTAATGATTACGCAAATAGAGAATATGTATTCATTTATAATGATTGAATATTTATTGTCTAACAAAAATTACTATGCACACGATATACATTGCTTATTTAGCATATGTTTTGGGCAAACGTTTAAATTATATAAATATAGCGATAAAACTGATTCGATATAGTTAACAGTGTTATGATCTATTCTGTATATATTGTTTGAAAACTAATTATAGTCTTTGATAATATCTTTCGAATAAGTGATATTTAATGAATTAATCATGACTTCGACCTTGATAAGAAGCACTTCCGAAAGCATTTAATTACACTTTCAAAATCATCCAGACCCGGAGGTATGTTTTCACTTATTTGTTATGTTATTTATTAACATCATATTGTATCTCAGTGGATAGTTTAGTAGAATGACATGGTATTTATTTATTTTTTAAAAATACCATAAATTTACTACTAATTTGTTGAGAAACAACACAATCTATGCGTGTTTCTCTCATATGCAATGCATAATATGCGTGCACAAGTCTATGAACATGTAATGCATGCTTAATTGGTATGTCTGACAACCTTTATGGATCGTACACGCATGTTATCTATTATAAACTTATAGGTGTCGAATTTTAACACTAATCATTCTTAGTACCATGTATGAGTTAATCACTTCCAAATATTTGGCCCCACTACGTACATGACTATTATTACTTGTGCGAACACTACTCACATGCTTGGTATGGAAAACAAGTTGAAAACACTAGCTCAGGTATCGAGTCTTGCCTCGGCGCACGGGAATCAAATTTCATCTCGATGCGCTTACAAGTTTAAAAAACAAGAGACCATATAACCTTGGTGACCAAATCAGGGATGAAAGAGTAGCATTGGCCTCACATTGCTAACAAGTACCTTCATCAATCCAGGTTGGATTTCTCCTATTAATATAACGACTGTCCTTTTTATTTAATATGTTGTGTGAATAAAAATAGTTTATAACTTACCATTATCTTTTATTACCTATGCAAGTATATCTTATTATTTATTCTCTAGAATTGTAAATGGAGCCTGACAGATCTTTAAAAAAAAAGGTACCCGAGTAAGGGTCACTCTATAAAAATGATCATTAAATATCTTTCTTTGACTAACAATTTGATGAGAATTTTTATAGTGAAAGGTTTATCAAGTTTGACTCGGATAATGTTGCTTTCTAAAAGCATCTTGATCAGTAAGATTGGCAAAACTCTAAACCGTAATCGCGTCAGTCAATTACCGGATGATGCCACATTATCGGCTGTCAAAGATATAACCTATTCGGCCAAAGTTCTGATCGGAGAAAGATTCATGTCGGCCAAAGATAGAACCTATCCGGCCAAAGATTCTGGTTGACCGTAATTATGGTTTACCAAAGATAGAATCTAGTCAATCAGAGTTCTTGATCAGCTAAAGCTAAAATCCAGTCGGTGAAAGAGCATCTGATTGACTAAAGTTTCTTATCGGCCAATGATGAAATCTGATCCGTTAAAGATTCTGGTCAAAAAAATAAAAGGCGGCATGGTCTATGAAAAAAGATCAACATAGATGAGAGGACAGATCTTAAAGGAGTTATTACAATGAGTCACATCCATAAAAATCAAGAGCATCCTAAGGAATACAACAAACAGACTAAACACCAAGATACTAGCAAGCCTGATAAAAAAAGGGGGTGGATTATCTGTTGTATCAATGTCAGAGATACACAAGCAAGCAAATTCGTAAATAAAGTTTGGTATAAAAAAAAGACGTAAGATGCACTTAGAGAAAAGTTCATCTCGATGTGTAATACCCAAAATTGTCTTTGGAAAAAAAAAAGGAAAATATAATTTTTTTTATATTAATATTAAAGTCAATTCCAAAACCAATTGAGGGAGTTTACTTATAAGAAGTTTTTATTAGTTTTCCTATTTAATTGAATCGGAGTTACAAACCTGTTGTTATGTATATATACATTTTATATTCGTTAAAGAGAGAAATAGAAGAATAAATAGAGAAAGAGCCATTTTTTTCCTAGATACAAAAGAGGATGGATTTTTAAGCTTCAATAATCAGGTTAGTGATTATGTTTTACTTATATGATGAAAAATATTATCCGTAATTGTTTTGAGATTTTTATTGACTATACGTATGAAATTCAGGCGTGGCAGTGGAAACATATTTGAAAGTATAGATTTCATTGATGATTTGGTTTTGTTTTTTCTAATTATTAAATTAGACATCTTTGCGAGTATTTTAAAATTCGTTTCGTTCCAAATTGTTAAAACAAAAAAATTATTTGTGGCAGATTTTCAAAACAGCCCTACAATGCTGAAATTTCTCTATTTCAATTGTATTAGATGATTTTGGAAATTATTTGGTATGTTTTAAATCTTTCAAAATTATGAAATTTAACAAAGAGAAAGTTTTATGTTTCTAGTATTTATATCTTAAATTTCATGATTTGGCGATTTTTGTTTATATAATTAGTTACAGAATTTTGAAGTATGAATGATCATTATTGGAATTTTTCTAACCGATTATAGGACCGAAGATAAATCATTTTTTAAAATAGTATTTGATATTCAATGCATTTAAAATAATGATTTTAAGTTGATACATGTGTTTACTGCCAGCTTGCAAAATTATAGATGTTTTAATGAAGGGAAAAGATTTATTAAAAATCTGAGAGCAAAGGTTATTTGATTATGAATTTATGTTGTTGTAATTTTGAGATACGTTTGGAGGTAAATCTAGTGATGTTACTTGTAGAGATACATACCATAAATTTTTGTATAATGATATTTATGGATCTTTTGGGTTTTGGAAAACTTTGATGCCGATTGAAGGTGTTATGAGTTTACTTAAAATAGACAACTCATGTTGAGCCATGGGGATAATTGGGAGACGTTACCAAAGTTATTTGAGGTTTGAGGTAAATTAATAAAATTTCGAGGATAAGGAGTGGAGATTGTAATATCCCGAAAAAAAATGGGACAAACCGTTCTCAGGTAGTTGGTACCAATTATTAAGAATTTGGGCTCAACTTAATTAATTTGTAACACCCCCAAATCCAGGACCCAACGGATCAGAATGCTACGTGATCCGGACCTTTCAAAAACCTTAATTTACAATAGTCACAACTTATATCAACAATAATGTATCCACAAATTACAACATATATATCTGATACCATTCATTTCACTAAAATCTCTAGAGTCTAACTTAATTACAATATTAACTAATACCGGACACTTACAATACATACACACAAAGAATCTAATTCTTCCGATATCTCCAATATGCTAATTTAATCTCCATTACTTCCATGATCAAAAACTCAATATGCAAAATGGTGGTTACGAGAGGTGAGCCGTCAACTCGGTAAGTAAATTCATGCATAACACGTAAAAATAAAATGGTCTTTGTAAAACGTTTACCTTCAAAATCTTGATAATAAACATTCCAGGGAATTTAAACAATAAAACATATTATAAAACATGAATTAACATTTGAATACAATATACGTACTCAATATCAATAAAACGGTTGAAGCAATACTTTAAAATATCTTCATTCACATTCTTAAATCATAAAACATTTCATTAAAGAGGATATACGATACTAAATCAAATGATTATCTATTAATCCTAACTTAAAACAGTAAAACACTATAACTTTACGGTAGTAAACGGTGCAGATCATTCACTTTATAAAATGGTGAGTAAATTATTTTACAGTATAAACAGTATGCATTAATCTATTTTGGAAAGCGGTAAGCTCATGTCTCGTAGTGTCACAAGTACCCGTGTGATGCGGCAATAACAGTATGTCACAATTACCCGTGTGATGCGGCAATAACAGGATGTCACAATTACCCGAGTGACGCGACAACAGTATGTGTACACACAATATCCCAACTAGACCAATAACAATAACGGTAACTACGAAACAGTGAACCAAAACGGTTTTACAAATTCATATATACTTGAAATCAATAGCAAATATCATTTCAATATAAATAACAATAGTCAAGCTGTATTCAAAATATGTACGGAGTTTAGTTCAAAGACATTAATACCAAATACTTATAAAAGCAACCTTACTTAAAATCATTGAAGTCCTTAACAAAATACAATAGAGTATATAAAATGGTAGGGATATTAAAAATAGTAGTTGAATAATTTGAAACATAAATATGCTATATAAACATTTGAAAACATGAAAGAGTTTGCTACATATTAGATTCATTTTGAAAAACATAACACATCATGGATGAGTTTACTTACCTTGAATACGAACGAATCGGCTCTAGTTCTATAAGCTCAAGCATCACTCAAACCTATCAATTTACAAATTGATTTACTGCCATAACCTTATCACCGCATTAAGGTAAATCAACATAAGCTTCACATTTATAAAACTATACTTGGAAATCTAGTTTCCAGCTAATACAATTGACCATCCTTTGATATCCGATTTTTAATAATTTCTCTACAGCTCTAAATATTACGAAATTTAACATGGATTGTCCAGACATTATGGTAATACTACAGTAAAAGTTTCAATTTATTCTAGGATCGATAGCATGTCCGAAAAATTAATTAAATTCTTGCCCAAATTTGTCCAGCAAAGACCTTAGCCAACCACAGTCCACTCCGAAATTTATATAAACATTTATACAAGAGTATAAATTATGAAAATTTTCATATGTAATCTATACATATAAGGTAATATTCAGTAAAAGTTTCAGATCTATACAGAGTCATTATATCATACAAAAATACCAATCTTTCATGGATTCCTGAAACTATCTAGCAGGATTCAAATACTGACCTATGTCTATTCCAAAATTCATAACAGTATTTTAATATATCCAAAGATCACAAAATTTGGCAGAGTGATAATATACTCATAAGTCTACATCTATGTAAATTTGCATAATTTTCTCACATTAATAACAAACCCAAAACAGATATACGAAATGTGGCTGGTATACTAAAATAGAGGATTTCAGCAACCTCTATACAAGTTCGAAAATTCTATAAAAATCATGATATGGACCATGAACTATGATATGAATATAAATCAATCCTATATATGTCTATTATCATAAACGATTCATAAAATCAGTCTAACATATTTAAGAAATCCTTGACATGGGAAAGAGAGAACAACTTACTTAGCACTAATATCTTCAAACCATTGTTTGTATCATGTTTCTGACCAGCTCTGTTCGGAGTCACAGATCTCTCTACAGGGAACTCCAATTTACATCTTCACTGTCAAACTCAATAACTATCAGATTAGAACATACTGACAAAATTCGAGCTCAATCGGACCACAAATTGACTTCTAAAATGCCACCAGAAGAAATCTGGACAGTGATTCAAAAATCCCAACACAACTCTCTCCCTCCATTCGTTTGAATGTTCCATCCCTTTTTTTATTTTATTTCTTTTCCACCTTTCCACTCATCGAATGCATAGAGAATTATAATCTCTTGAATTACCCTAAATTCAGTTTAGGTCAACTAGCAACTTAAACAGGCTTAGGCCTTAACACTTAAACAGACTTGAATTACCTTAATGTTTTTGGGTCCATCCCAAAAACATTACTTCTCTTGTCACAATTATAATATCCGTAACACTATCATTTTGGACCTCAAACCTTATAGAAATTAAGTTGAGCCCAAATTCATAATAATTGGGACCAACTACCTAAGAACGGTTTGTCCCATTTTTTCGGGATATTATATGATGAGCGTTGAAAACCAGACCGATTATGGTAGAAAGCATCACAAGCAATCATCAATTAAGTCAAATAAGCTATCTGTTATCAACTAAACCAATAACAACTGAATAATTTACAAGCTTCGTAACTAGACTTCAGAGTCATGAGTGGTTCATCAGATCCAACTCAGAAAAATATAGCTATCGATGAAGAATCCAAACTGTGATCATATCAAAACAAACATCAACTAAACAACAAGCAATTGATCGTCGAAAACATAAAATGGCTTCACAGAAACCTCACACTGGCTCCAGGTTGCTCAAATGGATGACAATATAATCTGTCGATCAGGACCACGTGCGACAATTAAAAGTTGATAATGTATCACTTCCACAGCCTCACCAAGTTTATTTAGAAATAACTCTGCCATATAAAACCAGCAAATGAAGCAGCAAAACCTGAGTGTTAGCCTATTTGGTTTGCCATTGCTATTCAATTTGGTGGAACTACTCAACTTATCAGAACTGCTCGGTTCACGAGAGGGATTCAACCATTGCAGTTTAGCTCACAGTTCTGTTAGATACCTTAACCGGCTACTCAACAAAGCATTAAAAAAAGTGGTGGAAAAAAGGATGTGATGTTAAAAACACTCTTGTTTGAATAAAACCTACTTTAACAACTGTTGGGGGGCTAGGGGTAGCACATCATAACAAAGGAGCATGCTACGTTAAAAAAAAACACAGTTGAAAAGCAGCTTTAGCAAAGTCACTTCTGCAACCTAGTGATTCTGCTGATAGATAAAAAAAACATAACTGATCGATCCAAAGTTGACCAGTATAATAAGAAAACTGATCGGGCCGAAGTTGATTAGTGTATTAAGATAATCGATCGGGCCAAAGTTGATTAGTATAATAAGATAACTGATCGGTCCAAAGTTAATCAGTTTAATAAGATAACTGATTAGTCGTAAAGTAATCAGTGTAATAAGATAACTAATGTACGTATAAAAAAAAGATGGACTAGAACGGATATAGGAAAATAAGACAAAAGCATGTGGATCAATCACCACTTCTTAGCACATGTAAAAAGTAGAGTAGCAATAGACCATCACAATCTCGATGGCTTGATCAAAAGATTGCTTGTGGTCAAAAATCCAGTCATTCCTTGTAAAAAAAAAAAAAAAAAAAAAAAAGGAATTAGATGGATCGTTATAATTTGCTGAAGGTCATCAAGATTGTTCACCCGAAGAAATATTTAATGATATCCGGGACATCGTAACTCTACACTAGAGATAAAAACGCCTACTACACAGGTTAGTATCGATTAATAAATTGTCTTGTTTGCTTCCTTGTATTGATTTAAGAAGGCATGAGACGAAATATTATACGAAAATATAATGAGGGAACATCCGTGATTAACCAACTCGGAGCAACCAAAAACAAAATGTTAGCAATTTCGGATCCCCCATCAAGTATTGTAAAAGCACAAAGAGATAAAACAGCTCAAACAGGCATCTATTCTCAAATAAGCGTTAAAGATCGGACCAAGTCCGGCTAAACGTTCAAAAACTCAAAAGACTATTGAAGGAGAAATTCTCCAGATAAAATCCAAGTAAAAGTGTTCGAAATTTGTCTCCGCCACACAGAGACATTCCCGAACACCCGAGTTTGCTTAGGCAAAGGGTGTTCTGGCCTAATGAGGAGGCCGAAGATGAAAGTCGCAAAGACAACGCATACTCACCAAAACTAATTGGGTGCATTAAAAACACTATTAGAGCTCCTTCAGGTCATATGTACTTGATGAGATACGCTAAGAGTTGAATGAGGGATAAAATATTTATACTTGAAACAATTACCAGTGCAAACTTTAGCATTTTCTGTAAAGTCAGTAAAATATAAGCTACACTCATTGCAATGAATCTTGAACAACAGACTACTGGGAGACGTCCCAATAACTTAGTTGACAGATAAAAAACAAACGTCTATAAATTAGTTACAATGAAAATGGTCCCAAAGAACACTACTTGGTAAATATCAAGAATGATCATGAGCAGACCAAGCAAGCGAGGTCAAAGATTGTTCACACATCCAATCAGAGATGATCGGTTAGTAAGTAAACCGATCAGGTCAGACCAAGTTCGGTCATCTATTGAGGTAAGTGATCAGTTCAAAAATGATCAGATCAATTAATAAGATAATTGATCTGATCAAAGATGATCAACTAATAAGATAGTTGATCAAGATAAAAACTGATAAGCTAATAAGATAGTTGATCGGATAAAAACGATCAGCCAATAAGATAGTTGATAAGATAAAAATGATCAGCCAATAAGATAACTGATCGAATAAAGGCGACCAGTTTAACAAGATAACTGATCGACCATAAAACTGATTAGTGTAATAAAATGTCTGATTAGATTGAGGTAATTAGATACTCAGTATAAAACCAATATATAACAAAAATAAATAAAAAAATAACTTGGTTAAGAACACTGTTTGCTAACGAGTAATCAGGTACTTGAGCAAACCAGTGAACTAAGCCAATGGGTTACTCAGACTTAAAACCAGTCAAAATGACAATTGGTTCAATTAAGTCAAATGAGATACCCAGTTTTGATAAAAAAAAAGAGACTACTTGGCAAATGAAAAGATTGATCGAGAGCGACCTTTGAGAGAATCAACGCAAAAGCCAATTGGAAACACCGACTAGAACGGAGATAACTGATTAGTTTTGTAAGATAACTGATTAGTCACATAGTGGTCATTATAATGAGATAAGTGATCGGTTCAAAGGTGATCAATTCGATAAAGATAAATGATCAGATCTAAAATGATCAGCTCAACAAGGTAATTGATCATATCTAGAAGTGACCAGTTTAATAAGGATACTTGGTTAGACTGGGGTAATGAGATACTCAGTATAAAATCAATTGGAGAGATTCTTGGCTCAAAATTCGGTTGTTACAATGTAACTAAATGCCAGTACACCACCAAGGAAGGATCCAAATGCTCAATGATGGATCCAAGCGAAGCTAAACAGCGCTAAAAAAGGATCTCAGATTCGCCCTAATAGGCGAGAAGATCCGAGCGTTAGCAAAAAAAATAATTAAAAATAAATAAATGCCAAGTTCATCTTGTTGCATGACGGAATAAAAAAAAAGAAATAAAAGAGAACTCATATATAGAGACTGGTCGAATCCGTTGCACTTGATCAGACTGAGGTAATGAAATGCTCAGTGGGGGACTAATTGAAGAAATATCAGCCTAGAAACTCAGTTTGTCACAAGGTAACGAGATACTTGGGAAAATCGATCAAGTATAGTAAAGCATATAAATTGACTAAGCCAATGGGCTACTCAAAATTATGACCAATTAAGCACTTGGTCCAATTAATTTAAGTGAGCTACTCTGCTTATGTCGATACTTTGCTCAATAGCTTGCCGAGTATATCCTTTGGGAAAGTAGATCAAGATGCTTAGGTCAAGCAGTTAATAAGGCATCATTGTTGTTAAAGATTGGTCGGCTGACAAGCCAACATTGTTACTGAAGTACAGTAACTAAGTATGCCATGTTGCCAGAAGTCAACAAACAACCATTTAACACCTGACCAAGTCTTCATTGTGACCAAGCCCGAGTGGACAAACTCAAAGACCATCATCCATCGAAGCAAAACCGATTAGTTTAGTAAGATAACTTATTAGTCTCATATGATCAGGGTTTAATAAGATATCTGATTAGATGATTGAGTCTAATGAGATACTTGATTAGAATGAGGTAATCAGATACTCAATGAAAAACTAGTCAACTAAAAAATATTGACCCAATTAAGCCAATTGATTACTTACACTTAATGCCAGTTGATGAGATACTTGGTTAAATTAAGATAAATTAGGTATACAAAACTGGTCAAAAAGATCAATCGGTAAGGAAACTGACTGGATGTAGATAAAGCACTGTCAGCCCTTGAATTGATTGGGTGCAGATAAAGCAATGTCAGCGATCTGGCCATATGAAAAGAAAATGGGCTAAGCTAAAGACTTTTTTGCTGAAGTTATATTTTTGTTAAGTTTAAAATATGCAAGTACAAGGTTCCAATTGAAATGGCTTAACTTGTAAAAATGCCAAAAAAATTCACTGATGAGCTTGATTGTCAAAATGTAATGTGTAAGTGTTCTAAAAAAAAGGTAAGAAAAGGCAAAGAGGAAAAGAAAAGAGCCTTGGAAGTAAATGTAAGTACTCACAATGTAGAGTGCAAAATTTTGAAACACAATGTATGTATATTTATAAATGCCTAGTTGCTAGAGTGTCAATGTGTAATAAAGCATTGTATAGGGTGTGTGAGTAATTATGCATGATTGGTGATCTTTGAACTTACATTTCCTACTTATTTGTTCACCAAATCTAACCCTATGGCCCCATCAAAACCAAAAGGAAAAGTCCTATTTGATCCATAGTATGTCTTGATTGGGAATGTTTGTTGATAGCATGATCTTCCACGTTCATGGCATAGTGAATCGTTCCTAGGATAGCTCACATACACTTATCAATTTTGAATGTATTTGTATGCAATGCATTTGATTTCTATGCATAAATTCCATCATTGCATACCTTATATGAGTGTGAACTTAGGAATCTAAGTGAAAAAAAGATAAGAGCGAAATTGGGTGAGGATTACAGTCAAAGTGAATTATGCTCAATGTGTGAGAGTGAGTAGCTCCCAATATGAGAGCGCTCTTAGGTGTGGGATTGTTAGGTTTGTGAGTTATGTTGGCATTATACTATATCAAAACAACATTTCCTTTGTATTATTTAGTTGTCTAGAATTCATGAGGATTTAAGCTTCAAAGAAGAAATGATAACTATTCAAGCAAGTTCAAGTCTTCAAAGGGGAAAATGCTTCATGTTTCTACAAGGGTATATTAAGACCTTTCTTTTCTCTTTCAAGGCTTAGGCACACACACAATTCATACATTTGTGTCCCTGCATAGTTGTGCACCATTATAGGCATACACATACAATTCATTCATATGTGTCCCTGCATCATTGTACACCATGTATAACACATTCACACACTTGAAAATGAATGCTCATGCATTGGTATGAAAATAACATATTTTGGAAAATGCATGATTGGAGACTATCTCTATGTAGTTTGCATTCTAGTGTGAATTGTGTTTGTATGTATATATGTTTGTATAACATGGATATTGAACTTGAATTTAGTCTTAAATCATTCTTGATTGAGTTCCGGTCATTTCGGTTACTCATACTATTGATTTCAAGTTCTAAGTCAAAAGATACTACATTTTCAACTCATGTTGCATACATTGTCTTTATCTTTACATATCGAGTCAGATTCTTATTTTCTGGGTTGAGTATCTCATATTTCCATGTCCGTGAGAGAGTTACAAATCATAATCCATAAATGGATTCGAATTCTGAGTTTGGAGACCAAAGAACGGTCGAAGAACGCGAGAAGAGTGCAAAGGAGGTGCACCATGGCCAAAGGCCATCAAATGGTGCATGCCCGAGATGGCGCGTGGCCATGTCGGCCACAACTCCTTGCTGCCCTGAGATGCCCACGTGCCATCTTGGGGAAGCATTCTCAAAGGGGGTATTTTGGTCATTTCATGCTTTTTTGTTCCCTCTCCTTTATATATCTCTTCTCTCTCTCATTTGAATTGAAGGAAGAAGGAAATGTAGTGCAGAAAATTTCCAGGTTTTTTCTCTCAACTTTGAATCACCATATCTCTCTCATTTATTATCTGATTTGAGTGATTCAAGTTGGAAAAGTTTTTTATTGAAGTCCTCTATCATCTCCACCCTGAAGTCATTTTTCAAGTTTTTCTGGTGGATCGCACCATTTTCGTGATTGTACTTGAAATTGACAAGGTATTGGTTTATCTTTTGATTTCCTTGATTCTAATGTTCAAATACCTTGGGTCTTCTTCCTACTTGTGTGTATTTGACTTGAAAATATGTTGATGAGTGATAGATCTTCAATTAAATGCTAGTTGTGCTTAATTATTTACTTGATTGTGAGTTAGTTTTCAACCAAACCTATGTTTTCTCATGATTGTGTGTTGTATTGTGCTAGCATCTTATCTAGGACTATTTGTGCTTTGATTGACTTTATTTTCATGATTAACAGTCTTATCACGTGCTAGAACTCATTTGTTGAATAAATTTAGGATTAGCACATTTGATTTTAAATTTAAAGTCTATTATAGTTTAATTGACTATTTTGTGAATATATGCTCTAAATGATTGCTAGAGATTGATTGATCATAACTTGTGTTTCAAGTATTTTTGTTGTTAGTACTAAAGTCTTGAATATGTACTTCATGAACATGTTTATGAATAAAATCTAGGTTTAAAGTGTATGTTTGGAAATTTGGCATGCTCTAGATTTTTATTCATGCATAAGATCTAGACAATCTTGTTTTGTGAACTCTATTGTCTATGTCTAGATCTTCATGGAGTGTACCTAATCCATACATTTCATATGCCCATGCATCATCTTGTGTGGTGTCATTTTTGGACTATAAACTAGAAAATATAGTTTGTCTGCTCATTGATTAATTCTAGTTTCCATAGAATTTTTAATCATCTTATTCTATGTTGCGTGCTTGTTTGGGTTTTTCATTCATGATCACTTAGATGCGTTGTGAGAAGGAAGTCTTGACAATAGGTGTGAGACCTATGTTTTTGAGCAAGTAAGTCTAGGCAAGAGGTGGAAGACCTCAGATTGTCAAGCAAGGAAGTCTTGCATAGGGTTGTGAGATCTGGAATGGTGAGTGAGGAAGTCTTGACTAGTGTTGGGATGACTGGGATAGTTGAGCAAGAAGTCTTGCCTAGGATCGTGAGGATCCGAAAGGGTGAGTGAGGAAGTCTTGACAAGAGGTGTAAGGCCTCAGATTGTTGAGCAAGAGGGCGACATCTTCATGAGTAGGATAGGAGGGTAATTTCTAGGTGAAGGGGTCACTTAAGAGATTGTATTTTTCTTATCTACTAGTGGATTTTGTTTGCCGGTGGTTGCTAACCCGTGCATGTTTCCTCTTCGGAGGTTTATCACGTTATATCTTGTGTCAACTTTTCTCTATCTCTCTCTCTCTTATATTGGTAATTGTTATTTGAATAATATGGATAGAACTTTATATGTAACTTGACTTCCTTACACAATATTGTTTGTGTATGTTAGATAACTTTGTATCTTGTGATATTCCATTCAAGTTGTAAAGTACCACATTGTAATACTCTAAGTACAACTTATGGAATTTTGTCTACATTGAATATATTTGTTCATAAGATACATTGATTCTTGTTGTATGTTTAGTAGACTAAGAGTGGAAATTTGAGCATACATGAATATATTGTTTTCTCATAACAATCATGTTGAATGTTAATTTGTATGCTTATCAAATTTTTATCACTAGTCTCGAAAAGATTTTTTAAAAGTGAGAGACAACCTATTCACCCTCCCCCCCCCCCCCCCTTCTAGGTTGTTTAGTATAACCTTGTACACATTATTTCATTTGGTATCAGAGCGGGTCACTTAAAGTAGTTAGTGTGATTCGGGATCTACAAGGTTATTTACTAATCATGGATATCAACCTTTAGTCTACAATTGTTTATTTTTGGTTGTCCTTCTTCGTTGGTTGTGAAAAAGGTTCTTCTTGTTTTATATTTCATTTGTCTACTAACAATTTTGTTGATAAGCTTAAAAAGAAAGTTAGTGACAAAAGCAAAGATGAAAAAGCTTTTTCCGGAGGATGATCGATCTAGACATGATTACTTGTCTTTGCAACTCAATGAAGAGAATTGCATTTCAAAGACCACCAACTTCTACTTGATGGCAAGAGCTCAAACTCTTTATAAGGAAAGAGATGAAGCGTTAAAGGAAGTTGAAATAAAGAATGAAGTGATCAAATGTCTAGAAAAGAAAATGGTTGAAAAGGCTTGTGTGTTAAATAGTTTAACAAATGATTTTGCTAATAATTTGTTTTTATTTCTTGAAGGTAATGATCAAAGGCATGGAAGAGGAGTTGGCAATCATGAAGGCCAAAGAGTTTGGTAATCTTCATGGAGATTCAAGTGACTTAAGCATTGTAGATGAGCAAGTGGAGTCTCCTACAACTAAAGGCAAGTCACTAAGGAACAAGTGGATTTCAAAGGCCATGTCTTCCAAGGTCAAGTGCAAAATCAAGGAAATTAAGGAGTCTTCACCATTGGTACACTCACACCTAAAAAGTAACATCTCAAAATTTATTCCAGTTTGCTATTTTTGCTATGTTGCCATTAGTATATTAGTCAATGCAAACTAGGGAATGTGATTCATGCTAATGAGATGTAAAAATCTTCTATGAATGTTTCTTACATGATAACACTTTGAATTTTATGTGTGATAATGATAATCATGTGAAGAAAATAATATAAAAGATTTGGGTGAAACTGAGTGTTTCACATGTTCATATGTATAGTCTTGATGATATCTTTGTTGATGGCAATAATGATGTGTTTTACATGAGTAATATCTTAATAGAGAAGATAGTTGATGATTTATCTTCTAGATATATTTTTTGCCATGAGAAATGATCATGATTTTTGTATGAAATTTCACCCAAGAACAAATGGTTCAAGGGTGAGTGCTCTTACCTCTAGTATAAGTAGCACATGTGAGTTAGCTTTAAGGCTAAGTGTCAAGTATGTTGAGAATTCTAGCTTGCTAGCTTGGAATACTCCACGTCTAGACAAGAACTTAGCTATCTCACTTAACTTTGTTTTGATAGTCAAAATCCATTAATTAACTTTTGAGAAGTTGCTCTTATGAAATCTATTTGGTGATTATCTTGTTAAGACTTTTGGAGAAAGTCATTTATACTCTTGCATTGCATCATATAACATGTCATATTAGAGAACTAGTTTAGCATTCATATGATCCTTGTTGACATTTGCTCTCTATAGATCTTTTAGTGATGTGTTCACAATGATCTTACTCATGATGCTTGAAATGCTTGCTTGAATGATGAGTGGCATACTTTTTGAAAATAAGAGCTTCATATTCTTTGAAAGCTACTCATTAGAGAAATAATGATCTTGAATAAGTCTTTACATATTGCTCTTAGATCATGTGCTTATGAGCCCAAAAAAAAAACTTGATTTTCAAAAATTGCACTTTGCTTCTCTTATATGTTTAAGTTTGAGTAGTTGAGTTTGAAAATGTGTAGATTATGGATGCATCTAAAATTTTATTGCTTATTACATGATAGATGACATATGGTTAGTATCCATTTTGCTTCGGCAACTACATAGAACTCAACGAGCACCTTCATGGAAAGGGCTACACACATTGGTTGTGAAGCGCCCAATGTAGGAAAGGGCTACACCATTATGATGAGTGAAAGCCGTCATGAAGAATTTATGTTTATGTATGCAAAATCAAAGAAGTGTTGAATAGAATCAATAAAAGAAAAATCTTTGATTCAAAGCCTAAAAAGAAATGGAGGAAGGCTTAAAATGGAGTATAGTTGAAAAATTGTGATTGCTCGGGTTGAAAAACAGAAATGGGATGACGAGCCACATGCACACACACACTCATATGTTGAAATCTATCCTCTTTAAAGCAAAAATCCGGATGATAATCGGTTTGACCTTGATTGGAAAAGCTTTAGATGGATAGGTGTTGAAATGGTTTGCATGTTGATATCACAATCACTCCTTTTATATATGCTTGAAGCAAAATTCACACACACACTTTTGCTTATAGAGTATTTTGATATTCTAGCAATTTTTAGAAGAATTATGAGAGTGATTGAAAATCTTGGTGTATCTCTCATAGTTTGTGGAGCTTATTTTGTTGGATTTCTTTAAAATTGCTTGAATGTGTGATTGTGTAGATTTATTGTGAACGTTATTCTATCTTGATCTTAGATAGAGCACTTATCAAGGGGGGGCATCGTATGCTAGACTTTGTTCTCTTTTATGATATGTTCACATGTTTCAAGTTGATATTTGTTGGCATATTCATTGGTTGATATAATGAATCTTGTAGATGCTATTTCATATTTCTTGATTTGCATGATGATTCTTTGTATTACCATATGCCTTTGTATTGTTGATCACAAAAAATGCATGAAACATTTTGTATTAATCGTATGATTGTATTTGCAATCAACTTCTCCTTATTTGGGGTTGTATAGTAGTTGAGATTGCAATCAATTCCTTCATTCATGAAATTGAAATGAGAATAGTTGCAATGAATTTTTCTTTGTTTTGGAGTCGATAGTAATTGTAGTTGTAATTAATTCAATTGATTGTAGTTACAGAAAATTCCTCCTTGCATAGGGTGATAGTAATTGTGGTTTTAATCATTTTAATTGATTATAATTGCAGAAAAGTCCCCCTTACTTTGAATGATAGTAGTTGTGGTTGTAATCAAATCTTTTCTTGTTTGAGGTTGATATGATTGTCGTTGATACCAATTCCTTCATATTTGGGGTTAATATGATTGTTAATACAATTGTTGAACTTGGTAGAAATGACCTGTATGCTTAAGAGTAAAATTTACGCATTTGTGATTCACTATACCTTGATGAGTTTGTTGTTGTATAGATTTGAATAACCTTTGCTAGGTTATTCAAATCTATACACCACAACATTGCTATGTTAACATGGAAAAGCAAACTAGAATCAAGGGAGAAGATATGGGAGTTAGATGCTTGAAATAAATCAATTCTTCAAGTAAGACATCCATCTCCAAACATTATGTGAGATCGCCAATTGTTTCATTATTTGATCTCAAGATATCATTTTTTTTCTTTGGCATAATTTTTATGTCAAAAAGGAGGAGAAATATGATATTGTTTTAGCATATCTTCTTTTAATATTTATCAAGTATTAAACTTCTTATGGCATGTAATACTGTGATTTCATTTGGTTAAGAATATCTTTGAGATAACATGTATTAAGGGGGAGATACATGATTCATTTTGGATTTAAATGTTTAACTCTTGACATAATTGTATATTGCCATATGTGTCTTTCTCTTGGATATGCTTTGTGCTTTAAGTTGATTTTAGGTGGCTACAAGAGAAGATCAAGAAGAAGTTCAAGACTTGTTGAAGATTAGTCTTAAGGAAATAACTCATTGTAATGTGAGGGAGTGATTTTGTGACCAATCTTCATTTTGTGTGTTTTAGTATTTTGTATAGGTATTTTGACATAGAATTTGCCAAAGGGGGAGAATGTTAGGTTTGTGAGTTATGTTGGCATTATTCTATATCAAAACAATATTTCCTTTGTATTGTTTAGTTGTCTAGGATTCATGAGGATTCAAGCTTCAAAGAATAAATGACAACTATTTAAGCAAGTTCAAGTCTTCAAAGGGAAAAATGCTTCATGTTTCTACAAAGGTATATTAAGACCTTTCTTTTCTCTTTCAAGGCTTAGGCACACACACAATTCAAACATTTGTGTCCCTGTATAGTTGTGTACCATTATAGGCATGCACATACAATTCATTCATATGTGTCCATGCATCGTTGTGCACCATGTATAACACATTCACACACTAGAAAATGAATGCTCAAGCATTGGTATGAAAATAACATGTTTTAGAAAATGCATGATTGGAGACTATCTCTATGTAGTTTGCATTCTAGTATGAATTGTGTTTGTATGTATATATGTTAGTATAACATGGATATTGAACTTGAATTTAGTCTTAAATCATTCGGTTACTCATACTATTGATTTCAAGTTCTAAGTCAAAAGATACTACACTTTCAACTCATGTTGCTTACATTGTCTTTGTCTTTTCATATCGAGTCTAATTCTTATTTTCTGGGTTGAGTATCCTATATTTCCATGTCCTTGAGAGAGTTATGGTTCTTAATCTGGAAACAGATTCAAATTTCGAGTTTGGAGCCCAAAGAACGGTCGAAGAACACGAGAGGAGTGCAAGGGAGGTGCACCATGGCCAAAGGCCATCAAATGGTGCATGCCCGAGATGGCCTGTGGCCATCTCGGCCACAACTCCTTGCTGCCCCAAGATGCCCACGCGCCATCTTGGGGAAGCATTCTCAAAGGGTGTATTTTGGTCCTTTCATGTTTTTTTGTTCTCTCTCCCATATATATCTCTTGCCTCTCTCATTTGAATTGAAGGAAGAAGAAAATGTAGTGCAGAAAATTTCCAGGTTTTTTCTCTCAACTTTGAATCACCATATCTCTCTCATTTCTTATCTGACTTGAGTGATTCAAGTTGGAGAAGTTTTGTTTTGAAGTTCTCTATCATCTCCAAGAAACCTTGAAGTCATTTGTTCAATAATTTCTGGTGGATCCCACCATTTTCGTGACTGTACTCGAAATTGACAAGGTATTGGTTTATCTTTTGATTTCCTTGATTCTAATGTTCAAATACCTTGGGTCTTCTTCCTACTTATGTGTATTTGACTTGAACATATGTTGATGAGTGATAGGTCTTCAATTAAATGCTAGTTGTGTTTAAATAGATACTTGATTGTGAGTTAGGTTTCAATCAAACCTATGTTTTCACATGATTGTGAGTTGTATTGTGCTAGCATCTTATCTAGGACTATGTGTGCGTTGATTGACTTTATTTTCATGATTAATAGTCTTATCATGTGTTAGAACTCATTTGTTGAATAAATTTAGGATTAGCACATTTGATTTTTTATTTAGAGTCTATTAGAGTTTAATTGACTATTTTGTGAATATATGCTTTAAATGATTGCTAGAGATTTGATTGACCATATCTTGTGTTTCTAGCATTTTTGTGTTAGTACTAAAGTCTTGAATATGTACTTCATGAACATGTTTATTTCAAGTTTTAGCAACATGAATAAAATCTAGGTTTAAAGTGTGTGTTTGGAAATTTGGCATGCTCTAGATTTTTATTCATGCATAAGATCTAGACAATCTTGTTTTATAAACTCTATTGTCTATGTCTAGATCTTCATGGAGTGTACATAATCCATACATTTCATATGCTCATGCATCATCTTGTGTGGTGTCATTTTTGGATTATAAACTAAAAAATATACTTTGTGTACTCATTGATTAATTCTAGTTTCCATAGAATTTGTTGATCATCTTATTCTATGTTGCGTGCCTGTTTGCGTTTTGCATTCATGATTACTTAGATGCGTTGTAAGAAGGAAGTCTTGACAATAGGTGTGAGACCTATGTTTTTGAGCAAGTAAGTCTTGGCAAGAGGTGGGAGACCTAGGATTATCAAGCAAGGAAGTCTTGCCTAGGGTTGTGAGGATCCGGAATGGTGAGCGAGGAAGTCTTGACTAGAGTCTGGAAGACTTGGATAGTTGAACGAGAAGTCTTGCCTAGGGTCGTGAAGATTCAGAAGGGTGAGCGAGGAAGTCTTGACAAGAGGTGTGAGGCCTCAGATTGTTGAGCAAGAGGGCGACATCTTCATGAGTAGGATAAGAGGGTAGTTTCTAAGTGAAGGGGTCACTTAAGAGATTGTACTTTTCTTATCTACTAATGGATTTTGTTTACCGATGGTTGCTAACCCTTGGATGTTTCCTCTTCAGAGGTTTACCACGTTATATCTTGTGTCAATTTTTCTCTATCCCTATCTCTCTTATATTGGTAATTGTTATTTGAATAATATGGATAGAACTTTATATGTAAGTTAACTTCTTTACACAATATTTTTTGTATATGTTAGATAACTTTGTATCTTATGATATTCCATTCAAGTTGTAAAGTACCACATTGTAATACTCTAAGTACAACTTATGGAATTTTTTATACATTGAATATATTTGTTCATAAGATACATTGATTCTTGTTGTATGTTTTGTAGACTAAGAGTGGAGATTTGAGCATACATGAATATATTTTTTTCTCATAACAATCATGTTGAATGTTAATTTGTATACTTGTCAAGGTTTTGTCACTAGTCTCGAAAAGATTTGTTGAAAGTGAGAGACAACCTATCCACCCCCCCCCCCCCCCCCCCCCTTCTAGGTTGTTTCGTATAACCTTATACACATTATTTCAGGGATTCGTGGTAGTGCGAATTTCCCTTAATTGCCTTTGAGTTGTTTTAGATTGCTTTGCATATGTTTACTCCTCTCTATCACACATCCTTGCATCTCATCACCGGTTGGACATGCAACTTATTGGATTATTAGATTTTGAGCCATAGGTCGAGTCATTTTTGTTTGAGTCTTTGTTTTGTTTTAAGTTTGCTTGAGGACGAGCAAAGGTTTGGTTTGGAGGTATTTGATCGTGCAAAAATTGTTATATATTTTGGCCCTCATTTCCTTAACCTCTGTCTCATTTTCGGGTGTTTTTGCGCCTCTTGTGGCTCTTTATTTGTGTTTTCAGGTGATTAGGTACATTCCAAATAATTAGGTAAAAGATGCGGTTTTGTACGGAAAAATGTCAAAAAGTTGATAAAGCAGCATCAGGTTTGTGCGCTGGCATCAAGGCAATGCATGGGTCTACACCAACGTACCATCGTGTAAGTGTCCACACATTGTACTTTAATCGAGAGATGAAATTAGAGCACTAGGTATTTACGCGAGTCCTGTGCGGGTCTCAACCCGCGCACAACCCGTGCATTTCTCACTACATGTTGCCACATTAGGAGTTTTGAACCATTTTGAAGGCACCTATAAATAGAATCCATTCTGTTATGAGCCAAAAAAGACCACACGCCCGTCAACAACATATTTTCTCTCACTAGAATCTAGATCTAGGAATTCATTTTCATCTAAAAACCCACATCATTCATATCATCTACTCAACAGGGGAAGGCAAGGAGATCGTTTAGAGCTTCAATAAGGAGTATTCATCCATAGGTTTACTTCTATTCTATTCTCTTTGCCTATTTTCTTGTAACAGACATGAGTAACTAATCACTTCCTTAGGAAATGATGTGATTCTTAATTTAATTATGGGCTTGTAATGAACTTCTAATATTTTTATATCAATCTATCAATTTTGTTCTATTCATTGCATTAATTGATTTCAATGATGAATTTCTTTTGATTGTTACATTCCTTTCTTTAGCAATTTGTTTGGGAATTTATTTGAGTGTTTTGATTGGATATACATCTACTTGATCTTAATCAGCTCATTTGAATGGAAAGGTTAAGCAAGAGCACATCCTCTAGTGAAACCCGGATATTATAATCTCTCTTTTGTTTTAATCTTGTTTAGGTAATCAAGTCTATACATCTAGTTTGCTTGCTCATAATAGGTTAAATATCAATTCTATACATCTAGGTTGATGACACTATTAAGAGATTAATCCCTTAATTGATAGATGCTCATTCATGGAAAATCACTTGCAAGTTGCCAATGCTATACATCTAGATTGTACACTCATGTGCGAAACATAATCAATGCTATACATCTAGATTGGTTACCTTTGTTTAATGCTCATTATAGTGTAAGTTCAACTTGCCCATGATTAGCCTAATGAATTCATCATTGCCTTAGGATCCATATCATCTATCTTCCATCATTACTTGTGCACATTTTAGTAGTTTAAACTAGTTTAGATTAAATTGTTTATTTTACTTCAATCTTTAACCACTCAATTTACTTTTCTAGCTTTAACCTTAGAGCTTAATTTGATCATATAAGCATATCACGATCTCTGTGGACGACACCCATATTTGCCATTATATTGTTTATAAGCTTTGAGTGCAATTTGGGATTATAAATTTTGTTTGACAAACTATTTTATAAATACAAAATGGCATTCGTCAGGGATTCTGAACTACTAGAGGGTTTAAAAGCATATGGTATACATGAGTGGATTGTTGTATTTTTTTTTACTTCATTGGAGTTTGAAATACATTTCAGCTTACTTTGGCGATACAGATCTTTCTATGACTTTGACCTTAATTTCAGTCCAAGAGGATTGATTATGAGCTAGCAAATAGGATACATTTGTGTCGCTATTAATGGATAATGTACAACTCCATTTTGCCGTTATAAGGTCTGAACTTACCTTTTATCGAATCTTTCGCTGCTAATCCCGATCTGGTGGCATATTGTTTCCAATAATTTACTATATTTATCTTCATTATATGCAAAGGAAATTGGACCCATCACCTGGTTATCAATCAAATGTTTATCGCAGTGCACTATGAAGCTATCCATCTTATCCGTAGACCCTAAAAAAGTTATTAAAGTAATGTGCAAAGGAAAAAATACAATAATAATAAAAATAACAAAATGGCATTTTAAAATATCTAGAACAAACTTCATAACCTATAATGAAGACAACCTTTAAATATAGAAACATGCAATTGCCTTGAAATCTAACCATTTAAAACCTGTAGCCTATTGGTAAGTAAAAAAATTGATTTTGAAGCCCGATACATGGATTTTTAAAGCCATGGACAACTAACTTTAAAGCCCTGTAAAAGGATTTAAAGCAATGAAAATGGATTTCATGCCCTAGCATAAGGGTTTCATGCCCAAGATACTCGAACTTCAAGCCATGGACACAATTTCAAGCCCAGTACTTGATTTCAAGCCTTGAACAGAGTTATCAAGCCCAAAAAACAATGCCCCTATAAGGGGTAATGCCATTCATTAAACACTCCACACAACTCACGCAACCATTCACCATAACCAACTAAATACTCATCACAATCAACCAATATATGGGGGGTGTCCTTGACTTTCTCTATTCAACAAAAGGCAACACCAAAAACAATTATTGAGCCTAAACCGTGGTCCTTGTCAATGTATGCTTGATATGTGTTGTGTTGTTGAATGTGCTTGGAATATTTAAGTCCCTAGAAATAAGGCAATATTCGATTGTAGAGTAATCGTTCTTCCCTGTACTAGTACAATTCCTTAAACTTTCCAACCTTGTTAGTTGGCAAAAATTAAACATTTTCACTTTTGAGTTTCTTAATGATACAAGCTGCTTTTGTAGTTGCTTGAAGTCATAATAAACAAAGAATCATGATCATTAGAAATATTTTAAGATCATTCTCAACTATACAAAAGATCAATAAAAAAGTTGTAATATATTTCAAAGGTTCCAATGCACAGATGTAAAGACACACTCATCTGCAGCCGATGGGTTCATTTGACGATTCGAGCCCTAAGAAGCAGCCAACTGTTCCTTTCTCAATCGGTATCCCTGCCTTTGATCTACAAGCCACAGCTAGTAGCTTCGGTATCCTTGCCTTCGATCTATCTCTACCATGACTCAAACTCGAGCTTAAACACGAACTTTTGAAGACTATAGAGAGAAACCCATCATCCTCCGTCGACCTCGTTGCCTTTATCTCTCTTTATCTCTCTGCTTTTAGAGTTTCTAAATGGTTTTTGCAATCTTTTCAGTTAAGAAGGAATTTAAAAGGAATAAAAGGGATATTAAACCCCGAAGATGGGGAGAACTGAAGTTGGGGAAGGAAGAAGAATAAGTGAGAGATGGAGATGACTATGGTCAGAATGTGGTCGGAAAGGGGGGATGGAATTCAATCGGGCTCGTGGAAAGAAAGGGAGGGAAGAGAAGGGAAGGGTACTTGCGGGAAATAGAAATGTTTAGGTGTATTCTTGGCATTACGCCCCATTTATGTGGGAAGAGTAATTTAGTCCAACAGGGGACATTGCATGCAAAGTAAACTTCATTATAAGACAGTTTGTAAGAAAAATAAGATGGGGACATTTTTACATGGACCCAAATAAAAATACAAATAATGATATGCAATTTGAAGTAGTCCTTCAAGTAATTGACAAAACACGAGGCATGACCGATGACAGTAGGAGGTAGGCTTGATGAGTGGTGTAGATGGCAGATGTGGGTGAAATAGAAATATGATTAGGGATTATACCTAATAGTAAAATGGAAAAGTGGAAGAAAATGGGAAAATGAGGAAATATAGGCTTCTTTTTAAAAAAAAGATAAAAATTTGTTTGGAGGAAAATTGGAGAAATGAGGATGGGACTTATCTCAATCCCGATCCCTTTTACGTTTGGGGATGATGGGAGGATTTTTTTGGGATTTGGGATCCCGTGGGGGAAAATGTGATCCCTACCTAACATGCACCTTCACCTTCAAGTACTTCCTATATAACAAGGTGTTGATTATATGAAAGGTGAAAAACTCGTACAAGTGGATGCAAGAGAAGGTAAACATGGTTTCTGATCAAATGAATAAAATTGTTAATAAATGAGAATATCGGAGAAAATCCTTCCCTATTTTCTTTAATACAAATGTACAAATGAGAGTTAAATTTTATACGTTCAACAACTAAGCTATTCTAGGTAAATTTTATGCATAGAATCAATTGTAATAACTAAGTTATATGATCCCATGATCAAGCAAATCACTACTCTATAATTAAGCAAATCATGTACTATAATTAAGCAAATCTTGATTCTTCCTGTTAATAACACTCCCCCTCAAGTAGGAGTAAATACATCAAGAACACTCAACTTGCCAAGTAGGGAGCGAACCGTTGGTTGACCAAGTGGTGTGGTGAATATGTCAGCAAGTTGGTGAACTGAGGGCACATGAGTTGTTACGATGGCTCCTGATTGAATTCGTTCTCGAACAACATGGCAATTGATTTCAATGTGCTTGGTTCGTTCATGGTAAACTGGATTGACGTTAGTATGAAGTGCTGCTTGACTATCACAAAGCAACATGATCGGTTGCAGTGCTTAACTTGTAAGCCATCAAGTAAGTACTTAAGCCAAGTAAGTTCACATGTGATGTAAGCCATTGATATTCTGATTCGGCTGTGGACCTTGAGACAGTAGTTTCCCGCTTAGTTCCCCATGAAATACAAATTCCTCCAAGAAAAATGCAATAACCAGTTAGATCACCTCGTGATAGAATAAAAATTTCCATCACAAAATCCAGTCAACAATAAATTTCCTTTGGATGGAAAATACAAACCTTGACCCGGAACTCCTTTTAAATAACGTAAAAGATGGTGAGCAGCATCAAGATGGTGTTTTCTCGGTTCCTGCATAAATTGGCTTAAAATGTGAACGTAATACGTGATCTCCGGTCTTGTGATGGTGAGATAAATGAGTCTCCCAACCAACCTTCTGTAGATGGATGGTTTTTTTAATTGGTCTCCTTCCTTACACAAGAATTTAATGTTTTCTTCCATGGGTGTTGATAATGGTTTGGCACCAAACAAGCCTGCCCCATCCAAGAAATCAAGAGTATATTTTTGTTGAGATATTGAAACCCCATCAATTGAATGAGCAACATCGACACCAAGGAAATACTGTAATTAACTAAGATCTTTGATGTGAAATTTGTTGTGAAGGAAGTCTTTAAGTATAGCAATGGCATTATCGTCGTTATCGATGATGATCATATAGTTTCTATTGATGGAGTACCATTATGAAAGAATTTCCAGACAACTTAGTGAATAAGGAGTAGTCAGCTCTCGACTAATGAAAACCATCTTATTGGATGGGTGTAGAAAACTTGTGAAACCAGCTATGGGAATCTTGTTTGAGTTAATAAAGGGACTTGTTGAGTAGACATACCATAGATTTCTCCCCATGTTGACAAAAAACGGGAGGTAGCTGCATATACGCCTCCTCAAGTAAATCACAGTGAATGAATGCATTCTGAACATCCATTTTGTGAAAGGACGAATTGTGAATAGTTGCCAAATCGAGTAAACAACGTACCGTGGTCAATTTGGTGATAGAAACGAATGTCTCTTTGTAATTAATCTCTTTCACGTTGAGTGAAGCCTTTCACCACTAATCTAGCCTTATAGCGCTCAACTGTGCCATCAGAATTGTATTTAATTTTATACACCCACTTACACCAGATAGAACAGCGTCCAGAAGGGAGTGATGTGAGTGTCCATATCTAATTTTGTACAAAGGCTATGAGCTCTACAGACATGGCCTCTCGCCATTTAGAATCCGAAACAGCCTGTTCATAAGTCATGGGTTCCACAGGTGTAGTGATATTACATTAAAACCCTTATAATTAGGAGAATGTGCATATGGAAAATACCAAAGTAATGAGTAACGCATACCTGAAGAAAATGAGAAGGGACTGGGAGCAACCATGGTCGTGTTATAGATGTAGAAGTCACGAAGATTGACATTTGGTTGTTTGACGCGATCAGAACGATAAGGAAAAGAAGTATGAGGATATTGGTTAAGCAGTGGGACTATTATAAGGTATTGATTATGTTGTATCAGGTGTGAATAAGTATGAATCAGGTGTGGATGTATGTGTGTTGTCGTATGTGCTGTTTGAATCTTGATAGGCTGTGTTAGGGGTCAACTGGGCTTGGGCCGGCTGGGTTTGGAAAAGGTACTGTCTCAGAGATGTCTACTAAGGGTAGACCAACACCATCTTCTAAATTCTCTTGAGGATGGTCACGAAAGGGAAAATTGCTCACATAAGAGACAATATCATGGAAAGAAAAGAATTTATGTGTAGTGAGGTCGTAAACTCGATAACCTTTTTGTCCAAAAGGATAACTAACAAAAATGCAACAGCGAGCTTGTTGATCAAATTTATGTGTAGGTGTGAGATTAGTGGCATATCGAAGACACCCGAAAGTGCAAAGATAAGTGTAAGTGGGTTGTTTACTATGGAGTAGCTGGTATGGTGATTTGTGAGAAAGAAGAGGTGTAGGTTAACGATTGATCGAATAACAAGCAGTTTGGACACCTTCCTCCCTAAAATTTTAGTGACAAGTTTGCTTGAAACCGAATATCTCTGCCCATATTCAAAAGATGGTGATGATTTCGCTCAACGACCTCATTTTGTTGGGGGGTTGAAGGGCAAGAGTGGGGAAAATGATTCCCTTTGTATCTAGGAAGTGTTTCATGAATACAAATTATGCCCTGATATTAGCTTGAAGAGTTATGAAATGATAATTAAATTGTGTTTCCACCCTTGATACAAATGATTGCAATATCCATTGTATTTCCGATATAAAACTCATAAGATGTGTCCTAGTGTATCGTGTAAAATCATTAACAATGGTTAAGAAATAACGAGCTCTAGAATGAGGATTTATTCGATATGATCCCCAAATTGTGGGAAAAATTAACCGTTAGTCTCTGTAAATCTTATGCACTTAACACAAGATCGAATTGCCTAGGAGTGTGGGTTCCTTTTTCTTTGAACCAATGTGTAAATCCACCTATAAGACTTATAAAAAAAAGGATTAAAAGCTCAAATCGATTTTGAAACTTACAACTTACTTTCAAGCTTGTGTCAAAGCCAATGAAAATAACATGCTTGGTGTAAAATTATTCTTCCACTTAAGCCACCTATTTATAGGTCTGGAAAAGAATAATTTGTTTTCTCATAGGACACAAGAAACACAAATCCTATTGTGATTTAGTAAGCCTAATCTTATTAGAAGTCTTTTCCTTTTTATTTTATTTTATTTATTTTTACATCAAAATCCTGTTTTGATTTATTTTCTATTTCTAATGGGAAATAAAATAAAAGAAGTAAAATTGGGTCTTTGTCTTAGAACTCAACATTTGAGCCCAATAGGTTCATTTTAGATGATCCAATTTAACTTGTGAAGTTTGAGGATTCACAGGTTATTTTAATTACAAACTCCAATATATTTTGCTCAAGTACCAATTAACTTTTAATTAATTGAGCAGAAATATAATAATTTCAGTTTAGTCCACTAAAAAACTGAAATTGTACTCTTGAATTAAAAGAAAATATATTAAATATGTTTACCCTAAGCAATTGTATGAAATATGTATCTTATGAAAAATACCAATAATTAAAATGCATATTGATTATTACATTATTGATTATTTTATTCCTTAGAATCGTCCTTATGTCTAATGGATAATTTTGATTTATCATAAATTATGATTCATTAACTTCTTATTGAAAACTCATAAAGGATCCAAAAACTTAAGCTTACCAATAGTAGTATTTAAAAGCTCTGACAATTTTACATGAAACTTAATTTATTCTCTAAACGCATGAGAAGATTAATTTATTGAAGATTAATTTATTTAGGCTAAAAAATAATGACAACTTCATAGTGATTGTTCATGATAGTGACAACAGGAACCATCACTATAAAGTTGTCACTATTTTTTAGCCTAAATAAATTAATCTTCTCACATGTTTAGAGAATCATTTAAGTTTCACGTAAAATTGTAAGAGCCCTTAAATACTATTATTGGTAAGCTTACGTTTTTGGTTCTTTTGGTTACTTAAAGTGGTATTTACTCTTATTTGATTATAAAAAACCATGATATCCATATATATAAATATATGTCCGATATGACATATGAATAAAACGCCAAACTATTGGGATTAAATTGTTATTCTGTGGTCTTACCCATTAATAGTTCAACCATTACAAATCATAATACTATGGTATATTATTTATCTTAGGATTAAGATAGATATTTCAATTGCTCTATTGTGAATGTATTATTCCATTAATTATAAAATAGAAATATACTATTCACTTGATCCGTTCAATACTTCATAGGTACTTGGTATTTTATTCCAACTCTTTCACTTGGTGATTCTAGACTCATTACTTCCCAATTGAAAACAAAAGTCCCGCAACTTTAATCAAGAGAATGTGTTTAACCTATATCTTAAGTTTTGATCATATTTAGACGAAGTAAAGAATTATGTTTACCACACATAAACTTCTTTATGTAAATAATTATTTATGTTTGTTTTAGTCTTGGATCCTAAGAATATTTTGCCATTGACATATATAATAAACAAATTATACATGTTACATAATTTATTTGCAAACAATTTTTTTTTATTAATATCAAATGATTTGTTATATATATAAAAAAAAAAACTTGCATTAGGGCATACTTCCTAACACAAATATCACAAAGTATTAAATCAAATGGTGCATGTGAAGAAATGAAACATGATGGGAATGATAAACGAGTTTGTTTGGCCAAAGGGAAAATTTCACAAATATGATTAGAATCAGAATAAATTTCAGAATTTATCTTGGAGAGAACTTAGCAAGATCCATAAGATGGGTGCCCAAAACGTTTGTGCCATGGGTTGGAAAGCTTGTGGATGTTTGGGCTAAAACTGGATTTTGGACTTGTGTCAGGTAGTAGAGTCCATTATGTTGCTTGTCCAAGCCAATCATCTTCCTTGTATCAGTGTCTTGCATTTCAATGTTTGTGTCAATTTGCTAACCGATAGTAAATTAACTTTAAATTGTGGAACTTTAAACTCTTTATCAAGCTTAATGTTTGGTGTTTCTTGTAATGAACCAATTTATTTGATATGTGTCTTACCACCATCTAGCAATTGAATGATAGTTGACTTGGTTAAACATTTCGTGTCTATTACTTCAATTGAAGAGGTCACATTGTTTGTGGCTCCACTATCAATAATCCAGTGTAAATTTGAGTGTGGAACAACTGGATTCATGTTAGATGATGAAGTAATAATACTTGTGGCATTCGCAAAGTGTTTCAAGTTACCATCATTGTTTTTTCAAAGCATTGCCATCAATTGGTTGTATTATTAAGTTATGAGTCTTGGTCCATTGCTAGAAAAGGAATGTTTTATGCCGGTGTCTGCCACTTTATTTGGTTTAGTCTTTGCATGATTAACGTTTGAGCTCCTCTAATTTGGAGGCTACACATTCTTTCCATGAAACTTGAGACCTACAGAAAAATCATGAAGATAATAACACCTTTCGATGCCATGATAGTCTTGATCACAATATGAACAGTGCAATGTATTTTTATTCTTCTGAACTTGATGAGGTTGACCCATCATCTTGTTGTTGTTGTTGTTAGGTTTTAGTTTGTGTTGGCATTAATTCCATATCAAAATGATGTTTACTTGTAATGATTTAGTTGTTTAGATTCATGATGATTCAAGCTTCAAGGAAGAAGGAACAACTAGTCAAAGCAAGTTCAAAGTTTTCAAAGAGAAAGGATGCAATATGGTTCTACAAAGGTATATTAAGACCTTATCTTTCTCTTACAAGGCTTAGACACACACACACAATTCATACATTTGTGTCCCTGCATCATTGTGGACCATTATAGGCACACACATACAATTCATTCATATGTGTCCCTATATCATTGTGCACCATGTATAACACATTCACACACTTGAAGAAGAATGCTCATGCATTGGTATGAAAAAAATAACATGTTTTGGAAAATGCATGATTGGAGACTATCTCTATGTAGTTTGCATTCTAATGTGGATTGTGTTTGTGTGTGTGTATATTTGTATAACATGGATATTGAACTTGAATTTAGTCTTAAATCATTCTTGATTGAGTTCCGATCATTTCGGTTACTTATACTATTGATTTCATGTTCTAAGTCAAAAGATACTACACTTTCAACTCATGTTACGTACATTGTCTTCGTCTTTGTATATCGAGTCGAATTATTATTTTCTGGGTTGAGTATCTTATATGTCCATATCCGTGTGAGAGTTACAGTTCATAATCCATAAACAGATTCAAATTCCAAGTTCGAAGGCCGGAGAACGGTCGAAGGACTCGTGAGGAGTACAAGGGTTTTGCACCATAGCCAAAGGCCATGCATTGGTGCAAGCCCGAGATGGCACGTGGCCATCTCGGCTGCAACACCTTGCTGCCTCGAGATGCCCATGTGCCATCTCGGGGTAGCAATAACAAAGAGGGGCATTTTCATCTTTTAAGCTTCATTCTTTCCCTCTCATTTATATTCCTCTTCCCTCTCACATTTCATTCTAAAAAGAAATTTAAACTTGTGTGTATAAAATTTTCTCTCTACATTTTCTCACATTCCAAACACCATAACTTCTTCATTTGAACTCCGATTTGAGAGATTCAAAGTTGAGAGTGTTTTTCTATTAATCCTCCATCTTTTCTCTGAAGGTTTGAGTGAGTTTTATTACTGTTTTTGGAGTCTAAACACTCAAAAACGGGATTGCACCAAAATCAACTAAAGTATTGATTCTCTCAAAGTTTTTCTTTTAAAACTTGGTCAATTGCCTTGGGTTTTCTTCTTCAACTTATATATGTGTATTTTGGGTGTTTTGATATGAGTTTTGAACTCTTTCAAAGCTAGATTGAGTTTCAATTGAAATCATACATGTTGAGTTAGGTTTTGATTTTACCTATGTTTTCACATGTTTGGGATTGTATTATGCTAGCTTTGATTCTAGGACTATTTGATGATCTTTGATTGATTAATTTTGTGAAAAATAGTTCCTCACGTGTATTAGGCTCTCTTGGCCGAATTCTCACATTAATACATGTGCTTATGTCCTTTTGAGTTATTCATGTGTTTTGTTGAATCTATGAATAGGAATATGCTCTAGAACTTTAGCTTTAATCTAAATGACTTTGTCATATGATTTTAGCATGTTTTTGGTTTATGTGATTTAAACTTGAATTTATGATTAATTGAACATATCTTGTGATTCAAGTTTAGATCTATGCATGTATCTAGGTTGTGATTAATGTTGAACATATCTTACATGATATAGATGATTTAAACATGCATGATTGACTAGACTACATTTGATTTGTGCATTCATGCTCATGTCTAGTATTTTTCCATAGGCTGTGTTGATCATAGCATTCTATGTTGCGTGCTTGTTTGCGTTTTGCATTCATGATCACCTAGATGCCTTGTGAGAAGGAAGTCTTGACAATAGGTGTGAGACCTATGTTGTTGAGCAAGAAGTCTTGGCAAGAGGTGTGAGACCTTGGATTGTCAAGCAAGGAAGTCTTGGCTAGAGTCGGGAGGACTCGGATAGTTGAGCAAGAAGTCTTGCCTAGGGTCATGAGAATCAGAAAGGGTGAGCGAGGAAGTCTTAACTAGAGTCGGAAGGACTCGGATAGTTGAGCAAGAAGTATTGTCTTGGGTCGTGAGGATCCGGTAAGGTGAGATAAGAAGTCTTGACAAGAGGTGTGAGGCCTCAAATTGTTGAGCATGAAGGCGACATCTTCATGAGTAGGATAGGAGGGTAGTTTCTAGGTGAAGGGGTCACTTGAGAGATTGTACTTGTCTTATCTACTAGTGGATTTTGTTTGCCGGTGGTTGCTAACCCATGGATGTTTCCTCTTCGGAGGTTTACCACGCTATATCTTGTATCAACTTCTCTCTATCCCTATCTCTCTAGTGTTTGTATTTGTTATTTGAATACTAAGGATAGAACTCTTTATTTAAGTTGACTTCCTTTCTATAATATAGATTATGTATGTGTTACAATTACTTATTTGTATCACACTTTACTTGTTTTGTATATTGATTGAGCGTTTTTAATTAATTAATATATATATATATATATATATATATATATTGTGATACAAGCAATCTAGAGGGACAAACTTTTGTTTGTTTCTAAGGGATTCGAAAATGATGTCTAACCTATTCACCCCTCTCTAGGTTAGCCTTGAGCATTTAACCGTGTTTGTATTTTCAGTTATGTTCTGTAATCATGGCTTGATGATTCAGGTTGTTGCAATTGAGGGAAACTTCGACATGCTTCTCTTGTTAAAGGACAAGTGAATAAACTCGACATGTATCGGGCAATGGTTGCATTAATAAAATTTGTCCATTTAAGGTAGCATTACTGTCTTTCAAGTCTATAAGGAATTGCATGACTCTCTTCTTCTTATCTCATTTGTTTTGCTTCTCCAACCAGCCACAAGAATACGGTGGGGTCTCGTGATATGAGGAAAGTTTGTCGCAGAGAGCCTTCAATCTAGTGTAGTATATAGAGATAGATTGTGGTTCTTGTCAATGTTCCATGATCTCACGTTTGATTTGATAAATTCTTGAGTCGTTTTCTTGGGAGAAGCGCTGATGAATGGAGTTCAATAGCCATGATAAGACCATATCATTGCTAGATTGGTGTCATTTAAACATAACTTTTTAAACTAGTGTTACTCTTAAAAGTACACATAAAAAGAGTAATATTTCATCATATTTCCACTTACTTAATTTATCCTAATTAAATCTTACTTTATATTTTATTTTGTATATGAATAAAAATATAATTTTAATAGAAATTGGGTAACAGATGCTTGTTATGAAGCTTTAGGCCTTATTTGGTACACAATATTAGGCCGGACAAGTGGACCGTATAGTACTAATTTATTACTATCCGGTGTTTAGTAAAAAATCATAATCGGATTATTAAATCTGGTTGATAATTTAACTAGGCTCGCGTAGTACTAATCAATCTGACCATCACTTCATTGGCGATTTGGCGCCCTACTCGGGTTTTATTTTTTTCTTGAAAATGGCGCTCTAATCGAAAACCAAAGGCAACAAATTGGGACAAGTACTTGTCTTTTGGTGGTCACACCAACATTATTGTTTTATATGAATTTTTACCAACCAACATGTCATCTAATTAACGAGAACATTAGGAAAGGAATGTGCCACGTCGTTAAAGGCCAACTAAGGATCCACCACCCGAGCCAAAATCTTCATCAGGTGAATGAGAAGATAATAGAAGATAATACATGATAGGCTTTGAATAGAATGACTTGGGGCAAAAGATACCTTTGTCAAAACAAGACTCTGGTCGGCCAAAGTATCCACCCGGCAAAGATCACTCGTCTGAACTAGGGTATAGCTCCCTTCATTAATGATCAGTGATTCAAGAAAGGAATCCCACCAGGCTATCAAGGTCAAGAATCATACTTCAACAAGGAATTAACCATATGTTCTCCTAAAAAGGAATTAGAGCTTGAATCAAGCACAATGTCAACTACATTTACTACGGGATAAACATTGAACGGGTAAGATATCAGCACAAATGCATAGATCCAAGGAAAAAGGATCACAAAGAGATTCTACAAGTCAACTGCTTGCACATCAAGTTTAGGGTTACCAATTGAATGTATAAATACAACACATTTCTCACTGTACACTCACACACACAAGGAATTACACACTTATTAGAGTTAAGAGAGACTAGCGAGCAAAGCTCCCTAAATCATTTTTTTTTTGTGAATTTCTTTCCTCGCCATCAACAACAACTGTTGTTTTTCCTTTTAAATTGCATCTCTTTACATAATTTCGTTCTTTACTATTGATAAACTACTGATAACCTTCCTCTATCATTCAACCATCTTTCTAATTTAGTCAGGTTTATAATTAACCAATTTAATTAAAACCTTGTGAGTGTAACCCACCATTTCAGATCTCTTAAGCTTATTTTTAGAATTGCCACCATAAGGTCGGTCAATCCCAAAATTCACTTAAAAGTTCTATCCGTTAGGAAGTCAACCTTGGTATTGAATCTCAAGAGACCCTCCTTAGGAAGGACGAAAACAAAGTCGTCTTGTGGCCCCACATGAATCTCACAGTGTTAAACTAATGATGGAGATTGCGGGATATAATGTCGTATATCCCTCTCCCACTCACTATTTTAGAATAAAGGTTTTCAATTACTAATGCACCTAGATATTACTAGGATTAAACAAATAATTTCAATCTAATGTCTAAGGCATGTATAAAAAATTATTAGAATCTTATTCTAATAAAAACTGAACTAATCCGATTATTAACTAATTAAAAATCTAGTTCATTATTCAAATTCTAATCTATGTAAACAATTTTTCTAAGACTAGAATTATTAATGTGATTTACTAAGTTTTAACTATTAAAACTAATAACATTATTATGTCCAATTATATTAGGGCTATAATCTAATTAAACCTAATATTAAGTGAAGTACCTGACTAATCTAACTAATTAAACAATTTAATTAATAGACTAGTTATTAATGAGAATTACCAAGTTCTTACTCTAAAAACTAATCTCATTATTTAATAGCCAATTATGTGAATATCTATATTTTTAATCAAATTAAAAAAAACACATAATTTTTAATGGCTATTACGCATGCATGATATATCATTGTGTGTGTAGCCACACCTAAATGATATGTATATGCATGTCAATACTTTAATCACGTCATAAAAAAAACATACATGAGTTGAATGAGTACAATGAGTTATTTAACTTAATATATATATATATATATATATATATATATATATATATATATATATATAATTACAAAAGTTATCCAAGGCACTCTTTGGTCTTCAAGTAATTCCAATATTCTTCATGTCTTTGGATTCTTCTTATTTTAGGCCTTTAACCAAGTCCAACTTGATTAATTTTTTTTTTATGTTGTGATCCATCTCATGAATCAAACTTAAAGCCCAAGTGTTACTCTAATACTTATTGGACGCCCAAGGCATAATAAAAAAATAAAATAAAATCTAACCCAAAATCTTTTTTGAATTCAGAAACCCTAGCGTTACAAATTTGAAACCTTAGCGCTTTCACGTGTGGCTGTCATTCACATGCATGGGCTTCCCTAAACACACGTACGACAATCGCGCAACAGGAAACACATGCAACCAGCCAACCAAGCACGAAGACAACACAAGGCTATCTCAGGCACACCCAGTCCCCACACAGCGGACTTGCACTCCCAGCAACCCAGGCGAACAGCCTGGCCGCTGTGCATGCAGCACGCACAGGAGCAAGGCCTGGCTGATTTGCGCGCAGCATGGCATAGTACGCTGCCCGGCTGCTGTGCGTCAATCCACGTGTGCGTCTCCCCACATCTCACGTGCGCGTGCGTTTCCAATTCTGCTCTTCCACCTTCCGTTTTCTTCATCCGATTTCTTCATACATATTTTATGATAAAATACATGGAAGAAAATATACAACAAAGACAGTACAAAGAAAGAAATATTAAAAAACACATCCCGACATTAATTTTACATGATAAAAATATTACAACCTTTAATAAAAACCCTAAACCCATTATATCATATAATCAACGATCAACCATGTTCATAATAAATTAAAAATAATTATAAACATCATACAATCATTAGAAAGTGCCTATACACACTATAAATGCAAATCAAAAAATAAAATTGTGAAAAAAGAAACCTTCATTCTTATATATTGTATAATTGGCTCTGATACCAATTGTAGGAACCCAGATTTATATTGCGCAGTGGAAACGGAGTTTTAAAATTTTTTATGCAATGTATGAACTGTTGGGGTTTATGCCCTAAAGTTGTAATTTGTAAATGGATTTGTCAAATAAATAAAAGAAAAGTTAAATTCATTCTTGATGTGTTGTTTATTTTATGACTTATGCATATTAACATCCTATATTGCCGAATGTAATCTCGACCTGTGTATATAAGTGTCATATATGGATGAATACAGTAAGAGACGTGGAATCTAAAGAGTCCATAGATAGCAAACAAAGATGGGTACTTTATTTGTGGTTAATCTAAAGTTGTGGTCCATTTCGTAATGTACGTTGATTCTATCATGAATCATTCATATGAGATATAGGAATGTAGGCACCTTGTATGATGTGATCATATAGGACTGGGCCATGATCTATTTGAATCTCTCACCAAGATCCGTTTACCTATGAGATTCGTATATATCAACTAATGATGACTATATGTGAGTGATCTTAATCCTGAGTGATCTTAATCCTGAGTGTCTTATCGACTCCTTCAAGTTAGATCGTGGTCTTTGATATACCATGGGTGAGGTCGGATGCAATTCCTGATCAAAATACTCTGTATTTTGGGATTGCATTTTGGCTTGTGGCTAGGAAGGTTTGTACATAATAGTGGAATTCACTCCTTCTTGTGAGAAGTAGATGGTAGGTCCCTTAAGGGTTCGGGGCTTGGATAATATGAGTGATATCCTAATTCATGAGGAAATATGATTTATTGCCCATTAGAGAATTAACGATACTTAAAGGATATATGTAATTAGAGGGGTATAACGGATATTATTACCCAGCTCTAATTATAAACTACTGTAGAGGATCACATCATATGTAATAGCTATATCGATGGATATCGAATTGTATCGGTCTGTGTAAAAGTGTCTGCAGTTGAGAGAGTGCAGCTTCGGGTTTTTAGTGGAATGACACCGGAGTTAATAATCAAAGAATATTAATTAAAGAGTTTAATTAATGATTCCAAGGATTATTAGAGCTTAAAATACTATGGGTTCATTAGGTCCCCTTGTTAGCCCGATCGATTTAGGTAACATGGGTCACGGTTAATTAATTGGATTGTTCAATTAACTATGTTACGAAAGTGACACGTATTTATTCGGGAATTAGTTGAATAATGAGATTATTTAATTAATGAATAATGGTGATTAAATATATTAAATAATAATATTATTTAATTATGTTATTAATCACTAAATAAAGGGTGTTAGTTGATATTTGATTTTGAACAGAATAAGATAATATGATTATTTTATTTTATTAAATTAAATATTTGAAATTAAATTTAAAATGTTTAAATTCAAAAAACAAATATTTACTTATCTTTTAACGATATGAGATATTTTAAAAGGTTTGAAAATCAAATATATTTATTATGAGTTTTATTGAAAGATAATTAAATATATATTAGATATATATTGTCTTTGGAAAAAAAAATACGAACGGTAACCGATTTCTAATTTGAAAACACATTAACACACATTAAGAAAAATAACAAAAAACTAATCAAGTCTTCAATTTGCATTTGATGCAATTGATGTGTGTTAAATACACACAATTGAAATGTATGCAATAAACCACATAGGACAAAACGCATCAATTTTTTTTTTCTTCTTGCTTGGATTAACATGCAAGTGTGTGTGGTGTAATACAGATATTATAGAGAAAAGAAATCAAAAAGTGAAAAAAAAAAGTTGCACAACAAATTGATTTTGCTCTTGTGCATCGTTTATTTTGAAAAAGAAAAAAATATAAGATATTTTTAAACAACTAGAATTGTTCTAGTTGATTTTGATTTTGAAGAAATAGTTTCTTCGGTTTTTCTCTACATCCTCCATTCAAGTTCCTGAGACCGTAACACACCCACACATAGTTACCAGTCTCGGGATATAGTAAGGAAGATCGAGTGGTACAAACTAGGAGTATTGCAAGAAATGAATGAGCCTCCAAACGTTGGTAAGGTTCCAATATCTTCTTTACATTATTATCGATTTCAATTTCCTTATATACATATATTTTATTAGTGTAATAATATTATTTATATATATATATATATATATATATATATTAGTACCGAAAAATTATGATCCAAAGTTCACTGGTCTCAGATCGGTTACGATTTGTATTAAAAAATTTAAAATTGATATCCGCTGCGTGACCGGTGATCATGGTTCCAGCATAAACCATATACAATATACAATAATATAGAATGAGTGTTAAATCACACCCTTGAAGATAAACTCCTTCGATTCTTTAAGCTATATTCCGATTACGAACCACCAAGTCTTCCTCGCTATGTCCCGTGATCCAGTAACTATGTGTGGGCACGTCACGGTCTTCAAGGAACTAAGGAGGATGCAGATGCTTAAAGAAAACTTTTTTTTTCTTGCTATGTTCAGTCACCACAAGGAATTTTTTTTTGTGGCCGAAAATTACCTAGACTCTCTAGGGTTTTTTTTTTTTTTGGTTTGCTCTGTGCTTTTTGGTTCAATGACCCAATTATTCTATTTCCTTATTATGTTAATATATATATATATAGTAACAAGATACATATCTTTTTGAATATATTTTTCAAATATATTTCCATGTATTAAAAATATATTAGTATTTAAGTGTCATAGGTAAAATAGGAATCTAACTCTCACTTATATACAATACTAAGTAAAGAATAAAATAAACTAATTATTTTAATATGTCTCAGTTGTGATTTGAACCACCCGTAACCGCCATTTAATAATCAATTAATAGTTCATAATTATTAATTCATTAATTAAATAATCTAATTATTAATATATTAATTAAATAATCTTATTATTCAATGAATCCCCGAATAAATACATGTCATTTTCATAACACAATTAATTGGACAAACCAGTTAATTAACCGTGACCCTTGTTACCTTTAATCAATCGCGCTAGCAAGAAGACCTAGTGGACCCATAGTTTTGAGCTCCAATAATGCATAGAAATAATTTATTAAGAAATAATTTATTAAACTCTTTAATTAAAAATTCAAGACTATTAACCTTGGGGTTATTCAACTAAAAACTTGATGTTGCACTCTCGTAACTAAAGATGTATTACACAAATTGAAATTACAGTTGTCCATCGATATAGCTACTATATATGGTATGATCCTCCACAAGTAATTCATAATAGAGTTAGGTCATAAAGTCCGTTAAACTCCTCTAATTATATCTTTTACATTAAGTAGTGATCGGTCATTATTTGTATATGTTTTAAATCCTTATTCCTCCAATCAATTGCTTATTTCTTGAGCCATTTAGGTGTTTAATTTGTGTGTTTGAGCATTTTCAGATTGTTGGATCTAAATGTTATATTTGAAGTACTTCAGAGGAAAAAGGTGATTTGGATGATTCAAGGGACTTATATGTAATTTACCACCAACTACCATGAAGACCGATGTGACTTTCCACAGCAGTGCCCAAAGCGCTCCAAAAACAATGAAAAAACGTTATCAAACCGTTGTGGATTGTTACAACGGTTCCCAAGACAATGTAAGTCGTCTGTGTTACAAAGGCCATATCTCGAAACTCAGATTGAAATGTGTATCCTGCCACCTACGGATTTGAAGCCCCAGAAGTTTAATTTCCAACCCAATTTATGGCTCATCGATCCAAACTTTCTAGAAGAAGTTATGCCCATTTGAGTACATGTTGCCAGATTAGTCAGTCATAAAATCTGTGAATAGTGAAGGGATTTGTTTTGCAAGTTGTCGGAACATAAAATATTACCTTCTTGGACATGAGTAGGTGTCTTGGGAAGCAAGTTGACACCTAATCCTAATCTTCCTTCAATAAGTAGTCAATATTATTGGATTAGGAAATAAATAAAATCTCAAAAAGGTAGAGTTCTAAATGGGAATTGATTTCCTTGTTGTTTAAGGACATGACTTAGCATCTACACCTATTTAAACCCCTTGTGAACCTTAATTTCGACATACACAAGCCAAGGGAGATCCCAAGCCACCAAGGGGGGCCGTCCCTCACCACTCTATCACCATACAACTTTCATTCATCTTTACGCATCGAAGATTCGAAAACGAAGAAGAATTCATCATTGAAGACTTGAAGAACTCATTGAAGGCCAATATAGGTTTTATCTTTTCGTTTTCTTCTCTTATTTTCATCATGTGTAACTAACTCATATTAGGGAATCAATGTGAACCTCTATGAATGCTCTGTGTTAGAATTGACGATATTTTCATTAATTCAAGTTTCGATTTATTCGATTTATTCAATTCATCCTATGTCTTTATTCTTTATTCTTAGTTATGCATGATCATACGTTGGCATGAAGTTAGGGTTTTGATAATATTATGATTGAGCTTGGAGTATTAATCTATACGTAATCTTAATTAATATTCGATTGAATGGATAAAACTGATCTTAGCATTGATATATGCAAGTAGGTTTTGGTTCATTGTTCTTGCACTTAATGGGTTCTCGGTTGTAGTTTACGTCATTGATCTATAGGTAAATTATTACTGAGAACACTTGATTCATCCCAGGATCATACAGTAATAATAATACTAAAGATAAGAACGAACCCTTAACTTGATTAATGTCGTTTTCAAAGTCAATTTGAAACATTGAGTAGACATAGTTAGGGAGCATTGATAACCTAATTCTTTCATCTCATGATCACAACACCAATTCTTTGTTAAATTTCTTTCGAAGATAATTTAGTTTGAATTCAATCTTCAAACAATCTCTTCACAACAAATCTCACGGTTACTTTTGATTTAATTAGATTAGAATTAGTTATAATTAACAAATCATTTTTCCTCATGGGAATGATATCTACTTGCCACTGTACTTATCTTCATGATTCTTGTACTTGCAAGTATTGTTTTTATAACTATGGTTTTACACCCATCAAGGTTTTTGGCGTCGTTACCAGGGAATAGTTGAATTTATTCGTTATTTCTAGTTTTAGTTTTAGTTATTAGTTTTAGTTTAATTTTTTTAGTAGTTGAGTCATTAGTTAATAGTTTTTATTTTTATTTTATTTTTAGATTTTGTTTTCTTTTTATTTTCTTTTTATTTTTTATTCTTTTAGGTACAATGGATTTCTACGGGCAACATGCTTATGATGAGGAAAGAGAAACAATTTATGGATTTTCCATGCAACTAGCTGATTTAAATCGCAAATGGAGAGACTGATTTCGATGACTCCGAGCAGAGAACAAGCAAGAGCTTTAGATTGCAAGATATGTGGAATGGTTGGTCATGATATATGGGGCTGTCATTTGAGAGGATAATTTCCTAAATATGTTGAAAAACAGACTCAAGCGTTGAAGTCCTACAACCCGTGGCCTATGTATGAACCATTTGAAAATTTCTACAATCCGTGGTCTATCAATGAACCGTATGAAAATTCCCACAGTCAGTGGTCGAGTTATGAACCATATGGCAATACTTACAACTCGGATTGGAGGAATCATCAAGATTTTTCATGGAGCTATAATGAAGTCAAAACCTCTGAACAGCCAGTCTCACCATCATTAGAGGATACAATGAAAGAGTTCATATAGAATATAGATCAAAGAATGAATCAATGAGAAAAAATGTTGCAAGACACCCAATAAGAAATGAATGTGAGGTTTCAAAACATGGAAGCTTCAATAAGGAAGATAGAGGTGAAAATCAGGCAATTGGTTGAAGTTTTTTAAAATGAATAGCCCAAAGAATTTTTGAGCCAACCGGAGTAAGAAAAAGCTACCAACATCCCTTTAAATGGTGAGATTGTCGATAACATAGTAACCATGATTTTTCTGATGATTTTTCTAGTGTTGCAAGTGAAGGAGTAGAAAAGGGGGAGACGATAGAAAAAGTGAAGGAAGAGGATGATGTCCCTGACAATGAGCCACTTCTATACAAGGAACTCAAGCCTTATGTCCCTCCCATTACTTTTCCGAGCAGCCTACACAACATCAAATGGAATAAGTGGTTTTTTGAACTTATTTCACCATACTTTATATTGAACATTTACTTGCCTTTGCTTATTGTGTGTAGGAACATGTCGACACGTGAATTATTTTTCAAAGACTTGATCGCGCTTAAGTGTAAATTTGAGACATTGGAATTTGGTTGAGTTTTTACCCGTCTTGCAGAGACGTTAAATAAAGCGCTTGGTGGGAGGCAACCCACCAAGGTAATTTTTTGTTTTTGTTATAATTTTTAGTTTTTAGTTTTTAGTTTTCATTTGTTTTTGTGCTTCGAGTTCTTGCCTTCCACACTTTTTATTTATTCGTTGTCCATGCTTTTAATGTCGTACAAAAATTGAGAACAATGTTTAGATTAGGTTTGGGGGTTTGAATTCGTGTTTATTTTATTTTTCAAACCATTTGTTGAAATCTGCAAAAAAGTGCCCTGTTTTGAAATTTTTTAAAGCAAACATTTTGTTAAAACTGTATTGATTGGTGAGGAAATAATTTTTTTTGTCAAAGTAGGTTCTTTTTTTTATATGAATCTAATGATATAAAGAACATAAAATTTTGGATGGTGGTTTAAAAGTTATGAGTGTTTCTTCAACCAAAGGTCATGGGCGATGCTCTGTTTTTGAAAGTCTGCAAGTGAATGTTTTTCGACGTCTATTTTCTCAATTTTTTTATTTGAATTTTGAAATGTTTCTAAAATGATAAGTGTTCATTTGCATGTCTATTTGCTTGTGTTAAAATTTAGTTAACTTATATTGAGTATTTTGAGATATTTGCATTAAATAACAGATATTGGTCGATTTCAAAAATCACCAGTTTTTGAATTGTTTGTCCTCTATTTTTCGATACTTCTTTTGTGTGCTTTAAGAGCCGTAATATATACTTTATTCACTGAGTTTAGACTAAGGTCTTGCCACTTAGAGTACTGCATTGTATTTTTCAAAATTTATGACATGCTCTTAATGTGATAGTGGATAGAATGCTTAGTTGGATAGCCATGATTAATAGTGGAGACTACCCTTGTGAGTTCACTAAACCAAAACGCATACATAAATATAATTGTTAATAGTAAAATTTGGCTAGGGAATCAAAGAAAAAAATTCCACTCTCCTAGCTCGAATTAAAGCCCGAGTTCACCATTCATTAAACCCCGGGCGAGCCATAAAGCTACCCTATAGAAGCGAGGAAGGGTTATCGGGCTTCAGAACTATCAAGAATAAAGCTCAACACGACCAGGTCGAGCCCTCACGTGAACACTGGAATTCGGGCAAAGCCCGATGTACGGTTATCCGTGCTTCTAGAGATCACCTATTCTTAAACCCCGGTTTCTGGGGTCTACCTCTGGAACCACCCCGCGAAAACAAAGAAAGGTCATCGAGCTCAGGAAACATTTTGAGGTGAAGCCCGACACAAAAAAATTAAGCTTCTTCCAAGTCAAGGCTTCCTGAGGTCGAAATTAACTCGTAGCCTAACCAAAAGCCCGCCAACCTCTACGGAAGCCTGTTATCCTCTCCAAACATAAAAAAAAGGCCTTTGAGGGGATCAAATTCACGCTATAACTATGTTCAAATTCGTACCTATCTGGACAAGAAAGAGGAAGCTTGCCTAATTTGTGCTACCCCTCACAAGGTCGTCTCGAGCTTTAAGAGACTAGGGAGGGTTAGGCCAAAGCTTCTGGGACCAGAACAAAGGTAAAGGTCTATCTCTCTCTATGAAAAAATGAACGCCTAACTCGACGACCTCCATGAAGAATCATGTCATGGGTACACACAAGATCATATCTACATTCCAACGAACATTAAAACTCTGCGTACGAGTAGGGTAAGAGGTTAAGTCCAAAAAGAAAACGAATTAGTCTTCACCAAAGATATTCTCGAATCCGTTGTTAACTCAAAGTCAATGATTTTTAAATAAAAGATCTTGCCCGATAAGGAGGGAAGGGATTCAGAGAATCAGGGCTGAAGATCCATAATTTTAAACCATTTGGACTATGTATAAATACGCCCAAGCATGGTCGACATAAAAGGAGAGGAAAAACAAAAAAAACACAACAAAAAAAATCAACATAAGAATCGACATAGAAAAAGTGAGATTTTACTTCAGCCTAAATTCTGTAATCAGAACATGACCTCCATCATTATATACTATTCTACATGCACAAAGTTGCCACCCTACTATATCATGGAGAGATTAAGAGTGTTTAAGAGTTCTTGTGTACGATATTTGCAGTTGATAATAAAGCTATTACATTCTCATCTTCATTTCACTTATATCTACACATCCATCTTTATTTGATCAGGTTATATACCTAAGGTACCAACCCCGATCATCGCCTACGTGGTGGATGTCTCGAGGGTGTTAATCGAAATTTCTCATCTCGAGCAAATTCTCCGTTAACAATAATTATAAAGGGGTTCTTTTGTTTCTACTTCTAAACACTTATTTGGTTCTTAGCATTAGAAATTGACCCTAATAGGTTATGCATTGAATGTTAAAGAACATTCATTATAAAAAGATATCACATGTGGACTTTAATCTTGTTTTGGTTGAACCATTAGAAGTGATATAGGCAATGTGTGCTTGAACTCACTTAAAATGCCTTAAATATTTCCTACCTTATTTGTGTGCTCCATACCCTGTTTGAATCCAAACACTATAAGCCTTTTTCTTTCATTACCCACACTAATTTAACCCCATTATGCTGAATTTTAGCCATACCCTATAGCTCGGGATCATATTGAGGTGATGAAGATGATTGAAGAGAGTTCTAAATGGATGACTTGAGATGTGCATGTACCAAGGCAAAGAAAGTAGATCAAATGCAAAGAAGGTGTTGAAATAACTATGTAATTGATGTACAAATTCTCATCTTATAAAAAAAAAAGAATGAAAAAAAAAAGATAAATCAATGAGATGATGAACGTAATAGAGTGAAAAGGGATAGAGATTTATTATAAAAGTGATGTGAAATCAAAGTCAACTCAAGAAGAAAGATGAATGAAAGTTGTTCAATAAGCCTTGATGCAAGTGGAATGAAGAATTCGAAGAAATTCGGCTGAGTATGAAGATTGCCGAAGAATTTCTGGTTATGATCTTAGGTTTGTTTGTTATCCTTTTCCTGTTCTTTTTTAACCTTCACCCAATTGCCTCGTTACAACCAAAGAAAAGACCTAATCGATCTTTTGGGAATGCTAGCATGAGAGTAAAGGTAAACATATGCTCTATCATATTCTTAATGTTTGATTCCGTTCATGAGATCCTTTACATAAAATTAAGCATTCTTTCTATTATATATTCATATGCAATTATATCTTAAAATTTCTTGTGCATAAACTCCATTCGCATATGCTTGATGTGTGCATTTACCTAGATTCTGTGTGAATTAATGAGCGACATTTTAAGAGAATTAGAGTCAAGACGAATTATATCTACGGTGTTTGACGATGCGTTTTTGAAGTTAGAGTATCTTAAGTATGGGATATTCATTAAAACTAAGCATGCATTCAAATTTTTGGCATAATTTTAGTCTTTATTTAGTGGCTCTAGCATGCATTGGCTTTGAACGACACACTTCGATTGCATCTTGATTAATTGGTTTTTAGTAGAAATATGTTTGTGGGTAGAATAGTTGTAAACCCTCAGGAAACCAAACTCATCCTACTAGAGACACTTAGAGGTTTAAAGGCTTGTAGCATACACTCAATGTTATCGTGTTTCCTACAAAAGTGGCTTAGTTATGATTTTTATTTCTAAGATTATTTTTTAATTTTAACTTGTTTTAGTTTTGCTCGAGGACTAAAAAAATATAGGTTTTGGGGTATTTGATCGGTCATAATTTTTATATGCTTTTCATCCTCATTCCTCCACTCAATTGCTTGTTTCTTGAGCCATTTAGGTGTTTAATTTGTGTGTTTGAGCATTTTCATGTTGATGGATCTAAATGGAGTATTAAAAGTATTTTAAAGGAAAAAGGTGATTTTGGATGATTCAAGGGACTTATATAAAATTTACCACCAAGTGCCTTGAAGACCGCTGTGAATTTCCACAGCGGTACCCAAAGCACTCCAAAAAAAAGTGAAAAAAAACGTTGTCAAACCGCTGTGGATTGTCACAGCGATTTCCGAGACAGTGTAGTTTATATATGTTACAAAGGCCATATCTCTCAGCTCCAATTGAAATGTGTGTCCTGCCACCTACGGATTAGAAGCCCCGGAAGTCTAGTTTCCAACCCAATTTATGGTTCATCGATCCAAACTTTCTAGAAGAAGTTATGTCCATTTGAGTATCTGTTGCACAGACAGCCAGTCATAAAATCCTTGAATAGTGACGGGATTTGTTTTGCAAGTTGTCGGAACATAAAATATTACCTTCTTGGACATGAGTAGGTGTCTTGGGAAGCCAGTTGACACCTAATCCTATTCTTCCTTCAATAAGTAGTCAATGTTATTGAATTAGGAAAGAAATAAAATCTCAAAAAGGTAGAGTTCTAAATAGGAATTGATTTCCTTGTTGTTTAAGGACATGACTTAACATCTACACCTATTTAAACCCCTTGTGAACCCTAATTTTGAGATACACAAGCCAAGGGAGGTCACAAGCCACCAAGGGGGCCGTCCTTCACCACTCCATCACCATACAACTTCCATTCATCTTTACACATCAAAGATTCGAAGACGAAGAAGAATTCAACATTGAAGACTTTAAGAACTCATTAAAGACCAAGATGGGTTTTATCTTTTCTTTCAATTCTCTTATTTTCATCATGTGTAACTAACTAATATTAGGGAATCAATATGAACCTCTATGAATGATCTTTGTTATAATTGACAATATTTTGATTAATTTGAGTTTCGATTTATTTGATTTATTCAATTCATCCTATGTCATTATTCTTTATTCTTGTTGATGCATGATCATATGTTGGCGTGAATTTAGGGTTTTGATAATATTATGATTGAGGTTGGAGTATTAATCTATACGTAATCTTAATTATTATTTGATTGAATGGATAAAACTAATCTTAGCATTGATCTATGCAAGTAGGTTTTGGTTCATTGTTCTTGAACTTAATGGGTTCTCAGTTGTAGTTTGCGCCATTGATCTATGGGTAAATTATTACTGAGAACACTTGATTCATCCTAGGATCATACGGTAATAATCATATTAAAGATAATAACGAACCCTAACTTGATTAATATCTTTTTCAAAGTCAATTCGAAACATTGAGTAGACATAGTTGGGGAACACTGATGACCTAATTCTCTCATCTCATGATCACAACACCAATTCTTTGTTAAATTTCTTTCGTAGGATAATTTATTTTAATTCAATCTTCAAACAATCTTTTCACAACAAATCTCTTGGTTACTTTTGATTTAATTAGAATTAGAATTAGTTATAATTAATAAACCATTTATTCTCATGGGAATGTTCTCTACTTGCTAGTGTACTTATCTTCACGATTTGTGTACTTACAAGTATTGTTTTAATAACTACTGTTTTACACCCATCAAGTACCATTGATTCTTTAATGAACAATAAATCTTAACTTCCTTTACAGAAGAAATAGAGCACTCATATTAATCAAGCCCCGAATCAACCCTTAAGGGAGCTACTATCTACTTCTCGTAAGAAGGAGTGGATTCAATTATTGTGTACAGACCATCCTAGCCACAAACCAAACCGTGATTCCAACATACAAAGTTATTGATCAAGACACATGGTATATCAAAAACCACGATCTAACCTGAAGAAGTCGATAAGACAGTCATGATTAAGATCACCCATATATAGCATCATTTGTTGATATAAATGAATCTCATCAGGTAACAGATCTTTATGAGAGATTCATATAGATCATGGGTCAATCATATATGATCACATCATATAAGGTGTCTCTATTCTCATATAACCCATATGGATAGTCTTGGTTAAGACCACCGTACATTACATAATGGACTGCAGTTGTAGATTAACCACAAATAAAGTACCAAGCTCTATTTGCTATCTATGGTCTCTTTAGATTGCTTATCTCAAATTGAATTCCTCTGTATATGACACTCATATACTCGGTTAGAGATTAAATCTGGTAATCTTGGATGTTAAGTACACATGGTATAAATGTATGAGATAGATTTATGGTATGAATAAACTATTTTTATTAATGTTTCATTCTTATTTATAAATTACAAGCTTTAGGACATAAATCCCAACATGATTGCCACGAATAGAAGCACAATTTCAAAGCCTATGTCATTTAGGGATGCACATTTATCCTTGGGACCCCAAATCCTCGCATCCTCATCCCCATTTTGGGATTTCTTTTTAGGGAAAAATTGGAAAATATGGGGGATGGGGATGATTTTCATCCCCAAATTAAAATGGGGATGGGGATGAGGGGACCCCTCCCCATCCCCATTTCCCCATTTCCCCCACAATTAAATTGAAATGGCTCCATTTCCCCCAAAAGTATATAAATATAATTATAATATATATTTGAATTATTTGAAACATTTTATGTTGAATTTGTAATGCATTGTTATTTTTTATTTGTAATGAAAGGTTTGTTTTTTTTATTTAATTTATAATTTTTAGTTAAATAGGGAAATGAGAAAATGAGGGATCGGGGGATACGAGAAAACAAGGAAAAACGGGGAAAATGGGGAACTGGGGATGGGGATGGGGGGACCTCCCCCCAAACATCTCTATCCCCATTTTCCCCAAAGGGGGAAATGGGAGGGGTGGGGGGACCTATATCCATCCCCATTCCCCAAACGTGCATCTTTAGTCTCATTAGATCACTCAAGAGTTTGAAACCTCTAAATGGAACAACAACGCAATGCATGCCATTATTTATGATATGGACGACAATCAATACAAGTTAATTCAAACAACGAGGAATGCAAACGAGGCATGGGAGATTCTAGACACAGCTCATCAAGGAACCAAAGTGGTTAAGCATTTAAAGCTCCAAATCTTTTAAACACAATTGGAGACGATTAAGATGAGAGAGCATGAGTGCTTTAATGACTTCCTAGTGAAGTTGATGGACATCGTGAATCAAAGCCATCGATTAGGTGACCCATACTCATATAGAATGATCAAGCAAAAGACCATGAGGTATCATCCCGAAAGGTTCGAATCCAACATGATGGAGCTTAAAGAAAATAGTGACTACAGGATAATGAAGTCGGGTGAAGGGCTTTGAAGGATTCTAGCCTATGAGTCAAGGAAGGTTCCTACATCTTCACCACCCAATAAGCAAAAGAGTATAGCCTTGAAGACCTCCAAGATTGTAAAAGAAGAGGATGACTCAGATGAGAAGATGGCCTTTATGGTGAAGAGATTCAAGAAGTTCATCAAATTTGAAAAGAAGGGCTTTAGATCCAAAGGGAAATAGGCAAGAAAAAAGACCCATTTCAAGAAGGTTGAGCCAAGTCAAGAGAAGATCTCAAGAAAAGTAATCCAATGCCTTGAATGCAGAGGATTTGGGCACATCTCCACATATTATGGAAATTTAAGGAATAAGAAGAAAGGATAGGCAATGACCCCTATTTGGAGTGATAGTGATGACTTGGAAGAGGAAGGAGGATCCTCTAAAAATGCACGGTTGTGACTAATAACAACCTAGAGGGAGTGAAAGGGTTGTTAATCGATTACTTACCAACTTTTTCGATTAGTCAATATTAACAATTTAAACCCAATACAAACATACAATAAAAATCAAGGATAAAGAGTGGAATATAAAGAACACTTGATTTTTATGTGGAAACCTTCAACAAGGAAAAACCACGGACTAGCCAAGCTAGCCACCTAAGACACTACAATCCACTATATAAAAGAATACAGTTACACTCTTAAGTGATGCACAAACTCTCACTCACGGCATCCTCAGGCTATGGTCACTACCACTCACCACTCTTTGTTCAATCATAGTGATATCCCCCGATACACTACTCTTGGCATGAGAACCACCTAATCTACCCCTTGGGCCTTTTATAGCGATGCTTGTCAAACGTTTCTGCAAATACCATCCGTAGCCAGAAGACTTAAATTGAAAAAGAGATATGGTCTAAGTGAATATGACAAGTCAATGGGTAACAATGTGTAAGACCACATATAAAATGCTCAACTAAGAATTGACGAACAATCAATAAATCCTAATTGTCAATGTCTAAATGCAAAGAATAAAGGCTTAGATAGATGTTATCAATCACAAAACAATCATAGCTGTTAAACAAATCATACATGCCCATACATGTAATCTCAATTAGTTATGTAGAGAAATTTCAACAAACTGATTGTTAAATAAACATGCATAACTATTCATAAACCTTAACTAGATGATTGGTCATCAATAAATGTGTAGAGAATATTTATGACCTAGCTTTTTAGGCAAAAATGACCTAATCAATTAAGCTATCGAAATACAAACCCAATCATGTTATCGATCAACAAAATAATGCATTCAAAAATGATTTCTACAAATCTTATGCATTAAAAATGAATTCTTTGACTTAAAGAACAATAAACAAGGATGAGATGTTTGTTCTTACTTACCAAGTCAAAAATGATGAAAACTTATGAATAATTGATGCAATGGATGCATAGGTTTTGGGTTTGGAGAGATAAAAAAGAAATCTTGGTACTTTCTCTCACTAGGGGTGCTCTTTCTCTCACTAGGATTTGAATTTGTGAGCTTTAGGTCGAAATGGGGAAGAATATGAAGCATATATGTGATCCAAGTAAAGCCACGTCATTTTGGGAAGAGAAACTTATAAAAAAGAGCCAAGCACGAGTCTACTGTGCTAGTAGGTACTCGAGTACTACTCGCACATCGAGACCATGAAAAACACCAGAGAAAACTTCGTGTGTGACTGGGCGGGTAGGGGACCCGTGTATTACCCACGCACTTGGAACTTATCACCCTAGGCCGATTTTCAAGCTACTCAAAACATGACGAAACAATATCAAAATTTATCAAATAAAATATCGTTTGAAAAGTATGGATGTCTACTTTCTACTTCAATCTACGAAATGAAGTTTCAATGTCTGTAGAAAGATTTATGGTAAAAAAAAGTGACCAAAGGTCAGAGTGGGACATCAACAAAATGTCCAAACTCATGGTATAATACCATGTGACGAAAGACCAAATCAAAAGAAGAATGGGACCTTCTCAAGTGGTCATACACCGCAGTAAGACAAGTACACCGTCGTGTAATTGAGACATTTCTGATAAATCATCGGGAATAAATTACATCACATGAAACCACACTTAGGTCAAGAAACAAAGTGCACGTGTGAAAAGCGTAAAGAATGCACACATGAACAATTAATAAGGTAAGAATGCATGTCAATATAAATGCATGTAAGTGAGTGTCCAATGTGTGAATGATGCACACATATAAGCAATAAAGAATACAAATGCAAGGTGAATAAAGCATGCTTGAATTGTGTGTGCACCTAAACTCTACAAGAGACAAAGTCAAGTGAATTAAGCTTTCTCTCTTTAAGTCATGGAGATGCTTGGAAGCTTCCCTTCATAATCATTAAGATGACCTAAGCTAACCATTACACAATCATCCCCAATGTGGTTTGGTTTGTCAGGAAATAAGCGAATCATAAAAAAGAGGTCCTTACAATCTCCCCTTTCGACTATTTCATGACAAAACAACTACTCACAAATAATTCCCCATAAAATACAAAATTTGGCTATCAACCATGAAAATCCATTCTACATTACAATACGAGATACCTAAGAAATTAAGTCTTTAAGGTCTTCAATCTCTTCGTAGATCATCATACCTAAACACAATAGCAAGAAAAATACTTTCCATAACAAGTGCATGTGAGGTGAACTAATATAAAAGGCATTTCCACTCAATAAAATAGTACAAATTAATGCATGTGCAATGCTACCCCTTAAAATGTTACTCTCTCTGAAGACTACACCCCCAAAGCATAAAAAATGCTCCCCCTATATCTTTCAAGACTTATCCCCATTTTTGTCATGAGATAGACCAAGGAGCTTCCCCTATCGGGTAGCTTTAGCAAATAGAGTTATTCTCACAAATACATTGTATATTCATATACACATACTTTATGCAACTTAAATATTTGAGAGAGGTTTAAGGAGTTTTATTTAACGAAAAATATGTAAAATTGTTGTTTTGCATGCAAGACATATAGCATTAAAGTTCAAGTAATGGTATTTCGCAAAGCAAACATCAAAAGGGTTACCAAAAGAATTCAAACCAAATTGTACCCTTTTGTCATAAGCAAATAAGATATAGTTTTTCAAAAGATATTTGCAAGTAAGAGCAACTATATCAATCCTTAACGGCAAACCAAGACATTGAATCAGGAGACCCTATTAGATTTTTCTGTATACATATATGTATTATAGTAGTCTTGTTTAACCATTAAGAAGAGAGAGAATACTAATTTGGATATGAAATCCTTATTAATTGAATGGATAATAGATCCTTATTGACTTCAGTCTTCTCATTTGCTTACACATATCTTGCATATAAGCAATCAAAAACATTTCATGCATATCATTTAAAGCATGTTAACAAATTTCTCATGTCATGGAGATAAATTATAGGTCAGTCAAGTGTACTTCCTAATCTAATCTCATAGTCGAAAAATGCATTGATGAACCAAAATATGACATGGATTACAAATAATGTAATGGTGCACACTTATAAAAAAAACATATAAGTATATATGTGCAACCAAGAATCTCAATGAATTATTAAAAGAGCATAAAATTAATCAACTTTTTACACATTGCAAATCATGCAAGTTCACTCTCTTTGCTTGAGCTCCCCTCATGGTCAAATCCGTACCATAACAGGGCAAGGGACAAGTTCCTATAGACATACCAAGTCTATTTGACTCAATAGTATCTACGGGTGATGAATGAGTACAAGAGCATGGGTGATCATCTTTCTTATCCAACCTAGGTTCCACCATATCATTTTTAGTGGTCAAAATCTTAAATTCTATAGGTTTCCTAGGATCATACAAATTAGCCCTACGGTTCAAGTTCTATTCTTTCATGCTCTGAATTCTACATAACTTGATGTAGTTAAAACAATTGAAACCAATCTTACCACAATAATGACAAGTAGGTAAAAAAGAAGAAATCATACCATTGCATTCAGTTCTCATCGAGGCATGGCCATGTTGATGAGGTTGTCTTTGATGGTGCACCGGTTGGCTTTTCTTTAGAGCATTAGCCAGATGTTGGTGCCTTTGTGGTTGAGAATGAATAACTTGCCACAAAGGTTGGTAGAGCTTTGGTTAAGGCATCCTTAAAGGTTAAGCTTGAGCTTGATTCCTTGGAAGAGTCTTCAAGGATAAGCTCTTAGAAGATTCACCCACAACAAGAAATTTTTTGGGTGTTGAGACTAAGGTGGACAACTAGGAGCAATCTCCTTCACACATATAGGCATGTCCAAATAAGGTGTGGTCTCATCATGTACAAAAACAAGCCCTTGCTTATCATATGGCTTCAAATGGATGCCAATCATTTTCGAACCCGGAGTCATCTTAGCAAGTGTACTTCTTGCCTCTTCAAGTTCCATTTTTAACTTGCCTTCATTTTCTTTTACACATCTCACTTCATTATTCAAGTGAGTCACTTTGGCATATAGTTGAAGGTTATCCTTTTCCAACTCAAGGATATCATTTTCTTTCATCTTCAAACACTTTTGTTGAGAATCAACTAACTCTAGATAATCCACCTCATTATCACAAGAGTTCCCTGAGCTTGAAATATCATGATCGAAGCTTCTACCACTTTATGGATTCATGGTTCATAACATCAACACTAGCTTCTCTCAAGCTTACTTCACTTCGGTTTCCAAACTAGAAGTCACCAATCTTGAAATCTTCAAGTGACACATATTTAGTGATACATATTTAGTGATGGCTTGTGTTTCTCCATAGTAGGAAACCAAAAATGTAAAGTAGTTGTTCATATACTCACCCGAGGTTGTGGAACAATTTTCAACAACTTCTACTTCGCTGTCACACCGATTAATGATCATACCAACTCCTCCCTTTTTGTACTTCAAGTTACCACACTTGGAGGCAATGTGGCCAATTCCACAACACTCAAGGCAAGGGTCATCTATCCTTAAGGATTTATCCCTACTTGGATCATCCTTCTTTAGTAAGGTCAACTTCTTCTCCTTCTTCACTTTAGAGGTCATAACTTTCTTGTGAGATTTCAAGAATCTCTTAAATCTCTCCAGCATGATAGTCATCTTCTCATTGGAGTCACTTTCCTTCCTCTCAACTTTGGAGGTCAAATCACCCTCTAACATTTCAATGCCACTTATATTGTTTAAAGAATGAGATGAATGAAAATGAATTCAATGATCAAAATGCACACAAATGCAAGACACACAAACAAGATCAAGGATTACCTAAGTATGTCTAGGAATCTGCTCTAATACCAATTCAAAATGCACATACGTGACTAATAATAACCTAAAGGAGGGTTGAATGGGTTGTTAATTGTAAGGACCTCTATTTTTTATTGGTTTTATTCATGACAAACCACATTGGGATTATTTGTAATGGGCAGCTTAGGTTTCCAAGTGTGACTCATTTTCAACAAGCTTCCAAGGATCCCAAAGATCTTCAAGAGAGGTAGTTCACTTGCTCTTAACTCTTGAAGTGATTTAGTTACACACACACACTTGCATGCGCATTCCCTTATCTTGCATTGAACTTCAAGTGATTGCATGTCTTGCATAATTATTTGTGTTTACTTGTTGTGTTTTCATTACAATTCACATAAGCACATAGACTAAGTGTGGTTGACCCTTAGAGAATGCCTCTTCTTATCTACATTGGTCTTTATATTGTGTGTAGTCTTGTAAGAGAGAATTTTTCTTTCTACCGCGGCCTGGACTGCTCGGTGTACTGCTGTCTGTGCCTCATGCCTACACCGTGGTTTTGTCTAGTGATGACTCCACGGTAAGTTACGTTGTATATGCACATTGCATGTCTAGTGGTTTATACCGCGGTTTCCTCCAGGTGTCTTGTGCTGTTTGTGTCGCGGTTAAAGTACTATGTGTGTTAAGCAGTTTATCCCGCAGTGTTTTTCAATGGTGAATATCACCTCATTACATGGCACCGCGGTCTGGTCTCCTGCATATACCATGGTCTGACTCGTTTTTGTGCAGTTTTGCCAAAATGATGACACTCTATCTAGGGCATCATATAATATGTTATCTTCTTTCTCACTTCGTTTTGAGAGTTTCAATAACCCATTTTTAGTGAGAGAGATTATCTTTTAAAGTGAGAAGCACCAAGACTTGTTCTTTAACTCTTCAAACCCAAAATCTGTTACCCTTCCTATTGAAATTTCACAGTCTTTATAGTGCAAATATACCTAAAGGGGAGGGGGTGAATAGACTTGGGCTCAAGTTTTAGCAATTCTTTTTAAAATACAAGAAATTTTAAACAAACTTCGAAATTCTTACTAGAAGATTGCTTCAACAACTCAGTATGTAAACAATTTAGCAATAATTAAAGCAATACAAAACAAGTGAGTAAGGGAATTAAAATCATAAAAACAAAAACAAAAGACAAGAGATTTTTACGTGGTAAATCTTAAAAGAGGAAACATTCACGGGGTTGATACCAAAACCATCGGCAAACCGTAGTCCACTATGTCGATTAAGAGTTACACACTCACAAGCAATCAACACAAGTTATGCTCTCCAAGCTATCACTCTTACTATACCCTCGGGCCTAGTGAATTGCTTTGCATACTTCCTATCCAAGATGTGACAAACACACCTCTAGAAAGCAACTTCCTATCCAAGGCACACTTGCCACTAGGAAGATTCCTTGTTTGTCTATCTGGATCCTCCCGATCCTAGACAAGTCTCCTTGCTTGACTATCCAGACCACGTGTCCTAGCCAAGACTCCTTGCCCAAGTTAAAGCTTCACTCATTTTAAAAAGAGACTTCAACCTTTCACATGAAAATGATCTAAGTGAATTACACACATGCAATCATGATGCAATCACAAGAAAATAGAGAAAGTCGATCAATCTAACTCTATGAACATGCAACTATATAGCTAGATAAAGCTTTCAAAGATCAATCACAAAATATATCTAGAAATCTAATCATGTCATCAAATAAGAACTAGATAAGAGAAATGGAAACTTCAATCAAATATGACGTAGTTTTTAGAACATGAAACTAACTCTAGAAATCAACGATCAATCACAAGAACACAAACATATTTCTAGAATCCAGTTCATGCTTATCAAGTTTAGCTAAAATATAATCAATAGAACAACTCACAAGATAAACTAGAAAATCAATTAAAAAAACCACAAAATGGAATCAAATCATTCTAGACATTCTTCTCAATTAAATAAGACCATTCATGAAGGTGATCATAGAAGAAGAATAAGAAGAAAATGCTTCACCTTAAAAATGATGAAATCTCGAGTAGAAATTTGTACTCTGCAAAAACTCAATACATCATTTTTTCTTTTAAAATGCTTGGGGTTATTTTATCTCTCCAAGACCAACAATTTTGGCTTTTGAATCAACTAAATCGGAGTTGATTTGAGAGAGATATCACAAAAACAAAAAATCAAAAGTTTAAAGAAAACTTTTTGCACTTGTTCATCAATTCTTCAAGGTCTTCAACATATGAGAGAAAGATAGGGAAAAGACATTTAAAGGAAAGGAAAGTGATGTGGAGAGAAGGGTATTTTAGGAAGAAGTTGCCATCTCTCCACCTCACCACCTCGAGATGGCGCGTGGGCATCTTAGGGGCAGCAAGGGTGCCTTCCCGAGATGGTAGGGAAGGTAAGGCTTGATGGCCTTTGGCCTTCGCCTCTTCCCTTCATGCTCCCTTCTTGTTCTTCGACCATTCTCTAGCCTCTGAACTCTGAATTTGAATCCATTTGTAGATTACAAACTGGGACTCACTCATAAACATGGACAATTATGAAAATTAGGCAAAAAATTATGAATTCGACTCGATATACGAAGACGAAGACAATGCATGTAAAGTTACCAGAAAGTTTTATATATTTTTGCTCGAAACTCGAAATTAAATGAATGAGTAACCGGAATGAATGGAACTCAATAAGGAACAAAAGATACCAAATTCAAGTCCAAGGTCTATGAAACATAAACTTACAAACATATAACACACAAGAAAGCTATTTCTTAGACATAGTCCAAATATATGCAATTTGCAAACCTAGTCAATTTAGTACCAATGCATGAGCATTCAATATCAAGTGTGTGAATGTGTTATACAAATGAGCACAATGATACAGGGAAACATATGGATGCAATGTGTATGTTTTCCCTAACGCCTTGCAAGAGGAAGAAGAATCTTGATACATGTGCATCCAAGTAAGCACTTTTCCTCTTGAAAATGAACTTTGCATGAGTAGTTGCTTTTCTTCTATAAAGGTCAATCAATCCTTGAATCACCTCAGTTACTAAACATTACAAAGAAAGAAAGTTTTGTTATGAAATCAAGCCAACACAAATCTAAAACCTAACAATCTCCCCATTTGGCTATTCCATGACAAAACCTCAACGTCACCATACAATAATCACTTATAGTTGATTGAATTCTCACAACTTCACATTACAAAGAGATACCTAGACTAGAATCTTCATGAGTCTTCAAGAATCTCTTCTTTGATTATCAAAACACCTGTGACAAAAAGAAGCAAATAGGAGATCTTCCAAAGAAGATTGGTGAGATATAGTCACAATAAAATTACAAGGAACAGAACAAGACTCCCATTATCTCATATGAACAAAAATACAAAAAAAAAAATATTTTCTCTCCCTAAAACTCCCTCTTAAGACAAGAGGTACATCCTACACATGGTGAGGAATACATTTCTCCCTTTTTTTCTCAAGAAATAATCAAAGGATGCATGAGCAAAAAAAAGAGATACTAAGCAAACAAGTCGTATAGAGAACTAAGTTTGAACAAACTATGATCCCCCTTAACATATGCTCCACTTTTTGATCACCAAGTAAACTTATCCATAAGGGAATCACACAATCACACATATCAAGTAATAAGAGAAATTAGATCAATACTTTTCAAAGTCAAAGAGAGAAATATAGATTTTCATTAATCTCTCAAAAATAATCTCCTATTGCTAACAAATCAAACACATTGAGCAGAATGTGTGTGTGTGTGTGTGTGTGTGTGTGTGTGTGTGTGGAATGCTTCAAGAATATATAGAAGGAGCAGTTTTTATATCAACATGCAAACCATTTTAAAACCTATCCATCTAAAGCTTTTCCAATCTAGGTAAAACCGATTATCATCTGGAATTTTTACTTTAAAGAGAATAGATTTCAACATATGAGTGTGTGTGTGTGTGTGCATATGGCTCGTCATAACTGAAAATACCTACAATGTTATACTAAACAACCTAAAGGTGGGTGAATAGGTTGTCTCTCTATTTTTTAACGCTCTTTCGAGACTTTTGTCAAAACCTTGGTGAGCATACAAATTAACTTTTAACATGATTGTTATGAGAAAAAACAATTAACACATGTATGCTCAATTCACTATCTTAGTCTACAAAACATAACAAGAAACAATGTATCTTAAAAATAAATATATTCAATGCCAAGAACATTCCATAAGTTGTACTTTGAATATTACAATGTAAAATCACTAAGTGAAACTTTACAACTTGAAATAGAATATCACAAGATACAAAGTTCAAACACTTACAACGACATAAAATATTTATGTTGATTCAACAAATAATGTGTGCATCTCTTTCTCTATAAAAATCTTGCTTACAAAGATGTGAAGAAATGAAGATCTTTAAACAGGATATATTAATCATACATACAAATATAAAGAGATAGAGAAGAGACATTTCACACATTATTTTTTACGTGCTAAAACCTCTATAGAGGAAATGTCCACGGGTTGAATACAACCATCGGGTACTTTTATTATTGGAAAGTAGATAAGAAATTTCTTAAAAGTGGCCAACAAATGACACACACTCAATTGGACTCTACATCGACCCAATCTCTATTAGTAGATTGAAAATTCCTCAAAAGTGATCAACAATTGACTTACTTTCTATTGGAGTCCACTCTAACCAACACCATTAAGAAGTTGGAAATTCCTCAATAGTAATCAACAAATGACTCACTCTCTGTTGGACACCATCGCATCTTAATATCCCCGAGTCTACCAATAAAAAAGTATACTTTCTATCCAAGGCACCCACGCCTCTAGAAAGTCTCACATGCTTGATTATCCGGACCACATGTCATAATCAAGACTTCTTGCTTAGATATCCGGACCACATGTCCTAGCCAAGACTTCATGCCTTTTACAAAAACTTCTGAAATGTGATCATAAATGCAAAACGCAAACAAGCACGTAACATAGAACATGATGATCAACACATTCTATGGAAACTAGAATTAAACAATGAGCACACAATGTATGAATTTCTATTTTATAATCCTAAAACAATGCAATCAAACAAATGATGCATGAACATATGAAATGTATGGACTAAATACACTTCATGAGTAACTAGACACAGACATCAAAGTACACAAATCAAAGTTGTCTAGTTACTATATTCTAGAACATGTGAAACACCAAAAATACAATTAATTTCTAGAAATTTTCATGCAACTAAAACTAGAATCAAAGTATATACATTAAGCACATATTCAAGGTTTTAGTAACAAACAAAAACATGATTCATGAGATATGATCAATTAAAATCTAGCAAATATTTAGAACATGTATTCACAAAATTATCAATCAAATCCTAACTAGATCTAAATAAAAAAAAACTCAAATATGCTAATCATGAATATATTCAACAAGAAAAGACCTAGCACATGTGAAGACTATTTATCATCAAAAAATAAAACAATTGAAGCACAAATTGTCCTAAATCAAGAGCTAGCATAATACAACTCTCAACATGTAAAAACATAGATTCTAGAAAAATCTAACTCAACATGTGAGAATCTAATCAAGCTCACTCCAGATATAATAGAGCTTAAACTCTAATCAAAATATACACAATCAACATACATAAATAGAAGAAGAAAACCCAAGGTAATTGTAAAACTTTGAAGATCAAATAATAAGAAAATTTCAATACCTTAGATGAAAAAGTGGAGCCCCTTTTTTGATGGAGAAGCCCCCAATAAACTTGGATAAATGAACTCAAATTTCTTGAAAATGATAGAGAATTGAAATACGAACAATCTTCAACTTGAAACGATTGAATCGGAGTTCAAACGAAAAAGATATGGTGTTTGGGAGATGAGAAAATTTTTGCAAATTAGATTTACATTTTTTCTTCTTAGAATAAAATGAGAGGGGTAAAGAGTATTTAAAATAGAGGGAAGGGAAAATGACAAATGGCCATTTTACCCCCATGCCTCCTCCCTTCCCGAGATAGCGCGTGGCCATCACGGGGTAAGGGAGGCTTCATCCCCGATATGGCCACGTGCCATCTCGGGAAGGAAAGACATGGTGGCCTTTTGGTCGTCGCACCCTTCTTCAAGCACCTCTGCGTCCTTCGACTGTATTTTGGCCTCTGAACTTTGAATTCGAATCCATTTATGGAACGAACCGAGACTTTCTCACACATATGGACAACTACAAAACTTAGACCTGAAATTATGAATTTGACTCGATACACGAAGACGAAGATAATGCATATAACGTGACCAGAAAATTTAGTAATTCATGACTCGGAACTCGAAATCAAATGCATGAGTAACCGAAAAGACCGAAACTCAATAAGGAACAATATAATATCAAATTCAAGTCTAAGTTCCATGTCACATAAATATAGAAACACATAACACACAAGAATGCTATTACTTGAACATAGTTTTCAAACATGCAATCTACAAAACTAGTCAATTTAGCACCAATGCATGAGCATTCAATATTAAGTTTGTGAATGTGTTATACAAAATGAGCACAACAATGCAGGGACAGATATGGAAGCAATATGTGTGTGTGTGTGTGCGCGCGTAAGCCTATAAGAGAAATGAGGTCTTAAATATACCTTTGTGGAACATTAAAGCCCATTTCTTTTTGAAGACTTGAACTAGCTTGATAAATTGTCATATCTTATTTGAAGCTTTAATCATCATCAATCTAAGACAATTAAATCAATACAAGTGAAAAATTATTCTGACATGGAATTAATGTCAACACAAGCCAAAAACCTAACAATCCCCCCCCCCCCCCAGGCAAATTCCATGACAAAACCCCTATATATACACTAAAAACAATTACAACGAAGATTGATCACTATAAGTTACAATGATTTACAATGACTTAGGGCTCGTTTGGGATAACTTTTACTTTTGGCTTTTGTCAGTAGAAGAAGAGAAGTTAAAGTCTGAGCTTTTCCATAACTGTTTGGAAACTATATTTCAAAAGAGTTTTTTGTTTACAAAAGAGCTTTTAAGACTGTTTGGTTGAAATATTTTAAATTAGCTTTTAGTTAAAATACCCATAATGCCCTTATTATAATAATAAACTAATTATTTTGTTAATATTTACATGTTTTTTAATTAAAACGATTAATTTGTTTTACAAGAATTAAAACAATTAATAATGATACAAGTAGTGGTGTAATAATAATATTTTTTTAAAAATAAACTCAATACGTAAATGAAAATGAAATGGTAAATGTATTTCTTTTAATAAATATAATAGATAACAATAAAAATAAAAAGTTCATAAAATCAAATAAAAAAAAACAAAAAAAATGCTAAACCTAAAATTTTTATTTTGCCGATAGCCACCACCGTTACCACTCTCCCAGTCTCCCACCATAACCATTCATCATATTTCAACCACAGCCAAACATCAAAGCAGATCTCCCAAATCATATGTCCCAACAGCCCATCTTCTTCAACTTTTTCAATTTCCACTCCAACTTTTAAATCTCCACCCATCAATCTTGCATTAATTATTCGATCTCCAACAGTTAGGTCATCATAGTTTCAACCAAAATGACTGGACCACTCCTCCATGAACAATTCCTCTTCTTTTCACAATTTCTTCAAACCCTTCAAGCAATACTCATTATTTCTTCCTGTCTTCGAGCTCAACTTGATCATTGAATAAGGGAAACTTGATAGAGGATTCATCAGATAAACAATTGTGACAGAACTGACAATGGGAGATGATACATTGCAAAGAGTGGATTTGATGATATATTAGCTATTTAGGAGATTAGAGAGATTAGGGTTCAATGAGAAATTATGGAAGAACAAGAGATCATCGATGTGAAAAAAATGGAAAGAATATAAGTCTGAAATTTAGTTTGTTATATATGAAAGAAAAGAGTAAAACTGGTATTAAAAAAATTGATTAAATTGTTCACTTTATTTCTAGCGTGTTTTCTGGAAGCCATTTCAGAAGCATATTGTTGCTTCCATTTTAAGAGCTTCTAAGCTCAAGAAGCTCTTTTGTTATTTTATCCAAACAGCTCCAAAAGCAGCTTTGGGCTCTCAAAAGAGCTTTTGAGTCTTTCAAAAGCTTTCCCAAACAAGCCCTTACACACTACTAGACTAATCTTCGACAAGTCTTGAACTTCTTCTTGATCTTTTCTTGTAGCCATCTAAATCCAAGTTAAAGTACAATCCATATCTAAGAGAAAAATACATATGGCAACATATAATTTGGCAAGAATTCAACACTTAAATCCCAAATGAATCATGGATCTCTCTTTTAATACATGCCAATTCAAAAATATTCTAACCAGAATCAAAACACAATATTACATGCTATAAAAGTTCAAGTTTCCACATAAAACTAAAACAAAACAAACAAAATGAGAGACAAAACACATAAATCTCCCTAAATACATATATAAGATTGAAAGAAACTAAAAAAGATAAACTAAAATAAGACAAACAAAATGAGAGATTAAACATATAAATCTCCCCAAATACATAAATAAGATTAAAATAAACTAAGAAAGCTAATTTCAAAGCTAATTTCTCCAAGAACATCTAATTTCTCCCATTTTTTGATATGAAGTGAAGCCAAAAGGATAAGACCTTATAGTCATACCACTAGCCACTTGTTTCACCAAGGAACATCAAGCAATTGGTAGATCTCACATAATGATTTAGAGATGGTCTTGTTCTTGTAGATATGCTATCCTCCAACTCTTTAATTCTAGGATCTTGTTGAGTTACCCTTACATTGAGTTCATTAATCTTCTCCTTTGATTCTAGTTTGCTCTTCCATGGTAACCTAGCAAAGGTTATTCTAATCTATATATCACAACAAACTCATCAAGGTATAATGAATCACAAATGCATAAATTTGACTCTTAAGTACATAGGTCATTTCTACCAAGTTCAACAATTGCATTAACAATCATATCAACCCCAAATATGAAGGAATTGGTATCAACAACAATCATATCAACCTTAAACAAGAAGATATTTGATTACAACCATAACTACTATCATTCTAAGCAAGGAGGAATTTTTGCAACTATAATCAATTAAATTGATTAAAAGCACAACTACTATCACCCTAAGCATGGAGGATTTTTTTACAACTACAACCAATTGGATTGATTACAACCACAATTACTATCAACCCCAAACAAAGAGGAACTCATTGCAACTACAATCAATTGAATTAATTACAATCACAATTACTATCGACCCTAAAACAAAGAAGAGCTCATTGCAACTATACTCATTTCAACCTCAAGATTGAAGGAATTGATCTTAATCTCAACTACTATACAACCCCAAACAAGGAGAAGTTGATTGCAAACACAATCATACAATTATTGTAAAAAGTTTCATGCATTATTTGTGATCAAAAAATACAAAGGCATATGGTAATACAAAGAATCATCATACAAATCAGGAAACATGAAATAGCATCTACAAGATTCATTATATCAAACAAAGAATATGCCAACAAATATCAACCTGAAACATATGAACATATCATAAAAAAGAACAAAGTCTAGCATACTATGCTCCCCCTTGATAAGTGTTTTATCTAAGATCAAGATATGATAATGTTCACAATGAAATTCACACAATCACATATTCAAGCAATTTTTCAGAAATCCAACGAAAAAAACTCCACAAACTATGAGAGATACACCAATATTTGCAATCTCTCTCATAATTCTTCTAAAATTGCTAAAATATCAAATACTTTATAAGAAAAAAATGTGTGTATGAATTTTGTTTCAAGGTATATGTAAATAAGTAATTTGATAATCAACATGCAAAACATATCAACATCTATTCATCTTAAGTTTTTCCATAAAAGGTCAAACCGATTATCATCCCGAATTTTTGCTTTAAGAGAATAAAATTCAACATATGAGTGTGTGTGCATGTGGCTCGTCATCCCATTTCTATTTTTCAACCCAAGCACTTTTGATTTTCAATTATACTCATGTTAAGCCTTCTTTCTTTTTCTTTATAGGCTTTGAATCAAAGATTTTTTTTTATTGATTCTTTTCAACACTTCTTTGATTTTTTCTTACATAAAAATATACTCTTCATGACGACTTTCACTCATCACAATGGTGTAACCCTTTCTTACATTGGACGGTTGCACAATCAAGGTGTGTAGCCCTTTACAGGAAGTTGTTCATTGAGTTATATGTAATTGCCTAAGCAATATGGATACTAACCATAGGTCATCTTTAATGTACTCGTCAAAAGATTTCAAGGTGTATCCACAACTTACAATTATTCAAACACAACTTACTTAACAAAACATATAAGTGGAGAAAATTGCAATTTTTAAAAACCAATTTTTTAAAGCTCACAAGCATATGATCTAAAAGCAATACAAAATGACTTACTCAAGATCATTTATTCTCAAGAAAAATATGCCTTTCAACTATCAAACAAGCATTTCAAGCACCATGAATAAGATCATTGTGAACACATCACTAAAAGATCAACAAATGTCAACAAGAACCATATGAATGCTATATTAGTTCTCCAACATGACATGCTACATGATGCAATGCAAACAGAGAGTTGAAAGATGAAAAGCTGGAAAGCAAGCATTATGATATAAAAATATTTTAGCAAGCTTTTTCATCAAATGCAAAGTCTTTGCTCATTTTATGAGCTCTCTTGGCTTGTTTGTCCTCACGACAACAAGTTGTTGGTGTGTCATCCCAAGAGAATAAAGGCTAAACACTTCAACTCAAACACATACTGATTAACATTGAAAAGTGTATGTTTACTAAGGGATAATATCATAATTTTACACTTCCAATATGATTAATTCCGCAAATTAGATATAATTTCATTCACTCGCTTAATTAAATGTGTTATGTAGTAATCAGTGTATTTTTCTTTGTATTTCAGAGGTAATTCGATCAATTCAGAATTATGGAGAAGTCATATGGCAAAACAAACATCGTTTTCAAGTTTAGAACATCAAAAACCTTAGGAAGGCCACGAAGGGCATTTTTATAATTTTGACTATTCACTGTTTATAGTTGACTTTCACTGTTCATAGTTGACTTTTACTGTTCATAGGTGACTTTCATTGTTCCTGATGATGTGGCACATTTCTATTGGCCTGAATTATGAGTGCACCGTACACGTGCTGTAGAGAATCATATTCTAGAAGCCAGTGCACTGTTCACTATTGACTTTCACGGATGCGTTTACTGTTCACTGTCAATGTTCACTGTTTACTATTCACTGATGACATGGTAAAATCTGGACGCTCCATTCTAAGTTCATCGGATGGTCAATTTTCATCCTTATTTTGTATAAATAGGGGACCTTTCCTCCCTAATTTGGACATCCTGAATCCAAATTTGATATTAGATTTGTGAAATTCTCTCTCTTTTGTTCTCAACTTCTCAGTTTAAATAAAATAGTTATTTTCTAGTTAAATTATGTCTGGCTAATTTTATATAGCCGGGGTCAAAGGTGATACTGTTGGAATGGAAAATATGATCTCATTTCGGTAATTTTATTATTTTTTTGCTTTCTCCACTCTGATCTTTATGGAGTTTTTGACTCACTGTATACAGACAGATATTGTCTAACACAGTAGGCACTTTTACCCATATCCATCAAAGAGTGGTTTCTCCCTTCTGATCTTTGTGGAGTTTTGACTCACTGTAGACAGACAGATGTTGTCTAGCACAGTGGGTACTTTTACCCACATCTATCAGAGAGTGGTCAATGGAGTGGAATATCCTCCCATTAATCTGGACTAAATATTAATAATTGGATCATAATCAAATTACCAACAGTGGATCCCTTAGCCCCAGTTTTAATTTTAATTGATTTACATTTTATAAAAAGATTAGTAATTAATCTAGATAATTAATTCTATAAGGATAAGTGAACAACATCCTTGTGGTTCGATCAGGTCTTACCGGTTAATTTATTATTTTGACACTCTTATACTTGGGAGTACGAACACATTTTATTAGGACGTGTCAAGTTTTTGGCGCCACTGCAGGGGAGATAAGTCCGCATTTTCTTTGTAGAGGTAATTTCTTTTTTTTATTATTTTAGTTTTGTTATTTTTTTTTTTCTCTCTAATATTCTTTGTTCTTATTTTATGTTCAGTTTTGTATCAATCATCTCAATCATAAACTTCATCCACTTAAAAAAAACACTTTTAATCATTAATCACATTTTTACATTTTAGTCCTTCAACTTTTTATTTGCATTTTAGCTTAGATCTAGTTTGCATTTGCATATAGGTCGTTTTATTTTTTATTTTTGTAGATCAGTCCCTGTAATTATTGCATTTTCACTTTAGCCCCTATATTTATAATTATTAACACTTTTGCCCTAACACTTGTGCATATTTACATTTACACCCCTAGAATTTTGCATCTTGTTATTTTATCACTTTTTCTTTTATTTTCTTCATTTTTGTCTATTTCACCTCCATGAACCCTCATTAAATTTTCATGAGACGTTGGTCTCGAACATCTAGTGGTAGATTAATTAAGAGATCACAATCACCCACATTCACTAACAAAATGGCTGAAAACCCACTTGCACATCCAGCAGGAAACCAAGCCGAGAACCTTTTAGACAACCTTGACAACGTGTCTCAACACAGCAACCATCCACCTTATGTTGATCATGACCAATACATTAACCCAAATCCACTTAGAACTCTTAGAGGCTACATGAACCACATACGCACTGGAGCACATTCATGCATAACTTTCCCACCAAATGAAACAAACTTTAATTTTAAACCGGGAATCATTCAATTTTTACCCAATTTTCACGGTATTGAATCTGAAAACCCATATTTGCATCTTAGGGAGTTTGAGGAAGTCTGTAACACTTACACTGACCATAATGTTAGCATGGATATAATCAGGATTAAGTTTTCCCCTTTTTCCTTAAAAGATAAAGCTAAAACTTGGTTACAAAACCTTAGGTCAAGATAAATTCAAACTTGGAATGATATGCAACAACAGTTCTTAAAGAAATTTTTCCCACCTCATAGAACAAACTCTCTTAAGAGGCAAATCACTTCATTTGCCTAAAAACCTGAGGAAACACTTTACCAATGTTGGGATAGGTTCAAAGAGTTGTTAAATGTCTGTCCACATCACGGTTTTGAAACATGGAGGACAGTGTTACATTTTTATGAGGGACTCACACCCCAAAATAGACAAGTCATTGAAATGGTGTGTAATGGGGAGTTCAGTGTCAAAAATCCCGAAGAAACACTTGACTATCTTGACCATATTTTTGAAAATGCTCAAAATTAGGACACAATTGGTTCTTATGAGTCTATGAGCAAACCACAACCATCTCCATCTAGTGGAGGCATTTACAATCTTAGGGAAGATCATGACCTTCAAGCTAGATTTGCATCCCTAGCTAGGTAAGTGGAAGCTTTAGAAACTAAAAAGAGTGAACATGAAAAATCTGTACAAGAAATTGCATGCCATGTATGTGATTCTGATGATCATATCACTCATAGTTGCCCAACTTTACCAGCTTTAAAATATTTCTTTCATGAACAAGTCAATGCTTTGCACGCTTTCAACAAGCCAAATTCAAACCCATACTCACAAACTTACAATCTTGGTTGGAGAAATCATCCAAACTTTAGTTGGAGGAACAACAATCAAGCTCAGTCTTCACAACCACCAGGTTCATCACATCCACAAACACACAAGAATTTCCAAAACCCTCAAGGTTATGCACCTTATGTCCCACCATCTAGGAAAAACCTTGAAGACATTTTGCTCTCATTCATTGAGAAGCAAGAATCCATTAACAGCCAAACTGCACAAACCTTGACAAATGTTAAAGATACTTTGGCAAAGATTGCTTCTACACTCACCACACACGAAAAAAATAAGTTTTCATCTCAACCACAACTAAATCCCAAGAGTCAGTCAAGTTCCTATGATAATAACCAACGCCTAGATCAAGTCAAATCAATTATCACTCTTAGTAGTGGTAAGGTCATCAAAAAATCTATTCTTGAATATGGTAAAAGTGATGATGAGTCATTTTAGGAAGGGGTTGATGAAACCACTATTGACGAAGAAATTATTGAATCCCCACCTACACTCTCATATCCTCAGGCTCTTAAAAATTCATAGAAATTGAAGCATCCCCCAGAGATTTTTGAAATTTTCAAATAAGTAAAGATCAATATCCCTTTGTTGGATACAATCAAATAGGTACCTTCCTATACCAAATTTTTGAAGGATCTGTGCACTGTGAAAAGGAAGATCATGTAAGAAAGAAAGCCTTTATGGCTGAACAGGTAAGTTCCATTCTTTCCAATAAAAATGTTTTTAAATATAAAGATCTTGGTTGTCCCACTATTTCCTGTATAATTGGTAACTATAAAATTGAGCATGCTTTACTTGACCTAGGTGCTAGTGTAAATTTGCTCCCATACTCAGTTTATCAGCTACTTAAACTTGGTGAGTTAAAGCCGACTTCAACCACATTTTGTCTTGTTGATAGGTAAATTAAAATTCCAAAAAGAATAGTGGAAGATGTGTTAGTACAAGTCGATAAATTTATCTACCCAGTAGATTTTATTGTCTTGGAAACACAACATGTTGTTAATGAGCACAAATCAATTCCTGTTATATTGGGCTGACCATTTTTAGCTACTGCTAATGCCTTGATTAATTGCAGAAATGGAATAATGAGCATGTCTTTTGGAAATATGGAAATTAAGCTTAATGTTTTCAACATGTCTAAGGAACCATTTGATGAAAAAAATGAAGATGAAGATGTAGACATTATTGAAACCATAGTTGAAGATCATGTTCAAAAGGATTCTTTTAACTCATCTGAAGTTTGTTTGATCGATTCACCTGAGTCAAGCATGCATTCACATCTTGAATATTATTTGCAGGTTGTCAAAGAAGAAGGAGTCACTTCAGATTTTAAAGAATTGGAACAGAAAGACGACGTGCCAGAAGAAAAAGAACATCAACTGGATTTGAAGCCCTTACCAGAAGGACTTAAATATGCTTACCTTAGAGACGACTAGACCTACCTAGTGGTAATCTATTCTAACCACACAGAAGAGCAAGAAGGTAAGTTGTTACATGTCTTAAAGAAAAATAAGAATGCAATTGGTTGGACTTTGAAAGATTTAAAAGGTAGTAACCCTTTGATTTGTTCACATCGAATAAATTTAGAGGAAAATGCTAAAACATATCAACAACCCCAAAGAAGACTTAACCCACACATGAAAGATGTTGTCAAGACTGAAGTCCTTATATTACTTGACGTGGGAATTATCTACCTTATCTCTGATAGTAAGTGGGTGAGTTCTACACAAGTTGTGCCAAAAAAATCTGGAATCACTGTTGTTAAAAATGAAAAGGCTGAGTTAATTCCAACTCGTGTTCCATCTAGTTGGCGCATGTGCATTGATTATAGAAAATTAAATGATGCCACTAGAAAATATCATTTTCCCCTTCCATTCCTTGACCAAATTTTAGAAAGAGTAGCAGGACATCCCTACTACTGCTTTCTTGATGGGTATTCAGGATACTATCAAATTCTCATTGCATTAGAAGACCAAGAAAAAACCATATTCGCATGTCCCTTTGGAACCTTTGCATTTAGAAGAATGTCATTTGGTTTGTCTAATGCTCCGGCCACATTTCAATGATGCATGCTAAGCATTTTTAGTGACATGATTGAACATTGTTTAGAGGTCTTTATGGATGATTTAACTGTGTTTGGAAATTCTTTTGATAATTGTCTTAATAACTTGGATAGAGTCTTGAAACGTTGCATAGAAAAAAAACTTGTGCTTAATTGGGAAAAGTGTCATTATATGACCACGTCTGGAATCGTTTTGGGTCATGTTGTGTCATCAAAAGGTATCGAGGTTGATAAGGCAAAAATTGAAGTCATTTCAAAGTTACCATCACCATAAACAATCAAAGATGTGCGGTCATTTTTAGGGTATGCAGGATTTTATAAGAGGTTTATTAAAGATTTCAGCGTCATATCTAAACCACTTTGTAACCTCTTATTAAAATATGCAAAATTTGAGTGGACACAAGAGTGTGGAGAGTCAAGTCCCCAATGTCACTGAATCAATCTTGATCATGCTCAGAAAAATTATTACATTCCACCATCAATCCAAAAAATCTTTATCTCTGCTTCAAGTCCTCATGAGCTTATTGACCAGTTACAAGCTTTTAATTATAAGCCAGATCCCTCAACCTCCAAAATAGATTGGTTCATTGATGAAGAGAACAAGAAACGCGGAATTGATCTGAATCTCAGTTTGTGATTGTCCCATGGTTTTTATGCATTTTATTTTCCTTTATTTTGTATTTATTTTGTTGTTTTGTAGGATTTTGTTGTCTTTCATGTTGTTCAGGTGATATCTTCTAAACCTTACCTCATCTAAAGACATTGGGGACAATATCTCGTTCTGGTTGAGAGGAGGGGATAGTTGATTCAACAACTTTTGTTTTTCAAACACAAAAAAACTAACTTCTGACCATTTTTTTTTTGTAAAGATGGCCGAGTAAGGAGATCTTTTAGATACTTCTAAGACGCATCTTTGTAGTTCTGATGCATTATTTTTTCCTCTCTTCTGACTATTCACATTTATAAACTCTTCATTGTGATATCATTGACTAATCCTTTTGTTCATTAAGTCATCTTGAGAAATTTTTCGAACTATTCTAAACACACATGCACATTGACACGTGATTATGTGCAGTAAGTTAAGATTTTATGATATTTAGTTCTGAAACATCATTCAAGGGTAACAACCGAAGGCAGTGGTCTTGTTTAAAAATATATATAGTAATAATAATAATAATAATATTTTTGTGTGTTTTTACCAAAACTCTTACTAATTAGTCCGGCCTCATGTCTCGGTAAGTATAGGGTGTTCACACAAAACGGTGGAGTCTAGATAAGAATAAAGTGCAGTTTCGTAGCCTCTTTAACTCAAGCAATTAATTCTGAGGGGTGCTTCAACACCTAATGCCCTAAGACCAACTGGTTTGGGAGTCATTGACCCAAAGCTCGTTACACGGGTTAAAGAGAAAGCTTAAGGGAATTGTACTAAAAAAACATATGCAATCCGAGTAATTAAGCCCGTAAGAGTGTTTTAACACTTAATACCCTAAAGCCAACTAGTTTGGGAGTCATTGGTCTAAAGCTTGCTACATGGATTAAAGATGAAATGTTTGTTTTCAATTTTGTTATATTTTCTAGTTAAAAAAAATAGAAGAAGAAAATAAAACTACTGCCTAAGGAAGAAGCCCTGATGAGATTTCAAAATGAAAATGTTGTTTGATTTTAATTGAATCTCATAGTTATTGTGTTGATCTTTATTGAGCACAAGAAAGTTTGACTGATATCTCGATTGATGACTGATTGACAAAGAGTGAGAAAAGAAGTCTGAGAGTTTGTTTATTTGGTAGTTTTTTTTTTTTAGATTTGAGTTTTTACTATTATCGCTTTAGTTGCTAGGGACTAGCAATAAGCTGGTTGGGGGTGTGATTAACACTGAAAAGTGTATGTTTACTAAGGGATAATATTATCATTTTACACTTTCAATATGATTAATTTCCCAATATAGACATAATTTCGTTCGCTCGCTTAAATAAATGTGTTGTATAGTAATCAGTATATTTTTCTTTGTATTTCAAAGGTAATTCGATCAATTCAAAATTATGGAGAAGTTAGATGGCAAAACAAACATCGTTTTCAAGTTTAGAACGTCAAAAACCTTAGGAAGGCCACGAATGGCATTTTTGTAATTTTGACTATTCACTATTCATAGTTGACTTTTACTATTTATAGTTGACTTTCACTGTTCCTGATGATGTGGCAAATTCCTATTGAACCGAAATGCGAGTGCACTGTACACACGGCTGTAGATAATCACATTCTAGAAGTCGGTGCACTGTTCATAGTTGACTTTTTAGAAGATTATTGACTGATGATGTGGCACAATTCTATTGACCTGAATTGTGAGTGCACCGTACACGTGCTGCAGAGAATCATATTCTAGAAGTCAGTGCACTGTTCACTATTGACTTTCACGGATACATTTACTATTCACTATCACTGTTCATTGTTCACTGTTCACTGTTCACTGATGACGTGGTGAAATCTGGATGCTCCATTCTAAATTCATCCGATGGTCAATTTTCATCCGTAGTTTGTATAAATAGGGGACCTCTCCCCCCTAATTTGGACATCCTGAATCCAAATCTGATATTAGATTTCTAAAGTTCTCTCTCTTTTGTTCTAAACTTCTTAGTTTAAATAAAATAGCTATTTTCTAGTTAAATTATGTCTGGCTAATTTTATATAGCTAGGGCCAAAGGTGATACTGTTGGTATGGAAAATATAATCCAATTTCGGTAAGTTTATTATTTTTTTGCTTTCTCTCCTCTGATCTTCGTTGAGTTTTTGACTCACTGTAGACAGACAGATATTGTCTAGCACAGTGGGTACTTTTACCCATATCCATCAGAGAGTGGTTTCTCCCCTCTGGTCTTTGTGGGGTTTTGACTCACTGTAGATAGACAGATATTGTCTAGCACAGTGGGTACTTTTACCCACATCTATCAGAAAGTGGTCAGTTGAGTGGAATACCCTCCCATTAATCTGGACTAAATATTAATAATTTGATCATAATCGAATTATTAATAGTGGATCTCTTAGCCCCAGTTTTAATTTTAATTGATTTACATTTTATGACAAGCTTAGTAATTAATCTAGATAATTAATTCTATAAGGACAAGTGAACAACCTCCATGTGGTTCAACCCAGTCTTACCAGTTAATTTGTTACTTTGACACTCTTATACTTGGGAGTACGAACACTTCTTTAGAACGTGTCACATACAAAAATGACTTTCAAAGGCTTAATAAAACTCATCACCATGTAGATTTCAAGAATTCAACTTCTCTAAAATTAATCAATGAATTTTTGACTATCATAGTGAAATGTTAGATAGCTAAGTTAATGTCAAGTTATAGAGAAACAAAGCTAGCTAGCTAAGTCACTCAAAACTAGACACTAATCTTGAAGCTAACTTAGATGTGTAACTTACACTAAAGGTAAGAGCGCTCACCCTTAACCCATTTGGTCTTGGGTGCACAAACACAAAACCATCATGATAATTTCTATGACAATATTATATCTAGAAGATAAACCAACAACTATCTTCTCTATAAAGATATTTATCATGTTAAACACATCATTATTGCTATAAACAAAGATATTATCAAGACTATGCATATGATCATGTGAAACACTCATTTTTCACCCAAATCTTCTCGACAATTTTCTTTACATGATTATCATTATCACACACAAACTTTGAAGTGTTATCATGCAACAAGCATTCATAGAAGATTTTCTCATCTCACTAGCATGCATCACAATCCCTAGTTTGCATTGTCTAATATACTTATGGCAACATAACAAAAATAGCAAACCGGAATAAATTTTGAGATGTTACTATTTAGGTGAGAGTGTACCGATGGTGAAAAATCCTATTCTTGATTTTGCACTTGACCTTGGAAGACTTGGACTTTGAAATCCTTTTGTTTCTTAATGACTTGCCTTTAGTTGTAGAGGAACCCACTTGCTCAGATATGAAGCTTAAGTCACTTGAATCTCCATGAAGATTGCCAAACTCTTTGACCTTCATGATTGCCAACTCCTCTTTCTTGTCTTTGATTGTTTCCTTTTAAAAACAAATTATTAGCAAAATCACTCATTAAACTATCTAACACAAGAACGTCTTCAACCATCTTCTTTTCTAGACATTTGTTCACTTCATTCTTCACTTCAACTTCTTTTAATGCTTCATCTCTTTCCTTGTCAAGAGTTTGAACTCTTTCCATCAAGTTGAAATTGGTGGTCTTTGACTTGAAATCCTCTTCATTGAGTTGCAAAGACAAGTGATCATGTCTAGATCGATCATCCTCAAGGAAAACTTCTTCTTTTTTGCTTTGTCACTAACATTCATGTCAAGCTTATCAAAAAAATTGTTAGTAGACAAATGAAATATGAAACAAAAAGAACCTTTTTCATAATTTTCCAATCAACAAAGGAGGACAACTATTATAAACAATTACAGACTAAAGTTTGTTATCCATGGTTAGTAAATAACCTTGTAGATCATGAATCACACTAATTACTTAAAGTGATCCGCTCTGATACCAATTGAAAATACCTACAAGGTTAAACTAAACAACTTAGAGAGGTGGTAAATAGGTTGTCTCTCTATTTTTAACGCTCTTTTAAGACTTTTGTCAAGACCTTGTTGAGCATACAAATTAACTTTTACATGATTGTTATGAGAAAAAACAATTGATACATGTAAGCTCAATTCACCACCCTTAATCTACAAAACGTATAACAAAAAACAATGTATCTTAAAAATAAATATATTTAATGCCAAGCACATTCCATAAGTTGTACTCTGAATATTACAATGTAAACTCACTAAGTGAAACTTTACAACTTGAAATGGAATATCACAAGATACAAAGTTCAAACACTTACAAAGATATAATAAATAAATGTTGATTCAACAAATAATGTGTGCATTTCTTTCTCTATAAAAATCTTGCTTACAAAGATGTGAAGAAATGAAGATCTTTAAACAAGATATATTAATCATACATACAAATATAAAGAGATAGAGATAGAGACATTTGACACATTATTTTTTACGTGCTAAAACCTCCGTAGAGGAAACATCCTCGGGTTGAATACAACCATCGGGTACTTTTAAAATTGGAAAGTGGATAAGAAATTCCTCAAAAGTTACCAACAAATGACACACACTCTATTGGACTCTACATCGACCCAATCTCTATTAGTAGATTGAAAATTCCTCAAAAGTGATCAACAATTGACTTACTTTCTATTGGAGTCCACTCTAACCAACACCATTAAGAAGTTGGAAATTCCTCAATAGTAATCAACAAATGACTCACTCTCTGTTGGACTTCATCGCATCTTAATATCCCTGAGTCTACCAATAATAAAGTCTACTTTCTATCCAAGGCACCCATGCCTCTAGAAAGTCTCCCATGCTTGATTATCCAGACCACATGTCCTAATCAAGACTTCTTGCTTAGCTATATGGACCACATGTCCTAGCCAAGACTTCATGTCTTTTACAAGGACTTCCTAAATGTGATCATGAATGCAGAAGGAAAACAAGCACGCAACATAGAACATGATGATCAACATATTCTATGGAAACTAGAATTAAACAATGAGCACACAATGTATGAATTCCTAATTTATAATCCTAAAACAATGTGATCAAACAAATGATGTATGAACATATGAAATGTATGGATTAAATAAACTTCATGAGTAACTAGACATAGACATCAAATAACATAAATCAAAGTTGTCTAGTTACAATACGTGAATAATATTCTAGAACATGTGAAACACCAAAAACACACTTAATTTCTTGAAATATTCATGCAACTAAAACTTGAATCAAAGTATATACATTAAGCACAGATTCAAGGTTTTAGTAACAAACAAACACATGCTTGATTCACGAGATATAATCTAGATTCATGAGATATAATCAATTAAAATCTAGCAAATATTTAAATCATGTATTCACAAAATAATCAATCAAATCCTAACTAGCTCTAAATAAAAAATCAAATGTGCTAATCACGTATGTATTCAACAAGAAAAGACCTAGCACATGTGAAGACTATTTATCATCAAAAATCAAACAATTGAAGCACAAATAGTCTTAAATCAAGAGCTAGCACGATAAAACTCCCAAATATGCAAAAACTTAGATTCTAGAAAAATCTAACTCAACATGTGAGAATCTGATCATGCTCACTCCAGATATAATAAAGCTTATAACTCTAATCAAAATATACACAATCAACATACATATATAGAAGAAGAAAACCCAAGGAAATTAAAAAACTTTGAAGACCAAATGATAAGAACTAGGACTTTCTCACGCGTATGGACGACTATGAAATTTATACTATAAATTATGAATTCGACTCGATACATGAAGACGAAAATAATGCATGTAACGTGACCGGAAAGTTTCGTAACTCTTGACTCGGAACTTTATATCAAATGAATGGGTAATTGAATTGACCAAAACTCAGTAAAGAACAATATAATACCAAATTCAAGTCCAAGTTCCATGTTACATAAACATACAAACACATAACACACAAGAATGTTATTACTTAAACATACAAAAACATGCAATCTACAAAACTAGTCAATTTAGCACCAATGCATGAGCATTCAATATCAAGTGTGTGAATGTGTTATACAAGATGAGCACAAAGATGTAGGGACACATGTGGATGCAATGCATATATGTGTCTAAGCCTTGTAAGAGAAATGAGATCTTAAATATACCTTTGCCGAACACTGAAGCGCATTTCTCTTTGAAGACTTGAACTTGCTTGATAAGTTGTCATATCTTCTTTAAAGCTTGAATCTTCATCAATCTAAGACAACTAAATCAATACAATTGAAACATTATTTTGATATGGAATTGATACCGACACAAACCAAAAACATAACAATCCCATTTCTGTTTTTCAACCCGAGCAATCACAATTTTCAACTATACTTCTTTAAGTCTTCTTCCTTTTCATTATAGGCTTTGAATCAAAGTTTTTTATATATATATTTGATTCTTTTCAACACTTCCTTATTTTTTAAAACATTAATATATACTCTTCATGATGGTTTTCAGTCATCACAATGGTGTAGCTCTTTCCTACATTTGGTAGCTTCATAATCAAGGTGTGTAGCCCTTTTCATAAAGGTGCTCGTTGAATTCTATGTAGATACCGAAGTAAAATGGATATTAACCATAGCTCATCTATCATGTAATCTACATGATTTCAAACTCAATTACTCAAACTTAAACATATAAGAGAAGCATTAGCGCACTTTTGTAAAACAAGATTTTAAAGCTTGAGTGCATGATCTAGAAACAATAAAAGTTATTTGCTCAAGATCATTACTTCTCAAATGAGTAGCTCTCCAAGAAATTGATATTCGAAAATAAGTTTTTCCTATCAAGCCACTCACAATCACACATAGACATCAATCAACACAAATCATGTCAATGGATCTTCGAAGAGATTTAAATCTCTCTTTGTCCAAAGGCTTTGTAAACAAATCCGCAAATTGATTTTTTGTTGGCATAAACTCAAGAGAGATGATAGAATGTTCAACAAGTTCTTAGTGAAATGATGTCTAATATCTATATGCTTTGTGAGTGAGTGTTGAACTGAGTTTTTTGAAATGTTAATGGCACTCATATTATCACAATAGAGACTCATTTTACCTTGTTCAATCGCATAACCCTTAAGAATTTGCTTCATCCAAAGAAGTTGTGTGCATGTACTTGGCTTCGAAAGAAGAGAGACGAAATTTTGGTTCTTACTTTACCAAGAGACCAAGTTGTTTCCCAAGTAAAAGCAACCGGCCATGTGCTTTTACGGTCATCAATGTTTTCCACCCGATTCGTATCACAATAGCCAACAAGAATATCATTAGTATCAAAGGAATAGAATAAACCAAGATTATGTGTTCCTTTTATTGCCTAATGATCCTTTTAACGGCTTTCAAGTGAGTCTCTTTAGGATTAGCTTGAAACCAAGCACATAAACCAACACTAAAACAAATATCCAGCCTATTAGCTGTTAGATAGAGAAGACTACCTATTATGCTCCTATAAAGACTTTGATCAACACTCTTACCTTTTTCATCTTTGTCAAGTTTAGAGTAGTACTCATGGGTGTTTCAAAATCTTTACCTTTTTCAAGTCTAAACTTCTTAACAATATTTCTAGTGTATTTAGATTGTGTCAACATAATGTCATCACTAGATTGTTTGACTTACATACCTAGAAAGTAATTAAGCTAACCCACCATACTCATTTCAAATTCACTTAACATGACACTAACAAACTCATCAACCTTGGTTCATATGTAGATCCAAACACAATGTCATCAACATATTTTTGTGTAACAAAAACATCATTATCATAAGCAGATTTCACAAATGAATATGAAAACCCTAAAAAAAAATTCTTAAAACCGAAAATCCAAATCTTAATTCTCAAGAATTGATCATGGGTGGCACTGATACCACTTGAAGGATTTGAACAACACATAATTAATCTGAATCTCAAACTAAACATGTTTCTATATCATGATTAATCAAACCCTAAATATATATATATATATATATATATATATATATATATATTACTAACCCACGTCAATTCAAGAGAAACATGAGAAAATCAAGAAAGCGGAAGTGTACCTGAATCCATTATCGGAGATTGGTGAACGGATTGAGATCTTCTAAATTATCACAATCCTTGGGATTCAAAAGTATTCTTTCTTCTTCAGTGATGAGGATCTAGAAAAACCAAAAAGTGATTGTGTAATCTAGGGACCATAACCCTATATATAGTAAACATATTATTATATGTTTTGTTATTTCTAATTTAGCCCCTCATCAAATTAGAAATGCTAAATTAGAAATATCACTCTGGTATCTACACATTAATTTTATGACAATTATACCTTTAAGCCTTAAAACTTTAATCTTAAATAAACCACTTTAATTTAGGCTTAACAAAATGATAGCATAACACATTTAATATTTACATGTGTGGCTCCACATGATGGAATTTTACCAACAGTGCAATGTTGCACGATATGTGTGAAACAAACTTGATATGCGAAGGATATCATTGGTTGGCTTTGCGATAGGCAGCGTTGGTGCGCTATGTGCTATGCTTAGCGTTGGGGCTCTATATTGGTTGTGCAATGGATAACATTTGCAAGGCACGTCAGAAAAAAATGTGAGAGGCGCATGGAACCAAACATGTGAGAGGCATGTGCGGCGATTACTAGCAATTTTTTATGGAATGTGTGCTAGTTGTGGGCAGATGTGTGGGATAGTGGCAATTATTTTTTGATGTCTGATATGGGGTAGTTATTGGGCGGTTACTTGCAGTTCCATGAAGACAAAGTTTTCATCTTGAGATGGCACACTCAAAATGATCCATGTAGGCTTGATATTAAGTGTTAAAAACTGGTTGGTCCAGCAATGTCTAGCAGCTATGGTTTGTTAATTGCAAGTGTACTTAAATACTTGTATTTGGGTAGGAACACCAACTAGCTAGAGAAAGCTATTGTTGTGGTAAATTATATAAAACAAAAAAAAAAGCATCATTCGATCAATCCCTAAACCCCTCATTTTTTTTTATTTTTTTCCTAGTTTCCCAAATTTCAAACTAACTTTTCTCTTCTCTTAAATCTCCCAATTTGATGGTAAATTCCATTAGCTTTAATCTTTTTATTTATTTGCTTATAATGAGTTTGATTTTAGGTTTTTCATTTTATGATTAATATTTAATTATTATATTTTAGGATTGAGATTTAGGATTTTTATTTTAATGTCTCCTTATGGGATAATTTAACTAAGTTAGAAAAGGGAACAAAAATCTTAGTAAAACTAAGATTTATTTATTTTTAGGGATTTGAAAGAAAAATATACATCGAAAATTTTTATTGTGTGGTACTAGTGGTCAACACCACTATCTCTTATTAGATATACCATGAAAAAAATTGTTTAGTAATTAGTTCAAAATTTCAAGAGTTTTAATTTGAAAAATAAAATCTACCACAACTATTTTTTCAGCTATGCCCCTGCTTATAATCTACGGTAACTTTTGTCTTGAATTTCACCGGATAAACAGTTCATTTAGTTCCTTCAAACAAATTTGATTCGAATCGTCATCCATTCTTGTACTCTGAAATGTCTCTAGATTACTGGATTTACTAAAAAATACTATGGTGTCTTTTGTTTGGCCTTACTCTTCCAATCGAACCTAAAATCAAGGACCTACGTTTGAGATATTTCTATCAATCAATTAATGAGTCTTAAGTGTTCCTTTTCTGACGTATGTATATATATATTAGGTCATTTTTCTATCGGTGCGTACTGATAGAATTATATAAGAAAATTGAATGTGAATCATTCATTTATAAAAATGATTTGACAAGTGCATACATACCAAGTCAAAGTATGTAAAGTGAATAACTCATATTCAATATACTTATATAATTTTATCAGTACGCACTTATGTGAAAATTTTCGTATATATATAGCTCATACAAAAAGTTTGTTAATGTTGTCATATAATGTATAATTTCAGTATGCGAAGATTTCTAGTTTGTATTGAGTTGTTTCCCTTGTTTTCTTTTTCAAGAAGCATATTTATAGAAATTGACAAGTCTGATCTATATTGACTTTAAGAAAGTGATCACCGATCGGTTAGGGTAAAAAGTAGATAGTGATCAAGTAGTAATTCATTCTCTTTCAAAAGGAGATCAATACAATATAATTATGAATACAAATCATATATTTTCTAGGTTTTATATTAAACATACCCCTCTACTTTAAACTATTATTAAATATAAAAAAAACAAATGCTTTTATTATAGAAACACTTCATGTGAACTAACAAATAATGCTTTTATTTGGTAAAAGTCATAGGTTATAATGTTCGATTCATACGATTTAAGTTTAAATATAGACATTTAGACTTTTTAACATCAAAATTCAATCATTTGAACCATTGTCTGTTAGTCCACTGTAGGGATGGTAAAATTACCCGCGGGGACCCGTACTTTTGGGGTGGGGACGGGTTTCAATTTAGTGGAGATGGAGCGGAGATGGGGCGGGGATGGGGATAGATAGTCTAACCCACAATGGGTATGGGGCGGGGATGGGTTTTATACTCCCTACCCCACCCTGTCCCGCTTAAAATAATATTTAGTTAAACTACGTATTTTCAAAGAAAATAAATATGTCTAAAAAAATGAAATATATATAAATACATTAACCCTAACTTTACATCTATTTGCCGTTATTGAACATAAAGTAACAATACAAAATACAATTAAAAAAACCCTAGCCGCTAACTGCAACTCTAAGTCTTTATTCCACAAACAACTTAAAGTTCACAATTCAAGCTTCAACCTCAAATACAGTAAGTTTTTTATCTTATGATTAGCTTCATGTTCCTCTACTACAACTGAGCATTCCACATGTCTTGAAGAACCAGATTTTAATGAGGTAAAATAAATCATGCATATTAAATCAAATTAAATTATTGTTATTCAAATCAGATTGAATACAATTTTTTTTTTTGGTTTGGAATGTTGCAGAAACCATGCGAGTGAGTGTCAACATCTGGAGGAGATGCCAGATGAAGTTGATATTACAAAAAGAGAACAAGAGAAATAGATGCAACTATTAGAAGATTAACGTTATGATTTTCGAACATTTTGATTTCATACTTTATGTTTTTGTTTGAGAATAATAGAATTTACTTGTGAAAATTAAGTTTACGAGATGTTTTTTAATAGTTTCATCGAATTATTTACTACTTTATATATTTTATCATATTCAGTGGTTATATATTTGTAATTTTAATAAATAAATAAAATTATAAACGGGGTAAATGGGTGGGGATGGGGAAAGCACTCCTCGTTGTAACCCGCCCCGCCCCAACCCGCTCCATCTAAGGTGGGGGTTTATGAGGGGATGGGTTTTCAAAATATAAATGGGGTGGGGTGTGGGGAAGGCCACCCCGCCCCGAACCCGCCTCATTGCCATCTCTAGACTCCACTGGGATATTTATGAAATAAAAGTATTTTTATCAAGACATCCAATAATAGTTTAAAGGTGAGAGGATAACTTTATATTAATCCTATTTTCTGTCCAATCTCAAACATTTTATCTCTATGGATCACACCAACGTAAAATTGTTACCACAAACGTTTAATTATAAATTTTAATGTGAAATTTATTACAAAACGCATATATTTTGTTACTCATATAAACCGAGTTGTTGCATGCTACGATAAAGTTGTTATGAGCTACGACTTTATTGTTACACATCATGTAAAATTTGTTACAACATCAAATCGTTACAAAATTACATGTTAATTTCAAATTTTTATATACATACTACTAATATTTTGTTATTCATATAAAATGAATTACTACATGATATTACAACGTTGATACAACCTGCAGCTTTATATTACACATCACATCAACTTGAAATTGTTACCACAAATACTTTAAATATAACTTTCTATATAAAACCATATAGATATTTTGTTACCCATATAAATCAAGTTGTTACTTGTTACGACAATATTGTAACGGGCTACAACTTAATTGTTACACATCATCTCAAATTTGTTACATAGTAAAATTGTTACTGCATCGAATTTTCTATCCAAAATTTGTTTCTTGTAGACAAAATTATACTACACTAGTTTGTCATATAATAAATAATTAAAATAGTTACAGAATATTAAAAATGAAATTTTAAATTCAAAATTATTATGTTAGAAACATTTTATAAAACTAAATCAAATTAATATTAAGTTCAAAATATATTGCATCAAAAATATTATAAAAATAGTTTTTTGTTTAATTTTCAAAAAATAATAATAATTTAAATTTTAAAAAATTCCACTTTAACTATTTTAAATCTATTATGTTATAAATATTTAATTAAATTAATTCCAAATGAAAATAATTTAAAATATCATAAATTAATTTAAATCACAACAGTTTATTTTATGGATATACATAATCCTTATCTAAGCATTATTTAAAATTGTTTTAATTAAATTAAATTAGTTTATTACATTTTAAAAAAAATAAAAAAAAATAAATTAAATTAAAATAAAATAACTTGAAAACAACATGTTAACTTGTTATAATAGGTTACCCCATCATTTTTAAAGTATTTAGCTACCATATGTTAACCAAGCATTGAAAGATTCTTGTAATAAAATTCCAATTCTTGTAATAAAATTCCAATAATATTATTGGGATTTAGGCTCCATTTGAAAGATCTTCTTCAAGTAAATCATTTAATAGTAGATCTTTTAAAGTAGACTTTCTACGAGTAGAACTTTTGATAGGAATACGTTGGTCATTTGGTTGTCAATTAGAAAAAGCTTTTTAAATTGTAGAATTACCAAAATATTCAAAAATTATTTCAAATGATAGAGTTATATTAGAGATTTTATTGTTATTAACAAAGTTCAAAAAGATCTACTTAGAAAAGCCTAAATTTTGAATTTCTCCAAGTAGACATTAAACAACTTTTTTATTTATTTATCTAAAAGCTCTACTGAACGACAACCAAACGATATAAAAAAAATTAAAAAAAAAAACTAAATAAGATCTTTTAATCAGTATTGGCATAATTTCAGTATTCAATGATCCCTATTTTTAGTTTGTTTTGAGAGCATCTCCAACATATTATACCAAATTTTACACCAATTTGGTGTTAAAAGAGCATCCTAAGAGAATATGTTTACACCAAAAAAAATTCACGTCAATGTTCCACACCAAATTTTACACCAAAAGAGCATATTTAAAGAATATTTTCAATAAATCTTTAAGTTATTATAAAATTTTATATTGGTTAAATGTATATTAATAAGTATATTAATTAAATTAAATATTGTTGACGTCAATTTCTCGATGGATGAGAGTCAACAAGATTGGATTTTCGTTTATGACCTGTCAAAGAGAAGAGAAAGAGAATGCAATTCTAAGTTAATAAGACACGATTTTACGTGGTAAAACTCTGGCGATCGGAGAAACGTCCACGGGTGATTGAATAAACAACCGAGCCAAAATCCACTATTGAAATAAAGAATTACACCACTCGGCCTCTTTTTTCTCTCTGCTATGGATTTTTTGTATATTTTCTATATATCTTTAACAACGAGATTATGGGTCTAATTATACATGTATAGAACCCTAATCATTGTACAATGAGTAATGAAAGAATTCGTTTGTAATTAAAATTGGTTGCTTGTTTGAGTCGTCTTTAACCTCTTTCCTCTTTTGGAGATTGTATGGAGATCGATTGGGACTTCTGGAGATATAGTTTATTTAGGACTTAATTCCTTATAATTTGGTAATCTTTTCGAAGTAAAGTTGTTGCCTGATTTGGAGCCTGTTTCCTGTTTGGTATTTTGTTCTTCTAAAAATTCTTCTTAATATGGATGTCTTACGTATTTGAGCATGACTAACCACGTGTTGGATTTCTTTATTCGGGTTTCTCATATCTGTCCCGAGTAGAACATGACGTCATTTGGTCCCGAGCAGATTATGACTTACTGAATACTTGTGTTCACACTTACTCGGGTTTTCATTCCTTAGTGATTATGGATGACTATTCTGATGCCTACCTGACAATATTAATGAACTGACCACCGTGTCAGTGACATATACTTTCGATAAAAATATATACAGTAATACCCTCTTAAAATATTTTTACCGAGTAGGAATTTGGCGAAAGTATTTTAATCGAATTCCCGACTAGCTTTTGTCTTCAATAATACTTGAATAATTACTTCCTAAACGGCGCTTCATACTAATGACGTGTTTTAATGGCTACCATGAATGTGCAATTTGTTTCTCCACACGAAATCCCAGTGATTAAGATGTTTTGAAATCCTGAAGGTCTGATCAGTTCTTTCCACGACACGTGTCTGTTAACCGCTCGGTTTCTCTGGTAGCTTTTATGAGACGTGACTGGTGGGTTAATTGATGTGCCGCTTTCATCATCAAATCCTTATTTTGATTTTTCTCACTTTTTGAGACTCTAGGGTTTCTTGTGCTTGCCAGTTTAAATGTTATACTGAAAGGACTGCTCCGGTTTATTTTATAGAAGCAAATATTCGACCCAGACTTTCTTTATCTCCCAACTCTCTTATTGCAATTTTTCCAAATTTCTTTGTTTATTTTAAAGGTTAGTCTCGATGAACCCAGCTTCTCATTGTCGCCTCTTTGTAATAGCTTTTGAAACACTCGAACGTGGAGACCTTCAATTGGTTTCCTGTGTTTGTAGATTATTATGGGAGATTCCTCCTGAAGAACCTCCATTTCTGGATGTTGATGTTTCTGGGCTTCATCTTGATGCTCACTTTAGTTCTAGCTCTGAATCTTTTTCTAGTTCTGAATCTTCTATTTCTGATCATCACAGAGTTCCTTTACGATCGAGGATGGGAAAACATCAGAGCAAACGTGTAGTTCACAAACATGGCTCAAGCAATTTCAAAGTCAATAGGCAAATAATTGACGAAAATGATGTCAAAAATAAGCACAGTGCGTCTCGCATCCTTTTTTCTCTTGATCGTCTGAGTGGGTATGATGCCGAGCTAAATGTAGTCGGGAAAGATGAAATTGAGAAGTATCGTGCTCGGTTTGACCTAGATGACTCGGTCATATTGACTCCTGCTGGTGATAGAGCCGCATGGAACCCACCTCTGGGTATGGTGACGATTTATGGGTCCATGCTCTACTGCGGTGTGACTCTTTCACTTTAGCCATTCATCATTTGGCTCCTTACAAGAAGCGGTGATCGCTCTAGCCCAACTTGCTCCAAACAGCTACAGAATCCTGATGTGTATGTGGCAAATGTGGAGCCAGATGAACCTGTCGCCGCCTTCTTCAAGCAAAATTAGGCATTTCTTCATACTAAGGCAATCTTGTCAGACTGTAACTTTTTTCCTTATGTCAAATCCGCCAAATTGTTGGGTTCTTGAGGGGACCAAAGTGAACCGGGGAGTTGATATTTCTTCAGACCCTAAGAAGAGAGGCTTTGTGTGGGGGTTCCCTTCTTCGAACAAGCATTGGAAGAACAGCTGGTTTTCTGCTGGAGGGAACCTGGGTCTTGAGGTTACTCTCTCAACTGGGGAAGATCAGGATGTGCTAAAGTTTCCCCATTTTTTCTGTTTTTCTGATGCCTGAAACAAGAAAAAACTTATTTTCACTGACGTCGAGTTGACCAGACTTGCTCGGGCAGCTGTACGTACTTTAGAAAAGTGGAGCATGTCATATCTTTACAATGAGAAGAAAATGATAGAGCTTGACTTTTTTAACCAGATTTCGGATTACCGTAGGCGATGTAAGTAGGAATTTTTCTCATTTCTATTTTGCTTCCTGCGTTATTTCGGAATTGGTTTTCTTTTCCCTTACTTGCACAGTGTATGACTCAAGCATCATCTGCAACGTCCAGGCTCGTCAGGTGAAATCGATCCTTCAGGGGAGCCAGAAAGAAGCTTCTCACCAAAGCAGGGAAGGTATTGCTCCGCCTGATGAATCAGATCAAGAGTCTGATGAGGCTGATGAACAGATTCCTAAGTACATCCCTGAAGAGGTCATTCAACCTACCGTGAGGGAATATAGTGGTCTGAGTGGCCTTGCCAAAACTGTCAAAGCCCAGAAATTGCCTGAAGATGAAGGCGGGTAAGGAGATCGTCTTGGTGGCAAGTTGCCCGGTGAGCCAAACTCCCCGATTGAGGTTCCTGTTAAACAGTTTACTGTCAGGGTTGGAGATAAACCCTTAAATGAGCAAGCAGATTTTGATTCTGGCTTTTTCGTATCCTTCCAAGATGATGGTCAGGAAGATCCTACGGTTGACCTTAGCTTCCATCGTACTCGGACTGAGAAAAGGATGATGGCTGACTCCCTCACTCACCCTCATAAAGTCCCTCGGGTGGTATCGTTCAATGAATCGAGTGATGAAGATACCGAGGTCAGAACCTCTCCAAGCGTTCAAGTTGAAACGTCTGTAGGAAGAGCTGAAACTTCAGATCTGAACAGGGATTCTTTACCTCCTGAGGTTGAAGATGTAAGGGCAGAATCCTCGGAAGACCCTTTTTATCCTTCTCCCTAGGATATGATAAGGGCGACGTCTTCTGGTCGGGCCTTCATTGGGGATGATTATTGGAGCCGCTTCAGGGGAGGTTCTCCGGCAGATCATCTTCAAAATATTTTCAATAGCACGTTCTATGTAAGTTCTATCCCAACCATTTTAAGTTTACACCTATTATATTTTTTACTTAACTCTTCCTTACAGATGGTGGCCAACTAAAGAAGAGTGAGGATAGCCGTGCTCGGGTTAAGGCGGCTTATCAAAGGGAGGTGAGCTCTACCCAAGAAATCACCTATCATTGCTTGGCTAAGAAAATGGAGACCGAACAGAGAGCTTCCGTGGCAGAAGAGAAGTTGTGTCTTTCCAGAATTTATTATCTACAGCCCATGAGTCGATGCTTAAGGCTGAACAGGAAGCTGAACAGGCTCGGTCATCTTATGAGCAAAATATTGAAAACTTGGAAAGCCAAGCTTTGACGGTCGAATCTCTATCAAATGAGGCTAGGCTGGCACTTGAGGTCCAAGGGGTTGATCGCTTCAAAAGGTCCCCAGCTTATGACGTCTTTCTCCTTCGGGAATTTCAGTGAGGGTTAGTTTCAACTGGCGAATTTTACTGGGAGCTGTCGATCAAGAACCATGTTGGCTGGTCCCTGGAGTCTTTTCGGACTCAGATGAAAGAATGGAGGGCTTACTACCGCAGCTGAGGTAAAGAGCCCCATCCTATGCATTTGGAGATCCCATCAGAGCATTCTCCCTCGACCTTCTATATTAGTCAGGAATCTGGTGTGGATGGTTCGACGTCTGATGTTGGTCCGATCCCTAGAGCAGATTAGAGTGAGTAGATGGATGATATGGTCGACACAATCGTCTGGCCTTCAAATGAGAGTCTTCTCCATGAATACGAGATGGTGCCCGACCCAAGTATTGGCAAGAGCTCCAAATCCTTATCTCATCCTTAGCCATTTTTGTACAATGTATGGAAAAGATTTATTAATAAAGCTTTACTTTTGCCAACTGCTTTGTTCAGAATGCCAAGTATTATTTAAACCGGTCTAACTCTATTGCCCGAGTATTATCACCAAGTATCTTAGTTTTGTTAACAGTTAACGCCTAGTATCTTATTAAACTGGTTTATGTTATTTGTGTCAAGTATCTTATTAAACTGGCTAATGCGATTTCTTTGTGCCAAGTATCTTATTGAAATGGCTAATGCAATTTCTTTGTGCCAAGTATCTTATTAAACTGACTATTATTAACCGAGTCATCTTGAAACAAGCAAGCATTTTTACCTGTGTTTCATACTTGGTTGCTACCCGAACATTACATCAAGGCTCACTATGATCATATATTCCGAGTTCCTACGAAGATCATTCAGGACGTCTCCTAGTTTGTCTGCGCAGGGGTTTGCCAAATCATTAAGTTTTTTAATTGCTTAACACAGATGTGCATCTCACCTGGTTTTTTCCCGACGGTGCCCCGAGCCATTTTCCAGAATCTAGTGCCTCGGGTTTACCTTTTGGCTAAGGTCGACTGACCTTGTTCGAATGGCGTGCTCCTTCGAGCTTCTCCGCCCATTCGGGGATTTTACCAAATTAATGGTCCCGAGCATTTTATTTTATTTTATTTTGTTGCATGTTCTTATTATCATGCTTGTCTTTCATGTTATTATCATATGCTTAGATTTCTAGAATCCTGTGTTAGGCATTTATTTATAACTGCAAAATTAACAATGATAAAATCTTTAAAAACTAAAAAATATCCTGACTAACAAAATTGCTCTGACTAAAAGAAGCAAATTTCAAGGATAAAAAATCTTCAAATATTGGACATTGCATGGCCGGGGTAGAACCCCTCCATCTGGTCGGGCAACCCAATACGCTCCATGTCCAACTACTCCTTCAATCTTGTACAGACCTTCCCACTTGTCGACCAAGAAGCTTGCAGCCTTGTTTTATGTGTTCAGTGACACCTTTCTGAGCACCAGGCTTCCTAGCTGGAATTTTCCTAATCCGAACATGAGAGTTGTAGTGTCGAGCCACTATTTACTGATATGTTGTATTTCGTACTCAGGATTTCTCCTTATTTTCTTGTAGCTCATCTAAGCTTTGTAACAGCATATCATCATTATGTTCTTCATCATATAACCTGACCCTAGGTGACATGTATGATGTTTCTACTGGGATAACAGCTTCAGTTCCAAATGCCAAAGAAAATGGAGTCTCTCTTGTAGAAGTCCTTGTTGTCGTCCGATACGCCCATAAAACTTCAGGGAGTTTTTCAACCCAGCTTCCTTTCTTGGCATCCAACTTTGCTTTGAGTGTGTGCTTGATGATTTTGTTTACTGCTTTTCCTTGCTCATTGGTTTGAGGGTGGGCAGGTGTAGCATAATAATTTGTAATCTGGTAATCGTTGCACAGCTGTCTGAAATTTTGATTATCGGACTGAGTGTCGTTGTCAGTGATAATAGTACTAGTACTCCAAATCTATAGAGTATATTTTTCTTCACAAAGTTCATGGTATTTGCTTCTGTGATATGCACCAATGCTTCAGCTTCTACCCACTTTATGAAATAATCAACGGCTACTATTGCATGTTTTGCACCACCCTCTGTCCCTGTCGGTATTGGGCCAATTAAGTCTAGGCCTCCATATGGAAAATGGCCATGGTGATGTGAGGCTTCTAAGTTGTTCTGGGGGTTGTCGGATATCGTTGGCGATCCTCTGGCATGTATTGCAGCTTTCTGAACATCGATGTGCATCTGAGAACAAAGAGGGCCAATAATAACTTTGCCTGAGTACCTTGTGTGCTAAACTTGTGCCCCCAGTATGGTTTCTGCATACTCCGTCGTGGATTTCATGTAATATCCGATATGTATCTTCCTCAGGTACACTTCTTTAGAGTGTTCGGGAAAACCTCCTTCTATACAATTCTCCTCCAATCAACGTGTATCTTGTTGACCGGTACCTCATGCATTTGGCCTCTAGGGGATCTTCCGGGAGCACGCCTTCTTCTAAGTATCTTTTTAGCTGAGTCATCCAACCATTTGGCGGTGTTCGGATTTCTGAGATTTCCAAGTTTTTTGGCTCAACTATACTCGATCTGATGAGATGTGCTACCGGAATAGTTTTTGACCTGATTGTGGTTATTGTTGACGCTAGTTTGGACAAAGCATCTGCGTTTTCATTCTCTTCCCTGGGAATCTGAACAATCTTATATTCCTTGAATTTTTGAAGAAGTTGTTTTGCTATGTCTCGATAAGCTATCATTCTTTCATCTCTAGCTTGGTATTCGTCAGGACTTGGTTGACGATTACCTGTGAGTCACTGAATATCTCGACCTCATCTGCTCCGAGGGCTATACATACATTGAGTCCAGCTAGTAATGCCTCGTACTCAGCTTAGTTATTTGTTGCTTTGAAGTAGAATCTCATGGCACATTCAACATCATCTTCCTCCGGAGTGCATACTATGATCCCTACCCCGCTGCCATGAGTGTTCGATGAACCATCAACATATAGCCTCCAAGAGAATTTCTTGCCTAGCATTCCTTTTGCTTCCATGTTTGGTTCTGTGAATTCTGCTATGAAATCTGTCACTGCTTGGCTTTTGAGAGACGTACTGGATATCGAACTCACTTAGCTTGATTGCCCATTTAGTTAATCTCCTTGAAATTTATGGCTTCTGTAAGATTTACTTTAGTGGGCAATTGGTGAGGACCTGGATCGTTTGAGCCTGAAAGTATGGTCTCAGCTTCCTTACCACCGAAACCAATGCTAGGGTCATTTTTTTCTGCTTGTGAATACCTGGTTTCAGCCAGAATGGTGTAGTATATTGGCATCTGTATCCCATCTTCTATTCTAACTAGAACTGAGCTTGCTGTTAATTCTGTAATTGATAAGTATAAGTGAAGAGTTTCTCCCATTTTAGGTTTTGAAAGGATGGGAGCATGCCCCAAGTACTCTTTGATTTTTAGGAATGCATGTTCGCATTCTTCATTCCAATCGACCCCTTTCCCTTTTTTGATTACTTTAAAAAAAAGCACATCTATCTGTGGCCTTTGAAATAATTATGCCTAAGGAAGCTAAGCATCCAGTCAAACGTTGTACTTTTTTTAGTGTCCTTGGCGAAGTCATTTTCTGAAGGGCTTGAATCTTCTCAGGGTTTACTTCAATTCCCCTTTGGTGAACTTGGAAACCCAGGAACCTTCCTAAAGAAACTCCGAATAGACATTTGTTAGGATTCAACTTCATCTGATATCTTCTTAAAACATCGAATGTTTCCCGTAGGTCTGAAGCATGTTTGTCTATCGAGATGCTTTTGGTTAACATGTCGTCTATGTAAACTTCCATGTTTCTACCTATTTGGCAAGCAAATATCCTATTGACCAATCTCTGGTATGTTGCTCCAGCGTTTTTCAGCCCAAAAGGCATTACTGTGTAACAGTATAAGCCTTGATCGGTTGTGAATGCTGTTTTTTCCTCATCAGTTTTATTCATCCTGATTTGATTGTATCCCAAGTAGACATCCATGAAGCTAAGTAATTCATGGTCTGATGTTGCATCGACCAGTTGGTCTATCATTGGAAGTGGAAAACTATCTTTTGGGCAGGCTTTGTTCAGGTCCATGAAATCTACACACATTCTCCACTGGTCATTTTTCTTCTAGACTAGGTCAACATTCTCTACCCACTGAGGGTAGTTGACTTCTCTGATTGACCCTACTGCGAGTAACTTTTCCACTTCCTGCTTAATTGCCCAACTTCTTTCAAGGTTGATCGACCTTCTCTTTTGTATTACTGGTTTTACGTTTGGATCTACTGCCAAGTGGTGCGAAATAACTCATGGCTCCAGGCGAATACATCCTTGTATTCTCTAAGTAGGCTAACAAGGTCTTGCTTAACCTTTCCTTTTAAATTGGCCCCGGTTTTGATCTTCATATCAGGTTCATCTTTTTTTAAAACTATTTCCTCTATTGGTTCAATTTTAAACTTCTCCAGCTTTTCCCTTGGATCAAACTCAAACATCAGTGACTATAGCTCGGTCTGATCTGATTGTGTGATGGTGCACACTTGCTCGCTATTGTCTCTGTCTTTGAAAACCGAGAGATTAGCTCTTCTGGCCATCTCTTGTGACCCTTTAACTACTCCTACCCCCTGCTCAGTTGGAAATTTGATCATTAGAGCGTAGATAGCTATTACTGCCTTAGTTTTATTCAAGAATGGTCGACCTACCAACGCATTATGAGGCCAGTTGTCCAGGTCTACTACTACAAAGTCGAGTAGCACTGTTTTCTGACAAGGCGCTACTCCGATTTTCACTGGCAGCTTCACTGTCCCAAAAGACCTGACCTCGACTCCCCCGAATCATCTGAGCGGGATATGGAAAGGTTGCAAATCCTTTCGGTCCAACCTAAGTTGATCGTAGATAGCCACACTGAGAATGTCGGTCGAACTGCCATTGTCTATTTAAATCCTCATGACTTCCCTGTGGCCAATCCGAGCATTTATGAAGAGAGCGTCGTTTGGTCAGACATTGACCCCATACGAATCGGCCTCTGTGAATATTATCGGGTCTCATCCTTCCTTTATTCTTTTCAGGTCTGGTTCGACGGAATTGACATCAAAATTCTATCTTGCCTCCACTGCTTCTTAGATTTCCAGTGTCCGCTCTCAGTTACTTCTACCAGTTGACGATCCTCCGAATATAGTTTATATTACTTCATTTGCCTCGGGACTGACCCTTTTGTTCCAACCTGAACTATGATCGGCCTTGGTATCTTTCTTCGTTTCTGACTTCTCATATTTCTTCATGATTATATCTTGGAGGTGTCCTTCCCGAATGAGGGTCTCTATGTAGTCCCTAAGCTGGTAACATTTAGAGGTCTCATAGCCGGTTTCCTTATGGAATCTACAATATTTTGTTATGTCTCGCCGAGCAAATTGGGATTGTCAGTGTGGCTCCTTTACCAGATTCTTTTCTTCTAATATTGTCAGGATTTCCTCTTTTTTTTCGGAGAGGGGTGTAGTTTGTGTATTTTTCTCAAAACTTTTCAGTGGTCTGGTCAACGTTATGCCCACTTCCTCCATCTTTGCTTCTTTCTTTACTGATTCCTTTTTGTTTTCCTTTATGGTTCTGTATCTTCGACTCGGTATCTTATTGTTTAGGTCTGCCTCCATGCATGTAGCAACCTCATGTTGCTAACTCCTCTTCATCGGCAAATGCATACCCTCCAGCCATATCCATCATGTCCGCATACCTGGTCAAACGAGCCCTTCTCAGGTCAAAATATAGTTGCCCATTCTGTAGGTTGTTGATGAAAGCAGCAATTATGGCTTCGTCATTTGCACTATCGATTTTTGAGACCTCCTGACCGAATCTCCCCATATACTTTTTCAGTGATTCATCATTTCCCTGCTTTAGCTGAGAAAGGTAAGCGACCGACTCTTTCCTATGTACATTGCCTAGGAACTGTCTCAAAAAACTCATTCTCAATTCACTACAACTGCTAATACTTGCTAGGGGCAATCTTCCGAACCATCTTGAGCCTGTATCTCCCAGAGTTTGTGGAAAGTTGAGACACAGTAAAGGGTCGCTATGGGCATATTGAGTCATAGTGTTTTTATACCGTCTGACGTGTTCTTTAGGATCTGTATCCCTCTTGAATTGTTCCACTGTGGCATCCTGAACCTTTATGGGAATTGGGATCGTAAGATGTCCCTAGTAAAAGGACTGTCAGAGTCATCATCAGACAACTCATTATATCCATATCGCCTAACCAACGCGTCCATTTGACGCCCGTTGTTTTCCACTTCTCGGGTCAAGCTCCGAATCATAACATCTCTATCCCTCACCGGTTCCGATTCTCCATGATGGTTAAACTGTCGGGTGATCGTCATGCCTGTTTCCAGTCCCTCTTCACTCTGTTCCCGAGTCTCATTGGTCAATCCTTGCAAGTGTATGGTTTTATGATGACGTTTGCGATGGTGTCGATCTCTATCCTCTGATGATGATAATCGAGCCATGTGCCGGTCATATTTACGGTGTCTATCATGGGTCATCTGACCGTGATCCCGCCTTTGGCATGATCATTCTTCCTTGGGTGTTTCACGTCCCTCGTCCTGGTTACGTGTTATATCCCTAGCTTGATTGATTTGACCAGAGTTCCTACCTGCTTCGGGTACATCTGGTTATGGTCTCACTATAACCGAACAAAATCTTGTATGTGGATTTGGAGGATGCGTTTCTTCCGCAGCTAATAGATCTACCCTTTCTTTTGCCACGTCCTTCAGTAGTTGTTACAGTGCTTCACGAAAAAGGCGTGTTACGTCCTCACTGGCTGGAAGGATTTGTTGGATACCAAACAGAGATGCTGGTTGGTTCTCAGTGGCTGTGGTGAGATCTCGTGAACTCCTGCCTATATGAGCATTATCTGGAGATTTTTGGACATCCCCATAATTGTTTCTATTTCCGCTACCTGCCATTTCTTAATCAGATCGAAGGTTCAGGCCCCCTCATTCTAGCGCCAATTGTTGACGTCAATTTCTCGATGGATGAGAGTCAACAAGATTGGATTTTCGTTTATGACCTGTCAAAGAGAAGAGAAAGAGAAAGAGAATGCAGTTCTAAGTTAATAAGACACGATTTTACGTGGTAAAACTCCGACGATCGGAGAAACGTCCACGTGTGGTTGAATAAAAACTGAGCCAAAATCCACTATTGAAATAAAGAATTACACCACTCGACCTTTTTTTTCTCCCTGCTATGGATTTTTTGTATATTTTCTATATATCTTTAACAACGAGATTATGGGTCTATTTATACATGTATAGAACCCTAATCGTTATACAACGAGTAATGAAAGAATTCGTTTGTAATTGTAAGTTCCTCGGTTTTTGATTGGTTTATTTCGTTGACAACCACATGTTGGGATCAATATGTAAGGTTAGTTTAGGGCTTCATCGTTCATAACCAAGCTCAAGCATCAAAGGTAAAATCACTTGCTTAACTTCATTGAAGAGATTTAGTGCACACACTCACTCTCATGCATGTTTTTGATCACTTTGCATTTGTGGTTAATTGTTTTGATTGTGTGCCTAACTTTGTTATCTCTTGCTTGTTTATTTTGACTGCATCTTGTGATTAAAATGTCATGCCATGATAGGCATTAGGATGCATTCCCTTCACCTCTTTTCTCTTGCATAATTTGTGAGTGTGTGTGTGAAGGTGGTGAGTTGTGCACTACTCGAGTAGCGCCCTCACCAGTGCCAACACCAGCGCAGCTTTCCAGTGGTGTGTCGCTGGTGGTGCGCTGGTCGTCATACGCGCCAACACCAGCGTAACTTTCCAGTAAGTTATCGCTAGTGGTGCACTGGTCGTCATGCGCACCTCACCAGCGCAACTTGTCCAGTGGGTTGTCATTGGTCATGCGCTACTCGACCAGCGCACATTGCGTCTTTTGGTCAGTTTTGTCCAAAACGACGTAGTTTCACTTTGGGCTTCATATAAATACACCATCTTCTTCCCAATTCGTTTTTAGAGCTTCCTAACCTATTTTTGAGAGAGAGATAAGGTTCTTTAGAGAGAAAAGCTCCAAGAAACCATTTTTACTCAACCATCCTCAAAATCCAAATCATCAAGCATCTTTCAAGCATGGATTTCTTGTGTGTTCATAACTAGGTATTCTCTATATGCTCTAAACTTTATGGTTTCATTACTAAGACATGTATACATATGGTTTTAGTCTTTATCGCATATTAATTGCTTGCTTGTATATTTAATTGCTTTCATGATATGCTTGAGTATTGATTATTGGTTGAGATGCTTTAATTTATGATAGCTAGCATTTAGGACGATTTTACCCTTCTAGCTAATTATTCTTGCCTTTGCATTTAGAACATTGATATCTAGGATTTGCTTTAATTGTCATTATTAATCCTAGATAAGCATGAATGTCTTGACCTAGCATATGTTGCATATTGAATATTCTTGCATATTCACTTAGGTTGTCATTATCTCTACATTGTTGATTTAGCTTGTGGCTAAGTGGTTAGTGCATAAGGCTAGTGATCCAAAATCACTATTAAGGCCCGTTGGATAGAGTGAAAGGGTTAGTAACTGGAGGGTTAGACGGGAGGTCAACCTAGGTTGTAAACTTTTACTCAATAGTGGATTTTGAGGATCAAGGGTGGCGCTCTAAACAGCCCGTGGTTTTTCCCATTTGGAGGGTTTCCACGTATATATTGCATGTTGTTTTTGTTTTATGTTTGTTGTCTTTTATTTGAACATTATGGTAGAATTGTTAATATTGATTAATTAGCAAAATTGGTAATCTATCGAATTAAAACCTATTCACCCCCTCTAGGTTATAGACACATACTTTCTAGGGAATTTCAGTAATTATAGTCGGTTGCTTGTTTGAGTCATCTTTAACATCTTTCCTCTTTTGGAGATTGTATGGAGATCGATTGGGATTTCTGGTGATGTAGTCTATTTAGGACTTATTTCCTTATAATTATGTAATCTTTTAGAAGTAAAGTTGTTGCCTGATTTGGAGCCTGCTTCCTGTTTGGTATTTTGTTCTTCTAGAAATTCTTCTTAATATGGATGTCTTGCGTATTTGAGCATGACTAACCACATGTAAATCACGTGTTGGATTTCTTTATTCGGGTTTCTCATATCTGTCCCGAGTAGAACATGACGTCATTTGGTCCCCGAGCAGGCTATGACTTATTGAATACTTGTATTCACATTTACTCGGGTTTCCATTCCTTAGTGATTCTGGATGTCTATTCTGATGCCTACCTGGCAATATTAATGGACTGACCACCGTGTCAGTGACATGTATTTTCGATAAAAATATACACAACAAATATATATATATATATATATATATATATATATATATATATATATATATATATATATATATATCATTATTGGTGTCATTTTAAAGATTTCAACGAGATCTTTACAACAGTATTTCTTTAGGAATACATATTGTTATAATTAAGTCTGAGAGAGTTAAATTAGTAGTTTTAAAAAATAAAAAGTTATTGATGTATATTTAAAAAATAAATAAATAAGAAGAGATTTGGTTTAGTGGATACTTAATCTCTCAACAAGATAGTCATACCCTATTGTCCCTATTGGTATAATTTCAGTGTCCAAATATCTCTATTTTTAGTTTGTTTTGAGAGCATCTCTAATGTATTACACTAAATTTTACACCAATTTGGTGTTAAAAGAGCGCATCCTAGGAGAATATGTTTACACCAAATTTCTTTTCATGCCAAAGTTCCACACCAAAATTTTAACCAAAAGAATTTTTACAATAAATCTTTAAGTTATTATAAAATTTTAAATTGGTTAAATATATAATTAATAAGTATATTAAATAAATTAAATATATATATATATATATCAATATTGGTGTCATTGAAGATATCATTGAGATCTTTCTAACTGTATTTCTTTAGAAATACATATTGTTATAATGAAGAATGAGAGAGTTAAATTAGTAGTTTTAAAAAATAAAAAGTAAATGATGTGATATTTAATAAATAAATAAATAAATAAAGAGATTTGGTTTAACTATGGACTATGGTCCGCACTATATCTACACTAATTTTCTTTGGTGTATTTGAAATGTTGGTTGAAGAGGATTTGTACACTAAGTTGGTGTGTTTAGTGCAAATAGTATGTTGATTGAAGTTGCTTTGAGTTGTTTAACTTCACGGTCAATGAAGTAATGACGTTTGGTGGAGGTTACTAGGTTACATAAATTTTCATCTAATTCATTGACGATCATTTAATTGGATGGTTACAAAATTGGGTGAAATAATTTCGGTACCTTCTTGTTACTTTTTTCCGGTGTGTACTTCAAACTTAGTTTTTTTTTTTTCTTTTTCAAGAAGCATATCTATAGAATTTGACAAGTCCGTGATCAAGCGATCAATACAATTGTGCAAATCATATATTTTTTTTATTCAATCTTAAAATCGTAATAATTTAAATAAATAAAAGGGTATGTCCCATATTATATAAATATGTGTAGAGAGTTTTTTTCTTAGATTGTGGAAAATAGTTATCCCTCATTATAGGAGTAGATGTCCAGACTAGTGCTATAATTATGGGTCAGCCCAAGACAGGCCGGTCCGGCCGGTCCACGAAGCCAACGGGCAGTGCTTGGCACGGCCCGTGAATGAAGCGAGCTAGGCCGTCGGACCGGTCGGCCGGTCTGTCCAATCAACCAGGTTTTTTTTTTTAAAAAAAAAAAAACCCTCCAACGGTTGGAATCCAAATTCCAGCCGATAGAGCTTAAAAAAATTACAAAACCCCCCCTGAAATCTTTTAAATTACATTTTGATCCACAAATCAAATTTTTCTATAAAACCCCCCATGTAAGTTGTAAAATGGTTGCACTCTTTTTCCCTTACCAAGTTTTTATCCCACTGGATTTTTCGTGGTAAGTTTTTTAATGAGGCAATCATGTAAATACGTAATACTGAATTCCATAAGTGAAAAATAATTAAATAAATAAAAATTTATTCGTTTTCTTTATTCATTTCAAATCCTAATAATTGTTCGTTCTCTTTATTCATTTCAAATCCTATACCCTAAACCCTATACCCTAAATCAAAACAAACGTAATTTGAAAAATTATTTTGGACCAGACTCGACAAGCCCGCCGGACCAGGCCCGACTGGCCCGACTGGCCCGACTAGCCCGCCTAAAGGGGCCCGTAGTCCGGCCTGGCACAGCCAGCCTGAGGCAGGCCGGCGTGCTTTGCCGGGCCTGCGGTTTTGGAAACAGGCGGGGGCCGGCCAGGCCTGTTTCTAAAAATGGACTGGTCAGGTCGTGCCTAATGGGTCAGACCAGTCCATTTTTACAGCATTAGTCCAGACCGTACATATATTATTTGATCTCGACATATCCCAATAATCCTACTGTAATAGTTATCGTAGTATTTCTAAAAAAAAATGTCCCATTTTTAGTAAAGTGATTTCCTCTTGTAATAAAATTATTATTATGCGGTATACTTATAGATTTAAGTATATGCCTAACAAAATCACCAAGTCGTGGTTTATTTTATTATAATAGGTCAAGAAAGTATTACAACCAATGAATGGGTTGAGAGCAATTATACAATTATCATGTACAATTTTCAGAGTTTAGAGGGAGAGACTTGAACTCATGACTTTATGGTATGAATGAGGGATATATCATTTGTTCGTATAATTAAATAATAAGTACTAAGAATTAACACGACAATTTTAGATATTACAACATTGTTACAATCAATGAATTTATCATTACACATCATATCAATCTGAAATTGTTACCACAAACACTTTAAATATATCTTTCCATATAAAACTTGTTATATAATATATAGATATTTTGTTATACATACAAACCGAATTGTAACATGTCACGACACGGTTTAGGGACGGACACACATTAAGGTCATGTGGGACCCGTGTCCTACCTTAATTTTTAAATATATATATATATTAGGGTGGACACACATTAAGGTCAGGTGGGACCCGTGTCTTAACTCAATGTTTTTAAATATATATATATATATATATATTATGTTTATAATATATACATATAGAAATAAATTTACTAATATTATCTAAAGGAAGTGATAGTGATACGGGGTAAAGAGTGTCCATTTCATTGGATGATGAGGTTCAAGTCTTAACTCTTACATGTTTGTTTGATGTTAATATTTTTTTATATCTTTTATAATTCTTTAATCAAATTTTCATTTTCTTTTAAAATAAAATAATTGACTTTATCTTTTCCGTTATTATCAATTTCTAAACTACACACAATTTATGGTTACTTAATTCAATTTTATCATATATTAAATAATATATTATTATTTTTAATAGTTTTAATTTGACATACCTAACTCATCACATCAATAAACCTTAAAATATCAAATTATAATTTTATTATATTAAAATAATCCACATATTATTATGATTTATTTTATTTTATCATTAGTATATTTTTTTATTTTATAACTTTAATTTATTTAGAATCAACTAATCCAAAAATTTACCATTAATTAGAAGAATAACAAATTCAAAAGTATGTCTAGTAATATTTATTTATCAATTATTTTGTATGAATTTAAACTAAATTCATTATAAATACAAACAAAATTTCTTATTACAAAATTATATTGTAATTTATATTGTTTTCCTTGCTATCATTTATTTATTAATATTATGCTTCTTGTTGCACATTATCTCTTAATCGAGTTAGTATTGCACATCTCTACCATATACATGGTGAAGGTTCAAATCCCACCTTTTGCATTATACTTAAAAAAAAATCTTGTTATTTTGTTTAAGTGTCTCACCTGGTTAAAATTTATGGATCTGTCACTGCACGAGCTACAATTTAATTTTTACAAATCATTTCAAATTTGTTACAAAGGAAAATTGTTACTGCACACGTCTTAAATACTAAAATTTATCCAAAATTTATTATCTTGTATACAAATTATTCTACATGTAGTTTATCATATAAAATAAAAAAATACTTAAAAATATTAAAAATGAAATTTCAATTCAAAAATATTAGGTTAGAAACATTTTATAAAATTAAATCAAATTATTATTAAGTTCAAATATATTGCATCAAAAATATCATAAAAATAGTTTTTTTTTGTTAATTTTCAAAAAAATAAATAAATATTCCATTTTAACTTTTTTTTAAATCTATTATGTTATAAATGCTTAATTAAATTAAATCTAAATTAAAATAATTTTAAATATCACAAATTAATTTAAAGCACATGAGTTTATTTTGTAGATATGCATAATCCTTATCTAATTTTCATTTAAAATTATTTAAATTCAATTCAATTTGTTTATTACATTTTTCTAATAAATTTTAAAAAATCTAAAATAAAATAACTTGAAAGCATTTGGTTAATAGATATTACAATGAATATTTGGTTAAGATATAATTAGTTTCCACAACTATTTTATTAATAATCAGTCGTATATTTTTAAAATGTTAAAAAAAAGATCATATTAGAGGATCTAAATCCATGATTAACTCGTTATAAACGATTACCTCGTTATTTTTAAAGTGTTTTGGCGTCACAACCACATATCAATAAAGCATCAGAAGATTCTTATAATAAAATTTTGATAACATTATTATGATTTAATTTCCCAATAAGATAGCCATACCATGTTGTCCTATATGGCATAATTTCAATGTCAGAAGATTTCTTTACGGTCAATAAAGTAATAAAGTTTGGTGGTAGTTACATAAATTTTCATATAATTCATAGCTCATCATTTAATTCGATGGTTAAAAATTAGGTGAAATAATTTCTGTACTTTGTTGTTACTTTTTGTCTGGTTTGTACTTTAAATTTACCTTTTTTCGGGTATCTATCATTCATCTATTTATACCAAATATTTTTATTAAAAATTTTATTATCATTAAAATTTAAGTTGTTAATTTAAAAGTCATTTATTCGAACCTTAAACTTATAATTCTAACAATTGAGTTATACCCCGGAAGACTTTACTTTAAACTTACTTTTTTCACTTTTAAGAAGCATATTTATAGAATTTAACAGCTGGTATGTTATATAGGGATCAATGTAATTATGAATGCAAATAATATTTTTTCTATCCAATCTCAAAATTGTAATAATTTAAATAAATAAAAATGGTATGTCCCACTTTAAAGGTGATTCCTCATGTAATAAAATTGAAATTATAAATCTGACCTATAACAATTAATTTAGTCAGGGTCAAACAAAATTACTAAGTCCTAATTTATTTTAGAAAAAATTGCACAAACACACTATACGGTTAATTGATATTGCACTCGGCTATAACTTTTATAAAAATTATACATACTTTCTATGTTTTTCGTTGACAAAGTACTAATTGATCGTTTGTCTAACAATGAAATTTTAAATATATAAATTACTCTTGAATTAATTATTTTATTATAATAATAATTATTTTTAAGATTGTATTATAATAAAATTAATTAACTAACAATTTTTTTAATTAATTTACGGTTCTTTACATACTTCATTCAATTTTCCATTAATCTGTTTTTGATCTTTTTTTTATCTTTAGATTCGTCTCATGGAACATATATTTATTTCTCTTTAAAAAGTACATTTTTTAAAATAAAAAATTATTGGTTAATTAATTTTATTATAATAAAATCTCAATAAAATAACAAAAAAAATGTGTAATTTTAATAAAAGTTAAATGCAATATTAATTAAACTGAGATGCTCATGTAATTTTTCCTTTATTTTATTATAATATGTTGAGAAAGTATTACAACCACTGGTTGAGAGCAATTATACAACTATCATCTACTTTTGTAGGATTTGTGGGGAGAGACTACAAACCATATGCTTATGCTATGAACGAGGGGCATATCAGTCGTTCTCATGATTAACATAATTAATTAATAAGTACTAAGAACTAACACAAGAATCTTAGATGGATATATAAATTCACCGTAACAAACTTGTTCTAGAACAACGAAGTACCTAATTAAACATAATAATAATAATAAATTAGAAGTGTTAGTTTTTACACATCTGCTTACCAATGAAATCCTTGATTTGCGTAAATAACTGGGAGGCTTCAGGTAATTCTGGAAACACGTAAAACGCATGGATCATGTTTGGATACTCGATTAATGTAGCTTCTTTGCCCGATTTCCTCAACCACTCGTAATACATCTTCTGCCAATCCTTCAACGGGTCAAAACCCGCCACAACAACCACCGTAGTCGGATAATCCAAACCCGATATATCAGCAGCATTTGGTCCACTTACATTCACTGCCATGTGATCCCGGTTCGACCCGTCCGGCAAAAATAGCTTCCACAGCTTATCGGTTCGGTCCACCGAAATAATGAACGACCCGGGTAGTTGTTTCTCTGACTCCGTTCTCTCCTCGCCACCGAAAAAGGGTTGGATCGAAATCAACCCGATAACCTTTAAAGACCGAAACTGAGACCCGCATGCCCTCACTGCCACGTGGTGGGCCAAATTGGCACCGGCACTGTCGCCGGCTAGAAAACATTTTGACAAGTCAGCATTTTCCGGTAATATTCTCTGGCGATTTTCGTCTAGGAATTTGAGAACGTCGAAGCCGTCGTCGTATTGAGAAGGGTAACGATGTTCAGGACAGAGACGGTAATCAACAGAGACAACGAAAGCAGGGGTTTTGCGAGCAAAACGACGGCAGACGGCGTCGTATGATCGAGAGGCAGCGCTGAGGTAGGTGAATCCACCTCCATGGAAAAAAACGATGACAGGCAGAGTAGTAGTGGAGGCGGCGGCTGTTGTGGGAGTGAAGAGGCGGAACCAGAGACGGCGAGAGGGGTCGACGACGGTGTCGGACGTGATAACGGAGTTAATGGGTTTAGAGTTGGGAGAAGTCTTGAGATCGAGAAAGCCTAAAAGACGTTTATTAACGGAGCCGTTGGCGGAGAAAGTGGCGTCAGTAAGATAAGAGACGAAGGATACAGCGAGTCTTGTTTTCCAAGGGAGGGTTGGCTTTGTAATTGGTTGATGAAGATGAGATTTTGTTGAATCCATTTTCAATGACAGGGAAGGCGATGGATGGATCTTTGAATGTTTGAAGTGTGTGCTTGTTTTATGTATAAGGACTGAGATGTTGTTTACTTGCTTGTTGTGTTTTCTGGTGGGGTACGTTACTGCCCACCTAGAAAGTGTGATGGGGAATGGACAATCCCTGTATTATTACTTTTTACTCTGCCGTCAATGCCAACGTGCCGGTATCTCACCGGTGGAACAAGTTATATAAAACCGAAATTTATCTCGAAATTTATCTCAAAATTCTAGTAACTTTAGGCCCGTCCTGTAAGCGTTTTTCAGTTACCGTTTTTCGAAAATAAAAATGAAATGAAAACAGTATTTTTTGTTTCAGTTTCGAATTCTGAAAACACGTCTGGTAGCATATACTGAAAGCTGTATTTTGAAAATGAAAACGGAAAAAACGCGTCTGGTAGGTTAACTGAAAACTATCAAAAATTGATTACATAATTAACCAATATAATTTTTGTATTGTAATTTTTAAATTAAACAAAAGTAACACATCAAAAATTAATTCAAAAAAACATATCAAAAAATGAATTAATCAAAACTAAACTCTTAAATTATAAATAAATAATTACAATATATATATCATAATATATATTCTATATTATATGATATTAATATATTGCATGAATGCTTTTAGTTTTAGTTAGAAATAAATTATTTTGGAATATATATATAGGGGCTCTTGGTCATTTAAAAATATTGTCTCGTTTTATCCTAGTCATATGAAACACATAATATAACTAACTGAAACAAATTGAAAAGCAAAAAGATTTTTTTTATATATAAAAAAGTGAAAAACAAAAACGAAAAACGAAAAACGAAAAACGAAAAACGAAAAACAAGTATTTTGTGTTTTTCAAATATTTCACTTTTAACACTGGTTTTGTTTTTCATTTTTTTTTCGTTTTTTGAAAATAAAATAAAAAACGGTTAACGAACGCTTTTTCGAAATATTTTTTAAAAAATAAAAACGAAAATGGACTGAAAAACAGTTACAGGACGGGGCCTTAGGGTTTTGCTAACTTTCAGTTCTTCTACAAAGTTTGTATAGATGTTTGGATCAATCTCCGGTCTTTTACATTTCCATTTCAATCTAGAGTCTATAAAAATTAAAAAAAAATTAAAATTTTAAAAAATAAACTGATTTTTTTGTTATATAACTACCCATTAACTGCACATCACCTCTTAGTAGAGATGATTGTGTACTTCTTTCCACACCTAGTGATTAGGGTTTGAGTCGTACTATATATATATTTTATAAACACATGTGAGGAGTTTTCTCTTAGTTTGTGGAGTAGCTCTCTCTCTGATTGTAAGAATTGTAGTCCATACATAACATCTCCTTAATAGTGGAGAGATAGTTCATATGTAACCTCTTTCTAATAGTGGAAGTAGTATTCCGGACAGTTAAAGAATCTGATTAATCTTATCAAGTACCGACAGTAAATATATTTTACAAAAATTAAAAAAAAACCTACCCATTAATTTTTGTAAAAAAAAAAAATAGTTATCAACTAGACATATAATATATATAGTTGTTAAATCCTAATGTGTTTTAATGACCATGGTATGTCTTGGATGTTGGATGTAATCTAACTGTTAATGTCGAGGAATCTCTATTCAAATGGATTAAAAGGCTTTTTTACTAGTAACCGGTTACACTTACACCGCTTGGAAAATAGAAAACCTAGGAAAGAAGGAAATGATTGTGTAGAGTATGTAATTAACTCATTGTACGTCAAAAAAATTATAAGGCAATTACCACATTGTAAAAGAGAATTATAATTAATATATATATATATGGATTTTTACGGGCCTTCCTCAATGGCATTATAGTAATTCTAGTGAAAGGTATAAAAGACTTTTTATGGTCAAACTTGATCAACAGCTAAATTAAATATGTAAATCGGATCGAATGATCCGAATTCAAATCCGATCTGAAAATTCAGATAAAAAAAAATTTTGTATCCAAACATATCAACATCTAAAAATCGTTTATGGAATGAGAAAAATACTGTTCAGATTCAGATTATTTGAATCCAAAGATAACGGAATCCAAATCTGATTTCGTTATGAACCCGAATTCGATCCGAATCGGATATATTTGAATCTAAATCCGATATTTAATATATATACATATATATATATATAATTTTTTAAAAAACTTATATTTTGTGCCGTGTGTGGGTGTGCACACTTTTGTTTAAAAAAAATAAATCAAATTAATAGTTTAAATTAAATTATCTTTTTTTTTAATATTTTGTTTAAAAAAAGTCCAAAAAAAATCTGAAATCCAATATGAATATAAGTCTAAATCTAATCCGAAAAGGTCAATATCTGAATCCAAATCTGAAAATATTCATATCTATATCCGATAGGAATAATCCGATTGGGAGACATTTTTTAGTGGGAAATTCAATCTGAAAATTTTTAGACCAAACTGACCCAGATCTGAAAACCCAAAAAAACTATAAAAATTGGATGCAGATAATCCAAATCCGATCTGATTGACACATATAGTTAAAACTAACTGAATTTACTACCAAACTGAAAGGTAAGGGTCCGTCTTGTAAACTATTTTTCGAAAATAAAAAATGAAAATGAAAACAGTATTTTTTGTTTCAGTTTCGAATTTTAAAAACACGTCTGGTAACATATATTGAAAGCTGTATTTTAAAAATGAAAACAGAAAAAACGTGTCTGGTAGGTTAACCGAAAACTACCAAAAATTGAAATATCAATTTGGTATTTTGTTTAATATTATTACGACTATAAACAAATTGATTAAATAATTAACCAATATAACTTCTGTGTTATAATTTTTAAATTAAACAAAAGTAACACGTTAAAAATTAATTCATAAAAACATATCGAAAAATCAATTAATCAAAACTAAACTTTTAAATTATAAATAAATAATTATATTATATATATTTATATATAAATATATAATATTTGATATAAATATTATAATATATAATATTAATATATATACATAAAAACTATATTATAATATTATATATTAATATATTATAATATAATATATATATTATATTAGAATATAATAATTATAATATATATATAAAAGAGGGACACTTTGGTCATTTAAAAATCTTGTCTCGTCTTGTCTTAGTCATATCAAATGCATAACAGTACAATTAATAGTTTAAAAAATATAGTTTTTTATATAAAAAAAGTGAAAAACAAAATGAAAAACGAAAACGAAAACAAAAAACGAGTATTTTATGTTTTTCAAATTTTTCACTTTTAACACTGGTTTTGTTTTTCAATTTTTTTTTCAAAAAGAAAATAAAAAACGGTTAACGAATGCATTTTTGAAATCGTTTTTAAAAAATAAAAATGAAAATAGACTGAAAAACAGTTAAAGAATGTGGCTTAAGTAATTAAAGTGGTGACACTCGCGAAACACCAACTTAAAACAATGACAAAACCCCCTATTTCCACACAAACTTGACTCTCATTTAATAAATAGGAGAGACACCATTTATACTTATATTTATTTTGGATTTCTTTAAGCCAATTATATGTTTTAGAACATATATTTTGATTATTTTTTGGATTAGATATTTTAACTGGGACAACCTAGAGATTGAGAAGACCAGCATCCAATTTCCAAACTCCGATTTAGGAATAAAATAAGAATTTTAGGATTAAAAATGAAAAGAAATGGAGAAAATGGGGATTGAGGGGCACAATTTTTTGACAAACAATTACACTTAAGACCCCGTCATGCAGCTGTTTTTCAGTCCGTTTTCGTTTTTATTTTTCAAAAACGATTTCGAAAACGCGTTCGTTGACCCTTTTTCATTTTATTTTCGGAAAAAAAACAAAAAAAATAAAATTAGTGTTAAAAGTGAAAGATTTGAAAAACACAAAATATTTGTTTTTCGTTTTTCATTTTGTTTTTCATTTTTTTATATATAAAAAAATTATTTTATTTTTCATTTTGTTTTTCATTTTGTTTCATTTAATTATATCATGCGTTTCATATGACTAGGATAAGACGGGACAAGATTTTTAAATGACCAAAGTGCCCCTATATATATATTCAAGAATAATTTATTTCCAACTAGAACTGAAAGCATTCATGCAATAATATATATATATATATATATATATATATATATATATATATATATACATTACAATTATTATAATATTATAAAATAATATATTTTATTTAAATAGTATATTAATATATTATTATTTATAATAACAAAATATTAATATATAATATATATGTAATAATATATATATAAAAATATAATATAATATAATATAAAAAATATTATATATTATTATATATATTAATATAATATATACAGTTAAATTTTTATTATATAGTAATATATATATATATATATATATATATATATATATATATATTGTAATTATTTATTTATAATTTAAGAGTTTAGTTTTGATTAATTCATTTTTTGATATGTTTTTTTGAATAAAATTTTGATGTGTTACTTTTGTTTAATTTAAAAATTATAATACAAAAATTATATTGGTTAATTATGTAATCAATTTTTGATAGTTTTCAGTTAACCTACCAGACGCGTTTTTTCCATTTTCATTTTTAAAATACAACTTTCAGTATAAGCTACCAGACGCGTTTTCAAAATTCGAAATTGAAACCAAAAGCATTGTTTTCATTTTCATTTTTATTTTTAAAAAACAACAACTGAAAAATGCTTACAGGACGGAGTCTTAAGTTCTAAAGGTACCAAAGTAAATGAACTTCCAAAAATGCCATTACTTTACATATATTTTTTATTTACTTTTTACTTTTTTATTTATTTTTATATATTTGTTTTCAACTTCTTCATCGGTTTCCATTGGAGGTTGAATAGACTATTTCGACCTCCAATGGGGGTCGAAGTCGTTTGACCTCCATTAGATGTCCATGAAGAAGAAGATGAAAAAAAAATAGAAACATTTATTTTTGTTCAATAAGTCTCAGAAATTTTCGATACCTTTCAGGTATTTTTGAGACTTTTCAGGTAATTGTTGAGACTTTTTAGGTAATTTTTGAGACTTTTTATATAATTTATTAGACTTTTCAGGTAATTCCAAGACTTTTCAATTATTTTCGGGGATTTTCAGGTATTGTCGAGGCTTTTTATTTATTTTCGAGGCTCTACAGGTAATTTTCGAGACTGTTCAGGTAAATTTTTAGACTTTTCAGGTATTTATTGAGACTTTTCACTTTATGTAGTTTTCAATATTTTGTGGGTAAAATTGAAATTTTTCGAGACTTTTAATAATTTTCAAGACTTTCTACATAAAAATGAAATTTTCTTTAAAAAAATTCATCTTCGTCCTTACGACCTCCATCAGAGGCCGATTTCGACCTCCATTGATGGGAAATTTTGAAACAAAAAATCAAAATAGCGAAGAAGGTTATTTCCAGAGGCATTTTTGGAAGGAACATATTTTAGGTATTATTTAGACTCAACTTATAAAAAGAAAATGTACTATATAATTTTGGAACCCTCAAGTTTGTCACCACCTCCACCACAAAACCCATTTAGAGGCAAAAATTACCTCTAAAACCCCATGTAATTATCAACTAAATGATTCAACACTATACTCATAATAAAAAACAAATATTAATTTTTTATTAAGTATAAATTTAAAAATCTTTCTTTAAAAAAAAAAACTGAAATAAAAAAATGGTACAGATTGATTGAGGGGCAGATCTGTTCCTCCAAATCGATTTTCATCACCATCCTCCAATTTCTCTCTCTCTCTACTCTCTTCCTCTCGTTCAAGCCACCGTCTATGCTTGTTTTGGTTCTTCGAGACGACGACGGTTTGCTTCAGTGGGGTCTCTTCTTCATATCTAGAATTTCCACTTTCGATCGGTATACATGTCATCATCATCACCATCTTGTTCTTTTGTTTTCTCTTGTGTTGTATCACATGAGTTTTGGTTTCTGGGTTTCTCATGTGTTTCTGGGTTTAGTTTATTTTGATTGTTGAGGATTTTTAGATCTTTTATAATTTTTTGGTGGTTGGTCGATCTGATGTGTATGTTTCTTGCTTTTGAATATTTTTTGTTATGAATTCTTTAATTTTTTAAGAAGAAGAAGATCTGTGTCAAATGAAGAAGAAGAGAAAAAGTGAGAAAAAAAAGTGAGAAAAAAGAAAAAAAAAAGAAAAAAAAAAATAAAAAACATGTAAAATTTAAGGGTCATTTCTGTAAGCGTTTTTCGGTTGCTGTTTTTTAAAAATACAAATGAAAATGAAAACATTGTTTTTGTTTTTAGTTTCGAATTCTGAAAACGTGTCTGGTAGCATATACTGAAATATGTATTTTGAAAATGAAAACAGAAAAAAAACACGTCTGGTAGGTTAACTGAAAACTATCAAAAATTGAAATATCAATTTTAGCATTTTGTTTAGTATTTTTTTTAAAAGCATTTTGTTTAATATTATTACAACTATAAACAAATTGATTACATAATTAACCAATATATTTTTTGTATTGTAATTTTTAAATTAAACAAAAGAAACTCATCAAAAATTATATTATATAATAAAAATATTATAATAATATATAAAATATAATATTATAATATATATAATAATTATTATAATGTATATATATTTATTATTACATGAATGTTTTTAGTTCTAGTTGGAAATAAATTATTATGAAATATATATATATATATATATATATATATATATATAAGAAGGACACTTTGATCATTTGAAAATCTTATCTCGTTTTGTCCTAACTATATCAAAAACAAGTAATTTACTTTAAGTTGTTTTTCAAAATTTTCATTTTTAACGCTGGTTTAGTTTTTGTTTTTGTTTTTCAAAAATAAAATGGAAAACGGTTAACAAACGCGAATTCGAAATCGTTTTTAAAAAATAAAAACGAAAACAGACTGACAAACAGTTATAGGAAGGGGCTAACATTTGGCTCAAAACAAAAATAAAACTAAATTTTAAATACTTAACTGTTAATTTTTAAATATAATAAAACTTTATTTTCAGAATTCATACTGTTTATCAAAAACAAAAAAAAAAAACAAAATAGGGGAAGCGTAATAAAAAAAAATGGGTTTGTATTTCCAAAGGCCAAGGATGATCATGAAATGGAAAACCCCTCTTTTAACAATGAAGAACCCAATTCTTGATGAAGTAGGTGTCTGACAAGTGACAATAAATGGAAAGGGTTTTTTTCTTTTCAATTTTTTTGAACGCACTTCTCTTTTGTTTAGTTGGCTGTATATCAGTGTTCTAATAAACGCTAGGCGCTAGGCGCTAGTCGGGTGGTAGAGCAGCGTCTAACGCTTAGACGGTCCGGATGACACCTAGGTGGCTAAACTTTTTTTTTTTTAGTTTTTCCTACCCATATAAATAATAACAAAATTCATATTATGATCAAATTCAATCAAAATCATCAAAATCTAGTCCAAATCTATAAAAAAATAAAATGAAATCCAATCATAAATTGTTAATTTCACAATACAATATTCCAATTTCCAATAAAATGATCAAAAATTCAAAATTTAGTCCAAATCCACGAAAACCAAATGGAATTTAATCACAAATTGTCAATTTCACAATTCTTTCACAATCCAATATTCCAACAACAAAATCATCAAAATATAACATTTCACAATCCCATATTCCAACAATAAAATCATCAAAATCCATAAAAACTTAATGAAATCCATTCACAAAGTATCAAACATTCAAAGTTTTAAACAAAAATCAATATCAAATCAAACTATCTACGATTGAGCTTCTAATACTTCATCTTCTACTATATATTCATCCAATTGAAAGACAATGTCATCATCGGATTCAAACTCAACATTTTCTTCAAACTCTCACCCAACATCATTGGATTTTCGTTTCCTTCCGATTGGAACTGAAGAGGCATTAGAGGCAGCCGAAGACACATTAACATTACCGGCGGTATTAGGGACATCACTATTATCGGGCAAGGAAGTCATGTTTATAAATTCTGAAATTAAAAATTAAAAATAATAAATCTCATAATCAAGAAATCCAAATTGCAACTCAGCAGATTTATGGGTACTTTAAAGTTTAAACACATATTCAAACACACATTCAACATGATTTATGGAATTCCAAATTGCTATTCACACACATATTCAAACATATACAATTCAGCAGATTTATGGGTATTTTAAACACAAATTCAACATGATTTATGGAATTCCAAATTGCTATTCAGTATTCACACACATTCTCAAACATATGTATTTTACATTTTTACTGCCACAATATGTTTATATTAGAGATGGACCAATAATTTATCAATGAATGCTCAATCCCATTAAATTATTGCTCTGTGTAGCTTGAAGGGAATTAGGAAACGAAAAAGTGAAAAACAGAGCAAACCTCAACTGTAATCAGTTAATCACTAATCAACTTATTAGCATTTAGTAGAGACAAATAAACAAATAACTGAATAAGTGAATAACCACTAATAATCAAGTCTTAAAAGTTAAAAGTTAAACCAAAGACAAATAAATAATCTGAAATTCCCGATTAATCATCAACAGAGAACTTGATTGATTAATAATTAATTCACTAATTGAGAGTTGAGAGTTGAGAGTCTTGAGAGTTGAGAGTTGAGACAATATGCCAATACCTGAAGGTTGAAGCTTGATTGAAGGCGACGGTGGTCGGTGGGTGGGAGCTTCAATTTGGCGAGTGGCGACGCATGATGACGCTTCGATCCGGCGACGACGAGTGCTTCTGAGTTGCGACGACGACGAACGATGGTGGTCTATTGGTCGCCGATGACTCGATGAGAGGTGGCTATGGCAAAGAGCCAAAGAGAGGTTGTCGGGTCACGTGTGTCTAGGGTTGGATTTGGGAAATTTTCAAATTTGGAATATGAGAGGTGGCTATGGCAAAGAGCCAAAGAGAGGTTGTCGGGTCACGGGTGTCTAGGGTTGGATTTGGGAAATTTTCAAATTTGGAATTGAAGTTCACTGAACTACTGAAGTGAATCAGGTTTTTTTTAATATATGTGATACAAAACGGTGCCGTTTAGGCCAGATTTTTTTAATTAAAAAACCGGCTAGGCGGGGTCAACGACTTTGACCCGCCTAGCCATAAATAAATCGGCCAACTCGGCCGATATTTCCCAATCCCGCCTGAAATCACCGTTTTTCACTGTTTCGGGACGACTGGAAGCCATACAGAGGCTAGGCGATCGTCGAGCCCGATTTTTCGAATACTGCTGTATATGCGTTAAAATGCATGAGCAGTTTCCCTTTGGCAACTGCTCATTAATTTATTTTGTGATGGTTGGATTTTGGGAGATAATGAGGTCTGTTTGGAGAAAAATTGTGGCTGGATTTTTATTCCAAAATCCAATCTACATTATTTAAGAAATGTATGGGAGCTGGAAGGTGATGGGAAATTGATTGGGTTGAGATCTATTTGGGTGTTGAGAAAGTGACTTGTTCTATGTATTTTTAATTTTAATTTTGTTATTATTATTTTATAAAGGGTAAAGTACTCATTTTCTATTAAGGTAACAAGGGTATTTTTGTAAACTAGAGAGGGCAGTTTTGTCAAAAATGAAACTAGAGGCGATGTCAGAGAATAAGAAATAATATATAGGAATGTTGATATTTTCCGTTAAAAGATCTTATTACGTGGATTCCTTTGAATCAAGAAACTGAATATCGATAGATATACTGAAATATCCACCGATATATCCGTATTTTGGAGAGACCGATATCGAAACAGATAAATATCAAATATCCTGCAGAATATCCAACCGATTTCAAAATATCCGTAAAAAAAATTCGATATACCTGAAATATCCCGATATTCCTGAAATATCCCGATATTCCTAAAATTTCACGAATTTCACTCTGAAAGTCTATGGATATTTTGTATAATATTAAAATATTTTTTTAATCCTAAACAATTAAATTATTTTAGAAGAAGCATTAATAAATTTATATAAATTTCTAACATAATAGTCAATAATAAAATTATTGAGTATTTGAAGTAAAATTAGACAAAGAACCAAATAGCAAACGTGTAAAATATGTAAAATTTTATGAATGTGTAGTTATTGCTGCTAAAAGAAAAATGCAACCGAATATATAACTTATATTACAAAAAATTACATATTAATAATAAATATGAATAATTGCACTAACCTATAATTGTTTGGATATTGAACTTTTATCTATAATTACACAAACATCTCATACTATTAGTTGACTTCTGTCAACTTTAACATTTGACCAATATTTTAAATGAAAATGACCAAAAAAGCCATAATTAATTCTTATATCTTTCATTTTATTATTTTAAATATATTAAAACATAAAAAAAACCGACGCACTTTTTTTCTTTCAAATTCTTTTTTTTTTCTTTCATTTTATTGGAATTGACTGAATATGAAAGTTATGTTAATTGAAAATTAGTTTGAATTTGGTTTCTGAAGTCTTGTTTTGCATTTGGTATATGGAATTTTTTTTTATGATTGAAAATTTATTTGTGTTTGGTTTCTAGAAAATTGTGTTGAGAGAAAAAATATTAAATTTTGGTGTTTTGATAGTGAGAAAAGTTAAGAAAAATAAAATATAAGAAATGAAAAATAATTTGGAATAGAAATCGATTTTTTTTTTAGATTCTGATCTCCGTAAATTCTTTTATTTGTTTCCTAAGTTTTCCAAATATATTCATAATATCCATTTGGATGGAGGAGATCTAATCTTTTCCATCAATTTATTTTATTTTATTTTTTCCTAAAAAAATTTATTATATTTTTTATTGATTTATTATTTAAATAATTATTAACTAAAATGGACAATTTTACCCTTGATCCGTTAACTTTTAATGGAGGATAACAGACGACAGGGGACGTTTGTGTAATTATGGGAAAATTTTCAATATCCATGTAATTATGCTTAAACATTAGGGATGTTTATGCAATTACTCCTAATAAAAAATAATATTCATACTTATAATACTTAGTAATTTTTACTACAGCTAATTGGTGGGTAATGTATGTGTTGACGGTGATTTTTGGATCACGTGGGATCGATCACACGTTGAATAAGTGAATGCAAATTGATGAACAAATTATGATTTTAAAAGAGAAATGTGAGAAAGCAAAACACAGGTTTACGTAGTAAAACCCCAATGTGGGGAAAACAACCACGGTTGCCGGACAATGGCGAGTAAAAATCCACTATGAATAGAATAATTACACGTTCAACCTTGCTTGCTCTCTTCTAAATAGATTTTCGTTAACCTTCTATTGGCCATGTTTAAGGTCTATTTATATCTGTTATAGAACTCTAATTCTTGGTGTACAAGTAAGGGAAATCCCCTAGATAAAAGTCTATCTTATTGAAGTCGTGTTGCTCTTTTTTTGCTGATTGTATTTTATTACATTTAGGGTTGACTTTGATGTCTATAAGGATGTTTACTTCCTTATCAAAATGTGTTTCTAGGCATCTGTTTTGAGTAGGACTTGTGTTTCTGGTTCTTGAGTTGTAATTCGATTGAATATGATGGAGTCCACGTGTCAGGCAACCGATCACTTATTGCCTTTGGTTCAATTTGTCTCCTGACAGGCAGTGTATCCTGATCGAATGCTTGGCCCCGACCATCTTGATAAATTGACCGGGTCTTTTACCCCTGATCGAATACTTGGCTCTAACTGGTTGCTTATGTTTATCTTGGTCGAGTATTTGCTAGGTGTTCTGTGGTTAATGAATGATCAGTTTAGCTTATTTATCGTTTTGATGATGTGGCCACCCCAGACTATAATTTCTTCTGAGGTTTTGTGTCAATCAAATTTTACTAATAACAATATTGCCTTAAACATATAAGGCCGGGTATTTCACTCAGCGAAGTGTCTTTAACCTGTTCCTTATTCTTGTCCTGTAGTTCATTAATGCCCATTTTATGTTTTACAGCTATCATCCAGGTCACTTCGGCTGACGCAATCATATTGCCGCTTTTTGAATTTTGAATGGCGATTGGGTTTTGATTTTTGTACACCTACTTCCACTCTCACTTGGTGACATGTATGCTTATGATGATGTCACTTATACCTATATATACTTTGAAACCCTTTGTCTTCTCTTTTCACGACTTTGCAGATTCTCTTCCAAGCAAAACTTCGCCTTCGAGTTATTGATTTCTTTTTCTTTTGTCATTCCTTTTGTTCTTCCACTGCTTTCGTTATCACTCCAAGTATGGATCCATCTCTTCGTTATCATTATTTTGAATTTCTCATGCATGCTATTGAGGCTGGTGATAACGAGAATATTGCTTCCATTCTTTGGGATCATTTTCATTCATACACTCTTTCATTTCAACACATTGCTTTGAATGTTGATTATTCTATGGCCTGTGCTGAGTTTGTTCCTTCATCTGCTGATACTTCTGGTTCTGTTCCCATTGGTGGTTGTTCAGATATATCGAAGTCAACTAGCACCAGATGGGCTTCCAAAGCTTCACCCAAGGACACCATTCGTCTGGCATACGATCTGAAAATAACTTCATAGACACTAAAGATGAAAGACGTTCCAAGAGAACGATGAACTCGTATACTGAAGTTCACAACCGATCAACCCTGTTCGTTTGACCTGGAGATAAATATGGTGACAAAAGATGAACTTGAAAAGTTTCGAGATCGGTTTGATCTTCCAAGTTCGGTGCAACTATCTTGCAGTGGTGATCGGGCTGTATGGAATTCTCGTTGTGGCACGGTTGTGATTTATGGTTCCATGTTGTCATATGGGATTACTCTTCCTCTCCAGGTTTTCATCACTCAATTTTTGATGAATGCAGGCATCAACCCCGCTCAACTGAACCCTAACTTATATAGGGTTTTGATTAGCTTATGGCATCTGTGGAAGAAGCTTGGTGCCAAGTACCCTCTGACCCCTCAAGAGATACGTAACTTCTATACGTTGGGTCAATCGGATACAGAAGGCACTTTTTACCTCCAGTCATCATCGACGAGTGCTTGGATTCCCCACGGTTATAAGGAGAAGCCAACTCCTCATTTGGATAAAGATCATAAAGGATTCATTTGGGGGTTTCCTTCATCAAACAAATATTGGAAGAACAACTTGATCTTCGTAGATGACGACTGGGGTGAAACCGTAGTGGCTGATCCTTCCCAAGGTTTGGGTCGAAATAGCGTCCTAAGTCATTTTTACAGCCCCGATCGTTGGAATAAGACTGCTCCGTTGATGACAAGGAGTCAGGCTGACATAGTTTTCAAGACAGCCCAAACTTCTTAGGAGGTAAAGGATCGGCGAACCATGTTTGTAAAGAAAGACTTGATCGAGCTAGGGCTTTTTTCAGAGATCTCTGCTCGATGTAGGCGATGTAAGTCTTCATTGGTTTGTTGTCTAGTTTTATTTATGTATTGTGTTGTTACTTCATGCTCTATCTTTTTGTTGCAGTGCATGAGGTAGATATCGTTACCCGTGAACAGACTGAAAAAGCCAAAAATCTTTATCGGGTAAACGGGAAGGCTGCAGGTGATCAGATTGCCCAGGGCATTGTTCCCCCTGAGCATTCTTTGGTAGAACATACATATAAGTCTGACCGTGATTCATTGGTGTTTCCTATTAATCGAGATGAAATAAGTGATCGCGAGCCCCCCTCCCCCCCCATCTCGGGGTAGAATGAGATCATCTAAGGATAGGTCAACCTAAGTGAGCTCTACCCCCGAGGGATCCGATCGTGAGAGATCCAACCGGGAAAGGTCAAACCAAGATAGGCCTTCTAAAGACAGATCTCATAGAAGTGAATCTAGGAGGTGTAAATCCCAGGAAACGGAGGTGCCTGGCAGGGTCTCTTACAGTAAAGTAGCCAAAATAGTGGAGGGGTCTTCTGCCCCTAAGGCTATTCGTAAAAGAGCGGATGCCTCACATGTGGTTGATCCAGCACAGTCTCAACTAGAGGTTGCACATATTGTTCTTGATGAGGATGATGAAGACCAAGGAACTTTGACCAACCTTATTTTGTGGGAACAGAGGTCAAAGAACAGAAGTGATCAGATGCAACATCTTCATCCTCTCTTCCTCCTAGCGCGGTCAGGGCAGCTAATCTCATGGCGCCCCCTGTCAAAGTTGTTTCAGTTCAAGCTGACAGGCATCTTACTGAACCATCAGTACACCGCCCGAGGAAAGCTCCCATGCAACTTTTCATCAAGCGTCAAATTGTTTTTTCTGACTCTGACTCGGATGCTGGTGGATCTAATTCGGAAGAACGATTTATTGTTGCTGGGATGATAGATGTTATTGAAGAGAAGGCCCTTTTCCCCTGTACTTAAGTCGAGAACTGGTGCAGCAGTTAAATTAGTTGAAAATGTTGGGCCTCTTCCACAGGATAGTGTCAGTGATGGTCAATATCCCAAGGGACAAAGCTTAAAGGTTTCAACATCTGTTTCCTCAACCAGGGAGGGCGTTGTGGCTTCAGAGGTGCAACATGTTACAAGCCAAAACCTGCCATTGGCTCCCAGAGTTACTACTGTGTCTATTTCCTCCATTCATAACACATCAACTCCTTTAATGACTACTCATGCTGTAGAGTCCTCTCATTCTCCATCACTCAGCAGTTCTCACGTTGACCCTCTTTCAATGCTATGATTGATGTCATCAGGTGTCAGAGATATTAGAAGGATGCTAGAGCCGCTGCTGATTTTGAACTGATCTGCATGATCTTCAACAATGGCATTTTTGTAAGTTCTTTTCCTTATAGCCTCTTCTGTTTGTCAGTATGCTATCTTACCTTTTTTTGGACTTACTTGTTCTCTACAGGCAGTAGAGGAGCTGACTCTGGCCTTATCTGGGTAGAAAAGGCAAGCCATTAAGATTTCTCAGTTAAATAGGGCTCTTGTTGAAAAAGATGAGGCTTTGAAGTCTTTCTCTGCTAGTGTTTCAAAAGTCAGCCAGTATGAGGAAAATCTAAAGGCGTATGCTGCAATTAAGATTGCTTTAAGGAGAACAATCGATAATGTTCAGAGCAGGGCCTCTGCATATGAATCAACTCTTAGGGATCTTACCATGAGGAATGTTGATTTAGAGAAGAGGGTCGCCAAAGCTCAATTATGGGTGCTGAGCTCGAGTCCCGAGCCATCTTAACTGAAACAACGGTTAAAAAGGCCAAGGAAGAGACTTGGGTTGCCCAAGATACCCTCACATCAACTCAACAAACTATGTTAGAGGCGCAGCAATTATCTAAGGAGGCTCGTCTTCATTATGAGCATCTGGCTAAGGATCTGGAGCAACAATAGGTTAGCATGAAAGTGCTTTCTCAGGAAGCCAGATCTGACCTTGAAGTTCAGAATGTAGATCGATACAAGAGGTCTCCAGCTTTTGATGTAACCTTATTGAGGGAGTTTGAGAGAGGGCTGGCCACGACTAGAGTGTTCTTTGGCGCCAAGGAAAGGTCCTCCGAGGAGGCTCGTCGAAAATGGGACAAGATGATAAACAGGCATAAAGAAGAGTCCTTGGAGGCCATTAGGAACTAGAGAATTAGGTGGAGGGCCTGTTGCAGATCTATCAGAAAAGATCCTCATCCAATGCACCTTGAGCTTCCCACGACCTCTTCCTTGATGTCCTTTCTTTATGAGAAGGTAGAAGGTGATCTAACCAAAGGGAGAGACGTTGGTCCTTTGCCAGATGTTGACTACTCTCCCTTCATGTTTGATGACTCCGACGACCACATTTCGTAGCTCGATTTTGGGGATTTTGGGGAGGACCATGAGAAAAATGCTTCTCCTTCTGGTTCCGGAGGTCCTTTTAAGGCCTCAGACACTTGATTTCTCAACTCTCTTTGATGTACTCATGATTTTGTAATACTCAATAATTTTTTCAACATTAATGAAAATCTCATCTTTGTTTGTATTTGATGTGTATTACCATGTGGTCAGGATAATTTAGAACTTGAGTAATCGCGTTCAATTAATCCCAACTTAGATAATTTATTATTGCTCACTGCTGAATCGAAACTGCTTCATTTATATTATGTTGAGTCTACTTGAACTATGCATTCTCATGCCAAGTAAATCACCATTAACTTGATCAGGACTGTTTCATCAGGTTACATGAAACCTATTTTATTGTCCCATCTTTGACCGAATATCTTTAGGAAGTAGAGTTTGTTGCAATTCAAATTTAGACGTTGTTCGGAGGGAATCTCTTATGTTAGCCGATCGGTTACTCTTACCCCCAATCGCCTGTTCTCTTGTGTTTTTTGTCAAGTGGAGTTCTTTCATAAACCATTTTTGTGGTTTTAATTTATAGACTCTTGTCTTTTGTCTGTCAACTAATTCATTGGGATGTCTCCCAACAGTCTGTTGATCAAGATTTGTTGTTATGAAGTATCTTATATTCTACTATCTCTACAAATGCTCGGTGCTTCATTTTGCCTCGGTTTTGTAAGTGGAATTAAATGTTTCATTCAACTATTGACGTATCCCATCGGGAGTTTATAGCTTAAAGATGTCCTAACAGTGTTTTTATTTCACCTAGTTAGTTTCGGCGAGTATACACGGTCTTTTACAACATGTGTTTTTGGCCCCCTCACTGGGCCTTTCGGGACCCCATCAATATTAAATGACTTTTAAGGTATCCCGATACTGTTAGCATAGAACACTGTACTTGACGTCTGAAACTGTTCCCTCAAAGAGGTTTTTATTGAATGCTAAAGAAAACACAAAACAATTAGCTAATAATTCAACTCTATACTAATAAGAAAGCATTTAAAAAATGAGGAGCTCCTATGGATAAAATATCTTTAAGTACTGAGCGTTGCATGGCCTGGGCAGTTCATTTCCTTCCGATTGGATAAACGGTACGCTCTATGGTCGGCCAGCTCGACCACCTGGTATGGTCCTTCCCACCTATCTACCAGTGATCCTGCTGATTTATCTCTTGTATTAGGCGATACCCTTCTCAGAACCATATCCCCAGTTGGAATCTTCAAACTTGAACATACGTGTTGTAATATCTGGCCACTCTTTGTTGATAGGCAGCATTCCTTATTCTTGACAGATCCCTTCTCTCCTTCAACTCACATAGGTTATGTTTTATCATTTCCACATTTGCCTCGGGATTAAAAAGTTGTACCCTTGGCGAGTTATGGGTTACCTCATCCGGGATCACTGCCTCTGTCCCGAATTTCAGTGAGTAAGGTGTCTCCCCTATTGACACTATTTCTGTAGTCTGATATGCCTACAAAACTTCACGCAACTTGTCTTTCCAATTTCCTTTCTTTAGCTCCAGCTTTGCCTTCAGGGTTTGCTTGATTATTTTTTTTACTACTTCTGTCTGGCCATTGGTTTGAGGATGGGCTGAGGTGGCATAGTAATTCTTTATGCCAAAGTCTTAGCACATATCTCTGAAATTGTCACTTTCGAATTGGGTTCCGTTGTCTGTGATTATTGTTTCTGGGATCCCAAACTGATATATGATATTTTCCTTCACAAAATTGGTTATGTTTGCCTCAGTTATATGCACCAATGCTTCTGCTTTGACCCATTTTGTAAAGTAATCCACCACTACTATAACATGTTTTGCTTCTCTCTTGGTTACCATTGGCATTGGGCCAATTAAATCTATTCCCCACATGGCAAATGGTCAAGTTCTTCAACTGCTCAGGTGGCTTTTTGATATCATTTCCTAGCCTCTGGCAGCTGCTACATTGTCCTACGACATCCTGAGCTTCCTAGAACAAGGTTAGCCAGTAGAAGCCTTGTCTGAGAGTTTTGTGTGCCAAGTTTTTACCTCCGGAGTGGTTCCCACTAACCCCTCTATGGATACTTTCTAATATTTGTTTGCCCTCAGCTGGACTAACACACCTCTGTAAGGCCTTAGAAAACCCTATTCTGTACAATTCCCCTACCTAATTATTGAGTATCTGGTAGCTCTATACTTAAGATGTTTTACCTCAGTTGATTCTATAGGGAGTGTTCCATTCTCAAGGTACTCTCTGATCGGGGTCATCCAAGTGACCTGCTCTCTTTCAATCAGTCATACTTCTCCCAATGCTTCTGTTTGGCCTTCGATGCTTGGCTTTTCAAGGTAGACGACTGGGATGGTTTTCAACCATTTACCGGTGGTCGAAGCCAGCTTCGATAAAGCATTAGCTTTTTCATTATTCTCCCTCGGGATCTGAGTAATCCTATGCACCTTGAACCTTTCAAGCAATATCCTGGTTATTCCTAAGTATGTGTCAATGTTACTATCTTTAGCCTGATACTCATCCAAGACCTAGTTGAATACCACATGTGAGTTGCTGAATATTCCAATTTATCTCCCCATAGGACTGTACAAACCCTAAGCCTACCAGAAGTGCCTCGTACTTGGCCATGTTGTTAGTGGCTTTGAAATCAAACCACGAGGCACATTCCACCTGATCTCCTTCTGTGGTGGGTACGACTATCCCGACCTCGCTGCCATGCATATTTGATGAGCCGTCCACATGCAACTTCCATATAAATTCATTATTCTCTCTTAACATTCTGATAACCTCACTGTTTGGTTAAGTGAATTTGGCGATCATGTTAGCTACCACTTACCCTTTTATCATAACTCTTGGTAAGTATGTTATATCAAACTCACTCAGCTCCACTGCCCATTTGACATGATCTGTTTTAGCGGGCAATCGGTGTATACTTCAATCCTATGAGCTTGGAAATAAGGTCTCAATTTTCTAACTGCAGTTACCAACTCAAGTGCCATTTATTCGGCTGGTGAATACCTTGTCTCTGTAGGAAGTAAGGCTTTGCTGATTTAATATACTGGCTTTTGTATCCCTCCATCAGACCTAACCAGTACCGACCCCGTTGCGACAACCGTCACAGACAGGTAGAGGTAGAGCAATTCTCTTTCAAGAGGTTTAGATAAAATTGGTGCTTTACCTAAGTACTCTTTGATCTTCCTGAACGCTTGTTCACAATTGTCGCTCCATTATACCCCCTTGCCTTTTTTGATTGCCTTGAAGAAAGGTAAGCATTTGTCTGTTGATTTGCTGATGAACCGATTCAAGGATGCACGAAAGCCCGCTAACCTTTGGATCTCCTTTAATGTCTTGAGGGACTTCATTTCTTCCAGTACTTTTATTTTCTCGGGGTTTACCTCAATCCCCCTTTGATGGACTTGAAATCCCAGAAACCAACCCGATGGTACCCTAAACACACACTTCTTTGGATTAAATTTCATTCCAAACGTTTTCAACACCTCAAACATTTCCTTCAGGTCTGTTGGATAGTTTACAGACTTTATGCTTTTTGTTAGCATATCATCCAAATACACCTCCATATTTTTGACGATCTGTCGGGCGAATATCTTATTTACCAATCTTTGGTAAGTTGTCCTAACATTCTTCAGTCCGTAGGGCATGACTTTATAGCAGTACAACTCCTGATTGGTTGTAAAAGAAGTTTTATCTTCATTTAGTCCAAACATTTGAATTTGGTTGTACCCCGAATAGGCATCCATGAAACTCAGTAACTCATGGCCAGCTGTTGGATCCACCAATTGATTAATTCGAGGCAGAGGGAAACTGTCCTTTGAGCAGGCTTTATTAAGGTCAGCGAAATCCACACACATCCTCCACTGACCATTCTTCTTTTTTACCAATACCACATTAGCAACCCAGTCGAGGTATTTTACTTCTCTGATAGATCCTACTGCTAGCAGTTTCTCCACTTCTTCTTTTATTGTCTTGATCCTCTCAGGATTAAACCATCTTCTCTTCTGGATGATAGGTTTCTGATCAAGATCAATCACTAAATAATGGGAAATCATTCTTGGGTCGATTCCCGACATGTCTGTGTGCTCTTATGCGAGCACATCTTTATATTCCTTTAGTAGGCTGATCATCTCACCCTGAACCTGTCATGTCAGTCGAGCTCAGAGTTTTATAGTTTTCTTGGGTCATTATCGATGATCGCAAATTCTATGGTTGGTTCTTCTTCCTAGTTTTCCCTATTCTATGGGGATGTCTCCCTTAGGTCCAGATTGAATCAGGTCAAGGTTTCAGCACCGACCTCTACCTCATTCATCTGTAGGTCTCCACTTCTTTCGAGAGCATCTATTTGCATTACCCACGACTCTACTCTTTCTCTGTACATAGTGAGACTTGCCTTTCTCTCCCACTCCTGTGAACTTTTCATGATTCCCACTACAACTTTGGTTGGGAATTTTACCATCACTGCATAGGTAGCCGTTACAGCTTTTGTCTTGTTTAGGAAAGGTCGGCCCAACAAGGCGTTGTATGGCCAGTTTTCTACATTCATAACCACAAAGTCTAGCAATACTGTTTTGACGCAGGGAAAGCTCCTAACTTCCACAACTCCCAAAGATCTTACCTCAACTCCTCCAAAACCCCTTAACGGAATTCTGAGTGGGTAGAGATCTTTTCTTTACAACCCGAGTTGGTTAAACGCTTCTACATTCAAAATTTCAGCCGAGCTACCATTATCAATCAACACTCTCTTGACTTCTCTGTGTCCAATTAATAGACACGACAATCGCATCGTTCGGTCTCACCTTTGATACGTGTGTGTCAGCTTCGGTAAAGACTATCGGGCTTCACCCCTGCTTGGATCTTTCTAGTCGAGTCCTAGCATATTTACTTCCAAGTTCTTCTGGCTATCTATGGCCTCTGACATCCTTTCTCGATCTCTATCCCTAGTATATGGCCCACCAAAGATGGTATTGATTGCTCCACTGTCCAAATCTCTCATAAGACTCTTTTAACTTCTGACATGATTCTCCGTCGGGGTATCTTTTTGCCGATCATCCCCGCTTCTAAGGATCATATCTTTAAGGTGACCTTCTCTGATCAGTTTTTCAATATAATCCCTTAACTGGTAGCATTTGGAAGTCTCGTGGCCATTCTCTTGGTGAAACTTGTAATACTTGGTAGTGTCTCTCCAGGCAAAACTTGACTGTTTTTGGTGCTTCTTGTATAAATTCTTGTCTTCTATTACATTTAGGATCTCTTCCTGCTTTTTGGCTAACGGGGTATAATTGGTGTATTGGTGTTTAAAGTGTTGTCGCCTTTATCATCATCTTTACGCCCCATCTTTTCCCTTTCCTTCGTTGCCTTTCTGGTCACCCTTGCCATTACGTTTCGAAGCACTCTCTTGATTCTTTTGATTGTTGTCGGGCCGACCTCTATGTATGAATTCTCCACCATGAGCAATCTGCTCTTCTTCTGCCATAACATATCTTCCGATGTGATCTACCATGCTTGCATAGGTGGTCAGTCCCCTTTGTTTCAAACTTAAGGTTAAATGGCTATGCGGCTGTTGATGAATGCGAAACCACTACATTATCATTACGATCTTGAACCTCAGATACTTCTTGTGAGAACCTGGTCAGATAGTCCTTCAACTTCTCATATTTCCTTTGTCTTAAAATGGATAAGGCTGACACGGACTTCTTCCGCTGGATATTTCCCATTAATTGTCTAGTGAAAGCTTGCATCAATTCTTTAAAGTTCCTGATGGAACCTACTGTCAACCCTTCGAACCATCTGGATCCTTGATATCCTAGCATTTACTGGAACATTCGGCACATAAGCTCATCATCATAACCATATTACGCCATTGCACTCTGGGAACTCATTACATGTTTTTGAGGGCCAGTATTGGCCTTAAACTGTTCCACATGTGGCATCATGAACTTTTCTGAAAAATGATCCCGCTTTATTGAATCAATGAATGGACTTCCCTAACTCCCCACTAGGGGGTTTCCTATGCTTTGCCTTCGCTCAAGGGCCTCCATTATTTTAAAAAGGACTTCCCATTCCCTTATGGCTCTCCATGCTTGTGAAACTTATGGCGGATAGTGAGCTCATATGAGTCTCTAGGAATTCTCCCATTGATCTAGGCACTATAGGGATCATGCCTTACCACCAGGGTTGGTTCTCTATGCCTCTTATGAGCGTTCTCGTCATCACTCGAACTTGATCGAGACATTTTTCTCTAACCATCATACCTATCTGCCTGCTCGGGGTGGTTCTTTGTTCCTTGAAATCTTCCCGTGTTTTCATGTGAACTGGACTCCCTGCGTTCCCCTACTCTTTTTCTTTCACGATGGTCATTCCTCTTACGGGAACGTCCCTTTTTTTCATAAACTTTGTCTCTTGCTCTTCCTGATTTTTGGGGTGCACCTGGAGTGGTTGCCACTATTTCAGAGCGTACCTTTGGCCCTGTTCCACCACTGGTGTGGAAAGTTGGTACGGTGAGCTCAGATTGCCTGTAACTGTTATGTTGATCCCATGCCTAGCAGCATCATCAATAACTTTTCACAGGGATTCCTGAATTTATCTGAACCCTTCTGGAGAAATCCCAACGGTTACACCCTTGGATATGATGGTGTCAGGCCTAGTTGAAGATAGAGTCCTTATGGATCGATCTTCCCCTGCGATATTGGTATCAACAATGTTAACATCATGCGAAGCGTCAATGATGAACGGAGATAAACTTCTGTCTCTATCGAAAGTCATGATGTTGTTTCTTGTGAGTTTTATCAAAATATCAACCAGAGATTATGACCGTTCAACCTATATGTTACTCATGAAGGTTTCACCCCCTCATTCTAGTGTCTGTTATTGACGGTGATTTTTGGATCACGTGGGATCGATCACGCATCAAACAAGTGAATGCAAATTGATGTACAAATTATGATTTTAAAAGAGAAAGGTGAGAAAGCAAAACACAGATTTACGTGGTAAAACCCCAAGATAGGGAAAGCATCCACGATTGCAGGAGTACGATGAGTAAAAATCCACTATGAATAGAATAATTACACGTTCAACCTTTTCTGCTCTCTTCTAAATCGATTTTCGTTAACCCCCCTATTGGCAATGTTTAAGGTCTATTTATATATGTTATAGAACCCTAATTCTTGGTGTACAAGTGAGGGAAATCCCTTAGATAAAAGTCTATCTTATTGAAGTCGTGTTGCTTTTTTTTTCGCTGATTGTATTTTATTACTATTAGGCTTCTTGCCTAATCTGGACTTTGATGTCTATAAGGATGTTTACTTCGTTATCAAAGTGTGCTTCTAGGCCCCTGTTTTGAGTAGGACTCGTATTTCTACTTCTTGAGTTGTAATTCAATTGAATCTGATGCAGCCCATATGTCAAGCAACCGATCACTTATTGCCCTTGGTTCAGTTTGTCTCCTGACCGGTTGTAAATCCTGATTGAATGCTTAGCCTTGACCATCTTGATAAACCGACCAGGTCTTTTACCCCCGATCGAATACTTAGCCCCAACCATCTTGATAAACCGACCAGGTCTCTATTCCCAATCGCTTACGTTCATCTTGGTCGAGATTTTACTAGGTGTTCTGTGGTTAATGAATGATCGGTTTAGCTTATTTATCTTTTTGATGACGTGGCCACCCCAGACTACAATTTCTTCTGAGGTTTTGTGTCGATCAAATTTTACTACTAACAGTATGAAAACTATGCTCCATCATTGCGTGCAATAGTAGTTCGCATGTGTCACAAACATCATCATCTTCTGCATGTGAAAGAAATTGGTCCATATTTGCTTTAATCCACACAAAACAAAGGAACTGTCTTGCTTATTCTAAGCTTGAACAACTTGTTTATTGTTATTATAATATGAAGTTGAAACTTAGGGATATAACAGTTGAAAAAGATAAAGTAAATGAAATTGATTTTATGGATCTACTTCAAGTAATTGCTAAAATAGGAGACAATAATAAGAATCTTATTTTTGACTAGGTTAGACCTGCCTCATTGGATGATGATGATAGAAGTCCTAATCAACATATTGCCTTTCATGCTCGAGACATAGGAATAATGTTGAATTAGAGAAGAAGTTGGTGTAGATCGTGGAGTTATTGTTATTAGCTCTTTTGATGACCAATATACATATGATGTAAATAGTCTAGGAAATGATAGGGATGGTAGGGATGAGGCTAGAGTAGGGATGGAAATGGGTCAAGTTTCGGGCGGGTTTTATAAAATCCAATCCCACACCCCGTGAAACATTTTATCACCCACACTCGCCCTTGAACCCGTTTATTTTTATGGGTTCACGGGCGGGTTTCACGGGCGGGTTTTGAGGGCACCCACACCCGCACCCTGATTGTTGTAAATCGTGTTATAAAAACAATACTCGCAAGTGTACGAATCGTGAAGATAAGTACAACGGCAAGTAAGGTCGTTCCCACGAGGACTAGAGATTTAATGATTTAAACCTAGTTCTAATTAAAGCTAAATTAAAGTAACAAGAAGATTGTTGAGTTTGATTTAAAGCTAAAACTAAATTAAATTAAAACTAAGAAAACAATTGAAAAGATTGGGTTGTGATCAATGGAAAGAAAACACTAGGTCATCAATGATCCCTAATTATAAACACTCAATGCATGGATTAATTTGTAAAAAGATTCAATCAATTCAAGGGTTCATTCTTTATCTTAAATATGACTATTACCGTATGATTGCGGGATGAGACAAGTATTCCCAACCACTATTCAACCTTGGTCTATGATGTGAACAATGATCGGAAACCCGTTAAACGTAAGAAATAAGAACCAAATTCTATACTTTGCTTGGTCTATGCTAAAGATAAAATTCATTCGTTCAAAAGAGCATTATTCAAGGTTAGGTTTGGTCTATACTCTAACCCTAATTCTTAGATAGTCTTAACCCTAAAATAATGCCAAATAATTATCCACCCTTGATCTATGGTGTGAATAATTATTAAAACTAATGAGAGTCAAGCAATTAAGAGCAATGAACAAATCAAGAATCGAGTTGATGAAATAATATTATTAATCCAAACATGAGTATTCACAAAAAGTTCACATTGATTCCCTAGTTATGAAATTAGTTACACATCATGAAAATATAAAAAGAAGAGAAAGAAACAATAAAACCCATTGATGAATTCTTCTTCGTCTTCAATCTTCGATGTGCAAAGATGAATGTAAATTGTATGGTGATGTAGTGGTGGGGGATGGCTGGAATCTCCCTTAATTGTAAAGAATATGAAGTATTTATAAGTGATTTTTCCTTGTGAACCCCCAAATTCTTCTTAGGTTTAGGAAATCCATTAAGTGGGAAAGTTGAATTAGACAAGGAATAATAATTCTTTCCTAAATTGAATTTCCTCTTTTGATATTTGACTCAAAATTTGAGTTTTGGAAGTTTCCCAAACATGTTTTGGTCTTCTAAAATCATTAGAATTTGATTTGGGAAGTTTTGGAACAATTCTGGACCAATTCAGAGTGGTTTTCCGTAAAAAATCCTTCTAACCGCGGTCTGGGTCGCTCTGGAGGTCACTGCGGTCCAGACCGCGGAATTCCTCTGCCAAGTACCGCTTCGTAGACCGCTGGCTAGGTCTTGTGCCTGGACGGCGGTTTAGGCCGCGGTTGACTATCCAGCACTGACCTTTGGTTACTAAATTGTGCATAACTTCTTATAAGAATATCGGAATTGCAATCCGTAAAGTGCGCCGGAAACTAGACTTCCGGGGATTTCAATTCATAGGTAGTAGCACACAGAATTCGATCTGAGATGAGAGATATAGGCCCCTCAATATGACTGTTCTGCACTGGTCCAAAAATTGATTTTTTACTCTTTTTCTCCAAAATAACATCCAACACCTCTTGAATGGAATGTGACCTATACATGCTTAACAAACACATAAAATACCTAATTTTACCTAAGAACAAAGTAAAAATAATAGGAAATGGGGACCTAAAACATGTACATAAATAGACCGATCACACCTGTAAACCCGTAATTTTTTTTAATAATACTGTTATATTATTTAAGTATATGAAATATTATGTTTTTAAAAATTAAAAACACTTAATAGAGTAAAAATTTCAATTCATTGCATGTGTGTTTTCTAGTTGAGACAAAAGACAACGCACATGATATATAATTAATTGTAGAACCTTGTACTCTTGTTTTTTTAATGTGGGACTTCCCACATTGAAAAAACAAAAATGCAAGGTTCCACAATTAGTTATATATAAATGAAAGTTGAGAATTGTAAATTTCAAATTTACAATGAGTGAAGTTTATATATTTTACTCTCTCTATAGAGTTAAAATGTTTCCATTGGAGTTTAAATTATAATATTTTACATAATAAATATTAAATAAATTATATTTATATGGGCTCGCGGGTTCATCCACAGGTTCGTTTCCGAACCCACACCTGCATTCGAACCGGTTGGGTTTTTCTTTAAACGGGTTCGTGGGTCATAAATTCACCACCCAAACTTGACCCTGTAAGGTCAGGTTCGGGCGGGTGTCAGCGGATGCAGGTCAAATTGCCATCCTTAGGCAAGAGGTTGGGATTCTGGTGCAGAAGGTTGGAATGCTGGTGCGGCAAGTTGGAATGCTAGTGCGGCAAGTTGGGATGCTTATGCAGGTAATTTTGATCAAAATTATGGTATACAACATGGAGGAACAAGTCAAATTGATGAAGATTATTTGAATATGACTGTCTCCTTAATGAGTATAGACACAAAATAGTTCTTTAGGTGTTTTACAGACAATGTCAGGTTCTCATGTACCATATTATGATAATTATAGTGACTGCAATATATTTTATTATCCTTCTCCACAGATGCCATATGTAATACATATGCATGGAGATCAATAATTTCCACCAAGTTGGGTAAATTCAAACTACTCAATTCATGGATCAGTTGGAAGAGATCAAGCATCATACATGTAGCATATTAATAGCTATCTTGAAAACTATACAAACACGTTTTTCTAGGATAATTATTGTTCGAATTAAGATAGAAATATATCTGATGTATTTGAACAATTAAGAAATTCATTTTGGTTTTAAATTTCTGACATGCAATGTATTATTATATATGAATTATGATTTATGATAGAATCTGAGAAGTGTGAAACTATATATTTTTTTATTGATAATTTTATTTATTAAATATTTAATCTCTTTATATTGTATATAATATTGTAAAAGTGAAACAAAATATTATTTTATTAAATACTCAATTTTAAAAATTACATACAGACTCTATCTATATTATAATTTATAATAAACTCATAACTATATTAATTTATTGTTGAGATATGATTCATTTGATGTATAATTACTTGTTTAAGTTTGTCCTAAAATTCCATAAAAAAATTTTAACTTTAGATGTAAATATCCATCATTTTTTTTATTTTTTAATAAAATATCTACCGATATCGATAATATGCTCGATATATCCATAAATTTTAAAACCCGATATCGATACCGATACCAATATTTTATTTCTTGTTTTGGATATATCATACATGAAGTATGATTTTTCTAAAAAAAAAAAATTTAAGGAACAAAAAGTTTGAAATTAAATATGCAAATTTCCACTTCTCCCCTAGAATTGGGCAGCATCGTTAGCATTATTAATTATTATCGATTAGATACAGGTTAATTTTGTAATTTAATAGAAGCAAGATTAGATAGCCTTTTAAAGATTAGATACAGGCTAATTTTGTAATTTAATTGAAGCAGGATTAGATTCAGGTTAGTTTTGTAATTTAATACAAGCAAGATTTTAGTTGTCGACTTGTCGTTATTATTCTTTTTATATAATTTTCTTCTCTTCTTCAGCCAACAAAATCAGATACCAGGAAGGTAAAAAAACCTGTATTCCTCCTCTCTTTCTCAGGAGAATAATCGTTAAATACAAGAAAGAGTTTATGGATAAAGTCAGATGCAGAACAAATATCGATTCTTCATCTGTGGTTGGAGCTATTGTTCTAAGAATAAACAAGCCGTCTGATTCTTTCCTGATTCCGTTGATTTTTTTCCAGCCGTTAGATCGACTCACGCCTTGGTTACCGTTCTTTTGTTTCAGTCTTCCCAAGTAACACAGAAAAGCACCGACAACAACACCCGCAACAGAAAGGTATTCTCCCATTGTTTTAATTTTTGTTTTTTGAAGTTTTTGTTTTTTTTTTAAGTTTTTCAATTCGTTAGTTTAAACGTGCATGATTATTATATTAATCCAGTAAAAATTTGGTCTTGGTTGTTCAATTAGGCATAGAACCTGAAAGCAATAATAATTAAAAGGAAATAGCTTCAAATTTGGGAGGTCAATGGCATGAATGATTATAATTTTTTTGTTGGAAGATATTCAAATTTATCAACTTTAATTACATGAGCCAATATTGTATGATTCAAATTGAGTGCAAAAATCTCATTTAATTGATAATAAAGCTGGGTTAGTTTATAGAACTTAAGGGAGTGGATTTGATTATTAGCAGGGTTAAGAGCCATAGTATAATTGCATTTATAATATAAACCTAACAATGTATATCTGTAATATAGAAATATTTTGTTGCTGTTCACATTCTTTCAAATCGGGCATAGTTCAATTCGATAAGAATATATATCATATATCAAAAACATAGTCTGTCGTTAATGATAAATGTATATGTATGCAAATACAAAGTGCATTCCTGAAAAGCTATTAACAAATGTGTCTTCTTGAGTGATTTGGATCCAAACTACTGTTTCTATGGCCTCGTGCTGCTTTAGATTAAGACTTAAGAGATGAATTAACGACCAAGCCCAGTTAGAATTTCTAGCACACTAGCATAATAACAAAGCTAGGGGTTATATATGATGGAAAAATACATGAATATAACAGAATTTCAAGCTAAAACATCTGTAATACAATCCATCATATGTATGAATTATGATGGCAAAATACATGAATATATACACAAATGTTTATCATCAATAGTATACAGTTATACACAATTTATCCTTGGTGTTGGTGATCTTAGCCTAATGCAGTCAGTGTAAGTTGTAGTTCTAAGGCTTTTGTTGGATTTCCCAAAATCTAATTTGAAGTAGGACTAGTAGCCTGTTTAAATTTTTTGAGTTTTATTACTTATCTCTCTTCAATTAACTGTTTAGTGTTATTTTCTTTTATTAAGTTTGTTGAAGAACAAAGAAAGTCATTTAACTTTGTTTTCTTTACTTTTCTGTTTTATGTTAGGTCCCTTAGGAAGTCATTTCCTTGAGTTGCAGTGTCCCTCATACAAAATTAAGTAAAAGATTCATCTCAACAAAGTGGAGGGACCTTTTATTCAACGAAATTTCTGCACTTCATTGTACGTGACTCAAGAATAACATTTATCTAGCTCTCTGCTCTTCAGATATGAAAACATCACGGACAAGGGGAAAGTCACCTGGTTGGACCGCTTTTGCTCTCAATCAGCAGAAACAAAGTCCTGAAGCTGACAATGACCCTTACCCACCCATTCCCAGCACTCTCACTTCACTGCATAACTGTGAATACGTAAGAAGAAATACTGATTTTTCAGTGAGGCCTTTCTCATCAGTGCTTCCTTGTTCTGTGGATTTTCGAACTTCAAAAGAGAATAAAAATGGCCAAAATCCTATTCCATCGGACAATTCTAATTCTAGAGGGAAAAATGGGAATATGGTTATGGCGGAAAACAATCATGACTTGGCCCTTAAGAACCTCAAAATGCTCCACTCCTGGGCTGACAATAGCTTAATTGAGGATATCATGTCGGCTGCTGATAATAGCATTGAGAAGGCCTCAATTATATTGGAAGGAATGGTCCCCAGCAGCAGTTCTAGAGAGACCAAGGAAACAAAAATAGCAGAACTGAGTTCTACTGTTGGTTACTCTCCGTGTGAGAAAAAGACTGATGAAAAGTTTTTGGTAAAGAAGACTTTAGACCTTGCTTCTAAGGATAGTGCCAAAGGCAAATACAGAGAATTGACAGATGTAAATGCCTCCTATGAGAAAAAGTTTTCTCAATTGGCAATTGTAAATGTATCTTTTGGGGAAAAGCTTTCTGATAATGCTGCTGATATGAAATCAATTTTAGAGCACTTGTGCTCTATACCTATTGAGCCCGAATGGGAAGAGGACGACCTTTACTTGAGCCTTCGAAAAGATGCATTAAAGATGATGAGGTAAATTTATATCAAAACTTTTTTTTTTCCTCCATTTCTCTTTAAACATATTATATTTTCTAGTACAAGTTCTTATAGTGCAAGAGTAACTCAAATGCTCAATAAGATTATAATAATCAAAACCTCAATAGTATTTCTGAAACACTATACTAGTATACTTGTCGAATGGATTGAGAGATTTATTATCTCAAGTGATTACTAGTTGAAAGAGTATGTCAAAAAATAGAAGAGAAAAAAGGATTAATAACTGAAAGAGCATAAGATGGCAATTCAGTTTGTGAAATACACACACAATTATGTTTCATACTTCCATTTCCTACCTGAAAAAGTGAGATTGACAGTTTAGATGTCGAATAACACTGAGGCATGAAGAACATTTCTTTATCGATGGCAATACTTTCTCCCCAAAATTATAGAACGTGCTTTTCTCTATGCTCAACTGAAAAACACATTCACTTTTACGTTTTACTTTTCTTGACATCATATATATTACATTCTTTGTTACTAGATGTTAGATACTGAGAATTCTACTCTCAACTGAACAGATCAGCATCTCAGCATTCCAAGGCAGCCAATAATGCCTTTTTAAGAGGCGATCATTTTTCTGCCAACCAGCACTCACAGAAGGCTCGAGAGGAATGGTTGATAGCTGACAGGCTTAATTCTAAGGCAGCCAAGGAAATTTTCAGTATCAGAAATAGTGAAAATGACATGTGGAAATTGGATTTACATGGTCTTCATGCAGCAGAAGCTGTTCAAGCCTTGCAAGAACGTCTGCAAAAAATTGAGATGCAGGGACCTATGAATCGCTCATTATCTCCAAATAAAGTTAAGGCGAAGAAAGGGATGATACATACTTCATCAGTTGAGTCATTTAGTTGTATGGACATGGAGGATGTTGATAAGCAACGCACATCATTTAGGCAGATACGAACACCATTACAAGTGATAACAGGTATTGTGCTTGGTTCAGTGATGGTGAATGCCTATGCACACACATACTATACTTTATAAATCCTCTAATATGTTCTTGGCCTCTTGCTTTGGCTGTTTTGCACTTGGATATATGCTTGTATGTGTTCTTGGTGCTTAGAATTGAAAATTCTTTATTTTGATTAAAAGAATTACTTAAGAATATTGCTAGTCATTAGACAGAATTGCACTTTTCAACAGAAAAGAAAAAGAAAAATCAGACAGTTTTACAAAATCTAAGTTGGTGTTTCTTTACAAATTAGTCTGCATAACCAATTGAGGAGACAGCTCCTTTTGGTGGATTATGTTAAAGATTTTGAATGTCAGTTGTTTTAATATAGTCCATATCGGTATAAGATTGTAATGTTTTCTTATTTAACCACCCATTCTTAGTACAAACTCTTTTATCCAGGAGAATAAGTGATAAGCTTTAAGTGTCTATGTTCTCGGAATATCTTAAATAAAACCTTCACCATTCGTTCCTTCATGTCTTATTATTTATGTAACACTCCCCACTATCAAATAAGCATTAGATTGGACCACCATCAAATTAATCTAGGTATGAGCATGATAATGGCTGCAAGTCTAAATGTTCTAAGTGTTCAAATTGAGCAATACTTAAACAATATTTGATTAATTGATTCTAGAATTAAGGTGCTGCTTCTTTGGTGGAATTGAGGTTGGAACGGGAAAGGGAATCCCAATTCCTTTGTTTGTTTTGTTAATTAAACCAAGTAATCTGGATTTGGATTCCATAAAAATGGCTGGATTAGATTCTACCTCTTCGGGTCGGAATCCGGATTCCACCATCGCTAAAATATTAAATTTACCAAATTTTCCTTGAAATAATATTTTAGTATTAATTTACCAATTTAATATTTTAATATTATAGGTATTAATTTACCAATTTAATATTTTAGTGATGGTGGAATCCGGATTCCGACCTGAAGAGGTAGGAGTCCATTCCAGCCATTTTTAAGGAATCTGGATTCCATGGAATCCAAATTCTTTGGTTTAATTAGCAAAACAAACAAAGGAATTTGGATTCCCTTTCCCATTCCATCCTCAATAGTCAATTCCACCAAACAAACATATGCTAAGATTTGACAATGAACCAGCCATTTGCATACTTGAACTCCTATAACACACTCAGAATTAAGACTAAACACAAAGTGTACGATTTTTCTACGTGACAAGAAGAAGAGATACAGGGGGTAGTGTATTGTTTTTTAATACTTGTTTATTGAAAGGTAGATAAAAAGAAGGCATCTGATAAGAAGAGGGATTTGTGAAACATACAAATCATTCTTCAGAAACTAAATTTAGAAAATATGAAGTTCTTCATGAAAATACAAGTGTTGTACTCATTTCATTCGTTTTGTTTTGTAATAATTTTGAGATATGTAACTATGCCTTGTTAGATATTTAAAAGTAAATTCACTTTTGGTTTTCAATTTACAAAATTATTTTTAAAAATAAAAACAAAAAGTACCAACCTTTTATTAATGGTTCTTTACTCCTTGAAGTTGTCTGACTTTTAATTTGTTTTTAGTACTGCATTTAAAGTTAATAAATTCAAGTCTTATCTTTTCCTATTTGAGGTAAAAGTGCAACACTTTGTTGCAATCCAATTATTATCTGATTGTCATTTACTTTATCATTATTTATTAGGTCCCCAACATAGGCGTCTATAATATATTTAAGATGCTCTCTGCCTAAAGTGAACCAAGATTCAACTCCACTGGGTAGTCGTCTAGACATCATAGTGTGAGTTGATATCCATGAGAAAAGTTAGGGTGCACAGTGCACCCCCGCACACATCATGCACACCAATCTGGGATTGGAGTATATTGAAGTATGTGATTGGCCATCCGTGCTACATGACATGATATGAGTAGAAGGTGCATCAAAGCTTTTTTTGTTTCCATTTAGTCACATAATTAGAATCCAAGTTGATCATGGCTATAAGATTCATTTCCGTTGCACCAGTGGGTGCTTAGTTAGCCAGTCTGTCATTGTATTGTAACCCATTATTTCTGCTCATACCAGAGAAAGGATGTGTGCTACATGGGATATTTTTATCGCCCCTACAGCTTATAGGCCTGGTTTTAATGCAAAGGGAAATTAACTAAGGAAAATGGAGCTTCCATTTTGTTTGAGATTGAGTGATTTGATTTATAAGTGAGTTCAGGATAGAGGCATCAGCACTAATTTGTTTTATTTACTCCACAGGAATAGGCAAGCATAGCCGAGGACAAGCTTCGCTTCCAACAGCAGTTAGAAGTTTTCTCAATGAAAATGGGTAACCCATCCCTCTTTCTCACCCCAAAGTGAATATGTTGTCGATAACTAGTTGAAATTAATGAGTTTGCACACAAATACTAACCGATTGGTTTACCTTATATGGTAGTTATCGTTTTGAGGAGCCCAGGCAAGGAGTGATCTCAGTTCAGCTTAAAATCCGTCACAAGTGAATGGTCAACAAAATAACTTTTACAGGTACAAATTATTACCTTAAATCACAAATTGTTCTGTGCGTCGATTATTTTTGATCAGGTGATTTATTCTTATTATCATTTTATTTTTCAGTAATATTCGTGTATAACTTTTAGATGGAGTTATTAATGGCAGGGCGCTGCATCTAAGTCGACTATAAGAACATTAAAGTTGCTAAGCTTAATAGGAAATATTAAATAGGCTCACTTCACTTCCACAGCTAGTATTTGAAGAATTTGGTATCCGGCGAACTGAAGTTGAGGATGAGATGAAGTTTGTGTTATTTGAGATCATGGATAGGACTTGTTAAATTTGTTGGAATATTTATACAAATGTACAAGATTCAACATTGTACAGATTAAATCAACAATTAGATCGCCTGTACAAATTCTTGACCCACAAGTAAAGTTTAATTTAATCTCACTTTGTTGATCTGTTTCATTGCAAAGTAAATTAGTAATTTTAGTTTTTTTTTAATGTTATAGGTGTAATATAAATGGAATACATACGATGAATCGAAGTCCTTGTTCTAGGCATACAATTTGATTCGGATCTGACCTCATTAGGTATGGTCCGATCCGATCCAATATCAAAATTTGAAGGTGAGGTTTAGTCCGAACCACCTATTTTATGATATAGATTTGGATCAGAACTTTAGAATTTACTAGGTGGATCCAGTCGAAATTGATCCGGTATTAATTTTTTAAAAAAATTAAGAGAAAAAAGTATTAAATAAAATATATAACCCAATTCACAAATTAAGTGCCTTTTGATCAGTTGAGAGATCGGTCATGTTAATTTGGAGGACCTTTAATTCTCCATGTGAGTTGGTTACTTGCATCAGCCAATATGCTTTTTGATCTTGATTTCTGATCCATCTGATTTGGAGGAGACCTTATGCCTCCATGGAGATCATAATCAATGCAGTAACTATTTTTAGACATTCTCGTAGGTTTTAATGCAATTATGTTTATAATTAGGATAGTGCAATTTACCTCAATTTTGTTTTTAAAATGAATAATAGTCGACATCCGACCCTTTTATCCAAATTGATGTGTGGAATATTGAATTTAAATATTTTAACTTGACTGTATGTATTTCTTAAAACATCCAATGGTCTACACATCAAGTTGAATGTACACCTTAAATAAAAAGGTTGGATGTCTACCGTTATCCTTTAAAAATATGAAACATGATTGTAGTCAGTAAAGCAGTACGTGATAAAATACCGTCTATAAGTAGTAAACAACCATCATCCAGTAAAGTGGTCGTCTACTTGTATCGCTCGTCGTCATTAGTTTGGTGAAAGTAACTATCGAAATTGGAATTTTTATTGATGAAAAAAAAATGGTATTATCAATTAAGGGAGTGTTTGTTTGTTTTTATTTTTTTTCCAGTTCTGAAGTTTGAAACAGTGTCAAAAAAACGTATGAAATTCAATAAGTTGGAAATTCTAACTTAAATCTAAAGTCAGAAAATCCAAATTAATTTTAACTCATTTTTTCCAAAAATACCCTTAAATCGATCTTCAACATATTACCAAATCATTTAACAAAACAGACATTTATAAGAGGTGAAAATGCTAAGAAATGTCATCTTTTTTTTTATGCGTTGCATTGATATCACTGCTTTAATAAGTTAAGTTTAAAAGACATCTATTATGATGAACTATCCAAATTGCTCTTAAATAATCAATTTTTAATTGTGTATATATTTCCATCTCCACACTTTTATCACTGAAAGCAATAACTCATCTCTCTCTCCAAAATTTGTCTGGAAATCGATATACAACTTGTCTCAAAGTCGACGTGTTTCACCTTAATAGGATAATAAATATTTCTGATCTTCGTTCTATTCATCATGCATTTGAATGTTCTCATTCCTTATAATTTGTTGTTAGAGTCTTTATATGAACATGAAGTTGATATTGTGAAGTTAGAACATTTGATTTGTGAATCTCCGAGCCTTTTTAAGCCATATCTGAGCCTTTTTAAAGGCTGTCCGAGACGTTTTGTATTGAGTGTTTTTGAAATTGCTCCGAGCTTTTTTGGAAACACTCCGAGATTTTTTGTAATGGCTCCGAACTTTTGAATAAAGGCTCCAAGATTTTTAATAAAAGATCCGAGCTTTTAAATAAACGCTCCGAGCCTTTTCCATAGATAGGTTTTTTAATGAATTTTTGTGCCTGACTTTTTCAATTTCCTAGTCTTTTACATAAGTTTTCGAGACTTCTAAAATAGTTTCCGAGCTTTTTTGTGAAGGTTTCGAGGCTTTTGGTGAAGTGTCCGAGCCTTTTGATGAAATATCCGAAAAATTTAAAACCGTCACCGAGCCGTTTTATGGAGCGTCCGAGACTTTTGAAAGAGTCTTCGAGCATTTTTAATTTAAATTATATTTTTTTAATAATGGTTTGTGATGATGATTTTGATAAGAAAATGAATCGGATGATAATAGTAATATCTTACAACAGTCGATGAGAGCAACTACCAGACGGAAGTAATAGGTATTTCGGTTCCGATAACCAAGGAATGTATGTGTCAAAGAGTATAACTTACGAAGAATTGGTCATGCAAACCGTTGTGAAGTATGATGTGAACAAATACAATGTTGATCTACAGTCTATATTAATTGTTCCTGGCATTACATGTCGTACATTTATAAGAAACGATGGTGATGTTCAGTTTATGCTGGGGAAAGATAGAGTGATCCCTCAATAATGTGTTAGCTAATTGAGAGGACAACAAGAGATGTGATAGGTAATGATATTCCTCATAGTGAAAATACCCAACAATTTCGATCTTTTAACGGAAGCAACCAAGTGTTCACAAAAAGGAGTGGGACCGAAGGTTGGGAAAACATGTGTGGTGTCCCATCGGTAGTAGTCGATCATACTGATGTAGTTGGACCTCAATTTGACGATGTGTTTGGTTGTCAAATTGAGATGAATGATAGGCAGTACAACAAGCAATACAATGAGATCTATAATGTCATGAATAATGAGCAGAACACTGAACCGAATCTTGAGCCGATTCATGAGGCAAATATTGATCTGGTATATCATGTAGAGAACACTGAGGAATAGGAAGAGCCTGTCCAAATCGAAAAAAGTGGAAGACATGTACACAGAGTTAGTTGCAGTGCACTAGATATGCCTGAGACTTCTGAGGTCCGGCCTAATGTAACTTCATATGATTCTGATAATGCCACAACGTGGGTTATTCATGGAGCATATTCATACTCGTTTGGTATGGGTGGAAGCAGGAACTTGGTAGAAGAAGAACCTACAAGCATGATTTATAAAGGTCAATTTTTTCAAACTAAAAAAGATTTGAAGAGATTAGTTGGTCATTTTACAATACGGTAGAACTTCGAGTGGAAGGTGAAAATGTCTAATAAGATAACGTTACATCTGATTTGTTTGATGGACAACTATACGTAGAAATTAAGAGTGGTGTGGAAAGATGAAGGGACGTACTTCAAAGTAAGAAGTTTTATGAACGAACACACTTGTCTGCTATAGGAGATTCACCGTTGCCACCGATAAGCTAGTGCAATCATAATTGGAGATGTCATCGTACCTAAACTTCAACAATAAGATGGTCGTCTCATGCGTCCCAAGAGGGCCTGAAATCAAGTCTAAATTGTTAGTACTAAAACATTCATAAGTTTGAATTTATAAGTAATGCAAAACAGTAATTGTGACGTACCTCTCGATCACTTCCTACGCCCTCACGGGAATCCACTCTAGATGTAGCTTCGGGTATCGTAAATCGAATCCGTCTATACCTCCTTCCCCGAGCCTTCGACTCTGAACCCTTGTGTCACTGGGCCTCCAACCCCCACCATTCGGGTCAGAACCTTCCGTCTCACTGCTGCCGCCAGTGGTAGGCTGATCAGGAACCAATTCCAGAATGTGCAGTCTATCCTGCTATATATACAGACTACCTCTCTCGTCTATGCCCGTGAAGTACCGTTCTGCGCTCTCAGCTGCTGTGGGCACCAGTTCTATCCTCATAAGCATCTGAAACCGTAGTTAGACCATTGTAATTGTATACATAGTAACAACTATAAACATTAACAAATAAGATACTTACCCTCGCTGTGAAAATCTTGGTCAGCTTCCCCCCTCTCGGTTTTTTGTTCAACTCCCATTTCAAAATATGGGGAGACAGATCGGTAGCCCTTCGGGTTCCAAAATGGATGAGGGAATGACCTCGAAAACAAATATCAGCATAAAAGATATGTACGATAAGAATCCAAAATATTTATTACACGATAAATAATGTAAATGTTGTAATTCAAAATTCTTATGAACAAGGCGTGAGATAAAACGTAAATGTTGTAGGTTTTCACCGTGTGTACTTCAGCGCCTTTTGTTTGTTGGTGTCTCTCGAACTGCTCACATCGCCCATCAAACACAAGCCTGAATCCATAAATGGACTGTCTGTACATGTGGGCACCCCACGGGAACGAATCGAAAGCATTGAGGTCCTCAACCAGCCGAAACTACCATACTGAAATCTTCTCTCTCTCATCCAACCCGATCAGTATCTAGTTCAGCATATAGAGGAGGCAGTGTTTCACAGTATCGTACGACTACTCAAAAATATCGAGGCGTAGAACAACTCTCTGTTGTTCGATGTAGACCTCATATATACTAGGAAAGCACCATTAGTGTATGTCATTCTCCATGCTAGCATACATTGTTGTGTCTGGTATGGCTCTGAACTGCAATCCGGTGATCAAGCAAAATTCTACCTTTTAGAACCTCACCGAATGAAGCCCTAACATGAAGCGTATCTCATCTGTCGGGTCATCATGATACAGCTTCCACATAAGTAGTCGATGAATAATGTCCCCCAAAAACTTCATTTGACGATGCATTGTCATGAAATGCCCGAAACACGACTCCATAAATCGACGCCGGTCTTCAACAACAAAATTATCACAGACCCGTTCAGTGTGTCGTCTATATGTCCAAGGGTGTCAAAATGGTCGTGGCGAGTAAGTTTTCCATCATACCATTCTCTCTTTGGAGTTTTTAGGAAATCCTTCAAGTTCCTCGTTGCATTTTCATAGAAACAATACATAAGTATACTGAAAAAGGCTCGGAAAGTAAATACAAAGCCTTGGGTATTGCAAGAAAAAGACTCGGACACTATTTTATAAAGCACGAACCGTTGAAAAAAGTCTCAGAGACAGTTTTAAAAAGCTCGGAGCTATTAAAAAAATAAGCTTGGAACTTTTTAAAAATAAAAGCTCGCAGCTTTACAAAAAAATCTCGGAGATTTAAAAAAAATCTCAGAACCTTTCACAAAAATGCTCGGACACTACAAAGTTTAATCAACCTAATTTTCCAAAAGAAAATGCTCTGACGTGTTTCAAAAAGTCTCGGATTTAGTTCACAAAAGCTCAGAAAGTTTCAATAAGTCTTGGACATTCAAAGTTAAATAAATCTAATTTTCCTAAACAAAAAGCTCGGACATGTATCAAAAAGCTCAGATTAGCTTCAAAAAAGCTCGAAAATGTTCCAAAAAGTCTTGGAAACCTAGAAATTCATCTCTGTCATAAAAAAAATCAACCTCATTTCAACCCTAACCTAACCTAACCTATAACCATTCTCAGATCCACAAATGAACCATAATCTACAATTTCAATTAACACATAACTGATTTAACATGCACATCAACTTATCAACAATAAAAATGATAATAAAACCTAACACAACTTACCTCTATCGATTGCAAATTTTCTAGTGAAGTGTCGAAATTTCACTGCTGTCCAACTTCTAGGTACTTCGCCGTCAATTTACTTTACGGAGATTTCTTTCTCTCTCTACTTTTTCTCCCTCACTTTGAAAACGACATAAACTCACTATTTTGGGGTATTTCAGTCTACTCACCTTAATTGGTGCATTTTAAACATGAATTATTAATATGGTGATATTTGCACAACAACCACCCCCAAATAGTGCTATTTATTTTTCGAACCCTTTTTGAGAGCTCAAAATCAAAGTATACATTGTTGTGAGATGTGAATCATCAACAATCTTTGATATCGAAACATAATCTACATTTCGAATTAGAAAATGATTGGATGATTTATATACCTATTTGAGGTCCCCATTTCCTAACTTTTATGCTTGTTTTTTTTAACGTGTTTTTCTATATAATGTGTTTTGTGAGCCCTGTGTAGGTATATGTTCCATTCAAATGGTGTTGATCTTAATTGAAGAGATTTGGAGACTAAAAGGGCTAAAATCGTAAAGGTTTGTGTTGAATGTTGAAATTACGGAGGTAATATCTCCTTCCTCAGATTGAACCACGTTAAGATCCATAAATATTCAGAAATCCCTGGATGTCTGGTTTCTAGAACATTTTACGGAATGCGATTTCGAGTTTTCTAAAGGAAGTTATGCCTATTTGAATAACTGGTGCGCGATGCTAAAAATTTCATACCAGTATTCATAGCGACCAACCCTACTTGCCTTGTAACTCGCCTTGAAGTCTGGAAAGGATAAAACTGTCCTTTCATGCCCAAATTTATGCCTAAAACCTTCCCACACTATAAATACACCTTCTTCTCTGAAACCACACAACACCCCCATCATTAAAAGACTACTTTCACCACATTTTATCTTCTACACACAACAAAAGATAGAGAAGCTTCCAAAGGCTTCATGGAGGTTTTCCTCTATGGATGCCTCACCACCATCATTTCTTCACATCCTCTGCCATATCTTAGAGTATATTGCAAGGAGAAAGGATAAGTCTTGGACCAATTTCAGGCATGCAAAACATGGAGCTCTTGGAGGAGGCCATCTTCAAGGGTTTTCTCTTATTTACTCTTCTCTTTGTATATCTTGTTTTCTTTGATGTGTAATCCCCCACTTGGGAATATTTTTAAACTTATGTTTGTGCTCATTTATGCATATGTTTGTTCTTAGATTCAAATTGGGTTTTGATATATTCTTGTTGTTATTGATTAATCTCTTATCTTGATATGCATGTGTGTGGAGATTGGAAATTGATACGTGTTCATAGATGGGATTAGGAGTAGATTAACTTAATATAGGAGTAGTTACAATCAAATATCACATTTGTGTGTGTATGTTGATGGATGGTCGAAATGACTTGCTTGGATTGGTTTGAGTGTATGTGAGTTAGGATTGTACTTCTACGGATGGCCTTTCGGGTATCATCTTGACTACTTAGCTTTAAAGAATAGATGAAAATTATGTGCATGGACTTTGCTAGATTAGATTTTGGCTCTATGTCTTTGGCTTTAAGACACCATTGCTCTTTCCACAGCCTTTGGGGAGTGATGATTGGATTTCAGTATTCCTTAATCAACAAATGATTCGTAATAATAGATGATTTGCTTTCGAAATCCCTTGATCGAGAGAACGAGCCCCTAACTTGATTTGAATGTGCTTAATGCCTAGCAATCAACTAGATGTGCACTTATGTTTGGTGAACTCAATTACCTTGTGTAACCATTATCCTACATCTCTCCAAGCCACCCTTTTATTTCCCTTTAAACATCATTCTCATCCCTCTATATTCTTTTGTTTTTATTTGCATTCTTTTTACTTACATTTCCTTCTCACACACTCGCACTATGCATACGCCTCACACACACCATTCTCACCACTTCCACATTCTTATTTACATGCTTTCAATAAACACTAAAGCTAGAGACGGTTGACGAATGACATATCTCTACGGAACGATATACCCTTGCTTGTTGTTACACTAGTTTCTTGACTCGTGCACTAGGAAGGTAGAAATATAAAATATAAATCTTTTGACAAACGCACAACGAAGGCGAAAACAAATAGAGTTCAAGTCAAATTAAGTCAAACCCATTGAGAAAGATGAAAAGAAAAAAAAAAGAAAACTCTAAAATAAGCATAAAATAACCAAACACAATTGTCAGTTCCTCTGCTCTTTCTTGGAAAATTGGACTCCACAACGACGCCTAGAAGATTCACTTTGTGATCCACTAACTCCTCTTTGATAGCTGGAGTCGGCCTCCTCTTTGAATCGGAGGAGGTCCTATGTTGAATCTGGAGATGAAAGGTAAGTTCGTCTCCAGTTTTTTTTTAACTAAAAAAAATTAATTAATTTTTATTATACGTAGACTCTTTGCTCCATATATTGTATTTTAATATTATTTTTTAATAATAATTTTATTAACTTTATTTAAATACAAATATGTCAAATTAATCTTTCAAAGATATATATATGTATCAAATAAAGGGTACAATTGTCTTTTTATTATTTTTCAGATATAAATATCCAGAGCTCAAAAATAAAAAATAAACATATTTTCAAAATTCAAATTTCAGACACTTTTCAAACTTTAGTAAAGTTTAGATTTGTTTCAATTTCGGACGAAAAAACAAACACTACCTTAGTCTCTAATTATAGGTGAAAGATCAATTTTTAAAACTTATACAATTTTTTAGGACCCATGATCTCTTACTTTTTAAAAATATATCAAATTGTTCCTTTTGACGGTCAAACATAATAGAAAATATATATTGACTATTTTGCCCTTTGTATTTAATTATTGAATGAGAATGACACTTTTCCCCTCAAACTTTTTATAATTTGACAATTTTACCCATTTGGATTGTCCAATAAAAAATCACTTGCGCTATAAAAACCTATTTTCTTAAAAAAAATAACTTAAAAGATTAAATAATAATAGGAAATTAATTAAAAATAATAATAACAATAAAATATTACAATTTTCTCTTCAAAATTACAATTTTTTTAGTAAAAAAATCTATAAATATATAGAAACTCTTAAAATAACATAAAAATATTTAGAGTTTTTTTAGCAAAACTGTCCTATTTCAGGGACTGAATTACAAATCTACCTCCAAATAAATTGCAAAACTGCCTTGAAATGACATTTCTACCTCTTTCAATAAATGAAATCAATTTCACTCTATTTACCCTAAATTCCCAATTCCTCTGGCCAACCATCCTGATCAAACTTAAATTTTGTCCACCCATCCCAATCGAATCCATCAACAAATATTATCCATCATTAAAGTATTCATTATTTCAAAGAACATAAATGGAAAAAAAATATCCATAACAAAAAATAATTTCGGACCCATGAGAAAAACCTGATGGTTTTTTTCATGGTTAGAAACCTATGAAAATAACCATCAAGACAGGGTGACTCGACATCAGGTAACCTTGACCTGATGGTTTTTTCATAGAATTCTAACAATGAAAAAATCCATCGGGTCGGGGTGACCCGATGGATTTTCGCATAGGTTTTCTAACCATGAAAAAACCATCGGGTCACCCTATTTCGAGGAAAAAAAGCGTCGAGTAACCTTTTCTTGAAGAAAAAAAGTTCGGGTCAGGGTGACCTGACCTTGACCAAACGTTTTTCTTTTCATAGTTTTTATACCCCATTCGAATTAAAAAAAAAAGTAAGCAAAGATATATGGATACCATTATCAAAACAAGGATTATTAGGAGGTTAGAAAAATGATTTTCCAATGTAATACTTACACTTCAAACAACTTTATATAACATTTCCCAATGTTTTTAAAACCTAAAATTTGAAAATGAAAGATGGTGTAGAGAAAGAAAAATGTTATATGTTGTTTAGTTAATGGTTTGATGAGTTTATTGGTAAATTGTTAGTTGATGGTTGGTAAATGTAATATATAAGGTTAATTTTATGAGTGATGGTATTTTTGTAATTTATTTGGGTTTTAGGGTAGATTTACAATTCATCCCCTGAAATAGAACAGTTTTACTAAAAACTGAAATATTTATTTATTTATTTTTTAAATGGAAATGCATTAAAAAAGAAAATTTCATTTGAAAAACATATTTTTTTTAAAAACAAAAATTGATCTCCATGATGGATGGTTGACATGAAATAATTCTTTTAAAAACTAGCATTTTTTTTAAAATAAATAAATAAACATTTTTATTAAAAAATGTGTCCAACCGTCCTTCGTTGTGATGGACAACCCTCCATCGTTGTGATGACGGTTGAGAGTAAGAGAAATTTAATTTTTAAAGTATTATACTATTATATAAATTCAAGATTTGTAAGGGAATGAGAGGAATTGAACCCGTAATCTAGAGGTGTCCACGGTTCGGTTTCGGTTCCGTAAAATGACCTAACCGTAACCGTAACCGGAGTGGAACGGTTTGGGGCGGTTACGTAACCGGCTTACGGTTCGGTTTCAGTTAGCGAAACCGAACGGTTAGTTCGGTTACGGGCGGTTTCGGTTCCGTACTGTTTTTTTTTCCTTGCAAAAAATTATATATTTTATATACATATTAATGTGATTTTTTTAATGGAACTATACATAAAAAAATTGACAAACTTTAAAGTTTAAAAATTGGCAAAACTTTTTTATTTGTAATCAAATATCATTTACAATGTCTATATTATCAATATTCATATAAATTTTGAAATAAAATTGTTGAATGTAGAGAGAATTGAGAATTTGAGATTGAGAGAGATTGAGAGAAGATGGGAGATTGGGAGTGGTGTGAAGAAGAATGAATTGTGGAGGGTATTCATAGAATTGGAGTGGAGGGGTATTTTGGAAATTAAAAGAAGACCGTTGGAGGAAGTCAGAAGAAGACCGTTCAACGGTCGATTTTTTTTTCATACTCATTGCCACGTGTTAGTAACTGATTGGTTGTTGTATTTTTTTTATTGGACAAATGTCACTTGCACCGTATAAGTGTATACACCCAATGCACGACGGTAACAAAGTGCCACTTGTCACAATGTTATTTGTTAATTTTTTTATGTTTTAAATATATCGAAACCGTCGGTTTAACCCACAGTTTTGAGGAGGTCAAACCGTAACCGAACCGTTGGGAAATCGGTTTCAATCGATTTTGTAACCGACGGTTTCGGTATCGGTTTCGGTTACGGTTTTGAGAGGACGGTTTCGGTTTGGTTTCAAATGGTTTAACCGAACCGTAGACACCTCTACTGTAACCTCATGGTGCAGTGTAAAGGGTTTTATCACCGGACCAACATCATCCGTCGGGCGTAAGAGAAAAAATAAGTTAAAGAAAAAAAAATAATGGGTTGAGATTAGATCTCCACCAGATCCATGGAGATCTCTAATGGAGAAACTCAAGAGCAAACCCAAGAATTTATTTTGAAATCTAATCAGACCCTTCACTTTCGGTGCATGTAAAGGTAACATACAAAACCCATGAATCTAAAATGAAGAAAGTGAATGTAAAGGTAACATACAAAACCCATGAATCTAAAATGAATTCTTCAATGATATGTTGTGATCTACTGCTCTATCTATGATATGGTGATTTGATGTACTGTTTTTGAATTCTATAATTTTGATTTGATTAGACAAATAGAATGAAGAGGACTTGGAGAAGATTGCTACATAGGAAAAAAACATTTTCTTTTGAAATTTTAGGATGTGTTTGGTATGTTTTTTCAAGTAGAACTTCTATAATAGATCTTTTACTATTAAGGTTTTTATTGAGTAGAGTTTTTAATAATAATAATAAAAAAGCTTTTGGTTGTATAATTAAATTATAAAAAATGTGTTGATAATGTATTTTTAAAAATAGCTTTAGGTTGTGTAAATTATAAAAAAAATGTTGACAATGTATTTATAATGAAAAAGTTGTATGTTAGAATATCTAAAATTTATAAAAGGTAACTGAGACACTTCATATGATTTGAAAAAGTTAAAAAAAAAAAAAGCTTTTTGGAAAGCCCAAATATTGTGTTTCTCCTAGTATACATAAAATAGTTTTTATAAAGGGTAATTGAGATAATTCATATACTAAAAAAAACTGTTTTGATTTTTACCAAACAAAAAAAACTTCAAAACGGCTTCTAGTATTAAAAAAGTGCTTTTGGCATTTACAAAAGTCATACCAAACATACATTTAATTAGTCTCTGCTACAAAGAATTTCAACTCTACAAATAAGCTGATGAGAGAGGGTTTGGATTAGAGATGACAATTAAACCTAAACCTAAACCCGTGGGATAAGTCCAAACCCGATCCTCTTGGAAAGGGTTTGGATTGTGATAATAGAACCCTTGGACGAGTTTGGTTTTAAAATTTCAACTCATCACGGGTTCGGGTTCAGGTTTGGGTTTAGGAAAAATAACCCAAACCAGAATCCGTAAACCCATTTGATTTAAATAAAATATAATATATATATTTTTTTTTTAAAAAGGCAAACATCAAAACTACCTAGTTTTGAGCCATTTATTAAACACAAAACTATGTAGTTTTGAGTAAGACCCTAAACTCCTATCTCATTCTATTCATTGTTTCACCAAGCCACCCTCAGACACTACTTTTTCTTCTAGTTGTTGTTTCTTCTTCTTCTTCTTCATGGAAGATCGATCAAAACCTTATTGGATGGAAGTGTCTGGAAGGTGGATCTACAACTGTACCATCAATAGAAGGAGGATCCTTATGGAATGGAAGCTAGATCAAGACCTCCTTCTCTTTGCTCGTCTTCCTTCTCTCTGCAACATCATATATTTCAATCTTCAAAACATACTGAGTTTCACATCATTATCCCACACACAGTTACTATATATACTTGAGTTTCTTCATTTCTTTTTTTGTATCCATTTTGAATGGTTGAGTTTGTTTGTAATGATTTAGTGATTACATATACTAGAGTGTTTGGGTAGTGGTTGAATATCTGAGTATTTGATTTGATTTCTATGGAAATGATTTTTCCATAAACAAATTGAGGTAGTAATTTTTCCTTTTTTTTGTAGAATAATCAATTGATTCATTTTGTCTGTTTCTTTGTGAATTTGATGTGGTTGTAACCCGTGAACCCATGAGGAACTCGTAAACTATCAGCAGTTCACGGGTTCGTGGACGGGTTTGGATGTTGTTAAAATCTATAGGTGAAACACGAACCCGAACCCGCTATATTTCATGGGTTCATGGGCGGGTTTGAATGTTATTTTCTTTTGCGGGTTCGAGTTTGATTTTTCCTAAACCCATCTGAACTCAACCTATTGCCATTCCTAGTTTAGACCCACTGTTCCCTATTCGCTACAAACGGGGGAGGATCGAGACCTCCCTCGTTGAGAACGGGGGAGAATCGACCTCTCCAGCTGCGTCTCCTCCTTTCGTAGTGGGGGAGGTAGAGATCCACCGACCTTCATTCCACCAATTTTTTTACTTGTTTTTTTTAATATCTCTTAATCATCCCACCAATTCGTCTATCGTTCCATCGCAACGATAGACAATTAGAGATATTTTTAATATATATACATTTTTTTCTAAATTTTTTAAAATTTTAAAATTTTCTTTTTTTTTATTTACTTTTTCTATTTACAATTTTATATTAATTTTACTTTGTGAAAAGTAAATTTTTTTTACTTTTATTTTTACTTTATTAACACATGGCACATTTTATATTTAAAGACAAAAATACCTCTAGAACTGTTAAGTTGGACTAACGGTTAAGTAGCAGAATGACCAAATTGATACCTTCCTGAAAAGCAAGGGACCATGGGTCCCAACTCCCAATACAAGCAAACACCTTTAAAAAAAAAGGATAATTTCCTGGTGACCATCAATTTTGGTCACTACTATCAAAATGACCTTTAGATGAGGAATTGATTTCCAAGTGACTGTTTTTTACGAATACTGTTTTTTACGAACACTGTTACACTAATGACCATTCCATATATTTCCATCAAGTGAGTGATATTTTGGTAAATAAAGGGATGTTATTACTTTATTTTAGATATTTTTTTGGAATCAATTTTTTCTTATGTTTTTTGAAACAAATAATTATATATATATAAATGTTCAAGTAAGCGTACACTGATATAACTTCATCAGTGCGTCGAATGTGAACCATTAAACTTACATACTTGTCAAAGCTTCTCTATAATCAGTGGTCCACATACAACACACTGTTGTAAGTTATATCAATACGCACTGAGGAGAAAAATAATATATATATATATATATATATATATGTATATATTATTGTTTTTTTTAGAAGATTAAGGCTACAAAATCTTAAAAATTCTAAAAAATCCTTAAATCTTAAAAATTATAATATATATATATATATATATACGTGTGTGTGTGTGTGTGTGTTTGAGATATGTTATACGTATATACACACTAAATATAATTATTTGTTTTAAAAAACAAAAGAAAAGATTGATTTCCAAAAAAAACATCTGAAATAAATTAATGTCATCATCTATTTACTAAAATACCACTTATTGGTAGGGATGACAAAATTACCCGCATGGACGGGCACCCGCGGGGACTCGCACTTTTGGGGTGGGGACGGATTTCAATTTAGTGGAGATGAGGCGGGGATGGAGATAGATAGTCTAACCCGCAATGGGTATGGGGCGGCGATGGGTTTTATACTCCTCACCCGGCCCCACCTCGCTTAAAATAATATTTAGTTGAACTACGTAGTTTCAAAAAAAATAAATATATCTAAAAAAGAAAAAAATATATAAATACATTAACTCAACTTTACATCTATTTGTCGTTATTTAACATAAAGTGACAATACAAAATACAATTAAAAAAACCCTAGCCTCTAACTGCAACTCTAAGTCTTTATTCTACAAACAACTCAAAGTTCACCATTCAAGCTTCAACCTCAAATACAATAAGTTTTTTATCTTATGATTAGTTTCATATTTTTCTACTACAACTGAGTATTCAACATGTTTTGAAGAATCAGATTTTAATGTGGTAAAATAAATCATGCATATTAAATCAAATCAAGTTATCGATATTCAAATAAGATTGAACACAATTTTTTTTGTTGGTTCGGAATGTTGCAGAAACCATGTGAGTGGGTGTCAACATCTTAAGGAGATGTCAGATGAGGTTGATATTACGAAGAGAGAACAAGAGAAATAGATGCAACTATTAGATGATAACGTTACGATTTTTGAATATTTTGACTTCATACTTTATGTTTATATTTGAGAATGATAGAATTTACTTGTAAGAATTATGTTTACGAGATATTTTTTAAATAGTTTCATCGAATTATTTACTACTTTATATATTTTATCATATTCAATGGTTATATATTTATAATTTTAATAAATAAAAAAAATTATAAATTGGATAAATTGGATAAATGGATAGGGATGAGGAAAACACTCCCCGTTGTAACCTGTCCCTTCCTAACCCGTTCCATAAAAATTATAAATTGGATAAATGGATAGGGATGAGGAAAACACTCCCCGTTGTAACCTGTCCCTCCCTAACCCGTTCCATCTAAGGTGGGGGTTTATAAGGAGATTGGTTTTCAAAAAATAAATAGGGTTGAATTAGATGTAAGGAAAGCCACCCTACCCCAAACCTGTCCCATTATCATCCCTAATTATCGGATATAAATGAATGGAATTGAATAAAATATTGATCTCCATCTTTTGAATCCCCTGTCTACTACTCGCGCTTGCCCCCAGTTGCTATGCTCTGACAAGGTAAAAAGTTTTTGATACAATGACATAAGTTGATGACGATCGGATAATTATTTCAAAAATTAATCTTTCCAAAATTTTGGGAATAAACCGATGATAAAAAAATAAGAAAAAATGCATAAAAGACAGTAGAGCTGACACATGAGTCAACAAGATTTGTATGCTTGTCAGGTTTGTATTGGGTTTCCCTCAACAACCCTACATATGTCCAGAATAAATAAATAATTGATTATTGAATTGCAAAATGTTAACGTGGCCATATTTGGAAACGGGTCCCACTCCGCCAGTCCCACTTCGGCGTTTGTATTATTTTAGGGGCACTGACAAGGACAAATACATAGAAACTCACAATTTATCATTTAAAAATTTCCTATAATTTGGACTCATTTTAGACTTTTTAGTACAAAATTTTCCTTTTTGCCCGACATCCCGACCTTATCTCTCAAATATACACAAAACCCTTTAATCTCTATGTAAAGTATATTTTAAAAAAGGATAATGGTGACATTCAATCATTTTATCTCATTTTTATTTTTAATTTAATGTGTAGATCATTAAATATTTTGATAAGTGTATGATATCAAATTAATATATTAAAATTTTTTAACCCATATATCAAATTGGATATAAATATTAAATTATCGATTAATAAAACTTTTTATATAATTATAAAACTCGTTAGTTATCCTAGTGTAATACTTAATAAATAAATAAATAAATAAAAATAAAACTTGTTAGTTAAGCAATCAAGTACCATGTTAAAATTATTCTTAATTAATTATGTTATGAATCATATCTGTGCCAAAAAATTTAACCAAATTTATGGAGATTTAGATCCCTCCTAGCCTTAAATGTCAACACCTTCATAATTTATTGTCACATATAAAAATATAAAAACCAATAGTCTGAATTATTCTATGTTTTGATAAATTAAAAATATAAAAATTAATGAAATCAATCTAGAATATAGATATACAATATTAAACACGTGATAATAGATTATAAAAATAAAAAAAGTGAAGATAACGTAAGGACGTTTAAGGTGATGAGACAATCCATATACATTTCTGGTTATTCCTTAAATGTTCATTAATGCTACAATTTCAAGAAAAAAAAATCTTAAATTCTTTTCTCAAATATTATGATATAAATAAATTATCTCCTAATTCTAAAATTTTAATAATAGAAAAAGGTTTGTAAACTATTAATTAAACAAAAACTGATATAACATTACAAAAGATTAAGAATTTTACATTTAGAAACAATTCATCCTATACTATGGTAGCCGAAAAATGGTTTATAGGCCCACCATACAAAGCCTCCATTAAAGTTAGGTTGTCCAGACCCACAATTTTAATCCAACCCATTGCACAGACCAAGAGGTTAAGTTTGAATGTCAAGATTAGATATCGGTTACGATTAGATATCGGTTACAAACAAGAGTAACCGTTGATTCAATTAGGATTCAAAGGAGAGGGAATCTCTCCTTGAATCACGCCGACCTTGTGTAACTGACATATGAACCTTGAAAAGGTTAACTTATAAATAACAGAGTTCTAAGACAAGAAGGCTCTAGAAAAATCTGGAGAGAAAAACAAGCTCATCTAGCGTACCAAAACTCTGTTCATCTAATTTTTAGCCATCAGAAATGAATCTGATCCTGATTCAAGAATCCTAACAAAAACTGCTCAACCTAAACATTCCTAAGGCTAAGAAACTAATCCCATCATCTACATATATATTGTTTTGTTCCTGTTTCTTTTTGCAGGTTTGACGAAAAAATTCAAGGATTAAACGACCGACCATCTACATTGGGTGATTCGCGAAGGAGACGACATCATAATTCCTGTTGGTTCGACTAAAGTTGCCTTTGGCTTGACACAACCTGACCCGATCCACAATTAACCGTAGTTCTACCAACATGTCGAAGAGCAGTGTCGATTTACCAATATTTCGGGGGATGGAAACACGCTAACTGTCGAAGAGCAGATCGCCGCGTTGACTACCCAAATGACAACAAATGCAGAGAAATTACAAGCGTTTGAAGCAGAAAATGTTGCAATCCGAGCAACCAATATCGAGCTAAGAACGCTAATCGGCGGTGCAATACCAAATAGCGCAACCCAAGCACCAAAACCTGAACGAGTGGTTGATCAGACGGCACCGATAACACCGGGAGGAGTTGTAGAGACGAATGCAAGACAAGATGACCAACAGAACCACCAGCCGCCCCAGACGACTCGCGTAGAAATTGATTTCAACAACCTGCCAGTCCGGAATGAAATGCCGCAGAACCCGACCGTGAATATATAGCCAGATAACAAACTACAGACACCGATAACAATTTAATCGATATCAGGCTTGGTAAAACCCGGCCCTTCCCTACCTTTATCTATTGACATGGAACTGTCCCGTAGATTTGCAGAAATGGAGGCCCTCATTCAAATGATTCCAGGAGTCCAATCCGCAATAAAGAAAAGCAAAGTGAACAACTTTGTAGACTCGCCCTTTTTCGATGCGATCGCGCTAGTCAAAATGCCCAGGAAATTTAGCTTCCCGAATATGAAGCAGTATGAAGGAACGATGGATCCGGATGGCCACATCGCTCATTATAAGCAAAGGATGTTCACCGTGACAATCCCACTTTGGGTCCAGCCTTAACGGCTCAGCTTTGCAATGGTATACAAATATGTCTGACAATTCGATTACCTCATTTGCACAGCTAACAGACACATTCGTGGAGCAATTTACGAGCAGCTGTAAATTGGAAAATCAGTCGGACGACTTATACACAACAAGGCAAAGACACAGTGAAAACTTAAGGACATACGTCGGTCGCTTCAATAGAGAGAAAATACAGATCCCGTATTGTAACGAAGCGACCGCCAAAAGGCCTCAGGTTTGATTTATATAAGGAACTTACTAAATATCCATACAGGACAATGGAAGACGTATTGGTAAAAGCATGAGCTCAAATCAAATGGGAGGAAGATGAGGCCAACTTCATAGGAAAGATCAACAACCATCCCAATAGAAGAACGATATGGAAGATAGAAAGTTGAACGACATAAGGATAGAACCATATCCAACCAATAGTAGGTGAAATTCACATCGGCAAGAGAGTTCGAACGACAGGCAGCCTTATGGTCGGAAACAAACAAGGTCTAGTCGACCGTAAGTTCGCGTCCTAGAATATAACCTCAGTATCGAGCCAATCGACCTCGTAGTGATGATACGAGAGATGGGTAGGATGGTAAAATGGCCACGGAAAATGAGTGCCCCTCCGGAACACAAAGATGCAAGATTACGATGTGAATTCCACGGGGATCATGGCTATCGAATGGAGGATTGTGTCACCCTCAAACTTGAAGTCACAGAGCTCCTCAAGCAAGGACTTCTGTAAGAATTCCTGACAGACAAGGGGAATCAAACATTCGCCCTACACGACGACAAACGGCAAAGCAAAGCGAATAGAACCCCCGAGGTCGCCTCAGCAAGATAGGATAATCAATTACATCGCGGGAGGATCGAAAGTTAGCGGAGTGAGTTGGGGCCCAGTTTGGCATTGCTTTCCCAGCTGCTTTTGAGGCCAAAAGTGATTCTGGACCAAAGACAGGGCGTTTGGTAAAATCGCGGGGAAGTGCTTTTGGTCACTTTTAGTTTTTCCCAACTGAGCTTTTGGATTTTAGCTTTTGGTTTTAGAAAATGCGCTACAGTGATATTAAATAAAATTTTACCAACTTTCCAACTTTGTCCTTGCCTTTAACGAAATTTATCAAAAAAAATTGGGCTTACATTACTGTACAAAAAAAATTGTTGTCATAGCTGTACAAAAAAAAGGGACTAATTAATTCAATAAAGTAGAATAAAAAATGGAGCTAATTAATTCAATAAAGTACCATAATTATATAACATTTAACACTAAACACAAATAAACAAGAAAAATGTAAAGTATAGCACATTAGCACCATAGCACCATTTATATGTCTATGTCCATTTAGTAAATTTACACACTCACAATATTTTTTTACTTTAGTTTACCAAACACATTGAAATTGCTTTTAGTTTTCACAGCACTTTTGAAAATCAGTTTACCAAACACTCAACTGATTCTTCCCATAGCAATTTAAAAAGAAATTTCAAAAGCAATTCCCCCACAATAATTCTCAAAGCACTTCTCCCTACAACACAATAATACCAAACCGGACCTTATTCTGCAGTAAAAAGGCACACACGACATGTGTAGAATATGGAAGTACGACCCAATCGAGAGCACCACAATATTTTTTTACTTTAGTTTACCAAACACATTGAAATTGCTTTTAGTTTTCACAGCACTTTTGAAAATCAGTTTACCAAACACTCAACTGATTCTTCCCATAGCAATTTAAAAAGAAATTTCAAAAGCAATTCCCCCACAATAATTCTCAAAGCACTTCTCCCCACAACACAATAATACCAAACCGGACCTTATTCTGCAGTAAAAAGGCACACACGACATGTGTAGAATATGGAAGTACGACCCAATCGAGAGCACCCCTCTAGTGTCGACGAGACAGTCACTTTCAAATCTACGGATAAAACATATTTGTTCTTTCTTTGCATATCGCAAATTGTCTAATAAAACGCCTTTTGGTTGATAATGGTAGTTCATGTAACATTTGGTTTCATAATGCTTTTAGAGAAATGCAGGTCGACGAGTCTAAACTCAGCCGACGAACAACAGTATTGACAGGGTTCAACGGGGAACAGAAAAGCACCTTAGGAGAAGTCGTACTACCAGTGTATGCTGAAGGGGTAAATCTCTACATTAATTTCTTGATGCTCGATTGCCAATCACCGTACAACGCCATCATGGGAAGACCGTGGATACACGAGATGAAAGAAATACCATCGACCTACCATCAGATGATAAATTCCCAACCAAAAGGGGAGTGCGAGAAATTAAAAGGGAGCAAATGGCGACAAGAGAATGCTACTAGAACGCCATGAAGAAAAAGAAAGAGGAGTTATAGCAATTACAGGAATCGAAGGTCGAGTTAACAACCAACTAGCTGAAGATGGAGGAACTTGACGGGGTGTCGATCAACCCCGAGCATCTAGAGCAAAAAGTATTTATTGGATCTAGATTGCCAACCGAAGTTCGTGAATGCTTGATTGAATTCTTGAGGGGACGACGTAGTAGCTTCGCCTGGGAGCATTCAGATATGGTCGGCATCGACCCTAAGATAATAGTTTGTCAGTTACAAGTAGACTCAGACCACCGGCCCGTGAAACAAAAGCGAAGGAAATTCATCCCAGAAAGGAACAAGGTAATCAATGAAGAGATCCAAAAGCTACTCGATATCGAGTCAGTCAAAGAAGTAAAATATCCCGACTGGTAGGCGAACGTCATGGTCTTAAGGAAGAAAAGCATAAAATGGAGAGTTTGCATTGACTTCACGGATTTTAACAAGGCCTGTCCTAAAGATTCGTTTCTGTTTTCTCATATTGATATGTTGGTTGACGCGACAGCAGGGCATGAATTGCTCAACTTCATGGACGCATATTCAGGTTACAACCAGATCCTAATACATCCCGATGACTAGGAAAAAACAGCCTTTGTCACAGAACGAGGTACCTTTTGCTATAAAGTAATGTCGTTTGGCTTGAAAAATGCAAGGGCGACCTACCAAAGGCTCGTAAATAAAATGTTTGCTAAAATGCTTGGCACGACAATGGAGGTTTACATTGTCGACATGCTGGTTAAATTCTTAGTCGCGGAGTAACACATCGAGCACTTGAGACAATCATTCGACGTTCTCAACAAGTATGGTATGAAGTTGAATCCCTCTAAATGTTCTTTTCTTCAGGGAAGTTTTTAGGTTACTTGGTCACTCAGAGAGAGGTTGAGGCCAATCCGGATTAGATCCGATCGATCCAAAGGATCGAGTCACCCAGATGCATCAAAGGCGTGTAAAAGCTCACAGGTCGGATATCATCCCTATATCGGTTCATCTTAAAGTCGTCTGAACGCTGTCACCACTTCTTCAACACTCTAAGAAAGAACAAGGCCTTTGAATGGGATAATGATTGTGAGAAAGCATTCCAAGACTTGAATGCATACTTGATGGCACCCCTATTTTTGTCGAAACCAAAGGACGACTAAGTATTGTTGCTATATCTGGCAGTATCCGACAAAGCCGTAAGTGTTGTGCTAATCAGAGAAGAAGGTGGTGAGGAGCATCCCGTGCTATGTAAGTAAATCACTACTCTACACAGAAACTAGGTACAATCGACTGGAAAAGATTACGCTAGCCCTTGTTGTTGCATCACGTAAACTGAGGCCTTACTTCTAATGCCATTCCATTAAGGTAATAACTATTTTTCCACTTAAAAATATTTTGCATAAAGCCGAACTTTCAGGTCGGCTGACAAAGTGGGCGGTGGAGCTAAGAGAATTCGACATCAGCTTCCATCCTTAAACGACCAAGAAATCACAGGTATTGGCTAACTTTATCTCAGATTTTACCTTTTGCGAGAGTGTGCAGGCTGAACAAGAACTAATAGCTCTAGCGGAGGGTCTTATGACCGACCAATGGATCTTGTCGATCGAAGGCTATAGCAACATTAGAGGTTGCAGACTTGGATTGGTACTCATATCCCCACAAGGTGATACACTAGAACAGTTGATACATTGCGAATTTCGAGCGATGAATAATGAAGCCAATACGAAGCACTGATTATTGTACTCGACCTCACGAACAACCTGGGAGTCAAGAGCATTCTAGTGCATAGCGACTCGTAACTGGTCGTTTAACAGATGAATGGGTTGTACGAGACAAGAAACCAAAGAATGACGGTGTACCTGGAAAAGGCTAAACAACTACGATCAACCTTCGACAAATTTATGATTCAGTAAGTACCAAGATCGAAAAATTCACGGGTGGACGTATTGGCTAACCTCGGATCAACATCGACCAGTGATCTAAGGTTGATCCCCATCATACATCTCATGTCATTGACAATTCAAGGAGATAAAAAAGTAACACCTGTTGACCGAACAACCACTCTGATGAATCCCCTGCTTAACTACCTACAGGCCGACATTTTGCCCGAAGACAAATCAGAAGCAAGAAAGGTTAAGGCAAATGCTACGAAATTTTTCATCCTATATGGAAAGCTATATAAGAAATATTTCATAGGTCCTTACTTGAGGTGTGTCACCCCACAAGAAGCATACGACGTTCTCAGGAGCCTACACAACGAAGAATGCATAAACCACTCGGGTGCTCGAAGCTTGTCCAACCGAGCTATCACAGCCGGGTATTACTGGCTGACAATGATGAATGACTCTGAAAAACACGGGAAGACTTGCGACAAATGCCAAAGGTTCACACCAGTATCGTACCTCCCTCCGGGTACATTAAAGCCAATTCCGACCCCTTGACTTTTTATGAAATGGGGAATGAACATTGTAAACAAATTACCAGCGACACCTAGAGGAATCGTCTACATGCTTGTATTTACGGATTAATTTTCCAAATGGGTCAAAATTGGTACGTTCCAACAAGTACGTGATACCGATGTACGTAGCTTCATTTGGAAAAACATATTTTGCAGGTTCGGAGTACCTCAAGAGATCGTAACGGATAATGGATCCCAGTTTGTCTCATTCGAATTCCAAAATTTATGCAACAAGTATGAGATCAAATTGAGTTTCTCAACACCCCGTTACCCTCAAGCCAATGGACAGGCGTAGTCAACGAACAAAAATATCATCAACACATTGAAAAAACGCTTGGAAGTAGAAAAAGAGGAATGGGCTGAAAAACTTCTGGAAGTACTCTGGGCATACAGGACGACTCCACTTCGATCGACAGACGAAACCCCTTTTTCACTTATCTATGGCTCTGATGCCGCGATTCCAATCGAGATGTGACTTGCAACAGTTTGAAGCGGGAACCCGAACGAGGAATGAAACAATTTGGAACTCGCCATTGAATTGGATCCTCTCGATGAACGTCGAAATCGAGCCGCCATTCGAACTCAAGCGTACAAGCAACAAGTCGCACGACATTACAACAAAAAGTGAAGACCCAAATGTTTAAGATTAACGATTGGGTACTTAGATGAGTCTTCCAAAACACCATGGAAGAAGGAGCAGGAAAATTAGGCCCTACATGGGATGATCCTTATCAGATAACTGACGTCAAGGGTCGATGGGCGTATAAGCTTTGAGCAATCGACGTTCGGGAAATACATAACAACTGGAATGCTCTACATCTAAAACAGTACCATTTCTAATCTAAACTTTATCTATCCTGAAGGTTAATTTTTTTCCTTTCGTCAAAAAATTGGGACTAACAAGTTAACCCTAAGGAGCAATGACGAAAAATTAGTGCAACTAAGTGCAAGACTGAGCTCAACAACAAACGATTAATCTCCACTACTTGTTAAGTTGTCGACCTCGACAAGCAATCTTTTGATTTTACAGGAATAAAATGACCTCACCATATCAACGGAATGCGAGACCAAGATTAACTTCCAATATCCTCACTCAACATCATACATATGAAGTGGGGGAATAACATTAGGGACAATGATGTCGGCGAGCAACAACACTGATTCAAATCGCATAAATATGAATCCTACGTATCCACGGTCATGTCGACCTAAATTGGAAAAACGCATGTATGCAAATTCCAAATCCAATACGCATGTAAGCGAGAATAATTATGGTCATGTTGACCCATAATAGAAATGGTTGTACGCAAGTTGTTTTGAAAGAATTGTATAAACGCAAATTCCATGTAATTTCAATACTCGCATGAACGAATTCCATTTAATTATGGTCATGTCGACCCATACACAAATTCCATGTAATTTCAATACTTGCATGAGCGAATTCCTTTTAATTATGGTCATGTCAACCCATAATAAAAAATGCTTGTACGTAAGATGTTTTGAAATAAAGAATCATATCGACCAAAAACATGCAACTCATCTACGAATGTCTCGCCAACCTATGAGAATATGTATCTAGACAATATTGTCGACCGAACAAATCTCTGCACACAAGTTTACAAGCTTGTTCAAATATAGTAAACATGCGAGCAAGAATATTTCAAACAATAGCCACTTATCAAAGACAAAAGGTCGTCCGACCAAATCATCCAAAATATCGAATATTATGTAAAGCAAAAGGTCATCCAACCAAATCGTTCCATTGAATAAATAAATATTTACATCGTGAATTGACAAAAAAAAAAGAGGGGATTCAGCTAAATAGTCCCATGGTCATCATCAAATGGGTCTTTGTCAGCCGAGTCTTCGATAATAGTCTATTTCGCAAGAGACCCTTCATTCTTCATACGTTCTATTTCTTCGTAGCTGTCGACTTCCGATTGCATTTCACTAAGGTCCCATCGGGCATGCTCATCAGATAAATATTGTTTAAAAAGTTCAGCCCTGGCTTTACATATAGCTTCAATATCAATCGACAGAACCTGCTCCTTCAAATCAGCAATATCCCGTTCCTGGTTTGTGATAACCCACGTAGATTTCATCGACTCGTCACGATGGCAACCGACCTCCTCCTTTAGACTTTTCACTTCATCTTCCAAAACCAAGTTTTTCTCAGTCAAATCCTTCATCGACTTCTTAAGATTATCTTTTTTTGCTTTATTGTTATCGTTAAACTTACGGGCTTTGAGCATCTGTCGTTCACGACCTCATATCGGTCTCGTAGATGAAGCTGGGCTTGTAGCGTCTGCAAGATAAATGCAACTCGATAAGTATTTATGCAAGTCACAAGAAGGAAAGATTAAACTCACCCGGAATGTCGACAGATTCCCTGCTTCAAACACCTCCCTTGTCTTCTTGTCTTTCAAGAACTCCTCATCGATAGAGGATAGAAGGTCATTCGACTTTTAGAGGAAATTTTTCGGGTCCTCAAAAGATGACTGAAAAGTCCTCATTTGTTGATTGACTTATTTTGTGAACAACCACATTGTTGGGGTTCATGTAAGGGTAGCTTAGGCTCTCAAGACCTCAAGAGAAAAAACACTAAAGGTAAAATTCTTGTGCTTACTTACTTTGAAAAGATTGTTGCACACACTCACATATTCATGCATAACTCTTGATCATATATGTTGAGTGTTTTCATGTGTGTATTTTAGTTTAAATGACTCTTGTTGACCTATTTGCATCTTGCTATAAAAGTTATATGTCATGCTAGACATTAAAATAGGATGCAATTTCATCACTCTTGAACTTATTGTTTTTGTGCATTTGAGTGTTGAAAAAATAGGCATTGCGCTGGTGGTGCACTACTAAACCAGCACACCCCACCAGCGCAACATTCACAGTGGACTGTCGCTAGTCATGCACCACTGAAGTGCGCTGCTGCAACCGCGTATAGTTGGAAAAATGTGCATGCGCTGGTGGTGCGTCACTCGTCTAGCGCAGCCTCACCAACGTAAACATTCCAGTGATTTTACACTTGCGTTGCGCCAATGTGCAGCGCCTGTCGACCGGCGCCTATTAAATTTTTTGGCAGTGCACTACTCGACCAACGCACCTCACCAACGCACAATGAAGAAGCTGGAACATTATTTCCAAAACAACATCACTTTGTTTGGATCTCATATATATATATATATCTCATTGTCTTAAGGTCGTGTAAGAGTTCAAAATATCATATATTTTCCTTAGAACACATTTCAAAGGAAAAACACTTCCAAGAACTCATTTTTAATCACTCAAAGCATTCCCTTGTGCATCAAAACTTCATCTTGCCTCATCTAAGTTCATCTAGAGTGCATCTATGGATAGGGTTGCTTCATCACATCTTGTTTGGTAAGCTCTTCACTATCTTCTTACAAGTTAAGTGTTTTTGCTTGCTAAACCATCTCTTTAATTAATTGTATTCTCTTAGAATATTTCTAGAAACAAATTAGAGATTGTTGTGATGACATAATTGAGTGTTGTATTGTGATAGCTTCATAGGATTGATTGATCTATTTTTAGCTAAGCTATTTGAACATGTCATTTAGCACTTGATATCTAGGATTGCATTAATTGTCATCTCATTATCCTAGATAAGCATATAGTGTTTCCTAGCCTTGTTTGTTCATTGAATATCATCTTATATTCACTTATGCCACTTTATCTCTTCATTGAGAAGTAAGTCTTGTGTTGCTTCCGGGAGTAGGTAGCTTATAGCACAAGCAAGATTAGCTAGGTTCACTTATACCGGGATTAGGTAGTGGTGGAAGATTAAACCGGGATTATGTTGTAATTCCTTTATCATTAGTGGATTCGAGGTTCTAGTGTGGCACACTCATCAGCCCGTGGTTTTTCCCATTTGGAGGGTTTCCACGTATATCTCAAGTGTTTTTACTATTTTCGCATTTATTACACTTGTGGTATCTTTGTAAATAGATAGAGATATTTTCATCAACTTGACTCTTGACAAAAATTGGGTAAAAGTTAATTAAAATCTATTCACCCCCCATCTAGATTAATATTTCACACCATAATATTTGTTTCAATTGGTATCAGAGGAGGTTCCTAGACATACATAGGTGATCTTTGCTCATTTTGGTGTGTGTTGCATTTTGTGTGTTTGTGTTGACCATTCATACACTTGCATTCATATCATTCATTCATAAACACAATGAGTGGAAACGGTGGCAATGAGGGAGCTTCCATTACTAGACCTCCACTCTTCACCGGGTTGAATTATGCTTCTTTGAAAGGCAAGATGGCGTCGTACATATGCCAAATTCATGACAGGGCATGGATGGCAGTTGAAGATGGCTACACTCCACCCATGATGATTCTTGCAGATGGAGGAGATGATGTACTCAAACCAATGGCTCAGTGGAATGCACAAGAGTTTGAGGCTTCAAAGTGGAATAGGAAGGCAATGCATGCCATCATATGTGTAATGGATGAGAACCAGTACAAGTTGGTTCAAAATACTAGGATAGCTAAGGAGGCATGGGTCATCCTAGAAGTTGCACATGAGGGAACCGAGGTGGTTAAGGAATCGAAGCTTCAAGTTCTCCAAACGTAATTTGAATTGCTCAAGATGGATGAGAACGAGTGGTTCAACGACTTTGAAGTGAGGTTGACGGACATTGTGAACCAAAGTCATCAACTTGGTGATCCTTATTCGGATAGGAAGATCAAGCAGAAGATTATGAGATCTCTACCTAATAGATTTGAGTCTAAGGTGACAGTTTTGGAAGAGAATAATGGGTATAAGGACATGAAGCCTAGTGAAGTGATTGGAAGGCTTCTAGCTTATGAATCTAGGAAATGTCCTAACCCTACACCATCAAAGAAGCAAAAAGATATTGCTTTGAAAGCCTCCAAAGTTGAGAAGGAGGAAAGTGATGACTCGGATGAAGAGATGGCCTTGCTAATGAGGAAGTTCAAGAAATTTTACATGTCCGAGAGGAGAGGTGTTGGATCCAAGTGTCAAGACTTTTAGAAAAAGGCTCATATCAAGAAGTTTGAGCCTAGGCAAGAAAAGACCGAGAAGAAAGGAGTCCAATGTTATGAATGAGGCAGAATAGGACACTTTGCCCCGAAATGTGCAAATCACAATAACAAGAAGAAGGGAAAAGTGATGGCTGCCACATGGAGTGAAAGTGATAACTCTAATGAAGGAGATGAGTCTTCGGATGATGAAGAACTCATGGCTAACTTCATAGCATTTACATCCTCTCTTAGGAGTAAAGATGCTAGTGAAGAAAAGAATGATAGTCAAAAGGAAGACTACTCAAGTGATGATGGATCTTCATCACATTCCACAAATGGAAGTGTGGATAGGATGGATCTCAAGAACTATATGGCTAAGTTTGAGAGCTCAAGGTTAAAGAACAAGAATGAGATCAAGAGATTAAAAGAAGAAAACCTAGACCTCTCAACTCAAGTTGATCAACTAAATGAAGAGTTGGAAAGATCTAAGAGGAGTGAAGAAGGGCTGAAGAAAGAGCTTGAAGATGCTAGAGAGTTGTTGGCCAAGATGAACTCTAGCACCAAGAAACTTGACCACATGCTAGATGTTGGAAAGTGGCCAAGTGACAAGAAGGGGTTTGGGTTTGAAGATGACAAGATGTCCTCCACTCTAAGCAAGACCATTTTTGTAAGAAGCATGAACTTCAATGGGTCCTCTCCTCATCAAACTCCTAGGAAAAAGCTTGATCTATTAGAGTGTTCAAATAGTGCTAAAGTGAAAGTGGCACCAAGAAGCCCACCTCAAGCTCATCCTACAAGGGCTCCTCAAGTTAACTTCCCTCAACCAAAAGCTCACAAAGGGAAGACACCTATCATGCAAGCTCAACCAAGGAAGCAATCAAGTCTTGCTCAACAACAAAGAAGGAAAGCTCCTCAACAACAAGCAAGACAACCACAAAGACATGGGAAGGCTCCAATGCATCCTCAAGGATATGGTATAATTCCTAACTTTTTACCTACATGTCATTTTTGTAGTATTGATGGTCACATTAGACCAAATTGCTTTAGGTATATCAAATTGTGTAGGACTGAAAGCATGATAGAAAAGAAAAAGGCTAGAGCCATGATGCATGATCCTAGGACATCTAGAGCCATGATGCATGTCACTAGGAAAAGTGGAACACCTTTGCATGATCCTAGGACATTTAGAGCCCATGTACCATTGACCACTAGGAATGAAAATACTGTATCTACGTGGATTAGAAAGGATGAACACCTTTGCCATGTTGTGCAAATTGCTTTGAAAGCTCATTCTTGCAATTTTTGGTATTTGGATAGTCTGTGCTCTAGGCACATGACTGGAAATAAGAGTTTCTTTGAGACTCTTGTGATGGAAGAGGGAGGAAATGTCACCTTTGGTGATGGATCCATAAAGAAGGTCAAAGAAAATGGAACCATTTCCATTCCCAGATTACCCTACTTGTCCAATGCTTTGTATGTTGATGGTCTAAAAGCCAATTTGATAAGCATTTCACATCTTAGTGATGATGGTCTCTGTTTAGGAAAAATGATTGTTTTATCTTATTGCCTAATGGACAAACCTTGTTAAAAGGTATGAGGTCTAGTGACAATTGCTATTGTCTTGAGGCTGGAAGTGTGTCTTGTAATGTGTCCAAGGATGAACAAATAGAGTTGTGGCATGAAAGACTTGGTCACATAAACTTTAAGGATTTAAGAATCTTAGATAAGTTAAATGTTGTGCGAGGCCTTTCCAAGCTTGGGAAAAAGGTTAATGGTGTTTGTGGACCTTGTCAACAAGGGAAGCAAACCAAGAGTATGCACAAAAAGGGCAAACATGTTACCACCAAGGAACCTCTAGAGCTTTTCCACATGGATCTTATGGGTCCTATGCAAACCGAGAGTTTAGGTGGAAAGAGATACATTTTTGTGTGTGTAGATGACTTCTCTAGGTACACATGGACTTATTTTCTTAGAGAAAAATCTAAAACTTTTGATAAGTTTAAAATACTTTGTTCCAAAATTCAAAATGAAATGAACTCCAAGATTAAAAGCATAAGAGAATTAGGAGTGACCATGGGAAGGAATTTGAGAATGCCTATTTTGAAACCTTTTGCAATAGTCTAGGCATCTCTCATGAGTTTTCGGCTCCTAGGACACCTCAACAAAATGAAGTTGTTGAGAGGAAAAATAGGGTTCTTCAAGAAATGGCCGTGTGATATTGCTTAGCAACAATGTCCCTAGAAACCTTTGGGCCGAAGCCGTAAATACATCATGCTACATAGTAAATAGAGTCTTTCTTAGGCCCCACACTAGGCAAACCTCCTATGAGTTATGGAAAGGTAGGAAGCCAAATGTTAGCTACTTCCACACCTTTGGAAGCAAATGCTACATTTTGAATGACCGTGATCAACTTGGCAAATTTGATGCTAAGAGTGATGAGGGTATCTTCATTGGTTATGCCTTGAATAGTATAGCCTATAGAGTTTTCAATCTAAGGACTAGGACCATAATGGAATCATCTAATGTTGTCATTGATGATACTAGGCTCAAATCTAATGACCATGAGGAGGAGGTAGATCTAGTTGATGACTCCCCTTTGGAGAAAGTAGTTGATATCTCTAATGTTGTTGATATCTCTAATGTTGAAAAGGCTAATCTTGATAATGATATAGTATAACTCAGTGATAGGATTCCTTACTTGGACTCAAAAGAACCTGCTCCATGGGTTAGAAAACTTCATGACAAAGATGACATTATTGGTGAGGTTAGTGAAGGTGTTAGGACTAGGTGTCAAATGACTAATCTAATTAGCTACACTTGTTACACCTCTCAAATAGAACCTAAGAAAATTGATGAAGCTTTAAAAGATGAATTTTGGGTTCTTGCCATGCAAGAAGAGCTTAACCAATTTGAAAGAAATGAGGTTTGGACTTTAGTTCCTAGGCCTAAGAACACCAATGTGATAGGCACCAAGTGGGTATATAGGAACAAATCCGATGGGGATGACAACATTGTGCGAAACAAGGCTAGGCTTGTAGCACAAGGATATTCTCAAATTGAGGGTATTGACTTTGAGGAGACATTTACTCCCGTTGCTAGGATTGAGTTCATTAGGATTCTTTTATCCATTTCTTGTTTGCACAAGTTCAAATTATATCAAATGGATGTTAAGAGTGCCTTCCTTTATGGTTTTTTGCAAGAGGAAGTATTTATTGAGCAACCCAAAGGATTTGTAGATCTTTACCACCCTAATCATATCTATCATCTCAAGAAAGCTTTATATGGGTTGAAACAAGCACCAAGGGCCTGGTATGAGCGTCTCACCCAATATCTCTTAGACAATGGTTACACTAGGGGTAGTGTTGACAAGACTCTATTCATCAAGAAAAACAAAGATGAGCTCTTTATAACTTAAATCTATGTTGATGATATAGTTTTTGGCTCCACCAATGACATCAAAGTCCAACAATTTGTTGATGTCATGTCTCAAGAATTTGAGATGAGTCTTGTTGGTGAGCTAAGTTACTTTCTAGGTTTACAAATTAAGCAAATGGATGATGGGATTTTCATATCTCAAGCTAAGTATGTCAAAAACCTAGTGAAGAAATTTGGCCCTGAAGGTACCAAACATTGTGATACACCCATGAGTACCACTTTGAAGCTAAGCAAGGATGTTAGTGGTAAAAGTGTGGACCAAACTTTGTATCGTGGCATGATTGGAAGCTTGCTCTATTTGACCGTAAGTAGGCCTGATATCTCTTTTAGTGTGGGTGGGTGGGTATGTGTGCTAGGTACCAAGCGGATCCTAAGGATTCCCATCTCTCTTCTGTTAAGAGAATCATTCGATATGTGAACGGGACATCCAACTATGTGATTTGGTACTCTTTTGACACTAATGCTAGTCTTGTAGGCTTTAGTGATGTAGATTGGGCAGGAAATTGTGATGATAGGAAAAGTACATCGGCCAGTTGCTTTTTCCTTGGGGACAACCTTGTCTCTTGGTTTTGCAAGAAGCAAAATTCGATATCCTTGTCCACAGCTGAGGCCAAATACATTGCTGTTGGGAGTGGATGCATACAACTCCTTTGGATGAAGCAAATGCTAGTCGACTATGGATTCAATCAAGGTACTCTTACTCTCTTTTGTGATAACATGAGTGCAATTAATATTTTAAAGAATCCAGTTCAGCATTCTAGGACTAAGCATATTGACACCCGTCATCATTTCATTAGAGAACTAGTTGAGAGCAAATGCATTGTACTTGAGCATATAGGTACAAATGATCAACTAGAGGATCTATTTACTAAACTCTTAGATGCTACTAGATTCAAGACTCTTAGTAGATATATTGGGATTTGTTTAATGGAGTGATGTGTTGTGGTCTTTGATCCCATAAAGAGAACTCAAGCAAAGAGAGCTTTTGTATACTTGGTGCATCCATTTTTCTTTAAATGTTTATGCCTCTTTATTGATTGCTTGAGTAGCTTGGTTGCACTTATAGTATATTGTATTTTCTTAAATAAGTGTGAACTTTGCTTTGATTACAATCCATGTCATATTTAAATTTGAACATGCATTTTTTGACTAGGAGATATGCATTGGAAGTACATAATTGAATGCCCATAATTATCTCCATGACATGATGATTCTTTAAATGACATGCTAATGAAAAATGATAAACCATGATTTGATGATTGCAATTGTTAAATGCAACACATTGTGTGAAAAATGCTAGTGAGACTTAAATGTTGTATCAATGTCTCTATTTCTTTATTAGTTGAACATAGCTATTATCATACGGGTATCCTCCCGGAAAAATCAAATGGGGTGCAAAGTTGCTCATGCCATGTTTAGCTTTTAAAGTTGTATAGAGTGCCTTTAAAACTTAATATCTATAAGAACTCTATATCCTTGCTTCTCTCATGAGAAATGGTGAAATTGGTTTGAATTATATTGGAAACCTTTGTCATTTGCTTTGCCAAATACCATTGTTTTTGGACTTAAATGCAACATGTCTTGTATGCAAATCATTTTTGATTCACACATTTTCTTTCAAATAAATCTCCTTGTTTCTCTCCTATCAATTGAGATTGCATAAATGTGGCTTATATAATTATGCAACAATCTTGTATGCTATTTTCTTTCTTTGCCTTGAGTGACCCGGTTGGGGACATCTCCTTTGACTATATCATGACAAAAAGAGGGAGTAGTGTTGGCTAAAGGAGAGTAGTATGTGTTGAGTAGCATGTGTTGATTTGAAAAGGGATTTTACATGTAAGGGGAGAGATTACATGTAGGGGGAGTAACCTGTTGAGGGGAAGCATTGCATGGTGTCATATTCATATTCTTAAATGCAAATGCTTTTGTTTTAGATTCTCTTGATCATCTCACATGCACTTGGTTTTGGAAAGCGTATTTGTGCTTGCCTTGTGTGTAAGGTTGATAGTTCTACAAGAGATTGAAGATTTGGAGTTTTTTTTTATGTTTATATCTTTGTAATGTAGAATATCTTCCCGGTGTTTTTCTGTTTTGTTTTGTGAGGATCAATGTGAGTGGTGGTTTTGTCACGAAATAGCCAAAAGGGGAGATTGAAAAGTCCTCATTTGTTGATTGGCTTATTTCTTGAACAATCACATTGTTGGGGTTCATGTAAGGGTAGCTTAGGCTCTCAAGACCTCAGAAGGAGAAGCACCAAAGGTAAAATTCTTGTGCTTACATACTTTGAAGAGATAGTTGCATACACTCACATATTCATGCATAACTCTTGATCATATATGTTGAGTGTTTTCTTGTATGCATTTTAGTTTAAATGACTCTTATTGACCTATTTGCATATTGCTATGAAAGTTTTATGTCATGCTAGGCATTAAAATAGGATGCAATTTCATCACTCTTGAACTTATTGTTTTTATGCATTTGAGTGTTGAAAAAATAGGCATTGCGCTGGTGGTACGCTACTCGACCAACGCACCCCACCAGCGCAACATTCACAGTGGATTGTCTCTAGTCATGCGCCACTGAGGTGTGCTGCTGCAACCGCACATAGTTGGAAAAATGTGCATGCACTGGTGGTGCGCCACTCGTCTAGCGCAGCCTCACCAGCGCAAACATTCCAGTGATTTTACGCTTGTGTTGCGCCAATGTACAACGCCTATTGAAATTTTTAGGCAGTGTGCTGGTGGTACGCTACTCGACCAGTGCACAATGAAGAAGCTGGAACGTTTTTTCCAAAACGACATCACTTTGTTTGGATCTCATATATATATATATATATATCTCATTGTCTTAAGGTCGTGTAAGAGTTCAAAATATCATATATTTTCCTTAGAACACATTTCAAAGAAAAACACTTCCAAGAACTCATTTTTAATCACTCATTTTTAATCACTCAAAGCATTCCCATGTGCATCAAAACTTCATCTTGCATCATCTAAGTTCATCTAGAGTGCATCTATAGATAGGGTTGCTTCATCACATCTTGTTTGGTAAACTCTTCACTATCTTCTTACAAGTTAAGTGTTTTTGCTTGCTAAACCATCTCTTTAATTAATTGTATTATCTTAGAATATTTTTAGAAACAAATTAGAGATTGTTGTGATGACATGATTGAGTGTTGTATTGTGATAGCTTCATAGGATTGATTGATTTATGTTTAGCTAAGCTATTTGAACATGTCATTTAGCACTTGATATCTAGGATTGCATTAATTGTCATCTCATTATCCTAGATAAGTATATAGGGTTTCCTAGCCTTGTTTGTTCATTGAATATCATCTTATATTCACTTAGGACACTTTATCTCTTCATTGAGAAGTAAGTCTTGTGTTGCTTTCGGGAGTAGGTAGCTTAAAGCACAAGCAAGATGAGCTAGGTTCACTTATACCGGGATTAGTTAGTGGTGGAGGATTAAACCGGGATTAGGTTGTAATTCCTTTATCATTAGTGGATTCGAGGTTCTAGTGTGGCACACTCATCAGCCTGTGGTTTTTCCCATTTGGAGGGTTTCCACGTATATCTCAAGTGTTTTTACTATTTCCGTATTTATTACACTTGTGGTATCTTTGTAACTAGATAGGGATATTTTCATCAACTTGACTCTTAACGAAAATTGGGTAAAAGTTAATTAAAATCTATTCACCCCCCTCTAGATTAATATTTCACACCTTAATATTTGTTTCAATGACAATTTGTTTAGGATGTGAACGATCGACTGGTTAGCCATCAATGTAGCAACTGTCGACTTCTCCTTGGGGCTCAACTCGACACCATCTCCACCACCAGTAGAATCCATCTTCCTCTTCTTTAACGGACTCGCCTATAGAGAAGAGAGGTAGATATGTTCTTCAACCTCAGGCAAAACCTCCCTTGACTTCCTATTGGCTCCCCATCGCTTCTTTTGCCCTTTTCTTGCTAATACGTTCCCTATACTGCCTCAATACATCGGCTGCATAAAGGATGTTAATTTTCGCACTCGCCATCATCAACACTGCAAAACGACATTCAACGTCAGTAAATGGCGGTAAAAATCTCACATCATATTCAAGAATCTCAAGGCTTCTTCTAGCCTAACGTATGAAACGAAATCTTTCATATGGGGATATGACTCCCGTGATCTATTATGCATTGACCATCTCCACACACTACTAGGCCTAAGTTTACCTTCCGTAAGGAGCACTCGCCAACTTCTATCTTCTACAGGGATATCTAAGACATTCCTCGTTCTTTCAGGAGCATAAAGGCATGGAAATTTATTCTCTTTGCTCGTGATTTCTACATGAACAAGTAGACTCGTTATATATATATATATATATATAATAAATTTTCAAATCAACATATTCAGTCGACACTAACCATATCGGTTCCCAATATGATGATATGTATAATGCAAACCTCCACAGGGACCATCAATTGGAGGACCTCGCGCAAAAAAAAAGGTGTCTTTTCAATGACGGTCGTTTGTTGTGGTATCTAGTATAAGTTGGTGGTCTTTCGACCTTGGAACCAACATATAACGACCTTTGTCGGAAATATGTTCCTTCAAGTAATAGTTATGCAGGAGACACCCTAGTCCAAACTTTATCCCATATCTCTCCAACTGTTTGGCATCAATTCGCCAAGAGTAATGTCGTAGTAAACTAGCATGCGTCTACCCAAGGACGGGACTGGAAATCTAAAACCTAAATGGAGGACATATTCAGAAAAACACATCCACCCGGGTACATCCCAGTCTGCCCGCTCATTCGTGTTGGGGACGCGAAGTTCGACCGAGTCTGGTATCCCATAAATCGCCCGAATGCTGGTTAGATGGATATCCGTGACTACGTTTGCTGGACTATCGGTTTAGATTCCCAACGGTCGACCCGACATAGACGGTTCACCAATTGAAATTCTCGAAAATTCTACAGACAGGACAATAACGCGAGTTACGCCCTGCTCCAACATACCAACCCTATTGACATTAATATTGGAAGAATCAACTACATTAATATGTCGCTCGACATTTACAACATCAGAATTGATATCCTTATCGTCACTCGAGGTCCAAACAAAATGAGGCTCTGAAATCATACAGTCGTTAGGCATAATACCTCAAAAGAAAGCTGATATGCAAAAAATGCAGGAGTCGGATAAATTGAAATGCTACAATCACAACCTAAGGAATTTTAGACTCGAACCTAGGGTTCTCTAAAACAGAATTGACCAATTCTCTAGGACCTAAATCGAACGACTACTAAACCAAGTTATTCATGGCCTAAACAAAACAAAGCTTACAAATAAACTACAAAGGAAGATCCAACATGACAAGAATTTCATATCACCAAGCCAAAAACCAAAAGCATTGAAGAACACGAATATTCTCAGGAAAAAATAATTTGCATACAGTCAATTCTCAAAAGACAAGTCTTAAAGGGGAAAGAAGTTAGAAAAAGTTCTTACTAACCTTAAACCATTAAGGCAAATTGATTGAAAAGTGGAACGGCCCGGTAAAAATCCCGAGAAAATCCTGAGAAAGAATCGCCTGGTGAAAGTGCCCTTTAAAAACTTGAAAATAAAAGAAAAAGAAAACCTTTGCGATTGGTTTATAAAGCCAGAAAAAGGCACTCAACCTTAGTCGCCACGTGTCGGTGCCCCTTCAGTTACATGTCCCTTCAGTTGCTAACCCACTAAGGCAACTGTGAGGTTTTGAAATTTAAACACTTCGAGAAACGCGCCCTAAAAGTACCATGGCATCAACGTTGAAAAACCAAAGTATAACGATCCCATCGATTTAACTTCCAATATACACTATTATCCGTCGATCGATAAGGTACTCCAATGTACACTATTATCCATCGAACGACAAGATATTCCTATAAGTGAACCAAAAATCACAACATTATCGTCGTTTCGCTTGACAAAAATAAACCTTTTGAAAGATTTACTCCAACAGGGTCGACTCAACAATTAACGACACGAATAGATTTGATTGAAATCACTTTTCAAATCTAGTGATCCTATCTTTAAAGAGTGGGGGACAAACTGTGGTAGCCGAAAAATGGCTTATAGGCCAACCATATAAGGCCTCCATGAAAGTTAGGTTGTCTTGGCCCACAATATTAATCCAACCCATCGAACAAACCAAAAGGTTAATTTTGAATGCCAAGATTAGATATCGGTTACAAACAAGAGTAACCGTTGATTCAATTAGGATTCAAAGGAGAGGGAACCTCTCATTGAATCACGCCGACCTTGTGTAACTGACATATGAACGTTGGAAAAAGGTTAACTTATAATTAACAAAGTTCTAAGACAAGAAGGCTCTGGAAAAAAACTGGAGAGAAAAACAAGCTCATCTAGTGTACCAAAACTCTGTTCATCTAATTTTTAGCCATCATAACTAAATCTGATCCTGATTCAAGAATCCTAACAAAAACTGCTCAGCCCAAGCATTCCTAAGGCTAAGAAACTAACCCCACCATCTACATATATATTGTTTTGTTCCTGTTTCTTTTTATAGGTTTGATGAGGAAATTCAAGGATTAGACAATAGACCATCTATATTGGCTGATTCGTGAAAGAGACGATATCCTAATTCCTGTTGGTTCGACTAAAGTTGCCTTGGGCCTGACACAACCCGACCCGATCCATAACTAACCGTAGTTCGACCAACTACATATACAAAAGTTATCTATGTAAATATATCATATATACAATCCTTTTTCTTCCTTAATGCGTATTGATATAATTTATATCAGTGTGTTGCTTATGGGCGACTGATTTTGAAGAAGCTTTGTCAAGTGCATACACTTTGAGTCAAAGTATGAAAATCTAATGGTCCACATCTAACACACTGATGAAGTTATATCAGTGTGTACTGATATAATTATATATATATATATATATATATATATATATATATATATATATATATATTCTCTTATAAAGGATCATTTATTTGAATTTCGGTAAAAACCAACATGAACTCATATCGATTTGATAAGTTCATCGAAATCTACCTAAGAATAAAATTTATAATTTTTTCAAGCACTATAACTATATATCATAATTATTTCAAATATGAAGGCATAAAAAAATATGTGAAATATAGAAAAATTCAAGAAAAATAGTTATAGTATTTGAAAAATTCTTAAATTTTATTAATCAGTAAATTTAGGTGAATTTATAATCCACAAAGAGATTCATATCAAAATTCATTCATATCGATGAGATTTCATACCGTCCCTTACCGAAATTAAAATAATGGAACTCCTACGAGAGACTCAATAATACATATATATATTAGGAGTATAAATACCTTATAAAACTTTTTCAAAAAAGAAAAAATACCTTATATAAAACAATAAAAATATTCTTAAATAAAAAACAATAAAAACATAATATTAAAAATTATGTGTTTTTAGAAATTGTTTCTATAAGAATCATTATGACATTATTTTGGAATATATATATATTAGGAGTATAAATACCTTATAAAACTTTTTCAAAAAGAAAAAAAAAACTAATATAAAACAATAAAAATATTCTTAAAAAAACAATAAAACATAATTTTTTTAAGTTAAAAAATTATGTTTTTTTTTTGAAATTTTTCTATAAGAACCATTAAAACATTTATTTCAAATAAATAAATAAATTATAACATTACTTTGAAAAAAGGATCCCCTATCACTTTCTTTATGTTAACTTTAATAAATTAATTGATTTCCTCCTCCTCTAGTTCTCTCGACAACATTCCTTCCTTGTAGCAGAGTTTTACCCTTTACTCTGTTTCTTCTGCATCAACCAACACACTCACTTTTTGTTACGATTCGCTTTTTTGATCACTTGAAATCCACAAGCTACGTACCTTTATTTTTGTTTCGTGAGTTGATTGTCTGATCCACACAAAAGAAACAACACTGATAATATATATTAATCGATGGCAAAGTGTTTCAGCTTCACTGAATCACGCGACTGGTGTTACCGTTTCAGCTTCAAAAACTCAGGTCTCAAATCCTCCACCGTCGATCTTGGCGACGGCACAATCATGCACTGCTGGGTCCCAAAGACTCACAAAACCAACAAACGAACAGTCTGTCTAATTCACGGCATCGGAGCCAACGCAATGTGGCAGTGGGGTGACTTCATCTCTCCATTGATGTCCAAGTTCAACGTCTACGTCCCGGACCTCCTCTTCTTCGGTGAGTCCTACACGACCCGACCCGAGAGATCGGAGGCATTCCAGGCCCGGTGCGTGATGGGTCTGATAGAGGCCAACGGCGTCGAGAGATTGACGGTGGTGGGGATCAGCTACGGTGGGTTTGTAGCGTACAGTATGGCGGCGCAGTTTAGCGAGAAGGTTGAGAGGGTGGTGCTAATATGCGCTGGGGTGAGCATGGAAGAAAAAGACATGGAGCAAGGACTGTTCAAAGTTAATAGTGTGGATGAGGCCTCAGAGATTTTGTTCCCGCAAAGACCGGAAAAAATGAAGCAGCTCTTGACATTGACCTTTTACAAGCCTCCCAAGAATATCCCTTCTTGTTTTATGAATGACTTTATCCATGTAATGTCACTCTTTCTTTCTCTAATTTATTTCTGAAGATTCTCGGGCTACAATATATATGGAGCAATATTATAGTTTGTAGATGTTAGAATAGAATAATGCTATGTTGATGTTTGCTACTTTACTCATTCGCAATCAGATAATATCGTTCTTGTCAATGAATTTGAAGAAAATGCCTTCCACTTTTCATAACAAATCTTCAATAGTCTGGGGTTGGGGTTGTTAAGGGTATATTTTGAGAAAGTGTGCTTTGCCTTCGATATATATGGTGCTATATATATATATTATTGTTTCAATAGTAGTGGTGAATTTGGTGATATGCGCGCAGGTAATGTGTGCAGAGTACCTTCAGGAGAGGAAAGAATTGATTCAGGCATTGCACAAGGGAAAAATTCTATCTGAACTTCCCAAGATAAACCAGGTATATATTACAATTTTGTATGATCATTAACGATTGGAGTTCGTTCGTTCGTTCAAGTTCTTTTTGCTTCTTTATTTTCCTTGCATCTTCAATCCATTGTTGGTTGCAGCCTACTCTTCTCATCTGGGGAGAACATGACCAGGTCTTCCCACTGGAATTGGCTCACAGATTGAAAAGGTTAGTCTAGATGATGTAAAATGCTTATTCAGTTTATTCATCCTCTGCTTTTTTTTTTTTTTTTTTCTTTTTTGGGTTTCCATGAATGAAATGAAAACAAATATTTGGAAGATGTACCATTTAAATCCTCTTGCTTGTATCATTTCATTTTTCTTCATCAACCCAAGTGAGAATATATTTCCAATATGATGCAGGCATTTGGGTGAGAATGCAGATCTAAAAATCATTAAGAATGCAGGGCATGCAGTCAATGTGGAGAAGCCTAAAGAGATGTACAAGTACATGAAAGCTTTCCTCATTGATCAGCTCCCTACCTCTAAAGAAGATAATCACAGCAATGGTCGCAAGGCAGATTAAAAGTTACGGTGAGAAAAATCGACATAGAACTCACAGGTTTCTGTTTTTAGCTGAGCTCACAATTGTGGAATTTGTGTTGTGTAAGCGTCCTGCGTTCGTTGTCGATAACAATGGACAATTTGAGGTTTGTGAGAAGTAGCCATTACCATTAATATATTTATAAGATACAGCATAGTTAAAACTAAGAAAAAATAGGGACACCCCCTTGTGGAAAGCTATCTGTATCGTTCAATTCCAATTATTTATGTAAAAGATGCGTTTGTTTTGAAGCATAAACAAACTCTGCCCTTTGGAATGAAATGAATTATTTTTTAATCTTACTGTCTCATCCACTTTCAATCAGATTTTACAGGTAACATTCAAAGATTCATTTATCTCTTTCAGATGACACTGAAGTTTTGTTTCCACTATAATTACGTTGGAGAACAAATAATATTGTAATAACCTTGGAACAACTCCACCAGACTAGCAAAGAAAGAATTTGTCCTACAAAAATTAATATATATATATTTTTTTTGTTGGATGAGGTAAAGAGATGTTTGCGTTTGCGTTGAAGAGAGTTTCAAAAATTATATAGCAGTAACAATTCATGCACATTACACACTCAATCAATTTCTTATGCTTTTCTCCTTGACCATAAGTGAGTCTCACCATTGGTAAAACAAATCAACTATTCTTCATACCCCGGATTAAGATTAGTGAGATAATCACTATAAAACTATGCTAATTCTCATTTATGCGACTCTAATTTAGTACAATAGATTTTTATATCACATTTATCTCGAAATGTATCAATGCATTAAATCCAGAGTTATCTCATGCTCTAACCACCTAGACAAGTCATTATACCAATTGAAAATTTAATGTGTTATAATCAATTACAATGACATGTCCAATTTCATAGTTGATATCTTATTGTTAACCATTTATTATTTTGCAAGACTTTCTTGATTTTGGTCTGGTTGTACATGAACACGTCACGCACGGAAATCAAGCACAATGCAAACATATGAATTAATACCTCACGATAAATAATAAATAATTTAAGGAATATTTTTAAATTGGTCCCTAAATTTTCAGGAAATATCACCTCTTACTTGAGTTTGGCATATTAATTTCTTTGATACTTAACTTTCAAAAAATGCATCAAAAGGGCCACTATGTTAGTCAAAATTAATAGATCAAGTGTAATTATGTTATTTGATGCAAATTAAGAGGGCGTTTGTTTTTTTGTCTGAATAGTGAACAGTCCTGAATTTTTCTAATGATTGAATAATGACTGAAATCTGAATCTGAATGACATGTTTGTTTGTTTTTTTCTCACATCTGAATGTATTGTCAACACATTTGTTTTTTAAAAGTAAAAATTTCTGAATATAAGTAATTTTACCTTTATACGTATGTTAAACAATTATACATATAATATGGAATAAAAACAATCCAAAAATAATAATTATATATGAACACATGTGATCACGGTCTTCATTTTTTATTACAAACAAACTTCAGTTTTCTAAGAAAAAAAAATGTTTTTTTTTTTCAAAAAATAAAGAGGATATCAGGAAAACTCGTACAAAACACTCTAATATATATATATATATATATATATATATATATACATCACCATAATATCATAATAAAGTATCAATATTAAATACTAATATGAACAGTGATTAGAGTTCTTTTTTATTTTTATTTTTAAAGCTATTTAAAATAAAAAATATATTAAAATAAAGATTCTATACCATATATAATTTTGATGAAATTAGAAATATGTTATATATGGGGGGAAAGTATCGGAAGGAAAGATTTTAGATTGCATTTAATGCAATTCAGTGATTTACAATTAAGTTAAAAGTCAAGATTTTTTACTTTTTATTTTAAATTGTTTTTTAAGATTTTTAAGTTATTTGACCACTTTAAAAAACAAACAAAACAAATTAATAATTATGATTCAGACCCATTAAATTTTAAGTGAAAAAAACAAACGACCTCTAAGTATCAGTGAGATCTCTCCTCCACGAACTAAGAGCTTTCCATTGGCGGTGGAGATCCAAAGTAGGTGGAGTTTCTTCCTTTTTATATAATTTCTAAAAATTTTAATTAAATTGAGTGTTTCCATATTAAATAATTTAAGGATAATGTGGCAGGGTCAATTTTGTCTTCTTACATGTCAAAGCGTTCAATAGTTTAACTAACTGGATTGTCTTAACGACAATGGGTGTTTATTTTACTTTCATGATTTATTTGGAAATGTGCTAAATTCAGTAAACTGATGGTATGTTACTGCAATAAATCTAGAGAAAATCAATCTATCCAAAAATTTGCAATCCATTACAAAAGGCAAAAGAGTTGGTTGGTGGAGGATCGAAGATTGACAGTGTGGGAGGCTATGGGCAGTAGACCATGTTGGGAATTATTTTGAATAGATAATCGCGGAATTGTTATGCATAATGTATGTTCATAACCCATAGCAGTTAATAATGTTTATATCAGAAAAATAGATAAGAGAAAATAAAACAGTCAAAACATAAGATATATATGGAAAACTCTAAACTAGAAAAAAAAAATCACGAGTCGTCAGGACGATAGAGAAAATTCCAATATATGATAAATTATTATAAACATATACTCCAGGATTCTCTCTCACACCTCAACCCCAAACTACTCTCACAACGTTCACAAGATCTTTACCAAGAATCCCTAAATATCCTCTATGTCTTCCCTGAATATCACCAACAGATCTCTTACTTGATCTACTGGTATTCCCTTATATCCGGAGGTCTCTAACCCGGATCTCACTACTCTTTGATGTTACATAGTGTCCTTTTTCTCTATACAAAATAACCTAGATACAAGGTTCTATTTATACTAGTTATAGAGAGTTTAAGATAAAAGGAAATCATACTTCTAAATGTATAAAAATTATTTGTTCCACATAAATACTATTTTTTATTTATGACAAATATTCTTGTTAATGAGAAATCATTTTCCTTTTAAGTACATGACTTTCCTATTCATCATGAAGACAAACTCTTTTTTTTTTTCCGATAAGCACAAGAACTTCCTAGAAGTAAACCTTTCATTTACCTTACAACTTCCAATAGCTGTGCAAAATATGATATCACTGTGGTCTGGGTCACGGTTGGCCACCCGCGGCCTATACCGCAGAATACTTTTGGAAATGACCGCTCAGTAAACCGTGGTCTATGTCTTTTGCTTCCGCCGCGGCCTACACCGTGCTATACTCACTGGAATTGACCGCTCCTTGTGCCGCGGTCCATGCACCTTGTCCGTACCGCAATCCACGCCGCGGTTCCTTTCGGAATCCGTTTCTTCAATTCTTCTTCAGTCTTCAAACTTCCCTCAAACACCATCTTCAATTTTCAGACGTTTCCCACGTCTCCAGGAAGTTCCATATCAGTTGAGTCTCATTTGGTTAACAACGGGTTCACTTGAGAATACGAGTTAAAACCTAATAGACCAGTGGTATGGTGTGATAAAAGGTGGTCAGATTGGTGTTATTTGGGTTATATATAGTACTAGCAATGGACATTTTTCGAGCACCTTCATATATATTCAAATGAGCAGGTTTCTGGAAATGAAAAACGTTCGAGCTTGGAAGCAAATCAAAAAAGTAATTTGACGTACTGTTTGAGTTTGGCTTTGTGAATTCTAGCTAGAAATTGAAAGAGAAACAGGGCTTGGATTACTAAATTGTCACCTTTTAAAACTGGTTCAGATTATGTGAATAAATTAAATAGCTAAATATATGAGGATGATTCATTTTTGTTAAAGTCATTTAACTTGTTACCAGCACCCCGGAGCTCAGCTCAGCACAAGCTCAAAACAAAATTTTTGTATTAATTAATTAATTATCGGCAAGAGATGCTAATGCAGTTAGCCAGTTATGCGTTACAACTTACAAGTGATCACAATCTTTATTTTATAGATTTATATTCCTTGTGCTAATTACTGTTTGACTATGCGCGCATCACCAACTTGACATCCTCTTTCTACTTTTACATACCATGATGTACAGAGAGAAAGAGAGAGAAAGAGAGAAATTAGAGCTCAACTGAAAAACTCTCACCACCTACCTCTGAGTAAGTTGCTACAGTGAATAGTAGATGACCAGCCAAAATTCCCAACGAACTCTTCCCTGCAATGTCAGGGATGCATCGATACTAATTAATAAGGCCCAGTAAATGTCAATAAATTCATATCATGATGCGTTTACTAAAATTATTCATAACGAGGGAAATGTAACTTAGTTATTGATTTGTGATTACATTGTTTATTAAAATCAATTAGGAATAATATTTTGTGGGTGTCACATATAAATCAAGAATTAAGTTTGGGTTGGAAAATGAACTTGATACCCCCTCCCACCAAAAGAATTATCAAGTTCCATTTCCTTATATATTTCCATTCGTTTCCTTCCTGATTATTAAATATACTAGAAGTACATTTGGAATTATATATTTTCTTTTTAAAGAAAACACTTTTTGATAAAAGCTTTTTCTATATTTTTTTTAAGAGTAATGTTACTTTTATCCAAATTTAGTGTCAAAATCTGGTGTCCGAATGATGTGACAACAATTTAGTCCATTTATTTAAATGAGAAAATTCACAAACTTCCAATGAGTTTAATCAATATTGCACTCATATGCAACTTTTACTAAAGTTGCACAAACTTCCCATACTATTCATTGACTAATTGTTTAACTAGGCTTGAAATTTAAAATAACTAAATTACCTATGAATTAATTATTTTATTATAATAATTATTATATTTGATAACTTTATTATAATAAAATTAATTAACTAATATTTTTTTTATTTAAACGGTTAGGGAGTTTATTACAAATAGAACCTAATTAATTCACTAACAATTCTTTATTTAATTTTTTTTTGTTTAAGAAAAATAAAATAAAATCGATAAAAATATTTTTTTAAATAAAAAACAGTTAGTTAATTAGTTATGTTCTATTTGTAATAAAATTTCTTAACTGTTTAAATTTTAAAAAAAATAGTTAATTAATTTTATTATAATAAAATTCTCAATTATAATAATAATTATAATAAAAAAATCAATTCATGGGTAATTTAGTCATTTTAAATTTTAAGGCTAGTTAAACAATTAGTCAATTAATAATAGGAGAAGTTTGTGAAATTTTTTCAAAAGTTGCATATGAGTGCAATATTGATTAAACTCACGAGAAATTTGTGCAATTTGTCATATTTAAATTGGATTAGACTTGAATGAATTAAATGTATGGAATAGATTGTTGTCACATCATTTGGACACTAGATTTGGGCAATGTACCATTACTCTTTTTTAAATTATAAATAAAAACTTAGGACAATTACCAATTAGGTCCTGGACTTTTTTAAAATTTCAAGTTGTTTGACCAAATTGGTCATTACATTTTTTTCAAGTGCCAAATTAATCGCTTTAACTAAGTTCCGTCCGTAAATTTTAACTTCGTAGGGGTAAAATTATATTTTATTCCTAAACAATATAATACTGACACATGCACATTTTTTTTAACACATGTATATTTTTGTTTATTTTATTTTTGTATTTTGTTTTTTTAAATAATTTTGACAACAATGCTTGTATAATATTAACAGAAAAAAAACAATTATATAAAAATGGTAAAAAATAAACTGGAAATGAATGACAACTTTATTTATAAAATAAGTGAATAATTGATATTGTCTTATTAAAATATTTTAGATGTTTTTAGATAATTTTAATTAAAAAAGATAAAAATGGTGTTTCATTAATAATATTTTTGGATTTTGTTGTAATTATAGTGGTGAATTTATGCATAAAAAATAAAATAACTTTGCTATAATATGACAAATAAAGGGTATTTACATAATTTAACTAAAATTGTTAAAATCAGCTGTTATATTTAACTCCGTTAAATCGTTATAGGGATTAATTTGATAACTTCTAAAAAAAAGAGCAATTAATTTAACACTTGGAAAAAATATTAGGATCAGTTTAATCACTTTTATAAAAATCATAAATAACTTGAAATTTTTTAAAAAGTGTCGGACCTAATTGGCAATTCCCTTAAAAACTTATGCTCTCAAAAGATTGAAGTACATGGTTTTCGTAAGAAAATTATTTTAGTTTTGAATCGGATAACACATAATAAACTTAAAAACAAAAAACTTTTTTAACGTTCTAAAATTTAATTTATTCTTGCAAGTTGCAATTAATTTATTCGTCAGATTCACACTAAATAAAGACAAATCACTTTGGCATATGCTCCAAGACAAATCACTTTGGCATATTCCTCTCTAAAAACCAAAATCCATTGTTGTAATGTTGCTCTAAGCATCCGGTGCCTCTCGGCTCCCACTTCCATTTTTTTTTTAAATAAATAAAATATCTTCTTTATAATTTTTCATATTTTACTAACAACTAAAAAGGTAAGAAAACTTACATGTCTTTAACGAAGCGGAGCTCCAAAAGATACTCTCATCCTGATCACTGAAGTTACTGCACTGCGTCGTCGTATTGACACCATTGTTACACACACAAACAAAAGAATCATTATCCACAGTAGAGTATCCACAAACACCACCGCTTTCTTCACAACCATTACATTTATTATCTATGTAATAATGATCAAACGCTCCATGTGTATACGTCAACAACACCCCATATTCCCAACGTGTCGGGTCGGTCGGATAATCCTTAAGCGACGCCACCGATGTGTATCCTCCACATTCCATCGATTTCACGTCCAATTCATCCTCACCGTTCAAGTTGGCCGGAGAGTAGACGCAACACGTGTTAGTTGGAGGAAAGAGTGGAAGACCAAGACCAATGACAGAGGGACACGTGTAGAAGGAGGTACAGAGATGGGAGGAAGAGGGGTCACATACAAGCGAGCCTTTGATGTGGAGTGAAGAAGTGGGTGGTGTGCATGATAAGAGAAGGAAAATTGATGGGCCCAGCTGGAATGGGCTGGCCCAATCTAGGCCCAAACTGGAGGATTGCTGCATGGAGGTACACGTGGACATGTAGGGTGGGGTGATTGTTATGGTGGAGGTGGTGTAGGATATGGAGGTTATTGGATAGGAGCCGGTGTGGGTTGTGAGGTAGAGCTGGTTTGATGGCTCTGCGCTGCATGTTACATAGGGGTCGATCCGGGGCGACCCGCAGCCGTATCCGGAGCCAAAGGGGTACTTGAGCTGTAGCGAGCCACATGAAGTCAGGCAGGAGGGGTGGTCTGTGGCAACCGTGCACGGTGGTGCAAAGAGGGAAATGAGGAAGATGAAAGGTAGGGCGTTTTCCATGAATCGATTTTAGTTTGATGCTTCTCTCTCTCTCTCTCTCGCTATGTTAGTGTGTAGATAGTGAAGTAGAAATTAATGGATGCTTATCCTGAGTGATACTTTACTGATTCCCTTATTTTTTGTTTTTTTTTTTTATTACTATAATAGGAATGCTTGAATATTAAGATATAAAAAATTATAAATGCCATCTGAATATTTGTTCTCGTAAAATTAGATAACTATCCGTTTATCCGACCAACAAAACTCTCAAAACATACACGTTTATAAAATACGTGATGCGGAAGCGAGGGAGGTACTTTTAAGCACACCTATTGATCTGGTTGGCTTGTTTGAAATTGTTTCCAGTAAAGTACTTTAGGTGAAATTAAAGTAATCTACTTTTATAAAAAATAATATTTTGTTGTAAAATAAAAGGAGAACTATATATATAAATTACGAAGGAGAATACAAAGTATGAGAGAATTAAAAACATCGAACAAAGAAATAGAGATTTAGAGGACTAGAGAACAAGGGTTCTAAGAATTTCATTGATTTATCTTTAAAAAATTACGTTATTTATACAGGTTCAGCTATTATAAAGAATCAGTATAGTTGCTGGGTTAATAAAAAATTAAATAAATAGAAAACCAACTCTATATCATATAACTACCGGTTAACAGTACATGTCATGCGCACATTATACGGACATCGAGCAATGCATGATAACCGACTTTACATTAGTGGTAATCCACCTAATATTATAACATTTCCATTTTAAAATCATCTCATTAAAAACCTTATTTATATATATATATATATATATATATATATATATATATATATATATATATATATATATATATATATATAGAGGAATTATCTCTTTTTAATTAAAAAATTAAAATATTTATTGTTTTTATCAAATATTAATATTTTTATTATTTTTATCCAACAATTGACCGTAAAGACTGAATTGCTTTTCATTTATTCTTTTCTTTTGTTATTGAAAAGTTTTTTTTTCTCTTTATTTATTAGATCATTAAGGCAACTTCTACATCACATGCTCTCTCTCTTTTCTTTTCACGGCTTACCATTTTTTTCTCTGAAATTTTTCCTTCCCTTCAATTTGTTTAAATCATTGGTCTCCCTTTTCGATCTTCAATCTCTGGAATTTCGGTCTCCCATTTTTGCCCCTTCAAAAGAGCTTATCGGAAACTTGCTTTGAATGATTTCACCGATCAACCCCAACCCCAATCTGAGAGGCGAGCGACGGTAGCGCCGTGTGGAGAGGCGAGCAGTGGCGACGTGTTAGATATATGATTATTCAAATACATACATACCATTTGTGCAACATGAATATATACAAATTACATTAAAGATTTTGTTTCAAACATTTTTGCTAATTTTTGGATCTGGATCATCCGGTAATCTTCTCTTCCTTGTAATAGTGTAATCAAAATCTTTTTTTTTTTTTTTTATGTTTTGTGTTTGTTATTTTTGTGTGCCTCTTCTCAGTGTTTTCTTGTTCATTTTTCTGTTTCGTTTGTTTAAAGAAAATGTCATTTTTTGACATTTTTTAATAGTCACACATATCTGATCTGGTTGTTTTTGTTTTCCAAAAGGTTTGATGCATCCTGGTGTTTGATATTGATTAATGTAATAGTCTATTCAGGTTTTAATTTCAGATTCATTGATGATTTGCTAACGATTTTGTGGTGGTTCCATGATCCCAGTTTTAATTTTGTACAGATATTGAGTGTTCTGATGTTAATATATTCAACCAATTTATTGTTTACATGAAATTGAATTGTCAAAAAAATTTTATTACTAGTGAAATTTGATCTGCCCTCAAATGGATTTTCAGGGTTTTGTTGCTTAAAAGTCACTTATATGAATAGCATTTGTTTTGCTCCAACCATTTTGTGTTTTATGAATAGCATGTGTGTTTAATTGGATAGCAGTGGTGTTTTTAATCAAGTCGGAAACATGTGTTTGTATAATCAGGTAGGAAATAAATATGTGTTAAATTTGGTAGCAATTAAGGTTGAATGATATGGTTTCCTTTGGTGTGATTAATTGATTCGCTTGGTGTGTTTAATTTATTGTCCTTGTTGTGTATTTTTTTTTGTCCTAATGTGTAAATTGCTTTGCTTTAGTATGTTTACTTTTGGTTCCATGGTGTGTTTAATTGGTTTGTCTAATTGGTTTGTCGTGGTGTGTTTAATTTGGTTTGCTCATGGACGTTTAATTGTTGTTTAATTGTTGTTTCCCTTGTGCTTTTAATTATTGTTTCCCTGATGTATTTAATTGGTTTGTCTTGGTGTGCGTAATTGGGTTGCTCTTGTATGTTTAATTTTGTTGGCATTTGGTTTGCCCTGGTGTGTGTAATTGGATTCCCCTGGTGTGTGTAATTGGATTTTGATTTGGGTTGTCATGGTGTGTTTAATTTGGGTTGGCCTGATGTGTTTAATTTATTTAGTCTGGTGTGTTTAATTTGGTTTACCCTGGTGTTGTGTGTAATTAGGTTGGCCTGGTGTGTTTAATTTGGTTTGTCATGGTGTGTTTGTTGCACCTTGTATAATGTGTGACTGATTTAAAAAATTAAAATCTAAATGTGAGATTTTGATTGGTTTAAACAGGAATGAATCCAATGAAATTGGTAATTACTTATAGTGGCAAATGGATGGGAAACTTTTATGAGAGTGGTGAAACAGAATTTACCAAAATTCGTAGGAATTTGACATATTCTGAGTTGTCTAGGGAGGTATAAGGTGTTGCCAATGTTAATAGAGGGTAACAACAGAGAAGGTTGATGACATGATTATATTATGTTTTTCGGTTTGTATCTATTGGATGGATTGTACTTCAATTAATAAATATAAGCATTAGATTTGGTCTTGTCTTGTGTATTTGTAATTTGCTTGGAAACTTCAATCAAGTATTAAACATACCGGTTGTTAAGAATTAAACACGCCGGTTCTATTAAACAATTAAACACATCAGTGTCCTAAAATTTAAACACACTAGTGATTAAGAATTAAACACACCGGCTGTCAAGAATTAAACACATCGGCTCTTAATAGATACAGTTAAATTTTGGACTTTGATACAAATTTACTTTAGCTTTTTTAATTCTGGGAGAGACCCATCATTGATAAATCGAATATGTTAATGAAAGTAGTTATGTTTGTTTTCAACAACCAACTGATTGTTTTTCCAGATTCGAACCTATATTCGGGTTTCTAGATTCCTCCATGGTCTTCGACAGATTAAATTCCACTAGTAATTTTTTTTTTTAAATTCAATTTCATGGAAACAATAAAATGGCTGAATATATAACATCAAAACACTCGATATCTGTACAAAATTAAAACTTGGAACATAGAACCACCACAAAATCGTAAGCAAATCATCAATGAATCTGAAACTAAAACCTGAATAAACTATCACATTAATGACAAATGACAAATCGGCCGCACAATTACGCACAATTTCCTACTGTTCCCATTTCCTCTAACCTTCTCAAACTGTCTTCCCTTCGATCGCACATGAGGCTTCACAGACATTCTTTGGTCTCTTAGAAGAACCTGAAGTTGCATATAAAAATAGTCAGATTTCTTTCACTCAATTGGCTATAGATTTCTATCCAAAAACAAGACCTTATATATACTCATCAAACACATCGATGCTCAAAAATTAAATACATCAGATAAACACACCAAATCTGTGGTCATCAACAACAAATTAACAACACATGTATTTCAATAGCATTTTTATCTCATCAAGCATATAACACATTTTCCCTCTGAAAATCATAAACATATAACACATCATAATTCAAAACCATTCTACAAAGATAAACTTCACCATTTTGCATTCATCCCAACAATGGAAATGTCTAAGTTTGCCGAATTCTGATTATAGCAACAATATCAACTTCATTTTAAAAATTTCTTATATAACTAAACAAAACAACCATTTCAAAGATATATTAGAATTGAAGGCGATTTTCCCGGGCTGCAGCAACAAGGGCTTGTCCGCATCCATGGTATGGGTACCCACCTCTATACAAATAAAAACAAAATGCAATGAAACTATAGAATTATATTTGTTTTCATTGAACATACCATCATACAATCACTTGAAAAAAGAATATATAATCGAAAAAGCTAGAGATAAATTTGAACATAGAAATTTGTCTAGGAATCTATAAGAGAATTATATGTAACACTAATAAACAATTTAGTGTCAAGGGAACACAAAATTGATTTTTTACTTAAAGCAAACTTATAAACTAAAATCTCCTTACTCTTAGTACAATTACATAGACCCAAATCAGACAGATCAACTCAACATTATCACTAACACAAAAACTTATATTGAGTGCAACAAAATACTAATCCACCCATCCCCTAGTAAGATCCTATCAACTTTATTTTAATCACAATATTTTTCTTCATCTTGGAATCTATCTTAACAAAATACTAACTCACTCATCCTCTGAACTAAGATGGCAACTTGACTTCATGTAAACATATTTAATATTGTATTTCAATTTGAATTCTAGGGTTTTCTCTTCTCTCTATTCTCTCTATTTTTCACGATTGCTTTCCTTTTAGAATTTTCCACAAATCATGTTAATTATTTTAACATGCAAATCATGCTAATACCGGATATAAAAAACCCTCTAAAGCTTCAAGCTTTCTTAATGTATCTATGAAAATCACAAGTTCAAATCAATTTGTTAAAATCTCTATTAAAATTTAGAAATCTATCACAAATGAACATAATCGATTTGTTAAAATCCCTATTAAAATTTCGAAATCTATCAAAAATGAACAAAATCGATTTGTTAAAATCTCTAATAAAATTTTGAAATCTATCACAAGTTAACAAAATAAATTTATTAATGTATAAATGAAAATCAATTTCGAAATCTATCAACCAAAAAAAAAAAAATTTGAAACCCTAAAATCAAATGTAAAGAGGAATAGCAAACCGTTGGTGACTACACGTCGTCGGCGGCGTCTCTTCGCGGTGGTCGTCATCATCGGTGCTGGTCTCTCGAAGTTGTCGGCTTTGGTCGCCTCTCCTCTCCAGCGCCTCGTCGTCGGCTCTGGTCTCTCTACGTCTGCAACATCGTCGTCTCCTTCTGTACGTAGTCGTCGGTGGCTCTTCATTGTGGCGGTGGTCGTCAGCTCTGGTCTCTTTTCGTTGGCTCTGGTATTTCTTTTCTGGTTTGACAGTAACACAAAGAATGAAACTCAAGTGTCGGTTTTGTGCTTTTATGGTTTTCAATTTGTTTTTTTAATTTTATTTATTTTTTAATTGATTTTGAATTTCGTTTTTTTTATTCGGTTTTGTTTTTCAATTAATTATGACTGAAGGGTAATATTGTTCCAAAAGTAAAAAATTGGTAAAAACAATAAATTTACTAATCTTGGATAAAAACAATAAACACACTAAATTTTTTGTTACTTTTAAAGTTCTCCTATATATATATATAGTTAAACCTTAAAATTAAACATAAAGCAATATAGTTTGGCACTCATTCAAATCGATAATATATTGTTCACAGGTGATATATATAAAAGTAACTTTTCTTAATATATATACATATATATATATATATTAGTGTCATGCATGTGGATCAAAATATTCAACTGCTTTGACTAAGTCTATATGCATTTGTCGGTGCTTATTCATAATTTATGGTTCATATACAATGCACTGATGTATTTTATATCGGTGTATATCGAGGAGAAAATGACTATATATATATATATATATATATATATATATATAAACAACCTTTAACCAAATATCCCTAAATTGAGAAAGGTGAATTAAAGTCACAACATTTAAAATAGCGTAATACTAGACGTCCCAAATTCTTTCCTAAATGATATGGTATGTGAGCAGTCAACATCTTATAAATTATGAGAATATATAGTATTTAATGTAATGTTGACACCTCACACGTCACATCATTTAGGAAATAAATTTAGGACGTCTAGTATTACTATTTAAAATAACATGATTCCTTGCAATTTTTATTTTTATTTTTTGCAATTATCTTGAAGCATTAAGTGAAGGATTCTGCTAACCAGTAATAGAATTTGATGCTTAAATCAATCTTAGTAGACATACAAATATCCGATGCTATAAATATAATTTCATCAACATTATTTATTGTGATCCAAATCCTTTTAATATGTGGATTCTACATTTTTTTTTCATATACCAGACCTATGCATACGCAGTTGAGCATAGAATATTCTCAAGTTGAATGATTTGTGGATTCTGTTTTTCAAATGAAAATTATAATTAGACAAACAAATATCAAATATGTGACCGTTCACAAATGCATCAATTTAAAACAATAAAATAACAGAATGATCCTACTTTTTGGAAGGATATTGGGTCCACTGTTCACAATATTTCTTCTGATTATTCACAAAACAATGGAAACTCAAAACCAATTTTACAAATGATCACCAATTTTACAAATGTTCTCATTTAACAATGAAATCTTTTGGTTATTTAATGGATGTCACTGACAATTTCTAATGATCCTATACATCATCATGGATCATGTATATGACAAAGGTACTAAGATAGCCATGCTAGAGTAGAAATGTTTTCGCATCTAAGACTTCCGGTTCATAGTTGCATTAATGTATATATTATAATTCAGTGTAATCACAATTCACGAAGCTTCTCTAAAATCCAAGATGAACTTCTGGCTTAAGACATTAGAAGTGATATAACCATTCATGTTTCTCACTGATTCTACAAAAGTCATTCCAATTATTTGTCATTGGAATCAATTTGTTTTCTTTTCATTAATTTCACCAATTTTATACAAATTAGCTAGTTACTAATTTTTTTTTAACAGTAAAGTTTATTAATAGGACAAACAAGGGCGAACAACCCATACAAATACAAAAAACTTGAAAAACAAAAACTCAGGATACAACGAGGTCAAGCTAATCCAAAAACGTGGTCAACCAAGACGAGAACAACATCGTAAAAATTACAACAAAAAAAAAAAACTATGCGGACACAACGGGCCCTTTAAAAACAAACAAAACACCTAGCAAGTACGATAAGGACCGTGAAAAAACCAAACCCCCCCCCTAAGACGAGAAAAATGAGGCCAAAAAACAGAACCCCCCCTCCCCCCAAGACGAGAAAAATGAGGCCATTGGAAACAAAAAAAAGAACTGCAAAAACCAAAAACAAGGCCAAAAAAACAGAGCAACTAAACTAGAAGACCAAAATACCACCATAACCCAACCTAAGCCATCTTACTTCTTTCTAGCGCAGTATTCTCTCCCATCTCCTTACCAATGCTACTACAACCATTACAACCATTCACGATCCTCTCCTCATAATACCAAAGAATTTTATCCCACCTAATAGAAGATCTAGTCTTTATACAATGTCTTGTAGAAGCAAGACAATCTTTCCTCCCCCTTCTACTAGAAGCCCTAAACTGAGAGCTTACATTCTCACCAGTCTACACCCATGATATTTGGCCCCTTAAGTTAACAAAAACATCAATGGAAGGATCACCAACCTTGTCACTCAATAAATCAGACCCATTCCCGTCTTTAGAGGTATCATGACCACACAAAGGGCTAGTGCTACCCTTATTAACACTACATCCCAAGTCCTTTTTCGAAATAAGTTCTAGCCCAACACCCCAAACCTTTTTTTTTTGTTTTGAAGCAACCTTCTCCTATCAGAAATCTAAACAATGAAAGGTACTCCAACCCACCATTACCTAGGTTGCCTCTCATGCCTTTGTTAGAACCAATACTACCTTTAGAATTTTAAAAACTTGACCCGTTCTCATAGTCTGTATCTTTTTTACCACCTCCTTCCTTCACCTCTTCTACAGACTTTCTTTTTCCTCTTACCATTTGAATTTTGAATGGTAAGAGGAACACCTAATAACAATAGCAAAAAGGAACACCCAAGACATAAATCCATGCAAGTCTTGCTTGAGGGATCAAAGCTTCTGACCACCTAGACATAGAACATAAGCAATCATCCCAATAAAATCTATTAGTCACGAAAACTTCCTTTGCCTTTTCCGAATCAAAGAACCAAATGATGCTTTTATCCCCTAAATAAGAAGAGGAGAAAGAGACTCCCTTATCATTTTGCCTCTTGTTAACACCCTACAACACACTTGGACAACCAAGTCCCATCCTCCCTCTGTTTATGCTAAGAAATATACAAACAACTCTCATCTTTAAACTTTCTTTCATCAACGACCATATTGTGGTTTCCTTTTACCACTTCAAAAGATCAACACCGTTGCAGAGCTTGCTTAATAATCCTAGACCCTCTATTTCCTTCTCCATGAGAGCCTAATGTTAACCTCCTGTTAATGCGACCTGCTAAGGACCTTATATTATTGCAACCATACGGCTAATTTTGAGCTGATAGGCCACTCGAACACAAACATCTCGTTCACCATTTTTGCCACTTTTGAAGCCTCCTCCAAGGTTTCGAAACGAACAAAAACAAACACCTTTTCCTCAAATTGGTCTTTGAAGATAGGAACACATCTCTCACCGTTTCAAAAGGCTTAAACATACTCCATCAAATCCACTCTAGGATTCAAGTTATCAATAAAAATTAAAAAAATGCCCTCCCTGAAATCCTTCTTATAAAGTTGCACTACCAGAAAACTTCCTCCCATTACCTTTCTTTTTGCAAACCAGATCATCCTTGTAGTTCTTTCTTTCAGACCCGCCGTTGATATCAGCCTGACCCCCTTCACGGCCAAGGGAGTCAGTCTCACACCCTTTGTATCTCTCTCTTATTAGGCTTTGGTTTGTATTTTCAAGTGAATCCTATGTTAACTAAACAAGACTCAATTGATGTGAAGCTTCCTGGAAATGTGGGAAATGCTTAGAAGTTGGAATGGTGTTGTTTGAGGAAGGTTGAAGACCATAAGAGCTGAAGAATGGAAGGCTGAAGAGATTAGGTCTATTGTTGTGGGACTGCTGTACAATGTGATAGTGGTCCAATACTAGTGGAACAACACTGTCAAGTCAACAGTGGGACAACAGATAGAAAGTAGTCGGTGCAAACGTTGACGTATGGATCGCGGGTTTCTAAGCGATGTAAATTCAGGTGACTTGCAACGGTTTAGGAAGCGGGTGCATAACCGTGATCGGAAATGTAGTCAATCATAAGCATGCGTGAAACGGGAAATCTTTGACCAAAAAAGATAGTGATCTTTTGGGAAGTTCTTATACTTAAAGAAAAAGGATTTCTCCTTAACAAGAAGACTTGTCATAAGTAGGAAATAGTATTTATATGGAACAAGTTATTCTTGTACGTTTAGGAGTATGATTTCCTTTTATCTTAAACTCCCTATAACTAGTATAAATAGACTTTGTAGTTATGTTATTTTTTGTGGAGTAAAAAGAATACCATGTAACATCAGAGAGAGTGGGTGAGATCCGGGGAGGGATCTAAGGAAATTTTAGTGGATCAAGTATGAGATCCGTGGGTGATATTCATGGGAGACCTAGGGGATATTAGAGAGTTCTTAATGAGGATCTTGTGAGCATTGAGAGAGTGGTTTGGGGTTGAGGTGTGAGAGAGAATCCTAGAGTATATGGTTGTAATAATTTATCATATAGTTAAACTTTCTCTGTCATCCCGATGACCCGTGGTTTTTTACATGATTTGAGTTTTCTACGTATATCTTGTGATGTGATCGGTTTATTTTCTTTCATCTATTTTTTTGCTATAGACGTTATTAATTGCTATCAGTTATGAGCATAGATTATGCACGATGATTCCGTGATCATCAATTCAAAATCCCTTACAATTGGTATCAGAGCCTTTATCAACGATGGTGGTTTCAAGTCTTTACGGGATGGCGTATAGAGGACTTGGTGGCTATGGTTTAGCAATGACATTTTTCAAGTCTTTACAGGAGATCGTATGGAGGATTTAATGGTATTGGGATGATAATTCGTGGTTGCCTAGTATGATTTAGCAAAGGAGATACGTCTTGAAAACGGTTTCGAACTTGGTAGGGTTTGATGAAAAAAAGAATATAGATGGAGGAGATTTTCTTTTGGCTTGTGGTGACAAGTACGAGTCATGGATATCTAATCTGGGTTACACAAGGCATTAATTGAATATTAAAAAAAAGTTGAACTCTCGAAGTCTCTGGTGGTAGTGTGGGGCTTATCCGGCAAAGCACTTCCGGTTCTATTATTTTCCCCACTTGTCATGGAAGAGGATATGTTATTGCTAGTGGTCTATAATTATGCACAAGGCATTGGTCAAAAAGTGATGCAAGGTGTATGGTGGACAAGGATGTCGATGACTGACGAACTCCCTAGTAATTTGACGTGAGTAGTTGCACCACAATTTCAGCAGGTTATTTTCGACATGGTGCTAGAACAACGAACACAAAAAAAAATCTTTGGATGGTTCGTTCCTAAGTGGTTATACCTTGTGGTGGGGTATGTTGATTCTCGGTATGGAGAGTCGTGGCTGTGGATAAAGTTTTGAGAATTCAAGCCAGAGGGGATAATTGTTAGGTTTTGGCTCAAATTCTCAAGTGAACCCAATATTAACCAAATAAGACTCAACTGATGTGGAGCTTTCTGGAAACGTGGGAAGTGTTAGGAAGTTGAAATGGTATTGTTTGAAGGAGGTTGAAGACCAGAAGACTTGAAGAATCGAAGGCTGAAAAGATCAGGTCTATTGATGTGGGACCGCTATACAATGTGATAGCGGTAAGGACAACGGTCCAATACCACTGGAACAACGCTGTCAAGAGCGTTGTTTGAATCACAACGGTGGGACAGTGGGCGACAGTAGTCGGTGCAAATGTTGGCGGAAGGATAATAGTTTTCTACGTGATATAATTTCAGGTAACTTGCAATGGTTTAGGAAGCGGGTGCGCAACCGTGACCCGAATCGTAGTCAATCATAAGCATGCGTGAAACAATAAATCTTTGACAGAAAAGGAAAGTGTTCTTTTGGGAAGTTCTTATACTTAAAGAAAAAGGATTTAACCTTAACAAGAAGACTTGTCATAAATAGGAAATATTATTTATATGAAACAAGTAATTCTTGTATGTTTAGGAGTAGGATTTCTCTTTACCTTAAACTCCCTATAACTAGTACAAATAGACCTTATAGTTAGGTTATTTTGTGTGGGGTAAAAAGAACACCATGTATCATCAGAGAGAGTGGGTGAGATCTGGGAGAGACCCATGAGAATATCCGGGGAGGGATCTAAGGGGATATCAATGGATCAAGTATGAGATCCGTGGGTGATATTCAGGGGAGACCTAAGGGATATTAGGGGGTTCTTGGTAAGGATCTTGTGAGCATTGTGATAGTGGTTTGAGGTTGAGGTGTGAGAGAGAATCCTAGAGTATATGGTTGTAATAATTTATCATATAGTGAAACTTTCTCTATCGTCCTGACGGCCCATGGTTTTTTACCTGATTTGGGTTTTCCACGTAAATCTTGTGTTGTGATTAATTATTTTCTCTCATCTATTTTTTTGATATAGACGTTATTAATTTCTATGAGTTATGGGCGTATATTAGGCACCAAGATTCCACGATCATTGGTTCAAAATCCCTAACATCTCTAACTTCCATTCTCAAATTACTCTGGTAATTAACTTGTACCTTAGCTAGTTACCAATTTGTCACATCCCATATCGCTAGTGAGTAGCGAGTGAGCGATCCATGACTTTTATATAAGTTTTTGTAAGTTGGTAAACTCTGTTTGATGACTATATTTTTATCACTAGCTAATAATTCCTTTATCGTCACATTTATTTCATTTCCTCGCTAATGACGAGGTTACAGTGACAAACATTCATATCTCTCGTTATTCTAATTTGTCATTGAAATCAATTTCGTTAATATAGTTTTGTCATTAATAATGTTCGTTCCAACCAATCTTATAATAATAATAATAATAATAATAATAATAATAATTGTTGACGTCGATTTTTGGATTATGCCAAAAAAGCCAACAAGGATTGGATTTCGGCTATTGAATTTAAAGAGAAAGAGATGGCAGATAGAGTAACAAAGACAAGTTTTACGTGGTAAAACTCCGATGGCCGGAGAAACATCCACGGGTGGTTGAAGGATCAACCAAGCCAAAATCCACTAAGAGAATAAGATGTTTACAAGCTCTCGATCTCTTTTTTTTCTCTTTGTATTTCCTCTAATTGCTGTATGCTATATTGCCTATGTCTTTTGGAGCCAAATTATAGGTCTATTTATATGCTTATAGAACCCTAATCTGCTTTGTACAAGTAATACAAGATCTTTGTATTTAATTGTGATTCGGTTACTTGCTTGAGGTTGATTTGTTTTCTTTCCTGTTTTGGAGTCTCTTATGGAAATCGAGTGGGATTCTAGTAGTGTAGTTCAATTTGGACTTGTTTTCCTTATAAGAATGTAGTATTCGTAAAGAAATCAAGTTATTTCCTGATTGAGGACTCTTCTAACTTAATGTTCCATTTTATTTGGGATTCCTTCCTGATGGATATCTTCACGTATTTAATGACTTAACCCGTGTGAAATAAGCACCAAGTTCTTACTCGAGTCGTATTTATTCCCGAGTAAGAGTAATACCTGATGGTCCCGAGTAGCGCCGTTTGAGCCCGAGTGGAAGCGTTGTTTTAACCAGTCCCGAGTGTTGTTAACTGATCCCGAGTAGGTTTCATTATATATATGATTACTCGGGCTTTTCTTCTCTCTAATGATGCCTCGTAGGATATTTCTTGATTGCCCATTTGGGAGTCCACCTGGCTATTTTCTCCTTCCCGTCAATGACGTGTATACTTGGAAAAATTCACATACGACAACAACAACAATAATAATAATAATAATAATAATAACAACGTTCGTTCCAACCAATCTTTATGATTTTTGCTTATCGATTAGTGAATATATATATATATATATATATATTTATTTATTTATTTTGACATTGACATTATTTTTGACAAAACAAAGAAAGATAAGAAATCACAAGCTCGCAGGGCTATCTATCTGGACAGCCCAGCTCACACATGGAGGGTATTCCTCTATCCGAAAGTGATCTTCAAAGTTAGACAATGCCATCCTAGTAAGAAAATGAGCAACCTGATTAGCTTTCTGAGGCACATAACTTACCGACCTACATATCATATTGTTGAGAAACAACAAAATGTCAGCGATTACCAAGCCAACATCAGAGTTAAGTTTTGTATTCTCAACTATCCACTTTGCCACCACTTCGGCGTCAGTCTTTGCAACAACTGGCTCCAAACTTGTGTCACACGCAAACTGTAAGCCTTTCTAGATGACCATTGCCTCCGCCACTTGAGGAGTGAAAGTTGCAATGATCCGTTGAGAGCTCGAAGCCATAACAAAGCCAGTAACGTCCCGAATCACGATCCCAATTCCAATCATTTGACCCGCAACATCTATAGCAACGTCTGTGTTAATTTTATAAAAGTCAGACGGAGGTGGTTTCCACACCACTAATTTTGGGTTCTGATTGCCGTGTAGATGTCGACCTTTCAGACCCGAACTCCGGAACTCAGATAAATAAGTTGTCGACCAAACCATAATATCCGCAACACAACAAGCTATCCCCCCATGTACTACTGCATTCCGGTGCTTCCAGTTCCTCCATAACACAATACACAATAGACACATCAAATCACCATTCAAGAGACCCATACATGCTATCATGAAGTCCAAGAAATTTGAAACAAAGTTACTACCTAATCTCTCCATTACTTGCCAGTTCTTTTGAACAAGCTTCAAAACTCAGCAGCCCCAAACTCTATTCCAGGTTGTTTCCACTTTTCTCTTGCATAAAGGACACAATGGCTCAACTTTAATACCTCTGTGTGCCAAATTTCCCAACGTGGGAATCCAACCGTTGCAGGCCCTCCAAATGAATATTTTAATTTTTGATGGAATCTCCATTTTCCATATAAAATTCCACCACTCCTCAGTTACACTCACGCTTGACGAATTTGGCAGCTCTTCCATCGCCTTACGTACCCAATAACCACTTCTCACTGAGTAATTTCCATGTTGATCAAAATGCCATAAGATAGAATCCTCAATCTCATTCAGTGAAGTATGAAGGCTAAGGTTCTTAGTTACATCATCCTCTAAAAAGTTATCCTTGATCAGCTCGACATTCCATCTACCGTGTGAGTCTTCAAATGACTAACCGTTTTGTTTTCCTCTAGTCTTGGAGGCGAAACAACTTTGAATATGGATGGCCTTGGGATCTATCAATCCTTTTAGATCCGTATCGAAAAACCGTTACCCACCCTCCATCGAGAACCGGCTTCTAGTAGCTCTTTCCCCTGTATTATACTCTTCCACATGAAAGAATCAGCCGCCTTGCAATTCGATAATAAGAAGTCTGTGTTTCAAAAATATTTTCCCTTGAAGACTTTAGTCGCTGACACGTCCTAAAGAAGTGTTCCTACTATAAAGTATAAGAGTGTCATAGTAATAAATTAACCGGTAAGACCGGGTCGAACCACAAGAAGGTTGTTCACTTGTCCTTGTAGAATTAATTATCTAGATTAATTAAGAAGTTGTTATAAAAATATAAATCAATTAAAATTAAAACTGGGGCTAAGAGATCCACTGTTTGTAATTCGAATATGATCCAATAATTAATATTTAGTCCAGATTAATGGGAGGATATTCCACTCCACTGATCACTCTCTGATATATATGGGTAAAAGTACTCACTGTGCTAGACAACATCTATCTGTCTACAGTGAGTCAAAACTCCATAAAGTTAAGATGGGATAAATCACTCTCTGATAGATATGGGTAAAAGTACCCACTGTGCTAGACAATATCTGTCTATCTACAGTGAGTCAAAAACTCCACAAAGATCAGAGGGGAGAAAGCATAAAAATAATAAACTTACCAAAATTGGATCATAGTTTCCATACCAACAGTATCACCTTTGGCCCTAACTATATAAAATTAGCCAGATATAATTTAATTAAAAAATAACTATTTTATTTAAACTGAGAATTTGAGAACAAAAGAGAGAGAATTTCACAAATCTAATATCATATTTGGATTCATAGTATTGAAATTAGGGGGGAGATACCCTCTATTTATACAAAATACAGAAGAAAATTGACAATCGGATGAATTTAGAATGGAGCGTCCAGATTTCACCACGTCATCAGTGAACAGTGAACAGTGAATAGTGAACAGTGAGCAATAAATGCATCCGTGAAAATGAACAGTAAACAGTGAACAGTGAACGGTGAACATTAAACGCATCCGTGAATAGTGAATAGTGAATAGTGCACCGGCTTCTATAATATTATTCTTTGCAGTACGTGTACGGTGTACTCACAATTTAGACCAATAGAAATGTGTCACATCATCGGTCAATAATCTTCTATAAAGTCAACTATGAACAATGCACCGACTTCTAGAATGTGATTCTCTACAGCAGCGTGTACGGTGTACTCGCAATTTGGGCCAATAGGAATGTGCCACGTCATCAGAAACAATGAAAGTCAACTATAAATAGTGAAAGTCAAATGTGAACAGTGAATAGTTAAAATTATGAAGATACCCTTCATGGCCTTCCTAAGGTTTTTGACGTTCTAAATTTGAAACGATGTTTGTTTTGCCATATGAATTCTCCATAATTCTGAATTGATCGAATTACCTCTGAAATACAAAGAAAAATACACTGATTACTACACAATATATTTATTTAAACAAGAGAACGAAATTATGTCTAAATTGGGGAATTAATCAGATTGGAAGTGTTAAATGATGATATTATCCCTTAGTAAACATACATTTTTCAGTGTTAATCAGTCGACATACCATTTGGGTTCTTTAGAATCCGCCAACAATGTTTTGCAACTAGAGCCCAATTGAATGTTACAAAGTCTCTAAAGCCAAGTCCACCTTTAATCTTTGGCCTACATAATTTATCTCAAGAACACCAGTGCAACTTTTTATTCCCCAGGTTGTTTCCCTACCAGAAACGCGCACAAATCCGTTTAATTTCCAAAATCAGCCCGTGCGGCAACCGAAATAAGCTCATAGTGTATGTTGGTATAGATTAAAGAACCGCTTTAACTAGAATTTCCTTTCCCTCAATTGATAGAAGTTTATCACGCCAGCCCTTCACCTTATCCCACACCCTAGTTACAATTTCCATGAATTGTTTTCGTTTATTTCTCCCCATAAAACTTAGTAAACCAAGATACCTCTCATGGCCTCCACAATCCGAACACCCAAAATACATGCAAGCCTCTCCCTCTCCTGTCTTACCACAGATGGACTAACACACATTGAGGTATTGTCGAAATTCACTAGCTGTCCCACAACCCTCATGTAAATGCTTAGAATTTCCTTGATGGCAGCACAGTCAAATGTTGAAGCTCTTGTAAACAATAGGCTGTCACCCACAAAGAACATATGAGATGTCACATGGCCAAATCTACTGCTCTTAAAACCTGTAATGGAACCATTCCAAAGTCCCCGATTTATGAAGCATGACAACCCCTCTACGCAAACCAGAAAAAGGTACGGGGACAAAGGGTCCCCTTGTCGAAGCCACCTAGAAGGCTTTAAGAAACCAAACCTTTCACCATTAAGAACAAAAGAGTATGACACTGACCTGACACATCCCATTATTCGCCTAACCTATACCCTTGAAAAGCCTAACTTCAGTAACATTTGATCAATAAAACACCACTCTACCAGATCAAAAGCCTTTGACATATCAAGCTTAATTTCCATCGAACCCTCCTCCATTTTCTTATGCTGTAAACTGTGAATACAATCAAAACCAACTATGATACTATCCAAGATTAAACGTCTTGGGATAAAAGCGCTTTAAGATTCTGAAATTACCTCCCCTAGAGCCTTTCGAAACCTGTTTGATAAAGCCTTTGATATGATTTTATACATGACATTACACAAGCTAATCGTCTAAAATTCGATCATACATTGTGCACCATTAACTTTCGGAATCAAAGTTATTAGCGTACCATTCATCGCCTCAAGCGAGTCACCATCATTCAAGCACTATAGACAAGCCTTAGTTACACTGGATCCCACAATTCCCCAAAACTTTTGGTAGAAAAGCGCCAGTAGCCCATCCAATCATGGTGCCTTCATAGGGCTCATATCAAACACCGCTTGACGAATCTCTTTAGCCATGAATTCAGAATCAAGGTGGGCGCACATTTATGAAGATAACTTTGATTGCACACACCTTATAATCTTATCCATATCCATCTGGGATGGGCTGCTTGTCTTAAAAAGCCATGAAAAATAATTGAGTACCACATTTTCCACATCCTATTTGCAGGTCTTCCAAGTACCATTCTCATCAACCAACCCTCTCACCATGTTCCGTGCCCTCCTGCCTGATGCCTTCATAAGAAAACATTTTGTGTTCTTGTCACCACTCCAAAGCCATTCAATCCTAGAATGTTGCCGCCAATACCTCTCCTCTCTATCTATGTAACTATCCAAAGATTCTAGGTCCTGAATCTTCATCCAAACCCCAAGAACAATATATCTGGACATAGAATTGAGCTCTTTCTTTATACTATATATTTCCTCCTTTAGACGTCTTCTTGACATTTTGTTCCACCTGTCCAAATGTGTTGTGTAAGATTTAATCTTTTCTAGCACATTCTCAACAGCTCCACCATTTGACGTCTCCCCCCACCCCCTCGAAACCAGTTCTTGACACTCCTGCTTATCTATCCAACATTCCTCAAAATAAAAACACCTACCATCTCCCTCTTGATTTCTTCTCCACCCGTTCAATTCCTGTGCTATTTCCATTAGGATTGGTTTATGATCAGACTGCCAGAAATTCAAGTGCCTTACTATAAATTGCGTAATTAGCATCTTCCATTGTTTCGTACTAAAAAAATGATCTAACCTTTTCTGAATCATATCATCCCTATTCCTACGATTACACCATGTGAACATAGGTCCAGTGAAACCCAAATCATCCAGCCCACAGTCATCAACAGTCTCACGAAAATTCGAGATGCTAGTCCAATCCCTTGGAATCCTCATTTTTTTCTGACGCATCCAACACCTCATTGAAATCCCCTATACATAGCCACGGTAAAGAAGACAGACCAGCTAAGCGATGTAATAGTGTCCACGAATTACACCGCTGACTTCTTTCTGGATTACCGTAAAAACCTGTCGAACGCCATACCTTTCTCTGATGTGCCTGTACACGTAGATCAATATGGCCTTGCGAGTAGGATAAAAGTACAACATCCAAATTACCAGACCAGAACATGCACAAACCACCTGAACGACTAACACTGTCAACCACAATTTTACCTACATACCTTAGCAAAACTCAAAGTTTCTTCATTCTTACGTGACCCACCCTTGTTTCCATTAAAAATATCACATCCAGGTTATAATTCTGCTTTTGATTTCATAGAACACAGAACGCTCGGTCATTACTCAAACACCGAACGTTCCAACTGAATAGTTTTATTACGTCCGACTGGCCGGTTGAGACCGACCTGTCGATATCTCATTATCATTTCCTTTATGTTCTGCCTCTTCAAGAAGACGACCATTTTTGTCGACCCCTACTTGAGATAGCAAACCACCATCATCATTCCATTTACTTTGCTTCTCATCACCCCCCAAATCCTCTTCCACCCCTCGTTTCCTCAACCCAGCGTACAAGGTCGATGAGACATTGGCCTGTTCATCATCCATAGCAACAAGCTTCCACCGCTTACCACTACTCATTTTTTCGTTTCCCAATTTTGACTTCCTTAAATCCCTAAGTTTTAAGTCATCGCAATTGCCATTTGAGACTTTTATGGGTGGATCACAATAAGACAAGCCATACTCAACTAACTTTTTGGGTGAGCCCACTTTCTTTTTCCCTTTCCCCTACTAATGGGTCTGAAGCCTACTAACTCTCCTTAACCTGGCCCACTAGTTGTAGCACAAAACTCACATGAGATGTTAAAAACGAAAACTCCGCCCTTATTATTTTCTAATAATTTTCCACTAAGAACACGTTCATCATTATTATTATTTCTGTTACTCTCAAATCTCATTACTCCCATTAAATCATCAGATTCTGTCATAACTATTTTCCTACAAGTGATACCTCTACCCGCCACAGTCCTACCTCCTGTAGTAAGCCTCTGATTTCCTGACTGTGGATCCGTAATGCTACCACTCCTTTAGCTCTTCTTCCTTTCCGGCACTGTTGCCTTAATCCAAGGGCCAAATGGCATCTCCATTGCCACCCTCAATGTCTCATTCCCAGTGTCCTCCGTGCATTCTTGAATAGAATGACCAATCCTCCCACATCAGAAACAATGGTTGGGTAACCATTCATACCGAAGCAGCATGATTGTCTCTTCCCCATCTCTAAAAATATCAAGGCGTAAAAACCGCCGTAGCGGCTTCGTGACATCAATCTTCACACGGATCCTCAAGAATTTCCCCGAGCAATCCCCATTAATTCCCACATCCACATCCGATACTACACCCACCGAGTTTCCAAGGAACCATCCAATGTCTTTTGTTTTGCATAATAGTGGTACGCGGTGAATCTGTACCCAGAACTCACACTTGCTAAAATCCATACTTCCAATATCACCTTTTTCGGAAGGCCTCTTTAGCACTATTAAATCACCATCGAAGGTCCACGGCCACCCTCATAGGACATGATCACGATCTTTGCACTCCTAAATTGAAACGTAAAGACATTGTTCTGAACAAATTCAATCTCCACTCCCTCCTCCACCCTTTAAATCCTACCAATGAGGCTCATAAAAGCACCTCGGTTCACCTTCTTATGTGTCATCACCTTCCCCACCAAGCTCAACGCCATTCTCTCCATACCTACCCTCTTCAATCCCTCCTGAAGCTTTTGGACTGGTCTTTTTTTCTCCAACAAGGACATATTAGCACACAGTTTAGCAATATCATCGTAACTCATCATTAGAGGTTTCTAGAGAAACAATAACCCACTTAGTAAAAACCTAAACCAAGGCGAAATGCCTACTTTCACCGTAGTTCAGAGAGAACCAGAGGAAAGACTAAAATTTTAACATTGACATTTTAATTTGACATTGCATTGGAGATGCTCTTACACACTGTCCCAAAATTTGGCACAACTTTTGGCACTGCATAGGAGCATTTTTTTTTATTATTATACTTTTTTACTTTATGCTAAATTATAATATTGGTACAATGATCTAACATTGTATTGGAGATGCTCTTAGGGTACCACTTAAATGCAATAGTAATACACTTGTATTGTAGGTAAGTTCGTATTTTCGTGTAATTTATTTTCGGGGGAATAGGTGGAAATAACACTAAATGAGTTTGGTTTTGTGGGAATATCACAAAGTTATTAATTCTGTGTTTTTTAATACCAAAGTATGTGGTAAGACTAAAATACCCTCACTTATTCTTTTACTTTTCTTTTTACTTTTTAAATTTCTCTCTCTCTCCTCTGGTTTTGTTTTTTTTTTATTAAAGACATCCATTGATCCATTAATGGAGGTCGAAAAGACCTCCATTGGAGCTTTTAATGACCTCGACCTCCATTGGTGGCCGATGAAGAAGAAGATAACCAAATCTGAAAATAAGTCTCGTCAATAATTCTCAGGTAGGTCATCCGAGACTTAGTGCTAACTACCCGAAACTTATTACCAGATACCCGAGACTTATTTTCTGCTATTTGAGACTTATTGCTACCTGAGACTTATTGTCAGCTACCCAGAACTTATTTCTAGATACCCGAGACATATTTCCAGCTATTCGAGACTTGTTGCAAGCTACCCGAGACTTAGACCCAGTTTGGCATTGTTGTGCTGTGGGAGGTATTGCTTTTGGATCAGCTGTGGGGGTTGGGGGGATTGCTTTTGGATTTGTTGTGTGAAGAATCAGCTGAGTGTTTGATAACTGATTTGTTAAAGTGCTGCAAGAACCAAAAATAATTTCAATGTGTTTGGTAAACTGAAAGTAAAAGGTGTTGTGACAGTATAAAATTACTAAAAGGATACAGTTGTAATGAAACTCTTCCACACTAACTTGTCCACTATAATTCTCTGATGAAGGTTAATATTTGGAACAATAATAATAAAAATAATAATAATAATAATTTATTTTTAAATTAATATAATAAAATTATTATATTTTATAATAATAATAATGAATAATTTTATTGTTTTATATAAATATTAAAAGAATCCTCATATGCATGTACATATATATGATATAACCAATGACCAGTACTCTTGACTAAAATTTAATAATATATATCATGTTGTGTGCAAATAAATCCACTTGGTAAAGTTCACGAAAGACAATAGATAAAATAGGAAGTTTGGTAAAAATTCATTAAAAATTGCACTGTAGTGCGTTTTCAAAATTGCATCCCCAGAAAGCTGATTTCCAAAAGCTATAAATTGTAGTTTCTCAAAAACACAGTTGAGAGAAGCTAAAAGTACCTACAAACACTTCCCTGAAATTTTACCAAACACCATATCATTGGTCCAAATTTATTTTTGACCCCAAAAGCAATTTGGGAAGCAATGCTAAACTGGACCTTATTTAAAAAAAAATAAAAAAAAATAATGGAGGTCGTCGAAACTGTTGGAACCAAATTCACCGATCACGTAGCGGAAACGGTTTTTTAATTTTTTTTATACAGATCGTAATCTGTATACAAAACCGGTGAACTTTTGATCGTAATTATTTTCGGAACAAATACATATGTAAAAATTATTACACTAATAAAATATATATGTAAATACATGAAATTGTAATCAATAAAAAAATAGAATCATACCAATGTTTGGAGGCTCCTTCACTTTTCGATTTGCTCCTGGTCTGTACCACTGATCTTCCTAGCTATTTCAGGGATTAGAAACTGCGTGTGAGCGCGTCACGGTTTTCAGGAACTTAGGATGAAGGGTGTAGAAACGAAGGAAAAATAAGAAACTCTTTCTTTATATTAATGAACAAAATTTTTACATAAAACCTTTTCTCTCTTTGTGGTGTTTGTTCATGCACACACTTGCACAAAAATAACTCACTAGCTTTTTGACCAAAAGCCAACCACTGAAACCAAACCAAAAACTTCTTTTTGTCAATTTATATATACATGTATGTTGCTGTGCGTTTCACGCACAGCTACCCTTTTTTTTTTAATTAATTATATCTTATAATCTTTAAAAAATTAATCACATATATATTTGATTTTAAAAAAAATTCAAATAAAAATATCTCATATCTTTAATTTGATTTTAATTTTGAATTCAAACTATTTAAATTCAAAAATAAATTATTTAATTTAATAAAATAAAATAATCACATTATCTTATTTTATTTAAAAATAAATATCAACATGCACCCTCCATTTAGTGATTAATAACATAATTAAATAATCTCATTATTTAAGTTATTTAATCACCATTATCTATTAATTAAATAATCTCATTATTCAATTAGTTCCCGAATAAATACGTGTCAATTTCGTAACACAATTAACTGCATAATCCAATTAATTAACTGTGACCCTTGTTATCTAAATCGATCGGGCTAGCAAGGGGACCTAATGGACCCAAAGTATTTTGAGCTCCAATAATCATCAGAATCATTAATTAAACTCTTTAATTAATATTCCTTGATTATTAACTCCGGTGTTATTCCACTAAAAACTCGAAGCTGCACTCTCTCAACTGCAGACGTTTTTATACAGACCGATACAACTCGGTGTCTATCGATATAGCTATTACATATGGTGAGATCCTCCACAATAGTTCATAATTAGAGCTGGGTCATAATGTCCGTTATACCCCTCTAATTACATATATCCTTTAAGTACCATTGATTCTCTAATGGACAATAAATCCTATTTCCTCACGGAATTAGGAGAGCGCTCATATTGTCCAAGCACCGAATCAACTCTTAAGGAAACCACCATCTACTTCTCACAAGAAGGAGTGGATTCCACTATTGTGTACAAACCTTTCCAGCCACAAGCCAAACCGCAATCCCAACATACAGAGTATATTGATCAGGAAATACATCTGACCTCACCCACGGTATATCAAAGACCACGATCTAACCTGAAGGAGTCGATAAGACACTCAGGATTAAGATCACCCATATATAGCCATCATTAGTTGATATATATGAATCTCATTGGTAAATGGATCTTTGTGTGAGATTCATATAGATCATGGCACAGTCCTATATAATCACATCATACAAGGTGCCTCCATTCCCATATCTTATATGAATGATTCAGGATAGAATCACTGCACATTACGGAATGAGTCACAACTATAGATTAACCACAAATAAAGTACCCAGCTTTATTTGTTATCTATGGACTCTTTAGATTGCACGTCTCTTACTGTATCCATCCGTATATGACACTCATATACACAGTTCGAGATTACATCCGGCAATCCAGGATGTTAATATGTACACAAGTTTATAAAATAAAAAATATAACAGAATGAATTGAACCTTTCCTTTTATTTACTTCATAAATCCATTTACAAATTACATGCTTAGCGCATAAACCCCAACAATCTCCCACTTGCACTAAAGCATGTGAGGCATGTCTCGTAACCCTAGACCATCTAGGTGACCCGTAAACACTTTAGCCGGTAAGGTCTTCGTAAATGGATCATCATGATTTTCGTGTGAGGCTATCTTGGTGACGATCGCTTCTCCTCTCTGCACTATCTCTCTTATGAGATGATACTTTCTCTCTATATGCTTCCCTCTCTTATGGCTTCTTGGTTCTTTGGAATTAGCCACAGCACCACTGTTATCACAATAAAATGTGATGGGCTTATCCAGGTCTGGAACAACTTCCAGATCACTCAAGAACTTACGGAGCCCAACAGCCTCTTTAGCAGCTTCACAAACAGCTACATATTTGGCTTCCATGGTGGAGTCAGCAATGTAATATTGCTTGATACTTCTCCACACAATGGCTCCACCACCCAGGGTGAATACTGATCCAGACCTGAATTTTCTAGAATCCCTGTCTGACTGAAAATCAGAATCTGTGTATCCTAACGGGATCAAATCCTGTCCGGAATACACTAGCATATAATCTCTCGTTCTCCGAAGATACTTGAGAATAGTCTTGACAACAAGCCAATGATCCAGTCCTGGGTTGGACTGTTATCTACTGACTACACCCACTGCATAGAAGATGTCCGGTCTCGTTCATAACATAGCATACATGAGACTACCTACTGCTGATGCAAAAGGAACATGTCTCATATCCTCAACTTCTTGAGGTGTCTTAGGACACTGTTCCTTAGACAAGTGAACTCCATGTTTGAAAGGTAAATTACCTTTCTTGGAGTTTTGCATTGAAAATCGTACAAGAATCTTATCGATATATGATGCCTGAGACAGTGCTATAAGTTGGTTCTTACGATCCCTTATAAGTTGGATCCCTAGAACATAACTTGCCTCTCCCAAATCTTTCATTTGGAATTGGCTAGCCAGCCAGCCAGCCCTTTACATTAGACAACACTCTCACATCATTCCCAATGAGTAGGATATCATCTACGTATAGGACCAAGAAAACTACTTTTTTATCAATGATGCGCTTGTAGACACAAGGCTCATCGACGTTTTTCTCGAAGCCATAGGTTTTGATCACATCATCAAACCTAATGTTCCAGGATCTATATGCTTGCTTAAGTCCACAGATGGACCTTTGCAGCTTGCAAACCTTTTGCTCTTGATCTGGAGACACGAATCCCTCTGGTTGCATCATATAGTTGCTTTCATCAAGATTGCCATTCAAGAATGCAGTCTTGACGTCCATTTGCCAAATTTCAAAATTGAAATAGGCAACAATGGATAAGAGAATCCTAATAGACTTAAACATGGCTACTGGCGAGAAGGTCTCTTCATAATCGACCCCCTCTTTCTGGGTTTAACCCTTTGCCACTAGCCTTGCCTTGAATGTCTCTACCTTCCCATCTACTCCTCTCTTTCTCTTATAGATCCACTTACACCCAATGGCTTTTACCCCATCCGGTAAGTCTACAAGATCCCAGACTGAGTTAGAGTACATGGACTCCATCTCGAGATTCATGGCTTTAAGCCATTCCTCTTTATTAGGATCTTCCATTACATTCTTAAATGTCAACGGATCATCCACACTATCAGCAGAGACAACACCTTATCCCTCACCTATAGCTAAATAGCGTTCAGCTTGTCTCACAACCGTCTCACTATGTCTAGGTGGTAGTGTATCCTGATCAGGAACCATCTGACTCTTAGATGTTTGTGGATCAACAACTCTTATTGAGGAAACACTAGTCTCACCAGGCTCCAACTCATTTAATACAATCTTAGAACGAGGTTTATGGTCACTAATGTAATTGTCCTCAAGAAACGTTGCATTTGTCGATACAAATACTTTGTTATCTTTGGGGCTATAGAAGTGTCCACCTCTGGTCTCCTTAGAGTATCCTACAAACAGGCAGACAACAGACTTGGAGTCTAGCTTTCCAGTTCTGTTCTTCAGCACGTGTGCTGGACACCCCCATATGCTGAAATGTCGTAAACTAGCTTTACAACCATTCCACAACTCTAGGGGAGTCTTAGGAACAAATTTGGATGGCACTACATTCAAAATGTATGCCGCTGTTTGTAACGCATATCCCCAGAAGGAATTTGGTAATGATGAGAAACTAATCATAGATCTCACCATTTTTATTAGGGTTCTATTTCTCCTCTCCGCTACACCATTTTGCTGAGGTGTACCGGGAGCTGTGAGTTGAGAAACTATCCCATGCTCGACCATGAAGTCTTCAAACTCTTGGTCAAGGTACTCACTTCCACGATCCGATCGTAGTGACTTCATAGTCCTACCTAATTGATTCTCAACTTCAGCTCGAAATTCTTTGAACTTTTCAAATGTTTCCGACTTTCGTTGCATCAGGTAGACGTATCCGTATCTTGAGTAGTCATCTATAAAGGTGACATAATACTCATAACCACCCATAGCTTTAAAATTCATCGGTCTGCAGACATCTGTATGTATAAGTTCTAGCGGTTCTTTAGCTCTAAGCCCTTTTCCAGTAAAAGGTCTCTTAGTCATCTTACCTTCCAGACAAGATTCACAGACAGGTAAGGTGCCAACCTTTAACTCACTTAAAGGTCCGCTTTTTACTAATCTGTCTATCCGGTCAAGGTTGATATGACCAAGCCTTAGATGCCAGAGATATGTGTCATTATCTGGAGAAATCTTTTGTCGTTTAGTTTTTGGTTTTTCAACCTTAAACATTTCGGTGTTGAGCAGTGTAGTATGTATTAACGGTCTTAACACATACAAATTATTTTCATTAATTCCTGAACAAATATTTAGACCATTCTTTCCTATAATAACATACTTATTATTAAAAGAAACAGAATATTTTTGTTCTAACAACTTAGAAACGGAAATCAAATTCCGTGTAAATCCAGGAATATAAAAAACATTGTTTAATAATAAAAAACTATTATTATTACAAATTTGCAATCTTATTGCTCCCACTGCTTTGGACGAAACGACATCCCCCGACCCCACACGCATTGAGAAGGCTCCCTCCTCTAGTTGTGTCCAAGAATTCGTCCACTGCAAAGAAGAACAAACATGATTAGTGACCCCCGAATCAACTATCCAGGGTGAAGAATCATCTTCCACTAAAGAAGATTCAAGAACAAGTAAATCATATTTACCTTTCATCTTTTTCTTCTTGGCTACCTCCTCAAGATACTGAGGACAGTTCCTCTTCCAGTGCCCGATCTTGTTACATTGGAAACATTTTCCTTTGTCTTGGTCAGTGGAGGTGCCCTTCTTTTTGCTTTGGTCTTTCTTGGGCTTGGGCTTTCCTTTTGCCTTCCTAGCAGACCTTTTCCTCTTCTTATTATTAGAGGAAGATGGTTCGGCAACATTTGCCTCACCGATCTTGCCTTTGTTATCCTTAATCAAGGACTCAAAGGTAGCGAGCTCATTGAGCAACTGTGTAAGACTTAACTTTAACTTGTTCATCCCGTAGTTGCTTTTAAACTGATCGAAACTCTTTGGAAGAGTCGTCAGTATGATGCTCACTTGGCTTGGTTCGTCAATGGCCCCGCCATTGACTTTTGCCTTGTTGAAGTATAACATCATACTCAGGACATGTTCCCGAACTGACGTTCCTTCCTTCATGCGAGCTAGCATAGCGGAACGAACGGCTTCAAGTCGCTTTTGCTCGGAGGGCTGCCCGAACATAGCTTGCAATGACTCCATGATTTCGAATGCTGAAGTCATTGCGTCGTGCTTTGTGACAAGCACGTCTGTCATAGATGCCAACAGATATGTTCGGGTCTTCTCATCATATGAGACCCATCGCTGGTATGCCTCACGAATAGTTCGTGTGGCATTGGCAGTAGGTGCTGGAGGACATTCCTCTGTAAGCACAAACTTAAGGTCTTTGGTGACCAAAATTGCATTAATATTAAGTTTCCACTTTGTGTAGTTATCACCGGTTAATTTGTTGTTTGCGAGAATTTGAAGTAATGCAGAAGACATTGCTGAAATAAATAAAATATTCATTCAGTCATTTATTTAAAACAAGTGCGAGTGCTTTGGTATAAATTTAAACATGATGCATGAACATGTTAAACGAACTAGAACTACCCTAAAAATAGTTACTATACCACGACAATCCAACATACCACAAAAAAGTGCCGCCTTAGGGTCGGTCAAATCTTTGTATGTTGGACCGAGACATTCTCAATCAAATGATATTCTAGAATAACTCTTATTTCATATCACTCAACCATCGTTTATTCAGTCAGGTTTTTAATTAACAAACTTAATCAAAACCTTCGTGAGTGTAACCCACCATTTCAGATCTCATGAGCTTAACTCGAGAATTGCCGCCTTAGGGTCGGTCAATCCCGAAATACCCTCAGAAATCCTATCCGTTAGGAAGTCAACCTTGGTATTGACCTTTGTGGAAACCCTTCTTAGGGAGGACGAAAGCAAAGCCATCACGAGGCCCCACTCGGATCTCACGGTGTTGAACTAATGATGGAGACCGTGAGATATATATGTCATATATCCCTCTCCCACTCACTATTTTAAAACTAGGGTTTTCTATTATCCGTTAATACACCTAGACTCTACAGGATCAAACGGCTAACTTTAATCAAGTTATCTAGTGCATTAACTAATTCATTATTAGAAACAATTTCTAATTAACTAATAAATTATTAATGATTTTTAACAATTTAAAAAAACTAATATATTAGTAAATAGTCTAAGTCTTTGTAAACTATTTACTAAGCTCAGATTATTATGAAAATGTTTACCAAGTTTTAACTATTAAAACTCTAACACAATTTTCGGTTCATTTATAATTAGACAATTAATCAAATTAATCCTAATTACTATAAATGACCATATTAATCTAATTTATTAAACTCTTTAATAACTAGATTAATATTAATGAGAATTACCAAGTTTTTTAACAATTAAAAAAAAAAAACTAATCCCATTTTCATAGCTAATTTATGTATTTATCCATTTTAATTACATTAAAAAAAATATATATATAGGCTATGATGCATGTATGACATATCAAATATATTTGTGTAGGCACTTCTAATCTAAATGACATATGTATGCATGACAATGCTTTTTATCATCACATAATATAAAGGATACATATATTGACCGAGTACTGTGGATTATTTAACCTAAAAAAAAATTGGAATCTAAAATTATAAAAATACCCCCAAGGCATTCTTTGGTCTTCTTGTAATTTCCAAGTCTTCCATTCTCTTCAGGTCACCTCGATTCATCTCATGAATTTTTCTTCGCGATTTTTCCAGGTCTTCAACATAGGTTACATTTTTTTTTACAATCCAACAATAGTTATAAATATATATATATAATAAAAAAAAATTATACAACCCATAATACCTAAATCCACAGTGCCATATAATTAACGATCAATCATGTTTTTGTAAAATTAAAAAAAAAATTAATATACATACAAAACATCATACAGTCAATTTAAATCGTACCTATACAATCATACATATAGGAGCATCGAAAACAATTTCCTGTTCCGAAAATAAAATTAGCTCTGATACCAATTCTTGGAACCAAATTCACCGATCACACAACGGAAACGGGCTTTTAATTTTTTTTTATACAGATCGTAATTTATATCTAGGACCGGTGAACTTTTGATCGTAATTATTTTCGGAACAAATACATATGTAAAAATTATTACACTAATAAAATATATATGTAAATACAGGAAATTGTAATCAATAAAAAAATAGAATCATACCAACGTTTGGAGGCTCCTTCACTTTTCGATTAGCTCCTGGTCTGTACCACTGATCTTCCTAGCTATTTCAGGGATTAGAAACTGCGTGTGAGCGCGTCACGGTTTTCAGGAACTTAGGATGAAGGGTGTAGAAACGAAGGAAAAATAAGAAACTCTTTCTTTATATTAATGAACAAAATTTTTACATAAAACCTTTTCTCTCTTTGTGGTGTTTGTTCATGCACACACTTGCATAAAAATAACTCACTAGCTTTTTAACCAAAAGCCAACCACTAAAACCAAACCAAAAACTTCTTTTTGTCAATTTATATATACATGTATGAGCAACCCCTTTTTTTTTATTAATTATATCTTATAATCTTTAAAAAATTAATCAAATATATATTTGATATTTAAAAAATTTCAAATAAAAATATTATCTTTAATTTGATTTTAATTTTGAATTCAAACTATTTAAATAAAAAAATAAATTATTTAATTTAATAAAATAATAATCACATTATCTTATTTTATTTAAAAATAAATATCAACATACAACCTCCATTTAGTGATTAATAACATAATTAAATAATCTCATTATTTAAGTTATTTAATCACCATTATCTATTAATTAAATAATCTCATTATTCAATTAGTTCCCGAATAAATACGTGTCACTTTCGTAACACAAATTAACCGGACAATCCAATTAATTAACCGGACAATCCAATTAATTAACCGTGACCTTTGTTACCTAAATCGATCGGGCTAGCAAGGGGACCTAATGGACCCACAGTATTTTGAGCTCCAATAATCATCAGAATCATTAATTAAACTCTTTAATTAATATTCCTTGATTATTAACTCCGGTGTTATTCCATTAAAAACCCGAAGCTGCACTCTCTCAACTGCAGACGTTTTTATACAGACCGATACAACTCGGTGTCCATCGATATAGCTATTACATATGGTGTGATCCCCCACAATAGTTCATAATTAGAGCTGGGTCATAATGTCAGTTATACCCCTCTAATTACATATATCCTTTAAGTACCATTGATTCTCTAATGGACAATAAATCCTATTTCCTCACGGAATTAGGAGAGCGCTCATATTGTCCAAGCACCGAATCAACCCTTAAGGGAACTACCATCTACTTCTCACAAGAAGGAGTGGATTCCACTATTGTGTACAAACCTTCCCAGCCACAAGCCAAACCGTAATCCCAACATTCAGAGTATATTGATCAGAAAATACACCTGACCTCACCCACGGTATATCAAAGACCACGATCTAACCTGAAGGAGTCGATAAGACACTCAGGATTAAGATCACCCATATATAGCCATCATTAGTTGATATATATGAATCTCATCGGTAAACGGATCTTTGTGTGAGATTCATATAGATCATGGCACAGTCCTATATGATCACATCATACACGGTGCCTCTATTCCCATATCTCATATGAATGATTCAGGATAGAATCACTGTACATTACGGAATGAACCACAGCTATAGATTAACCACAAATAAAGTACCCAGCTTTATTTGCTATCTATGGACTCTTTAGATTGCACGTACCTTACTGTATCCATCCGTGTATGACACTTATATACACAGTTCGAGATTACATCCGGCAATCCAGGATGTTAATATGTACACAAGTTTATAAAATAAAAAACATAACAGAATGAATAGAACATTTCCTTTTATTTACTTCATAAATCCATTTATAAATTACATGCTTAGGGCATAAACCCCAACAGAAACAACCTCTAATGAAAGTCGACTGTTTCGATGTCCTCCATTGGAGATTTGTTCGACCTGAGATCCTTGAAAAAAAACAGAGAGAGGAAGAAAGAGAGAGAGAGAGAAGGAAATGTAAAAAGTAAAAAAAAAACGAAGGGATAATTTTGACAGAACATATTAATTGATATTATTTTCATAAGACTTATTAACTTGGTGATTTTTCTACCAATTTCGACCAATGATCTTGGAAAAAGTGCCATATAAAAAAGAACCCTTTATTTTCAAAATAGTTATGTTATATATATAAATAATATGCATTTTGAAGGGTAAGACTCACATCCCCTTGTTAGGTGTAAACCTTTTATATTACTCAACTTTTTTGATGATTAATTAACTAAATTAAAATTGTTTTGATTAAATATTTAGTTTAGTCCTTAGTTAATAATCCTGTCTCCGCCATTGTTTGCCTAGAGAGAGCCAACTAGAGGATGGTTGCGTTATTTTAGGGAAAAGAATTGAGAAGAAAATTGGTTTGTTTAAGAGTCGGTATTTATTTGTGAATAACTAGATCATTCTTAATTTGCTTTAGTTTCATGTTGTGTGTGGCAGTAGTCAGATAGTGCATGAGCTTGAGGTTTTCTTGTTTGGTGCCTGTGGTATAGCTGTCTAATTATGTATTTAGTGAATTCCAGTTAGCGGCAGCTTAGAAGTCTTGTTTTGGAACCTTGGTTCATTCTTCTTGGATGATCAATAAATTAATTTATTTTCCAATCATAACAAGAAAGTTGTGCTCCCATAACTCAAACACATAAATATTCATGGGTCGGCACTCGGCATACAAGTTAAACGGACCAGAGAAACAGCATAGAACGAGACTATATTTTACACATTAAAAGGCCGGGAATTTAAAAAGTATATCTAACCGATTTATGACTATTTGGAAATTGGAAATTTATTTAAACATCAACAGTTGATGAAATTAATAAACAAAGAAATGTCTAAATACAACAGATTATGAAATTAAAAATAAAACATTCAAGGCATGGTTGGTAGGTTGTATTGTATTGTATTAAGGGTTTAAAACGTAGGGTTCAAAAAATAAATAGCACTTTTTACAAGTGACATTTCAATATTGTCACAGCTTTAATAACTTATGTTTTGAAGACACCTATTATGGTGAACGGATAAAAATACTCTCAATGGTTGTTTCACATCAGATTTCTTTTATTCATTTTATAATGACAGAGTTGTGAAGTAAATAAAGAAAGTCTCGTTCAAACCCAGGCAATCACTTGAACGGAGAAGGAGTAGTGCTAAATAGACGCAACGCCCCCGAAGAATTTTTTTTCTTGATCAGTACTTCAAAGGCTCGAAATGTAAAAAAAAAAAAATATTCTCGATTTAACTAAACCAAATTTTTTTAAAAAATTATTCTCAATCCTTTGAAAAAATTATCGATCATTTGAAAAATATGCTGGATTCTTTCAAAAGAATCCTCGATTATTTCTAATATATGCTTGATTTCACTATAAATATACCCGATTTAACTAAACTTAATTTTCTAAAAAAAATATCGATCCTTTAAAAAAATTATCGATCCTTTGAAAAAAAATTCTAGATCTTTTAAAAAATATTCTCGATTTAATTAAACCAATTTTTTTAAAAAAACTATTCTCGATCCTATAAAAAATATGCTCGATTCTTTCAAAAGAATCCTTGATTATTTCTAATATATGTTTGAATTCGCTACAAATATACCCGATTTAACTAAATCTAATTTTATAAAAAAAAAATCTCGATCCTTTGAAAAATATTATTGATCCTTTGAAAAAAATTCTCGATATTTAAAAAAAAATTCTCGATTTAACTAAACCAATTTTTTTTTAAAAATATTCTCTATCCATTTGAAAAATATATGCTCGATTCTTTCAAAAGAATCCTCGATTATTTCTAATATATGTTCGATTTCGCTACAAATATATTCGATTTAACTAAACCTAATTTTCTAAAAAAAATTCTCAATCCTTTGAAAAATATCCTTGATTCTTTGAAAAAAATTCTTGACCCTTTAAAAATATATTCTCAATTTAACAAAAACTTTTTTTTTTTAAATATTATCGATGTTTTGAAAAATATGTTCGATTCTTTCAAAAGAATCCTTGATTATTTCTAATAATCGACTTCTCTACAAATATACTCGATTTAACTAAACCTAATTTTCTAAAAACAATTATCGATCCTTTGAAAAAAATTATCGATCAGTTACAAAATATCTCGATTTAACTAAACAATTTTTTTTTAAAAACATATTCTTTATCCTTTGAAAAATATACACGATTATTTCAAAAGAATCCTCGATTATTTCTAACTTATGTTCGATTTCGCTACAAATATACTAGATTCAACTAAACCTAATTTTCTATAAACAGTTCTCGATCCTTTGAAAAATATTTTCGATCCTCTGAAAAAAATTCTCGATCATTTAAAAAAAATTCTCGATCCTTTAAAAATTATTCTCGATTTAACTAAACCAATTTTTTTAAAAAAAATATTTCCGATCCATTGAAAAATATTTTCGAACCTTTAAAAAATATGTTCGATTATTTTAAAAAAATTCTCGATTATTTTTAATATATGTTCGATTTCATTACAAATATATTCAATTTAATTAAATATTTATTTTCTAAAAATAATTCTCGATCCTTTGAATTAATCATCGAACTTTATCACTATGTTTTTTTCTCATTTATAAGATCATATCAATCTATTTAAAATATAAAATCAATCGTCATCAATCTCTACCTTTTCTTATCTGTATCCCTGCAATCATGACCATTTTTTTTTTTTTTTTTTCATCTTAAAAAAAGATAGCAAAAAACCAACTTTAGCCATTTCTCAAAAGCATGAATCGGATCTGCACACCGCCATTTTTGTTCACCAAATTGCATGAAGTGCTGGTAGAAGATCAACAAAAAAAACCCATTAACAAACGCACATACATTAATCATCTCATCAAATCAATTTCTTCTCCACCAAATTACCCTTTTAGATTCCAATAATCAAGCTTGAAACCATTAACGAAATTAGATAATCCACTGGAATTATTTGGATCCATGAATTTCAATGGAAAAAAATCAAAAGTCAAACCTAGACACACCTTCAATGCAAAATCAAATTCAAATTCAACTCACAACAAAAAAAACTCGTTTTTTATCTCTCTCAAACTAATTTCAACAACATTAACACATCAAACAAGAGCAGATCGGTGGCTGTCCTGCAGCTGAAAAGAGTTTTATGGCAACTAGATTGGCTGAGGAGTGGATGGGGATCCGATCGGCTGAGGAGGAGGAAGAAGAAGAAGAGCAGGTCGACGGCAAAGAAGAGCAGGTCGACGGGCCTGAAGGAGGAGGAGGAGCTTTCATCGAAGAAAATAAATTGTAAGAAGAAGAACAGTATCTGTCGATCAAAGAAAAAAAAGTTGTGAGGTTTTTTTTTATATATATATAAAAAACAAAACATAAAATGGAAAACATATTTTAAATATTTTTCAAATTTTTTACTTTTAATACTGTATTTGTTTTTTATAATTTTTTTATTTTTAAAAAATAAAATGAAAAACGATTAATAAAAGCGTTTTTTAAAAATAAAAATAAAAACAAAAACGGATTGAAAAACAGGAGTAGGACGGAACCTAAATAGTATTTGTATTGAATGTATCGAGAATTTGCCTGAGAATTTTGGGCTAATAAAAACAATGTAATCAATGGTCAGGATCAAAACATCTCATATATAAGTGCAAAGAAATCTTATGGTTTGCTGAAGAATGAGTTCACTTAACAAACCTCATGCTGTGTTGGTTCCATACCCAGCTCAAGGCCATATTAACCCTTTAATGCAACTAGCCAAACTCTTGCATCTCAGAGGCTTCTACATAACCTTTGTCAACACTGAGTTTAACCACAAACGCTTAATCCGATCCAAAGGCCTCAACTACGTTAGAGGCCAACTGGATTTTAGATTTGAAACCGTACCAGACGGGCTGCCACCATCTGACATTGATGCAACACAAGATTTATGGACCCTTTCAGATTCCGTCCAGCGAAATTGTTTGAGTTCATTTCGACAAGTCCTGGCTAAGCTAAGTTCATGCTCGGAATGTCCTCCCGTTACATGCATAGTCTCAGATGGGCTCATGACTTTTACCATGAAAGCTGCCGAAGAACTTGGCATCCAAGAAGTTCAGTTCTACACTACCTCCGCCTGCGGCTTCATGGCATATTTGTATTTTGGTGAACTTATTAGAAGAGGCCTTGTTCCATTTAAAGGTACATTTTAACCTTAAAAATTTCGTTAGAACAGAAATATGGAGGGTACTTTACAATACTATATCGATTTAAAGAGAAGTTAGAATACTATGTTTTTCTTTTGCTGTTTCTGTCCTGTTTTGTGGTTTTTTGGTCAGGTGTAGGTTTCCTTTGGTGTGTCTGCTCTGTTTCTATGAGACCTGCTGCCTGTTGCCTCTTTGTGTTTGTGTTGTTGTTGCCTTGCTTGGCACATGAATAAAATTTGCTGTTCAAATATTTTTTTTTTAGGTAAATTTAAGAAGACAGTAATATTTTTTGGTCCATTTCCAAGGTCAAAATACTCCAGAAGATTTGGTAGTTTTGCATTATTGAACGGACAAGAACAATTGCTGTCTGAAAATGATATCTTGTTTTTATAAATTAATATATTGATCAAGGGCTTACTTAAGACAGTAATATTTTTTGGTCCATTTCCAAGGTCAATATACTCGAAGATTTGGTAGTTTTGCATTATTGAACGGAAAAGAACAATTGCTGTCTGAAAATGATATCTTGTTTTTATAAATTAATATATTGATCAAGGGCTTACTTAAGAGGCTTGTAACAATTGCTTTTAGGTTTTAAGTCACATCTCATACAATTTTTAGAACAATTTGCCAGCGTAGTGCAGGTTGAAAATTATTCAACAAGTTCATATAATTTAAATGTATTCATTTAAAAGGTTAAATCAGTAAAAAGACCAAAATAAAAAAAACAAAAGGAAAACTCCAAGATCCAAATTGGTATTATAATTGGCCAATCGAGACGTTGGACTTTCCAATAACAGTTCGCTTAAGTCTTATAAAATAACCTTCTATTAATTTTTTTTTGAAAGAATAACCTTATATTAATTTGATACAAGAAACTTCTATTTAAACGTCAAATTAGATGGATACATAATTTCATCTTTAAACCTTTGATGATGTAAATTCAAAACAATTCCTGGTCCCGCTCATACTGTAAAAAAAAAAAAAGATGTATGTAAGAAAATTATGTTGCTTCCTAGCAATATAAGTACATTTAATAGAGTGGTGATATACAATTTTAGATTTTAAATAATTTATTTAGTGAAAAGAATTATCAATATTGTTATTTATATTTTTTCAAAAACAAAGCTTATTATTGATATAATACAGCCCAAACGTTGCTTAGTGTTAAGAGTCTGACAATGTCCCGGATATTTTAGGCTATATCTAATAAATTTCAAAATTTATGATTTGTTTCAGATGAGAACTTTATGAGAAATGGCAGTATGGAAACACCATTTGATTGGATCCAAGGCATGAGGAACTTCAGGCTTAAGGATTTCCCAACCCCTATCCGAACGATAGATCCCAACGACATTCTGTTGAATTTCATGAAAGAAGAAACTCAAAATTGCTTGAATTCATCCGCAATCATCCTCAACACATTTGATGATTTTGAACAAGAAGTTCTACAGGCAATTGCTGCCAAATTTCCTCGCAATATTTATACTATCGGGCCGCTATCCTTGCTTGAAAGTGGCATAACCTCAGGAAAATCAAGCTTATGGAAAGAAGACTCAGAATGTCTGAAATGGCTTGAAAAAAGAGAACCGAATTCAGTGGTGTTTGTGAGTTTTGGAAGCATAACTGTGATGTCTGAAAAATGTTTCATAGAATTTGCATGGGGGCTTGCAAACAGCAAGCACCCTTTTCTGTGGGTAGTGAGGCCTGATTTAGTGAAAGAAAGTTCTGTAAAATTGCCTGAAGAATATTACGAGGAAATTAAAGATAGAGGATCAATAGTGAGTTGGTGTCCACAAGAAAAAGTGCTTTCACACCATTCAATTGGTGCTTTTCTAACCCATTGTGGATGGAATTCTACCCTTGAAAGTATATGTGGAGGTGTGCCTTTGATTTGTTGGCCTTTCTTTGATGAGCAACCAACAAATTGTAGATATTCGTGCACTGTTTGGGGGATTGGCATGGAAGTAAACCATGTTGTAAAGTGTGATGAAGTAGAAGCACTTATCAAAGAAATGATGGAAGGAGATAAAGGAAAGCAAATGAAGAAGAATGTTTTAGAATGGAGGAAGAAAGCACAAGCAGCTACAAGCATTGGTGGATCGTCTTACCATAATTTCAATAGATTCATTAAGGATGTCCTCTATGGTTGCAAATAGTTCTATTCACATGTCTTCATTGAAAAAAAAAAGGATGAATAATTTTAGTATAATCAGTACATAAACGAAAGTAACTTTTTTTTTTTTGAAAATGTTATTTAAATTAATTACCCTATTCAGTATAGTGGCATTGACGAGGGAATTCACAATTCAGAACTCGAAACCTACAAATTCACATAATAAACACCTTATTTATTTATTTATTTTTAAATATCGTAAGCGGTGGAGGCGACTCGAATCAAGGATATTACTAGGAGGTCCATGATGTGAATGATCGCTCCTACCAATAAACTACATTGGGCGTGGTAACTGTAGGTGGTCGAACTACGATTGATGTGGATCGGATCGGGTTATGTCAGGCCCAAAGCAACTCGGCTGAGCCGATCAAATTAAGGACGTCGTCTCCTCAATAAACCTGCGAATGTGATTAGTCTATCGACTTGGTCTATTGTCTTTTCCTCTGAACTTACAAAAGAACTAGAACAAAGAAATAGGTATATATGAAACAATGGAGGTGGGGTAAATGTCTTACCCTTAGGTATGCTTGTGCTAAGCAATTATCTGCCAGGATCGTGAATAGGAATCAGATTTAATTCTGATGGCCGAAATACTTATGAACAGAGTTTCGATATGCTAGATGAGCTTTGCTTTTTTCTAGAATTTTTCAGAGACCCTTTACTGTGAAAGAGCTTTGTTATTTATAGGCTAAACCCCTTCTTCAACATTCATCTGTTAGTTACCAGAAGTGGGCGTGATTCAAGGAGAAATTTCCCCTTATTTGAATCTTCTTTGAATTAGCGTTACTCCATTATTTGTAACTGACATTTGACTTGGTTTAAAACGACCACTTTTTTCTGGAACAAGAATTGGGTTGACCCAATATAATGGGTCTAGATAGGATCCAACATTGATAAATGTCTGGTCTTTTACATGTTGGGTCTATTGGCCATTTTTGGCTACTACAGTTTTTCCCCCACTCTCTAAAGATGGGATCACCGAATTAAGAGAGTGATTTTAGAGAGTGATTTTGTTCTTGTCGTCGACCCAACGTTATTTCAAAGGATTTAAAACTTTTAAGGGATTACTTTTATCGCAAAGAGCCGACAATGTAGAGTGATTTTTGACGTTCTTGTCGAAGTAATTTGTCGTTCGACGAATAACGTAGGCATATGTAGTCAAATCGATGGGACAATTGTGTTTTAGATTCCTAAACTGACTTCAGATGTATTTAATTTGGGCAGTTTTCGAAGCATTCAAAATTTAAACAGCACGGTTACCTTGGTAAGTTGGCAACCGAAGGGGTGTTGACACGTGGCAACTAGGGTTAGGCGTTTGCGGTTAAGTTTTTGGTTTTATAAACTAAATACTTGAGTTTTCACTTTATATTTTTACTCAGCAGACGAGAAGTTTCATTCTTCATCAAGACATTTGCATAACCACGTTGCTGTTTAATCGATTTTCCAGTGATTTCCTTCAAGGTTAGTAAAAATACACACACACAAACACATATATTTTATTTGTTTTGCGTAAGATTCACCTTCATGAATCTATAGGGAATAGATAGATACTTCTGATTTTGTCTGGGAATATACATGTTCTCCCATTTTCTTTTCATGCTTGTCATTTCTGAATTTTCTGCCAGGTTGAATCTCCTTATGTGATGTGTTATAAGTTCTGGATTGTTTGTATGTCGTTATACCGCTGGTAGACACCTAGTTTTTTGGTAGCCGATCGACCTAGGATAGTTAAAACTGTACAAGTTTGGAGAGATCTGTAGGTCTTGATTGATTTTTCTTTTTTGGATATATCAGTTCGAGTGACAATTTGATCTCGGATCCGCATTATACTTGGACCCTGAGCGATAAAGAGGGAATCAACTCTGGTGCTGTAAATGTCGAGCGGTAAATTACTGTTGTTGATCTGTCGAATGCCAATATTAATAGAGTTTGCATGCTAGAGCAGGGCACCGTTTGTGCTATCACACATTTGATTGAGTTTTTGGAGCGTATATGTGGTGCAAAACCATCTACTTCAGATCGACTGTTGGGTATTCTATCTAACAGTCCAACAAGCGTGCTTACAGATGTCGACTTGATTAGCCTACGAGCGATTTATGGGATTTCGAATTCTGTCGAACTACGTGTACCGAAGGAATATGAACAGGCGGATTAGGACATACCCGGGTGGACGTGATTTTATGAGTATTTCCTTCGTTTAGGTTTTAGATTCCCAGTTCCCTCACTGGCTCAACGTATGCTGTTATACTATTGCTTAGAACGATTTATATACCTATTTGGGGTCCCTATTAAATAAATTTTGTTCTCATTTTCAAGTATATTTTGGTTTATAATGTCTTTTGTGAGTCTTGTGTAGGTACATGTTCCCTACAAAAGGTATTTGAGTTTAATTGAAGAGTTTTGGTGGTTAAAGGGTAGAATTTGGAATGACTTGTGCAGAACACCCAACTTCAAAAGGTTATATCTTCCTCCTCCAATTGAACTACATTGACCATAACCACTTTTCGGAAAGCTCCAGATGTCTACTTTCTAGTGCATTTGATAGACTATGATTCCAGGTCTATACAGGAAGTTATATCCATTTTTGTAATGGTAAACAGAGCTGCATGGTTTGTACCATGTGAGACCAAATTGCATACCGCCTGATGTACCGTAAAAATGATCTGAGAGCTCCAAAAAGTGATCTGCAGTACGCCCGTGATGTGTATCGCGTAATGGCCCAAAATTGTATTTTTCAACCATTTTCTGAGTGGTATTCTTATTTTTTCACTGCAAAGTCATGCCTTAACCTCCCATACTGTAAACACCCCCTTTTTTTCCTCATTCTTGAGACCTCTCTTCCCCTGTTCTCTATTTTTCATGCCTAAACCTCTATTTTCTTCCATCTTCTTCATCTTCTCCATCTTCTCCACACAATAAGGAGAGATCTTGCTCACATGGAGGCTTTTCCTCCATGGGAGAACACCATACCCCTCCACCACACCATTTTACACTTTCTCGATCCATCTTAGAATAGATTACTAGGAATTAGGAGCCAAATTCGAGCTAGGAAGGCTAGAAGCATCGTTGGAGGACTTGTCTTCAAGGGTTTGCCCTTATTTGCTCAATTCTTTGTATTTCTTATTATCTTTGATGTGTAACCCTGACTTAGGAATATTGTAAACCTTCACATGTTCTATATATGTATTTTTAATATTTAAATTCATTTGAGTTTTGTTTTGCTCTTTGATGTATGTCTTTTTATACTCTTAATATGATATGTATGTGTATGAATGGTTAGAAATCAATATGCGTCCATGAATGGGTTTAGAGTAGCTATAATTTAGAGTAAGAATTAGATGCCAATGATTGTTGATTGATTGATGGATGACTTGAAATACCATGTATTCAGTAGTTTGAGTGTTAGGGATTTTAGCCCCAAAGAATAGAAAAGGTTTCAGTTCAAGCTTTTAGTTGCTAAATTGGCCTTGGTTCATATCCTTGTGCTTAATAGGTCTTTGTATTAAGACACGATTATCCATCATTGGCATGATTAGGTGATGAATTGATTATGGAAAATATTCCCAAATCAAGAAGATGAAACTTTAACCTAAATTGAATGTTCTTAATGATATAACTATCACATTATTGCATGTAGCTATTAGGTAAAATTGTTCCCCATGTTTAGCCATTCTAAGGAGTTGATTAAATCGAATCTTTGACCTAGAAGTAAAGACCACCGACATTTCTCTTGTGCTTATGTTGTATTATGGATATTTAGTGTGCTTAATGCTTTCATTCGGTTAGCCACCTTGTGAATGACATTTAGGTTGTGTGTTATATATCGCGTGGTTCACATTAGAATGCTCAGCGTGGTACCCTCTATGTTTGACCAGAAAGTGCAGACTGACGTGTAGAGCTCATATGTGTGTCCCACAATCCTTAATGGATTCATGCTTATGCATGGATGAAATCTATATACGCTCGAGAGAGGGTAGAGATTGATTAATAGGATACGAGCCTATGAGATGTTTGGACATTTGAGGGACTAGGTGAGTCTAGCACATAATTAGGAGGATTGTCACGGTTGAGTCGTTTCCCTAGTATAACCACATTTCATGAATATCTCCATTCCATTTATCATTGTATATAATATTTATGTAATTTATTTAGTTATATTATTATTCACTTTTCTGCACATGCAACATACGAGTTTGCTCGGCATGTTGTAATAATTGCTAGTTTTGAAAGACGGTTGGTAAATCTCACCTCCCCGTGGAATGATCCCTTGCTTCCCGTTGTGTTAGTCTCTATGACTTGCGCCCTTGCGAGGCCAAACTTAAATGTTCATATTTGACGATACTGCAACAACGTGTCCATAAACTATGATATTGTACCTGGCCAGTTGACGATAAATAGTTTGAGGATACTTTTGAGTTTAACTGTTCAGAGGGAGAAATATGGAATAAAGTTTCGATTGAGGTGCCTCCTATATAAATATTATTTGAAGGAGTATGTGTCTGATAAAAGTCGTTATATGCTGATACCTAGAAATACCATCAGCTTATACCTGACATTACAACAAACGACCGACATTGGAAGGATACCTTCTTTTGTGCCAGGGCTCCTCCGATCGATGGTCTTTGGGGGGAATCACAGTATGTCTGCCGGCGCGTATGGAACCAATATGGTAAGTGTCGACTGATAGTGTTGATTCAAAACTTTTCCTTTAATGTTAACTCAGGTATTAACGAGTCTACTTGTCTTTGTAGAGATTACGGGTAAGGAGAATAAGTTATCGTGCGACGATATGCCTGAAAAAACTAAGAGTATGCTAGCTATCCCTGTAGAAAATAGAATTTGGAGAGTGCTACATATGGAAGGTAAACTTAGGCCTAGCAGTTTTTAGCTATGGTTGACATTGAATAGATCGTGAGCACTGTATCCTCATGTGATGGATTTCGTTTCATATGTTTGGACTTGGAGAAGTCTTTAGATTATTGAATGTGATATGAAATTTCTGTCGCCTAATACTGACGTTGAACAACATTTCACAGTGATGTCGATGGCGAGTGTAAAAATAAATGTTCCTGATACGGTTGAAGCCTTGAAACGGTACAAGGAGCGCATCAGCAAGAAGAGAGCAGAAACGGTGAACAAGAAAAAGGTACCAGAGAAGTCGATAGAGAAATTACCTGAAGTACATGAGCACGACTATCTTTCTTCTCTGGAATCGAGTCAAATGAAGAAGAGAAAGAAGAAGGATTCTGTCAATGGTAGGGAAAATGTTGATTCAGAACCCAAGGGGAAGTTGGCGGCTGCTACTTCTACCCATGAACCGTTGAACATGATTTTTCCTACAGGTTTATCCTCGTTCAAGGATCTGACAAGCTTCCTTCGGAAGTCGAACGACTTTCGACTATCTATTGATGAGGAGTTCTTGAATGGCAAGAAGACGAATGAGGTATTTGATACGGGGATTCTGTCGACCTTCCGGATAGATGTTTATCTCTCAAGTTTTTCTTGTGATTACTTGAGCATTTTACGGATACAATATTTTAATCTACATGCACTATAGGCACAATTGCATTTACGTGATAGGTACAAGATTGTTAATAAGAGATGTGCAAAACTCTACCCCAAACTTGACAAAGCGGTAAATGAGTTAGAGAAGAAAAATTCAGCTTTAGAAGATGAGGTAAAGGTTTTGAAGGAGGAGAACGATTGATACCACGATGAGTCGACAAGTTTTAGGAAGTTATTGCAAAGTACGAGTGAATTATCGCTTCTTTGAAAGAACAAAACCTGTATATCGCTGTCGAAGCTATGTGTAAGGCAAGGGCGAAGCTCTTCAAGCAATACTTGTCCGTTGAATATGCCAATTGAGACTCCAAGGAAATGCAAGCAGAGATCGACAATTAAGAAGAAATGGAACGTATGTGAAATGAAAGGTCTCTTGCTATGGATGAAGCTGTTGATGACGGTTTAGTGACCGAGAAGAGCCTATCTGATGGCAATGCAAATGATGATTAGTTTTCGAACTCTTCATTTCTTTTTCTTTATTTGTTGAACGGGTGTACTGTCTAATTTTTTCCCGTGTTAACTTTTTTTTTTTATCTTTTTTATTTAATTCCGGATGATTTGGTCGACTCGATTTTATATATCTTATTATCTTTGTTTCGATCGCATGTTCTCGCTTACTTTTTTTTTGCTTTATATTTTTTGTATATGGAAAGTGTTACTAACCATTTTTGGCAAAGGGTCAAAGGGAAATTTTCCACCTAGCTGGAACTTGGTAGGAAACATCTCCTTATACCAGGCAGGTACTACACGCTATGATCTATCTCGAAGTACCGGGTCTCACACAACCGAGGTACCTAGTCATCAATGTTAAAGCAAGATAAAGCTCTTACGCCTCCGTAGACTACCCAACCAGTACCTGAGTACCCTGACACTATTATGATGTTCGGTCGTGGTACATATCCTATCCCTCTAGCGGGAAAAAAGATTCTCATAAAGCTCCTAGATGATCATAAAACCTCGACGCGATTGATCAAGTGCCATATCGTTAGAATGGTACCTCAAGGTACCTCGCCACCAAACTAGCACCACGAGGTACCTCACCATCGCGATGATCAAGCGCCACATCACCAGGCCGATAACTTAAGGCATCTTGCCACTAATAAACGAAATCAGAGTCATTCTCCAAACCGAAACAAGCTCCATGTACACACAACCATAAAAAAGTGTCCAGAAAGAAAACAAACACGATTGTCTCCAAGATATCCTCCACAAACTGATTCTCTAGGTTCATCTAAATTAAATAGAAAATCCCACTAATAAGGAAGAAGATCAATACAGTGATCTTCGGCTTGCATGCCACAGATTAACCCTAATTGCACCATATATAAATACATGGGTAATAGCATGAAGAAGGGGATGGAAAAAAATCAACATCAAGAACATCTAGAGTTATCGCTTAGTTATGCAATCAGAATTAAGCCTAGCTATCGCCATTGATCGTTGTATCCGCTTATCGACATATACGATTTCACATTGTTACTCTACTTACTTCATTGTTGAATAAAATAGCACATCCAGTGCTCTATCATTCTTTTCATACATTTCATTAGTTTTTTACATGTGAAATCGGTACCGAAGGTAGCTGCACTGATCTTGATTTACCTAGGTAGTGGTCCCGAGGGTGTTAATTGAGATTCCTCACCCTGAGTGAATTTTTGGTTAACATTTGTTTACGCCTCTGTGGGAAGATTCCACACCCATTTAAATCACGTATTTAAGTTTTTACAGGAGTAACAACGTCATGAGACTTCGATCCTTCTAGGGGTAACCCCGAAGCATCAGGTCACTAATCCTTAGCCTCTACCCGAAAGGCTTAAAGGAAGGATAAGAGATCGAAGCATCAGAATCCTGCTCCAGCACTGACTGGTACCACTCAGGCTCCGGTCCCCCCGGTGATTGGCCAGAGTATTCTAGAACAATAGGCTACAACTTTTATGGAAAATGTCAGTCTCCGGTTGGTTGCAAAGGGTATCACCCCCCCAATCAGTGAAACCTAGTAACCGAAAGGATCCCAATAGACCTGGAGCTAGGTGATTGCCTTCGATCGGTTATGACCACCATCGCTGGTACCGGTCCGTGACAGGTTTGGGTCCCCACCCTCAGTTCGAGATAGGTTAGGGCCCATACCACCGGATCCACCTAGGTCAGCCTGTTATCTACCTCGATAGGTGAAATCAGCTGTTGACGTCCCGCTAAGGGGATTCTGCCACCTAGCCCAGTCAGCACCCACCACTAGGATAATCGAGAAAAAGTGTCCAGGAAAATCATTCCCGATAGGATAACGGGAGTAAGGTCTCTATCTCATCAGAGGGATCTGACAACGAATATTTCGAGTTCGAGTCTAAGAACATCGAAAATAAACATATGTGGGATCAACTAGCTTGGATGCAGAAGAAAAAACTAGGAGTTGAATATGGGTAAGCATAATGAGAACTGGAAGGATCCCATGGGCGAGATGAACACCCTATTCTTTAGGAGGATTAGGGAAGCAGAACTTCTCCAAAATTCAAAATGCCAACTGACAAGTACTCTGGCATTGAGGATCTCTTAAGCCACCTAGAGACTTTGTCTATCAGATGGTGGTCCAAAATGCGACAAGGGCAGCCATGTGTAGGATATTCCCAACCACATTGACTGACTATATCAAGACGTAGTACAGAAAGTTAGCCGTATGTAGCGTGGACAACTTTACTAAATCGTCAAGCGATTTTTGTTCACAGTTCTAGGGGATAAATCCACGACCGAAAGACTCAATCCACTTACAGTACGTAATTCAAGAGTGAGGTGAGATGCTCTGGTCTTACATGGAAAAGTTCCACAAGAAGGTGATCCAGATGAGGGGCTTTGCTAAGAATGAGACCTTAGCCAACTTCTGTAAAAACTTATGGGCAGGTAGATTGTTCCAGTCATTCATCAAGTGTCCACAAGAAACCTATCAGGAGGGCCCTCGAGCAGGTATAGATAGATGAGCAGCTTAGAGTTAAGATCAAACCTGATGACATAAGAACTACCAAGTGCAAAAAGAAAGACACACCCAAGCCTGCACCAGTACAGAAGGTTCAAAATAGACCTCTCAACCGATCTACATAATACCCTCCACCTTCCCATCCTCAGCTGAAGAGGTATCTATCGAGACGAACTCCACTTGGAGCTTCAACTCTACCAAGAATGGCAGCCCACATAGCCTAGGATGAGAGGGGGTACAACCATTACTCTCCATTGAACACATCCCTTGAGACAATCTACCTCATCATTTGTGATAAGAGATTGCTCAGGAAACCTAGTCCCATGAAAGCACCTGCTGACATGAGGAACCAGTATAAATACTGTGACTTCCATGAGGATGTGGGGCATAACACTTCGGAGTGTTTCAACTTACGTAACCAGATCATAGCACTAGTGAGAGGTGGCTATCTGGTGGAATTCTTACGACAGGTCCGAGATGGCATCCACACATGCAAGAAGGTACATACCGAGATTCTAAAAAATAAAGAGAAAAGAAGAGGAAAAGAGAAAGACCTGAGGCAATAAATCCAGGTCATACACACAATCAACAGGGGACATACCCTGGCTGGGACCTCTAACAATTCTAGAAAGAACCATTCCCAGAAGGTACCCCTGATTGAAGAAGCGCGAGATATCTTTTTAATAGATCGGAGCTTGGCAGGGATCCCCCAATCAACCCAGATTATCTTCACTGAGGAAGACGTATGTAACACCGTGCAACCACACGATGATCCTATGGTAGTCATGATACATATTGCTAATTGCCTAGTCCACCGCGTGCTGATTGATACAGGTAGCATTGTGGACATCCTCTTCAAGGACGCATTGGAAAAATTTAATCAGAAGTAATGGTACTATAATAGTTGCACCACCCTATTGTATGGATTTACATAGGAATCGATTGTACCAGTAGGATCCAAGATTTTACCGGTGATTATTGGGACTGTACCCCTCCAATAGATCCCGATGACTGATTTCGTTGTAGTGGACACCCCGTCAGCTTGCAACTCTATACTTGGAAGGCTTTTCATGTTATCACTCAAAGGGGTGTTTTCCGTCTGCCATAACGTCCTGAAGTTTTCAATGGGAAACGAGGTAGACGAGGTACTCGGTGACCAACAGACAACCCGTAAGTGTTACGCCGTATAACCTAACCTGATGGCCTAAGCCAAACAATTTTTATAGGCAGCAGTTATATAGAAATATATGTCATCGGAGGAGGATCTCGATACCCCGAGTTTTGCTGCTCATGTTGTTGCTTCTTCTAACCCTACTACTTGTCCTACTGCCTTTACCACTGTTGCTGCTGCTGTTCCACCTCCCCTGTCTGTTTCAATGCCTCCCAGGGTAGGAGGAGGTTCAAAAATTGCTACTGCCACTACTGTGGTGGCTCCTCAAGATCGAACTCGATCTTGATCGTGGGCTTTCGATCAGAATGAGGTCTTGGGTTGGTTCGTCTTGGCTTATACTGGCGGGAGCTTTAGTCCCCTGACCTGTATGCCTTCTGACATCCTGGTCACCAAAAGTTCCACCCTTATTACTGAGGTAAGTGGAAGTCACATCCTGCTTCATTACTGCTATGATACATTCATGACTAGTATTTAAGAGGTAACTCACTTAGTTACTGTGATTTACAGGCTTTCAAATACAACATGGTGGTGAGCCATCAGATGCCTTTATTAAGGGTGCGTGCTAAGAATGTTGAAGCCCAACTCGAAGAGACCCAATGCTAGCTCACCAGTTACAGACTGAATATCAGGGTTTGAGCCGGGCCCTAGGCTAAACCATCAAGTCCCTCGTGAACGCCCAAGGTAGCATGAAATGAAACAAACACGTATATGATTTTGAGGTCCTTCAGTTAAAACGTCGTGCCTTGGAGAGGGATCTCACGAGGGACAAGGTTCGAGAGTTAGAAGGAGAAATCCAAGACCTGTGTGATAAAGTGGTGAGCTTGAGAGCCAAGGTCTATTCCTCTTTTGGTGATGGTTATTTTTATGTTGCATTCCAAACAGCCTAGGCCTTGCCCTCTCCCTTTGATTTGACTATCATCACCTATTGGAACATAGAGGAAACCTTGGATAGAGCCATGAAGCTTTCTTTCTTGACTGATGATGAAGTAGGTCTTTCTCGGACTGCTGGTGCCAATGTAGGTGCAGATGGTGGTAGCAGCCTACAACTAACCTCTTCCTTTCTGTCTGGCAAAAATGCTACTGGTACAAACCCCCTGCTAAGTCTCCAATCGAGGTAATCTCCTCAATTGAAAGTGGAGTCCCAGAGTCTTCTGATTAGGTGGTGGAGGAGATCCCTGATCCAAATAGACTGGAGCTAGGTGACCGCCTTTGACTGGTTAGGACCACCATCGCTGGTATCGATCCGTGACAGGTTTGGGCCCTTGCTCTTAGTTCGAGATAGGTTAGGGCCCATGCCCCTGGATCCACCTAGGTCAGCATGTTATTTACCTTGACAGGTAAAATCAGCTATTGACGTCCCGCTAAGGGGACCCTGCCACCCAGCCCAGCCAGTGGCCACCAATAGGATAATCGGGAAGAGAAAATCCTCCCCAATAAGATAACCGGGGTGATGAATCTATCTCATCAGAAGGATCTGACAATGAAGATTTTGAGTTCGAGTCTAAGAACACTGAAAATAAGCTTATGTGGGATAAGTAAGCTTGGATGCAGTAGAAAATTCAAGAGTTGAAAAGGGGTAAGCATAGTGAGAACCCAGATTATCTTCACTGAATATGACGTATATAACACCGTGCAACCACATGATGACACTATGGTGGTCACAGTACAGATTGCCAACCGCCTAGACCATCGCGTGCTGATTGAAACAGGTAGCAATGTAGACATCCTCTTCAAGAATGCTTTATAATAGTTGCACTACCTTATTGTATGAATTTACATGGGACTCGATTGTACCCGTAGGATCCAAGATTTTATCGGTGATTATTGGGACTGCACCCCTCCTACAGAACCTGATGATTGATTCCGTTATAGTGGACACCCCATCAGCTTGCAACGCTATACTTGGAAGGCCTTTCCTGTCATACCTCAAAGGGGTGTTATCCGTGTACCATAATGTCCTGAATTATTTAGTGGGAAACTGGGTAGGCGAGGTACGCGGCGACCATCAAATAGCATGTAAGTGCTACACCGTATAACCTAACTTGATGGCCTAAGCCAAACAATTTTGATAGGTAGCAGTTTTACAGAAATATGTGTCATCAGAGGAGGATCTCGATACACAGGGTTTTGCTGCTCCTGTCGTTGCTTCTTCTACCGCTACTACTTGTTCTACTGCTACTGCTTCTGCCCCTACCATTGTTGATGTTGCTGCTCCACCTCCCTTGTCTATTTCAATGCCTCCAAGTGTATGATGAGGTTCAGAAACTGCTACTGCCACTACTGTCGTGGCTCCTCAAGATCAAACTCGATTTTGATCGAGGGTTTTCGATCAGAATGAGGTTTTGGATCGTTTCATCTTGGATTGTCCTGGCGGGAGCTTCAGTCTCTTGACCTCTATCTATGCCTTCTGACATCCTTTCACCAAGGGTTCCACCCTTATTACTGAGATAACTGGAAGTCACTTCCCGTTTCATTACTGCTCTGATACATTCATGACTAGTATTTATATGGTAACTCACTTGGTTACTGTGATTTACGAACTTTGAAATACAACGTGGCGGTGAGCCATCAAATGTCTTCATTGAGGGTGTGTGCTAAGAATACTAAAGCCCATCACGAAAAGACCCAGGGCGAACTTTCCCAGTTGCAAACTGATAATCCGGGTTTGAGCTAGGCCATAGATCTAACCATCAAGTCCATCGAGAATGCCCATGGTAGTGCGAAACAAAAAAAACACGCATATGATACTGACGTCCTCCAATCAAAACGTCGTGCCTTAGAGAGGGATTTTATGAGGGACAAGGTCCGAGAGTTAGAAGGAGAAATTCAAGTCATACGTGATAATGTGGCTAGCTTGGGAGTCGAGGTCTATTCCTCCTTTGGTGATGGCTATTTTTATACTGCATTCTAAGCAGCCCAAGCTCTGCCCACTCCCTTCGATTTGACCATCATTGCCAACTGGATAAGGGAAGAAAACTTGGATAGGGTCATGAAGCTTTCTTCCCAACTGATGATGAATCATGCCCTTCTAGGGTTGCTAGTATCAGTATGGGTGTTGATGTTGGTACCAGTCTACAGCTAACATCTTTCCTTTTGCCTAGCGAGGGTGCCACTGGTATAGACCCCCCTTGATAAGTCTCTGGTCGAGGTAATCTCCTCAATTGAAAGACAGGTCCTATCGTCGCCTGGCAAGGTGGTGAAGGAGATCCTTGATCCTCGGGATTCAATGGAGGCTGAAGCAACTCTACCTGCTCAGACTGTCGTAGCAGAAGGTTAACCCATTCTTATAGGGGTAGCGGATTCCTAGACTACTGCTAGGGAGTTAGGGAGGATCTTCCAGAAGCGGAGAATGTGGTGGAACATATAGGATCGGAGGTAGTGGCCACCTATCACAATGACTTGGTTTCAGTTGAGGTCTTTGTTGAGATCACTCGAGTGGAGACTGAGGAGCAAATTTCGAGGGATGGAGCAACAGAATGAGGTCTCCTGAAGAAGCTGATGTGTGAACTGGTAATCTAAAACATCATATGTTTATGTAAAGTCCTCAATTGTTGATTGGCTTATTTCGTGAACAAATCATATTTTTGGGGTATTATGTAAGGGTAGCTTAGGCTCTTAAGACCTCAAAAGGAGAAACACCGAATGTAAAATTCTTGTGCTTACTTACTTTGAAGAGATAGTTGCGCACACTCACATATTCATGCATAACTCTTATTCATATATGTTGAGTGGTTATACTTGTGTGCATTTTGATTTAAATGACTATTGTTTGATATATTTGCATCTAGTAATCAAAGTTTTATGTCATGCTAGGCATTAGCATATGATGCATTTTTCATCACTCTAGAACTTATTAATTTTGTGTGTTTTGAGTGTTGAAAATAGGCTTTGCGCTGGTGGTGGGCTACTCGACCAGCGAACCTCATCAGCGCAATATTCCAGTGGATCGTCGCATGTGTTGCGCCACTGAGCTGCGCTGTTGCACCCGCACACAGTTAAAAAAATGGGCGTGCGCTGGTGGTGCGCTACTCGACTAGCGCAGCCTCACCAGCGTAAACATTCCAGAGAATTTACGCATGTGTTGCGCCCCTGGGATGCGCCAGTCATCCAGCGCCTATTGTAAAATTAGGTTGTGCGCTGGTGGTGCGCTACTCGGCCAGCGCACATCACCAGCGCACACAGAGGAAGTGGAACATTTTTCCAAAATGACCTCACTTTGTTTGGATCTCATATATATATAACTCATTGCTTTAAGGTCGTGTAAGTGTTTAGAATATCACATATTTTCCTTAGAATACACTTCAAAGGAAAAACTCTTCCAAGAACTCATTTTTAATCACTCAAAGCATTCTCATGTGCATCAAAATTTCATCTTGCATATTCTAAGTTCATATAGAGTGCATCTATGAATAGGGTTGCTTCATCACATTTTGTTTGGTAAGTTCTTCACTATCTTCTTACAAGTTAAGTGTTTTACTTGCTAAACCTTCTCATTAATTATTTGTATGCTCTTAGAACATTTTCTAGATACAAGTTAGAGATTGTTGTGATGCCATGATTGAGTGTTGTATTATGATAGCTTCATAGGATTGTTTGATCTATGTTTAGCTAAGCTTCTTGAATATGTCATTTAGCTTTTGATATCTAGGATTGCATTAATTGTCATCTCATTATCCTAGATAAGCATATAGGGTTTCCTAGCCTTGTTTGTTCATTGAATATCATCAATTATTCACTTAGGACATTTTATCTCTTCATTGAGAAGTAAGACTTGTGTTGCTTCCGAGAGTAGGTAGCTTAAATCACAAGCAAGAGGAACTAGGTTCACTTATACAGGGATTAGGTAGTGGTGGTGAATTTAAACCGGGATTAGGTTGTAATTCTCTTGCCTTTATTGGATTCGAGGTTCTAGTGTGGCGCACTCATCAACCCGTAGTTTTTCCCATTTGGAGGGTTTCCACGTATATCTCAAGTGTCGTTTATATTTTCGTATTATTTCACCTGTGATTTTATTGTAACTAGCTAGGGGCATTTTCGTAATCTTGACCTTTAACGAAAATTGGGTAAATTTGTTTAAAATCTATTTACCCCCCTCTAGATAAGTATTAAACACACCATAATATTTGTTTCAATTGGTTTCAGAGCATGTTCCTAGACATACATAAGTGATCCTTGCTCATTTTGGTGTGTGTTGCATTTTGTGTGTGTATTGATCATTCATACATTTGCATTCATATAATTCATTCATTAAACACAATGAGTGGAAACGGTGGCAACGAGGGAGCTTCTAGCACTAGACCTCCAATTCTCACCGGGTTGAATTATGCCTCTTGGAAAGGCAAGATGAAGTCGTACATTTGCCAAATTCATGACAGGGCATGGATGGCAGTTGAAGATGGCTACACTCCACCAATGATGACTCCTACAGATGGAGGAGATGATGAACTCAAACCAAAGGTACAGTGGAATGCACAAGAGTTTGAGGCTTCAAAGTGGAATAGAAAGGCAATGCATGCCATCATATGTGCAATGGATGATAACTAGTACAAGTTGGTTCAAAATACTAGGATAGCTAAGGAAGCATGGGATATCCTAGAAGTTGCACATGAGGGAACCGATGTGGTTAAGGAGTCGAAGCTTCAAGTTCTCCAAACACAATATGAGTTGCTTAAGATGGATGAGAACGAGTGCTTCAATGACTTTGAAGTAAGGTTGATGGACATTGTGAACCAAAGTCATCAACTTGGTGATCCTTATTCGGATAAGAAGATCAAGCAAAAGATTATGAGATCTTTACCCGATAGATTTGAGTCTAAGGTGATGGCTTTGGAAGAGAATAATGGTTACAATGACATGAAGCCGAGTGAAGTGATTGGGTGGCTTCTAGCTTATGAATCTAGGAAATGTCCTAACCTCACACCATAGAAAAAGCAAAAAGATATTGCTTTGAAAGCCTCCAAAGTTAAGAAGGAGGAAAGTGATGACTCGAATGAAGAAATGGCCTTGCTAATAAGGAAGTTCAAGAAATTCTACAAGTCCAAGAAGAAAGGTTTTTGATCCAAGGGTCAAGACTTAAAGAAAAAGGCTCCCTTCAAAAAGTTTGAGCCTAGGTAAGAAAAGACCGAGAAGAAAGGAGTCCAATGTTATGAATGTGGTGGGATAAGACACTTTGCCTCGAAATGTGCAAACCACAAGGTGAAGAAGAAGGGAAAAGTGATGGCTGCCACATGGAGTGAAAGTGATAACTCTAATGAAGGAGTTGAGTCTTCGGATGATGAAGAACTCATGGCTAACTTCATAGCATTTACATCCTCTCTCAGGAGCAAAGATACTAGTGAAGAAGAGAATGAAAGTCAATAGGAAAACTACTCAAGTGATGATGGATCTTCATCACAATCCACAAATGGAAGTGTGGATAGGATGGACCTCAAGGACTACATGGCTAAGTTTGAGAGTTCAAGGTTAAAGTACAAGAATGAAATCAAGTGATTAAAAGAAGAAAACCTAGACCTCTCAACTAAAGTTGACCAACTAAATGAAGAGTTGGAGAGATCTAAGAGGAATGAAGAAGGATTGAAGAACGAGCTTGAAGATGCTAGAGAGTTGTTGACCAAGATGAACTATAGCACCAAAAAACTTGACCACATGCTAGATGTTGGAAAGAGGCCAAGTGACAAGAAAGGCTTGGGTTTGAATATGATAAGGTGTCCTCTACTCCAAGCAAGACCATTTTTATAAGAAGCATGAACTTCAATGGGTCCTCTTCTCATCAATTACCTAGGAAGAAATTTGACCTAGGAGAGTGTTCAAGTAGTGCTCAAGTAAAGGTGGCACCAAGAAGCCTACCTCAAGCTCATCCTACAAGGGCTCCTCAAGTTAACTTCCCCCAACCGAAAGCTCATAAAGGGAAGATACCTATCATGCAAGCTCAACCAAGGAAGCAATCAAGTCTTGCTCAACAACAAAGAAGGAGAGCTCCTCAACAACAATCAAGACAACCACAAAGACATGGGAAGGCTCCAATGCATCCTCAAGGTTATGGTATGATTCCTAACTTTATTCCCACATGTCATTTTTGTGGTATTGATGGTCACATTAGACCAAATTGCTTTAGATATATTAAATTGTGTAGGATTGAAAGCATGATAGAGAAAAAAAAGACTAAAGCCATGATGCATGTCACGTGGAAAAATGGAACAACTTTGCATGATCCTAGGACACTTAGAGCCCATGTGCCATTGACCACTAGGAAGAAAAATATTGCACCTAGGTGGATTAGAAAGGATGAACACTTTTGCCATGTTGCACAAATTGCCTTGAATGCCCATTCTTGTGATTTTTTGGTATTTGGATAGTGGGTGCTCTAGGCACATGACTGGAAACAAGAGTTTCTTTGAGACTCTTGTGATGGAGGAGAATGGAAATGTCACCTTTGGTGATGGATTCAAAAAGAAGGTTAAAGAAAAGAGAGCCATTTCCATTCCCGGATTACCCTCCTTGTCCAATGCTTTGTATGTGGATTGTTTAAAAGCCAATTTCATAAGCATTTCACATCTTAATGATGAAGAACTTTCCGTCTTGTTTAGGAAAAATGATTGTTCTATCCTATTGCCAAATGGATAAACCTTGTTAAAAGGTATGAGATCTAGTGACAATTGTTATTGTCTTGAGGCTAGAGATATCTCTTGCAATGTGTCCAAGGATGAACAAATTGAGTTGTGGCATGAAAGACTTGGTCACATGAACTTTCGGGATTTAAGAATCTTAGATAAGTTTAATGTTGTGCGAGGTCTTCCCAATCTTGGTAAAAAGGTTAATGGTGTTTGTGGACCTTGCCAACAAGGGAAGCAAACCAAAAGTATGCACAAATAGGGAAAGTATGTAACCACCAAGGAACCTCTAGAGCTTCTCCACATGGATCTTATGGGTCCTATGCAAACCGAGAGTTTAGGTGGAAAGAGATACATTTTTGTGTGTGTAGATGATTTCTCTAGGTACACATGGACTTATTTTCTTACAGAAAAATCTGAAACTTTTGATAAGTTTAAAATGCTTTGTTCCAAAATTCAAAATGAAATGAACTCCAAGATTAAAAGCATTAAGAAAATTAGAAGTGACCATTGGAAGGAATTTGAGGATGCCCATTTTGAAAACTTTTGCAATAGTCTAGGCATCTCTCATGAGTTTTCGGCTCCTATGACACCTCAACAAAATGAAGTTGTTAAGAGAAAAATAGGGTTCTTCAAGAAATGGCTCGTGTGATGTTGCTTAGCAACAATATTCCTAGGAATCTTTGGGCCGAAGCCGTCAATACGGCATGCTACATAGGAAATAGAGTGTTTCTTAGGCCCCACACTAGGCAAACCTCCTATGAGTTATGGAAAGGTAGAAAGCCAAATGTTAGCTACTTCCACACCTTTGGAAGCAAAAGCTATATTTTGAATGACCGAGATCAACTTGGCAAATTTGTTGTTAAGAGTGATGAGGGTATCTTCATTGGCTATGCCTTGAATAGTAGAGCTTATAGAGTTTTCAATCTAAGGACTAGGACCGTAATGGAATCATCTAATGTTGTCATTGATGATACTAGGCTCAAATCTAATGACCATGAGGAGTAGGTAGATCTAGTTGATGACTCCCCTTTGGAGAAGGTAGTTGATATTTCTAATGTTGAAAAGACCAACCTTGATGATGACACAACACAATCCATTGATAGGATTCCTCCATGGGTTAGGAAACTCCATGAGAAAGATGACATCATTGGTGAGGTTAGTGAGGGTGTTAGGACTAGGCATCAAATGGCTAATCTAATTAGCTACACTTGCTACACTTCTCAAATATAACCCAAGAAGGTTGATGAAGCCTTAAAGGATGAATTTTGGGTTCTTGCCATGTAAGAAGAATTATACCAATTTGAAAGGAATGAGGTTTGGACTCTAGTTCCTAGGCCCAAGAACACCAATGTGATAGGCACTAAATGGGTATATAGGAACAAATCCGATGAGGATGGCAACATTGTGCGAAACAAGGCTAAGCTTGTTGCACAAGGGTACTCTCAAATTGAGGGTATTGACTTTAAGGAGACATTTGCTCCCGTTGCTAGGATTGAGTCCGTTAGGCTTCTCTTATCCATTTATTGTTTGCACAAGTTCAAATTATATCAAATGGATGTTAAGAGTGCCTTCCTCAGTGGGTTTTTGCAAGAGAAAGTGTTTGTTGAGCAACCCAAAGGGTTTGTAGATCCTCACCACCCTAATCATGTCTATAACCTCACGAAAACTTTATATGGGTTGAAACAAGCACCAAGGGCTTGGTATGAGCGTCTTACTCAATTTCTCATAGATAGTGGCTACACTAGATGTAGTGTTGACAAGATTTTATTCATCAAGAAAGACAAAGATGAGCTCTTTATAGCTCAAATTTATGTTGATGATATAGTATTTGGCTTCACCAATGACACCAAAGTCCAACAATTTGTTAATGTCATGTTTCATGAGTTTGAGATGAGCCTTGTTGGTGAGCTAAGTTACTTCCTAGGTTTACAAATTAAGCAATTGGATGATGGGATTTTCATATCTCAAGCTAAGTATGCCAAAAACCTAGTGAAGAAATTTGGCATTAAAAGTGCTAAACATTGTGATACACCCATAAGTACCACTTTGAAGCTAAGCAAGGATGCTAGTGGTAAAAGTGTGGACCAAACTTTGTATCCTGGCATGATTGGTAGCTTGCTCTATTTGACCGCAAGTAGGCCCGGTATCTCTTTTAGTGTGGGTGTGTGTCCTAGGTACCAATCGGATCCTAAGGAGTCCCATCTCTCTTCTGTTAAGAGAATCATTCGTTATGTGAATGAGACATCTAACTACGGAATTTGGTACTCTTTTGACACTAATGCTAGTCTTGTAGGCTTTAGTGATGCAGATTGGGCAGGAAATTATGATGATAGGAAAAGTACATCGGGCGGTTGCTTTTTCCTTGGGAACAACCTTGTCTCTTGGTTTTGCAAGAATCAAAATTAGGTTTCCTTGTCCACGACTGAGGCCGAATACATAGCTACTGGGAGTGGATGCACACAACTCCTTTGGATGAAGCAAATGCTAGTCGACTACGGATTCAATCAAGGTACTCTTAATTTCTTTTGTGATAACATGAGTGCAATTAATATTTTCAAGAATCCGGTTCAACATTCTAGAACTAAGCATATTGATATCCGTCATCATTTCATTAGGGAACTAGTTGAGAACAAATACATAGTACTTGAGCATGTAGGTACTAATGATCAACTAGCGGATTTATTTACTAAACCCTTAGATGATACTCGATTCAAGACTCTTAGTAGATCTATTGGGATTTGTTTAATGGAGTGATGTGTTGTGGTCTTTGACCCCATAAGGGGAACTCAAGAAAAGAGAGCTATTGTATACTTGTTGCATCCATTTTTTTTAAATGTTTATGCTCCTTTATTGATGCTTGAGTAGCTTGGTTTCACTTATATATTATATTGTATTTTCTTCAATAAGTGTGAACTTTGCTTTGATTACAATCCATGTCATATTTATGTTCAAACATGCATTTTTGGACTAGGAGATCTACTTAGGAAGTACATATTGAATGACCTATAATTATCTCCATGGCATGATGATTCGTTAATGACATGCAAATGAAAAATGATAAAGCATGTATTGTTGATTGCAATTGTTAAATGCAATATATTGTGTGAAAAAAAAGCTAGTGAGACTAAAATGTTACATCAATGTCTCTCTTTCTTTATTAGTTGAACATGGCTACTATCATACGGGTATTCTCCCGAAAAAATCAAATAGGGTGCAAAGTTGCTCATGCCATGTTTAGCTTATAAAGTTGGATATAGTGCCATTAAAATTTGATATCTATAAAAACTCTATATCCTTGCTTCTCTCATGACAAATGGTGAAATTGGTTTGACTTACATTGGAAACCTTTGTCATTTGCTTTGCCAAATACCATTGTTTTTTGGACTTGAATGCAACATGTATTGTATGCAAAGCATTTTTTGATTCACACATTTTCTTCCAATAAATCTCCTCGTTTCTCCCCTATTAATAGAGTTGCATAAATATGGCTTATATAATTATGCAACAATCTTGTATGCTCTTGTCTTTCTTTGCCTTGAGTTGGGGACTTCTCCTTTGCCTATATCATGACAAAAAGGGGGAGTACCATTGACCTAGCATTGTGATGTTATGAGAGTAGCATGTGTTGACTTTGATGGGGAGCATTGCATGAGTAGTACTTGTTTTTGGGGGAGATTACATTTAGGGGGAGTAACCCTTTGAGGGAGAGCATTGCATGGTGCATTACTCATATTCTTATATGCAAATGCTTTTGTTTAATATTCACTTGATCATCTCACATGCACTTGGTTAGAAAATGTATTTGTTCTTACTCTGTTTGTAGGGTTGATAGTTCTACAAGAGATTGAAGATTTGAAGTTTTTTTTATGTTTATCTTTTTGTAATGTAGAATATCTTTCCGGTGTTTTATTTTGTTTTGTGAGGATCAATGTGAGTGGTGGTTTTGTCACGAAATAGCCAAAGGGGGAGATTTTAAAGTCCTCAATTGTTGATTGGCTTATTTCGTGAACAAATCACATTTTTGAGGTATTATGTAAGGGTAGCTTAGGCTCTCAAGACCTCAAGAGGAGAAGCACTGAAGGTAAAATTCTTGTGCTTACTTACTTTGAAGAGATAGTTGCACACACTCACATATTCATGCGTAACTCTTATTCATATATGTTAAGTGGTTATACTTGTGTGCATTTTGATTTAAATGACTCTTGTTTGATATATTTGCATCTAGTAATCAAAGTTTTATGTCATGCTAGGCATTAGCATAGGATGCATTTTTCATCACTCTTGAACTTATTAATTTTGTGTGTTTTGAGCGTTAAAAATAGGCTTTGCGCTGGTGGTGCGCTACTCGACCAGCGCACCTCACCAGCTCAACATTCCAGTGGATAGTCGCATGTGTTGCGCCACTGAGCTGCGCTGTTGCACCCGCGCACAGTTAAAAAAAGTGGGCGTGCGCTACTCGACTAGCGCAACCTCACCAACGCAAACATTCAAGAGAATTTACGCATGTGTTGTGCCCTTGGGATGCGCCACTCATCCAGCGCCTATTGTAAAATTAGGTTATGAGCTGGTGGTGCGCTACTCGGCCAGTGCACGTCACTAGCGCACATAAAGGAAGTTGGAACGTTTTTTCCAAAACGGCCTCACTTTGTTTGGATCTCATATATATATAACTCATTGCTTTAAGGTCGTGTAAGTGTTTAGAATATCACATATTTTCCTTAGAACACACTTCAAAGGAAAAACTCTTTCAAGAACTCATTTTTAATCACTCAAAGCATTCCCATGTGCATCAAAATTTCATCTTGCATCTTCTAAGTTCATATAGAGTGCATCTATGAATATGGTTGCTTCATCACATTTTGTTTGGTAAGTTCTTCACTATCTTCTTACAAGTTAAGTGTTTTACTTGCTAAACCTTCTCTTTAATTATTTGTATATTCTTAGAACATTTTCTAGATACAAATTCGAGATTTTTGTGATGCCATGATTGAGTTTTGTATTGTGATAGCTTCATAGGATTGTTTGATTTATGTTTAGCTAAGCTTCCTGAACATGTCATTTAGCTTATGATATCTAGGATTGCATTAATTGTTATCTCATTATGCTAGATGAGCATATAGGGTTTCCTAGCGTTGTTTGTTCATTGAATATCATCATATATTCACTTAGGACATTTTATCTCTTCATTGAGAAGTAAGACTTGTGTTGCTTCCGGGAGTAGGTAGCTTAAATCACAAGCAAGATGAACTAGTTTCACTTATACCGGGATTAGGTAGTGGTGGTGAATTTAAACCGGGATTAGGTTGTAATTCTCTTACCATTAGTGGATTCGAGGTTCTAGTGTGGCGCACTCATCAGCCCGTAGTTTTTCCTATTTGGAGGGTTTCCACGTTTATCTCAAGTGTCGTTTATATTTCCACATTTTTGCACTTGTGATTTTATTGTAACTAGCTAGGGGCATTTTCATAATCTTGACCTTTAACGAAAATTGGGTAAATTTGTTTAAAATCTATTCACCCCCTCTAGGTTAATATTAAGCACACCATAATATTTGTTTCAGTGTAGGTTACCCGAAAATGGGGTGGGCACCACCCTACTTGTTCATGCTTCAGACCTTAGCCATTTGTGATAGCCATATTATATTTCCATTTTTTTTTTAACGTATCCTAATAGCAGGGGATGGGCTCCTTGCTTCAGATGAATGAAAACAGTCTTCTTTCTTTTTCCTCTTCGCTTGCATCATATTGACCCTTATCTTGATCAAATCTACCTTGCTTTATCTCCTTGTTTGATCTAGAATCAAGTCTCTCATGTATACATGACTTATGCAAAATCTTTTAATACAAGGGAAGATTATTTTTTTTTTCCAAGTATAAAAAGTCAAATTAGACTAGGTGACTGTTATCAGTTCATGGTACTTGGTCAAATTTTAATCCTATTAACCATAGTACGTAGAGTTCTCTGTTTGAGAAGCCTTCTTAGGATGCTATACCCGTGGCTTGGGTCCATCCCATATATGGATTTACGCGAAATGACCTGTAGTAAGTGCTTGATTACGAGGGACACCCTTTTGTCATATTACCTTTAAGTTCAGATGATAGATTTACCGAGGTGCTTATTGCTATCACTTCTAGTCCCCAATGCCTGCCTGGTCCAAACGAACCCTGACAACACAAAACAACTTGAAAATAGGTGAAGAATAAACTGGAGTAATGAGTGACTGGTACCAGATATCATTGGTACTTAGTCTAAGTGATCCTGGTAAGATCTTTTAAAAATTGGCTTTCCTTTCTCGGATAGTCAAAGTATCAAACATTCACATACTAGGGATGACGACACTTAAGCGAAAAACCTGGTCGAACTATTCCAGGTACCCATCGTCCCTGTACTAGGGAGGTACCTTACCATGGCGATCTCAATCTAACAGGTAACTATGCTCTTATGTCAAGACCCTTATTGGGGGTGGTAGCTCGACCAAGGCATCAGGATTGTCATTCGACTATTTTGGTCTCGTGATCTGGCTGGCAACTATGCACTTATGCTCAGATCTCTCTTAGCGGGAGGTGGTGCCCGACCAAAGCATTAGAGTTGGTAAGGGGGCTTCCCCGACTAATCCCTGGTCTCGTGATCTGGCAAGAAACTATGCAGTTATGCTCAGACTTTTATTGGTGGGGGGTGGTACCCGACCAAGACATCGAGTTGGCCATATGGGTTATCCCGTTCATGGTGAACATGATGAATTTCTGTTGGTGAAAACATAAAAAGAATGGAGTTGGAGAATCAAAACAGAGACTTTATTGATGATCAACTGAAAGTACAAATTATTCATGAGTTGTTAATGTTGATACCTAGGTAGACCTAGTCTGTTTGAGAGCCCTCTATCTATGGATAAAACAACTTCAAATGGTCCGCGTTCCATGTGTGGTTGATAGGGACTGCTACTTTCACCAAATAAGGGCCTTCCTGGTTGGGGCCTAGTACCCTATCCGACCGGACTCTGGTGTTATGGGTCACTTTTCAGAGTACCATGTCTATTTCCTTAAAACTGTGGGCTCTGACCTTCCTATTGAAGTTCCTCGCATTTCGGCTCTTATAGACTGCGACCCTCTCTGCCGCCTTATCTTGCTCCTCCTCCAAGAGGTCCAACTTAGCCCTAAGCTTGACCTCATTGTTCCGACTTGAAATGTTGAACCCTAAATGAGGTCAATTTATGCTCGATAGGTAGGACTATTTCCACCCCAAAAGCTAAGGGGTAGGGTGTTTCCCTTGTCGCGGCTCTTATGGTGGTCTGGTAAGCCCAGAGTACCTCGGGAAGCTCTTCTACCCTATTATCTTTTTTCTGGTATAGCTTCTTCTTTAAGAGATTATTGATGGTTTTATTGGTTGCTTCTGCTAGCCCATTGGTTTAGGGATGAGCTACCGATGCAAAGCGGAGGTCAATTTCTAGGCCTTCACAGAAGTCCCTGAATTGTGCGTTATCAAACTACTTATTGAGATCAGTAATGATGATCATCTGGGTATCAAACCCACAAAACACGTTAGTCTTGATGAATTTGGTGGTGTTTTCTTCTGTAATTTGGGAGAAAGTGGTCATGCTTCCACCCATCGGGTGAAGTAATCGATTGCAATTATAACATGCTTAACTTGACCAGGAGTAGTAGGAAGAGGTCCGATAAAGTCGATTCCCCATATAGCAAAGGGGTAAGGTGAGTTGATTGAGGAGAGACACTTAGAGGGTAACTGGCTCAAGTTAGATGCCTTTTGGCAGGGTCCACATGACTGTACAAACCTCCTTGCATCCTAATGGATGGTTGGCCAATAGTAACCTATACGGAGGACCTAGTATGCCAGTGCTTCCCTTTTGGTATGGTTCTCGCACTCGCTTGAATGAACCTCTTTAAGTGCCCATCTGGCATCATTAAGATGTAAGTACCGAAGTTGGGGGAAATACCTTCCTCTATAGTAGAGGTACTCATTTACGAAGCAATAACGGACGAAGGTCCTTTTGAGCTTTCGAGCTTGCTTTGGGTCCTCTGAAGCTTTACTTCTTGGAGATACGGTGTTATTGGATCCATCCAACATGCGAGTTGATCAACCAAGTTTACTTCTTTTCAGGTCATAATTCTGGACCTGGTGATTACTTATAGTGGTACTCATTTGGGCAAGGTCTGACCCTCGTTGGCAGCTATTTTGGCCATGACGTCTGCTCGATGATTTTCTTAATAAGGAATACGCTCTATCTTGAACCCCTTGGACCCGGTATTGAGCTGCTGGAACAACTTAAGGTAAGTTGTTATGTTGTCGCTCCTTTGCCAGATACAACCCTGTAACCTAGTTGACGACAAGTTGGGACTCACTTTTCACGTGGAGGTAGTCAACCCTTAGTTTAACAGCTGCTCTCATCCCAGCTAGGAGGGCCATACTCTGCTTCATTTTTGGTGGCCTTGAACTCGAAACGGAAGCAGTGACAACATTCGGTTTTAACCTGATCAATCAGGATGATGCCTGCTCCACTGCCTACTTGACATGAAGCTCCATTTCAGGTCTTTTTTCATGCCTGATTGCTTTGAAGAAGGGGAGGCACTTGTCGGTCGATGATATGAAGCGGTTAAGTGCTGCTACTCAATCGTTCAAATATTGTATCTGTTTGATATAGCTAGGGGATTCCAGGTCCATGATGGCTTTAATCTTCTTGGGGTTTGCTTCAATTCCTCTCTCATGGACCATGAATCCTAGAAAATTCCTTACAGTTACCCCGAAGGCTCACTTAGTAGGGTTCAACCTCATCTGATTGTCTTTGATGATTTGGAAGGTTTGATAGAGGTGGTCCTGGTGCTGCACAGCCACCTAGGATTTAGTGATCATATCATCAATATATACCTCCATCGTCCATCCTATTTCTAGCTTGAAAAACCGGTTGACCAATCCTTGGTAAGTGACTCTTGCATTCTTGAGACCGAAGGGCATGACCTTGTAACAGTAAAGGCCCATCCCGGTGATAAAGCTAGTCTTATCTTTGTCTGCGGGGTGCATCATGATCTAATTATACCCCAAGAATGCATCCATGAAGCTTAAGAGCTTGTTCCCTACTATAGAGTCTATCAGTTGATCAATCTTTGGTAGCTGGAAGCTATCCTTCAGACTGGCGCGGTTGAGATCTGTATAATCCACGCACATACGCCACTTCCCGTTCACCTTTTTAACCATGACCATGTTAGCAATCCATTCTCATATGAATTCTTCTTTTAGTAATTTTTTGATCTTCTTCTGGATTATGGTGTTTCTTTCAGCGTTGAATTGTTGCCTCTTCTGTTTAATTGGTTTACAGGTGGGGTCGATTACCAATCTGTGAGCGGTTAGAGAGATAGGAATCTCTGGACATTTCTTCATGGTTCCAAGCGAAGTTGTCATTGTACTCTTTGAGAAGCCAGATCAATCCTCTCTTTTTCCCGGCTTCTAGCGTAGCTCTGACCTTAACTACCTTAGAGGGATCACCCTCCCTAATTGGTACTTCTTTCAGAGTGCTGATTGGGTAACCACTGGACCATCATTTATCTTCTCTTTTCATCTCTTCGTCAGGTAAGATCTCCGATTCGGGCTCCTCTACTCTACTCCACCCTCCCCTATGATGTCCGTGTAGGGAAAATAAAACCCCGCGCAATGGAAGCATGAGAAAATTTAATAAAATTAGGGTTTGTGTATAAATAAAAAGTTTCCCTTTTAATAACAAGAAACTAAACCCTAGATTAATTGATATATATAAAAAGTATCGTACCTTTTTTTTCGTGACCATTGAACTAGCGTCGAATTGAATCCGCAAGATCTTCCAATCCAATCACGAACGTGAATCACCTAGGAGTGTGGTCTCCCTTTTTTAAAATTGTATACCTGAGGATGGAAACAAACAAAATCTTCTTCTTTGTTAGTCATAATAATCCTCTAAGAGAAAAATCAAGAACGTCCGGTCACTTTTGAATTATCAATCAATTTGATTGAAACTCGCGTGAACCTTGATTCAATGTTATACACAAAACCCTATTGATGCAAATGATACTAGTGTACTATCGAAAACAAAAACGTTCCCTCTTTTCTCTATGTTTGGCCGAATTCTTCACACAATGAGTTGGATGACGTTTTTTTTATAGAGAACAATAAAAAACAACTTCTCACACCAAAAATTCTTTCTTCGTCGAATTTAATAGGAATTATATATAGGAGATTAAATCCTCTCCTAAGAAGGATTTACTTGGTGGTTAAAAATCCTATCCTTAGGTGGATTTACTTGATGGTTAAGAATCCTTTTCCAAAAAGAATTCTTTCCTACACCAAGACTCCTAATCCAACTCAATAGTGTATTTGTAACCATATTAAAGACTTCCTAATTTGATTAGATAAATAATTCTTTTTATTTATCTACTTATCAAATATAGTCTTTAATATTAATTATACTACCAACAATAGAATAATTTCAGGAGACCATCTCCTACTAGGAAAAAGATTTTGACTTTTAATTAAATAATTAATTAATCAACAGATTAATTAATTTCCATTTAATTAAATAATAATAATAAAATAATATAATTAAGCTATTCTAAATAGCCTTGCCGCCCAACACACACACATATATATATATATATATATGGGCCATATATTATTTTTCTTATTTTATTAAATCCATTGGACCTTAATAAAAAGTCCACATGTGAACTAGACCTATTCTTACAAAAAGAAACAAGTTCACATGCCTTAATACAATTCTAAATGGAACCCTAAATTGGTCCAGTAGAATATATCAAGTGATCCATGCAAGTTTGTGTGGATTGGGGATCTTGGCGGGCTATCTAAATTTAAGCTCCAATAGACACAACACAATCACAATCAACAAATGATTCAATAAGGTCCGATCTATTTAATTTTACTTCATTCCACTAAAGAACTAAAATTGAACTCTTAAATAAAGATAGAATAAGTTGATATTACTCATTCATACCCTAGACAACCTTTTGGAGAAAGTGTATCCTCGTGAAGAATATCAGTAATCGCCAAGAGCTCATAGACCGCTTATATCTCTCCAAGTTACCATATTTACTCATATTACCACATTTTGAACTTGGATATTTTGGCTTGTCTAGAAGCCATGTTTCAATAGACATTATTGAAAACTTAACGTTAAGATTTAATATCCAATACCTCAAAACATCCATATGATGATATTCTACTCTCATTTCATAAATGGAGCCACGATGTCCATATCTATAAATGAACTCCTCTATCGATTAACAAATGAATACCACCAAACTATCAAGGATAGACTATGCTATATAATCGTACTCATTGATAGCTCAAATGATAACACTTGCAACCATAAGTCCATCATTTATCCCAGGATTGAGATAGACTCTCTGATTGTCTTCAAATGAAAAACTTTTATCCATTGACGGTTCTAGATAAAGTATTTCATTATGATCCAATTCAATGCACCCAATGCACTAGATTCTTTTACCCAAAGACACCACACTTTGATGATTTTAGACTCATCATAACACATTTGATCTCACTCAAATGCTAGCAAAAGATTCTATAACTTTAACAAGATAAAGGCGCCCAACCTTTTATCTTAAGTTGTGAATATTATTCAAGACTAACTGAAGAATTGTGTCTACTTGATACATATATAGATGTATGAACAATTCTTCTTTTCTCATAGTCTTTTAACCATACGATTATTTACTTTTAACAATTATAATAATTAAACTATAAATGCTATAAGAATTGTTAAACTAGAAATCACTTTAATAATATGAAAAGATTGTCAAATACATTATTACACTCTTGCTATCGAGCATAATCCCAACAGTCCGGGGTATCAAGATCCTCCTATGATGGTTTCTGCTTTTGTATAATCGATATCTGGAAACTGTTTGGCTAGAGCCGCTGGGTTGGTCGACACAGCGTAGCATCTACGGGCTACCTGTTTGTCACCGCATACCTCGCTTACCTTGCTTCCCACCAGGAATGTCAGATTATTATGGTTGTCGGTAAACACCCCTTTGAGAGCTGATAGGAGGGGTCTCCAAAGGATTATGTTATTAATTGTCCACCACAACGAAGCCCATCATCAATTTTTACTGGAGGGGTGCGGTCCCGATGATTACCGGTAAAATTTTGGATTCCACTGGTACAATTGAATCCCCAGTAAAGCCATATAGAAGGTGGTGCAACTGTTGTACCACAATTGTTTTAGGTTGAGTTTTTTCATGGTGTTCATGAAAAGAATGTCCACGTTACTACCTGTATCAATCAGCTCGCGGTGGACCAGGCAATTGACAATCTGTACCATGACCATCATGGGATCATCGTACGATTACATGGTGTCATATACATCTGCTTTGGTAAAAATGATCTGGGCTAACTGGGAGGTTCCTGCCAAGGTTCGATCTACTTTGAAGATACCTCGTCCCTCTTCAATCCGAGGGATTTTCCTGGCGTGATTTTTTCTATAATTGTTGGAGGTACCGGCTAAGGTGGGTTCTCCTCTGATGGTATATATGACCTAGATTTGCTACATCAGGCCTTTCTGCTTTCCTCTTCTTTTTTCTTCAGCTTCCTGGATCTCGGCCTGTACCTCCCTACCTGTGTAGATGCTATCCCAGACCTGTTGCAAGAATTCCAGCAAACATCCACCCCTCACTAGTGCTTCGATCTGGTTACGTAAGCTGAAGCATTCTGAGGTGTTATGCCCTCACATCTTCATGGAAGTCACAATATTTATATCGGTTCCTCGTGTCAGCTTGCACTTTCATAGGACTAGGTTTTTTGAACAGTCCTTTGTCACAAATAGGTAGATCGTCTCACGGGATGCGTTCAATGGGGTGTAATGATTGTAACCCCTCTCATCCTGAGCTATGTGGGTTACTACTCTCAGAAGAGGTAATGCTCGGGGTGGAGTTCGCCTTTTTGGGTACCGCACCCATTGAGGTTGTGGAGTTAGAGAGCGGTATGTTGACCAGTTGGGAGGTCCACTTTTACTTTTCTACACAGGTGCAGGCTAGGGTGCCTCTTTCTGATGGCACTTGGAAGTTCTCATGTCATCATGCTCGATTTTGACTCTAAGTTGCTCATCTATCTATTTCTGCTCTAAGGCCCTGTCATAAGCCTCATAATAGGTCTCTGGTGGACACTTAGCGAAGAACCAGAACAGTTTTCCTATCCATAAGTTTTATGGAAGTTGGTCAGGATCTCCTTCTTAGCAAAGACCCTCATCTGGGTCACCTTCTTTTGGAATCTCTCCACGTAAGACCGGAGTGTTTCACTCTGCTCTTAGATAACATTCTACAGGTGGATCAGATCTTATAGTCATGGCTCGACTCCTTGGAAATGTTTGAAGAAATAATAGACAATTTAGTAAGGCTATCCACACTTTCTGTGGATAACTTTTTAAACCATGGTTTTTCATAGTCGGTCAGCGTGGTTAAAAACATCCTCCATATGGCTGCCCTGGTTGCATTCTGGACCTCCAAATGCTGGACATAGCTCTTCATGTAGCTTAAAGGATCCTCAGTGCCAGAAAACTTGTTAGCAAGCATTTTGATTTTCGATGGGAGTTCTGCTTACCTGATCCTTCAGGAGAATGGGATGTTCATCTCACCCAAAGGGTTCTTACGGTTCTCCTTGTGCTTGCCAATCCTCAACTTCTAGATCTCCTTCTACATCTGAGCTAACTGATCTCATAGACGCTTGTTTCTAGCGTTCTCAAATTTGACCTTAGAACTTTCGTTGTTTGATCCCTCTAATGAAATAGGGACCTTGCTCTGGTTATCCCTTCGAGGAGGATTTTTCTGGGCTTTTCTTCTACTACCCCTGATGTTGGCTCGAGGTTCCATTCTGGTGGCCACTGTCTGTGCTAGGTGGTTGGGCCTCTTTGTCAGGATGTTGACAGCTGATTTCACCTGTCGGGGTTGGTAACTGGTTGACCTATGCGGATATAGGGGCATAGGCCCTAACCAATCTCGAACCGAGGGCAAGGGCCTCAACCTGTCACAGTCCATTACCAGTGGTGGTGGTGGCCCCAACCGATCGAAAGCGGTCATCCTAGCTCTTAATCTATTGGGATCCTCACGGGCGTTAGGTTCTACTGGTTGAGGGGTAATTCCCTCTACAACCAACCGTAGGTGAACACTTTCTACAAAAGCTACAGCATGTTGTTCTAGCATGGACTGGCCTATCACCAGAGAAATCGGAGCTTGCGCATTACCATTCAGTGCTAAAGCTAGATTTTGATGTTTCGATCTCTTTCTCTTCCTTTGAGCCTTCTGGGTGGAGGCTATGAATTGGTGTCCAAATGCTTTGGGCTACCCCTAGAAAGATCAAAGTCTCATGGCACTATTGTATCTGTAAAAACTCAAACACGTGATTATATGGAATCTTCCCACAGACAGCTCCAAAAAGTGTTAACCAAAAATTCGATCTAGGTGAGGAATTTTAGCTAACACCCTCAGGACCGCAAGGTAATTCGTGGTCAGGGGAGGCACCTTCAGTACCGGTTACACATGTAATAATAGGTGAAATGCGAGGAGAAATAATAACAAAATGAATTATGCCTATTTTATTCAATAATTTGGAGGTACAAGTTACTTGAATTACTCTCTGTCTATCATTTCTCTCTACCTAATTGGAGGTGGCGAATGCATACATGTCGATAAGTGAACCAAATAGACAATGGCGATGGCTAAGCTTGATACTCATTGCAGAATCAAGTAATACCTTTTAAGGTTTCAGGATCTTGGTTTTTTCCTCTTTTTTCTCCCTCCTCCTTTTTCCAGTCGATATTATACTGTTATTTATACACAAAGTCGCTAGGATTTTTTCTTGGTGTACAAGTCAAAGATCACTAGATTGATCTTCTTTCCCTATTTGGCAGGATTTTCTTTTTCATATGATTGACCTACAGAATTGACTGGTGGAGGATAACTTGGCGGGAAACGTGTTTGTTTCCTTTCTGAACTCTGTCATTATAATTGTGCGTACTCAGAGCTTGTTTACAGTTTGGAGAATAATTTTGATTCCATCTGTTAGTGATGTGATACCTTAAATTATCGACCTGGTGATGTGGTAAGAAACCTCGTAGTACAACTTTACTGGCGAGGTACCCCAAGGTACCATCATGATAGCTTGGCGTTTGATCGATCGTGATGGCGAGGTACCTTGGGGTACCGTTCTAGTGGCGAGGTGCTTGGTTGATTTCATTGGAGCTTTACGATCTTCTAGGACCTTTATAGGCATCCTCTTTCCTGCTGGAAAGGTAGGACTCGTACCCCATTGGGGTAGCAGGTCATTGTCAGGGTACTAGGTACCAGTCGAGTAGCCCTAGAGGGTGCAAGAGCTTCATCTTACACCTACAACGATGTCGAGGTACCTAGGTTGTGCTAGACCTGGTACTTCAAGGTAAACCATTGTGTCCAGTACCAATATGGTGTGTGAAGCTGCCTTCTACTAGGTGCTACCTAGGTGGAAAATTTCCCTTTAACCCCTTGCCAAAAAATGGTTGTAAACAAATTTGATCATCAATAAAGTTGCCATTTGTTTCTCCATCTCTATTTATTTATGTTTTCAACACTGGTGATTCACCATGATCGCCATGAACCAGGGAAGACATATGGTTACCTAATGTCTCAGTCGGGTACCACCCCCCGCCAAGAAGGGTTTGAGCGTAATTGTATTGTTGCCAGCTAGATCTCGAGACCAGAATAGCTAGATAGCACTCCTTATGCTCTTGGTCAGGTGACCCACCCTGGAAGAGTCTGAGCGTAAATGCATAGTTACCAGGCAGATCACAAGACCAGGATAGCCAAAATGGAGTTCCTGATGCCTTGGTCAGGCTACCACCCCCAAGAAGGATCAAGGTGTAAGTGCATAGTTGCTCACTAGATAAAGATCGCCATGGTGTCGGACCTCCCTAGTATAAGGAGAAGGGATACCTAGATTAGCTCGACTAACTTTTTTTTTGCCTAAATACCAAAATTTCTAAAAATAGGAATGCTTGGTACCTCGATCCTCCCAGAAAGGAAAATCAACATGGTAGAAGGTCCCACAAGGATCACCTTGACCAAGTACCTCGGTAATCTGGTACAGGTCATTTATTTACTCCAGTTTATTATTACACTTATTTTTAAGTTGTTTCGGGTTGTTAGGGTTCATTTAAACCTGGAATGCATTGGGGACTTGAAGTGATGGCAATGAACATCTCAATTAAGATATCATCTGAGTAACAGGGTACCATGACAAAGAGAGGTCTCTGGTACCCAAGCACTTGTTTCATGTCATTTCACCTAAGTCCTGATACAAAGATGGTCCAAGCCGCCAGTGCAGCATCCTGAAAGAAACAGAAGACTACTCAAACATAGAGCCTTATGTATTACAACTTGCAAGATTAATTCTTTACTAAGCACCTAGAGTTAGTATTAATCATTTGGACTATGTGATTTCTGACACTTGGTAGACTTAATTTTTTTCTTACATTACCAAATTCTATTTAAGTCAAGTATACAAAAGTGATGCCATCTTGAGATCAAATCAAGAGATGGAGTAGTAAAAATCAAGTTAAGGGAGGCCTCAACCAGATATGAAAACAGAAAGAAGGAAGAATTTTCTTTTCAAACTAAGCAGAGAGCCCATCCCTAGCTATCAGGCTACATCCATATATAAAAAAAAAATAAAAATAGAAAAGCGACATGATAAAGCTGTTTCCTTTTTCTTGATCAAGCAGGGAGATTTTCGGGCAATATAAGTATAAAGTAGTATGTCAGGTACTCCTAGATCATACATCGGTTTCCTCCTGGTGGTCTCTCTCCCCTGTTCCATCTCTGGGAACCTGCTCCTTGAATCCCTGGTGTCTCCATCAACAACTTGATCCTCGAACCCCACATGTGTAGCCTCAGCTGGAATCTCTACCTAGCTTGGATCAGCTTGTCCCTCTACCTCTTCGGTTTGGTCCTCCACCGCTCCCTTGGCAGTAGGCGGAACATTTGCTACCTTTTTGAGGATGAATTAACCCTCTATTACCTCGATGTGGCCAAGAAGAGTAAATTCAACCTCCATCGACTCTTGGGCGGCAGGGATTTCCTCCACCACCTTGACAAGCGAGGTTGGGATCCCTTCTTCAATATGGGAGACATCTTCGATTGACGATTTGGTATAAGGATTTGTACTGATAGCCCTCCTGCCTGGTAGAAGAGAGGAGATAGTCTGATGGTTGATATCATCTACCTCTTCACTGGCCCCAGCAGCATGAGAAGAATCTTCTCCATCGCCGGCTGGTGTACGTAGGGAAAAATTGGTTCAAAACATGACGGAAGCGTAGAATGAGGGTTTGGTATATTTATTTTTTTTCCCTTTAATAGAAGGAACCTTAACCCTAGATTAATTGACATATATTAAAAGTATCGTACCTTTTTCCCCATGATGATTGAACTAGCGCAGAATTGAATCCCCAAGATCTTCGAATCCAATCATGAACGTGAATCACTTAGGAGTGTGGGCTCCCTTTCTTTAAATTGTATACCTGAGGATGGAAACAAACAAAATCTCTTTCTTTGTTAGTCACAGTAATCCTCCACGAAGAAAAACAAAGAACGTTAAATAACTTGTGAATTATCTATCAATTTGATTGAAACTCGTGCGAACCTAGATTCAATGTTAGTCACAGTAATACTCCACGAAGAAAAACAAAGAACATTAAATAACTTGTGAATTATCAATCAATTTGATTGAAACTCGTGCCAACCTAGATTCAATATTGTACACAAAATCTTTTAATGTAAAGGCTACTAGTGCACTAGCGAATACAAAACGTTCTTTCTTCCTTTTTCTCTTTGCCGAATTTTCACACACCAATTTTTAAAGTTGAACGAATTTATCTAGAGTAAGAACCAAATTCTCTACACTCAAAATTCTCTCTTGGGTGAATTTTGTCCTTAGAAAAAATTCCTTGGCCGAATTTTCGCCTTAGAATAATTGCCTTGGCCGAATTTTTCTTCTTAACTAAAAACTTAGGCTTTGCCGAATTCTACATCCCATATATGTAGTGGTCGAATTCCTTACCCTAATTTATTTATGGTTGGCCGAATTCCTCTTGTCTTTAGTTTAGGAGACCTAATCCTCTCTTAAGAAGGATTTACTTGGCGAGCAAGAATCTTTTCCCTAGGTGGACTTACTTGGTGACCAAAAATCATTTTCAAAGAAGAATTCTTTTCTACATGAAGACTCCTAATCCAACTCCAATAGTGTAATTATTCAATAATCAATTATTGAATATAATTAAATTGTGACTAAATTAAAACTTCCAAATTTGACCAATTGTCAACTAGAGTTTTAATAGAAATCAAATACTTCCTAATTTGACTAGATAAATAAATTCCTTTTATTTATCTACTTATCAAATATAGTATTTGATACTTATCATATTACCAACAATAATATGACAATAGGAGACCTACTCCTACTAGGGAAAATATTTTGACTTTTAATTGAATAATTAATTAATTTCTATTTAATTAATTAATAAAATAAAAAATAATATAATAAGCTATTATATATAGCCTTTGCCGCCCAAGCCAATATATATGGGCCAAATATTGTTTTTCCTTTTTTATTAAATTCATTGGATTTAAATAAAAAGTCCACATGTGAACTAGACCCATTCTTACAAAAAGAAACAAGTCCACATGCCTTAATACAATTCTAGATGGACCCATAAATTGGTCTGGTAGAATATATCAAGTGATCCATGCAAGTTCGTGTGGACTGGAGATCTTGACTGGCTATCTAAATTTATGCTCCAATAAACATAGCCTAATCACAATCAACAAATGATTCACTTAGGTACGATTTATTAATTTTAGTTCATTCCACTAAATAACTAAATTTGAACTCTTAAATAAAGATAGAATAAGTTAATATTGCTCATTCATAACCTAGACAATTTTAATGGAGAAAGTGTATCCTTCTGAAGAATATCAGTAATCGTCAAAAGCTCATAGACTGCATATAGCTCTCCAAATTACCATATTTACTCATACGACCACATTTTGAACTTGAATATTTTGACTTGTCCAGAAGCCATATTTCAATAGATACTATTGAAAACTTAACGTTAAGATTTAATATCCAATACTTCAAAACATCCATACGATGATATCCTACTTTCATTTAATAAATGAAGCCACGATGTCCATATATATAAATGAACTCCTCTATCGATTAACAAATGAATACCACCAAACTATCGAGGATAGACAATGCTATATAATCGTACTCATTGATAGCTTAAATGATAACGCTTGCAACAATAAGTCCATCATTTATCTCAGGATTGAGATAGACACTCCGATTGTCTTCAAGTGAAAACTTTTATCCATTAACGGTTCTGGATAAAGTATCTCAATGTGATCCTATTCAATGCACCAAGTGCACTAGATTCCTTTTCCTAAAGACACCACACTTTGATGATTTTAGACTCATCATAACACATTTGATCCCACTTAAATGCTAGCAAAATAATCTACAACTTTAACAAGATAAAGGCGCCCAACCTTTATCTTAAGTAGTGAATATTATTTAAGACTAACTAATGAATTATGTCTACCTCATAGTCTTTTGACCTTATGATTATTTACTTTTGACAATTATAATAATTAAACTATAAATGTTATAAGATTTGTTAAACTAGAAATCACTTTTATTAATGTGAAAAGATTGTCAAATACATTATTACACTCTTGCTATCAAGCATAATCCCACCAGGGCAGACATATTTCTGTCATTTTCTAGGATCTCCTCCCTATTCCAGTTCGCGATGAGGACCAAATACAAAGGACAAGGTAGAATTTGGGCCGCATGAAACGTAACATAGAAATAGCCCTCTTCGAACGAGGCACCCACCTCAGCTTCCAAGTGTAGGGAAAAACACGTGCAGCGGAATCATGATTTTTTTTAATAAATTAGGGTTTCGGTATAAATTATTTACCCTTTTTCAATGACAAGAACCTTAACCCTAGATTAAGTGGTGTATATAAAAAATGTTGCATCTTTTTCTCGTGACGATTGAACAAGTGTCGAATTAATTTTGAAAGAACTTTCAATCCAATCACGAAAGTGAATCACCTAGGAGTGTGGCCTCCCTTTTTCTAAACTGTATACCTGAGGATGGAAACAAACAAAATCTTTCTCTTTGTTAGTTACAATAATCCTCCAAGAAGAAAACAAAGAACGTTAGGTCACTTGTGAATTATCAATCAATTTGATTGAAACTCGCGTGAACCTTGATTCGATGTTGTACACAAAACCTTTTAATGTAAAGGCTACTAGTGTACTATCGAAAACTAAACTTTCTTTCTTCCTTTTCTTCTTTGCCGAATCCCACACTATTTCTTAGAGTTGATCGAATTTTGTCTAGACTAAAATCAGATTTTTCTCCCTCAAGAATTCTCCATGGTAGCCGAAACCTTCTCTCTAAAAGACTAGGGCTGGCCGAATTTCCGAACATATATATATATATATATATGATCATAAATCCTCTCCTACGAAGGATTTACTTGGTTGGCAAGAATCATTTCCATAGGTGGATTTATTTGGTAGTTAAGAATCCTTTTCTAAAAGGAATTCTATCCTCTTATATATCTATATAGCTGGCAGAATTCTTCATAGAAAATATTAGGATCACAAATCTTTTCCTAAGAAGGATTTACTTGGTTGTTAAGAATCATTTTCTTAGGTAGATTTACTTGGTGGTTAAGAATCATTTTCTAAAAGGAATTCTATCCTACACCAAGACTCCTAATCCAACTCAATAGTGTATTTGTAACCATATTAAAGACTTCCTAATTTGATTAGATAAATAATTTCTTTTATTTATCTACTTATCAAATATAGTTTTTAATATTAATTATTCTACCAACAATAGTATAATATTAGGAGACCATCTCCTAATAGAAAAAGATTTTGACTTTTAATTAAATTATTAATTAATCACCAAATTAATTAATTTCCATTTAATTAAATAGTAAAATAGAATAATATAATTAAGCTATTCTAAATAGCCTTGCCGCCCAACACATATATATGGGCCAATATATATATATTTTTATTTTATTAAATCCATTTGACCTTTAAAAAAAGTCCATATGTGAACTAGACCTATTCTTACAAAATTAAACAAGTCCACATGCCTCAATACAATTCTAGATGGACCCCTAAATTGGTCCGGTAGAATATATCAAGTGATCCATACAAGTTCGTGTGGATTAGGGATCTTGACGGCTATCTAAATTTAAGCTCCAATAGACACAACCCAATCACAATCAACAAATGATTCACTTAGGTCCGATCTATTTAATTTTAGTTCATTCCACTAAAGAACTAAAATTGAACTCTTAAATAAAGATAGAATAAGTTGATATTACTCATTCATACCCTAGACAACCTTTTGGAGAAAGTGTATCCTCGTGAAGAATATCAGTAATCGCCAAGAGCTCATAGACCACCTATAGCTCTCCAAGTTACCTTATTTATTCATATGACCACATTTTGAACTTGGATATTTTGACTTGTCCAAAAGCCATGTTTCAGTAGACACTATTGAAAACTTAACGTTAAGATTTAATATCCAATACCTCAAAACATCCATATGATGATATTCTACTCTCATTTAATAAATGGAGCCACGATGTCCATATCGATAAATGAAGTCCTCCATCGATTAACAAATGAAAACCACCAAACTATCGAGGATAGACTATGCTATATAATCGTACTCAATAATCCCAACAATCTCCCACGAGCTATCAAGCATTATCAAATACATTATAACCTTCTTACTATCAAGCATAATCTCAACAATCTCCCACTTTCTCTGTAGTAAATGTGTCATATCTCTCATCTCTATGTTCTCTAGATGCCTATCAAAACTTTTTTGTGTAAGAGCCTTTGTAAAGGGATCCACTAGATTATCTACTGACGCAATATTGGTAATCGTCACGTTACTCCTATGCACAATTTCCCTTAAAAGGTGATACTTTCTTTCAATGTGTTTCCCTCTCTTATGACTTCTTGGTTCTCTCGAATTAGCCATTGCTCCACTATTGTCATAATAGATAGTGATCTGCTTATTCACATCAATAACCACTTCCATGTCAATTAAGAATTGGCAGAGCCACACAGCCTCTTTAGCAGCCTCGCATGCGACAACGTACTCGCCTTCCATGGTTGAATCAGTAATACAAGATTGCTTGATACTCCTCCATATGATTGCCCATCTTCCAATAGTAAACACAGATCCTGATATTAATCTCCTGTAGTCAGAGTCTGACTGAAAATCAGAATATGTACACCCAATGAGAATTAAATCCCCTTCAGAGTATACAAGCATATAATCTCTCATTCTGTTAAGATACTTGAAAATATGCTTGACTGTCGTCCAGTGATCAGGACCAGGCTTCAATTGAAACCTGCTAACTATGCCTACAACAAAACAAATATCTGGTATAGTATAGAGAATTACATATATGAGACTTCCAACTGCCGAGGCATATGGAACCCTACTCATGAATTGCTCTTCATGTTCATTCTTAGGAACTTGTTCCTTAGAAAGTTTGATTACTTGTCAGAAAAGTAACATACCTTTCTTGGAATCTTGCATGGAAAACCTAGACAAGATTTTATCTATGTATGAAGCTTTGGATAATGCAATCGTTCTATTCTTTCTATCCCTTATGACTTGGATACCAAGAATATAACTTGCTTATCCTAAGTCCTTCATATCAAATTGTTTTGCTAACCATTCTTTTATTGATGTCAATACACCTACATCGTTTACGATAAGTAGTATATCATCAACGTAAAGAACTAGGAAAACCAACTTATCGTCTTTAATCCTTTTGTATACACAAGGTTCATCAAGGTTTTGAATAAATACAAAACTTTTCACGGCTTGTCCAGGATCTGGATGGTTGCTTCAATCCATATATAGAACTTTACAACTTGCATACCCTTTCCTCTTAGCCTTTTTCAATGAATCCTTCTGGTTGCATCATGTAGATGCTTTCGTCAAAACTTCCATTAAGGAAAGTTGTCATGACGTCCATTTGCCAAATCTCTAGGTCTAGAGATGCCGTAGTGGATAAGAGTATCCTAATGAATTTAAGCTTGGCCACAGGAGAGAAGGTTTCTTCATAATCGATACCTTCCTTCTGTGTATAACCTTTAGCTACCAATCTAACTTTAAAGGTTTCCACATTTCCATCCATTCCTCTTTTTCTCTTGTAAACCCAGTTGCACCCGATGGGTTTTATCCCTTTAGGCAAGTATATAAGAGACCAAACTTTGTTTTTGAACATAGATTCAATTTCGGATTGCATTGCCTTTTGCCAATGGTGACAATCAACATCTTCCATTGCTTCCTTATACATATAGGGATCATCGTCGTCTGGAAGATTCTCTATAGATTCTTCTAGACCGATGTATCTCTCGGGTTGTCTACTAACCCTCCCACTACGATGAGGTATGGTAGATTATTGATCTTGTGTTGGTACTGAACTTACAATTAGGCTTGGTTGCGAAACCTCTTGTGGAATTGTATCTCCTAAAAGCTTATTCAGGACAATTCTACTTTTAGGCACAAAATTATTCATATAGTCTTCTTCCAGAAATTTAGCATTTGTCGAAATAAATACTTTAAGATCTGAAGGACTATAAAAATAATATCTTTTTGTTCCTTTTGGATACCCTACAAATATACATGTTTCTGAACGAGACTCCATCTTTTCTGTCTTTCCTTTTAACACATGCGCAGGACATCCAAATATCCTTAAATGTTGTAAACTAGGCTTTCACCCGGTCCATAACTCATGCGGTGTTTTAGGAACCGACTTAGATGGTACATTGTTTATAATGTACATTATGGTTTGTAAAGCATATCCCCAAAAAGAATTAGGGAGTGTTGAATAACTCAACATAGACCTAACCATATCTAAAAGAGTTCTATTTCTTCTTTCTTCCACCCCATTTTGCTGAGGTGTGTCTGGTGCAGAAATCTGAGAAATTATCCCATTATCAATAAGATATTGCTGAAACTCACCAGATAGATATTCTCCACCACGATCAGATCTCAAGATTTTTATACGCTTCGCAAGCTGATTTTCTGCTTTAGCTTTAAATGCTTTGAACATTTCAAAAGCATCCGACTTATGTCTCATGAGATACACATAGCCAAATCTTGAGTGATCATCCGTGAAAGTGATGAAGTACTCATATCCACCTCTAGCTTAAATGCTCATAGGTCCACACACATCAGTGTGTATCAATCTAAACATTCGATGGCTATTGTGCCTTTGGTCGTAAACGCCTTTTGGTCATTTTACCTTCTAAACAAGATTCACAAGTTGGTAGATCATCAACCTTTAAGTCACTTAGAGGTCCGTCACTTACCAATATTTTAATCATATTCAGGTTAATATGACCTAGGCGTAAATGCCATAGGTAAATTTCATCTTTTGATAATTTTATTCTTTTATGATTAGGTTCCGTTGATTCCATGTCTAACAAGTGAGAGATATTTCTATGCAAATAGAATAAACCGTTTTCCAATGTACCTTTACAAAAAAATTTGTTATTCTTACTAATAATAAAACCTTTTATTAAAAGTAACCGAATATCCAAATTTATTTAGACAAGAGACCAAAATTAAATTCCTCTTGAATTATGGTACATAATAAATGTTTATTAAAACTAAATGCCTATAAGAATCTAAATTGATTCTAATATCTCCCACTACACTAGTAGACACCAACGCTCCATTGCCTAAATGCAAGTTGAATTCATTCTTATTCAGTCTGTTCCTTTGACCCTTTTCACCACAAAAGAAACACTTTCCTTTGATCTTGGTTACTTTCTTAGTCTCCTTCTAAGAAGGCTCATGTTGCTTTTTCTTCTGTTGTCTCTTGACCTTCTTACGGGTCTTTAACAGTAGCAGCTTACCAAGCATATTAATCTCTTGACCCTTTCCTTTCACAAGAAGTATCTTGGTGCTTTAAACATCTTGCATTAGGCCTTGCAAGGTGTATTCCTTATTATTCAAGGTGTGTTCCAACTTGAATTGATCAAAGGATTCTGATATCGAGTTGACAATCATGTCAATTTTAGTCTCACCATTTACCTCAGCACCATTCAGTTTAGCAATGTTGAGATGTGCTATGACTTTCGTTATGTGATCTTTCACACCCTATCCATGTTTCATCCTAAGATTCATAAAAGCAGTCACTGCCTCTCTCTTAGTCATCATAGACCTCATAGTAAACATCTCCTCTAGAAACATTATTATATAGGCAACAGTCTCCATTCCTTCATGATGTTGTTGCAACACGTCGGAGATGGTGGCCATAATGTAACATTTAGCCATCTCATCTGAAGACTTCCACAACTGATACTTATCTCTTTGCTCCTGATTAGATTCATTATTTTGGTGGTTAAGGAATAGACATAATGAATTTATGTTTTTCAGCTTGCAATAACAACCCAATTTTCCTTTTCCATGTGACATAATTATCATCAGTTAAAGTATTATCTTTTAGGATGTTGGTTAGGGATGGGGTCATGATTTCTTTATATTAAAAAAAATTATATAAGTAAATAATCATGATAAAGCACTTTTGAATATTTATCTTGAATTAAAAAAAAATAATTCAATCGTAAAAATTCAACGGTGATTCAACACCCATAAATGTCACGCCTCCTTTGGGAGTTTGTAACATTTACTAGTTGGACTATGTCCCACTTAATTGTTAACATAACAACCAACGTTTTCAATTTTAACCTTATGATTTTATTAACAAGAACTCTTAGGAGGATATTAATAAACTCTCATTGAGTGTGTTACCAAGTTATCGACCTTCAATATAATCCCTTACGAATATCCCTCCTTTGGGAGTAGATATTGTTTGGGCTAATTGTTTAGTACATTCTTGTAAGGAAGTATCTTGCTAAATTCCATTCATGAATACCTCTTGGGATTCCAAAACACCTTCTCCCACTCAATTGTTTAAGGCGTATGATCGAATTCCATAGAATGATTTACCAAGTTATCTAAATGCCAATTAGAAACCTAAATCATTCAATGCATGTTCATACCAAAAGAGATATATGAGTGGCACTCCTATTCTATATGACATGTTATCAAACAATGACAAACATTGCAATATTTACAAAAATATAAATAGCTACAATTTTGGCCCTTCTTAGAAAAGCAAGTAAATTTCATGTCTTGGAATACAAAAAACTCATTTCTTGGCGAACAAGTCTTCATGCGACCTTCGTCGTTTGGACTCCATCGGCTACCTCTCATGGGAATGCGCACCCTTGGCTCCTACCCATGGGTGTGTAAATGCCACAACCTCATAAAGGGCTGCCATGCACAACACATGGCTTCTATAGGGCTACCGTGCACAGCTTATGCCATAACAAACGTGGTCGCGTGCTCTTTGCACACACGTTTGTTGCTACTGCTCGTATGGTCCCAAACTTGTTTATTTTCGCAAAAGCTTTATCGATGGACCTCTTCCCATTTCTACTCCACCTTTTTCTTTAGCAATTCCATAATAGAGGCCGATAAGGCTGCTAACCCTAGTAAGAACCTTTTTAAGTAGGAAGCTTTTCCTAAAAATGAATTCCACTCTTTCGCCGAGGTTGGCTTTGGCATATCGAGCACTGCTTTAGCTTTAGCTGGGTCTACATTCATGCCTTGTGGATTCACCGAAATCCTATCTTTTGGGCTAGTCTAGTTACAGGTATCTTTCCTGTTCAAATAAGGTAAGTGGATCATAGCGAAAGTGTCGGGTTGCTCCCAATTCTTCAAACCTTAGAGTCATCGATACTTGAGTGTATTACAGAAGAATTATAAATAAAAAAATATTGTAGATTTTTTTTATTATTATTACAACAACAAAATAAAAAAAAACTTAGCAACTACCAAGAAGGAAATTATGGCGATGATAGGCCACCCTTCTTGTTACAATCCCAAAACAAAATACATTGAAATTCTAGGACCAAAATTGAGCAATAACAATCCACATATAAAACACACACACACACACACACACACACACACACACACACACACACACACACACATATATATATATATATATATCCATACATTCCAATGTAAATATATATGTGAATACCTAGAGTGTCATCTCTTTCTAAAACATTCATATATACAATAAAAAGAAAAAGATTCACGAACACATACATCAATTAATCAAGGTTACAACCAGGCTCTGATACCAATTGTAAGGAAAAACACGCGCAACGGAAGCGTGATTTTTTTTTTAACAAATTAGGGTTTCGGTATAAATTAAAATTTTCCATTTTTCAATAACAAGAACCTTAACCCTCGATTAATTGGTGTATATAAAAAATGTCGTACCTTTTTCTGGTAACGATTGAACAAGCGCCGAATTAATTCCGCAAGATCTTCTAATCCAATCACGAACGTGAATCACCTAGGAGTATGGGCTCCCTTTCTATAAATTGTATACCTAAGGATGGAAACAAACAAAATCTTTCTCTATGTTAGTTACAATAATCCTCCAAGAAGAAAACAAAGAACGTTAGGTCACTTATGAATTATCAATCAATTTGATTGAAACTCGTGTGAACCTTGATTCGATGTTGTACACAAAAACTTTTAATGTAAAGGCTACTAGTGTACTATCGAAAACTAAACGTTCTTTCTTCCTTTTCTTCTTTGCCGAATCTCACACTATTTCTTAAAGTTGATCGAATTTTGTCTAGAGTAAAATCAAATTTTTCTCTCTCAAAATTTCATTGGTAGACGAAATCTTCTCTCTAAAAGACTAGGGCTGGCCGAATTTCCAAACATATATATATATATATATATATATATATATATATATATATATATATATATATATATATAAAGGATCATAAATCCTTTCCTAAGAAGGATTTACTTGGTTGTTAAGAATCCTTTCCTTAGTTGGATTTACTTGGTGGTTAAGAATCCTTTTCTAAAAGGAATTCTATCCTACACCAAGATTCCTAATGCAACTCAGTAGTGTATTTGTAACAATATTAAAGACTTCCTAATTTTATTAGATAAATAATTTCTTTTATTTATCTACTTATCAAATATAGTCTTTAATATTAATTATACTACCAACAATAGTATAATATTAGGAAATCATCTCCTACTAGAAAAAGATTTTGACTTTTAATTAAATAATTAATTAATCACCAAATTAATTAATTTCCATTTAATTAAATAATAAAATAATATAATATAATTAAGTTATTCTAAATAGCCTTACCGCCCAACACATATATATATGGGCCAATATATTATTTTATTATTTTATTAAATCCATTTGACCTTTATAAAAATTTTACATGTGAACTAGACCCATTCTTACAAAAAGAAACAAGTCCACATGCCTCAATACAATTCTAGATGGACCCTTAAATTGGTCCGGTAGAATATATCAAGTTATCCATCCAAATTCATATGGATTGGGGATCTTGGCGGGCTATCTAAATTTAAGCTCCAATAGACACAACCCAATCACAATCAACAAATGATTCACTTAGGTCCGATCTATTTAATTTTAGTTCATTCCACTAAAGAAATAAAATTGAACTCTTAAATAAAGATAGAATTAGTTGATGTTACTCATTCATACCCTAGACAACCTTATTGTAGAAAGTGTATCATCGTGAAGAATATCAGTAATGGCTAAGAGCTCACAGACCGCATATTGCTCTCCAAGTTATCATGTTTACTCATATGACCACATTTTGAACTTGGATATTTTGACTTGTCCAGAAGCCATGTTTCAATAGACACTATTGAAAACTTAACGTTAAGATTTAATATCCAATACCTCAAAACATCCATATGATGATATTCTACTCTCATTTAATAAATGGAGTCACAATGTCCATATCTATAAATGAAGTCCTCTATTTATTAACAAATGAAAACCGCCAAACTATCGAGGATAGACTATGCTATATAATCGTACTCATTGATAGCTCAAATGATAACACTTGTAACCATAAGTCCATCATTTATCTCAGGATTGAGATAGACTCTCCGATTGTCTTCAAATGAAAAACTTTTATCCATTGACGGTTCTAGATAAAGTATTTCATTGTGATCCAATTAAATGCACTCAGTAAACTAGATTCTTTTACCCAAAGACACCACACTTTGATGATTTTAGACTCATCATAACACATTTGATCCCACTCAAATGCTAGCAAAAGAATCTGCAACTTTGACAAGATAAAGGCACCCAACCTTTTATTTTAAGTTGTGAATATTATTCAAGACTAACTAAAGAATTGTGTCTACCTGATACATATCTAGATGTATGAACAATTTTTCTTTTCTCGTAGTCTTTCGACCTTATGATTATTTACTTTTGACAATTATAATAATTAAACTATAAATGCTATAAGATTTGTTAAACTAGAAATCACTTTATTAATATGAAAAGGTTGTCAAATACATTATTACACTCCTTCTATCGAGCATAATCCCAACACCAAGCTCGTCACATTGTCGCATAGTACATAGTATCTCTTTATAGCTCCTGGACCCTATCCCTCGTGAAGTTCCTCTCAAATGCGCGATGATTTGACCGGTGAACCTCAATATCAAATCCACATTTGTTTTGTTCTGTGCTACCTTGGACATCCTCGAGGGATTTGATGGTCTGGTCCAGGGCCTAGCTCAAACTCTGGTAATTTGCTTGCAACTGGGCTTGCTCATTTTGTGCCTTCTCGAGCACAGCCTCAGCCTTCTCAGCATGCCTCTTCAATGACGTAATCTGATGGCTCAAGGCGACATTGTAAATAAAGGTCTGCAAATCACCATAATCAAGTTAGCTGTAACCCAAATACCAAGCATGTGTATGTTAAAGCAGTATAAAACATGACTTTTCCTTTTTACCTCGGCTATGTGGGCAGAACCCTTGGTGAGCAGGATATTTGTAGGCATCGAAGTCATGGGGGTTAGACTCCTACCAGGACCGGGACAGAAACTAATGAACCGGTCCACAACTTTGCTTTGACTAGTAATCCTTGGTCGACATCGGGTTCGCTCTTGAGAAGCCACAGCAGCGGGGGTAGTGGTAGTTTTCTAGACCCCCTCTACTTGGGTAGGTATTGAAGCAGGCGGGGGAGGTTGAATAGTAATAATAGCAGCAATAGAGGTGGAAGCAGCAATACTAGTGGTAGCAGTAGTTGAAGCAGCAGCGGTAGTGGTTGGCGATAGGAGCGGCATAATCCAGACCTCTCACCCTGGTCAACCATGATACGAATACATCCATTAAATATATGGATCTAGAAGGAGATGAGAGGGATACCCTGGGTATCCTAACTCGGATAGGTATGCGTCTATCCCCCCTCGCCAAGGTAAGAGGAATAGGGGTTTTGGCAGTTACGACGATGGGAGATCCAGTTGGAGAAGGAAACATATGAGGGAATTGGCTATCCAGCGAATCGGGCTCTTTCTGAACCAGTAATGGAACAACAAAAACTGTAAGAATCAGGAAAGAATAAGAATACACCAATATCAAACCAATAAATTAACACAATCATAGAGCTTCACTGTACTTGAAGAAGCAGCAGAGATACGCAGATACCGGTTCACCCCGTTAAGGTCATAAGCATCTGAGGTAGGATACTCCAGGTTAACAAATTTCTATTTGATGATCGCCTCTCGGATCACTCTAGATTCAATGGAGAAAGAAGTCTTTTCCTAGACAGGCTTGCCATAAAACCGAGTAGGGACCCGAAACTCCCTCCCTCCGATAAGAATAGAGTTTCTCCAGTCTTCACTGATCACCATCCACTCTTCCTTCTAGGAGGTATCCTTCCTCGTGGCACCCAGTACAATAAACTTCAGGTTGATCTTCGCTCGGGCATAGAACTGCCCATTTGCATCTGGAGAATTAACAGCAACCTGGAAGAGGAACCTCAACTCGTCTAGTCCCGATTCCCTATTGATGTTATCTTTCTCGAACTGCTCCTTCCACAGAATAAGAAAACCCACTAGGTGCCTCCAAAACCCTATTGTCAATTGGAGGGGTACAAGTTGTAGGGCATGAAGTGCCCAACGGAGAGATGGATGTAGAGGCAGTCTTACCCCACTTTCAAAAGCAGCAGTGTGAATAGTGAGCATTCTGGATAAAGAACTGTACACATCATACCTCATATGGGGAAATGCGATTGTAATGCTATCAGGAATGTCAAATTTCTCCCTTTGGTGATTAATCGATTCAGCTGTAACGGTGGAATCAGATATGATCCTGAAATCATACGGGAGGGTAAGTACTCCTCCTTATGTAAAAGCAGCGACCTCAGTTTGATCTCCACCAGCTTCGACCTCGCCCGATTCCTCATATGAATCCCCTTCAACTATATCTAGTGGGACGTCTGGATTGTTTTAGAAACCGACCCGAATGTAACATTCCGGCTTGAATGACGGTGCAGAGGCAGCAGGGGCACGTTGCTTTCTTCAATGTCCTCATCTCGAGCTCTTTTTCCACAAGCGAGACTTGGAGAGTTAACTTCCACCAGTCTATCAACACTATCATTATCGAAATTCGACATGATCTTAATAGAGTTTTTGTTTGAAAACTAAAGAAAGAAGAGAAGAAATTTGAAGAAGACAATGAAAAAGCTTATGATTTTTTGAAATTTGAAAAATGGGAAATTTGGAAGTGTGAGGAAGATGAAGAGATTGATGAGTTTAAATAGTTGTAATGAAGCAGTAACGATGTTGAAAACGTGATCAAGAGGACTAGATTTTTGGCCAGGATTACCTCGATATGCACGTGCCGCTAAAGATTTGCCATTTTTCAAATGGATACGAGTTTCCTGCTTGACACGTAGACTTTGAACTTAATGAGAAGATTTCCTCCCAAATTTTGATAATCGATTGAAAACGAAATTTTTTCCTACCGAAATAGGAAATTTGACTCCAACCATAAACAATCACCAGTGTTCAAGTCAAAAAGGACTTCTGTTAATAGCCATTTTTGCTAAAGAGTCAAAGGAAAATTTTTCACCTAGCTGGCAGAATGTAGGAAACATCTCCTTGTACCAGGTACGTTATTACACACTATGATCTACCTCAAAGTAACAGGTCTCACACAATTGAGGTACATTGGCATCCTTGTTGAAGCAAGATAAAGCTCTTACACCTCTATAGACTACCCAACATAAACCTAAGTACGTTGACACTATTCCGTCGTTCGATCGTGGTACATATCATACCCCTATTGCTGGAAGGAAGATGCCCATAAACTTCTAGATGAATTTAAAGCCCTTACGCGATTGATCCAGTGCCATGTTGTTAGAATGTTACCTTAAGGTACCTCTCTAGTAGAGTAGCACCTCGAGGTACCTCGCCATCGGGATGATGAAGCGCCACATTACCAGGCCGATACCTTGAGGTATCTCACCACTAGTAAATGGAATCAGAGTAATTCTCCAAACCGTAACAAGCTCCACGTACACACAACCATAAAAAAGAGTCCAGAAATAAAACAAATTCGATTCTCTCCAAGATATCCTCAGCAAACCGATTCTCCAGGGTTAACTACATTGAGCAGAAAATCTCGCCTAATAAGAAAAAAGATCAATCCAGTGATCTTCGGCTTGCATACCATAGATTAATCATAATAACACCATGCATAATTACAGGGATAATAGCACGAAGAAGGGGTTGGGAAAAAATCAACATCAAGAACTTATAGAGCTATTGCTTAGTTCTGCAATCAGAATTAAGCCTAGCTATCGCTATTGATTATTTTATCCACTTATCGACATATACGAGTCCGTCACCTCTGGTTAGTTAAAGAGAAAAGAGAGATTGAGAGTTATTTCATTTAATTTTACTTACTTCATTGTTGAATATAACACCTCCAGTTCTCTATCATTCTTTTCATACATTTTATTTGGTTTTTACACGTGAAATCGGTACCGAAGATACCTATACCAAACATGATCTACCTAGGTAGCGGCTAAAGGGTGTTAACTGAGATTCCTCACTCAGAGAGAATTTTCAGTTAACAGAAAGTTCACTTTATTTGACACAACTATGGGAACGATTCGACTATCATATAATGGGGTTCACATAAATTTTGTTTAATTTGTATGAGACAAGCCTGTAAACTCGTGCATAAACGTGAGTCGATTGACAGTATATTTTTGTAACTTGCAAACATGCTCAATTCGGTCGAAAAGGCCTTTTAAAAATATTAAAATTCATGTACATTTGTTTTGGGTCGACACAACCATCATTACATGGGAAATTGCGTACATGTATTTTGGGTCGACACAACCATTATTACATAGGAAATTACATACATGTATTTTGGGTCGACACGACCATCATTATATAGGAAATCACGTTTTTGGTGGACATGACCATCATTACATAGGAAATCACGTACATGCGTTTTAGGTCAACATTTGTCCCCAGTGTTATTCCTCTACTTCCTAAGTGCGATGTCGGATGAGAATTTTAGAAATTGATTCCAGTTTCAGACTTCGTTGATAGAGTGGTATGGAGTCATTCCTGTAATATCAAAATATTGCTTGTCGAAGTCGGCAGCTTATGAAGAGCAAGATGTGAGGTTTTTTTATTGGTGAGCTCAGTTTTGCACTTAGTTGCACTGAGTTTTAGTCATTGCTCCTCATGTGTAGACTCGTCACTATCGAATATCAATTAGATGAATAAATAGAAATAACAAAAAAAATAGATAATTTTAGAAATGGTACAGTTTTAGATGTAGAGCATTCCAGCTGTTGTGTATCTCTCGACCGTCGAGACCTCATAATTTATATTCTCCTCGACCCTTGATATCAATTATTTGGTAGGGACTTTCCCATGTCGGACCTAGCTTTCCCGTTCATTCTTCCTTGGTATTTTAGAAGACTTGTCTGATACTCAGTCGTTGATTTTAAATATTTTGGTTCTCACTTTTTTGTTGTAATTTAGTGCTACCTGTTATTGGTATGACTGTATATGTATAGCAGTACGGTCTCGACACTCATCAAGATGATCTAGTTCAAAGGCGAGTTCCAAGTTGTTTTGTTCTTCATTTGGGTTTTCGCTACGTGCGGTGGCAAGTTACGCCTCGATAGGAATCACTACTTCAAAGCCATAGACGAGTGGGAAAGAGGTTTCATCTATCAATCGACGGGGTGTACGTGGTGTTGAGAAACTCAATTTATTGTCATTTTTGTCATAGAAGTTTTTGAATTCGTATGAGATGAATTGGGATCCGCTATCGGTCACTATCTTCTTAGGTATTCCGAACCTGCTATTAATATTCTTCCAAACGAAGTTATGTACCTCAATATCGCGTACTTGTTGGAATGCTCTGACTTCAAACCATTTGGTGAAGTAGTCTATCAATACTAACATGTAGATGACACCTCCGGGGTGCCACAGAGAATTTACCTACGATATCCATTCCCCATTTCGTAAAAGGTCAAGGGGTCAAAATTGATTTTAGCGTACCTGGGGAAAGGTACGACATTGGTGCAAACCTTTGATATTTGTCGTAACTCATCAGGTGATTTGAAGAACCAATCAACATTATTGGCTAGTAGTATCTGGTTGCAATGGCCTGGTTCGAAAAACTTTGAGCGCTTGAGTGATTTCAACCATCTTTATAATGAAGGCTCTTGAACGTCATATGCCTCTCATGGGGTGACACACCTCAAGTAGGGACCTGTAAAAGATTTATTGTAAAGTTTACCGTATATAATGCAGAATTTCACGGCCTTCGCTTTGATCTTTCTCACTTCAGGTCTGTCTCCGGGTATAGTGTCGGCTTGGAGATTTGAGCACCAATCCTAGTCCACTACCTTTGCTATCGGTAGAACCGTGGCCCGATAAAGTCCATTTTTCAGTCGTAGGACTCTTCGTGAGGGCTATTAATTCTTGTTCAGCCTGTACATTCTCACAAGGGGTAAAATCTGAGATAAAATCGGCTAATACCTGTGATTTCATTACCGTTCGAAGGTGGAAGTTGATGTCATATTCGCTTTGCTCGATGGCCCATTTCGTCAGTCGACCTGAAAGTTCAGGTTTATGTAAAATATTTTTGAGTGGATAAGTAGTTAATACCTTTATAGAATGGCATTGAAAGTATGGTCTCAATTTGTGTGCTGCAACGACAAGGGCTAGCGTAAGCTTTTCCAATCAACTATATTTGGTTTCTACGTCAAGTAAAGCTTTACTTACATATTATACTAGGTGTTGTTCACCATCTTCTTCTCTGATTAGAACGGCACTTACTACTGTGTCGGATACAACTAGATATAAAAGCAACACCTCACTGTCTTTAGGTTTCGACAATAGCGGAGGAGATGTCAAGTATGTTTTCAAATCTTGTAGTGCTTTCTAGCAATTGTCGTTCCATTTGAACACATTGTTCTTTTGTAAAGTGTTGAAGAAATGGCGGTAGCGTTCAGACGACTACGATATGAATCCGTTTAGGGTTGCTACTCGACCTGTGAGTTTTTACACATCCTTGATGCATCTAGGCGATTTGATTCCTTATATAGACCGAATCTGGTCCGGATTGGCTTCGACACCTTCCTGGGTGGCCAAGTAACCTAAAAAATTTCCTGAAGACACACAAAAAAAGCATTTAGTGGGATTTAGTTTCATATCATATTCGTCGAGGATGTCGAACGATTGTCTCAAGTACTCGATGTGTTGTTGTGCGACCAAGGACTTAACAAGCATGCCGTCAATGTTGACCTCCATTGTTGAGCCTAGCATTTTAGCGAACATTTTGTTTACTAGCCTTTAGTAGGTTGCAACTGTATTTTTCAAACCAAAAGGCATAACTTTATAGCAAAAAGTACCTCGCTCTGTGACGAAATTTGTTTTTTCTTGGTCGTCAGGATGCATCAAGATCTGGTTGTAGATTGAGTATGCGTCCATGAAGCTGAGTAGTTCGCCAACTATTATTGCATCGACCAACATGTCGATTTGGGAAAGCGGGAATAAATCTTTGGAGTACACCTTGTTGAGGTCTGTGAAGTCGATACAAGCGTGCCACTTCCCCATTCTTTTTTTTTCACCACCACAACGTTTGCTAGTCAATCAGGATATTTCACTTCTTCGACCGATCCGATATCAAATAACTTTTGGATCTCTTCATTGATTACTTTGTTCCTTTTTGGAGCAAATTTCCTTCATTTTTGTTTCTCTGGTCGGTGATCCGGGTCAACCTGCAATCGATGGACCATTACCTCTGAGTCAATGCTGACAATGTCTGAATGTGACCAAGCAAAACTGTTGTGTCGTTCTCTCAGGTATTCAATTAGTCACTCATGGATTTCGGTTGGTAGTCTAGATCTAATGGATACCTTACGTTCTGACTGTTCAGGATCAATCGACACCTCATCGAGTTCCTTCATTTTCAGCTCGTTTGGGGTCGACTCGACTTTAGATTCCTGTAATTGCTATAACTCCTCTTTCTTTTTCTTCATGGCATTTTGGTAGCACTCTCTAGCTGCTGTTAGGTTTTAGTTTGTGTTGGCATTAATTCCATATCAAAATTATGTTTACTTGTAATGATTTAGTTGTTTAGATTTATGATGATTCAAGCTTCAAAGAAGGATGAACAACAAGTCAAAGCAAGTTCTAAGTCTTCAAAGAGAAAGGATGCAATTTGGTTCTACAAAGGTATACTAAGACCTTATCTTTCTCTTATAAGGCTTAGGCACACACACACAATTCATACATTTGTGTCCCTGCATCATTGTGCACCATTATATGCACACACATATAATTCATTCATATGTGTCTCTGCATCGTTGTGCACCATGTATAACACATTCACACACTTGAAGATGAATGCTCATACATTGGTATGGAAATAACATGTTTTAGAAAATGCATGATTAGAGACTATCTCTATGTAGTTTGCATTCTAATGTGAATTGTATTTGTTTGTGTATTTGTTTGTATAACATGGATATTGAACTTGAATTTAGTCTTAAGTCATTCTTGATTGAGTTCCAGTCATTTCGGTTACTCATACTATTGATTTCAAGCTCTAAGTCAAAATATACTATATTTTCAACTCATGTTGCATATATTGTCTTCGTCTTCGTATATCGAGTCGAATTATTATTTTTGGATTGAGTATCTTATATGTCCATGTCCGTATAAGAGTTACGGTTCGTAATCCGCAAACGGATTCGAATTATGATATGGAAGATTGTTAGGTTTTAGTTTGTGTTGGCATTAATTCCGTATCAAAATGATGTTTATTTGTAATGATTTAGTTGTTTAGATTTATGATGATTCAAGCTTCAAAGAATGATGAACAACAAGTCAAAGCAAGTTCTAAGTCTTCAAAGAGAAATGATGCAATTTGGTTATACAAAGGTATACAAAGACCTTTTCTTTCTCTTACAAGGATTAGGCACACACACACAATTCATACATTTGTGCCCCTGCATCGTTGTGCACCATTATAGGCACACACATACAATTTATTCATATGTGTCCCTGCATTGTTGTGCACCATGTATAACACATTCACACACTTGAAGATGAATGCTCATGCATTGGTATGGAAATAACATGTTTTGGAAAATGCATAATTGAAGACTATCTTTATGTAGTTTGCATTCTAGTGTGAATTGTGTTTGTTTGTGTATTTGTTTGTATAACATGGATATTGAACTTCAATTTAGTCTTAAGTCATTCTTGATTGAGTTTTGTTCATTTCGGTTACTCATACTATTGGTTTCAAGTTCTAAGTCAAAAGATACTACACTTTCAACTCATGTTGCATACATTGTCTTCGTCTTCTTATATCGAGTTGAATTATTATTTTCTGGGTTGAGTATCTTATATTTTCATGTCTGTGTGAGAGTTATGGTTTATAATACGTAAACGGATTCAAATTTCAAGTTCGGAGGTCGGAGAACGGTCGAAGAACGTCAAGGAAGGTCGAAGGAGAAAGAAGTCAGCAAAGCACTTCTTTCCCAAGATGGCGCGTGGCCATCTTGGGGCAGAAGGCTTGCTGCCCCGAGATGCCCACACGCCATCTCGGGCAGCAATCATACTTGGCTGCTTCTTGCCCCTCTTGGTCATTTCACATGCCCAATTTTCCCTCTCCTTTATATTCTCCTTCTCTCTCACATTTCATTCTAAGAAGAAATTTAAACTTGTGTGCAGAAATTTTCTCTCTACATTTTCTCACCTTCCAAACACCATAACTTCTTCATATGAACTCCGATTTAAGTGATTCAAAGTTAAGAGTGTTTGTCTATTCATCCTCCATCTTTTCTCTGAATATTTGAGTGAGTTTTTTTTTGCTGTTTTTGGAGTCTAAATACACAAAAACGGGATTGCACCTAAATCAACTAAGGTATTGATTTTCTCTCAAAGTTTTATTTTAAAACTTGATCAATTGCCTTAGGTTTTCTTCTTCAACTTTTAGATTGTATATGTGTTACCATTACTTGTTTGTATCACATTTTACTTGTTCTATATATTGATTAAGTATCTTTAATTGATATATATATTGTTATACAAGCAATCTAGAGGGACAAACTTTTGTTTGTTTGTTTCTAAGGAAGTCGAAAAAGGTGTCTAACCTATTCACCCCCCCCCCCCCCCCCCCTCTAGGTTTGCCTTGAGCATTTAACCGAGTTTGTATTTTCAATTGGTATCAAAGCAGGACATTAGATTGTACTTAGTGAGAGTCTGGGTGATATATCAAAGGTGTACGCACATCTTTCTTTGGCGGACCAAGTAGCTAGTATTTGAGTCTTATGGTATGTTTCTTACCTTTTGACATCATATCATGTCAAAATGGGGGAGAAAGAGTTGCTAGTTACTTAGTTTCTTTTTATGTTGCTTTTGTGAACTTTTGAACTTTCAATGGCATGTAATAATTAGTCTTAAGATTTGGTTAAGAATTCTTGTATTTTGGCATGTATTGAGGGGGGGTACGTGTATTTGTGGACTTAATTGTATATTCTTATCCATATTATATGTTGCCATTTGTTGTTTTTCTCTTGTATATGCATTGTGCTTTGAGATGATTTGTAGGTTGCTTCAAGAGAAGATCAAGATGAAGTTCAAGAGTTTGTGAAGATTAGTTATAGGAATCTTACTCATTGTAATGTGAGGGAGTGATTTTGTGACCTATCTTTATTTTTATATTTATAGTAAATGTATAGGTGTTTTGATATGGAATTTGCCAAAGGGGAAGATTGTTAGGTGTTAGTTTGTGTTGGCATTAATTCCATATAATATGATGTTTACTTGTAATGATTTAGTTGTTTAGATTTATGATGATTCAAGCTTCAAAGAATGATGAACAACAAGTCAAAGCAAGTTCTAAGTCTTCAAAGAGAAATGATGCAATTTGGTTCTACAAAGGTATACAAAAACCTTTTCTTTCTCTTACAAGGCTTAGGCACACACACACAATTCATACATTTGTGTCCCTGCATCGTTGTGCATCATTATAGGCACACACATACAATTCATTTATATGTGTCCATGCATCGTTGTGCACCATGTATAACACATTCACACACTTGAAGATGAATGCTCATGCATTGGTATGGAAATAACATGTTTTGGAAAATGCATCATTGGAGACTATCTCTAAGTAGTTTGCATTCTAGTGTGAATTGTGTTTGTTTGTGTGTTTGTTTGTATAACATGGATATTGAACTTCAATTTAGTCTTAAGTCATTCTTGATTGAGTTCTGGTCATTTCGTTTACTCATACTATTGATTTCAAGTTCTAAGTCAAAAGATACTACACTTTCAACTCATGTTGCATACATTGTCTTTGTCTTCATATATCGAGTTAAATTATTATTTTATGGGTTGAGTATCTTATATTTCCATGTCCGTGTGAGAGTTATGGTTCGTAATACGTAAACGGATTCAAATTCCGAGTTCAGAGGCCGGAGAACGGTCGAAGAACGCGAAGGAAGGTCGAAGGAGAAAGAAGTCAGCAAAGCACTTCTTTCCCAAGATGGCGCGTGGCCATCTCGGGGCAGAAGGCTTGCTGCCCGGAGATGCCCACCCGCCATCTCGGGCAGCAATCATACTTGGCTTCTTCTTGCATCTCTTGGTCTTTTCACATGCCCAATTTTCCCTTTTCTTTATATTCTCCTTCCCTCTCACATTTCATTCTAAGAAGAAATTTAAACTTGTGTGCAGAAATTCTCTCTACATTTTCTTACCTTCCAAACACTATAACTTCTTCATTTGAACTCAGATTTGAGTGATTCAAAGTTGAGAGTGTTTTTCTATTCATCCTCCATCTTTTCTCTGAAGGTTTGAGTGAGTTTTGTTGCTGTTTTTAGAGTCTAAACACACAAAAACTGGACTACACCTAAATCAACTAAGGTATTGATTTTCTCTCAAAGTTTTCTTTTAGAACTTGATCAATTGCCTTAGGTTTTCTTCTTCAACTTTTAGATTGTGTATGTGTTACCATTACTTGTTTGTATCATACTTTACTTGTACTATATATTGATTAAGTATCTTTAATTGATATATATATATATATATATATATATATATATATATATATATTGTGATACAAGCAATATAGATGGATAAACTTTTGTTTTTTTAAGAGAGTCGAAAAAAGTGTATAACCTATTCACCCCCTCCCCCCTCTAGATTAGCCTTGATCATTTAACCGTGTTTATATTTTTAGCTTCCCTTTGTTCACCTTTTATTTCTTGTACTCCCCATCTAGTTAGGAATTTTATCATTTAATGGTAGGTCAATGGGATTGCTTTCGTCTCATATATCCAAAGCCTGCCCAAGATTACGTTGTTTAGGGATTTACTATCAAGCACCAGGAAGTCGATGTAGAGGTTTACTCCTTCGACGTAGATTGATAGTACAATCTTGTCTACGGTACTCTTCTGTTTCCCACAAAATCCTGCCAACATAGTTGTTCGACGGCTGAGTTTGGATTCGTCAACTTGCATTTCCTTAAGAGCACTGTTAAACAAAATATTATATGAAATACCATTGTCGATTAAAATGTGTTTTGTTTGACAATTTACAATATGTAAAGAAATAACAAGTGTATCATGATGAGGAGAAAACAAATTTGATTTTTCCATAGACTTGAAGGTGACGGTCTCGTCGACATTCGATGGAAGTTATACTTATCGTGTGTGCCTTTTGCGTAGAATAACTTACACCATAAACTTTTGATCCTCCCGCAATATAGTTTATTATTCTATCTTATCAAGATGGCTCTGGTGTACTATTTGCATTGGTTTACCTCTTGTCATCGTGTCAAGCGAGTGTTTGTTTCCCCTTGTTTGTTAGGAATTCTTGTAGATGTCCTTACTTGAGGAGTTTGCGACTTCTAGTTTAAGGGCGATGCAGTCCTCAGTTCGATGGTTTTGACCCCCGTGAAACTCACACCGTAATTTTGTGTCTTGAAGTTCTGGAGGTGCATTCATTTTTCGTGGCCACTTTGTTGTCTTACCCATTTCTCTTATTACTACTACAAGGTCGATCGGTTCAATACTGAGGTTATGTTCTGGAATATGGATCTATGGTCTACTTGCTCTTGGATAACCACGCTCGTATGGTTGTCTGTCGTTCAAATTTTCATGTCGTGGCTTAGTGTTACGTTTGTCATTTTTCAGGGAAAAGGTTCTAACCTTCTGATGACTCGGTTGCTTCTCCAGTTGGCATGGTTGTTGATCTTGCCTATAAAATTAGCCTCGTCTTCCTCCCATTTGATTTGGGTAAATGCTTTTATCAGTAAGTCTTCCAATGTCCTGTATGGATATTTAGTGAGTTCTTTATATAAGTCGAAATCAAACCTGAGGCCTTTTCTAAAGGCGTAGATAGCGGTCGCTTGGTTACAATGTGGGATTTGCATTTTTTCTATGTTGAAACGTCCGACATACATCCTTAAGTTTTCACTGTGTCTTTGTGTTATTGTATATAGGTCATCCGACTGTTTCTCTAGTTTGCAACTACTTGTAAATTGCTCCATTGTAAAGCTGGACCGTTGAATTATTAGGTAAATTTCTATACCATTGTAAAGCTGGACTGTTGAGATTGGATCCAAACGCTTTGCACATGCACGCTTCTCTTAGGTCACACGGGATTGCCGCTGTGAACATCCTCTATTTGTACTGGGCAATGTGATCGTCCGGATCTGTTCTGCCTTCGTACTGGTTCATGATTGGGAAGCTGAATTTCCTGGGCGTTTCGGTAAGAGCGATCGCGTCGACGAAGGGTGAGTTAGCTAATTTGTTCGCCATGCTTTTCTTTATTATATTTGGTACTCATGAAATCCTTTGAATAAGGGTTTCTATTTCTGTGAACTTACGGGAAAATTCCAAGTTAGTAGACAGAGGTAGGTCAGATCCAGGTTTTACCGAGTTCGGTGTTGGCTAAAGCGACATGGGTGCTCGTAGGACTTTATCGGGTTACGGATCCATGGCCGGGTTCTGAGCATTGGTATTCCATTTCGGACTGGGAAGTTGTTGAGATCGATTTCCATGAGAACAGTCTGGGGTGTCTGTTAATTCTATTGATCGTCAGAGTTCGTGTTTGGCCTTATGGGGTTGTTTGGCTCTATCAGAGCTACTCTATCGACCACTTGTTCATCATTTGGAACTGGTATTGGGCAGTCCAATGTTATGTTGTCGGATGCTGCACCGTCGATTAGAGCTCTCAGTTCACCATTGGCCATTCTGATAGCAACGTTCTCTGCCTTAAGTGCTCATAATTTTTCTGCATTTGTTGTCATCTGGACGGTCAGTACAGCGATTAGTTCTCCGTTAACTGGTGTGCTTCCATACCCAGACATGTTGATAGATCGATCGATTGGTTTGACTAGTTCATCTGTAAATATGCAATGGCCCTACGGTAGGTGCCAAACTGTAGGTGGTCAAACTACGATTGATGTGGATTAGGTCAGGTTATGTTAGGCCCAAAGCAACTCGGTTGAGCTGGTCAAATTAAAAATGTCATCTCCTTAATAAACTTGTGAATGTGATTAGTTTATCGACTTGGTCTATTGTCTTCTTGGCTGAACCTGCAAAAGAACAAGAACAAAGAAATAGGTATAAATGAAACAATGGTGGTGGGGTAAATGTCTTGGCCTTAGGTATGCTTCGGCTGAACAATTATCTGCCATGATCGTGAATAGGAATCATATTGAATTCTGATGTCCGGAATACTTATGAACAAAGTTTCGATATGTTAGATGAGCTTTGCTTTATTTTTTTTCAGAGGCCCTTTATTGTGAAAGAGCTTTGTTATTTATAAGCTAAACCCCTTCTTCAGCGTTCATCTGTCAGTTAGCAGTAGTGGGCGTGATTCAAAGAGAAATTTCCCTTTCTTTGAATATTTTTTGAATCAGTGGTTACCCCATTCTTTGTAACTGACATCTAACTTGGTTTAAAACTGCCACCTTCTTCTGGCACAAGAATTGGGTTGACCCAATATAATGGGCTTGGATAGGATCCAACATTGATAAAGGTATGATCTTTTACATGTTTGGCCTATGGGACATTTTTGTCTACTACAATAACTAACACCTGTTTCAAAGCCCTATAGTAACTACCTATTTCAATGTCCTCAATTAATCTCCAATCCTACTTATTCGAAGCTAACCTGTACTTCTCTTATTTATTACTAAAAAATAACTTAATAATAGTAAAGAGAATTCAATTAGCTTACAAGATATTCTTGATTATAATTAATTAATGTTTGTTTTGAAAGCAATATCACTCAGGAGCTGGAAAAAAGATGAGAGAAGCTTAATTGAGGAGACCAGAAAGTTAGAAATTAAGGATCGTTGGCCGGCCTGAAAACTATCTTCTAGAAATAATTTCCTAGAGTAAGGAACTAATTTTGTTTCCTTCTATAATTTATTGTCTTTGGATACATAAATAGAACATGTTGTTCATCAGTAACAAACATGAATCGATTTAGCGGTGGTGCTATATATAAATATATACTGATTTTCTTAGTTTTTAAAGCTTCTTTTGGCACATAACAGCCTGTTTTCAAAGCTTCTTTTGGCACATATAGCAGCCTATTTTGTACTTATCATTGATTTTTAAATATGATGTATCGTGCTTCCCCCAAAAAAAAACATAAATATCATATTAAAATAGCAACCACATACGTATTAGAGTGGACAATATGGTTTATAATTAATAGGGCAGCATAACTGCATTGTATGTTAAACAACGTACGTTAAACAATTAAGCAAGTATCCTGTCTGTTGGTTCTAATATTGGGTACACCCAAGATGGGTCCAAACCCAATTTCATGGACTTGATCCATAAAGCCCAATCCAATATTCTTCTGTTAACTGTAGTAGCAGTTATCAGGAAATAATTGTGTATATATGTTTGCAGTTATTACAGAAGAATGGTTGTTGTCAGTAAAATAGAATTACGTATAATTCTATTGAGAACAAAGATAAATAGAGAAAGAGCAAGATATTTATCATTGTGATTTGAGTTAGGGTTCCTATTTTTGGTGACTCTATCCGACCTGTGATACATTCGTTTTTCGATCCAAAGAAAGGTACAATCATCTGATTAACCTTCTTCTCATATTGTATAATTTCAACATTGGTAGCAAAGCTTGGTTGAATGTATTCAGGTTTGTAAAATTTTTGTGACATTTTCTTTGGAGATATATGTATATATTTTTATTTTCGGATTTATTGTTTACATGGATTATCTTTGAGTTTTCCAGTCATTTACATGATAACTAGTAAAGTTTGTAAGTGATTTTCTGATTTCTTTTTGTATAATCCATGAACATGTTAATGTAGACATGAAATCCATTCAATTTTCGTTAGAAAATGTCATGATAATTTTATTTGTGTTGTTACTACATTTAAATGAATTCTTGTACATAAACATATGTTTTACAGTGATTTTTGTTTTTTAGAATGTAAAACATATTATTTGTTTTGAATTTAATATGCAGTATCTTGTACAAACATTATGTGTTTCATTTGGTTAAAAGCCATGAGACTTAAATTTCTGCATATGAACACTTAGATGTAAAGCCCAAAAACCGAAACATTGAGTAACTTGTAGGGAATTATAATGGTCGTAATTTGCTGAAAAACTGGCACCATTGGAAACTAGAGATCCCAAGCTTTCTATAGATACCGAAATCGTATAATTTGGTTAAGTAACGAGTGAGAACGAGTCGATTGAAAATCGGGTTGGGAACATTGTTTTTCCAGAAATTTGGTTCTTTAGGTTAAAGATGGTGAATAGTGCCACACGCTATTGGGGCAGCGAGTGCACTCAATCTCATAACCCAAATTCAATTTTAAGAGCATAAATAGAATAAATATGAAATTTGGAATTGAATGGTGGTGGTCCGATGACCGGACGTTGATGGGAAGGCGGCCTGTGTTGTACACGTGTGTGTTCCAGCTCGAAACAGCACAGTGCTACGCTTATGTGTCCTTCCCAGATTGTGACACGTGTCCAAGGTGAGTCAACTGTGAGATGTAGTCCAGTTAACTGCTGACACGTGTCATAGACGTGGTAACCATCAACCGTTTCTGGCTACCTGAGCGGTTTTCTACGACGGTTTCTGGTAGCGGTTTCCGATGACGGTATCCGATAGCATTTTTTGGCAACAGTTTCTAGCCATTTTTTGACGAGTTTTTCCGACGTCCTTTATGCCTTTTTTCAGCCACAAAAAGACCGTTTTTTGACAACCAAAAGTGGTTTTTCGATGACTATAGTTGTTTTCTGGAAAAAAAAAATTTATTATGATGAATTCCATTGATTAAATTTTCACTCCATTAGGAGTTGAATATGACCTATGAATTTTTATAAGTTCTTAAAATTTTACTAACAAATTATTAATGGTATCTATTTTTCATTTCTCTATAGATTGAGGAAATGTGTAACCACAACTAATCTGACATTGATCCTCAACAGGAGTACTCACCACTGTCGGTGAAGGAATATTCACCGCAATTGGTAAAATATAATTCACCATTGTCGGATAACTCTAATCCTCAAAATGAGTACTCACCATTGTCGGTGGTTCATTATCGGTTGAAATGTCCACAGAGGAAAATACTATTGATGAGTATATACCTGGGACGCTTGAGGACGATGAAAGTCAATTGTCTCCAAGAATGGAGATAGATGAAGCGGATATTGAAAGATATAGGAATTTTGAAATGTCCTTTGTTAAGTTCATAAACAAACTAGAAGATCATGAAATGGAATATCTATGCACACTTTGAGCGAATCTTGTATGAAATCCCAGAGAGCTTTAGAATCACTGATTGAGAATGTAATTCTTAGGATGTATATATTTTTGTAAATACTCCTAATGCGTATAAACTCTTTGTTATTAAGGAAATGGGATATTAATAAACATGATTGTGCATAGTTTTATAAACTTGTGCTTATTCAAAATGGGTGTTCTAAATTGTAAGAAACAATGTTAGAACTGATTTTGCACAAAGGACACTAATACATATAAATTAGTGAATGTTATGGACTTGGATGATGATCAAGAGCTTTGACTCTTGTTTCGACTCCTATCCTAATATTCCTCTTATTATATTTTTAAGTGTAAGTTTGTTGCATAGCATTTGTGTTAAGTGTGAAATTATTAGAATAACATGCTAAAATGACTATTAATTAGACTATGTGTTACATAAAATTTCAGGAAATGACTTCTGCATCTAAGTCAATTGTTGATGAGTTGAACAAGGGAGAGAAGCTGAACGAGGACAACTATAAGATACTGCACCGAAAAATTCAGTTGATCCTTGAAGAGCAAGAGGCTTTGGAAACTCTTACGAACACTATGGTAGAACCACCAGATGGTAGCACTGCCCAACACATGAGAGATATGGAAACATATCAGACCTGGACAAGGAAGAACAATCTTGCTCACATAACAATGCTAATCAACATGACTGATGCTCTCATGTGTGAATATGAAGAGTATGAAACTGCGTCAGACGTGTGGATTGCGTTGAAGAACAAGTTTGGTAGCACTTCCACTACCAAACTTAGGAGACTTACAATTAAGTTTGACACCTACAGGAAGTGCCAGAATCATGATATGAGGCAGCACCTGAGAGTGATGTCAAACATGAGACGTGAATTGAAGTCTGCATGTCATACTTTAACTGATGAGAAAAAAATTTAAGCAGTGATCCGGTATATTCCTAATAGCTGGGAAAACATGAAGATCAACATGACTCACAATAATAACATCAAGACTTTTGATGATATATAACGACATGTTGAACTGGAATAAGAGCGCCTAGAGGCAGCTAAGGCTTCCGGTCAGATTTACATAGTTGAGTCCAGCAAGCACAAGGCTAAGAACTTTAAGCGCAAAGGAAAGAAAGGGAACTTTCAAAAGGAAAAGGGGAAGAGTCTTAAACAGAATTTCAACAAAAATAAGACCGAAAATCTAAAAAGAGCCAAAAGTGCTGGTGTTAAGAAGGATAAAGCCAAATTAAACTGTTTTAATTGTGGCAAACTGGATCATTTTGCTCGTGAGTGCACTGAGCTGAAAAAGGTATGGCCCAACTTAATAATTGATAACTATGTTTTGGTTTCTAGTTCTGTTTATCTTACTGAACCTCGTCCTTTGTGGACTGTAGACTCAAGAGCCACAGACCATGTAGCTAGAGACAAAGCTGGGTTCGTAGAATATTGCCAGATCAATCAGGGGACTAGATGGATTTACATGGAGAACAAATCGAGAGTTGAAGTGAATGGTATTGGCACTTGCAAAATGTTGTTGCATGGTGGTCAAATACTTTATCTCCATGATGTTTTATATGCTTCTAAGATTCGATGAAATTTAGTTTCAGTTATTGTTCTTTTAAGTTTAGGTTATGAACTTAATTTTTATGGTGGTTGTATGGATATTGTTTTTAATTATGTTCGTATTGGTACTGGATATTTGTTGAATGGCTTTATTGTATAAAATACCGAGTTAGACGATATCAATTATGATGATGGTTGTTTTTCATTAATTGCTTCCACTAATGATGTTAGTGTTGATGTGAACATTTGGCATGCTAGACTGGGTCATATTTTTCAAGATAGGATGAACATATTAGCTAGAGAGGGCCTGTTAGATTCATTTAATAAAATAGGGTTACCTATCTGTAAAAATTGTCTAGTTGGAAAAACAACTAGAAAACTATCTGGAAAAAACAACTAGAAAACTATCTGGAAAATGAACTATAGCTAAAATCCATTACAATTAATTCACTCTGACATTTGTGGCCCAATGAGTGTAAAAGCAAGGCATGGTTCCTCATACTTTATTACATTCATAGATGAGTTTACCCGTTTTGGTTATGTCTATTTGATTTCTCATAAGCCTAAAGCATTAGATTGCTTCAAATCATACTTGAACTTAGTAGAGAATTAATTAGATAAAAGAGTTAAAGCATTAAGTACTGATAGGGGACATGAATACCTTTCAGATCAATTCAAGGAATTGTGTGATGAAAAAGGTATTCAAAGACAGTAAACTATTCCCAGGACTCCGCAACAAAATGGTGAAGCAGAAAGAAGGAATAAGACATTACTTGAAATGGTTAGGTCTATGATGGCCCAAGCAAATCTCCCAGTACACTATTGGGGAGATGTTTTGCTAACTTCCACATATGTACTTAATCGAGTTCCCACAAAGTCAGTCACTTTCACACCTTATGAGTTATGGACATGTAGAAAACCTTATGAGTTACGTACATGATTCATCTAATAAATAAGGAAAATTGGGTGCAAGAGGAAAGAAATGTATTTTTGTTAGATACTTTAAGCATTCAAAATGATATGTACTCATAGGTGAAAACTCAGATGAAAGTGTGATTCAGATAGAATCACAAGATGCGAATTTTTTTAGAGAGTGAATTTCCTAATAGAGGTGAAGTTGATAGATATATTTGATAGAGATATTTGATTATACGAATTGGATAATCAAATCGAGGTATCGAATACAAATACTCCACTAGACGTTAATATGGATCTATCTGGGACTTCTGTCCTTAGTGGGAGTGATACTCCACTTGAAATAAATATAGATCTACATGGACCTTCTGATCCTAGTAGGAGTAATGAAGTTGTTAAAACAACATTTTTGGATTTACCAACTCGTAAAAACAATCATGGAAATGTTCCTCGTTGTCGTTTTGAGATTGAAGGGGAAGCATTTATGATTGCTTCACATGATGTTGATGAGCCTAAAAATGTTAATGAGGCTCTCAACTCACCTGACAAGGAATTATGAATAAAAGCTATGCAAGAAGAGATGGATTCAATGAAAAGTAACCATGTTTGGGACTTGGTTGACTTACCGTCTGGAAGAAAAGCCATTGGAAAAAATGGGTTTTTTGTACCAAACGAAAGGCAGATGGCACAGTAGAAAGACATAAAGTGTGTTTAGTCACAAAAGGTTATACTTAACAGAAACTTTTTCCCCTGTGGTTAGGTTTTCTCCAATACGTCTTATTATGGCAATCGTCGCATATATGGGCCTAGAATTGCATCAAATGGATGTAAAAATAACTTGTCTCAATAGAGAATTGGAAGAAGAAATTTACATGGAACAACCTGTAAATTGTGTTTCAAAAGGCTAGGAGCGTAAAGTTTGTAAGCTCAAAAGGTCAATATATGGTTTGAAACAATCATCCAGACAATGGTACATATGGTTCCATCAGGCTGTTATGTCTTATGGGTTCAAAATGGCTGAAGAAGACCATTATGTATATATAAAACCAAATAAAGATAAGTATGTGATACTATCTTTATATGTGGACGATATTTTGTTGGCTGGAAATTGTAAAGAGTTTGTGTTGACCATTAAGAAATGGTTATCTTTAAAATTTGAGATGAAAGATATGGGTGAGGCTTCTTATATTTTAGTAGTCAAAATTACAAGAGATCGTTCGAAGAAACTTCTTGCTCTGTCGAAAGAGCCTTATATAAGAAAATTCTTGAACGTTTTAACATGGTTGATTGTAAGCCTATGGATACACCTATATCAAAGGGACAAACTCTTAGTCTCGACATGTGTCCTAAAACTCCTCAAGAAATTGAAAGAATGAAAAATATTCCTTATTTCAGTGATATCGGCAGTCTCATATATGCTATGATGTGTATAAGACCTGATATCTACTATGCAGTAGGTTTCGTAAGTAGATATCAATCCAATCCTGGAAAGATGCATTGGGTTGTTGTGAAGAGAATCTTGACGTATCTTAAAGGTACTGCCGATTACTCCCTTTGTTATTGAGGTAGAGATTTGCGTCTCATTGGATATACAGATGCCGATTGGGGAGGTGATCTGGATGAGCGAAAATCATTATCAGGATATGCATTCCTACTCAATAACGGTGCTATCTCTTGAAGTAGCAAGAAACAGACATATATTGCTCTATCAACTAAGGAGACCGAATTTGTGGCTTGTTCAGCAATAGTATAGGAAGTTGTCTGGCTCAAAAGATTTATAGAAGATTTGGATGTCTCTAAGGACAAAAGAAAGATAGTAACCATTTACGGTGATATTCAAGCAGCAATTGCATATACTAAAGACTCCAAGTATCATAGTAAATCCAAACACATGGAGACAAAATATAATTTTGTCAGAGACATCGTATTGAAGAAAGAAGTAATAATTCAATACATTTCATCCTATGAGATGGGAGCTGATCCTCACACTAAAGCTGTGACTAGAGATGTTTATAAGTCACATGCCAAGTTATTAGGGTTGTGCAGATTGTAATGATAGATTGAATCATTGTACTAAACGATGTTATTATAGTTATAAATAAAATTAATTTATGTTTGAAATTGTACTATCATATTGTATTTCACAAATGAATCTGTCATCAGGTTGAGACCAACATTCTTACACGTGTGGTCGCCTCAGTTGTTTAAAGAAACAAGATGTGATGAGACACATGTATATTAAAGGATATATGGAAAATATATATTCTTAAAGGAGCTTATATATATATATATATGAAAATGCCGCATTGACTATGTCAAGATGAGGTTTTTAATAAATATACATATAATATCTTAGAGCCGATCATGATAGACCCCACTGTCATTGATACCTGATTAAGCCAGATGTGAGATCTTAATACGCCGTTAAAAGGCGGTGAGCTTTTAAGAACTCAAGTTAGTCACAAAGTGTGTTGCTGAACTTAAATCTATACAATGATTTAAGAAAATACATAGCCATTCATATTTAGAATAAAGATCACTATAACACATGTTTCATACAGCTTGTGCTATTTGTGGCCGATGTGGAAAATGAGAGAATGAATCCCTACTTACTCATTGTGTAAGTTCCACTGAAATTATATTAAAAACTTCAAATGATGTCCTTATGACTATTCACTTTGTCTTGAAGTGATAGAATAGTGTTAGCACATTTAGCGTGTTATTTCTATGGCTATGATAATCTAGCCTATGGGACATGTCTAAGGTAGCAACTGTTTTGGAGACTGAAAGACAAAGATAGAATGTGAAGATTTAATAATTTTTTATCTTAATTATGTATTTATACCGGCTAGTCAAATGTATTTGGAGATACAATTGTGAATACATGAAATGTGATAAAGTCAAGCATAGCTTCTTGATGAATTAAGTATACTTTTGGACTGATAAAAATTTAAGAAATTAAATATAGGACACAACAAATGAACAATGTTGTATCTCTTGTAAATAATGGATTTGTAATTGAGATTCCAAAGTTCCTCATTTTTATACTGATTGTTCATAGGTGACACGGTATATTTATCTGTATGAATACTCTTTTGTAATTTTACGATGATATCATAATTGTGTTGTTTCTAATGGAACTATATTGGACCCACTTGTGCGAGTGAGAGATGTTGGTTTTAATATTGGGTACACCTAAGATGGATCCAAACCCAATTTCATGGACTTGATCCATGAAGCCCAATCCAATATTCTTTTGTTAACTATAGTAGCAGTTATTAGGAAATAATTGTTTTTATCATATGTATATATGTTTACAGTTATTACAGAAGAATGGTTGTTGTCAGTAAAATAGAATTACGTATAATTCTATTAAGAACACATAGAAACAGAGAAAGAGTAAGATTTATCACAGTGATTTGAGTTAGGGTTCTTATTTTTGGTGACTCTATCCGATCTGTGATGCATTCGTTTTTCGATCAGAAGAAATGTACATTCTTCTGATTAACCTTCTTCTCATATTGTATAATTTCAACGCTGTCCTTTACATAAAAAATTAGCTAAATGTGATTAAATTAACGAATAATCCTTAGTCGTCAATTGCACATGAAGGTGACATTTTAAAAGTTTTTGGGTTCAAATGTTTTAGCAAGAGAGAGAAAAATACTGTGCTACCTTGTGGATGAGAGAGCAAAATAATGCAGATCGTGTTTTCCGATTGCAAAGAAGACGAAAATCGTTCTTCGTGGCCTTGTTCGAGGGAAACTTGCGGTTGGATGTAGGGGCAGAGTCAGAAATTCTAGTAATCTATACATATGTCGTGAAGGAATGCAGAAGCAAAGAACGTACAAAAGTTCTGTCAAACAAACACAGCATGATTGATTCTGATGCAAACAATGATTCATGCACATTTGCATGTTAACGGTGCTTTGCCTCCTGCGTAACAGCTTTTTACAAGGACTTTTGTATCGCTGATGTTGTGAAAAATTATAAAAAGACTTGCAAATGCACGAGTCTTCGGTAGAATAATTTATATGAGTACAAGGTCGATCTCACGATGATCGTGAAAAATTAATCTAATTCTAAATTTAAATTCAATTCTATCCTAGTTAATAGATTGTGATAAATTAAAACTAAAATTAAACTAAAATACCAAAGAATTAAGAGCAAACAAGGTTGAAGGTAATCAATTAACGAATACTAAGGTATTAGATTCCACTACCGTTTAATTTCATAATTTCAATAATTTATTAATTCTCCAAATTAAAGTGACAATTACAAATCAATTTATACAATCCTCAGACATTCTATCTATCCGATTTAGTGAAAAACAAAAAAGCAAAGAAATTATAATTAACTTTAAAAAGCAAAGCATTGATTAAAATAAATACCTAATTATCAAAAATATGTTATATTAGAGATGGAAAGATTTTATATTTAAAATTCTTTATAAACAAAAACCATAATCATTGAAAAACAGTATTTGGGAATTAAAAAATATATACAACAGGGTTTTATCATCTACCATAGTAAAAAAAAAAAAAAGATAATTACCCTATTGACCAATAATTTGGGTAATTTCATTTCAAAATGGCTATTTTTAACGAATAGTATGATGACAATTTGATAAACAATGGGATGATATTAATTCATTTTAGATGTTTTTTAGAAATCAATTTTTTCTTTTATTTTTTGAAACGAATAATTATATTTAGTGTGTGTATACGTATAGCATATCTCAAACATATATATATATATGGTCAAGCTAGGTCAATTTAAATTTGTGATTTAAAATTTTGATTTCAACATCTCAACCATTAATGTGCTTTTAATCCAATGGTTGATGTTTGAATGCATTTACAACTTTTAAATTAAGAGCACTTAGGTGATTGAGATGTTGAAGTCAAAATTGTAAATCAAAAATTTAAGTTGGTGAGAAAATTAAGGTTACAGATTCTAAAAATGATATAATATATATATATATGTGTGTGTGTGTGTGTGTGTGTGTGTGTGTGTGTGTGTGTGTGTGTGTGTGATATGATATACGTGGAAAAAATTGATTTTCAAAAAACATTTAAAATAAATTAATATCATCTACTTATTTATCAAAATGCCATGTATCGGATGAAATGATCATTAATGTCACACTTTTCGTTAAAAATGATCATTTTAAAATGAAATACTTATCTAATGACTGTTTTAATAGTAATGATATAAATTAATGGCTACTAAGATAATTATCTTAAAAATAATTAAAGAAAACATTGAAAATAATATAACAATTGAATCCGGAAATTGCATTGAGACATTGACTTCGTATCCTTCAAAAGTGGAGAGCACCGAATGGATGCACTTTTATATTGTTTCCGGTGAGTTTAAGATAGGGATGGTAATTTGACACACACCCGCGGGCTCCCGCTAGAACCCGACTCTATAGGGTCGGGTGTGGATGGTGAATTTACGACCTGTGGATCCGTGAACTCGTTTAATGAAAAACCCGATAGGTTCACGTATGGGTGTGGATTGGAAAAACGAACCCACGGGTTGGACCCGCGAACCCGTATAAATAAAATATTTGTATATAAACATACATAGACATTTGGATTATTTTTTGTCGTTTTATTTTTATGGTTATTATTGTTTTGTAATATATCAAGTAAGGAATTATAAATGGAAATTTAATTCAATTAAGTATCAATTAGGTGATTACATGTGAAAATTTACAAATGACAAATCGCGGGTTCGCAGATTCGTGGGTTCGCAGATTCGTGGGTTCGTGGGTTTGTGGGTATCCCACGGGTGAAGCATCCACTCGTGAACCCGCATTGTTTCGCGGGTGAGGGTATGGGTGCAGCCATAACCCGTGGGTTCAAACCCGCCCGCGAACCCGCTTACCTACGAGGGTTTACGAGGGTTCGAGGGCAGGCGTGGGTGAGGAAAATATTTATGGGTGAGGGTTTGGATTTTATAAAACCCACCCGAACCGACCCGTTGCCATCCCTAGTTCTAGATGAGGGTGATTTCTAATGAAATTACGAAATGCATCCCAACTCTTATTCAATTAACAACATTGGGCCAAGTGTGAGACCTTCAAACATTCCTTCTGTCGTTTATAAGTAACGAACCAGTGATATCAGTATCCATCATAAACGCCTAAACGGTATGTGCACCCAACTAAATTCTTTTAAAATATTATAAGAGTTTCTCCAACCCATCATCATACACCATGTCAATCTCCAAAACCCACCAGAAATCTCCTCCAACTCGTGCCATTCTTTACGCAAAACCTCCGTTGGTGAACAATGTCGCGCAATAGATTGTACGACACTATGCTTTTATGCAACCATTGTTCTATTTTTTTTTTTCTTTTTTAAACCCAAAACTTTTAAATAATCACATTTTAACCCTATTTAATAAAATCTGTTTTGATTATGTCCTTTATTTAAAGGTTTTATTTAATCACAGTTTTACCCTAATCAACTTAATTTATTTCAAATTGGTCCTTTTTAATATTTAATGTTTTGTTGTTAATTAATTATTATTGTTATGTTCATTTATAATAAATTAAAATGAAGTGTATAATTACAAAATTAAAATTCAATTTTTTTAAATAAGTAACTTCATTCAATACAGCGGAAATTAAAACAAAATACATTAAAACGGAATACAAACTTCATAGTGATAAAATAAATTACCACAATTTGGAATACACTAAAATGAAGGAAAATTAAAATATAAATTACAAGAACCCATTAGTAGTCTGGAAGACCATTTCTAGATCCTTGGAGGTTATCGAAAAAATCATCAAAAGACCCAGATGCATTTTGAGATCCCTGGTCTTGTTGCCGAGCTCGTTTTGCTGCAATTTTTAATTGTTGTTGATTCTTAAACTCCTGATTATTTGGATCAGTTATGGTATTCAAATCTATCGTCATAATTTTGGCTTCACGGCACTCCACTTTTCTCTCTAAAATATAGTTAAGGCTTTCCCTCTGCATAGCGTTTTTATTACGAACTTCCAAAAAAAATTCTTGTTATTCTTTTAAAGTGTTGAAGTCGATTGAATTCTATTCGTCAACCCTCTTTTTTTATTTTTCTTTCTTCACCCCAACGGACCGTTGAGATGAACTACCCCTACCGTCATCACTACTTATATTTAAAGAAAATAAAGATAGTCCAGGATATGCCGTAGTGGGAGACTCTGGAGTTAGAGAGTTTTCTTGTGATGAAACGAAATGACCAGTTTCCCTTTGAAAGGGTGATGTTACTGTCTCGTTGTCTACAAATTTTTCCATATCTTTTAGGATGGACCACACATGGTCAAACTTGAATCCATGTTTATATTTGTTGTCCTGAGATAATAAAATTTTTGCCTGGTTCATCTGTAAAATGATACAAAAATATTGTTAAAATCAAATATAAAATTTGATTTTTCTACAAATTGAATTTTAACAAATACTCATAATATTAGCTTCCGATGCACCACTAGGTTTCAGACTTTCAATCTGTCGTATGCATCCTCGTATTTTCCCCATGGAAGTAACGATAGTCTACATGCAACACTGTAAACTTTTTTTGTTACAAAGTTCAGTGATAAAAGATAATCTGTTGTTGTTGTAATCAGTCTCCACTCGAGTCCAGAACATATCCTTTGACTGGTAAATACCTATAATCGGGTTTTATGAAACATCAAGATATATGTGATAAAGATGTGTGTCTTCAACATTTGTGTATGAAGAACTTCTTTTCGTAGACATTTTGTGGAAAAGGTGATTTGAAGGGAAAAGTGACTTGGAGAGAAAAGTGATTTGAATGTATAAGAGATTTGAAGAGAAACGTGACTTGGAGAGAAAAGTGCTTTGAATGTATAAAAGATTTGGAGGGATATGTTTAATTTAGTGTGGGTTAGGGGTGGCCACAGTTGGTTAAACCGACGGTTAAAAACTGAAACCGAATTTCCAAAACCGTTGGTTTGGAAACCGGTTAGAAACGATTCGGTTACTGTTATATGTCATCAAAAATCGAGAAAAATCGACGGTTAAATAGGCGGTTTTTTTTATTTTTATTTTTATTTTTTTTTAAACCTATCAGAGGCTACCACGTGGCAACCTCTGAGGAAAAAAATTGACCGTTACCATCTTCAATTGAACCATTAGGCACACTTGGCACCATTTCATTAGACAATTATTTTAAAAAAAATAACTAATTCAACAAATAATAGTGGCAACCTCTTTGAAACCGTTGATCACGATATCATTGCTGACACGTGGTAGGTTGTGAGTGGTCCATTTTAAATGTTACAAAAAAAATAACTATCAATAAGAGGTTGTCACGTGGCATCCTCTTTGAAAAAAACGCGACCGTTAGGAAATGGTCTCCCAACTAGGGATGGCAGCGGGTCAGGTTCGGGTGGGTTTTGTAAAATCCAAACCCTCACCCGTGAAATTTTTTCTCATCCATGCCAGCCCGTGAAGCCCTCAAACCCGCGTAGGTAAGCGAGTTCACGGGCGGGTTATGGCTGCACCCATACCCTCACCCGTAAACCCGCGAAACAATGTGGGTTCACGAGTGGATGCTTCACCCGTAAGATACCCATGAACTCACAACCCACGAACCCGTGAACCCGCTATTTGTCATTTGTAAATTTCCACATGTAATCACTTATTAGATACTTAATTAATTAAATTAAATTTTCATTTATAATTCTCTACTTGATACATTACAAAGCAATAATAACCATAAAAAATAAAACGACAAAAAATAATTCAAATATACAAGTATTTTATTTATACGGGTTCGCGAGTCCAACCCGTGGGTTCATTTTTCCACCCTGTACTTGCCCGTGAACCCACCGGGTTTTTCATTAAACGGGTTCGCGGGTCATAAATTCACCATCCACACCTGACCCTACAGGGTCGCGTTCAGGCGGGTGCCCGCAGGTGCATGTCAAATTGTCATCCCTACTCCCAACGGCAACAATTCACAAAATCCTATAATTACATTTATACCCCCAACTTTCACTACAAAAAAGGGCTATTAAGACGATTTTTTCGTCCCGATAGATCAAAAATCGTCCACATAGACCTATTGGGACGAATTTTATTCGTCCCAAATTCGTCGCCTTAAGTGGGTCGTAATAGCCTATTTGGGACGAAAATCAAAATTCATCCCTAAAAAATACCTATTGGGACGAAACAAAAATATATTAAAAAATTCATCATTTTTTGACAAAATATAAAATTTCATCCCTAAAGATGTACTGTAGGGACGAAATAATTCGTCTCACTAGTATATCTATCGGGACAAAGTACTTTCGTCCCTATAGAGGAAGAGATAAAAAAAAATCTCTCGTGACACATCATCACACAAACACTACAACCATACACGGTACCACACAATAGCACACCCCGTTTAGATTTCCATCATTGTCATTGGTTGGTTTTGAATCCATGACCAAGCATGATTTGTTGCTTCAACTTGATTACATTTGTACAATATTTATATATAAAATATATTGGTTATTAAATTTTTATTTATGCTTTTAAATTAACCACTTGTCGGAAAATGCAATTGTTTGATAAATTTAAATTTTATTCCACTAATCAAAATTTTTATTTCAATGATGTTTGTACGCATCCCTTTCACACCTAGTTGTCAGGGGTTCGAGTCTTACCATGTGTATTTTACAAGCCTTCGGTTTTGAGAGTTATAGTTCATATGTAACCGCTCATTGATAATGATAACAGTATTTTGGGTCGTGCTTGTAAAGTCTAATTAATTTCACTAGGTCTCGACAGTAATTATATTTCAAAAAAAAAATGATAGACAATTAATTTTCGTCTTTTTACATTCAATTGTGTAGAGTTCAAACCATTACACTACACAACTTCAACTTTTATAAATAATGTAAAACTATTTATATATAATGCAAAATGTTATTAATTGTTTTTATTAAAATTAAAATTGTATTGATCAAATTTTAAAAAATTGTTACTGGATAATTAAAATTGATTCCAGTAATCTTTATAATTAGTTTGTATGATATACAAATGGTTATTAAAATTATTTCTTTGATAACAATTTATTAAACTATTAGTTCAATAGCTATAAGAATGAATCAGGAATGAAACTCCCACTTTAGTAGAGATTTCTACCAACATTTACGGTTTATGAGTAAATTTGCCCACATTGTTTGGAACCCTATCATCCCACTACCCACTCACCCACATCTCACTATCATCACAACCTTCCCACTGCAATTGAACCTTATTTAATGTTTCGTCTGTTGGAACCCCGTTCACCGATATCACAACGGAAACGGGTTTTAAAAATATTTTTATACATATCGTAATCTGTATCTAGGACCAGTGAATTTGGGATCGTAATTATTTTCGGAACAAATACATATAAAAATTATTACACTAATAAATATATATATATATATATATGTAAATACAGGAAATTGTAATCAATAATAAAAAAGAAGATTAAAATAGAACCATATCAACGTTTGGAGACTCCTTCACTTTTCGATATGCTCCTGATCTGTACCACTGATCTTCCTCATTATATCACGTGACAGATAACTGCGTATAGACGCGTCACGAATTCAAGAATTTAAAAAGAGGATGTAGAGAGAACGAAGAAAAAACTATTTCTTCCTTATTCACTGTGTAACCCTTGCACTCGAGCCAATTTGCGTTGATTAATAACAGTTAAAAATCCACGTCCCATCTCTTTGTTTTTGTCGATATATATATATATATATATATATATCTTTATTGTGTGTTCTCAAGCACATTTACTTTTGTTTTTCTACACCACACCACTAACACTAATGTGCGTTTTTATAAATATATATCTCTGCTAACTTTTTTTTTTAATCTCGCAATATATATCTAATATATTTTTTTTTTGTTTAAAAAACGAAATCATCTTTGATTTTTTTAAAAATAATATATATAATATATATAATATTAATTTTTTTTGATCAAATCTATATTTGATTTTTAAAAACTTTCAAATAAAAAATATCTCATATCTTTATTTGATTTTAATTTTGAATTCAAACTATTTAAATTTAAAAATAAAATATTTAATTTAATAAAATAGAAAAACCACATTATCTTATTTTATTCAAAAATAAATATCAACATACACCCTCCTTTCAGTGATTAATAACATAATTAAATAATCTCATTATTTAAGTTATTTAGTCACCATTATCCATTAATTAAATAATCTCATTATTCAATTAATTCCCGAATAAATTGCGTGTCACTTTCGTAACACAATTAATTGGACAATCCAATTAATCAACCATGACCCTTGTCACCTAAATCGATCGGGTTAGCAAGAGGACCTAATGAACCCACAGTATTTTGAGCTCCGATAATCCTCAGAATCATTAATTAAACTCTTTAATTAAGATTCTTTGATTATTAACTCTGGTGTTATTCCACTAAAAACCCGAAGCTGCACTCTCTCAACTGCAGACGTTTTTACACAGACCGATACAACTCGGTGTCCATCGATATAGCTATTACATATGGTGTGATCCTCTACAGTAGTTCATAATTAGAGCTGGGTCATAATGTCTGTTATACCCCTCTAATTACATATATCCTTTAAGTACCATTGATTCTCTAATGGAAAATAAATCCTATTTCCTCACGGAATTAGGAGAGCGCTCATATTGTCCAAGCCCCGAATCAACCCTTAAGGGAACTACCATCTACTTCTCACAAGAAGGAGTGGATTCCATTATTGTGTACAAAACTTCCCAACCACAAGCCAAACCGCAATCCCAACATACTGAGCATATTGATTTGAAAATGCATCTGACCTCACCCATGGTATATCAAAAACCACGATATAACCTGAAGGAGTTGATAAGACACTCAGGATTAAAATCACCCACATATAGCCATCATTAGTTGATATATATGAATCTCATCGGTAAACGGATCTGGGTATGAGATTCATATAGATCATGGCCCAGTCCTATATGATCACATCATACAAGGTGCCTCTATTCCCATATCTCGTATGAATGATTCAGGATAGAATCACTGTACATTACGGAATGGACCGCAACTATAGATTAACCACAAATAAAGTACCCAGCTTTATTTGCTATCTATGGACTCTTTAGATTGCACGTCTCTTACAGTATCCATCCGTATATGACACTCATATACACAGTTCGAGATTACATCCGACAATCCAGGATGTTAATATGTGCACAAGTTTATAAAATAAATAACATAACAAGAATGAATTGAACCTTTCTTTTTATTTACTTCATAAATCCATTTACAAATTACATGCTTAGGGCATAAACCCCAACAATCTCCCACTTGCACTAAAGCATGTGAGGCATGTCTCGTAACCCTAGACAATCTAGGTGACCAAAAAACACTTTAGCCGGTAAGATCTTTGTAAATGGATCAACAGGATTGTTTTGTGAGGCTATCTTAGTGACGATCACATTTTCTCTATGCACTATTTCTCTGATGAGATGATACTTTCTCCCTATATGCTTCCCTCTCTTGTGCCTTCTTGGTTCTTTGGAATTAGCCACGGCACCACTGTTATCACAATAAAATGTGATGGACTTATCTAGGTCTGGAACAACTTCCAGATCACTCAAGAACTTACGGAGCCAAACAGCCTCTTTAGCAGCTTCACAATCAGCTACATATTCGGCTTCCATGGTGGAGTCAGCAATACAAGATTGCTTAATACTTCTTCACACAATGGCTCCACCACCAAAGGTGAATACTGATCCAGACGTGAATTTTCTAGAATCTCTGTCTGACTGAAAATTAGAATCTGTGTATCCTAACAGGATCAAATCCTGTCTAGAATACATTAGCATATAATTTCTCGTTCTCTGAAGATACTTGAGAATAGTCTTGACAACAACCCAATGATCCAATTCTGGGTTGGACCGGTATCTACTGAATACTCTCACTGCATAGCAGATGTTCGGTCTCGTGCATAACATAGCATACATGAGACTTCCTACTGCCGATGCATAGGGTACACGTCTCATATCTTCAACTTCTTGAGGTGTCTTAGGACACTGTTCCTTAGACAAGTGAACTCCATGCCTGGAAGGTAAATTATCTTTCTTGGAGTTCTGTATCGAAAATCACACAAGAATCTTGTTGATATATGATGCCTGAGACAGTGCTATATGTTTGTTCTTATGATCCCATATAAATTGGATCCCTAAAACATAACTTGCATCTCCCAAATCTTTCATTTGGAATTGGCTAGCCAGCCAACCATTTACATCAGACAACACTCCCACATCATTCCTAATGAGTAGAATATCATCTACGTATAGGACCAAGAAAACTACTTTCTTATCAATGATGCGCTTGTAGACACAAGGCCCATCGACGTTCTGCTCGAACCCATAGGTTTTTATCACATCAACAAACCTAATGTTCCAAGATCTAGATGCTTGCTTAAGTCCATAGATGGACATTTGTAGCTTTTAAACCTTTTCCTCTTGATCTGGAGACACGAATCCCTTTGGTTGCATCATATAAATGCTCTCATCAAGATTGTTGTTCAATAATGCAGTCTTGACGTCCATTTGCCAAATTTCATAATCGAAATAGGCAGCAATGGATAAGAGAATCCTAATAGACTTAAACATGGCTACTGGCGAGAAGGTCTCTTCATAATCGACCCCCTCTTTCTGGGTATAACTCTTAGCCAGTAGCCTTGCCTTGAAGGTCTCTACCTTCTCGTCTACTCATCTCTTTCTCTTGTAGATCCACTTACACCCTATGGGTTTTACCCCATCCGGTAAGTCTACAAGATCCCAGATTGAGTTAGAGTACATGGACTCCATCTCGTGATTCATGGCTTTAAGCAATTCCTCTTTATCTAGATCTTCCATTGTATTCTTAAATGTCAATGGATCATCCACACTATCAGCAGAGACAATACATTGTCCCTTACCTATAGCTAAATAGAGTTCAGGTTGTCTTACAACCCTCTCACTACGTCTATGTGGTAGTGTATCCTGATGAGGAACCATCTGACTCTCAGATGTTTGTAGATCAACAACTTTTGTTGATGAAGCACTAGCCTCACCAGGCTCTAACTCATTTAATACAATCTTGGAACGAGGTTTATGGTCACTAATGTAATTGTCCTCAAGAAACGTTACATTTATCGATACAAATACTTTGTTATCTTTGAGACTAAAGAAGTGTCCACCTCTGGTCTCCTTGGAGTATCCTACAAACAGGCAGACAACAGACTTGGAGTCTAGCTTTTCAGTTTTGTTCTTCAGCAAGTGTGCTGGACACCCCCATATGCGAAAATGTCATAAACTAGCTTTACGACCATTCAACAACTCTAGGGGAGTCTTAGGAACAGATTTAGATGGCACTACATTAAAAATGTATGCCTCTTTTTATAACGCATATCCCCAGAAGAAATTTGGTAATGATGAGAAACTAATCATAGATCTCACCATTTCCATTAGGGTTATATTTCTCATCTCCGCTACACCATTTTGTTGAGGTGTACCGGGAGCTGTGAGTTGGGAAACTATCCCATGCTCGACCATGAAGTCTTCAAACTCTTGGTCAAGGTACTCACCTCCACGATCCGATCGTAGTGACTTGATATTCCTACCTAATTGATTCTCAACTTCAGCTCGGAATTCTTTAAACTTTTTAAACGTTTTCGACTTTCGTTGCACCAGGTAGACGTATCTGTATCTTGAGTAGTCATCTATAAAGCTGACATAATACTCATAACCACCCCTATCTTTAACATTCATCAGTCTGTAGACGTCGGTATGTATAAGCTTAGAGGTTCTTTAGCTCTAAGCTCTTTTCTAGTAAAAGGTCTCTTAGTCATCTTACCTTCTAGACAAGATTCGCAGACAGGTAAAGTGTCAACCTTTAACTCACTTAAAGGTCCGCTTTTTACTAATCTGTCTATCCGGTCAAGGTTGATATATCCAAGCCTTAGATACCAGAGATACGTGTCATTATCCGGAGAAATCTTATGTCATTTAGTTTTTGTTTTTTCAACCTTAAACATTTCGGTATTGAGTGTAGTATGTATTAACGGTCTTAACACATACAAAATGTTTTCATTAATTCCTAAACAAATATTCAAATCATTCTTTTCAATAATAACAGACTTATTATTAAAAGAAACAATATTTTTATTCTAACAACTTAGAAACGGAAATCAAATTCCATGTAAATCCAGGAATATAAAATACATTGTCCAACAATATATAATTATTACAAAAATGTAATCTAATTACGCCCACTGCTCGTGCCGACATGACATCCCTGACCCCACACGCATTGAGAAGGCTCCCTCCTCTAGCTGTGTCCAAGAATCAGTTCATTGCAATGAAGAACAAACATGGTTAGTAGCCCCCGAATCAACTATCCAAGATGAAGAATCATCTTCCACTAAACACAACTCAAGAACAAGTAAATCATATTTACTTTTCTTGGACTTCTTCTTGTTTTGGGCTTTCTTGCTTGGGTTTGGGCTTACCCTTCGCTTTCCCAGTAGACCTCTTCCTCTTCTTATTATTGGAGGAAAATGGTTCGGCAACATTTGTCTCACCGGTTTTGCCCTTGCAGTCATTAATCAAGGACTCAAAAGTAGTGAGCTCATTAAGCAACTGTGTGAGACTGAACCTTAATTTGTTCATCTCGTAGTTACTCTTAAACTGATCGAAACTCTTCGAAAGAGTCGTCAGTATGATGCATACTTGACTGGGTTCATCAATGGCCTCATCATTGACTTCTGCCGTGCTGAAGTAGGATATCATGCTCAGGACATATTCCCGAACTGACGTACCTTCCATCATGCGAGTGAGCATAGCGGAACGAACATCTTCGTGTCGCTTTTGCTCGGAGGGCTTCCCGAACATAGCTTGCAATGACTCCATAATTTCGAATGCTGAAGTCATTGCTTCATGCTTTGTGACAAGCACGTCTGTCATTGAAGCCAACAGATATGTTCGGCCTTTTCATCAAACGAGACCCATCGCTTGTATGCCTTACTAACAGTTCGTGTGGCATTGGCAGTAGGCGTTAGAGGACATTCCTCTGTAAGCACAAACTTGAGGTCTTTGATGACCAAAATTGCATTAATATTAAGTTTCCACTTAGTGTAGTTATCACCAGTTAATTTGTCATTTGCGAGAATTTGAATTTGAAGTAATGCATAAGACATTGCTGAAATAAATAAAACATTCATTCAGTCATTTATTTAAAACAAGTGCGAGTGCTTTGGTATAAATTTAAACATGATGCATGAACATGTTTAACGAACTAGAACTACCCTAAAAATAGTTACTATAAAACGACAATCCAACATACCACAAAGAAGTGCCGCCTTAGGGTCGGTCAAATCTTTGCATGTTGGATCGAGACATTCTCAATCAAATGATATTCTAGAATAACTCTTATTCCATATCATTCAACCATCGTTTATTCAGTCAGGTTTTTAATTAACAAACTTAATCAAAACCTTCGTGAGTGTAACCCACCATTTCAGATCTCACTAGCTTAACTCTAGAATTGCCACCTTAGGGTCGGTCAATCCCAAAATACCCTCAGAAATACTATCCGTTAGGAAGTCAACCTTGGTATTGACCTTTGTGGAAACCCTCCTTAGGGAGGACGAAAGCAAAGCCGTCACAAGGCCCCACTCGGATCTCACGGTGTTGAACTAATGATGGAGACCGCTGGATATATATGTCATATATCCCTCTCCCCACTCACTATTTTAAAACTAGGGTTTTCTATTATCCGTTAATGCACCTAGACTCTACAGGATCAAACGACTAACTTTAATCAAGTTATCTAGTACATTAACTAAATAGAATCAAATTCTAATTAACTAATAAATTATTAATGATTTTTAACAATTAAAAATCTAATCTATTGGTGAATAATCTAAGTATTTGTAAACTATTTACTAAGCTCAGATTATTATGTTGGTGTATACCAAGTTTTAGCTATTAAAACTCTAACACATTATTCGGTTCATTTGTTATTAGGAAATTAATCATATTAATCATAATTACTATAAATGACCCTATTAATCTAATTTATTAAACTCTTTAATAACTATATTAATATTAATGAGAATTACCAAGTTTTTTAACAATTAAAAAACTAATCTCATTTTCATAGCCAATTTATGTATTTACCCATTTTAATCACATTAAATATATATATATATATAAAATATCAGGCTATAATGCATGTATGACATCAAATATATTTGTGTAGGCACATCTAATCTAAATGACATACAATGCATGACAATACTTTTATCATCACATAATATAAAGCATACATGAATTGACCAAGTACTGTGGATTATTTAACCTAAAAAAATTTAAAATTTAAAATTAAAAAAATACCCCTAATGCATTCCTTGGTCTTCTTGTAATTTTCGAGTCTTCCAGTCTCTTCTGGTCACGCCGATTCATCTCATGAATCCTTCTTCGCGATTTTTTCAGGTCTTCAATATATGTTACATTTTTTTTTACAATACAATTACAGTAAAAAAATTTAATAAACAAACAAAAAATACAACCCATAAACCCTAAATCCACAGTACCATATAATTAACGATCAATCATGTTTTTGTAAATTAAAAAATTTAATATACATACAAAAATATCATACAGTCAATTTAAATCGTGCCTACACAATCATACATACAGGAGCATCGAAAAATGATTTCCTGTTCCGAAAATAAAACTGGCTCTGATACCAATTATTGGAACTCCGTTCACCGGTAACGCAGTAGAAACGGGTTTTAAAAATATTTTTATACAGATCGTAATCTATATCTAGGACCCGTAAACTTGGGATCGTAATTATTTTCGAAACAAATACATATAAAAATTATTACACTAATAAAATATATATGTAAATACAAAAAATTGTAATCAATAATAATAAAAAAAAAAGATTAAAATAGAACCATATCAACGTTTGGAGGCTCTTTCACTTTTCGATATGCTCCTGGTCTGTACCACTGATCTTCCTCGCTATATCCCGAAACAGGTAACTGAATATGGACGCGTCACGGATTCAAAAATTTAAATAGAGGATGTAGAGAGAATAAAGAAGAAACTATTTCTTCCTTATTCACTGTACAATCCTTGCACTAAAGCCGATTTGCGTTGATTAATAACAGTTAAAAATCGATAAAAATATAAAATTCTTTTATATTGTTGCACGCCCCATCTCTTTGTTTATATATACATCTTTGCTGTGTGTCCTCACGCATATTTACTTTTGTTTTTCAACACCACACCACTAGCACTAATGTGCGTTTTTATAAATATATATCTTTGCTGACTTTTTTTTTTTAATCTCACAATATATATCTAATATATATATATATCTTTTGTTTAAAAAACGAAACCATCTTTGATTTTTTTAAAAAATATATATATCATATATATAATATTCAAAAAATTTGATCAAATCTATATTTGAATTTTAAAAACTTTCAAATAAAAATATCTCATATCTTTTATTTGATTTTAATTTTGAATTCAAACTATTTAAATTCAAAAATAAAATATTTAATTTAATAAAATAAAATAATCACATTATAATATTTTATTCAAAAATAAATATCAACATACACCATCCATTTAGTGATTAATAACATAATTAAATAACCTTATTATTTAAGTTATTTAATAACCATTATCCATTAATTAAATAATCTCATTATTCAATTAATTCCCGAATAAATTACGTGTCACTTTCGTAACACAATTAATTGGACAATTCAATTAATTAACCGTGACCCTTGTTACCTAAATTGATCGGGCTAGCAAGGGGATCTAATGGACCCACAGTATTTTGAGCTCCGATAATCCTCAGAATCATTAATTAAACTCTTTAATTAAGATTCTTTGATTATTAACTCTGGTGTTATTCCACTAAAAACCCGAAGCTGCACTCTCTCAACTGCAGACGTTTTTACACAGACCGATACAACTCGGTGTCCATCGATATAGCTATTACATATGGTGTGATCCTCTACAGTAGTTCATAATTAGAGCTGGGTCATAATGTCTGTTATACCCCTCTAATTACATATATCCTTTAAGTACCATTGATTCTCTAATGGAAAATAAATCCTATTTCCTCACGGAATTAGGAGAGCGCTCATATTGTCCAAGCCCCGAATCAACCCTTAAGGGAACTACCATCTACTTCTCACAAGAAGGAGTGGATTCCATTATTGTGTACAAAACTTCCCAACCACAAGCCAAACCGCAATCCCAACATACTGAGCATATTGATTTGAAAATGCATCTGACCTCACCCATGGTATATCAAAAACCACGATCTAACCTGAAGGAGTCGACAAGACACTCAGGATTAAGATCACCCACATATAACCATCATTAGTTGATATATATGAATCTCATCTGTAAACGGATCTTGGTGTGAGATTCATATAGATCTTGACTCAGTCCTATATGATCACATCATACAATTTATTAAAGCAAAGCTTATCCACTTTGCTACTACTTCGAATTTATTAAATAAAGCATACAATTTATATATACCTCTACATGTTATTACATTTTTATTGTAGATTAATTCCAATAATTTCTTTTCTTGTTAAAAAACGTTTATTGTAACATTTAATTAACTATTTTTTTTTAAATCACATATTGTCAGATAAAATGGTCTATTGTTAATCATATACGGATTAGAGAGACTTTCTTTACATTTTTCAATTTAATCGACAAATGTAATATTTGAATTTCTATCACAAAGGGAAGGATAAATATATAAAAACTTTTCTAAAAAGTAGTTTTGAATTTTAGTTTTTTGTTTATTATATTTATAAAATAAATATATAATTTTTCGTATTTTTTTTAATTAATCTATAGTAATTAATAGAAAAAATTGAAGCAAATTTAATTATGATATTTGTCTCTTAGAAAAACTTTAAAAAATAAAGATAGCAAATGAAAAATATAATCTCGATAAATCATTATCAGCAATAAATATTATTTTTATCTACATAAAATAACCTCTAATTTTTTTCCTTTTTCTTTCAAAAAAAAATTGTTAAATTTTTTAGGGACGAATGATTTATTTCGTCCCAATACACATCCTATTGGGACAAATATTTTTCGTCTTGTCGGGTTTGTCCTCTTTAGGGAAGAAAAATTTGTTTCCTCCCGATAGACATTTTGTTGGGACGAATTTTTTCATCCCTGAAAGTTTCTTTCGATTTTAAACTTTTAGGGACGAATATATTATTACGTCCCAATAGATGTTCGATTGGGACGAATAAAATTCGTCCCAATAAATTTCATCCCTATAGCTTAATTTTCTTGTAGTGTTTATTTCTATAAATACTCCTCACCACTCTTTATTTTTCTTCATACCAACATCTCTCAATCTCTCTCAATCTCAAATTCTTAATAGTCATTTCTCTCAACATTTTTATTTTATTTTCATTTCTTTTATAAATTAGTGATATTTTTATTATCATTTTTCTTACAATCATCCTTTATTATTTTCTTAAAATCATTTTTTTTTACTATTAGTACTTGTAATTTATTTTTTAATGGCAAATAGAGGTGAAGGTTCAAGTCCAACAAATATGGATAGAGGAAATGGTCTAATGCAAGATTTTTTAGAACATGGAGTAATTGATGTCAGTTCTGATGACCGACTTTACCACGAGTTCCTTCAATCTCAAATTGGATCCGATCTCCCCCGTAAACCTAACCCCCCTATAATAATTTCTGACCCAAATCCCAATACCCCATTCAGTAAGGAAAACTCACCCGGTCGAATCGTTGAGGTCTTCTAGTAACCAAACTCAAATGGCAAGGTACGGAACCCCTACTAATCAATTATTTTATTATACGTCTGAAAAAAAATAAGGAAGAATTAGCAATAATGATTGCAATAAAACATTTACCTTTTAGATTTGGTGAGAAAGTAGGTTTTGTTAATTATTGTCAAACTGTATTAAATTCTGCAATGCAACGTGTTCTTCGAGCCACTCTCACACGTGTACTGTATTCCAACACAAGTCGAAATTATTTTTTTCTCAATTTCAAGGTCGCGTTTCTTTATGTGCTGACATATGGACCGACAATTTTCTCACCCACCATTACATGGGTGTAACATGTCATTATATTGATAATGATTGGAACATGCAAAAAAAATTATTGCATTTCATGTTTTCGATTAATCACATACAACTCAAAATATTTTTCGAGTCCTTAAAATTATTTTTGAAGAGTTTCATATCCATAACAAAATTTTTGCAATTGGTTTTGACAATGCCGCAAACAATACCGCTTATATTCCTATGTTACAGGAATTGTGCAATCCTTATTTTGGGGGTAAATTATTTCATCAAAGATGTGCATGTCATGTTTTAAATTTATGTGTTCAAGCTAGATTACAAATTCTTTCTGTCCATATTAGACCAATTAGAGATAGTATTAACTACATCTGGCATCATAACAAAATCCAGAAACTATGGTTAAAATATTGCATTCAAAATGGTAGGCGTCCAATTAAATTTTATAAAGATATTAGTACTCGATGGAGTTCTACTTATAAATTGCTTAATGAAAGTATTAAATAGAATGAATTATTAGTTTCTTTTATTAATTATAATGCTCCTTCAATTTCTCTTCAATTGAACCATTGGGATGCATGTCTAAAAATTATTGAATTGTTACGTGTTTTTAATGATGCTACCAAAGCTCTATCTGGTCTTTATTATCCTGCTACTCATTTATTTCTTATTCAAAGTGTTAATGTTACTGGTGCATCAGTGAGTGTGAATTTGATGTTCAATTGAGTTCATGTGTTGCTGCAATTAAAACAAAATGGATACAATATTATAGGGAGATTCCAAATATTTATTGTTTGCATCATGTTTTGATCCACGCTTTAAATTAGAATCTTTGTAGGATTATTTAACTCGTTACTACACACATTTAGGAATAAAAGTTGATGTTCTTAGTTATTGTAATTCTGTTAAGGCAATACTACATGAATTACATGCTGAATATCTTCGAATATATGGTCCGTCTTTGAATATTTCGGTTTCATAACCCCAACCCACGTCTGATGGTACTGCTACTTCCTCAAAAATTAAACTAAATGGTTTAGGGGATTGATTGTTTTTCGAAAGAGCTAAAAAATTACGAACATCTTCTTCTTCATCCTCATGTAGCTCAATTTCTGAGCTTGACTGGTATTTGAAAACCCCTCATGAGTTTGTAAAAGATAAAAAAATTGATATCTTGGTTTGGTGGAAGGATCATGAAAAGATATATCCCATTTAGCTATTATTGCCCAACAAATTCTTGGAATACCGGTTTCTATTGTTTCTATGGAACAAGAGCTTAGTGCCGGTGGAAATATTTTGAACCCAACACGGTCGGTTCTATGTCCAAAATCACTTGAAACCCAAGCGTGTGTTGATGATTGGACGAAGGCAAAATTCAGACAACAAGAACTCAAGCCGGAGGTAGTGAATGATTTCGTGGAAGATGATCAAACCACGGGAACGGAAGGCAGCGATTAAATTTCGTTCAAACTTCTAACCTCCAACACAGAGTCATAGACCATCTAATTAAAGGTGAAAGAACTATGTGACTTTTAATCCCTTTGCATTGGTGGAGGATACGTAGACAACTTAACTGTGGTGAAAATTAAGTGCAAGGTCAATATTTTTATTCTTTTTTAAATTTAAACTTTGTTAGATTGTATAATGTATACCGTAAACTTTATTAATGTCAATTTTAAATTTAGTTGCAATAGTGAAATTGTAAATTTTAATTTATTAATGTCAATTTATTTTGTTTTACATAAATTATTAATCGTAAAATAATTCAGTTGTAACTTTTTATTTATTAATCATTGTCAGTTTATTGTATTTTTAAAATTGATTGTTAATTGTTAAATACTTTAATAATTCAATAATTTTTTTCCATGAATCTTTCCAATTATTACTTTTTTCACAATTTTTTTTCCACATCGAATTTTTTCAAGTTTAGTTTAAAATGTTTTTAGTTTCAATGATTCATTTTGTAAAAAAAAAAAAACCTGTCAAAACTGGAACCGGTCGGTTTCGTAACTGAAACCGAAACCGAAACCAAAACCGCCTAACCAACGGTTTCAAAACCGTTCCTAACCGGTTTGGGCGGTTACGGTTACTCCTCTAAACCAAACCATAACCGTCGGTTTCTAACCGAAATCGAAACCAAACCGAACCGTGGTCACCCCTAGTGTGGGTTGATATTTATAGAAATTTAGAGGTACTCTTTTCAGATTTCATCCTACGGTTCAGATGGTGAGGAATTCCATCCATTGGTTAGCATTTGAAATAAGATTTCTTATCCTCATCTCTTAGGAAATGTGAAGATGAGAATTCTTGAATGAAATGATTGCTAGATATTTTTTTCTCTGTATATACTTTTTCCATGTGGGGTTGCAATTATTGTCGGCCACGTAATAAGATATTATTTTAGAGATTGATTCTTACGGTTCAGATGGTGATGCAATCCATCTAATGGTTGACATGTAATTACTCAGATATCTTATCTTCCTATTTTAGAAAAAGTGAAGATCAGATTCCTTGAATGAAATTATTGTTAGATATTTTTTTGTCCATTTATACTTTTTCCATATGGGCTTGCAATTATTATCGGCCACATGGACAAAGATAAGATATTATTTTAGAGATTGAATCCTACGATTCATATGGTGATGCAATCCATCCAATGGTTGACATTTAACTACTCAGATATCTTATCTTTATATTTTGGGAAAAGTAAAGATCAGATTCCTTGAATGAAATTATTGCTAGATATTTTTTTTCTGTTTATACTTTTTCCATGTGTGCTTGCAATTATTGTCGACCACATGGACAGATAAGATATTATTTTAGAGATTGAATCATACGATTCATATAGCGATGCAATCCATCCAATGGTTAACATTTAACTATTCAAATATCTTATCTTTCTATTTTGGGAAAAGTGAAGATCAAATTCCTTGAATGAAATTATTGCTAGATATTTTTTTATCCGTTTATACTTTTTCCATATGGGCTTGCAATTATTGTCGACCACATGGATAAAGATAAATAGTCTACACCAAAGTCTACTAAAACTCATTCAATTAAACTCCAAGAAAAAAATAAATTTCAATATTGGAGGTCCATCTAATTTCTCATCTTCATCTTCGTCTTCCGACAAAGAGAAAGAGGAAATTTTGGTAGCTCTTGATGCGATGGATGCAGAAGAAGAACAAATGCTTGCCCAACATGGAAAATTCCAACAGGCCATGACTCAGTATCTCAATCAACAAAACAACCCAGTGACACGTGGAGGCTCAATTCCTAGTCATATAGTGATCAATCGAGACCGGGAAAGTGCTGATCGTCGTTTGTTCTATGACTATTTTGTCAAGAACCCTCGGTACAACGATCAAATGTTCCGTTGACGCTTTCGAATGTGTAGATGTTTATTCATTCGTATTGTTGAAAAAATTGAAGCACATAACAACACTTTATGCAACGAAAAGATAATGTTGGTAGACTGGTTTATCCACTCTTCAGAAAATAACAACAGTATTTCGGATGTTGGCATATGGTTTGCCAGCGGATTTTACAGAAGAGTATATTAAAATAGGAGAGTCCATAAAAATTGAGAGTTTGAAGAGATTTTGTCGTGCTGTTGTGGAGGAATTTGTAGGTGAGTATACTATATCACCTTACGCTACTGACGTTGCAAGACTACTGCATATTGGTAAAGATCGTGGTTTTCCAGGAATGTTGGATAGTCTAGATTGTATGCACTGGAAGTGGAAAAATTATCCAACGGTTTGGGCAGGGCAATATACAGGTAGTGGTGGATCCCCAACTATTATTATAAAGACTGTAGCTGATTATGATATGTGGATATGACATGCATATTTTGGTTTACCTGGTACGAATAATGATATTAATGTGTTGGAGGCATCCCATCTTTTTTCCAACCTCGTTCAAGGCATTGCTCATCCAGCTCAATATGTCATTCAACGAAAAGAATATAATAGGGTTATTATTTAGTTGATGGTATATACCCAAAATGATCTACGCTTGTGCAAACTATTTACGATCCAAGTGGTCCAAAACAAAAATTATTTGCAATGAAGCAAGAAGTCTATAGAAAAGACGTAGAATGTACATTTAGAGTTCTCCAATCACAGTTTGCAATTGTGGCAGGACCGGCTCGCTTTTGACATAAACATATTTTACATGATATAATGAGTACGTGCATTATTATGCAAAACATGATAATCGCGGATGAGCGTGATGTTCATGCATCAACTAAGGATCATATGGAAGCACCAACTCTAGAAGTTGAGATGGTGTTAGATTAAAATACCAGATTTCAACAATTCCTAGCTCGACATAGAGGAATCAGGGATAAAAATGCTCACATTGCACTCCAAAATGCCTTAATAGATTATTTATGGATGAATATACTAATTCAGATAATTAGATGATGATCAAAATGTACTTTTATTTTTATGTTTTTTTGTTTTTTATTTCCTGAAATGTAATATTCAAGTAATTTTAATAATAAATGCGTAATTTTACCTAATGAAATTTAATTTCTTTTCATGTATTAATTTCATATTTTCTTATCGTATTGTAATATTATGTTAATTATAGGATGAAATGTTAATTGTGTAGAAATATTTAAAAAATAGGAAAGAAAGGGAATATTATGGGGAATATTCTTTTTAATGTAAAATTTGATGTAGTGGGTTGAAGATTAAATAATATAATAGTGTAACAGTTGCACTATTTTAGTACAAAATTTACACCAAAGACACTATTCGGATTGGAGATACCCTAAGCACACCCCATATATTACCGACATATCATTTTACTTAATTTTTTCCTCTTATTATTAAATATTATATGTTAGGAATTTCCTCTATCGAAACAATTGGATATTGTCAAGGGTTTTTTAGCATACGATCTTCTATGATGCTTTTCTCTCATATATTAGTCCAATTTTAGGAAAAAAAAATCTTCTATAGAAAAAAATTCTAAAATAAATAAAAAAATCTAGGAGGAGAGCAGAGCTCCTTCAGATTTTCAATCAAACCTTAATTTATTTTATTTTTAATTTAGGTTAGATTTTTAGTTAGGTAAGATAATTTTTTTTCAACTTATTTAATAATTATAACAGTTATTTTATATCTTTAATAATTACATTTTAAGTTTTTAATTAATATATAGTAATATTTTAATAAAATATGTATATTATACAGTAAATTTTTGTTAAAATACTCTGAATATTATATATTATTGTAATAATATAATATATCAAAGTATTTATAATTATTTTAATAATTATACTTAAGGTCAATATTGGAATTTTGAAAATATACTAATTTGGGGGTGTACATACAGTTTTAGAGGGGTACAAATATCGTCATTCTTCTTTTATTTTGTTATTGGGTTAATAACACCAATGTCCCCTGAATTATACGTGAAATCGCATGTTGTCCCCTGAACTTTTTTTCCTGATATTAAACCTCTTGAACTTTCATTTATTGGCAATAGGTGACAAAAGAGAGACGGACGTCTATGAAAAATTATACTTACACACCCTGATGATATGTATAATTACATTAAAATTGGAGAAATATAATAATAATACCCACAAACCCTTTGACATGTTGACTGATGTCAAAAAAATTAAAAAATATATTAATAATGTTAATAAATTTTAAAAATTATAATATATTAACAATAATAATAAAGAAAAATTAAATTAAAAATATGTAGTACCCATATTTTCAAATTCCAATTAAACAATTAAACTACCTATATTTCCAAATAAACAAAATTTAATTTAACAAAATATTAAATCGAGAATACATTTCACGTTCATCATCACCTTCTTCATCATTTTCACTTTCATCGGTTCAGCACACAAACTCGGTTCATCAGTGTGAATTTGGATCTCCACCACATCCACATCCACATCTTAGAGATCCAAGATATTTCTGATGCTGCAACACTGGCCAATGAATTGGTGACCATCATCGCCATCGTCGACAAACCGGCAACTATCGTTGTCGCTGCAACCTCCCTCCTGTCACAAAAATCCAACCTAAAAAACCCTCCCATCACTAAAATCAACCCTAACAGCCCCTCCCACCACTCAAATCAAAGCACCACAAAACCACAAAATCAAACCATACAAAGCCACAGACCCTCGTTGCCACAAACCCCCCACAAATCTAGCTTCCCTCATCACCACAAACACCACAACCTTCTTCACCTTCCCACCAGATGAAAGAGAGATAGATGAGGAGAAAGAGAGAAAGAGAGTCGATTAGAGACAAGATATCTACGACGGAAAAAGATCGACACATCGTATGGTGGTGGCGGCTAGGTTTTTATGAAGATGATGATGATGAGTGTGGGTTTTGTTAAAGATGATGATGATGAGATGTGGATTTTGTTTAATTAAATTAAATTTATCTTTTATTTATCTATTTTTTTCGTTTTAATTTAGTTTTAATTTTTATTTATTTTAATATTACTTTTTGTTTATGGTGGTGGGTGTTTCTCTGATGTTGATTCACCAGTTATTATTTCACAAAAAAAAGTTTTGATCTCCACTTTTATTTTTGTAGAGTATTTTATTTTTATTTTTATTTTCATTTTAGTATTTTATTTTTTGAATAATTACTTTTTTATAATATAATTTTTAAAATTTGTTAATATATATATTTTTTATTTTTTTGACATTAGTTAATATATTAAAGGGTGTGTGTATTATTTTTTTTTTTTTTTCAATTTTAATATAATTATACAGGATATATAAGTGTAATTTTTTATAGACGTCCGTCTTACTTCCGTCACTTATTATAAATAAATGAAAATTTATAAGGTTTGATGTTAGGAAAAGGGTTCGTTTGCCGTATCAAGACTTTGTGGCCAAGACAAGACTTGTGGTCCACAATTGCCCAAATCACCGACTTTTATTTCTGCATATTTAATATTGAACCCACAGCTCCTCTCATTCCATGTCTTCGTTGCAGCCCACTACTAATTGAATGGGTTTAAGATTGGGCTGGACTTTAGCTGTGCAAAAATCTATTTTCCAAGTTTCATGCAATTTCACATTAAACACAAAATAACTCAAATTAATCTAAAATAAATAAATCAAGTAGCTAATAAATCCAAATCAACGGTTAAAAAAATGGTAGAAATTATGCCCATCAGCTGCTAACAAGCCAATAAGAATATGGTTTCCAACCCGATCAGTTGCTGATTCCTCCCATAGGAGGTGATACAGTGTGTTTCAAAGTTGAAAAAGAAATTTATTCAGAATTGATATCCTCATGTAGAACAAACTTGATCGGTCGATTGCTCCTACGCAAAGGTTCACAGCCATTAAGCCATGTGAACTTAAAAAATAAAAACAGCTCTCCAAGATTTATGGAATCTGAAAAATGATTGGAAATTAACATCACTAGTAAAGGGTTTCTGCGACATGCATTTTTTCAGTGAAACATGCAAAGAGTTTGGAGCGGTGGTGCTTGTACTCTTCCAATGGGTGTTTTCGTCTATACCGATGGAAGCCGAGTTTTGGTCCTTATAACCGAAAATCAAGTCTCACTCACAAGTTTGGGTCAAAATGTATGGATTAAGCATGGAGTAAGGAATCCAAGAGTCCTAATGGGAATAGCTCGAGGGATTGGTCTACGTATACAATCGATTGATAAAGCCACGAGAGAAAAAGCCTTTGTCTACTATGCAAGACTTCTAGTTGAGGTGGATTTATCAGGTTCTCTCCCAAATTCAATCATGGTTGAATTTCCATGCAAAGTTGGTTTTTCCGCTGATCTTGTTTATAAAAATCTTCCACCCAAGTGCACCATATGTAGCCTTATTGGCCATGATAGAGTGGATCGATTGTCGTAATAACAAAGATAGAAGCGAATTTAAAAGAGGCGGAAGAGAATTGACAAGGCAGATCAGGCCATTACAAACAAGGAAGATCATGTTCAAGTCAACGATATCGAGGTTACAAAATCAAGGAAAAAAATCATACTGTTCAAATCCCAAACGATTTGAAAGTAGATGATGATGTTGGTATTCTGGAGTGTCACTGTACGCAGCAGTCTCAGAAAGAGGAAAATCCGACCATTACAAGTCCGGAAGATTCAACTGAACGACTTGACCACCTTGAAGGGCAGCATCCGGTGACGGAATCAATTCCAGATTTTCAGCACTCTCGGAAGGAAATTCCGTTATTGTCTCCTCAAGGAACGATTTTCTTGGAAGAAAATTAAGGAGAACAAGTTGTCAACGTTGGCGATTTGAAAGTGGGGTCAAAAAATTATTGGCACTATTTGAGGGGTGTGTTGTGCAAATATCATAACTTTACTAATGTATGTTTAAAAGACACTAAAAGAGTGTTTGAGACAAAAATACCCCGAAATATTTTAACAGTGAGGAAGTTGTCGTTTTTAAAGTCAGGGAGAAATAATAGTTAAACCGACGGGAAACTAGTCGACGGTGAAGTGACCAGAAGAGCTGCGATTGACAAAGATAAGATTGGTTTTTTTTCCTCGTTTTTGTTGTTGTTAACTTGCATTACATGTTAGAATTGAGTTTTGTTGATAGGAATTGTAGAAACCAGTTAAAATAGAGATGTGAGAATGGTTGTGGTTTAGGTTAGGGTTTGTAATTTGGTTGAATATCAGTTGAGGAAGATGAAATCTGGGTTTTCGAGACTTTTTAAAAGGGAATCGAGGTTAATTGTTTAGGCGAGTTTTTTTTTTTGTGAAAATTAGGTTTTGGTAAATCGAGTTTTTTCGAAAAGGAATCGAGCTTTTGTGAAAAGGAATCGAACTTCTTTGAAAAGGAATCGAACTTCTTTGAAAAGGAATCGATATTTTTTTAAAAAGAATCGAGCTTTTTTTGAAAAGGATCGAGCCATTTTGAAAAGGATCAAGCTTTTTTGAATAGGTTTCGAGCTTTTTTGAAAAGGGATCGAGCCTTTTTAAAAAGGGATCGAGCTTTTTTGAAAGGCATCGAGCTTTTTTGAAAATGAATCGAGTTTTTTTTGTATTGGATCGAGTCATTTTGAAAAGGAATCGAGCTTTTTTGAATATGTTTCGAGCTTTTTTGAATAGGTTCGAGCTGTATTTGAATTGGATCGAGTCTATTTGAAAGGGATGAAGCTTCTTTGAAAAAGGAACGAGCCTTTTTTAAAACCTTTGTCAAAAGGGATCGAGCTTTTTTTAAAAGGGATAGAGCTTTTATGAAAGGGATCGAGTTTTTTTGAAAGGGATCGAGCCTTTTTGAAAAAGAATCGAGCTTTTGTGTAAAGCAATCGAGTTGTTTTGAAAGGGATCGAGCCTTTTTAAAAAGAAATTGAGCTTTTTTGTAAAGCAATCGAGCTGTTTTGAAAATCGAGCTTTTTTGTAAATCAATCGAGTTTTTTTGAAAGGGATCGAGCTTTTAAAAAAAATTATGTTTAATGATGTTGTATTTATGTTACATTGCAGATGAGAATTAGGTTGAGGGATTCGCTTAAAACTCCAGAAGGATACTGGTACGAGGGCAAATTGACACGACACAACCATTTTAATGCCCTCGCCCATATAGACGACGCGCTGAACCGAGTCCCTGTAGAATTTGCAGATGAAGACCGCCGGCGGTTCATGGCGTCATGTTTCGGGCATTTCCTGATGATGCATAGGGAGATGAAGTTTTTCGGTGGTATTATCCATCGGTTGCTTTTGAGGGAGCTTCATCATAACGACCCCACAAATGAGATGCACTTCATGTTAGGAACCCAGTCGGTGAGGTTTTCGAAGATGGAATTTGTCTAATCACCGGACTGCGGTTTGGAGTTGTACCAGAGACCACCATGTATGCAGCAGTGGAGAATGGCATACATGAGCGGTACTTTCCTGGAGTCGAGGAGGTGTTGCTGGAGCAGATTAGGGGTGTTGTCACCGGTGCAGATTTCGTAAAGGCATACGATGCTGTCAAGCTCTGCCTCTTATATATGCTGAACTGGATACTGATAGGGGTGCATGAGAGATTCAAGATTCCAGTTTGGCAGTTTCGGCTGGTTGAGGAGCTCGATGCGTTTGAGGCGTTCCCGTGGGGTGCTCATGTGTACATGCATTCTATTCACTCATTCAAGCATGCACTTGACGGGCGAAGAGATGGGTTTGAGCGATGTCAGCAGGAAAAGAGCGTTGACGTACACAGGGTGGAGACCTACAACATATACGGTCTATCTCATGCCCTGTTGGTAAGAAGTTCGAACTACAAATTGTACTTTATTATTGGTGCCCAAAATTGTATGGATACTTATCGTACTTATCTTTGATGCAGATATTTGCTTTGGAGGTGATCTCTGCTTTGGCCAAAGAGGTCGGTGTCTGGAGGGTTACTGATCTGACACCCCGTATTTTGAAGTGGGAGTTGACCAAACAACCGAGAGGGAACAAGCTAGCAAAGATTTTCAAAGCCAGGGTATGTATTTATTTTGTTAATGTTTTTATTAGTTAGTATTTGTACAATGACATTGTTCTAACTAATATTTCAGATGTTTACGATCAAGTAACTGGTGCCGACACCAGCTGAGAGACAGGCACCGTACTATGCCTGGCTAAACAAGGGGGGAGCCTATATAGAAGATGACATGGATGATATGCCGCCTGAGGTCCTTGATCAGACCACCTTAGGCAGGATCAGTGATACATACATGACCATTGACAGTGAGAGATCTGATACCGCTGATGGGGGTTTGAGGCCCAGTGACAGTGAGGGATATGAGACAGACCATCATCGAGAAAGGCATAGGCATAGGCATAGGCATAGGCGGGTTCGGACAGTAAGGCATGGACGTGCTGGCACCAGTTACCGCGGGATGGTTCGTGCTTATGCAGTCCAACTTCATGGACTTGGAGGACACGGTACGTACTTATTAAATTTCATATTAATGTTTGTGTAAGTATTGTTGAATTGTTAACAATTACGGTGGTTTTATTGTTTGACAGCATATGGATGCATACCTCAATATTCTTCACAAGGGTCAGCGAGAATTCCACAATGTGAACAACCAGAGGATCAACGTGTCGGATACACAATTTTATGTAAGTAGGTATAACATTTGGGAAGCAAATCGGATTTTCTGGTTATTTATTATTAATACGATATTGTCAATGCTTGTACAGCCACTTATGTTGTACATGTGGGAGAGGATGATGCCTCGCGATTCACACGGTGCTGTGACCACGGCAAGGTGGAATGTGTTACAGTCCCGATGGATGGAAGAGGACCTTCTGACTGTCCGCGGAGCAACCACGAGTGGAAACCGCCCATGGCACGAGGTTGACATGGCAAGTGTTACATGATGGAGATGATTAAAAAAAAACTGTTCGTATATCCTCAGCTAACACGGCATGCAAACTATTACAGGTGTTGATTTCATACAACGTTGGGGCTCAACATTGGCTGGTGGTGAGCGTCGACCTTTGTCGCGGGAAGATTGAGATTTATGACTTCTGGAGGCAGGAAGTCCTTTATCAGATCAGGCACCAGCAGGTCCGGCCATTACGGTGGTTTTTACCCTCCATGTTGAGTGACGCGGAGTTCCACATAACACGACGAACTGGTCGTCGGGCGTTTCCTCGGGAAAATAAGCCCTTCTCGGTCAGCCTGGTGCATACTTCTACAGTCCCCCAACAAAAGAAATCGTAAAACATTTTATTTCATTCACGTGTTTAGATATTCTTTATGAACGATTTCTAATGATGTTTTATGTGCCGAATTGCAGAGGTAACTGTGGTCCCCATACTTTGAGACTTATCGAGTACATACTGGCAAGTCGAAGGCCTTTTGATTGGTCAGAGGACGACATGTGGATCATTCGGGAGAAAATGGTTGTGGAGTTTTTTCTAACTCCTGGCCCGCCAAGTGATTTTTTGTATATTCCCATTTTATATGTACACAGACATGTAATTAATTCATGAATATTAATTCATTCATTAATATTAATTAATTCATTAATAAGTTATTATTGCAAATCCAAATTATTACAATATGATACACATCCAAAAGTTTTCAATGTGATCAAAACTTTGTCATTCATTCCCTATTAGAGTCAACGTTAGGGCACGCTTGTTTGTTGTGTCCAATTGAATGGAAGATGCTACACTTGCGGCGGTATTCATCTGGAACAGCTCTTCTTGTACCTTCATTAATCATAGGTGGATTAGGACATCTCCTGGAATTATGCCCTGGTTGTTCACATCTTCTACAGGATTGTGTAGTTGTCTTCTCCGAAGACGAGACATGGCAACCCGCCCTCGGGCGTCCTGCTTGTCTCCTGGAGTTTGGATTCAAAATCACCCTGTGAGCAATGTCAGATGGCACAACCCAAGTGGAAGGATGGCCTACCGGCATAATAGGAACCGAGTACGTGTTAATAAGTGTCTGTCTCTTGTAGTATTCTGCACACAAAGTTGTGAAGTCCAAGTTTTGCTCCCTGTAAAAACCATTGAAAACGATCAGCTTCACCGAGAAAATGATCAGTAGGTTTTCAAAGTTGTGAAGTCCAAGTTTCAATAATGTACTGTGCCGCCGCAATGGCATGAAAACATGGAAAATGATCCATTTGAAATTTGTTGCAAGTACAAGTCTTCCGAGCTAAGTCAACAGTCCACTGTTTTCCAGACAGCTTGACCGAAAAAATATTCCAGTCGACTGGATTTACGGTCAAATAACCACACTTCTCCACACGTTTTAAGAGCACAAGATGTGCTGCGTCGGTCAACTGATGACACATAGTTTGTGCAGCTCTATATCGATCATGAAACCACCGTTGCAGCATATTCCTAATGAACTCAGCCAGAGTCAACATAGGCAGTTGGCGTGCAAATTTTAGGTATGAGTTTATGCATTCTGCAGCATTAGTCTCCATCACCCTATACCTTCTTTCCGGGCAGTGTACATGGGACCACTTGTATTGACCAGCATCAATTACATAATCATATGCATTCTGGTGCAAGTTTCTTAACTCTTCCATATGCTGGTTATATTCAAACTCGGTGTATACGCGGGCTGTTTTGTCCATTATTGTGGCAATATCCTTCCTATGAAATCGCTTTTTGATATTTTTAGCAAAGTACCAACAACATATGGTATGGGTGGCATAAGGGAACACTTTAGAAATCTCTGCTTCAATGCTTGCATGCCTATCAGAAATGAAAACTAGCTCATCAATATGACATAGGGCACCCTTCAAGCAATCCAAAAACCATTCCCATGAAAGGTTGTTTTCTGAGTCGCCGTACTCAAAAGCAATTGGATACACATGTTCGTTCCCATCTTGTGTTGTTGCAACAAACATTGTACCCCGGAATTGTCCATTCAAATGGGTACCATCAACGGCAATGACTGGACGCATACACGTCCGGAATCCTCTAAGTGAGCACCAATCGACATGAAGAAGTATAGAAATTTACCATCTTCGTCGCACTATAAGTCAGTGATTATGCCGGGATTTTATTGTTCCAAAATGTAACCAAATGATGGAAGTAGTTGGAAGGTTTCCTCATGTGTTCCATATGTTAGTGACAACGCATAATCTAGGGCGGCGTGTACCTTACTGTACATGTTTTGGATTCCATACATTGATTTCATATCGGCGATTATGTCCTTCGGACGCATTAGTTGACCATCTTGTTGTTGAAGTCTAGGTGCAATAACTTCTCCAATTATTACTGCACTAGCTTGTCGGTGCCATCGGTGAATTTCCTCTAACGGACAAGTGTGTTCGTTGACAAAACTTCTTACTTGAAAGTATGTGCCTTAATCTCTCCTCACCGCTTTTAACTTCCACGTATAATTTCCCATCAAACAAACTAGATGTAATGTTGTCTTATTGGACCTTTTCACCTTCCACTCGAAGTTCTGCCGCATTGCAAAATGGTATACTAGTCTCTTCAAATCCTTTTTCGTTGGAAAAAACTGGCCTTTATATATCATGCTTGTAAGTTCATCTTCAAACAAGTTCCTGTTTCCACCAATACCAAACGAGAATGATTATGCTCCTAGAATAACCCATGTTATGGCATTATCAAAATCATCTGCAGTTACATTAGCCCTCCCCTCGGAGGTCCCAGCTATATCTAGTGCATTGGAACTAAATCTGTGTACATGTCTTACACGTCTTTCCATTTCGACAGGTTCTGTATCATCCTGATTGTCCTCTACATTTTCTACAGAATTTAAATTGCCCTCATTATTCACCTCATTATTCACCCCAACATTCAGTGTTGTATTCTCCTCATTGTTGATGTCATTGTAGATCTCATTGTATTGGTGGTTGTACTGTCTACCATTCATCTCAATATGACAACCAAATACATCGTCGAATTGAGGTCCTGGTCTATTATCATGGGCGGCTACTTCCGGTGGGACAACACATATATTTTCCCGACCATCAATCCCACTTCTTTCTGTGAACAACTGGTTGCTTCCGCCTGACGAATGAAATTGTTGGGTGTTATCAGGATGAGGGATATCTTCACCAATGACACCTCCTGCTGGCATCTCGATTAGACTAACACATACTTGAGGGATCACCCTATCTTCCTCTAGCATAAACTGAACATCGTCATTGTTTCTTATAAATGTACAACATGTAGTCCCAGGAACAATTGATAGAGACTGTAGCTCAGCACTGTATTTGTTCTCATCAAACTTCACAATGGTTTGCACGATCGACACCAGTTCGTCGTAACTCAAATTCTTTGACACATACAAACCTTGGTTATCGGAACCTAAATACCTCTGATTTCTGTCTGGTAATTGCTCTCATCGGCTGTTGTAAGATATGATTATTCTCACCCTATCCATTGTCCTGTCAAAACCAACATTAAAAACCATTAATAAGGAAAAAATATTTCATATTAAATTTACAATTATAAAGGATTAAACAAAAATCAAAAGTGTAAGATATGAAGCTTTTTTTTAAACCGATCGAGCTTTTTTTGTACATGATCGAGCCGTTTTTGTACATGATCGAGCTCTTTCTAACGGGATCGAGCTTTTTTGTTCAAGACTGAGCTCATTTTCTACATAATCGAGCTTTTTTATATATGGCTCGAGCTTTTTTTCATATGGCTTGAACTTTTTTTCAAATATGGCTCGACCTTTTACTTTTACGGATCGAGTTTTTTTTATGAGGGATCGAGCTTTTTTTATACGGGGATTGAGCTTTTTGTGTGCGGGATCAAGCTATTTGTGTGAGGGATCGAGCTTTTTTTTCTGATGGATCGAGCCTTTTTTCGAGGGATCGAGCTATTTGTGTGAGGGATCGAGCTTATTTTGGAAAGGTTCGAGTTTTTTTTTCTGATGGATCGAGCCTTTTTTCGAGGGATCAAGCTTTTCTTTTTACATATCCAACATCTAGTTTTTGGATCGAGTTTTTTTTTTAATTTGATCGAGACTTTTTTTCAAATTTCCTAGTTTTTTTACAAATATTTCGACCTTTTTTTAAAATATTTCCAGCTTTTATGCCTAAGATTATAAACTTGTTTGTACCACTACAACTCAACTCGGCCAAATATATACACAAAAAAATATGCATACATGTTCATTCATTCTTTGTAAAAAAGTTTACAACTCCAGGACATCAACATAAAAAAATTGAGACAACATGTTCATAAATGTTCATACAGTGTTATACCACACAGAAATACAATAAAAAATGGAAATGAAGATCAGAAATATTAATTTACCTTCTTCTGCAATATCTGGAATGGAGCTCGTTTTCTGATGAAAAAATGGAATAGGTGATTAATTTTCAAACAACTTTTTTGGACGACAGCCTTTAAAGAATAAAATATCTATTATTTAAGGACAATTTCGGTAGCTAACCATAATAGGTGCCTTTTAAACTTAACTTATTATAACGGTGACATCACTGTAAGTGACAAAAAAAAGGTGACATTCTTCACCATTTCCACTTTGAAAGTTTCCCAATCAAAATTGAATTGTGTGAATCCTGCTGGGTGAATCAGGTAACTATAGCCTAGGGAATAAAGCCTCTAATGTGGTTAGAGATATGAATGTTTCAAAAACATATATAAATAAATGAATTAGAGCATTGTCAAATTTAGATAAAGTAACCTTATTTTTTAAATTATTAAAGTGAGAATCTTCGAGATTCAAAAAACTTAAGTGCAGAAGATTGTGTCTTTGCGACCAATTATATTCAAACCTTTGAGAAGGATATTTGAGAGCAAGAAATTCAACAAGTTTTAAATGGGATTAACAATTCAAGAAACAAAAGAGTGACAATTATTTGGAGAATATTTATGATTAAGAATACCAAGATATCAAAGAAGAAGATAATTGGAGTCCTATGGTGATCAAATCTGCAAAGGAAAGTCATGCCAACTTTTAAGCTTTTATCTATATATGTGGTGAAGTGGAAACTCTGTCAAGAAAAACCTGCAAGAAACAATTAGACACAACCTAATAATGTTCTGTTGATCAACGCACGGATGCCAGAGCACTGGGCATCAAATACGACAATCTTCGCGCACGAAGGATGTGTAATTGGATAGTTGAGAAATAATTCTCTGAAATTTTATTAATCATCAATAATCGCCAAACAAAAGTGGCTTACATGTCTATTTAAAGTAAACAAACCCTAATCCTACTTCTGGAACCTTGTTGAGCAAGGAACGACCTCAAAAAAAACCGAATCGCCTGGTTTTTTTCTGTTTTAAGCCCCGATTTCTGAACCGCTTTAGTTGCTATAAAATTGTCACAATTTCCCTCGTCGATAATATATCAAAACACCTTGCCTAAAATAATGCAAGTCGACTGAAACACATTGTTTCAAAACCAATCACTTTTGTCAGCTCGTGGTGTCAAGAAAGTGCATCGTACTACCAACAACGGACCATAATCGACTCCGACAAAATCTTCCTCGATAGCATCTTCTTTATCAAATCGAGCCTCTTCTCTGACCTCTACATTCCCCTCTTCACCATAATCTGCTTCATTGAACAAAGTTGATCTCTTTCCTAACGTTCGACACTCCAATTGTCAATGTCCTGTTTTGCCACAGATGAAACATCGTAGCACACCTGACACTGTTCTTGGCGGAACCTGATTGTTCGTTGACTGGGCCTGGTTAGTGTTCGGGCACAGAACGCCACCGCTATTATTGGCTACTATCCGCTATTGATGGCTCGTGTTGCTGTTGATGGCCCCTGTTCTACCAAACAACCCTCTATTTTTGCCTGAAAATGTCCCCCCTCCAGTTCTTCGTGATGAAGTTTTTTGTACCTGTAAGGCCCTTTGATGTGCATCTGAGATTGTGATCGGATCAAAAAGATTCACCACATCTAGGATTTGTTGACGTAACCCTATGCAATATCTGGCCATTAATAGATCTTGGGATTCTTGAATATCATTACGCACTAGCAGCTAATAAAATTCTGCAGTGTAATCATCAACCGTTCGTAATCCTTGCCTCAAATTCTGTAACCTCTGGTACACCAATTTTAGAAAATTATGGGGTCAAAATTATGCATGCATATTCCTCTTCATCTTTTCCCAATCGGTGAGCTTAGGCTTTCCAGAGCGATTCCGGGTGAGTTTGAGCTGCTGCTACCACGTGGTTGCCCCTTTCCGAAGCAGAGTCGCCACCAAGGCTACTCTTGCGTTTTCCAAAACTCTTTTGAACTCTAAAATTTCTTCTATGACTTTGAGCCATTCGAGGAACTCTTCCGATTGTAGGTGTCCTTGAAACTCTGGGACTTCTGTCTTTATCCCCGACTCCCACCATTGATTCTCTTCGGGTTCACGCACTGGTCGCCGATGCAGCGGAACCACTACCTCCTTGGTTTTTGGTTGGCAATAAACACGGTGATTTACTCGGTTAATTGCGTAACCTGGTGCTCCAACTGTGTCATACGGTTAAGTTTGATGGCCTCTTCTACAAGGATCCAGTTTCGTTATTGTCTCTACGGTGGCATGCTGATGTCCTGAACGAACGCGACTATGATACCAACTAGTGTAGCAGAAGCTCTGTCGAGAAAAACATGCAAGAAACAATTAGTCAAAGCCTACTAATGTTTTATTGATCCGCGCACGGATGCTAGAGCACTAGGCTTCAAATACGACAATCTTCGCGCACGAAGGATGTGTAATTGGGTAGTTGAGAAATAATTCTCTAAAATTTTATTAATCATCAATAATCGTCAAATAAAAGTGGCTTGCAGGTCTATTTAAAGTAAACAAACCCTAATCCTACTTCTAGAACTTTGTTGAGTAAGGAACAACCTAAAAAAACCCGAAATAACAAAAATTACAAAAAATGGCAAATTTAAGTTACATATGGAAACAAATAAAACTAAAGATTCTAAGCAAACCGGATATGACGGAAGTTGATTCAGATTTGAAAAACTAAAGTTATTACGAAAATAAAACTTTCCTAAAATAGTAAAAACGACAATTTCAAGACATAAACTTTGGAATTTGGCTAAAAAAGGGTAAGCCTCACAACCAAAAGTGGTGACTTTCGAAGATCTCGCTGATCCGCATAAACTGTCAAAATTTCACGCCATTCCAACCCCGTCGCCCGAACTAGTAGGATTGATTTGCCCCTTTTCCTTAGTCTTTTTCCGATTCAACCCCTCCATGTAATCCAATGTCAAAGCTGTTACATCAATATGTAATGCCAAACCCCGTTTAAGGGTAGACTTTTTAGGCGTTTCAATTGAAATTGATGTGTAGTTCAATTGTTTTTGTTTTCTTTTTCTTCTTTCATTTGTATTTCTTTATAAATAAATTTCTGCTACTTTAATAAAAAAATGTACTTGTCATAAGTGAATTTTATCGTACGTACATGTCATCTTCAAAAAGGATGAATTGCAAGGTGGACATTCGAATAAGCATTCGGAAAATATCCTATAAGACATTACCAAAGAAGAGAAAGCCTGAGTAAGTAGATGTCTAACAAAACCTACTCAGAGTCAATTAACGTTATATACTACTCGGGATTGGTTAAAAGACACTCGGGGCTGGTTGAAAGACATTTCTACTCAGGACCGGGACAAACATGAATAAAAGCCCCGGTGCATAGCTCACGTGGATCAAGTCATTAGGATGAACAGAGATATCCATATCAAAAAGGAATCCCAATAAAAATAGAATTAAACAGGAAAGGTTCCCAATCAGGCATCAACTTTACTTCTTCAAAAAGACTGCTCTTACAAGGAAATAAGTCCTAATTGGACTACGTTGCTAGAGTCCCAGTCACTCTCAATACAAGACTCCAAAATAGGAAAGAAGACAATCAGCTTCAAGCAAGTACATAATTGTAACTAAATAAAAAGATCTATTACTTGTACAAAGCAGATTAGGGTTCTATAAACATATAAATAGACCCATAATCTCGCAAAAGAGGGCACACGCATCAATCATAACAAAATATAGAGAGAAAAAATAGAGATTGAGGATTGTAATAACTTTATTCATAGTGGATTTTGGCTTGGTTGGTCATTCAACCACCAATGGATGTTTCTCCGGCCCTCGGAGTTTTACCACGTAAAACTTGTGTCTTGGTTCATGGTTTCTCTTGGCTATAGGTTCATCCGGGGGAGAGATCGAGCTTTACTTTCTCTAAGTCTCTTTCTATTTGAATTAATAGCCGAAATCCAATCCTTATTGGCATATTCAAAAATCGACGTCAACAATTGGTGCTAGAAGGAGGGTCTTGAATCTCCGACTTGATCAAAAGCGATGGCAGGAAGCAGAAGCAATTCTGGAGATGTCCAAAAATCTCCAGACAACTTCCATGTTGGCAGTACCTCACGAGATCTCGCCGTAACAACGGAGAACCAACCTACATTCCTGGTAGGGATCCATCAAGTTCCTCCGACCAGCAGAGACCTAACACAGCGCTTCCAAGAGGCGTGCAACAATTGGTGGTGGATGCAGCAAAGGAAAGAGTTGATCTACTGGCTACAGAAGCACAAACTTCTAACCTCCCACCTGCGAGGCTTTGTTCGGTTGTAGTAGGGCCATAAATAATTGGAAGAAACCCTATTCAAATCACTCAGGCTGGAAGTGAAATACCTGAAGAAGAACAACCACGCCAGAGGCAAAACCAGGATCAGATAGCCCGTGCTAGACACTGTAAACATGACCGGCATCGGGATCGGTCGTCATCAGAAGACAGTGATCGGCACTATCGCAAGCGTCATCACAGAATCATACGTGAACCTGGCATCAAAGTGAAGAGCCGGAAAGAGGAGTGACAATTACCCAGCGGTTTGACCATCGGGGAAGTCTAGTGGGAGGTAGAGACGTGGTAATCCAGAGCTTAACTCGAGAAGTTGAGAACAACAGACGTCAAATGGATACACTAGTCACACGTTATGGGTATAACGATTTATCTGATGATGATTCTGACAGTCCATTCACCAGGGAAATCTTACGGACCCTATCCTCAGAAAGGTTTAGGATGCCACACGTGGAGCAGTTTAAAAAAGATACAGATCCAAAAGAGCATGTGAGAAGCTATAAAAGTGCCATGGCTCAGTATGCCCACAGTGATCCCTTACTATGTCTCAACTTTCCACAAACGCTGGAAGATATGGGTTCAAGGTAGTTCTAGAGATTGCCCTCAACAAGCATCAGAAATTTCAGTGAACTCAGCAGGAGCTTCTCAAGGCAATTTCTGAGTAATGTTCACAGGAAAAAGTCAGTGGCTCACCTTGCTCAAATAAAGCAAGGGAAAGATGAGTCACTGTAGAAATACCTGGAAAGATTCGGCCAAGCAGTATCAGAAATTGACAGTGCAAACGATGAAGCAATAATCGCTGCATTCATCAACAACCTGCAGAATGGACGGCTATATTTTGATTTAAGAAGAGCCCGACTGACCAGATATATAGACATGATGGATATGGCGGGAAGATATGCACTGGCCGAGGAAGAAAAGTTAGCCACGGGAGGATGCTACATGCATGGGGGAAAACCCGAACAGAAGGACGCCAAGTCCAAGGTGCAGAACCAGAAGGGAAAACAGAAAAGAAACGGTAAAGAAAAGAGCAAGGAATAGGGTAATGGGCGTAATCTCGAGCAGACCATAGAAAAATACCGAGGAAGATACACCAATTACACCCCTACTTCGGAAAAAGCAGGAGGAAATCCTAGCCATTTTAGAGGAAAAGAATATGGTACAAGAACCACGACGACAGTCTCAATTCGCCAGGCGAGATACAACTAAATATTACAGATTCCACAAAGAAACTGGTCATGAGACTTCCAAGTGTTACCAACTAAGAGATTACATAGAAACCCTCATTCGGGAAGGGCATCTACAAAACGTAATCTTAAAAAATAATGAGAAGTCAGAAACAAAGAAAGAGGTCAGAACCGATCACAGCTCTGGTCGAAATCAAAGGGTCAGTCCAGAGGCCAATGAAGTAATACATACTATCTTTAGAGGACCATCTACTGGAAGAAGCAACCGAGAACAAACACAAGAAATCAGAGAAGCAGTAGAAGTAAGGAATAACTTTGACGTGAACTCAGTCGAGCCAGACCCGAAAAGGGTTAACGAAGAATGGGACCCAATAACGTTCATAGAAGCAGATTCCTATGGAGTTGATGTTCGGCCAAATGATGCATTAGTCATAAATGCTTAGATCGGTCACCGGGAAGTCAGGAGGATCTTGATAGATAATGAAAGTTAGGCCGACATTCTCAATGTAACCGTCTACGTTCAACTCAGGTTGGACCGAAAGGATCTACAGCCTTTCCATACCCCACTTAGAGGATTCGGAGGAATTACGGTCAGATCACTCGGGACGATAAAATTACCTGTGAAAATTGGAGTGGCACTTTTCCAGAGAACTGTATTGCTTGACTTCGTGGTAGTAGACCTGGACAATTGGCCATATAATGCATTGTTAGGACGACCATTCCTGAATAAGACTAAAGCTGTGATAACCACTTATGCATTAATGATCAAGTTCCCGACAGAACAGAGGGTCGGGGTAGTCAAAGGATCCCAGGAGATGGCCCGAAAAGCAAACCTGTCAGTATACAAGGACAAGAATGATGGCGAACAGGTATGCACAATAATACAGCCGAATCAAAACAAAGAGTCGATGTCATTCGAATTCGTTCCAAGGGAGGAGTCGAATGAGTCCGAAACTGAACCAGTCGAAGAGATTATCTTGAAAGAAGATGAACCAGACAAAAAGATCAAAATCGGGGTAAACCTGGAAGGGGAAGTCAAACAAAGCCTCGTTGATCTACTCAAAGAATACAGGGATGTGTTCGCTTGGAGTCATGAAGACATGATCGGGATAGATGCCTGAATAATATCTCACTATCTCATAGTAGACCCGAATATAAAGCCGGTGATACAAAAGAGATAATCATTCAATCTCGAGAGAAGCCAGGCAATCAAACAGGAAGTAGAGAAACTACTCGCTATAGGATCGATTAGAGAGGTCAATTACCCTCAATGGATAGCTAGTGTAGTCCTCGTCCAAAAGAAGAATGGATAATGGAGGATGTGCGTAGATTTTACAGATCTGAACAAGGCATGCCCGAAAGATAGTTTCCCACTTTCGAGGATAGATCAATTGGTGGATGCAACATCAGGTCATGAATTGCTCAATTTCATGGATGCTTACTCGAGGTATAACCAAATCAGGATGAATAAGGCTGACGAAGAAAAAACGGCATTCACAACTGATCAGGGTTTATACCGCTACACAGTGATACCCTTCGAATTAAAAAATGCAGGGGCAACCTATCAAAGGCTGGTCAACAAAATCTTCTCACGACAAATAGGCAGGAACATGGAAGTATACATTGATGGCATGCTGACCAAGAGCATCACAACAGACAAGCATACTTCAGATCAGCAAGAGACATTTGATGTCTTAAGGAGATACCAGATGAAGCTAAATCCGAACAAGTGTTTATTCGGAGTTCCTTCAGCAAGATTCCTGGGTTTTCAAGTTCACCAAAGAGGAATCGAAGTCAACCCCGAGAAGATCCAGGCCCTGCAGAAAATGACTTCACCAAAGACACTCAAAGAGGTACAACGCCTAACAGGATGCTCAGCTTCCTTGGGTAGATTCATCTCAAAAGCAACAGACAGATGCTCACCCTTTTTTAAAGTAATCAAAAAGGAAAAGGGCTCGAATGGAATGAAGAGTGTGAACAGGCTTTTCTGAAAATTAAGGAATACTTGGGGCAGGCACTCATTCTCTCAAAACCACAGATGGGAGAGATACTCCAGCTATATTTATCAATCACATAACTAGCAGCAAGCTCAGCCCTAGTTAGAACATAAGATGGAGTACAGAAACCGGTGTACTATACTAGCAAGACACTTCTACCAGCCGAAACTAGGTATTCACAGGCAGAGAAAATGGCCCTAGCATTGGTTTCGTCAGCAAGGAAGCTAATGCCAAATTTTCAAGCTCATACAATCCAGGTTCTCACCGACTGCCCATTAAAGTAAATTTTACAGAAGCCAGAGATTTCAAGAAGACTGACTAAATGGGCTATCGAGCTAAGTGAATTCGACATCCACTATGTCTCAGGGACATACCTCAAAGGGCAAGCAGTGGCAGATTTTATAGCAGAGTTCATAGAGCCAAACCTGGAAGTAAAAAGAATGTTGAGCAAAAAGTTCCCATGGAAATTGTATGTAGATGGCTCTTCAAACAGTCATGGCAGTGGGGCAGAGATCGTAGTATGCACTCCAGAAAGAGATGATGTTGAATGTGCAATGAGGTTTGATTTCAAAGCAACCAACAATCAAGCCGAGTACGAGGCGCTCCTAGTTGGACTCAGAGTCTGTATAGCTCTCGGGGCGGATGATTTGGAGATATTCAGCGATTCACAAGTAGTTGTCAACCAAGTATTGGATGAGTACCAAGCCAAGGATGAATGCATGATAGCCTACGGTGACATTGCAAAACAGTTCCTCCTGAATTTCAAGGAATACAAGATGTCCCAGATCCCCAGGGAGGAGAATGAAAAGACAGACGTATTATCCAAACTAGCGTCAGTAACAACCATAATCAGACCAAAGACTATTCCGGTTGCGCATCTCCTCAGACCAAGCACAGCTGAACCGAAAAACTTAGAAATTTCAAAAATCTGAACACCGCTAGACGGTTGGATGACTCAGTTGAAAAGGTTCCTGGAAGAAGGCGTGCTTCTAAAAGATCTCTTACAAGCAAAACGTATCAGGTACAGATCAGTAAGATACACATTGATTGGAGGAGAACTATACAGAAGAGGGTATTCCCGAACACTTCAAAGGTGTGTATCAGAGGAGGATGCATATCGGATATTATAGGAAGTCCACGGAGGAGTTTGTGGAAACCACACTAGGGGTAAAAGTTTGGCACACAAGGTACTCAGGCAAGGCTATTATTGGCCTACTCTGTTCTCAGACGCACAACAATGTTCGGAGAGTTACAATACTTTCCAAATGATTGCTAACGACATCCAACAACCCCTTGAACAACTCAGAAACCTCACATCCCCATGGCCATTTTCCATGTGGGGTTTAGATTTAATCGGCCCAATGCCAGCCGGGACAAGGGGTAGAGCGAAGCATGCCATAATAGCCGTTGATTATTTCACAAAGGGTAGAAGCTGAAGCATTGGTGCATATCACAAAAGCAAACACCACAAATTTCGTAAAAAAAAAAATATACTTTATAGGTTTGGAGTCCTAAACACTATAATCACAGACAACGACACCCAGTTCAATAACCTGAAGTTCAGACAGTTGTGCAAAGAGTACCAGATTGTCAATTACTATGCTACATCTGCCCACCCTCAAACAAATGGACAGGTTGAAGCAGTGAATAAAATCATCAAGCACACAATCAAGGCAAAGCTAAATGCCAAGAAAGAAAGCTGGGTTGAGAAGTTTCCTGAAGTACTATGGGCATATCGGACAACAACAAGAACGTCAATAGGAGAGAATCCATTCACCTTAGCGTTTGGAACAGAAGTTGTTATCCCCATAGAAACGTCATATACATCACCCCGAGTCAGGCTATATGATGAAGTTCAGAATATTGATATGCTATTACAAAGTCTAGATGAGCTAGAAGAAAAAATGGAGAAATCCCAAGTACGAAACATGGCGTATCAGTAAAGAGTAGCTCGCTACTATAACTCTCATGTTCGGGTCAGGAAATTCCAGCTAGGAGACCTGGTACTCAGGAAGGTGTCACTGAACACGAAAAATAAAGCTGCAGGATCCCTAACTGATAAATGGGAAGTCCCGTACAAGATTGAAAGAATAGCTGGTCATGGAGCATATTGGATTGCACGACCCAATGGAGGGGTTTTACCCCGACCATGCAATGCCCAATATCTGAAGATTTTCTATCTTAAATTATTTTATTCTTTTTTCTAGTCAGGACAATTTTAGTTAGGTCAAATAGTAGCTGTGGAATTTAAAACTTTGTTGATTTTACAGTTATGAATAAAAAATCAAAACTCGGGATTTCTGAAAGATAAAAGCGTCAAACTCGGGATTTCCAAAAGAAAGCATATTATAAAAAGAACATATGGAAGACAAGCATGATAATGAGAACATGCAAATAGAATTCTCAGGACCATGAATTCCTGAATGGGCGGAGAAGCTCGAAGAAGCATACCAGTCGAGCGAGGTCAATTGACCTTAGCAAAAAGGCAAACCCGATGCACCAGCTCAGGACGCTATCGGAAAAAATCTCAATGAAATGCGTAGCTGTGTCAAGCGAAACAAAAAGCTTAACGATTCGGTAAACCTTTGCATATAAAAACTGGGGAGACGTCCTCGGTAATGCTTAAGGACTCGAACATATGATCATGGTGAGCCTTGATGTAATGTTCAGGTAGCAACCGTGTATGAAACACAAGTATAAAATTACTTGCGTGTTTTAAAGATGACTCGGTTAATACTAGCCAGTTTAATAAGATACTTGACATTAAAAATTATTTAGGGAACAAAACCGGTTTAATAAGATACTCGGTCAAGTTACCCAAACATCAGAACTAGCCAGTTTAATAAGATACTTGGCGTTTAAAGCTATTCAGAAAATAACCGGTTTAATAAGATACTCGATGAAGTTACCCGAACATTAGAGTTGAATAACATACTCGACAACAGTCAAGAAATTTTTGTAGCAATAAAAACATATCAAGACCATTCAGCTCAGAAAAAATAAACGTGGGATTTTATTAATCTCTCCAAAGAATTCTTTACAAAGAATTACAAATTTCTACAAATCTACAAAAAGAATTACAAAGATTTTTTTACAATTCTACTAAAATCTAGGTTGTGAGGATTTCGAGCCCTAGCCAATACTCGGGTCAGGCACCATCTCGTACTAGCGGAGCAGACTTTCGTTAGAAGGCCAAGCAATTGTATCGATTGAATCATCCATCCATTGGCTATAATCCTCTCCTACAATCGGCCCGACATCAGACTCCACACCCTCCACGATCGACTCTTGACTGGCACAGAAGGTCGAGAGGGAGTGTTCATATGGAATCTCTAAATGTATAGGATGGGGCTCTTTACCTCGGTTACGGTAGTAAGCTCTCCATACCTTCATCTGAGTCTGAAAAGACTCTAAGGACCGATCCACATGATGTTTGATTGACAGCTCCCAATTGGTTCTGGCCTTCTCAGTTGCCCGATTCTTGACTTTAAAGAATTCACCAGCAGAAACCAGCCATCGTTGAAACTCCCGAAGGAGAAGAGCATCGTAGGTAGGGGATCTTTTAAAGAGATCCACCCCTCGTACTTCAAGTTCCAACATGGCCTCTCGGGATAAGGATTTGACCGTCAACGCTTGGCGCTCCAGATCTTTAATTTTCTGTTCATACGCCTACTTAGACTGATCTGGTTCCTGCTCTGCCTTGAGCATTGATTCTTGGGCAGAAGACAATAAGTTCTGAAGTGATTTTTCTTTCTCTTCTGCCGAAGAAGCCCTCTCATGGGCCTCCATCTATTTTGCTAGACAGTGGTCAGCAAAAACTTGTGTAGAACCAACCTCATATTGATAAGCCATTTCGACCTGAGCACGTCGATCCCCACTTTCCTTTAGTTGAGCTTCCAGACGCCTTATTCGATCAGCTTAATGTTGCTGCGTCTGAACTAGCTCAGCGAATTCGGCCACCATCTATAAAAAAAAATTAATAAAAATTCTGAAAATCAGGCAAACAAGCAAAGCAATTAAAGAAAATGGTAACTTACATAAGATGCACTGTTAAAAATTTTTTGAAGACGGTTTGTCAAAGAACCATCTCGGAAACAACTCCAACGGTCGTCTCCGATGAAAGCCCGACCAGATAACATCTCTAGCAACATATCCTGGGGAGAAGGATATGAAGGAACCCCTGAGGATTCAGCCCTAGATTTCCAACCTAAGGGGTAGGGGAACCCTTGTTCTGCTCTGAAGCCGCCGCATCCGTTGATGCTCCAGCATCAATGCTCGGGAGAATCTCATCCATAACATCTTCATCACCGGAGTCAATGAATGAGACCACCCGAGGGACCTTAAGTGGGCGAGTCGGGGAGCTGACTGCTTTTCGCTTCTCACCCCGGAAACGGTGAAAGCTCAGGTCAGCTGCGGGATCTTCCTGAGTATCATCCCAGAAGGACTCAAAGAATTCAAGATCCACAGGTACTTGTCCCACGGAGGTATTACCTCCATCACCAACCTCTGACCATTCGACGGGCTCCTCACCAGGACCCTCGTTTTGCCTCTCCCAGTCATTAGGCCAATAGGCATGATCTGTTGGGCCACTCGGACCCCTAGACTCCCCTGCGGTCGGTTGAACGATGTCCTCGGGGACATATTCTGAAACTTGCTTTTCGACCGCATCAGTTTCCTTGCCAGATTCAGTCGGGGCAATGACTTCATTGCTCTGAAGAGAAGCCTCTTTCCTGCTCGCCTGAAGAATTGACTTCACTTAACGAGCCTGAAGATCGCAGTCGATGTCCGTATCGTACACTAGAAAAAAAAGAGGAACCGCTTTGGAAAACAAAAAGCAGAAAAAAATAACAATGGAAAGGAAAAGGTTGTAAAAATCACTAACACCGCCTGCGATAGCCTGAAATTTATTTGAAGAAGTCGAGCTCGATCATCTTCGACTCAACAAAAAGATAAGTCTTGCTCCTCTTCTCCAAAGTGCTAACTATCACCCGAGCAAGTCTGGTCAGCTCCGCATCACTGTACTCGATTTTCTTCTTATTCCAAATCTCGGGGGAACAGAAGAAACGGGGGACTTTCAACACCGTCCGAGTACCCTCAGCTGGAACAGTAACTTCAAGCTCTAGACTCCCTCCGGTGAAAAACCAACTGTTCTTTCAGAACTTGTTGGACGTAGGAAATCCCTATATAAAACCCCTCTGTTTAAGGTCATCGGAGATATCTGCTTTTCGACTCACTTTTATCCCCTTAGGGACCCAGCAATCTGGTGAATTAGACATGAGGAAATAAGTCCCCAACTTGCCCGATTGCCTCATTGTAAAGAAGTGTCTGATTTCATTCAGGGATGGCGGCGATAAGTTCATCCAACTGTACATGTTCCATATGCATATCAAAATTTTATAGCTATCGGGGCCAGCTGAGCCGGAGCAATCCCTACTTCAGCCAAAAACCAGGCGATGAATGGCTAGAAAGGAAGAGTGACGCCGCAGCAGAGCATGGATTCAAAGATCGCCACCATACCCGGGTGAGGATTCCATACAGCTCTATCACCCGCTGGAATCAGAGTGACCGAATTGGGCAGATCGAATCGGGAACGATACTTTTCTATTTCATCTGCCCCGACTAAGTTTGGCTCGGTATCAAATCCACTTGAGCGAGTAGCAGAGAAAGAAAGACGAGAGATTTTGGATGCCTTTTCAACATCGTTCTCATTAACAGTCTGATCCCGAATCTGAATATCACCCGAGTTGTGCTAACGAACTTCACTTTTGCTTTGATGTTTTCCCATCCTTCAAAGAGATACCCTGTGATAAAAAATATCAGAATCAGAACTGGATACAAGGCTAAAAGTGAAGTCAGAGTGAAGCCCATAAACATCAACTTCTAAAAACGGAGGTTCATCAGCAGGGATTTCCCCCAATAATCTTCTAATGCAAGAAACCAACTGGAAATCCCCACGTTCTAGTGCATCAAGAGCGACATTAAAAAGACGATGTCGAGAAGATGGCTCCATTAAAACTAACCTTGAATAAAGCTTGATGCAAGATCTTCGACGGAGAAATCGCAACCTTCAGTGTAGAGAAATCTAGGTTTGAAAAATATTTTCTGCTAGAAGTTTTCAAGAATGAACCTACGATCTCTCAGTAAAGAATTTAAAGAAATAATAACACGAAACCCTAGGCTCTCAAGGGGGGAAAGAAACAATGATGAGGATTGATGACGTAGGCGGAGCACGGGAAAACACGTAAGTCATTCTTATAAATGATATCGAAAAACGAAGAGGCTAAGGACACATGTCAAAAAGAGAACTAGTTTTCACCATCAGAACTCCAAAAAGTCACCATCATTAAAGATCTCACGTGAGGAGGCAAATCGTATTTATAGAGTTATCATTAAGACACGTCATTGTGACAAGATATTTACTCGGGTACTGAAAATATATTGAAAACATTGATTAAAATACTTTTGCCCGAAGTAAAAAACCAGTTCAGAAAAAATATTTTAATGGGGTATTGTCATAGGTGCATTTTATCGTACGTACACGTCATCTTCAAAAAGGATGAATTGCCAGGTGGACATCCGAATAGGCATTCGGAAAATATCCTATAAGACATTACCATAGAAGAGAAAGCCCGAGTAAGTAGATGTCTAACAAAACCTACTTAGGGTCAATTAACGTTATATACTACTCAGAATCAGTTAAAAGACACTCGGGGTTGGTTGAAAGACATTTCTACTCGGGACCAGCAGGTATTACTCTTACTCGGGATAAACATGAATAAAAGCCTCAGTGCATAGCTCACATGGATCAAGTCATTAGGATGAACAGAGATATCCATATCAAAAAGGAATCCCAATAAAAGTAGAATATTAAACAGGAAAGGTTCCCAATCAGACAACAACTTTACTTCTTCAAAAAAACTGCTCTTACAAGGAAATAAGTCCTAATTGGACAACGTTGCTAGAGTCTCATTCACTCTTAATACAAGACTCCAAAACGGGAAAGAAGACAATCAACTTCAAGCAAGTACATAATTGTAACTAAATAAAAAGATCTATTACTTGTACAAAGCAGATTAAGGTTCTATAAACATATAAATAGACCCATAATCTCGTAAAAGAGGGCACACACAGCAATCATAACAAAATATAGAGAGAAAAAAGAGAGACTGAGGATTGTAATAACTTTATTCATAGTGGATTTTGGCTTGGTTGGTCATTCAACCACCCGTGGAAGTTTCTCCTGCCCTCGGAGTTTTACCACGCAAAACTTGTGTCTTGATTACTTCCTCTAAGTCTCTTTCTCTTTGAATTAATAGCCGAAATCCAATTCTTGTTGGCATATCCAAAAATCGACGTCAACAGTACTGAAAAAATATATATTTTTTAATCGGTTTCATTACTTTGGTATTGTATGTAAAACTTAACTTATTAACTCGGTGACGGTGACACACGGCGGGCTCAAATGTGTGCTAGTTAGACACAATATAATCTCTCTTTTTAATTTTTGTTTTCATAACAATATCATTCACCAGCTTTTAAAAGGTCTAAGGAAACTTAAATGAGGAGGCCAAAAACTCAATAATGATCCTTGGCAAATCGGAAAACTATATATGTTCCTGAAATAATTTCCTAGAGTAAGGAAATTTTAATGAAATTTGGTCCCTATACCATATTTCTTTGTCTTTGGATACATAATCTCTCTCTCTCTCTCTCTCTCACACACACACACACACACACATATATATATTAGTTTTCCTATCAATGCAAACTGATTGAAAACCAATTTAAATTATACCAGTGTGTTACATGTAGATTATTGATTATGATGAAATTTTGACGAGTGTATACATTTTATGTCATAGTAGGTAAATCTAATAGTCAATATCCAACGCACTGATGAAGTTATATCAGTGCATACTGATGAAGTTATATCAGTGCATACTGATTTAAAAATTTCCACACACACATAATATATATATATATATATATATATATATATATATAGTCTTTTTCCTATCAGTTAGTACCGATAGAATTATATAAGAACATTGTATGTGAGTTACTCATTTATAAAAGAGTTTTGAGAAATGTATACATACCCAGTCAAACTATGTAAAATGAGTGGTTCACATTCAATATCTTTATATAATTCCATCAGTACACACTTATGTGAAAAATTTCGTATATATATATATATACGAAAATTTTCACATAAGTGTGTACTTATTGAATTATATAAGGATATTGAATGTAAACCACTTATTTTATATACTTTGACTTGATATGTATACACTTGTCAAAACTCTTGAGTGATTCACATTCAATATCCTTATATAATTCTCATCAGTGCGCATCAATAGGAAAAAGACTATATATATATATATATATAAATATATAACATGTTGTTCCATACTAAAAGACATGAATTGATTTTAAAAACTAGGTGAACATGCAATAAAGCAATTCTTCTGTGTTTTTCTAATAATTAATTATTAATTATGAATAAACCATAAACATGGAAATAAAATGATAAATGATCAGATATTATATGATAATTTGTAGTTTGCAAATAGCACAAGTCCTACTGTTATTAAAAAGACATATAGAGATGATTATTATAGACCTCATAGCACGGAATCGAAGATAAACAACCTGCCTCGAGGCAAAACACATATTCAAACCAATAACAAATTCAAGTGGGATTCGAATCCAGACTCTTGGTTCAATGACAAAGCTTTGATAACATGTTATTAGTAATCCATATACCTAAAAGTCTTAACCAATAGGAAAATATCTAACGATAAAATTTAAATACTTTAATATATTGCACATTGCTTCGTACATACTTTCAATTGTCACCATGATGGAGAGCCTCCTTAATGCATCTTTCGAAGTTATTAAAAGACTTTCCTCCGATTTCTGTAGTTGCCATCGCTTTCTTTCCCCAATCAAAGGCATTTTGCCTCATTTTCTTTCCTTCCTCTCCTTCCATCATTTCTTTAACAAGAGCCTGAATATCCTCACGCTTTACATCTTGATTTACTTCCATGCCAATCTCCCAAGTCGTGCAAGCATATCGACAATTCTTTGTTGCTCAGCGAAAAAAGGCCAACAGATTACAGGTTTACCAGCACTTATGCTTTCAATAGTAGAATTCCATCCACAATGTGTTAGAAAAACACCCACTGATGGGTGCAAAAGCACTTGGTCTTGTGAGCACCAACTCACTACTAGTCATCTATCCTTGATTTCTTTGAAATATTCTTGGGGTAAGATTGCAGAATCACCCATCACCACATCAGGCCTGACTATCCATAAAAATGGGTGCTTGCTATTTGCAAGACCCCATGCAAATTCTTTCAAGTGTTGTTCGCTCATCACAGTTATGCTACCATAATTCACGTACACTACTGAATTGGGATCTCTTTTGTCAAGCCATTTCAAACAATCCGAGTCTTCCTTCCACAAGCTTGAGCTAAATGACTTGAAATAATTTTTGCTTTCAGGCAAATGCCTACCAAGCAAAGAAAGAGGACCTATTGTATAAATGTTAGGGCATTTGGATGAAACTGTTAGTGGGATGGTATGGTTTGAGGTCACTTGTGGTGCACCTCTGAGAGCGAATTCGAACACAAACAATAAAAGGAGAAGCTTTTCTTATATCTCTCTATATTTCATTAACCACTCCACACATTTTCAATACAACTTTCATCCATTTATATAGGAAAATGAGATGAGCTAAACTACAAACTAAATAAATGCAAAACAATGAAGTCAAATGTGGTTAGGAAACAGCTGGGAGTTGGAGGTGGTTGGAGCCATTTCAATGGCCGATTTCTAGAAGTGGGCGGCAAGGTGGTTGGCTAAAAGTGGTTGGGCTGATGTCAAGTTTATTTTTCAACAGAAACAACGTCCAGGTCCTGCTGTTCAAACTCATCGAATGTGTTGAGTATGACTGTAGAAGAATTCATGCAATTCTTTGCCTCTGATTTCAAGAAATCGAACATGATATCGTTAAGATCAGTTACCCTCATAAAGATTGGCAAGTCCTTTAACAGCATTGCACTGCTCATGCCATGAATCCAATCAAGTGGTGCATCAAGAGCCCCATCAGTGAGGAAGTTTTCATCTGAATTAACACAAAGGCAAGTTCAAGGCCTATCAATATTTTTATTGAATCAGTCGACTGATCAATTAATCTATCAATGTTTACTGTTAATTAATCTTTGTTTTAGTCCATTTTGGTGGGTTGACCATACATATTTAAAAAAGCACAAAATATTACAATATACTTTTTGACAAGATGAATTTGGCCTAATGGCTTGTCCCATTTATACTATGTAGTTGTGGGTTCGAGATTATCCACCATTATTGTAATATTTCATATCCAAATGATGTAACATGTGAATTATCAAAATACTATAAATCATGTGATTGTGGGATTAATTATGTAATGTTGATATCTTACATGCCACTTGATTTTGACATGAATTTAGGTAAATTTTTGGATATCCTAACCTTGCTCTTGAAGAAGATTAACTTAGGGAAATTTTTGTAATTCAATTCTATGGTTAATTCTTTTTTTTTTAAGAAAAAAACTTATAGGTTGATAAAATAACTAATTTCAAAATTTTAAAAACTTTTCGATCGGACCATATTTATAGGAATGAACTCTAATAATTGTTTTTTTTTTCTTCCTTCTGTTCTGCCATTTCTCAATATTTTAAGGCAAAAATTTATTGGTATTTCCATTAATAGAACTAAACATGTTTAACACATGCACAAAATGGAAAAAATAAAATAATTGCGGACTGCCTTTTCAATTCTTTATTAGTCATTAACTATCTATTCCTGAACTTGTATAACTGCAAAACAACCATACTAATAAGTTCCCATCCTATGATCCAAGGGTAACTTCACATCTATAGCTAGGCAGCTAGCTGAGTCACTTTACAATCACATATTCACATCCAACTCCCCATTTTCCCTCCGTCTGATCAAATCATCATCATCCATTGATGATTGAATGAAAATGGTTGAATGGTATTAGATCGAGTCAATAAAAGAAATTGCTATATATAATAATGATTCACTTCAAAAAAAGAAGTAATATTTTAATGCAGATAAAATACAAAGAAATCTGCGGAAAATGAGTGTTGCAAATAATGTCGTGACAAAACTAAGTTTTACCCCATATTAAATTGTTGTAAAAACCTTAAATCGTGGGTAAAGGCTTAAATCAGCAGCAAAAATACTCAATTTTTTTTAATATTTGTCTATCTGCGGCGAAAAAGGCACTGCATTTTTTTTTTTTTAGTGATTATTAAGTTATTTATGTTATAGCAAAAATTATAATAAGGGCAAATTACACAAACTCATCTAGAATTTTAAATAAAAGGCACAATATTTGTTAGCCTTAATTACACTAACACACTTGCTTTAGTCAAACTTAACAGTTTACCTAACGGTAGGATAGCAAAATTGTCTTTTTACCAATTAATTAAAATAGAAAAATTCAAAAGCTAACCCAAAAAATGTTATAACTATAATTTTATCTAAAATAAATTATATTGTGACCCAACATTTTCTAATAATTACATCCATGCCCCAACAAAAAAACCTTCGCTATCGGTGGAAAGATCACATTCGATTCGCCATGGTGCCAATGGAGTTCGTGGAAATAGCATTATTTTTTATTGACTTTTAAGGGTAACACTATTTTAATAATTTAAATCTAAATGATACTAAAGTAAGTGATTTCCAAAAACGATCTTACTTTACTCATTCCGTATTGTTTTTAACTTTAATTTTTCTCTTTTCTCTTACTTTCTTCAACTTGTCTTAAACGAATTATCTCTGATAACACTTCTCTCTTCAACTTCTACAACTATTGGCTACTGAAAATGATTCCGAGACTTATTTCCATAAGTCCAAGACTTATTTTGTATTTTTGGGAATTGTTTGAATTTTTTCTAGACTTTATTCTGTAATTTTCAAGACTTATTTTATATTTCTGAGACATATTTGGATATTTTCGAGATATGTTTACGTATTTCCGAGATTTTTGGGTATTTTTATAAATTCCGAGACTTATCGAACAAAATACAAAATTTTCTAAAAAAATTCACCTATTTGATCAACCTGTCGAATAGAAAAGTAAAAGAAAAAAAATCAAAAAAAAAAATGTTAACCGGTGACTGTGGAGGGCATTTTTTCTAAAGGAATTCATTTTATGTGCCATTTAAACTTAACTTATTATAAGAATGATTTTGTTAATTTTTTGAACCCAATGGGCTAGAGGAGTTCGTGTTTTTTCTAAATAATTTCTCCTAAATACTTTTTAATTATTTTTTAGGCAAAACATATAAAAATCAAGACGAATTTGTGTAATTTTCTTTAACAACAATATATATATATAGTACTACTGATAATCAAAGAGTACCATTGGTTTGCCCATCACACTTATATCATGAAATCGTACATTCAAGTCTATCTCACTCTTTAATTCTCGAATTGGCATAATATTAAAAAAAAAAGGAAAAAAAAAATCAAAGGACCAAATATTCATTTTACGGCAATACGGTGAAACTAAAATGACTTGGAGCTAGGCAGCAGTTTCTGGTTAGAGGAATGAGAAGGAAAGAAAAGAAAACATACCTTTGAATGGAATTATGCCTCTTTTGACAAGTTGAGCATATTGCCAATATCCCACCATGCCACAAGCGGAAGCAGTCCAGATTGTAACATCTGGTATGCCTAGTACTCTCGCCGCCTTAACACTGAAGCTCACCACTGCATCAGCAACTACGCATGTCACGGGAGGTACTTTGCCTGATGAATTCAACTTTTTCAGTAACTCTAGGAATGGACCCAAACAAGTTTTTCTTGTGGAATCACATAACGCCGGTATATCTTGAGTTGCATCACGCTCAGATGGTGGCAATCCGTCTGGTATGGTTTCAAATTTGAAATCCGGCAGGCCCTTCAGAGCGTCCGGTCCTTTGGAGCGGATTAAGCGTCGATGGTTGAACTCAGTGTTGACAAAGGTTATGTGGAAGCCCTTCGTGTGTAAAAGCTTAGCTAATTGCATCATGGGAGTAACATGGCCTTGTGCTGGGTATGGAATGCACACTGCATGGCTCTTTGTTGCTTCGGTTGAATCCATTTTCAAGCAAAGCACTTTATCCAAAGGGATTCAAATTCAAGCGAAGACTTACCTTATAGTTATGGGAATTTATAGACAATATATAGAGAACAAGCTTGTAATTTTATTTTATTTTTTGATACAGTGAAAAGGAGAGATTCAACCCGCCACAACCTCGTAATGTAGGTGTGACGGACATACCAAGGAACAAGCTTATAGTTCTTAAATGAGTATTTTACAATACTACATCTCCCTCTTGATTACGGATGCTTTTATACACATTTATTTTACGAATTCATTTTTACTCATTTTCTTGAAATATGATGAGTATTGCCTAGACATGACCACGGTTCAGTTCGAACCGAGGAACCGAACCGTAACCATATAAAATGAACCGTAACCGAAACCGTGAAACTGGTCCCGGAACCGTAACCAGAACCGCGGGGGAGACGGTTCGGTTCCGGTTCTTCCTTTGAAAAAATCGGCTAGGAACCGGCGGTTCGGTTCGGGTTCTCTCAACTCTCTCTCAAATCTCAAATCTCAAATCTCCTAATTCTCTTCAATTATCTCCCAATTAGTCAATTATTTATTTGTTTATATTTAGTGTATTGCAATTATTATTTTTTAAAATCATTTCAAAATCCTTGTCAACAATTTTTTAAAATATATGTCCAATAAAAATTTAATTTTAATTTCATCCATTTATCTTAATTTTTTTGAAAAGTTTTTTTACAAATTATTTTTTTCGATGGCAAGTGGGAGTGGAAGTGGAAGTTGAAGTGGAAATGGAAGTGGAAGTGGAAGTGGAAGTGAAAATGGAGTAAGAGACATTTCACCAAGGCATTCCGTTTCCAGGACCAGTAAGGGTAGTATGTCAGAGCCGGATCCGGTCCAGTAGGATAATATCGGTTTTGATGACACCGCTTACCATGAGTTCCTGCAACGGCAAGCCTATCTTGAATCTCTAAACTATCCAGTCAATCCAAATCTCCCTTTAATAATTTTTGAACCCAATTCTAGCCAGCCTACTAGCGGCCCTAGCCCCGGTAATATGACAAACCAATCAGAAAATATATCCGATTTTGCTGCAGATCCAAATTTTACAGAGGCGGTAGAGAAGGATAAGAAGCAAGTCAAATCTGATCTATTCATTCTCCACATGAAGAAAGTTACGAAACCGAATGGAACATGTTGGGTGGTGTGCAATTACTGCCCTAAAGAATACAAGTGGACTAAATCTGAAGGATACGACATATATAGAAAGCATATTACGACCCGTCATCCAGCAGAACTTGCCAAGGGGAATGCACAATCTCAAATTTTCAGGTTTTATACCTCTGACACTCAATTATTTAAATATAGTGATCAAACTAATAGAGAAAAATTAGCTAGGATGGTAGCTGTAGAACATTTATCTTTTAGTTTTGGTGAAAAAATTGGTTTTATTAAATATTGTCATAAAGCATTAAATCTTGATGCATGTCGTGTCCCTATGACCACTCTCACGCGTACAATGTATGATATTTATAAAAAGGAAAAAAGGATTTTGAAAAAATATTTTGCGAACTATATAGGTCGTGTTTCCGTATGTGCTGACATATGGACTGATCATTGACGAATGCATTCATACTTGGGTGTAATTTGTCATTATATGGACAAAACATGGACAATACAAAAAAGAATTCTTACATTTAGAGTTTTTGATGATGCACATACTGCTGATAATATTTATAAAAATATGAAAATCATTTTTGAAGAGTATAAAATTGAAAGCAAAATTTTTTCAATTGGTTTTGATAATGCTTCTAATAATATGGCAACTATTCCTGCTTTAATTGAATTATGCAAGCCTTATTTTAATAGTAAATTTTTTCATCAAAGATGTGTTTGCCATGTTTTAAATTTATGCGTTCAAAAAGGTTTGGAAATTCTTCAAGTTTTTATTAAACTCATTAAAGAGACCCTCTCATATTTGTGGAAACATCCTAATGTTATGAAAGCATAGGTAATATTTTGTAAACAGGCAGGTAGACATCCCATTAGATTTTCTCGTGATGTTTCAACACGTTGGAACTCTACTTATAAATTGCTTTGTGAAAGTTATGAATATAGGGATTTATTAGTTTCTTTTATGCAATATAATGTTAGTCAAATCAATCTTTATGCACACCATTGAGATGTTTGTACAAAATTTTGTAATTTGTTAAAAGTTTTTAATTGTGCTACTAACAATTTGTCAGGTATTTATTATCCTACTACTCAATTATTTATTATTGAGGGTTGTAATATTGTTGGTGCATTTACTGACTGCTCATCTGATATACAATTACAGACATGCATTAAAGCTATGAAAAAAAAATGGTTAGACTATTATAGGGAGTTTCCAATTATTTACCTACTTGCGTTGTGTTTTGACCCACGTTGTAAACTAGATGCATTGACAGATTATTTAACTCTTTATTATAAATGTTTAGGTATACAATTAGAAATTAATACTTATTGTGCTGCAATTAAGACATTATTTTATCAGTTATATGATGAATATCGTAGAATTTATGGTCTATCATTGAACATTAGTGTTCCACAAAATGAAAATGTCTCCCTAACTAGATCTTCTGGAGTGTTGGGGGCAGGGTCTGGACTTTTATCCCAAAAGATCAAAAGATTACGGGGTTCTTCTTCTTCTTCATCAAGTTCGGTCTCGTATGATGAGATAGAAACTTATCACAGTACCAATTTTGAGTTTATAGGAGACGATGATGTGAATAAATTTGATATTCTACATTGGTGGAGAGAACATCAAAAGCACTTCTCAATCTTGTTTATAATAGTCAAACAGATTCTTGCAACACCGGTTTCTACAGTGGCTGTGGAATAAGAGTTTAGCGCTGTTGGAAATATTTTGGACGCAAGACGGTCGCTTTTGAGTTCAGAATCAATTCAAGTTCAAGTGTGTGTTGATGATTGGACAAAGGCTGAATATAGACAACAAGAAATGGAGCCAGAAGTGATATACGATTTCTTCGATGATGATCACACCACCGGCACCGGAACGGAAGACAGCGATTAGTTACAGACTTACATATGTAAAAGACAATAAATTGTAAAAGAACTATATGGTCTTTGATTACTCTAAACCCCGAGAGGATATGTAGGCAACTTAATTTTGGTACAAATTAAGTGCAAGACCAATTTTTTTTTCATTTTTAGTTTTATACATTTATTTCAATTTATATATTTACTATTATTTTTTTTAATTTTAATTTCAGCTTACGGCCTTACACAATAAAATTCATTTACAATTTCACATTATTACATGTCTTATGTTTTTGTATTTTTTTTAAATGAGTATAAATGTATAATAATAAATAAATAAAAAGGAACCGAATCGATGGAACCGGCCGAACTGGAACCGCTGTTCCACGGTTCCGGCTCCTTCCTGAACCAGAACCGACCGGAACCGTGGCTATATCTAGTATTACCCCTTCCTCATGTATTAACATGTGTCTATTTATTAATTAAGAGTCGATTAAATTATTTATCAAAAAGTAAAACAGATAAATTAATAATTAATTAATGGAAATAATATGTGAGAAGCGGGTAATACCCACACACCCTTTCAAAGGGTCAAGGGATTGAGAAAAAAGAACTCTTATTTGGAAATTGTCAAATTCAGTCGTGACTGCTCCAGTCGTTGGCTGTCCTTATGACACGTGGCAAAAAGGTCTTTACATTCCATTATTACCCTTGTAATTTGGTCAACATTTCACAATTTATAATATAAATGCCATCAATTTGGGCTGATGACAGCAAAATAGGTGTAGAGTGGTTCAGTCGCTCACTACCAAGCATTGCTCCTCTTATTTTACACGATCACACATAACTAGCTAGTGATCGACATCGAAACGATAGGTATATTGTTTTGGTGTAATATTATATATTATTGTTGGGTTCAGTCTCATTAAGATGTCACGAATCACGATAAATCAACTAAGGGGTTTATGAACGTAAGTTTTATTTATGAAATTCCAAATAACATATGTTTTGAGGTCTTCTTTTGAGTTCATTTAAATAATTACTTATATTAACTAAGGGTAAAAGAGAAATGCCATTTATAGAAAACCTTAATTACACACTATATAAGGAAAATGTATGGGGTGGATGGCCGGCCAAAGATAATTAACGGTATCCCATACATAAAGGAAGAATTTAGGCTTCAAAATATCAAGAGGGCAAAAATCAATCACAGGAAAACGAATTTATCTTTTGCAGTTATGATTCAGAGGTGGAGGATCGTGGGGGCCGGCAGGCGCCATGCCCCACGCCCCACCACCCAAATTTTTTTTTTTCTTTTCCAAAAGTTTTAAATTGTTGTGTATTTTTACCAAAATATATTATATATCCTATAAGTATATATATGGGCCTCCTGTTAGTTTTTATTTTATTTTATTTGGTACTGTTTGTTTTGTATTATTGTTCTGTATTCTTGTGATGTACTCTTAAATTAAATTATTATTATTATTAATAATCTGTTATATCTAATTATGTACTTCTCTTTAATATAGAAGAGAAAATATATTTCATTTAAGATTTGGTTTCCTATACTTCATAAACTAGTCTAACATATATATATTTTAATCCACTTTTTTATTTAAGCAAATTTTATTCTTACTGCTGCAACTAAATTAATCTTCTTATTCTCTGTTTCATCTATCCGAATAAATTCATGTACAATATTACAAATTAATAAATATCAACCGAAAAATATTTACAGGACGGACCCTATACTTTTCTAGATCCGAACCTTCATATTATGCATTCTTAATACTTAAATAAATAAAATAGAATCTAAAGTAGCTGATTAGTAAAATAATTCATTAAAAAAGGTAAATTGTACATTGATTTATTTGTTTTTTGTTTTGAAAGGCATTGATTTATTTGTTGGGATCCAAGGAAATAAAAATATACATCGATACAAACAATAAAGATATTTTGTCCGTATTAATGATAACAACAAACTTTTAAATAATTATATTAAATATCGTAGGAGTATTAATTATTAAAAGAAAACAAAAAGGATAAACGATAAATCCTAGAAATATTTATAATATTCAAAAGCAAAAGAGTAATTACTAATTAGGTCGTCAATTTTTTTAAAAATTTTAAATTGTTTACGACTTTTACGAAAGTGATCAAATTGGCTCTCATATTTTTTTTAGTGTCAAATTAGTCCATCTTTTTTAAGAAGTGGTCAAATTAATCATTTTAACGATTTAATGGTGTTAAATATAATAGTTGACTTTAACAATTTTTATTAAAAGTATATAAATATCCGTCATTTGTCGTATTATAGTAAAAATATTTTATTTTTTATGCATTAAGTTCACTATTATTAACAAAAACCAAAAATATTATTAATAAAACACCATTTGTATTTTTTTAATTAAAATTATCTCAAAAAATCTAAAAATATTTTAGTAAGACAATATCAATTATACCATTATTTTATAAACAAGGTTAACATTCATTTCCAGTTTCATCTTTTACCATTTTTATATAAGTTTTTTTTTTGTTAATATTATACAAGCATTGTTTTCAAAATTATTTAAAAATCAAAATCCAAACATAAAATAAACAAAAATATACATGTGTTAAAAAAATTGTGCATGTGTCATTATTATATTGTTTAGGAATAAAGTGCAATTGTACCCCTACGCAGTTAGAATTAACTGACGAAACTTAGTTAGAGGGACCAATTTGACACTTGGAAAAAATGTAAGGACCAATTTGGTCACTTTTGTAAAAGTCACAAATAACTTGGAATTTTAACAAAAGTCCAAGACCTAATTGGTAGTTGCCTTAAAAAAAGGTTAACCCCTAGAAATAGAATAAATTGAAATCCACTTAGTTTAGCTGGAAATTACTTTGAAGTCATATATACATATACACACACACACACACATATATATATATACACGTATATATACATATATATATATATGGTGGTTCTCTGGTAAGAACGATCTTGATACAAGAAGTAAGGACATCCAACCACATCTACACATTTGGTATGAGTATGAGTATTTATTAATATGGAGTTGTGGGCCCACTGTAAACGTGTGGTTGTGGTTCAATGTCCCGATATAATAAGCATTGACGGGGCTGATAAAAGAATTATTATTATTATTATTATTATTATATATATAGGTTTTCCTATTGACGCACATTGATTAGAGTAATGTTAGGCTTCCCAATATTTTCTCAAACTTCTTCCCAAATGGTGTTGGCTCGTGAGGTGTCAATATCTTATAAATCATGAGATTATATGGTGAGTGATGTGATGTTGACATCTCACGTGTCAACACCATTTGAGAAAAATTAGAAAGCCTAACATTACTCAAAAAGAAAACACAGTATTGGTTTCATCCCACGGTTAGATTTGTTTCCTGAAAATATATATTAAAAAAGAGGATATATATTAAATAAAAGAGTACTGTTATATAACATGGATAATTAATCCAAATTTCAACCAAAATGATGTGGCAAGTGAGTTGTCATCACTACACAACATGAGAGTATGCGGTTAATGAAAAACCCTTTGCCACATCATTTGGGTTGAAAATTGAACTAAATTTTTAGGTTGTCTAGCATTAGTTTAAATAAAATGATATAAGTTATAATGTCAGACTTCCTAAATTTTTACCTAAAAGTTTTCCCAGATTGATGTTGCATATGATTTGTCAACATCCTGTAACTCTTGAAAGTGGTGTGGTGGGAAAAAGGTGGCAGAAAGGGGAGTTTCACAATACCTACGTTGGAAGGGATGACATAGTGTTATTGGGGTGATAGACTAGTGATGGTTCATTAGATAAAGGGAAGTCAAATCTTGTGAAAGCTAAGAAAGTTTTTCCTTCGCAAGAACCTTAGGTCATTCCAGTGTGGTTATTGGAAAGGAAAATAACTAAATAAGTGCAATCAGTCGCCATACTCCACTGGTGGGGCTAACTTGTCTTTTGGTAAGGTTAATGTGGGCAATCGAGTAATTCGATCTGCCCCAACATTTGTAGGTGAAGGTTTTGGTGGGCCTTATAAATTAAGGTTGGATAAAAGATTCTTTGTGGACCATGCTGAGAATCATCTGAGGAGTGAAGTTTTTGGCCATGGTGCAGTGAATGTGGAGCTGATGGGTATGGTGGATCCTAATACGAATACTCTTGCTGCTATGCCTTCGTTGGGCCAGTGCATCATAAGCCAAATGATTTTTATGTGGATCTGAAGGCAGGTCTTAATCCGTCCAATACTCCCCATGCGATCCAAAAGCTGTCGAGCTCAAGCAATGGAGAAGAAGGTGAGGGTGTTCATGACAGTGAGAAAGGTGTGGAACATAGTTTGAAGTTGTCATGTAGTCGTAGAGCCAAAGGAAGGGGAAAAAGAAATACATGAGTCCCCTTAAATCATGGTATGCATATTATGAGGCCTTCTAAACATTCAACTATGACTGAGACAGATGGATCTGAATTGGAATTTGATGCTGAATTTGCCAAGGTTATTGAGGAGTCAGTCTCAAGAAAGGTGAATTTAGAAGAGGCAATTCAGTTTTATGGAGAGGATGGAGGTTAGTGTGTGGAAGAAGAGGTGGCAAAGGTGTTGGAAATATGGGATGCTTTAGGACTTAAATTTATAGGGAATAGGGACACCTTGTGCAAGGAAATCTCTAACAGAGACAAGGATGACATGAAGTGTTTTACAACTATCTAAGGAGGTGTGTGTTTGTTTCATCTTGTTGTTGGAGTTTCTTGTTCTTTACGGATTGTTTCTCTTGGAATGTGCATGGTCTTAGCCGTCCTAAAAAGAGGAGAGTTGTCAGTAAGTTGGTTAACAAGTTGAAGCCTTCCTTCTTTCTTCTCCAAGAATCAAAGGTTAGGTCGGTAGATTACCGGTTAGTTAAGTTGCTTGATGGTAGAATCCTCACTAAGGGGATGATAGTGGGTCGGAGGAGCTTATCTCCCTATGGAATGAAGAAGCATTCTCTACCAAGGCGTGTGTGAATATTGATAGATGTTCTATCATTTTGGGTGATTTTGCTATCATAAAGAAATAGGTTGTTATTTGCAATGTGTATGCTTCGAATGTTGATGAGAAAATGGTTGAGTTGTGGGAGTTTATAGTGGTTAATCAAAGGAGATTTTCGATTTCGTGGTTAGTCAGAGGTGATTTCAATGTAGTTTTAAACACTTTGGAGAAATTGGGAGGGCCTCATATTTGGTCTCATTTAAGGCACTTTAGGAATTTTATAGATGATGCTATGTTGGTGGATTTACCGAAGCAAGGTTTTCTGTTCACTTGGTCCAATGCTAGAGAAGTGGCGTATTGGACTCGTTTAGATAGATTTTTGGTGTCACCGAAAATTCTCTAGTGGTTCCTAGATATCTCTCAACGGAACCGCCATAAATCTCTTTCAGATCATTTGGCGGTGTGGCTTGGCATTCCTAAGGAAGAGTGAGGTCCGTACTCCTTTTGATTTGAAAATAAGGCAGTGATAGAGCTATCTAGGAAAACTTGGAAGCTTAAGAGGGTGGTAGGATCTAAAGGTTTTGTGTTGGCCGCTATGGTTAAGGCTGTTAAGAAGATTTTCAAAAGGTGGTAGAGAGAGGTTAAATTGGAAGATTGCTGTTTGGACAATTTGGAAGCTAGTTTGGAGACCATTCCATTATCTGCCAAGGTTAGTGGGTTGATTGCTTCACCTCTACATGTAATATAGCCCCAAATTTATATCAAATTTTATTCGTCTCTCGAGTAAAATCAAGTTTTTTTAACCACTTAATAAGTGATCGGAGCGATTTATATACATTTTGAGGTCTTTATTTCCTATCTTTTGTTCAAGTTTTAAAGTATATTTTAGTATTTGATGTGTTTGAAAGCCTTTTGTAGGTACATGTTCCCTACGGAAGGTATTTGAGCTTAATTGAAGAGTTTTGAAGGTTAGAAAAGTTGAAATTAGAGTGGCTTATGCATAACAACCAACTTCGGAAGTCCATATCTCCTTCCTCCAATTGAACTATGCTTCTCATAACCACTTTTCGGAAAGCTTGGGATGTCTTCTTTCCAATGCATTTTACAAATCACGATTCCAAGGTATCTGGAGGAAGTTATGACCATTTTAACAATGTGCAGAGTTGCGCGGTACGTGTACCGCATGAGACCAATTTCCGTACCGCGTGCGTTACGTGAAAATGGGCAAAAATTTTAAAAATAGTGACCTGCAGTATGCCTGTTGATGCGTACCATGTGACGTACCACATGACGGCCCAAAGTTGTATTTTTTAGCCATTTTCTGAGGGGTATTTTTGTCTTTTCACCCTAATATCTTGCCCTAACCTCCCACACTATAAATACCACTTTTTCTCCTCATTCTTTAGACCTTTCTTCCCCTCTTTTGTCTCTTTTCATGTTTAAATCTCTTTTGCTTTTCATTTTCTTCATCTTCTTCATCTTCTCCACCAATAAGGAGTGATCCAAGCTCCCATTTTAAACTAGATTGTAAGGAATTAGGATCCAACTTTGAGCTAGGAAGGCTTGAAACATCTTTATAGGAGTTTTTCTTCATGGGTTTGCTCTTATTTACTCAATTCTTTGTATTTCTTGCTTCTTTAACGTGTAACCCCGCTTTGAAAATACTGTAAACCTTCACATGTGCAATATACATGTATTTTGTACTTAAATTTGTTTGGGTTTTGTTTTGCTTTTGGATTTATATGATTTATGCTCTTATTATGATATATATATATATATATATATATGTATGGATTGTTAAAAGTCAATATATGTCCATGATTGGGTTTATGAATAACTGTATTTTAAAGTAGGAATTAGTTACCCATGATTGTTGATTGATTGGTGGATAACATGAAATGTCATGTATTGAACGATTTAAGTGATTGAGGATCAACACCCCCCCCCCCCCCCCCCCCCCCCAAAGAGTAGAAAAAGCTAGTTCATGAATTTAGGTGCTAAATTGGCCTTAGTTTATTTCCTTGTACTTAATGGGTCTTTTTAGGACACAATTGCCCTTCTTTGGCTGGATTGGGTTAGGAATTAACTGTGGAAAACATTCTCAAATTAGAAGGATGAACCTTTAACTTAATTTGAATATTCTTAATGATATAACAATCACATTGTTACATGTAGTTGTTAGGTAAACTTGTTTCCCATATTTAACTATCCTAGGGAGTTGACTAAACCAAATCCTTGACCTAGAAGTAAAGACCACCGACATTTTTCCTATGCTTGTGTTGTTATATGAATGTTTTGAGTGCTTAAAGCCTTTACTTGCTTGACCACTTTGTAATTGATCAATGGTTGAATGTTATGAACCGAGAAGAGACATATTTAACAATGCTTAGACAACCATTTACTATGCTTGACTAGAAAGTGCTAGAACCACTAGGCTAGCGTATAGGGTTCGATTTAGTATTCCAAAAGGCTTAATAGATTCATGTATATTGTCCGGATTGTTTGAGAGAGATTTCGGGTATATATGAATGCTTTCTCTGAGACATCGAGAGATATTAGAGATTACTTAAGGGGATACGAGCCTATGATATACTTGCACATTTGAGAGATTAGGTGAGTCTAACACGCAATTAGGAGGATTGTCAAGGTTGAGTTATTTATCTAATGTAACCATGTTTCATGCATATCTCCATTCCAACTATCGTTGTATATATTATTTATGTAATTTATTTAGTTATATTATTATTCACCTTTCTACATACACAAAACACGAGTCCGCTCGGCGTGTTATAATAATAGCTAGAACTGAGAGACGGTCGGTGAATCTCACCTCCCTGTAGAATGATCCCTTGCTTGTCGTTGTGCTAGTCTCTGTGACTTACGCTCTTAAATTTAAATGTTCATATTTGACGACACTGTAACGACATGTCCATCAAATTGGCATTCGGACAGAACAACCAACTTCAGATGGCCATATCTCCCTCTTTCAATTGAACTATGTTACCCATAACCACCTTTCGAAAAGCCCCGAATGTCTAATTTTCAACGCACTTTACAGATTATGATTATAAGGTTTCTAGAAGAAGTTATTGTCATTTTTGTAATGGTGCAAAGAGCAACACAGTACGCATACCGTGTGAGACCAATTTCTGTACAGCGTGCGTACCATGAAATTGGGCAGAAAACTAAAAACTAGTGATCTGCAGTATACTTGTTGATGCGTAACGCGTGACGACCCAGAGTTGCATTTTTCAGTCATTTTCTAAGGGGCATTCTTATCTTTTCACCCCAATATCTTGCCCTAACCTCCCACACTATAAATACCTATTTTGTCCTCATTCTTCAGACCTCTCTTCTTCTCTTTTCTCTTTTTTCAAGCCCAAGTCTCTTTTGCCTTTCCTCTTTTTCATCTTCTTTATCTTCTCCACCAATAAGGAGTGATCCAAGCTCCCATGAAGGCTTTTCCTCCATGGAACCTCCATGAGAGCTCACCATTCACCTCCACCATACCACCATACACCTTCTCCATCCATTTTAGACTAGATTGTAAGGAATTAGGAGCCAAATTTGAGCTAGGAAGCCTTGAAGCATCTTTGGAGGAGTTTCGTTTTTCATGAGTTTGCTCCTATTTACTCAATTCTTTGTATTTCTTGCTTCTTTAATGTGTAACCCCGATTTGGAAATATTGTAAACGTTTACATGTGCAATATATATATGTATTTTGTACTTAATTTCAATTGGGTTTTGTTTTGCTTTTGGATTTATATGATTTACACTCTTATTATGATATATATATATATATATATATATATATATATATGTGGTGTGTGTGTGTGTGTGTATGGATTGTTAGAATTCAATATGTGTCCATTATTGGGTTTAGGAGTAGCTGTAATTTAGAGTAGGAATTAGTTGCCCATGATTGTTGATTGATTGGCGGATGACTTGAAATGCCATGTATTGAATGATTTGAGTGATTGAGAATTTCCCCCCAAAGAGTAGAACAGGCTAGTTCATGTATTTAGGTGCTAAATTAGCCTTGGTTTATTTTCTTAATGGGTCCTTTTAGAACACAATTGCCCTTCCTTGGGCGGATTGGATAATGAATTGATTGTGAAAAATATTTCCAAATCAAGAGGATGAACCTTTAACCTAAGTTGAATGTTCTTAATGATATAACAATCACATTGTTCCATGTAGTTGTTAGGTAAACACTTTTCTCATGTTTAGCCATCCAAGGGAGTTGACTAAACCGAATCCTTGATCAAGAAGTAAAAACCACCGACATTTTTCTTGTTCTTGTGTTGTTATATGGATGTTTTGAGTGCTTAAAGCATTTACTTGCCTAATCACTTTGTAATTGATCTATGGTTGAATACTATGAACCGAGAGGAGATGTATTTGACAATGCTACTTAGATAAATATTCACTATGCTTGACTAAAAAGTATTAGAACCACTAGGCTAGCGTATGAGGTTTGATTTAGTATTTCAAAAGGCTTAATGGATTCATGTATATTGTCCGGATTGCTTGAGAGAGATTTCAGGTATATATGGAAGCTTTCTTTAAGACATCAAGAGAGATTAGAGATTACTTAAGGGGATACTAGTCTATGATAAACTTGCACATTTTGAGAGATTAGGTGAGTCTAGCACGTAATTAGGAGGATTTCCAAGGTTGAGTCGCTTCCCTAGTGTAACCACATTTCATGCATATCTTTATTCCATCTATCATTGTATATATTATTTATGTAATTTATTTAGTTATATTATTATTCACTTTTCTGCATACGCAACACACGAGTCCGCTCGGCGTGTTGTAATAATAGTTAGAACTAAGAGACTATCGGTGAATCCCACCTTCATATGGGACGATCTCTTGCTTGCGACTGTGCTAATCTCTGTGACTTGCGCCTTTGCGATGCCGAACTTAAATGTTCATATTTGACGACACTGCAACGACGTGTTCATCAATATGTTATGCAGGCCAGAGTTTAAATGGGAGCTTAAATGGTATATGATGGAGTTGAAGTTGAGCAGAAAAAGCTTAAAGTAGGTAAAACATACGCAAAAGCGACATTAGGGTGACCTGACCCAAGTTGCCTTAAGGTTGCTATCTTCTCGGGTTTAAGTCTCATCAAAAAGCAGAAAAAGCGACCTCAAGGTGACCTTAGGGTGACCACTAGGTTGCTTCAGCAAAGTCACCCTAATGTCGCTTCTCTCTCGGGTCAGCATTTCCTTATTCCCACCAGGTCACCCTAAGGTCACCTTTTTGCCCAGAAAATTACAACTTCGAAGAATTGACCTTATCCCTGCCTTAGTTCACTCTCTTATATAATCCTTTGCTATTTTTAGACCTAATAACCTCTCTCTAGACCCAGAAACTCTCACAATACCTCATTATTTCAACTTCCATTTATATCATTAACCCAACTTCTAAGAAAACTACCAAGGCACCGCCTTTTTCTAAAATCAAACACATCTACCACACCCACTCATCACATCCATCATCTCTTCACGTTTTTAGGCGAAAAGGAGTTGAAAACAAATTGAAGGAGAAGAAGAACCAAAAAGAAGAGGAGGCTCCCCATATAGTTTTCTTTAAACCCTTTCTCTTTCATATTTTTGTAAAGCCATGTATTTAATTTTATATATGTTTTGTATGGCTCTAGTTTGTAGTATGAACTAATTGTTCTTTGCTAAGGCTTGATGAAACCAAATCCACAAATTTATTGATATAGACTGTCTATTTTATCCATATATGCTTGTGTTTTGTATGGATATTATTGAATACTTAATGCTTTCATGAGGTTGATTAACTTGTGAATGATATATTATTATGTGCTATGAACCAAGAGATGATGCACTCTACGTGTTTGATAAAATGTCCTTATATATGACTAGTAAGGTAGAGATACGCGAGGCTAGCGTATATGACCCCTTTTTGTGTGCCAAAGTCCTTAATGAATTCATGCATATAGTCTAGGGTCATAGTGAGATAGGCTTTAGGTATGCTTGGATGTAATTTCTATTACTCGAGAGAGAGTAGAGATTATTATTGGGTGCACAGGTCTACAATTCACATTTGCACAATCTGGGTATTTAGGTGAGTCTAGAGTTTGAGATTGGAGAGGGTGAAGTGGATTCTATGTCTTAGCATTTCTCATCACATAGTTACTTTCGATTTATTTTCTTGTTTTCATTTCACAATCTTAGCTAAAATTGCTTTAGTAGTTAATTTAGAGTTAGTGTGGTTATTTAAAATCACCATTCTTTTTAATCATTGTTCAAATAGTATCTAGATCAATCAATTTCGGTACTCAACTCCTCAATCTTTGTGGGAACGAACTTTACTTATTATTATACTACACTCTGGCTCCATACACTTGCTAGTGCCCACTTTTGGAGTGAGTCAATTTTTGGTGCCTCTACCGGGGATTGAGAGGAGAGTTGACATTGATACTAGTTGGTTTGTTACAAGTTTGAACTTTTTCTTTTTCATTTTAATTTAGCGTTTTATTGTTCCTCTTTTCAGGTAGTCTACTCTTGTATGCACTTATCTTCAAGGAGTAGAGATCTGTCATTCAAGTTTGACCTAGAGATTACTAAGTTAGCTCGTAGAAACAAAAGTGAAGCAAACACACGTAGAACAATGATGAACAATCTGAATGTAATTCAGGATCAAGATGAGTTACCTCCGATTGCAAATCAAGATCAAAGGGGTAACAATATGGAAGATGGTCATACTTTACAGGACTTCTTTATGCCTAAAGTTGAGCAGAATATGTCCTCTATTCGCCAGCCTATAATTGTAGCCAACACATTTGAGATTAATCCAGCGGTGAATCAAATGATTGCTACTATAGTTCAGTTCCACGGATTAACGATATATATGACACCTTCAAATACAACGGAGTTTCAGAGAACTTTATCAAGCTAAAGTTATTCCCATTCTCCTTGAGAGACAGAGCAAAGACCTGGTTGCTAGAAAAAGTTCATGTGAGACTAGCCCCGTGGAAAATGAGGTTCATTTCTAAATCGGGTCAGTTGGTTCTAGTCAAATATGTGTTAGCTAGCTTGCTGACTTAATTCTTGTCTAATTTTAAGATTTTGAATGATGTGACTATGGCAATAGAAAAGTTGCAACAAGACTTCTTTTGGGGTATCAAATGTGATAAGATTAGTATTCATATGGTAGATTGGCCAATGCTTTGTAGGAATAAATGAAATGGTGGTCTTGGAATTGAGAGAATTCAAGATAAAGGCATAACTATGCTCGCTAAGTGGATATGGAGGTTTGGTAACTCAGAAAGAGCGTTATAAAGAAGAGTGGTGTGTGATAAGTATATGGTTGAGCATCTTAATCTCTAGGTCAAATTCTGTGGGTGGATTATGAAAGTCAGAATCAAAGACTACTGGTATCCTTTTGAATTTCATGAAGGTGTTGGTAAGGGATGAGGGTCGTGCTAATTTCTAGAGGGATGTAAATATTGATGGTGTTTCTCTTGTTGTAGCTTTCCCTAGGATTTATGTGTTGGCCGTGAATAAAACTGGTATGGTTGGTGAGTTTGGTAAGCAGATTGGTTGTGTTTGGAAATGGCATGTAGTTACTATGAGACCGGTGCTTGGTTGGGAGGGAACAGTTTCGTCCAGCTTTCACTTGGAATTAAAGAAGTTCAGGTTGAGAAAGTCTAGTCTTGATTCCCTTTTATAGACTCTCACTCCTTCAGACATATTTTTGGTGTGTTCTTTTCGAAGAGCACTCGAGTGTCACTTCTCTAACATTCCCACGAATAATGCTAATCCCCTGTTGTTGTATGGGGTGGTACCTCCTAAGGTGGATCTTTTCCTTAGGATGGTGGCCAGACGAAGGGTATTGGTATGAGAGCTTTTGCCTAAGTACACTGGTGGTTTGGTTGGTAGTCAGTTGTGTCTTTTCTGTAGGAAGATGGTTGAATCAATTAATCACTTTTTTCTTAGTTGTGAGTTGTCCTGGGTGTTGTGGTCGACTTGCCTTAACTAGTGGGAGATTTCAGCTTGCTTACCTGAGAATATGAGTTTATGGTTGGATAGTAGGATGCTCCTTTGCCTGGTTGTTAGCAGTGGCAGAGTGTGGAAGGTGGCCTTTCATGCTATCTGTTAGACTATTTGGGAAACTAGAATTGATGTTGTCTTTAATCATGAGGAAGCTGGTTCTGTTAAGTCTGTGGATACGGTGAGATGAAGGGTGTGTTGGTTCAAGAATTGTGGTCTATGGTCTTCGTTGTCTCCTTCGATTATGATGATGAACATAAAGATTGGGTGTGTTGATGCCATAAAGAAAATTAGGAAGTTGGACATTAGATGGAGCCCTCCGTTGGATGGTTTGTTGAAATTCAGTGTTGACGGGTCGTCCAGAGGCAATCATGTGCCCTATGGTATATGTGGTATTCTCTGCAATAAAGATTGTGATACGTTGTGCATGTCCTCTTCTTTTATTGGTTGTGGTCTCCCCTTGGTTGCTAAAGTTATTGCTATCCTAAAAGCTTGTCAACTGTGAGAGTTGGTGAATTATCCAGTTGACTGTAATGTTGACATCGAAAGTGATTCCAAGTCCTCTGTTTCGTGGGTGAATGGGTTAGAGCTAGAAATGTCAGGTTCTTGGATTTTATCTTGGAGATTAAAGAAATTCTACTCGGGCTTAAGCCGAAGGTTGTTGTTCATTTTGTTTCCAGAAGTGGTAATGCAACTGTAGATTTTCTTGCGAAACAGGGTGCTGCGAGTGGTCTGATTCAGGTGGCTTGGGCATGTTGAGGTTGTTCCTATTGTTTCTTTGCTTGTCATTTATTTTGTTTTTTTTTTGTTTGCTATTTTGTTGCCTCTTCGTTATGCTTTGTTCTTATTGTTCTGTCTGGGCTGGCTGGGTTGCTTGGTTGGGTGGTGTTGTTTGTTTGTGCTAGCTTTGTGTTCTTTGCTTCTCAATAAAGTTTTCCTTTTCAAAACGATATATATAATTTTTCAAGTCAATGCATACTAATATAAATTCGTCAGTGCGTTGGATGTGGACCATTAGATTTATATACTTTGACTCAAAATGTATGCATATGTCAAAACTTCTCCATAATCAATAGTCCACATGCAACAACGTACTGATATAACTTATATCAGTGCGCACTGACTGGAAAACCACTATATATATAATTAAAGCAGTTATTTATTTCCATAACATTTTCATTACTAAATAATCATAAAACTAAATTACTTTTTGGAACGTAATTATCTAATTGAAATAATAAATTTACCTTTTTATAAACCCATATAACACAACTGTTCTGTAATTTTTTTACTGACTCAATTTTGAAATTAAAAATAAGAAATAATACTAATAAAAAGCTGAAGCTACTCTTGTTGTAGCATAGAGCACATTCACACCGTTATTGTATGAAGTGATTCTCTTGCATATATAAAGAAAGAGTAGTGATAGACAACCAAAATAACGTGGTAAATGAGTTGTTATTATCACACAAAACATGAGATGATAAGATAAATGAAAAAAATCACTTGCCACATCATTTGGATTAAAATTTATGGTAAATTTTTGGATTGATTAGTGATAAAGAAATGGTGCCGAAATTGACACCTATAAAACTTATAAGAGATTCTTTTGACAATCCAATTTTATCTTTTTACACTTCATTTCTAAAAACACTCGATTCTCAAAATTTTAAATTTTAAATTTTAAAAATTTACAAAGACATTTCTTTTTGTTCCAAGATTATCATTTTTAATTTGGCACTCCTATTCCAAAGACACTCAAATTTAAAAAATAAATTTCTAAAGACACTCAATTTTATTTTAATAAAAGAAGAACCATCTTATCAATTGAATTCATCCGAGGAGAAATCTTTTATAAGTAAATTATTCAAAAAAAAAGAAATTATTTCCTAAATCATTAGATTAAATATTACATATTAAACACTCTTTCCTAAATTTTTAGTTACCATATTAAACTCTCTCTCCTCCAATACATATCTCTAATTTTCTATCTCAATTCTCTCTTAAGCAAGACTAACAGTTAAGAAAAAAAAAACTTATAAATAAACTTGATTTTTAGGAACCGTATATATGTATATGTTAAAAAAACTCTCAAAAAACAAGTACCGTGTGTTTTTTTTTTTAAAATCGAAATGTGAAAATCTTTTTGTTTGTTTGTAGGTATATGATTGTCTAGAGAACTTTAATTCTTTCATTATATTTATAAATTTCGAGTTTAATCGAATCTAGTTGTAACAAATTAAGTTTTCATATTATTTTTTTGTAAAACAATGTATTTGTATTGAATTCTTAATATATATATATATATATATAGAGAAATTTTCAAGTCAGTATGCACTGATATAACTTCATAGTGCGTTGGATGTGGACCATTAGATTTATATACTTTTACTCAAAGTGTAAGCACTTAACAAAGTTTCTTTATAATCAGTGGTTTACATGCAACATATTAATGTAAGTTATATCAGTGCGTATTGAGGAGAAAATGACTATATATATATGGAGATAAGATTTTTTTTTTTTAAATGGAGGGAGAGTAATTAGGAGAGAGTATATAATATGGTAATAACAGATTTAGGTGAGAGAGTTTAATACATGATATTTAATCTAATGATTTAGGAGAGATAATTTTATTTTAATAATTTAATTAGTTTGAAATGTCATTATAATTTTTTTGTATAGTTTAAAAAAAAATAGATTATGAATAGATAATTTGTGAATTGTAAGGAGAAGCTTACAACATTTATTAGTACACCCTTAATTTAGAGCGGTGATATTAACATCTCCACTACTAAACTATTTATGTTCAATTTTTAAAATTTTGATTTAATTATATAAAATTAAATTGTTTTATTAATTTTTTTAATTTATTTCTAAATTTATTCTTTTATGTAATTTTCAAAAATAATATACCCTATATCTTTATTGTAAAATTATAAATAAAAATACGTACATCCCTAGTATTTATATACAGCTTTTTGTCATCTATATGCGGGATTTGTTTTTGTACTTTGTAATGGAAAAACTTTCATTTACTTAACTCTGTTTCACTTCAGGTCTTCTTTGTCTTGTTTAAAGTCTCCTTCTTTTTATTATTTAAATCTAAAAAAGCAGTTGCTTTCAAGATTGAAGCAGAGAGAAACATAATTGAAATGGGTTTTGCGGATCTTGTCATTTTGTCAGTGAAATGCTTCGACATTCTTGCATAGTAAAATAAAATCAATAAAAATTAAAGATGAGAAATTTGGGATTGAGATTTTGAAAGAAAATATAAATAAAAGTAGTAAATATTCAATAATTTGAAATAATCTATATCATTAGGGTTTTGAAATAAGAAAGTGGTGTTTTATTAGTTTTACTTTGTATTGGATTTTTTTTAATAAAATTATATATCTCTAAGTAATTTGATAAACAAAAAAAAAAGAATATTAAATAATTTAAAAAGTGGGGTAAGATATGTCAATATCACTACTCATTTTATTAAAGAGAGCTTCTCGTTACAATCTACAAATTATCTATTTAAACTCCAATTTAATTTTTTTATTAATGACAATTTTAATCTGAATTAAAATTACTAAACAAAATAAAAAATTATAATGACACTCTAAGCTAATTAAATTATTAAAAAAAAATACTCTCCTCAATCAATAGATTAAATATTAATTAAACTCGCTCACCTAAATCTGTTATTACCATAATAAATACTCTTTTCTAATTACTCTGTACATTTTTCAAAAAAGAAAATTATATCTCTATACTTTCTCGATCTCTCTGATTAATAGCTAAAGAAAAAAAAAACTTATATATATTTTAGGTTTTTACTGACAGTAATATATATATATATATATTTAAAAGTCAATACAAATACTTTGTTTACAAAAAAAAAAAAGATAAATGAAACCTCGATTTGTTTCAATTAGCTAGATTCAATTAAACTCAGAATTTCAAAGACTAATGAAAGAATTAAAGTTCTCTAGGCTATCACATACCTACAAAAGTAACAAAAAGCATTTTCATATTCTGATTTATTAAAAAAAACAGCATTACAAGAAAAAGGGTCTTCTCCGAGAGTCAAAAGCCGTCAAAAAAAGTTAAAATATCCTCGAAAATGTTCAATTTCGACAGGAAAAGGCCATCGGTTTCCATCGGAAATAGTATCGTGGGAAATAACCCTTTTCTGACTATATCTCGAAAATAAAATTATTTTTGAGGGAAAAGTTCGTTGGAGATAGAGGAAATAGGTTGTTAAAAATGTTACAAAAATTAGATCAGAAGAACATTTTCAATAGCATTTGCCCTCGGAAATAGTACATGTCATGGTTAAAATAAAAAAAAATCGACAAATATTATGGTCTTTATTATCGATGGATGTGATGGTCAAAAATAAAATCACGGAGGAATGATTTTGGATCGAAAATAATTTATTTTTTCTTGTTGAATAATGCTATCAAAAATGCAATTTTCTGTTTTTGTTTATTACCCAAAAAAATGTAATTTTCTGTTTTTGTTTATTACCCTAAAAAATGTTCAAATTATAATTTATACTAATTACAATGTATATAAAAATGAACTAGAATATCAAAACCAAAAAATAAATAAACATCTACAAAAATTTATAAATGAATATAATTAAAATATAATATAAATTAAAAGTGAATTGAAATACATAGTCTCAAAATTGTCAGCTTATAACATAAAAATACACGCTAATAATATGCTAGAATCTCTCATTCTCTTGCCCTTGAATTTGTTATTGTAGTAGATTATTGTGAGTCCAATTTTTGCTGCAATAGAATAAAACAATAAATAAATTAATGTTTCCAATAAATATATATATATATATATAAGAAAACATACATGAATTTCCATGGTGTTTTACACTAGGCCAACCTTCATCCTCCATTGTATGGAAGTTTGAAACTCAGTACCAAAATAAATATAAAATACCTACAACAATAAAAAAACATTTGTTACAAAAATCAACAAGAATGTGGAAAAAAATAATAATTACATGTATATATATATATATATATATAATTCTACTTTACAATTAAACCATATTCGAATACAAGATTTATAATATTATACAAAAATTGTCCCCTTTAGAAATAATAAATTTATAAACCAATCCAAAATCCAAATTCTTCATAGGCATTTTATTGAACATGTTCTATGCAATCACTATATCATCTAGAAAATATATAGCAAAACAAAGAGTACCAAATAATGAAAATTAATCAAGAAACGTTAAGACCAAAATAATAAACCAACATAATAAAAATTATTTTCTCCTTAATTTATTGCAATTGTTATTATAAAAGACTTACCAAATGAGTGATCTATATCGTAAGAGTCTTCAATAAAAAAAATAATGGTTTCTTCTAAGAGATTTAGTTGTAGGTTTTAGAGAAATTACAAAAGATTGGAAGAATGATGAGTCAATAATTAAGGCTAGAGTAAAAAGAGAATAAGAATCAAAATAAAACTGGACAAGAAAAATGGTAGGAGATAGGCAGCATGGTGGAGATAAGTAGGGTTAGGGAAAAATTAAAATAGGAAAAGAGTAAAAAGTGGAGAAAGATAAAAAAAATGGAAAAAATAATTGATAGAAGAGAGACTCGGTTAGGTAAATAGGATTAAAAAAAAAAAAAAAGAAATGAATAAAAAATGGAGTAAAAGTGTTAAGTGGGAATTGAAAATTATAGTAAAGAAAATATATAAGCTAAAATAAAATGAATAAGTATATGAAATTGTGAATATAAATAATAGAAAAAAAAGTAATATATTGAATAGAATATATATATAATGCCATATTTATCAAAATAATTAAAATTTAACATTATAATAGTATAATACTATAATTCATTTTAACTTTTTATCTTAACATTTAAAAAATAATAATTTAAAATTTTATACATTAACAACAATTGTCTTGCATAATACAATGAATCCTACCCATATAATATTGTATTTCCAAGCGCTAGATACTTGTAGTCAGAAAAATCTTTTATATTTTCGAGAGAGGTATACGCAATCGAAAATAGTATTGTCGCCTAAACTTGGTGCCATTTTTACAATATTTTTGATGAATTTCGATATTATTTGTGACGGCATTTTTATTGTCGGAAATGATATGCAATATTTTTATCCTTTTTTGATGACATGATTTTTACGGTTAGAAAAACAACTATTTTTGACTAAATTTTGGCTCCGTCAAAAATGTTTGGTCAGAAAAAACCTTTTTTTCTTGTAGTGCAGGTAACTTGTTTTTTGAGTTATTATTTTAATATATATATATATATATATATATATATATATATATGTTCCTACAAATCAAACTTAGTAAGTTTTTTTTCGTAACTGTTGGTTTTCCTTCAGTAAGAATGGACATAGAAAATTAAAGTATATATTGGCGAAGAGAGAGTTTAATACAGTAATTAAAAATAAGAAAAGAATGTTTATATGTAATATTTAATCTAATGATTTAGGAAATATAATTTTTTTTAATAATTTAATTCAAAAGGATTACTCCTCATATGAATCCAAATGATACTATAAGATGGTTCATCCTAACTTTTATTAAAATAAAAATAAAAATAAAATTGAGTACTTTTAGAAATTTATTTTTTAAATTGGAGTGTATTTAGAATAGGAGTGCCAAAAACTAAAAAGAATAATCTTAGAATAAAAGGATGTGTTCCTAGATTTTTTTTAAAAAAAAATTAAATTTTAGGAATGAAATGTCTTTAGAAAAGAAGAGTAAAAAGAAAAAAATGGATTGTCAAAAGAAGCTTTCTTTATTAAAAAAAATTAATTATAAAAATATCCTAATAGAAATTTATCGGACAAATTACTTTAATTAAAAATAAACCAAATACTATTTACACTCATTAATCACACCAATATCTTCAACTAAATTTCTTTATTAAAAAAACCTACCTTTCAAAAAAAAAAAACTAATGATAAACCTTCATATATGATTAACCCTAATTAAATTCTAATTTTATTTTAATTATCAATCTTTCTCATCATCACATGATTATCATATTATTTTTGTCTTTCTTTTATGTATAGTTATGAACTTTATCAATAAACAATATATATATATATATGTGTGTGTGTTTAACGATAGTTGTAAATATCAACAAGTTTTATTTAAGATAGATGTAGATATCTTTTTAAGATAGTTGTATAAATAAAAGAATTCTCGATTGAAAATCTCTTGGCACCATATACGGTTCTGCATATTCTATTTTATAATATTCATATATTCAAGATATTTTCAAAAGTAAATTTGACCATCATTAAAAAAAGATTTGATTCCAAAAATAATATGATTTTTTTATACATATAAATTGGGTGTGATAAAAATTTAAGAGGGTTTATAAATAATATGTACTGAAATGAATATATTTATTTCAATAAGGGTACTATTGGTATTAGGACGAGTGCTTATATTAATATTTATTTTTAAAAGGGATATTAACATTTTGGTCCCTATTTTTTCGCCATTAATGATTTTTTTAACTGTCTTTGTATTTTTCATTGGCGTGGTCCCTATGTTTTCAAAAATTCATTAATTTGGTCCCGTTTACCAGATTTTTAACGGTCAACCCTAACAGAAAAAGAAAATTATCCATTATACCCTCAACTTAAAATAAATGATTTAAAAGTACTATTTTACTCTCTAACTTTGTCTATTTTAACGATTTAACCTAACTTTTAATCTAATCATAATATGACATGTGTCAGAAATCATAAAAATAAAAAAAAGGTTAAAATATTAATGAAAATCTGATTTTTTTTTAAGAAGGAAATGAAAAAGTTAGAGAGAATAGAAAAATAAAAATAAAAATAAAAATTCAATTTAATAATTAATCATAATTGTTTTATGAAAAAAAAACTATAATCTGGTCCATCTCTGCCGGATAGAGCTCAATTTCAAATCCAGACTGCACCCAAAACTATCTCAAATCCATGGTATTACTTTTACTGAATGTCAGCCCAAATCCAAACTCATTGAAAATCAAATCCTCAGTCTCACATCAAAATCAATCCAGAAACCTATCTACAACACTAGATCAAAAAAGGCAGGTGGTGAATGCACAACCTATGGAGGGGTGCAGCATCTGCAACCTTTCTCCAAATTTGTTAATACCACTTCAAAAACAATCTACGAAACCACAAACCCAATTTTTTTCAACACCCATATCACCATCTCCAGAAATCACCACCTATACCATCTCTAGAAATCAACTCCCACATTTTCTCTCGAATCCCTCTCTCTAGCAAATCCACTATTCGTGAAAGGGTTTTGGTGTGTGTCGATTTGGTGGCCTGGAAGATCGAGTGCCAATGGAATTTGGTGGTTGTGGTGTGGTTCGATTCTTGGTACTGGTTAGACCTGTCAATGGGTCGTGTTATTACGAATTCATATCTTTCGTGTTTGGGTCGTGTTAAAATTGTTCCACCCAAACATGACCCGTTAGCTTAGTGAGTTGAAATATACAAACCCGAAACCATTCGTTCAATTAATGGGTAACCCGACCCAGCTCGTTGTAAAATATTATGTTTGAGATTTATTAAAAAGTCGAAAATAAATAGTACTAAATCATGATCAAACTCATGCAATTAAGTTCACCAACAATCTTTCAAAAACATTTTTTTTTTAAAAGTCTTAAAATAAATAACTTAACAATGAAATCTTCCATTACTCTTTCTCCTGAATATTCAATATGTTGCGATTGCAATCTCAATTCTCATTTAGACTTAAAAGGTTAAATTACTTGTGTTAGATGTTTACACCTAACAGACTCGATATTTAATCCGTATAAAATTTAATTTTACATTAAAAAAATTACTTATTAATTAGGATGGTATATTGTTTATGTAACAAAATATATATATTGAAGAGAATATATTTGTAAAAATAATACACACAATATATATACATATATAATATACCTGTAGAAAAATATGTTAAGAAACAAGTTGGTTTTAGAATATCAAATATCAATTGTCAAATAAATTTAAAGTCTTTAAGTTATGTTGCATGAAATTGTGACACCGTAGTAATACAAAATACAAGAAAGAAACGTACCTAATTGAGTTTATTATGATCGAATTGACGGTAACTGATTTCAAGAAAGTTGAAGAAAGTTTTAGGGTTATAGTTATAATATTGTAATATAATTAATTTATAGTTTTAAAGTTTATAATTTAGAAATTGATAAAATTTTGGAGTTTTTCCTCTTTCAAAAAAATATACAAAATATATATTCTAACCATAATTATAGAGATTTTTTTTTTAAATTCCATAAATTGACTATATAAAAAAATTTGTAATAACTTTTATAAACACATAAAAAAAATCTTTATATTAACTGGCTATCGAATTAACGGTATTTTTAAGGGTGAACCCAAAACTAACCCATTATATTTCGTGTTTTAATAGGTTGACCCATTAACAACCCGATCCGATAAACAAGACCCACCAACCACTATTTTTGAATGGGTTTGGGTCATGTTGATAGGTCGTGTAAAATTTTGTTAGGTCTAGTTTTAGTGGTGTGGTTCTGTTTTGGCGGTGGTGATGATGGCGGTCCGATTCTGGGTTTTGGTGTGATGTTTTGGTTTTAGGTCGGGTGGGGTGTTTGGTTTGAGATGAATTAGATGATGTTTCGTTTTTAAATTTTGATTTTGATTTTTGTTTTTGTTTTAAGATGATACTGGTAGGTGTGTATTGGTTTTCTGACTCAAAATGGACAATCGGTGCAAAAGTTTCATCAAAGCCTACACCCTCGACTTGTGTATACCCTTGAGCAACCATCCTAGCTTTATTCCTTACAAATTTTCCACTCTCATCCGTTTTGTTTCTAGAAACCCATTTAGTTCCAATGACATTAATATCTTTGGGTCTAGGAACCAATGACCATACTTTATTCCTCTCAAATTGCTTAAGCTCTTCTTGCATAGCCCCAATCCAAAACTTATCATATATAGCCTCATTAATGTTTTTGGGTTCAATTTGAGATGTGTAGCAAGCATAAGAAATTCGGTTAGATTGTTGTCTTCTAGTTCTAACCCTTTCATTAAAATCGCCTATGATGTCTTATTGATAGTGCATGTTTCTAAGTCTAGAGAAAGAATTTTCAACATTATGAACGTTTTGTTGATTATCATTCAAAGTGTTTTCTACCCCTTGACTTCCTTTTGCAACACAACAATCATTTTCATTATTATGAATAGACTTACTAGGTGAATCATCACTAGCATTAAACTAGTCATACCATTAGGTGTTTTAATGTCATTAAAAAAATGTTCTTTAGGTTCATAAACACTATGATCATCACACAAACCAAGCTGAGAACTCATGATAAATCCCTAAGTCGTCACAAAACTCACTAAATTTGGTATTTTCAAACGCACTCCCATGATCATTCCTAATGCGACATATTTTCTTAATTCCAAGACCATTATCATTTTGAACCTGATTACAAAATTTCTTAAATTAACCAAAAGTTTCGGTCTTGTCTCTAAGAAAAAAAACCCAACCAAATCGAAAAAAGTCATCAACACACATAAAAATGTATTTCTTACCATTTATGCTTTCAGTTTTGATTGGTCCCATTAGGTCCATGTGCACAAGTTCTAAGGGCTTTTTGGTAGCTATATAAGTGTTCTTTTTATGAGAAACTTTGGTTTGTTTACCTAATTGACAAGGTTCACAAACACCATTAAGTTCTTTACCAAGACTAGGAAGACCTCTAACAATGCCATACTTTTCAAGCTTCTTTAAGTCTTTAATGTTCATGTGACCTAATCTTTGATGCCAAAAATCAAGCTTGTTACACTCACGTGCCATATTACAAATTAGAGAATCTATCTCTAGACAATAACAATTATCCAAAGAACTTTTGATTTCTAAAACAACTTTTCCCTTTTTATCAATTATTGTGCACACATCCTTATCAAAGCTAACCTCTTTAAATATTTCACATAAATGGGTTATGCTTATGAGGTTGGCTTGTAAACCATCTGCATACAAGGTGTTTTAAGCTTAGGCAACCTGGGAATGAAAATTATTCCTTTGCCTAAAACTTTCATTTTGGTGCCATCACCAAATGTAACCCATCCACCATTTTTCATAACTAGATTCTTAAAGAATTCTTTGTTACCGGTCATATTCCTAGAACAATTGTTATCTAGGTACCACTAATAGGATGAGTTAGCTCTAAGAGCATATTGTGTAACAAGACCATCCGAAATGTCTTTTCTAGCCCATACTTTATTAGAAAGTTTCTCATTATTACTTTTATTAACATGCTATGACTTGTTGTTATGCACTTTGACTTCGTTGGTCACATTTTCAAACAAATCAAACAAAGCATTATCAACCTTTTTATGCATAGTAGTGTCAACATAAGGTTTCACAAGAAAATCATCAACAACTTTTTTCTCAACAAGCTTTTCAAAGATTTTTTTGGTCTAGGTCTAAATCCATACATTGATGATTGCAGAGAACCATTCAACAAAGACTTATCATGAAAATCGTTGTCATTTTACACTTGCAAATATAAGCAAAACATCTAGGTCTTATATTCCCAACCATGTTGTAATAATGACAAATATGTATAAATTTGAGAGATTTACCATCAGCTTGAGCATTCAACTCATTCTGTCTTCTCACACTTTTACCTCTTTGGTTTGCAATACTTGATGCCTTGCCTTTTACATTTGATGAAGATTCACGTTATCTTTGGCCTTGTTGAGTTCTTTCTTTGACATCCTTTGTTGATGTTGAGGCACCTCTGGTAGCATCCATAGCTTTACCGTTGGAGAGTGAACCTACATAAACTTCACCACCAGCTTTGACAAAAGTAGATTTGTTAGAAGAAGATGTAATCTTTTCATTTTCATAACCTAAAACTCTTTTGTCACTAGGATGTTTACCACTCTTGATGAGGTTTTCCACATTATTAGCACTAGATGACATCTTACTCATCATCTTATTAATTTCAACAAGCTTGTCACTAAGGATTTTCTCTTGACTTTCATGCTTGCTAATTTTGACTCTAAGTTCATTTTCAAGTCTCTTAGCACAATCAAGAGAATCATCTCTTTGCTTAATCTTTTGTTTCAAAATTCTTAATCTATTATTACTATCATACAAGTTTTTCTCAAGATTAAGAATTTTGCTTTTAAGATCATTAATCTCTTTTGAGCAAAGTTCATGATTTTCTAACTTCTTATTGAGAGACCTACTTACAGATCCTTTCATTCTCTTGAATAAGATCCTTGATCTTTTGATCTTCCAAGTCAATAGGCTCACCTTCAATAAAAGAAGCCACAAAGGAATACACTTCCTTAATCATGATTAATCATAAAAGCAAGATAACAAATATTACAAAGAAGATCTATCTAAGTGCTTCTAGATACCCGCTCTGATACCAATTAAAAATTTCCTTAGTCTTTATAGTAGGGGTGAATAGGTATAATCTTAAATTTTGAACCTCTTTAAAACACATCAATTTTAATCCACACTTAGAACAATTTTCAATATGATATGAATGACAATATAGCAAATGTTAAAGCAATCCAAATCAACTAAGCAAAGGAATTAAAATGCTAAAAACCAACACAAGATATTTACGTGGTAAAACTTCAAAAGAGGAAACATCCACTGGTTGATACCACAACCATCGACAAACTATAATTCATTATGTCGAATAAAAGTTACACACTCAAACATCAAAACATGATATGCTCTCCAAGCTATCATTCCTACTCTACCCTCGGGCTTAGTGAATTACTTGCTTACTTCCTATCCAAGATGTGACAAACACACATCTAGGAAACAACTCCCTATCAAAGGCACCCTTGCCTCTAGGAAGATTTCATGCTTGCCTATCCGGATCTGCCGATCCTAGACAAGTCTCCATGCTAACTATCCAAACCACGTTTCATAGCCAAGACTCATTGCTCAAGTTAAAGCTTCACTCACTCTAACAAGAGACTTCAACCTCTTACAAGTTAATGATCTAAGTGATATGCACACATGCAATCATGATGCAATCACAAGCAAATATAGAATGTTGATCAAACAAAACTCTATGAACATGCAACAAGATAACTAGATAAGGCTTTCAAAGATCAATCACAAACATATCAATAAACCTTAGCAACTAAGAACTAGTTAGGAAAAATAGAAATACCAATTTAATATGACCTATTTCATTAAAATGAAATTAAATATAGAAACTAGTAATCAATCACAAGAACACAAAAGTATTTCTAGAAACAAGTTCATGTTAATCAAGTTTAGCCTAAAAGTTCTCAAATGAACTCAACACAAGCTAAACTTGAAAATCAATCAAAAAAACCATAAAACGAAGTCAAAATCATCATAGTCATTCTTCTTAATCAAATAAGGACAGTCATTAAGAAGATCAAAGAAAAAAACTAAGAAGAAGATGATTTACCACTAAAAGATGAATTTTCAAGTAGAAATCTGATCACTGTGAAATATCAAGACATCCTTGGGCTCTAAAAATGCTTGGGGTTTTTGAATCAACTAAATCGAAGTTGAAATGAAGGAGATATCACAAAAACAAAAAATCAAATGTTGAAGAAAGTTTTCCTGCACATATGTTCTTCAAACTTCGACTTCTTTAACTTATAAACCCTTTTGAGAAAAAGAAAGATAAACTAACAAAAAGACAAAGGGAAGTATATAACCACCCCGAGATGGCACGTGGTCATCTCGAGAGCAGAGGGTTATCCCTCCCGAGATGTCCATGCACCATCTAGGGGTGGTGTGGCTTGATGGTCTTTGGCCATCTCCACTTCCCATTTGCGCTCCCTACTTGTTCCCGAATTTGAATCTGTTTTCGATTATGAACCGGAACTCTCTCACGAACATGGACATCTATGAAACTTAGACCACAAATAATGAATTTGACTCAATATATAAAGACCAAGACAATGCATGCAACATGACTAGAAAGTTCTGTAACTCTTGACTCGGAACTTGAAATCAAATGTACGGGTAACCGAAATCACCAGAACTCAATAAGGAATAATATAATACCAAATTCAAGTCCAAGGTCCATGTTAAACAAACATATAAACATATAAACATATAAACACATTTCACTCAAGAATGCTATTTTCATGGACATAGTCTGTATACATGCATTTTCCAAAACTAGTCAATTTAGAACCGATGCATGAGCATTCAATATCAAGTGTGTGAATGTGTTATACAAAATAAGCATAATGATGCAGGGACACATATGGATGCAATGTGTGTGTGTGCCTTATTCACCTTACAAGAGGAAGAAGAATCTTGATACATTAACATCCATGCAAGCACATTTCCTCTTGAAAACGAACTTTGCATGAGTAGTTGTTTTTTTACGTTTAAGTCCAATTTAATCACGGACCACCTAAGCAACTAAGCAATACAAAGAAAGAGAGTTTTGTTATGGAATCAAGCCAACACAAATCTAAAACCTAACAATCTCCCCCTTCAATTATTCCATGACAAAACCTCAACCTTTCCATACAATGATCACTCAAAATAGACTTCTGGTTGATTGCATTCTCACATCCTCACATTAGAAAGAGATCCCTAGACTAAAATGTCTTCATGTCTTCATGAATCTTTAAGAACCTCTTTTTTTAAACATCAAAGCTACTGTGAGACAAACACAACCAAACAAACACACAAGAAATCTTCTACACAGAAGATTGTTGGTGAGATAAACATACAAAAAAATATACAAGACTCCTTTATCTCATATAAAGAAAATATTTCTCCCCCTTAAGACAAGGATTCTCCCCTTTAGACAAAAATACATGAGTACATGGTGAGGAACACATTTTCTCTCTCTTTTTGTCAAGGAATTGACAAGGAAAGCATGAGAAAAAGTATGAGATATTAAGCAAACAAGTCGTATAGAGAAGTAAGTTAAACAAACTAAACTTCCTCTTAACATATGACCCATGTATTGATCAACTAATAGACTTGATCGCAAGGGAATCACACAATCACACATATCAAGCAATAAGATAAATTATATCATAACTTTTCAAAATCAAAGAGAGAATCATATATTTTCATTAATCTCTCAAAAATAATCTCTCATTGCTAATGAATCAAGCACATTAAGCAAAATATGTGTGTGTGCATGCGTGTATGTGGAATGCTTCAAATACATATATAAGGAGCAATTGTGATATCAACATGCAAACCATTTCAACACATATCCATCTAAAGCTTTTCCAATCTAGTTCAAACCGATTATCATCCGGATTTTTGCTTTAAAAAGAATAGAATTCAACATATGAGTGTGTGTGTGCATGTGGCTTGTCATCCTATTACTGTTTTTCAATCTGAGCAATCACAATTTTCAACTAGACTCCTCATAAGCCTTCCTCATTTTCTTTTTAGGCTTTGAATCAAATATTTTTTTATTGAATTTTTTTCAACACTTATTTATTTTTTTAAAATAAACAAATACTCTTCACGATGGCTTTCACTCATCACAATGGTGCAGCCTTTTCCTACATTGGGCAGCTTCACAACCAATATGTGTAGCCCTTTTCATGAAGGTGCTCGTTGAGTTCTATGTAGATGCCGAAGCAAAATGGATACTAACCTTAAGTCATCTATCATGTACTAAGCAATAAACTTCAAAATGCATCCGTAATCTATTTATTTCCAAAGGCACTGTAAACAAATCTGCAAGTTGATTTTTAGTAGGCATATATTCAAGAGAAATAATAGAATGTTCTTCAAGCTCTCTAATGAAATGATGCCTAATATCGATGTGCTTTGTGCGTGAGTGTTGAACCTGATTTTTAGAGATGTTAATGACACTGATATTATCACAATAGAGACTCATTTTACCTTGATCAATCTCATAATCCTTGAGAATTTGCTTCATCCAAAGTAATTGTGTGCATGCACTTCTGACCAAAATGTACTCGGCTTCGGAAGAAGAAAGAGAGAAGAAACCGTCCGATGTGCTCTTTCAATCATCAATGTTTCCCGCCCAATCTGTATCACAATAGCCAATAAAAATATCATTAGTATCAAAAGAATATAATAAGCCAAGATTGAGTGTTCCTTTTATATACCTAATGATTCTTTTAACGGCTTTCAAGTGAGATTTCTTAGGATTGACTTGAAACTTGGCACACAAACCTACACTAAAACAAATATCCGGCCTACTAGCCATTAGGTAGAGAAGACTACATATCATGCTCCTATAAAGACTTTGATCAACACTCTTTCCTTTTTCATCTTTGTCAAGTTTTAGAGTAATACTCATGGGTGTTTCAAAACCTTTTCCACTTTAAAGGCCAACCTTCTTAACAAGATTTCTAGCATATTTAGATTGTCTTAACATAATCCCATCACTAGTTTGTTTGACTTGCATTCCAAGAAAGTAATTAAGGTCACCCACCAAACTCAATTTGAAACAATTTCATGTTCTGAAAATAAAATCGGTTATGATACCAATTGTTGGAATCCCGTTCACCGGTCATGCATCGGAACTAGGTTTTAATTTTTTTATACAGATCATAATCTGTATCTGAGACCAGTGAACTTGAATCGTAATTATTTTTTGAAACTAATACATACAAAATGTAAACACAAGAAATTGTAATCAATAAAATCAGAATAACATACCAACGTTTGGAGGCTCCTTCACTTTATGTTATGCTCCTGTCTGAACCAATCTTACCAACGTTTGGAAACTACTTCACTTTACGATATGGTCCTGTTTGAACCACTCGATCTTCCTCGCTATCTCCGGGACTGGTAACTGCGTGTGGACGCGTCACGGTCTTAGGAACTTGAATGGAGAATGGAGAGAGAATTGAAGAAACTCTTTCTTCTATGTGTTTCAAAAACACACAAAACATGAAACTATATATATATATATCACCAATTGCTACTTCTTTTGTTTCACGAATACCCCACTTTGCATCATGCAAAAACAAATTTTGTATCTTGTTTTTTTTTTTTTTGCATTTAATACCGTGATATCTATATATCACTCTACTTGCTTCACAATATATATATATATCAATTAAGTATTTGCATCCTATGCAAATTCTTCTTTTGACTATTGTTTCATGTACACACCAATTTACATCCAATGCAATTTCTTGTGTTATTAATTGATATATATCTTTTAATTATCCTTTTCAAATATATCTAATATATTAAAAGTGATAATAAGTATTTTAAATTTTAACTTAAATTCAAATACATAGATAAATTATTGAGTAAAAATAAAATAATCCTATTATTTTATCTTCACCTAAATCCATATATCAACTAACACCCTCCAATTAATAGTTAATTAATAATTCATAATTATCAATATAATTAAATAATCTAATTATTTAATTAATTTAACTATTAACATTCATTAATTAAATAATCTCATTATTCAATTAATTCCCGAATATATACTTGTCACTTTTGTAACACAATTAATTGGATAATCCAATTAATTAATCGTGACCTTTGTTACCTAAATCTATCGGGCTAGCAAGGAGACCTAATGAACCCACAGTATTTTGAGCTCCAATAATCATCATAATCATTAATTAAGCTCTTTAATTAATATTCCTTGATTATTAACTCCGGTGTTATTCAATGAAAAACCTGAAGCTGCACTCTCTCAACTGTAGACGCTTTTACACAGACCGGTACAACTCGGTGTCCATCGATATAGCTATTAAACATGGTGTGATCCTCCACAATAGTTCATAATTAGAGCTGGGTCATAATGTCCATTATACCCCTGTAATTAAATATATCCTTTAATTACTGTTGATTCTCTAATGGACAATAAATCATATTTCCTTACGGAATTAGGAGAGCGTTCATATTGTCCAAGCCCCGAATCAACCCTTAAGGGAACTACCATCTACTTCTCACAAGGAGTGGATTCCACTATTGTGTACAAACCTTCCCAGCCACAAGCCAAACCGCAATCTCAACATACAAAGTATATTGATCAGGAAATGCATCTGACCTCACCCAGGGTATATCAAAGACCATGATCTAACCTGAAGGAGTCGATAAGACACTCAGGATTAAGATCACCCACATATAGCCATCATTAGTTGATATATATGAATCTCATTGGTAAACGGAACTTGGTGAGAGATTCATATAGATCATAGCCCAGTCCTGTATGATCACATCATACAAGGTGCCTCCATTCCCATATCTCATATGAATGATTCATGATAGAATCATCGTACATTACGGAATGGACCGCAGCTATAGATTAACCATAAATAAAGTATCCATCTTTATTTGCTATTGATGGACTCTTTAGATTGCACGTCTCTTACTATATCCATCCGTATATGACACTCATATACACAATTCGATATTACATCCGGTAATCTTGGATGTTAAATATATGCACAAGTTATACAATAAATAACACAACATGAATGAATTGAACTTTTCCTTTTATTTATTTCATAAATCCATTTACAAATTACATCTTTAGGGCATAAACCTCAACAATCTCCCACTTGCACTAAAGCATGTGAGGCATGTCTCGTAACCCTAGACCATCTAGGTGATCCAAAAACTCTTTAGCCGGTAAGGTCTTCGTAAATGGATCATCATGATTGTCTTGTGAGGCTATCTTGGTGACGATCACATCTCATCTCTGCACTATCTCTCTAATGAGATGATACTTTCTCTTTATATGATTCTCTCTCTTGTGGCTTCTTGGTTCTTTGGAATTAGCCACAGTATCACTGTTATCATAATAAAGTGTGATTGGCTTATCCAGGTCTGGAACAACTTCCAGGTCACTCAAGAACTTACGGAGCCAAACAGCCTCTTTAGCAGCTTCACAAGCGGCTACATATTCGGCTTCCATGGTGGAGTCAGCAATACAAGATTGCTTGATACTTCTCCACACAATGGCTCCACCACCTAGGGTGAATACTGATCCAGACGTGGATTTCCTATAATCCATGTCTGATTGAAAATCAGAATTCGTGTATCCTAACGGGATCAAATCCTATCCGGAATACACTAGCATATAACTTCTTGTTCTCCGAAGATATTTGAGAATAGTCTTGACAGCAACCTAATGATCCAATCCTGGGTTGGACTGGTATCTGCTGACTACTCACACTGCATTGTAGATGTCCGATCTCATGCATAACATATCATACATGAGACTACCTACTGCCGATGCATAGGGTACACATCTCATATTCTCAACTTCTTGAGGTGTCTTAGAACACTGTTCCTTAGACAAGTGAACTATATGCCTAGAAGGTAAATTGTAACACCCCCAAATCCGAGACCCAACGGATCGAGATGCTACGTGATCTGGACCTTACAAAAACCTTAATTTACAATAGTCACAACTTATATCATCAATAATGTATCCACAAATTACAACATGTATATCTGATACCATTCATTTCACTAAAATCTCTAGAGTCTAACTTAATTACAATATTAACTAATACTGGATACTTACAATACATACACACAAAGAATAAAATTCTTCTGGGCGATACATATCTCCAATATGCTAATGTAATCTCCATCACTTTTATGACCGAAAACTCAATCTGCAAAAGGGTGGTGACGAGGGGTGAGCCGTCAACTCGGTATGTAAATTCATGCATAACACGTAAAAATAAAATGGCCTTTGTAAAATGTTTACCTTCAAAATCTTGATAATAAACATTCCAGGGAATTTAAACAATAAAACATATTATAAAACGTGAATTAACATTTGAATACAATATACGTACTCAATATCAATAAAATGGTTGAAGCAATACTTTAAAATATCTTCATTCACATTCTTAAATAATAAAACATTTCATTAAAGAGGATATACGATACTAAATCAAATGATTTTCTATTAATCCTAACTTAAAACAATAAAACACTATAATTTTACGGGAGTAAACGGTACAATTCATTCACTTTATAAAACGGTGAGTAAATTATTTTACAGTATAAACAGTATGCATTAATCTATTTTGGAAAGCGGTAAGCTCATGTCTAGTAGTGTCACAAGTACCCGTGTGACACGGCAATAACAGTATATCACAATTACCCGTGTGACGCGGCAATAACAGTATGTCACAATTACCCGAGTGACGCGGCAACAGTATGTATGCACACAATATCCCAGCTGGGTCAATAACAATAACGGTAACTACGGAACAATGAGCCAAAACGGTTTTATAAATTCATATACATTTGAAATCAATAGTATGTCGGTACTTGGTATAGATAACAATAGAATTCTCAATAGAATCATTTCAGTATAAATAACAATAGTCAAATTGTATTCAAAATATGTAAGGAATTTAGTTCAAGGTCATTAATACCAAATACTTATAAAAACAACCTTACTTAAAATCGGTGAAATCCTTTAACAAAGTGCGATACAGTATAAAATGGTAGAGAGATTAGAAACAGTAGTTCGATAATTTGAAACATAAATATGCCATATAAACATTTGAAAACATGAAAGAGCTTGCTACATATTATATACATTTTGGAAAACATAATACATCATGGATGAGTTTACTTACATCGAATATGAACGAATCGGCTCTAGTTATAGAAGCTCAACCATCACTCAAACCTATCAATTTACAAATTGATTTACTCTCATAACCTTATCACTGCAGTAAGGTATATCAACATAAGCTTCACATATATAGAACTATACTTAGAAATCAAGTTTCCAGCTAAACTGGCCATCCTCTAATCTCTGATTTTTAATAATTTCTCTGCAGCTCCAAATATTACAAAATTTAACATGGATTGTCTAGACATTATTAAAATACTGTATAAAAAGTTTAAATTCAATCTAGGATTGATAGTATGTCCAAACAATTAATTATATTCTTACTTATCCCAAATCTGTCCGGTAGAGACCTTAGTCAACCACAGTCCACTCCAAACTTTATATAAATATTTCTACACAAGTATAAATTATGAAAAATTTTAGATGTAATCTACACATGTAAGGTAATCTTCAGTAAAAGTTTCAGATCAATATGGACTCATTAGATCATACAAAAAATACCAATCTTTCATGGATTCCTGAAACTATCCAGCAGGATTCAAATACTGACCTATGTCAATTCCAAATTTCATAACAATATTTCTATATATCTAAAGATCATGAAATTTTTCAGAGTAATAATATACTCATAAGCCTACATCTATGTAAATTTTCATAATTTTCCCACATTAATAACAAATCCAAAACAGATATACGAAATGTGGCTGGTCTACTAAAACAGAGGATTTCAGCAATCTCTATACAAATTCGAAAATTCTATAAAAATCATGATATGGACCATGAACTATGATATGAATATAAATAAATCCTATATATGTCAATTATCATAAACAATTCATAAAATCAGTTTAACATATCTAAGAAATCCTTGACATGGGAAAGAGAGAACAACTTACTTAGCACCAATATCTTCAAACCATTGTTTGTATCATGTCTCTGCCCAGCTCTGTTTGGAGCTGCAGATCTCTCCACAGGAAACTCCAATTTACATCTCCACCAACCAAACTCAAGAACTATCAGAGTAGAACATGCTGACCAAATTCGAGCTCAATCGGACCACAAATTGACCTCCAAAATGCCACCAGAAGAAATCTGGACAGTGACTCAAAAATCCCAACACAACTCTCTCTCCCTCCTTTCATTTGATTGTTCCATCCCTTATTTATTTATTTATTCTTGTTCTTCCTTTCAACTCATCGAATGCATAGGGCATTATAATCTCTTAAATTACCCTAAATTCAGTTTATGTCAAACTAGCAATTTAAACAGGCTTAGGCCTTAACATTTAAAATAAGGATAAACCCAAATACTAATTGATTTGGGTCCAGTCCAAAAACATTATTTCTCTTTTCACAATTATAATCTCCGCAACACTATAATTTTGGGCCTCAAACCTTATAGAAATTAAGTTAAGCCTAAATTCATAATAATTGGGACCAATTACCTGAGAACGATTTGCCCTATTTTTTTTTCAGGATATTACATAAATTACCTTTCTTGGAGTTTTGAATCGAAAATCGTACAAGAATCGAAAATCGTATAAGAATCTTGTCGATATATGATGTCTGAGACAGTGCTATGAGTTTTTTCTTACGAACCCTTATAAGTTGGATCCCTAGAACATAACTCGCCTTTCCCAAATATTTCATTTGGAATTGGCTAGCCAGCCAACCATTTACATCAGACAACACTCCCACATCATTCTCAATGAGTAGGATATCATCTACGTATAGGACCAAGAAAACTATTTTCTTATCAATGATGCTCTTGTAGACACAAGGCTCATCGACATTCTGCTCGAAGACATAGGTTTTGATCACATCATCAAACCTAATGTTCCAAGATCTAGATGCTTGCTTAAGTCTATAGATGGACCTTTGCAGCTTGCAAACCTTTTGCTCTTGATCTGGAGACACGAATCCCTCTGGTTGCATCATATAGATTCTCTCATCAAGATTGTCATTCAAGAATGCAGTCTTGATGTCCATTTGTCGAATTTCATAATCAAAATAGGCAGCAATGGATAAGAGAATCCTAATAGACTTAAACATGGCTACTAGCGAGAAGGTCTCTTTACTTCTTTCTAGGTATAACCCTTGGCCACTAGCCTTGCCTTAAAGGTCTCTACCTTTCTGTCTACTCTTCTCTTTCTCTTGTAGACCCACTTACACCCTATGGGTTTTATCCTATCCAGTAAGTCTACAAGATCCTAGACTGAGTTAGATTACATGGACTCCATCTCGAGATTCATGGCTCTAAGCCATTCCTCTTTATTAGAATCTTCCATTACATTCTTAAATTTCAATGGATCGTCAACACTATCAGTAGAGACAACACCTTGTCCCTCACATATTCCTAAATAGCGTTCAGGTTGACTCACAACCCTCTCACTACGTATAGGTGTTAGTGTATCCTGATCAAGAACCATCTGACTCTCAGATGTTTGTGGATCAATAACTCTTGTTGATGAAACACTAGTCTCACCAGGATCCAACTCATTTAATACAATCTTAGAACGAGTTTTATGGTCACTAATATAACTGTCCTCAAGAAACGTTGTATTTATCGATACAAATACTTTGTTATCTTCGGGAATATAGAAGTGTCCATCTATGGTCTCCTTAGAGTATCCTACAAACAGGCAGACCTCTGGTCACTAATGTATGCTGCTGTTTGTAATGCATATCCCTAGAAGGAATTATGGTAATGATGAGAAACTAATCATAGATCTCACCATTTCCATTAGGGTTCTATTTCTCCTTCCCGCTACACCATTTTGTTAAGGTGTACCGGGAGCTGTGAGTTGGGAAGCTATCTCATGCTCGACCATAAAGTCTTCAAACTCTTGGTCAATGTACTCACCTCCATGATCCGATCGCAGTGACTTGATAGTCCTACCTAATTAATTCTCAACTTAAGCTCGAAATTCTTTAAACATTTCAAATGTTTCCGACATCCGTTGCATTAGGTAGACATATTCGTATCTTGAGTAGTCATCTATCAAGGTGACATAATACTCATAACGACCCTTAGCTTTAACATTCATCGGTCTGCAGACGTTTGTATGTATAAGCTCTAGCGGTTCTTTAGCTCTAAGCCCTTTTCCAATAAAAGGTCTCTTAGTCATCTTACCTTCCAGACAAGATTCGTAGACAGGTATGGTGCCAACCTTTAACTCACTTAAAGGTCCGCTTTTTACTAGTTTGTCTATCCGATCAAAGTTGATATGATCAAACCTTAGATACCAGAGATACATGTCATTATCTGGAGAAATCTTATGTCATTTAGTTTTTGGTTTTTCAACCTTAAACATTTCGGTGTTGAGCAGTGTAATATGTATTAACGGTCTTAACACATACAAATTGTTTTCATTAATTCCTAAACAAATATTTGGATCATTCTTTCTAACAATAACAGACTCATTAAAAGAAACATAATATTTTTGTTCTAACAACTTAGAAACAGAAATCAAATTCTGTGTAAATCCAGAAATATAAAATACATTGTCCAACAATATATAATTATTACAAAAACGAAATCTAATTACGTCCACTGCTCGTGCCGACATGACAACCCATGACCCCACACGTATTGAAAAGGCTTGCTCCTCTAGCTATGTCCAAGAATTAGTCCATTGTAAGGAAGAACAAACATGGTTAGTGGCCCCCGAATCATCTATCCAAGGTGAAGAATCATCTTCTACTAAACACTACTCAAGAACAAGTAAATCATATTTACTTTTCTTGGACTTCTTCTTGTTTTGGGCTTTCTTGGGTTTGGGCTTACCCTTCGCTTTCCCAGTAGACCTCTTTCTCTTCTTATTATCAGAGTAGGAAGATGGTTCGACATCATTTGTCTCACCGGTCTTGCCCTTGCAATTCTTAGTCAAGGACTCAAAGGTAGTGAGCTCATTGAGCAACTGTGTGAGATTGAATCTTAACTTGTTCATCCTGTAGTTACTCTTAAACTGATCGAAACTCTTCGAAAGAGTCGTCGGTATGATACTCACTTGACTAGGTTCGTTAATGGCCCCGCCATTGACTTCTGTCATGTTGAAGTAGGACATCATGCTCAGGACATGTTCCTGAACTGACGTACGTTCCTTTATCCGAGCGAGCATAGCAGAACGAATGGCTTCGTGTCGCTTTTGCTCGGAGGGTTGCCCGAACATAGCTTGCAATAACTCTATGATTTTGAATGCTAAAGTCATTGCTTCATGCTTTGTGACAAGCAGGTCTGTCATAGAAGCCAACATATATGTTCGGGTCTTCTCATCAGATGAGACCCATCGCTCGTATGTCTCACGAACAGTTCGTGTGGCATTGGCAACAGACGTTGGAGGACATTCCTCCATAAGCACAAACTTGAGGTCTTTGGTGATCAATATTGCATTAATGTTAAGTTTCAACTTAGTGTATTTATCACCAGTTAATTTGTCGTTTGCGAGAATTTGAAGTAATGCAAAAGACATTATTACTGAAATAAATAAAATATTTATTCAGTCATTTATTTAAAACAAGTGCGAGTGCTTTGGCATAAATTTAAACATGATGCATGCACATGTTTGATGAACTGGAACTACCATAAAACTAGTTACTATACCACGACAATCCAACATACCACAAAGAAATGCCGCCTTAGGGTCGGTCAAGTCTTTGCATGTTGGACCGAGACATTCTCAATCAAATGATATTCTAGAATAACTCTTATTCCATATCATTCAACCATCGTTCATTCAGTCAGGTTTTTAATTAACAAACTTAATCAAAACCTTCGTGAGTGTAAACCACCATTTTAGATCTCATGAGCTTAACTCGAGAATTGCCGCCTTAGGGTTGGTCAATCCCGAAATACCCTCAGAAATTTTATCTATTAGGAAGTCAATTTTGGTTTTGACCTTTGTGGAAACCCTCCATAGGGAGGACGAAAGCAAAACCGTCACGAGGCCCCACTCGAATCTCACGGTGTTGAACTAATGATGGAGACTGCGGGATATATATGTCATATATCCCTCTCCCACTCACTATTTTAAAATTAGGGTTTTCTATTAACCGTTAATGCATCTAGATTCTACAGGATTAAACGACTAACTTTAATCAAGTTATATAGCGCATTAACTAATTAGAGCCAAATTCTAATTAAATAATAAATTATTAATGATTTTTAACAATTCAAAATCTAATCTATTAGTGAATAATCTAAGCCTTTGTAAACTATTTACTAGGGTTAGATTATTATGTTAGTGTTTACCAAGTTTTAACTATTAAAACCCTAACACTTTATTTGGATCATTTATTATTAGGTTATTAATCATATTATTCCTAATTACAATAAATGACCCTATTAATCCAACTTATTAAACTCTTTAATAACTAGATTAACATTAATGAGAATTACCAAGTTTTCTAACAATTAAAAAACTATCTTTGAAGCTGAAAGCCAGATCAGCTTAGAACAGCAGCAAGGGAGTACTTAGTTTTCTTTTGAATTGGAACCAAGAATGAATCTTTTTCAGAGGCAGGCAGAAAGAAGAGGTTGTTAACTAAGAAAAGACATAAAGAAAGAAGTATAGAGCTAGCTAGCTCGAAAGTCATTATTCATAGTCATTTATGTATTTACCCATTTTAATCACATTAAAAAAAAAACATAAAGTAACAGACTATGATGCATGTATGACATATCAAATATATTTGTGTAGACACATCTAATCTAAATGAAATATGTATCTATGACAATGCTTTTATCATCACATAATATAAAGCATACATGAATTGACCGAGTACTGTGGATTATTTAACCTAAAAATTGGAATCTAAAATTACAAAAAATTTCCCAAGGCATTCCTTGGTCATCAAGTAACATCAGATATCTTTCAGTCTCTTCAGGTCACTCTGATTCATCTCATGAATCCATCTTGGCGCTTTTTCCAGGTCTTCAATATAGGTTACATTTTTTTTTCAATACAACAACAGAAAAATATATAAAAAAAAATTATACAACCCATAAACTCTAAATCCACAGTACCATATAATTAACGATCAATCATGTTTTTGTAAATTAAAAAAAATAATAATATACATACAAAAACATCAAAACATCATACAGTCAATTTAAATCGTGCCTACACAATCATACATACAGGAGCATCGAAAACAATTTTCTGTTCTGAAAATAAAATCGGCTATGATACCAATTGTTGGAATCCCGTCCATCGATCACGCAGCGGAACTAGGTTTTAAAATTTTTATACAGATCATAATCTGTATCTGGGACCAGTGAATTTGAGATCGTAATTATTTTTCGAAACTAATACATACAATATGTTAACACAGGAAATTGTAATCAATAAAATCAGAAGAACATACCAACGTTTGGAGGCTCCTTCACTTTACGTTATGCTCCTGTCTGAACCAATCTTACCAACGTTTGGAAGTTCCTTCACTTTACGATATGCTTCTATTTGAGCCACTCGATCTTCCTCGCTATCTCCCAAGACTGGTAACTGCGTGTAAGCGCGTCACGGTCTCAGGAACTTGAATAGAGGATGTAGAGAGAATTGAAGAAACTATTTCTTCTATGTGTTTCAAAAACACACAAAACATGAAACAATATATATATATATATATATATCATTGTTGCTCACTTTTAACATATATATATCACCAATTGCTACTTCTTTTGTTTAACGCATACCCCACTTTGCATCATGCAAAAACAAATTTTGTATCTTGTTTTTTTTTTTTTGCATTTAATACCGTGATATCTATATATCTCTCTACTTGCTTCACAATATATATATCAATTAAGTATTTGCATCCGACGTAAATTCTTCTTTTGACTATTGTTTCGTGTACACATCAATTTGCATTCAATATAATCTCTTGTGTTATTAATTGTTATATATCTTTTAATTATCCTTTTCAAATATATCTAATATATTAAAAGTGATAATAAGTATTTTAAATTTAAACTTAAATTCAAATACTTAGATAAACGATTTAGTAAAATAAAATAATCCTATTATTTTATCTTCACCTAAATCCATATATCAACTAACACCCTCCAATTAATAGTTAATTCATAATTCATAATTATCAATATAATTAAATAATCTAATTATTTAATTAATTTAACTATTAACATTCATTAATTAAATAATCTCATTATTCAATTAATTCCCGAATATATACGTGTCACTTTTGTAACACAATTAATTGGACAATCCAATTAATTAACCGTGACCCTTGTTACCTAAATCAATCGGGCTAGCAAGGGGACCTAATGGACCCACAGTATTTTGAACTCAAATAATCATCGAAATCATTAATTAAATTCTTTAATTAATATTCATTGATTATTAACTCCAGTGTTATTCCATAAAAAATCCGAAGCTACACTCTCTTAACTGTAGACGCTTTTACACAGACTGATACAACTCGGTCTCCATCGATATAGCTATTACACATGGTGTGATCCTTCATAATAGTTCATAATTAGAGCTGGGTCATAATGTCTGTTATACCCCTATAATTACATATATCTTTTAAGTACCGTTGATTCTCTAATGGATAATAAATCCTATTTCCTTATGGAATTAAGAGAGCGCTCATATTGTCCAATCCCCGAATCAATCCTTCAGGGAACTACCATTTACTTCTCACAAGAAGGAGTGGATTCCACTATTGTGTACAAACCTTCTTAGCCATAAGCCAAACCGCAATCCCAACATATGGAGTATATTGATCAGAAAATGCTTCCGACCTCACCCATGGTATATCAAAGACCACGATCTAACCTAAAGGAGTCGATAAGACACTCAGGATTAAGATCACCCACATATAGCCATCATTAGTTGATATATATGAATCTCATCAGTAAACGGATCTTGGTGAGAGATTCATATAGATCATGGTCCAGTCCTATATAATCACATCTTACAAGGTGTCTCCATTCCCATATCTCATATGAATTGTTCAGGATAGAATCATCGTACAATACGGAATGGACCGCAGCTATAGATTAACCACAAATAAAGTACCCAGCTTTATTTGCTATCTATGGACTCTTTAGATTGCCTGTCTCTTACTGTATCCATCTGTATATGACATTCATATACACAGTTCGAGATTACATCCGGCAATCTTAGATGTTAAATATATGCAGAAGTTATAACATAAACAACACAACATGAATGAACTGAACTTTTCTTTTTATTTATTTCATAAATCCATTTACAAATTACATCTTTAGGGCATAAACGCCAACAATCAACACCACATCTCCTATAATTGTTCTCAATAAGATATTGAGTCAATCTATCATACCATGCTCTAAGAGCTTGTTTAAGGCCATAAAGAGCATTTTTTCAATTTTTACAACTGATTAGGAGAGTATGGGTCTACAAAACCCTTAGACTATTCAACATACACTTCTTCTTGAAGAAAACCATTGAGGAATGTACTTTTTACATCCATTTGAAACAACTTAAACTTCTTAAGACAAGTAATGGATAATAGAAGCCTAATAGACTCAAGACCAATAACCGGTGCAAAATTTTCATCAAAGTCTACACCCTCGACTTTTGTATGCCCTTGAGCAACCAACCTAGCTTTATTCCTTATAATTTTTCCACTCTCATTCATTTTGTTTCTTAAAACCCATTTAGTTCCAATGACATTTATATCTTTGGGTCTAGGAACTAATGACCGTACTTCATTCCTCTCAAATTGATTAAGTTCTTCTTACATAGCCCCAATCCAAAACTCTTCATCTATAGCCTTATTAATGTTTTTGGGTTCAATTTGAGATGTGTAGCAAGCATAAGAAATTTGGTTACATATGGACACGTCTTGAAATGTTTTCAAATATGAACTTTTAAGTTCGGCCTCACAAGGGTTCAATTCACTGAGACAAGCACAACGGCAAGCAAGGGATCGTTCCACAGGGAGATGAGATTCATCGACCGTCTATAGTTCTAGCTATTATTACAGCACGCCGAGCGGACTCGTGTGTTACGTGAGTGGAAAAGTGAATAATAATATAACTAAAAAACTTACTTAAATAATATATACAATTATAGATGGAATGGAGATATGCATGAAATATGGATACGCTAGGGAAATGACTCAACCGTTACAATCCTCCTAATTAAGTGCTAGACTCCTCTAGTCCCTCAAATGTGTAAGAATATCATAGGCTCGTGTCCCCTTAATTAATCTCTACCCTCTCTCGAGTACATAGAGATTGCACCTATACATACAAAGTATGCATGAATCCATTAAGTGTTTTGGCACACACACGAACCATGTACGACGACATCATAGTGGTTCTCGCACTTTCTGATCATATACACAGGTGTTAGTTGGGCATGTAATGTGCAATCGCGTGGGCCATACTACAGCATATGATTCATCCACGAGGCTAACCAAATACGGGATGTCAACCAAGTGAAAGCATTAAGTATACGAGATACCCATACAATACGTATGTTATATGCTCGTGGCCCCTAACTTGATCTATAATCTCTCTCGATGTCTTAGAGATCTCATCCATGGATAAGCATGAATCCATTAAGGACCGTGGGACACACACACTAGCTCTTCACGCCAGCCTAGTGGTTCTAGCACTTTCTGGTCAAATGTAGAGGATACCATGTTAAGCATGCTAATGTGAACCACGCAATATATAACACACAACCTAAATGTCATTCACAAGGTGGCTAACCGAATGAAAGCATTAACCACACTAAACATCCATATTACAACACAAGCACAAGAAAAATGTCAGTGGTCTTGACTTCCAGGTAAAGGATTTGGTTTAGTCAACTCCCTAGGATGGCTAAACATGGAAAATAAGTTAACCTAACATTAATGTGCAAGTATATTAATTGTTATACATTAAGTCCATTTAATTTAGGTTAAAGGTTCATTCAATAAGTTCACCTAACATTAATGTGCAAATATGTTGATTTGGAAATTTTTCCACAATCAATTCATCACCCAATCCTGCCAAGGATGGATAATTGTGTTCTAATACAAAGACCCATTAAGCACAAGGATATGAACCAATGTCGATTTAGCAACTATATGCCTGAATTGAAACCTTTTATACTCTTTGAGGCTAAAGTCCCTAACACTCAAATTACTCAATACATGGTATTTCAAGTCATCCATCAAACAATCAAAAATCATGGGCAACTAATTCCTACTCTAAATTACAGCTACTCCTAAACCTATTCATGGACACATACTAATTTCTAACCATTCATATATATATATATATATATATATATATATATATATATATATATATATATATCCTAATAAGAGCATAAAACACATAAATCAAAGAGAAAAACAAAATCCAAATGAATTTAAAAACAAAAATAGATATATAGCATATGTGAAGGTTTACAATATTCCCAAATCGTGTTACACATCAAAGATAACAAGAAATACAAAGTAATGAGCGAATAAGAAACAACCTTTAAAGACAAACCTTCCAAAGATGCTCAAATTCCTTCATAGCTCAATTTTAACTCCTATTTCCTTTGTAATCTATTCTAAGATGGATGGAAGAAGTATATAGTGGTGTGATGGAGGTGTATGGTGAACTCCCATTAAGGAAAAACCTCCATGTGAGCTTGATCTCTCCTTATTGGTGGAGAAGAAGATGAAAAGAGTAGAAGATAAAGAGAGAGAAGTGTTTAGGCGTGAAAGAGAGAGAAGAGGGGAAGAGAGGTCTGGTGAGTGGTGAGAAAAGATGGAATTTATAGTATGGTAGGTTAGGGCATGGCTTTGAAATGAAAAAACAAGAATACCAATCATAAAATGGCTAAAAATCATATTTCTGAGCTATTAAGCGGTACATCACGCCGTACGTATCATGGGCATACCGTAGATCATTTTTTTAGAGCTTTTTGACCATTGTTACGGTACGTCACGCGGTACGTAATTTGGTCTCATGCGGTACGAACCGTGTAGCTTTGCACACCATTACGAAAATAGTCATAACTTCCCCCATAAACCTCAAAATTGTGATATATAAAGTGCGTTGGAAAGTAGATTTTTAGGGCTTTCCGAAATGTGGTGATGGAAAACATAGTTCAATCTAAAAAGGGAGATATTGCTATCTGAAGTTGGGTATTCTACATGAGCCATTCCAAATTCTGCCATTTGACCTTCCAAACTCTTCAATTAAACTCAAATACCTTTCATAGGGAACATGTACCTACACAAGGCTTTCAAACACATTAAATACCAAAATGTGTTCGAAAAGGAGAATAAAAGCTAGGTAATGGGGATCTCAAATAGGTATATAAATTGTTTTTATCAATTATATAGTTGTCTTCTAGTTCTAACCCCTTCATTCAAATCACTTATGATGTCTTCTTGATAGTGCATGTTTCTAAGTCTAGAGGAAGAATTCTTAACATTATGAACGTTTTGTTGATTATCATTCAAAGCATTTTCAACCCATTGACTTCCTTCTTCAACACAACTATCATTTGCATTATCATGACTAGACTCACTAGGTGAATCATCACTAGCATCACAACTAGTCATATCATTAGGTGTTTTAGTGTCATTTGAAAGATGTTCTTTAGGTTCATTAAAACTATGATCATCACACAAATCAAGCATGCCAAGATAATCTATTTTCACATTAATAGATTTCATAATAGTCTTAGTTTTCAAGTTAAAAACTCTATAAACTATTATTATCATACCCAAGAAAGATATCAATATCACTTTTAGCATCAAACTTTCCTAAGTTATCTATATCATTCAAAATATAACACTTATTTCCAAAAGTATGAAAGTAACTCACATTGGGATTCTTTCCCTTTTAAAGCTTATAAGAGAAATGTTTTGTGTTGGGCCTTCTAAAGACTAATAGAAACATAGCAAGCGGTATTGAACGCTTTGACCAAAGATTCCTAGAAACTTTCTTGATGTTGAGCATGACTCTACCATCTCTTGCAAGACACGATTCTTCCTCTCAACAACACCATTTTGTTCAGGAATTTTAGGAGTCGAGAACTCATAAGAAATCCCTAAGTCATCACAAAACTCACTAAATTTGGCATTGTCAAACTCACTCCCAAGATCACTCCTAATGCGATATATTTTCTTAATTCCAAGACCTTTTTCATTTTAAACCTGATTACAAAATTTCTTAAAGTAACCAAAAGTTTTGGTCTTGTCTCTACGAAAAAAAACCTAAGCAAATCGAGAAAGGTCATAAACACACACAAAAATATATTTCTTACCATTTATGCTTTCGGTTTGGATTGGTCTCATTAGGTCCATATGCACAAGTTCTAAGGCTTTTATGGTAGCTATATAAGTGTTCTTTTTATGAGACACTTTGGTTTGTTTACCTAATAGACAAGGTTCAAAAAACACCATTAAGTTCTTTACCAAGACTAGAAAGACCTCTAACATTGTCATACTTTTTAAGCTTTTTTAAGTCTTTAATGTTCATGTGACCTAATCTTTGATGCCATAAATCAAGCATGTTACAATCATGTGCCATATTACAAATTAGAGAATCTAGCTCTAGACAATAGCAATTATCCAAAGATCTTTGACTTCTAAAACAACTTTAACCTTTTTATCAATTATTGTGCACGCAACCTTGTTAATGCTAACCTTTTCAAATACTTCACACAAATGGGTTATGTTTATGAGGTTGGCCTGTAAACCATCTACATACAAGGTGTTTTTAAGCTTAGGCAACTTGGGAATGCAATTGCCTAAAACTTGTATTTTGGTGTCATCACCAAATGTAATCCATCCACCATCTTTCATAACAAGATTCTTAAATAATTCCTTATTACCGGTCATATTCCTAGAACAACCGCTACCTAGGTACCAATAATACGATGAGTTAGCTCTAAGAGCAAATTGTGCAACAAGACAATGTGAAGTGTCTTTTCTAACCCACATTTTATTAACAAGTTTCTCATTATTACTTTTATTAACATGCTCTGACTTGTTGTTATTCAATTTGACTCCATTGGTCACAATTTCAAACAAATCAAACAAAGCATTATCAACCATTTTATGCATATTAGTGCAAGATACAACACAAGGTTTCATAAGCAAATCATCAAAAACTTTATTCTCAACAAGCTTTTCAAAGATCTTTTTAGGTCTACGTCTAAATCCATACATTGATGATTGCCTAGGACCATTCAACAAAGACTTATCATGCAAATCATTGTCATATTTACACTTGCAAATATAAGCAAAACATCTAGGTCATATATTCCTAACCATGTTGTAATAATGACAAATAGGTATAATTTTGAGAGATTTACCATTAGCTAGATTCAACTCATTCTGTCCTCTCACACTTTTAATCTTTGGTTTGCAATACTTGATGCCTTGCCTTTTGCATTTGATGAAGATTCACGTTGTCTTTGGCTTGTTGAGTTCTTACTTTGACATCATTTGTTGATGTTGAGGCACCTTCGGTAGCATCCATAGCTTTACCGTTAAAGAGTGAACCTACATAAACTTCACCAGTAGCTTTGACAAAAGTAGATTTGTTAGAAGAAGATGTAATTATTTTATTTTCATAACCTAAAACTCTTTTGTCACTAGGATGTTTACCACACTTGATGAGATTTACTACTTTATTAGCACTAGATGACATCTTACTCATCATCTTATTGAATTCATCAAGCTTGTCACTAAGGATTTTCTCTTGACTTTCATGCTTGCTAATTTTGACTCTAAGTTCATTGTCAAGTCTTATAGAAAAATCAAGAGAATCATCTCTTTGCTCAATCTCTTGTTGCAAAATTCTTAATCCATCATTACTATCATTCAAGTTTTTCTCAAAGTTAAGAATTTTGCTTTTAAGATCATTAATCTCTTTTGAGCAAAATTCATGATTTTCTAACTTCTTATTGAGAGACATATTGACCTTAGAGATCCTTTCATTCTCTTGATTGATATCCTTGATCTTTTGATATTCCAAGTGAATAGGCTCACCTTTAACAAATGAAACCACAAAAGAATACACTTCCATAATCATGATTAATCATAAAAACAAGATAACAGACACAACAAAAAAGATCTATCTAAGTGCTTATAGACACCCATTCTGATACCAATTGAAAATTCTCTAGTCTTTATAGTACAAATATACCTATATGGGGGGTGAATAGGTATAGTCTTAAATTTTGAACTTCTTTAAAACACAAGCAATTTTAATCCACACTTAGAACAATATAGCAAATGTTGAAGCAATCCAAATCAACTAAGCAAAGGAATAAAAATGCTAAAAATCAACACAAGATATTTAAGGTAAAATCTCAAAAGATGAAACATCCACGGGTTAATACCAAAACCTCCGGCAAATTATAATCCACTATGTCGAATGAGGGTTACACACTCAAGCAATCAATGATATGCTCTCCAAGCTATCACTCCTACTCTACCCTCGGGCCTAATGAATTACTTGCCTATTTCCTATCCAAGATGTGGCAAACACACCTCTAAGAAAAAAACTCCCTATCTAAGGCTCCCTTGCCTCTAGGAAGATTTAATACTTGCCTATCCGGATCCAACGATCATAGACAAGTCTCATTGCTTGACTATCCGGACCACGTGTCCTAGCCAACACTCCTTGTTCAAGTTAAAGCTTCACTCACTCTAACAAGAGACTTCAACCTCTTACAAGTTAATGATATAAGTGATATGCACATATGTAATCATGATGCAATCACAAGCAAATAGAGAATGTTGATCAAACAAACTATATGAACATGAAACAAGATAACTAGATAAGGCTTTCAAAGATCAATCACAAACATATCTAGAAACCTTAGCATGTTGTCAATTAAGAACTAGTTAGGAAAAATTGAAATACCTATTGAATATGACCTAGTTCTTAAAAAGTGAAATCAAATCTAGAAACTAGAAATCAATCACAAGAACACAAAAGTATTTTTAGAAACAAGTTCATGTTAATCAAGTTTAGCTTAAAAATTCTCAAAGGAACACAACACAAGTTAAACTTGAAAACCTAACAAACAAACCACAAAATAAAATCAAAATCATCCTAGTCATTCTTCTAAATCAATTAAGGACATTCATTAAGAAGGATCAAAGAAGAAAACTAAGAAAAAGATGATTTACCACCACAAGATGAATTTTTGAATAGAAATCTGATCACTGTGAAAAATTAAGACATCCTTTTGCTCTAAAAAATGCTTGGGGTTTGTATTTCTCCTTAATACACTCAATTTTGGTTTTTGAATAATCTAAATCGGAGTTGAAATGAAGGAGATATTGCAAAAACAAAAAATCAAAAGTTGAAGAAAAAATTTCTGCACATATGTTCTTCAAACTTCAACTTCTAAAAAGATAGGGAAACTAATAAAAATCAAAGGGAAGCATGTAACCACCCTGAGATGGCACACAACCATCTCGGGGGTAGAGGGTTATCCCACCCAAGATGGCTATGCACCATCTTGGGGAGGTATGGCTTGATGGCCTCTGGCCATCACCACTTCCTCTTTACGCTTCCTACTCTTTCTTCGACTGTGAATTCGAATTCAATTTTGGATTACGAACCGAAACTCTCTCAAGAATATGGACATCTATGACACTTAGACTAGAAATAATGAATTCAACTCGATATACAAAGACGAAGACAATGCATTCAACATGACCATAAAGTTTCGTAACTCTTGACTCGAAACTCGAAATCAAATGTGCGGGTAACCGAAATGATCAAAACTCAGTAAGGAATAGTAAAATACCAAATTCAATTCCAAGGTTCATGTTAAACAAACATATAAACACAAACACATTTCACTCAAGAATGTTATTTTTATAGACATAGTCCAAACACATGCATTTTCTAAAACTAGTCAATTTAGCAACAATGCATGAGTATTCAATATCAAGTGTGTGAATGTGTTATACAAAATGAGCCCAGTGATGCAGGGACACATGGATGCATTGTGTGAGTGTGCCTTATACGCCTTGCAAGAGGAAGAATAATCTTGACATCCTAGCATCCAAGCAAGCACCTTTCCTTTTGAAGACGAACTTTGCATGAGTAGTATTTTTTCTGCATTAAAGTCTAGTTTAATCACACACCACCTAAACAACTAAGAAATACAAAGAAAGAGAGTTTTGCTATGGAATCAAGCCAACACAAATCTAAAACCTAACACATGTGATTGGCACATGTGGGCTCATGGTTCCCACATGTAAACACACTCATAAAATGGTTTAGGACCTACCATATGGAAGTAGGGCACATGTGGCAATGACGAGGCGATCAAGTGTCATTTTTGTGACTTTCCATTAAAGGGAGGTATCTAGTGGCTCTTGGACCAAATTACAATCACATGGGGCTGTTAGAGAGCAATTAATGATATTGGGAAGTGGCGGAAATGATACAGGTCATGGACTTCCATGCCCCCCCCCCCCCCCCTTCCAAAAAAAAGATTGGTGAAAAATTCCCACGTGGTCTTCTTTGTTGCCACATACCCAATCTGATGTGTCCTGGTCATTTTGACTATCTTTTTCTCATGTAGAATAACCCATTTATCAACTAATAAGTTGAGTTGGCTCATCCCCAAGCTGTTGATCCGTTACTTGGTCAAAAGGTTTTGATTTGAAACTGTTAGATTGCCTCCGATGAAGTGTTCAATAACTCTAATTTCTTCATATGGGAGGGGTCACTCTTTTAACGGGATCAGGTACCCTAATGTTGGTTTGATATATAGGGGATTTCATGTAAATGAGTCGCATTGGTGTAGACTTGTCGCCAAGAAAAGAGGATCTGGTAGGGGAGATTAGAAGATCCACTAAAGGAGATCCCATAGGGGAGAACCAGAGGAGATCTCGAAGGGAAGCTCATACGGGAGGGGCCCAAATAGAGGTTCTCCTAGATAGATGTCTTGAGAATTCTCTCTTGGATAAATGACCAACTTTTGGTGATAACACTTTGATCTTACTTTTTCATGAAATCAATCATATTCATATAACGCTATCAAAATACATGTTTTTCACTAAATTTTCCAACACATAACTCGCATGTCATTTGAATAGCATAAACCTCTGCCGTGTTAGAATCATGATAACCCAGACGTGAAGAAAATAAAGAAAGGACTTTCCTATAAAATTCTCTCAACACACCACCTATACCCTCTGGCCCCGATGACCCCCTCGTTAAACCATCAAAGTCGAACATTAAAGTATCATGGGTTGGATGGATCCAATCCTCAAACTTCGTAATTTTAATCTTCTTCTTGTCAATGCAACACTCTCTCAAATTGCACAAAATAGTAGTCAAATTTGAATCTCTCCCATGATGTTTAAACTACCAAGCCATATAATATTTCCTTATGTCCAAGTATGGATCCAAATTTTGAGCTTTATCTTGAAAAATAACATGATCTGTAACTTCCTGAACGTTCCAAACAATAGCAAACAATAAGGTTCCCCAAATGCGACCATATTTTGATGACGGACATAAGCCATGCCACCCGAACAAACACTTATTCAAAGACATGTTAGGGCAGTTTTCCACCATCCACCAATTAATAGCTCCCGTCCAAAGTATCCAGGTCTAAGAGCATTGGAGGAACAAATGATCAATGGTTTCCAAATTAGACATGCAAAAACCACAATCTAAACCTCTAGTCAGGACAAAGCCAAAGTGATGAAACACTTCCTTTACAAGGATTCTCCCTCTTAGAAGTTTCCAAGAAAACATTTCAACTTTAGAAGGGAAAATTCCTTGCCAAATAAAGTCTTGAATTTGACCCCTCTCAACATTCATCCTCTCCAAGTACATACGAAAATAACCTACCTTTAACAAACCCTTTAAAAATCAAAGGTCCAAGCCATAGCTTCCGAAATGGTACTTCTCATTTTAATGCACTCAAGGAATGTGTGGAGACTCCTCCATTGATCCAACTCCTAATCAAATAAGAGTCTCCTAAGAAATATCTCCCACCTTCAATTTCCATCAAGCCACCTCCCAAAATCTATGATCGGACCTAACTTCTTTGTTTCAAAAGCAAAGATTCTCGGAAAAGCCAATTTCAAAGGTGACTCTTCACATCTAATATCTTTCCAAAAGGATGCTTTATCCCCCTTCCTTACTTTTACCTTCAAACCATCATTCAAGACCATGGTCGAATTCGAGACCTTATCATAGAGACTTTCAATGGCTTCAACAACAAAAGAATTAACTGAGTTACACTTACAATTCCAATGGATATCTTTAACATAGATACCATACTTAGCACATAGAACCTTTTTATATAACACATCCTTTTTCCTTACCGAACCAACAAATCCATTTCGTTAGTAAACTTTTATTTTTATGAACTGACCTACCAATCCCAAGACCATCATTAGCCTTAGCTTTGCACATTATTTCCCAGCTAACCATGTTGAGCTTCTTTTCTCCCAAATCATCACCCAAAAAAGAGTTCTTTTGAAGTCTCTCAACATTCTGAGCCACTCTAATTGGAATTTTGAACACAAACATAAAGTATATCAGAATACTTGCTACGACTACCTTGATGAGCACTAATCTCCCACTCTTATTCAAAAACTTCTTATTGCAAGGCGCCAACCGACAATCAATACGTGATTCCATCAACTTCCAAAAATCCTTTTCACATGGCCTACCACCTAAAGGTAAGACTAAGTAAGTAATTGGAAGAGAACCATATTTACCCCAAAAAGCCTTCACCCAATTCTCATTGGTCCTTCCTCTCTTCCACCACATAAGAATTATAGAAGTTCAAGCGCAAACTCAAGGCTAACTCAAAACATCTTGGAATTCTCCTAACATTGAAAAGATACTCCAATCTTGGTTGAAGAAAAAGCATTTTATCATCTACAAATTGGAGGTGGGAAATGTGCACCTCATTACCACCAAAGACCACTCCTTTCATTAAATTCAACTCATAAGTTTTCACAAATAATCTATACCACACTTCAATGGCAATATTGGAAAGAAAAGGTTACAGAGGATCACCTTGTTAGAGACCTTTCTCCAATGCAACCTACGTTGTTGGACAACCATTAACCAACACCGAAAGTAAAGGAGACGAAATGTAATGTCTCATCCATTGACACCATCTCATGTTGAAACCCAATTATGTTTTTACTTTATTTTGAAAGCTAGAACAAACATCCAACACAGTTGTTTCCTCACAGATTGCTAAAGTTGTTGCACTATGGCCTTTATTTTTATGTGGGAAGGAATTAGGTGTGGAGCCTAGCTTGCTGCCTATTTACATTGAGTCTGATGATCTGGATTCTAAAAAGAAAACTTGCATGGGACGGTTCCACTGCCACGAGATAAGACCGTCCAGTAAAATTGTGTCAATTCTCAGTGCCATGTGGTGAGATGGTCCAATAAAATTGTGTCATTTATATTGGGAATATAAAAATATATTTTAAAACTTTAGTTTGACACAATTTCATTGGATGGTCTCACCACATGACAATGAGACCGTCTCATGCTAGTTTTTCTCTCCATTCTAAAATTGGCTTGGTTATTAATAGTATTGTATCTTCCTAAAATGCATGTGGTAAATGTTAACAATATTCAGATGCTACTCAAAACATATTTTGGGGAAAAGAAGAAATACAGTGGAGCTAGGTGCTGCATCGGAAGCACCAAGAAAAACTAAAATTATCAAAAAAAATTAATTATTAAGATTAATACAATTTTCACTCGTAAGGATTGAAGTGGTACCTAAAAACCAGTGAACCAAGGCTATATTAACGCTTTTGACAATGCAAAATAACTATAAAGTAGTTACATCAATAAACAGATAGATGATTTATGAAAATAATAGCTATAACATTATGAATAGTATAACTAACTTTACAAAAGATCACTCAGATCACACTCATGCAAAGCCAAATAAAGGAGCAGCTTCTTAGTGTAGTCATATACAACGAAGAACACTGGTAACTACATTAGTAAAACAATCATAGTCTTACATCAATAAGGTAGTATCAGTTGATCTTCAACTTCTAAAGTAGACCTTAACTGACATCAGTTCCCTTCTAGATAAGATAACAGAATTGAGCTGACATGGATTAATCAATGATTCTCATTAGTTATAGCTTCTGCAAATTTACGTTAGTTAGTTAGAAATTCCTTTTGTGTGAATATATATATATATATATATATATATATATATATATATATTGTCTTTGTAAATCATTCATTATTCATTCAATAAGATAAAAATAAAAAGTTAGTTTTACAGAGCATCTTCTTTTAGTTGTTTTAACAAACACTTTCATTTCATTATCTGATACTTGTATGTGCTCTTTCTTTACATGGTATTAAAGCTTTATTGACTAGCGTCAATAGCGAAAAATTCAAGATCCTCATCTCCACAGTTTGATCAAGTGGTTCGTCTTCAACTTTGATAGTGATCGAATCTCTGGTCATTGCAAAGTCGCTCAACTACAACTTGCCAATCAAGTTAAACAAAGACAACCGTATCTACTGGAAGACACATGTTCTACCAGCGATTAAAGCTCTCAAACTTGAAAATTTTATCAGTGGTAAAAAACTTCATCTATATAAATATGTTGAAGTTCTCGATTCAATTGATGATGTGAAAGAGTTGATTATCAACTCTGAGTTTATAGCGTAATCATTTTCTACTTAATCGGTTTCTCTCGACTGTGAACGAGAGTCTAATAGGTCAAGTTATAGAGTTTATGACTTCTCTTAAAGCCTAGAGATCTCTTGAAAAGTTGTTCTCTCAAAAGTCAATGGTAAAAGTCCTGCAAATTTATCAGCATCTCCAGAACTTAAAGAAAGGCTCAAGTTTATTTACTGGTTTCATTCTAAAGGTAAAGAATATAGGTGATGGTTTGAAATCTACAGGTCAAGTTGTGTCTGATCAAAACTTGGTGTTAAGTGTACTCAATGGTTTTTGTCATGAATTTGATCTTGTTGTTATTCTGATTAGCTCTCAACAAAACTCAATGAGTCTACATGAAGCTCAATACTTGTTAATGATTCATGACTGAATGATAGAACATATTAATACATTAGCTCATGTAGATGTGAATCCCTTTACTGATCTTGTCTCTAGCATGTTATGTTTTAGATTTGTGTTGACTTGATTCTATAACAAAACACTCTTTGTTTGTATCGTATAGTTGATTAGGTGGTTCGTGACTGGATCGAGCTTCAAAAAAGGAAAGCAACTTCATATGCTAAGTTCGTCTTCAAGAGAATATGTGCTTACTTAGATGTTAAGGTATCAAGATTCTTCTTCCTCTTATAAGGAGTAGGTGTTCACAATGTTTGCATCCATATATGTCCCTACATCTTCATGCCAAATTAGTATAACACATCCACACACTTATTGAAGTATGCACATGCATTAGATTTAATTTGATAATTTTTATAAAATTACATGTTCTACGACTATCTCTAGGAAATGGCATACTTGTATATTCTTGTATTTGTTTGTTTGTATTTATGTGATATCAGACTTGATTATGCTCTCCAATTGTTTTATACTGATTTTCAATCATTTCGGTAACTCATTCATATGTTTTCGAGTTTTTTGTTGGAAGTTACGAAACTTTTCATGTCTTTATTGTGCATGATTTTCGTCTTTGTTTATCAAGTCAATTTCCATATCTTTTGTGAAATTTTTGTTGATGTTCATGTCCATGGGAGAGTTGTGGTTTGTAATCCAAAAATGGATTCGAATTCGGAGTTTGGAAGCCAGCAACGGTCGAAGAATGTGAGTGGTGCGTTAGGGATTAAGGATGGCAAAAGTGTCATTTGCACCCTTTCCCCGTGGAGGCGCATGAACCCCACAAGAAGGGATGCCCTCTACCCCCATGGAGGCCACATGCCTCTATAGGAGACTGAGGTGGCAGCCCCTCATTGGGTGGTCGAATCCCTCTCCCCTCCAACTCATTTTCCCTTCATATATATTCAAAATTTGTGCAAAAAATTTCACATCTTATCCATATTTCGTTTTTGTGATATCTTTCTCAAATCAAGTCCGATTTTATATTTTCAAAAACCAAAATTGTTGGTCTTGAAGAAAGGAACAAGTCTCAATCATTTTATAGAGTCAAAAGATTTCTACATTTTTTGTAGTGATTTGATCTCCATTCGTGTGTTCATCATTTGTAAGTGAATCATCTTCTCTTCATTTTTCTTTTATGATCAACTTAATGAATCTTCTTATTTGATTATAGAAAAATGTTTAAAATAATTTTGATTCAAATTTTGGACTTTTTTGAGTGATTTTCAAAATTATTTTTATATTTTTGATTGAATATTATTTTATCTAATTTTGAAGAACATGAACTTGAATCTAGAATATCTTTGTGGTTTGATCTCGATTGTTGATTTCTAGGTTTAGTCACATGTTCTAAGAACTAGGATATTTTGATTGTGATTTCTATCATCTAAATCTAGTTCTTGTTTTGTTGAATATGTTGAGGATTTCAAATGTTGATTTGATCACTTGATATCAAAGCTAACTTTTGTGCTTTTTGTTGAAGACTTGTTATTCTAGCTTTGATTAACATGTTTAGGTTTCTAGATATCTTTGTGAATGATCTTTGAATACCTAATCTAGATTTCCTATCACATGTTCATAAGAGTTAGTTACATTTGCTTGTGAGTTTGATATGTGCAATACTAACTCTTCAAAGAGTGTGTTTGATCAATTTGCTCTATTTGTTTGTGTTTGCATCATGTTTGCATGTTTCACTACACTTAGATCATTGTCTTGTTAAAGGTTGAAGTCACTTGTTGAAGTGAGTGAAGCTTGGACTTGAGTAAGAAGACTTGGCTAGAAAAGTGTTTCTGATAGCCAAGCAAGGAAGTCTTAGTTAGGATCGGGGAGATCCAAATAACTAGTTCAGAAGTCTTACCTAAAGTTAGGGGGACTCAGTTATTTAAGCAAGAAATCTTGTCTAGGGTTGGGAGGATCCAGATAGGCAAGCACAGAATCTTTCTAAAGATGTGAGGTATTGGATAGCAATTTGCTTTCTAGAGGTGTGATAGTCACATCTTGGATTGGAAGTAGGCAAAGTGGTTCACTAGGCCCGAGGGTAGAATAAGAGTTGACAATTTGGAGAGTGTATTATGTGTTGATTCCTTTTTAAGTGTGTATCTTATTGGCCTTAGTGAATTATAGTTTGTCGGTGGTTGTGGAATCAACCCATAGATGTTTCCTATTTTAAGGTTTTACCACGTAAAAATCTCTTGTGCTGATTTTTCCATTTTTTTAATTTCTTTACTTACATTAACTTGTATTGTTTTAACACTTGCTTGATCGGATTTACTTTGACTTGTTAAAGAAATTTACTTGTTAAAGGCTCTAAGTGTGCATAACTTGGTTGTGTGAAAAAGAAGTGCAAGAATTTGAGCATATACCTATTCAAACCTCCCCTCCCCTACTAGGTATATTTTACACTATAATTGGTTAAGGAAATTTCTCAACAAGAATGGTGGAAATCGATCAAGTTATAGAGATTGAGGTTTTGGTGGAGGCAGAGACTCTAACAACAGAGAAGGTCCATGGAATAACCCCAATAATAGACCTACATGTCAGATTTGTGGCAGGGTTGGGCATTTTGTGCCTAAGTGTTGCAATAGGTATGACAGGAACATGCAAGGTCCAAATAATTCTAGCACTAATGAGTCTGGTGGTGCACATGGTGTTATACAAGTCAATGCTCAATAAGGATATTTCAAGATGCTCAATCAGGATATTTCAAGATGGACATATGAACAACAACTTCTCTCAGACACAGTTTTCTCCTCAAGCCTATTCATCATTCATTGCTTCTTCTGATACCATTGGTGATCCTTCTTGGTACGCTGATAACAGTGCCTTCTTTCATGTCAAATCTGAATTAAGTAATCTCTCTACCTAAACTCATTACAATGGAATATAAATGTTTGAGACTTACTCTGAGTGTAACTATAAACTTAACGGAATTCATGACTCTAGATGACCCTTCGCAAGTGAACGAATTGTTGTCGAGTATAACGGACACAAGTAAGGGTATTGTTCCCATGAGGAACTTGAAACGAGTACTGATGATTGTTCTAGTATAAGTCACTGAAAGTTATGCTAATTGGAAAATGCTTGTAAACTGATTGGTTTTAAAGATTCTAAAGATATGCTGAGTAGATAATGAGACAACATGCTAATAACAAAGTTCACAACCTAATTCCTATCAATGAAGATCTATATGTAAAAGTTTCAAGTGTAACCTACTCAAGATTGATCAACCAAGAGATAGATCCACTATTCATGCATACAATTCATGCTTAGATGCTAAGAAACGTTCATACCCAACAATCAACATGTGAATCTATTAAGCATAAGTGCAAACTCAAGATAGATAAAAGATAGACTAGATCATTACTAAAAGTGTTCACATATATACAATCATTAAATCCTCAACAAAAGGATTTAGCAATTCATTATCAAATAGATACAAGTAGAGTAAAGAGAAAGGTAAAGAAAGTTCATGGAATCTTGATGCTCCCTTATTAGCTTGCTCAACAACACCTTGCTTGATTGAGAAAGAGTAGATTTACTTACCACTACTTTGAAGATTCTAATTCTAAATTATAAAATCTAAAGTGTTTAATCTAAAAATACAAGATCAAAGGTGAAATTGAAAAGGTGTTTCTAACTCTAACTCAAAGATTATAACACAACACATAAGACACCTTTTATAGAAAGAAAAAATGTATTTATATAGTGAGGAGAAGATTTGGCTAAAATCCACTTGTAAGGTGACTTGTAATAGGATCTGTGACCATAATCTGTGACTTAAACCTCGCAGATTCATCTCGCAGTTGAGTCAACACAAGATCTGTAACTCCATTCTGCTGGTTGTAACTCGCGTATCTTCATTTGTGGTTGTTTTGTGAATTCACTTTGCGACGTCGTAGTATTTATTCGCAGTGACTTTTGGGGTTGTTCGGCTAGCTGCTTCTGTGAGTAGGAACTCACAGTCTCATCTCGTAGACCTTTCTAGAACTGAATTGCTAGACAGAACTCACAGTAAGGACTCGTAGAAAAATATTTAGTTTGACTGCTAACTCCTTCTACGAGATCTAACTCGCAGTTTCTTCTCACAATGCTCTCTGCCTTAATTTTGCTACCTCGTTCTGTGAGGTGTAACTCGCAGTCTTGCTCTTCTAGGTGCTTATCGCAGCTTGAACTGAAAGTGTCTTCTAGACTTGATCTGTGACTTCGTTCTATAAGGTGTAACTCATAGATTTCTTCAAACACACAGCTTTTACTTTGTTTTCTCCTATAATCTTCTTCAACTCCTTAACTGCCCCTGAATATCAAAATTACCTACAAAGGACTCAAAGAGATAATTAAAACATATAAATTTCTGATAAACAGACACAAAATGGATGAATTAGATGCTCAAAATATATACAAACTTAGAGCGAACAAATCCCTAAACCTAACCTTTGTTCCCCTTCGAGCAAAGCTACTTAAAATAAACTAACAAAAATAACTCCTAAAATGTTACGAGAGACAATGTTTTTAAAGTTTTACATTGAGATACATATGAATAAAGAGATCAAGCAAAAGATACTGAGTAGAAAATAACAAAATGTCATTCAATATGAAATAGAACACAATCGAATCTCACACTCTAACTTCGAAGTTTCAAAGGCTATGAACTTGAATGCATGGACACAATTTGTCTTGACTCTGATCCTCACTAGATTTTAGTCAATTTTTCTCTCAGAATCCTATGCTCGCTCTTTATCAACATATGTGAAATTAAGTATATATGAATGTGTTCGCATAAGATATATAATTTATAGGGGAGCACATGTCTAAAATTTTTATCTTATGAAAGAGTTGAAAAACCAAGAACATGGAAAGAGCAAGCATCGATGAGTATTCCCAAGTTAGACATCCTAAATATCAATTAGGACTCCTCTCAATTTCAACTGGTGATGGGAGTTTGGTACATGTTGAGGATCATTGCCACTAAAATGAGAACTATGACACTTGGCAATCTTTATGGTTTCCCTATTTTGACTCAACACTTTTCAATTTTCTTTTAACCTCTAGGCTTCACTACCATTTTAATGTGCTTGGTTGCCAATTGTATTTTTAAGTGACATATAAATATGAATGAATAAGGGCTTAAGTGTTCAATATTCCAACACTTACTTCATTTCTCTTTTTGAGAACACCTTTCTTTGTACAATTTGTATTATGCCTATGTACACGTTATTCCTCCTATTTTCTAATGTAGGGATGTATTTATGGCTTGTGTTTTGACCTTGAAATCTTTTTTAGGGATATGTGTTTGGGCGATTTGGAAATTAAGAGCACATACTACCTAAAATCATATTCAAAAGTCTATCTATCATAGGAATATAAATTTTAGTAAGTAGTCCAATTGCATGTTCAATGGCATTCAATATGTAACATGCTTAAAGAAATTGACATAAGCGTAGAACATTTAAAAACACAGTTTAGAATAGTAGAATTAAAACCTCAAAAAATAAGACATTTTAGCACAAATTTTCTCTTCGGTAGCCTCCACTATTGATCTTAACATTTTCGTACAAGATCTCTTTTACTAAGTCATAAGGACAAAAGGGACTAACTCAATTTGTACGATCAATCATAGATTCATACAAAGTTATCTAAAACTCAGAAACTAGTGCAATGCATTCCTCAACACACAAATATCACATGCAAAATTTTATTTTTGTTCATGAAAGGCTTAAATCGTAATACTTTTCAAATCTAAACTCAACATTGCCCCCAATGTTTTAAACCATAAAGAACAAGGGCACGAGTTCAAATGTTTGGTTATCTAAACAACAAAACTTTAACTATCATATATGTACAATCTAAAAATCCTCCACTACACAAAATTCATAACAACCTGTTCACTAATCACAAAGCAAAAACACACTTAAACTAAACAACTTATATAATACAAACTTAAATAATTAACTATTATATACAAAGGTAGAGTGTACCTAGGTGATTTGCCTACCACCAAGCATTGCATTGGAGCTCTTCGGCTCCGTAAGCTCGATTTGTTCTAGCACTCTTACTTCTTCAATCTCTTTCAAGTACGGCTTAACTCTATGCCCGTTGACCTTGAAATTAACTCCTTAAATCTTCTAACTCTACCGCTCCACAGGGGAAAATATCCTTGATTCGATAAGGACCGAACCATTTTGACTTCAACTTTCCCGGAAACCTCTTCAATCGAGAGTTGAAAAGTAGTGCCAACATTCCTGGTTGCAAATATTTTCTAATGATCATCTTGACATGCACTCTTTTTGATCTCTCCTTATAGAGTTTTGCATTCTCATATGCCTCATCCCAAAGTTCTTCAAGTTCATTCAATTATAACTTCCTTTGCTCTCCCACTTTGTCTAAGTCAAAGTTGAGCGACTTAATCACCCAATATGCATGGTGCTCTAATTTCATCGGTAGGTGACATGCCTTTCCCAAAATCAACCTAAATGGAGTCATACCGATTTGAGTTTTGAAAGTTGTCTTATATTCCCATAATGCATCATTCAACTTGGAAACGTAATATCTTCGGGTCGGCTTGACAATCTTCTCCAGAATCTGGTTGATATGCCAATTACAAACTTCTAGTTAGCCCGAGGTCTAAGGATGATATGGAGTCACCACCTTATACTATCTCATCAATGTTACAAATACTTTGTTACAAAAATGACTTTCTTCATCATTGATTATACATCTAGGGGTCTTTAATCTTGTGAAAATGAACTCTTTCACAAACCTTACAATAACCTTGTTATCGTTCATCTTGGTGGCCTTTGCCTCCACCCATTTGGACACATAATCTACTACAATCAAGATATAAAAGTTGCCCTCTGAAGGAAGGAATGATCCTATGAAGTTGATTCCCTAATAATCGAATATTTCAATCGCCATAGTCATCATTTGCGGTATCTCATTCCTTTTTCCTATATTCCCCGACCTTTGGCATCTATCACATGTCATGCAAAAGTGATAGGAATCCTTAAAAATAGAAAGCCAATAAAGCCTAGACTGAAGTACATTCAAAACTGTAGTTCTTGCACTAAAATGGCATCCATAACTCAATTCATGATAAAACTTTAGAATGTCCATCTATTCACTTTCCGGAATGCACCGCATAATAATCTGATCTGCTCCATGCTTGAATAAATTGGGGTCATTCGTCAAGTACTGCATTGCTTCCTGTGTGAATCTTTTCTTGTTATTGTATGACAAATCTAGGGGTATGATGTCGTTTGTCAAGAAGTTGACAATATACACATATCATGGCTCTTTATCTATAATAGCCAATAATCCCTCATCCGGAAAGTCATCTCTCAATGATCGGCTACCACATTCTTACTCCCCTTCTTATCTCGAATCTTGAGATCAAACTCTTACAATAAGAGTATCCACCAAATTAGTTGTGGTTTGGCATCCTTCTTTTGGAGGAGATAACATAGTGTCGAATGATCCGTGAATACAACTAAATTTGCCCCTATCAAATATGAACTAAACTTCTCCAAGGCAAATATCACTGCTAGTAACTCATTTTCCGTGGTTGGGTAGTTGAGCCAAGCATCATTCAATATTCGAGATGCATAATAGATGGTGTACAGAATCATCTCTACTCGTTGCCCAAGCACTGCCCTTATTACATAGACTGAATGTCATTACTAGTGCCGATGTCAATAATGTCTTAATATGTGCCCTAAAACTATCCCTTGACGCACCATGAAGTGGCTCTTCTCCCAATTTAACACAAGATTGTCTTTATTGCATCTTCTTAACACTGAAATGAGGTTGAGAAGACAATCACTGAATGAACTTCCTGTGATTGATAAATCATCCATTAAAACTTTTATAACTCCACCATGTCTGAAAAGATCAACGTCATATACCGTTGAAACGTTCTGGATCCATTACACAAACCAAAAGGCATACATCGATACACAAATGTCCTGAATGGATATGTGAAAATGGTCTTCTCTTGATCTTCCGAGTCAAATGCTATTTAATTATATCCCGAATATCCATCCAAGAAGCAATAATGACTATGTCCCGTAAGGCATTCCAACATCTGATCTATGAAAGGTAAAGGGTAATGATCCTTACGAGTAGCATTGTTAAGCTTCCGGTAATCTATGCAAACTCTCTACCCGTTTTAAGCTTTCTGATGTACTAACTCGTTTTCCATTCCTCACAGTTGTTGTACCTGATTTCTTTGGTACCACACGTATTGGACTAATCCACCTACTATCCGAAATTGGATAGAAGATAACATTCTCCAATAGCTTGAGAACTTCTTTCTTGACCACCTTCTTCATGATTGGGTTGAGCCTTCATTGAGCTTCTATTGACTGCTTAGACCTTTCTTCAAGAAGAATCTTATACATGCAAGTTGTACGACTAATTCCCATGAGATCTTCCAAACTCCATCTGATTGCTCCCTTAAAACACCATAAAATTTTTATAAGTTCTGCCTCTTCTGGTGGACTGAAGTCTGATTCTACAATTACTGATAGGGACACCTTCTCCTTCAGAAAAACATATTTCCATAAAGATGGTAGAGGCTTCAACTCGATCCTTGGAATGGAACTATAACTCAGAATTGATCCCTTTGGAAGGAATATCTTCATTAATTTCCTCTAATGTACTTGAACCAATTGCCCATACTAAAGTGTTGATCCAATCGTCTTCATTATCTCCTTCTATGACAATCTTCTGGCTCACATAAGCTCTCATCCAGCAAAGTTGTTCAAAATCGAACATCTCTTTTTCTAAAAATTCTTTAATACTCTTAGAAACAAAATGATTAAAGTCAAAAGAGTGCCTGCATAACTTAACTTTGTACAACTATAAATTATTATGATTAAAGTAAGTTACTAGTACAAGATTTAGAAAACACAAGAGTTTGTCATATTATTATCATGCTTGATATCTTAAACTTCTTGATCAACTTTCTCTTCTCAAGCAAAATAATTAAATAGCATAATATCTCCTAAAGAATCAACTTCCTAAACTTCCCTTATGAATGAAACAAAAGATTAAAATGATAAAGGAAATTCTTGATGAAGAATAAAGAGAAAAGAGATTGAGTTAAGAGTTGCCTTAGGTAAAAAGTTATAAGATATTTCTGAGAAAAAATGAAGGAATGAGTTACCAATTTTTGACTTGGAAGTGGAAATGAGACGGTTCTCAGTTTCTAAGGAGATATTTTGAAATCTGTGAGTTGGACCTCGCAGTACCAAGTCATAGAAACTGACGTGGCAACTGATCTCAACTAAAATATCTTCTCGGGAACTATACAGGGAACAATCTACGACTTCTCATTGATACATGTGTTCAACTCATTCTCTTCCATCCCTAAAAACACATCAAACTTAACTACCTCTCCCAATACTATCATGGTTAGATTCTCGTGATGCACATTGACCGTTGTTCTTGTCGTAGCCATGAATGGTCTTCCTAGAAGTATGAGATGTTCTCTGCTTGTGTACTTCTCTCCAACATCAAGGACAACAAAGTTTGTTGGGATGATTAGCTTGTCCACTTCTAGGAGCACATCTTCAATTATCCCGAGAGGGTGTCGTAAAGATTGGTCCACCAAAACTAAAGGCATAGAGGTATGCTTGAGCTCTCCTAACTTTAACCGCTTGTAAACCGAGGAAGGTTTCAAGTTGATACATCCCAAGTCCAACATAGGCTTATCAATAGAAGTACCCCCAACCGATATGTTGACAGTAAAACTTCTAAGATCTTTAAGCTTTGGTAGGAGACCTTTCTGAATAACCGCACTGATATTGCCTCAAAGACGCTCTTAATAGTCTGGTCCCAATTATTGCTCCATCTTGCTAACTTCTTCACTCATCTTTGGTTTGTTTTTGGTTTTTAGCTTTGGGGGTATATAAAGGTTCTTTGCTTTGTGAAGGATTGGTTGCTCATTCTTGTTTACCACCACTGCTACCATGTTTATCTCTTCTGTGTGGTTACTAGGCACCTTCATCTTATCTTGTCTTTTTGAACTTTCTTGCAATTGAAACAATTAACCAGGGCATATATCTGCCCAATGTCTGTTTTGCCCATACATTTGACATACTACCGCTTGCACTTGTTGCTTCTCAAAATTGCTTGCCAAACCCCTCATCTCTTTTGTGAGATTGTCCAATTGTGTCACCAATTTTGCTTATTTCCTTCTTTGTCTTGCCCTCTTGAACTACGTTGTTGGGAATTTTACCCCAACATCTCGTATCTCTCTAACACTTCTTCCGCCATCTTCTCTCTCATAACTCATTCGTAAGCATTGTTGACTATCGCTTGGGTGAGCCCTAAAAGTCCATCATAAAATGATTGCACTCGAATGACTAGTGTAAACTCATGGTGAAGGCATTGAGCTATGAGTAACTTAAATCTCTCTCATGCCTTGTGAAAAGATTCTACATCCTCTACCATAAATGTAGCAATTTTTCCTTAGAACTTCTTTGTCTTCCATGCCGAAAAATACTTATCGAAAAACTTTCTCTCAACCTCATCCATTGTTGCTAAAGATTCTGATGTCAAAGCCACAAGCCACTACTTGGCCTTATCCTTCATACAATATGAGACACATCGCATCCTGAGATGATTCTCTAACAATGCTCCTAGGCGAATGGTTTTCATCACATCATAATACTCTTTCATGAACTGAAAAGCATCCTCTCCTTCTTTTCCATAGAATGTGAGGATAGTATTATAATGTTGGTTCTTCAATTCATAATTCATATGTGTCTTATTTAACACAATGGCCAAAGGGTGAGCTCCGACTCTTGGCAATGAATAATCCTTCATATACCTACGATGTTCACCATCGTTCAATTTGGCTAGTGAAACATGTCCTTCGTCATCCTGTGAACTAGCCGGTGACGTATCACGACTTGTCATTTTCAAATGGTATCTGAAAATCGACAATTAAAACTGATCAAAGATATGATTATCAAGTTATTAAATCTAAAGCTACAATGACGAATTATACTAAAAACACACACAACCGCTACAGAAAGTTCCCCGGTAGTAGTGCCAAGATTTTGAAGCATTCCAAGTGTAACTCTAAACTTAATGATGCTCTAAAAATGAAATGGCATGCGCGAGTCTAGATGACCCTTCACAAGTGAACTGTATAGTGGACACAAGTAAGGGTATCGTTCCCACGAGGAACTTCAAACATGTACTGATAATTGTTCTAGTATAAGTAACTGAAAGTTATGCTAATTGGAAAATGCTTGTAAACTGATTAGTCTTAAAGATTCTAAAGATATGTTAATGAGATAATTATGCAACATGTTAATAACAAAGTTCACAACCTAATTCCTATCAATGAAGATCTATATGTAAAAGTTCAAGTGTAACCTACTCAAGATTGATCAACCAAGAGATAGATCCACTATTCATACATACAATTCAAGCTTAGATGCTAAGTAAAGTTTATACCCAACATTTAACATGTGAATCTATTAAGCATAAGTGAAAACTCAAGATAGATAAAAGATAAACTAGATCATTACTAAAAGTGTTCACATATGTACAATCACTAAATCCTTAACAAAAAGGATTTAGCCACTCATTATCAAATATATACAAGTAGAGTAAAGAAAAAGATAAAGAAAGCTCATGGAATCTTGATGCTCCCTTTTTTGCTTGCTCAACAACACCTTGCTTGATTGACAAAGAGTAGATTTACTTACCATAACTTTGAAGATTATAATTCTAAGTTATAAAATCTAAAGTGTTTAATCTAAAAATCCAAGATCAAAGGTGAAACTGAAAGGTGATTCTAACTCTAACTCTAAAACTATAACACAACACACAAGACACCTTTTCTGGAAAGAAAAAAACATATTTATATAAAGAGGAAAAGATTTGGCTGAAATCCACTTGCAGGGTGACGTGTACTAGGATCTGCGACCATAATTTACTACTCGAACCTTGCATATTCATCTCGTAGTTGAGTCGGCACAAGATCTCCTTTTTCATTCTGCTGGTTGTAACTCGCATATCTTCATTTGTGGTTGTTCTGTGACATCGATGTCACTGTCTCTATTCGCAGTGAATTATGGGGCTGTTCTGCGAGTAGGAACTCGCAGTCTCCTCTTACAGACTTTTCTAGAACTAAACTGCTAGACAGAACTAACAGTAAGGACTCGTAAAAAAATATATAATGTGGCTACTAACTTCTTCTGCGAGATCTAACTCGCAATTTCTTCACGTAATGCTCTCTGCCTTAGTTCTGCTACCTTATTCTACGAGGTGTAACTCGCAGTCTTGCTCTGCTAAGTGCTTGTCATAACTTGAACTGGCAATGTCTTATGGACTTGATCCGTGACTTCGTTCTTTGAGGTATAACTCGTAGATTTCTTCAAACACGCAACTTTTACTTTATTTTCTCCCATAATCTTCATAAAGTCCTCAACTTCCCCTGAATATCAAAATTACATGTAAAGGACTGAAAAAGATAATTCAAACACACAAATGTCTGATAAACGAACACAAAAGGGATGAATTAGACGTTCAAAATATATTCCAACTTAGAGTGATCAGTTGGCTGTTGGTAATGATGACCTGCTTAATATCTCTAATATTGGTAGTTTTGTGGTTTCTTTACACATAAAACCTAATAGAAAACTACATCTAAACAACATCTTACATGTGCCTGACATAGCTAAGAATTTATTGAGCATTTTTAAGCTTACTCATGACAATAATGCGGTTGTTGAATTTTTTGCTAGAAATTGTATTGTTAAGGACAAGGATTCCGAGACTATGTTACTCCAAGTAACATTTAGAGATGTCCTTTATCAATTGCATCTCAGTAATAGATCCACAGCTAAGCAAAATAATTGTCAATCAAGAACTGCTACTGTTTTTCTTACAAACTTTCCAAGCAATAAATGTAATCAATAGTCTAAGTCTGCGACTGATAGATTTGATCTGTTTATTTTATATATGATTTTCTCCCCTATTTCCTACATAATAAGCTTGTCTCTCGAGTAATTTAGGTTATTTAATTTGTTTATTGAGCATGTGTAGGTCATTTTCCTTAAAGATGAGGTATTGCTGCTTGTGCAGAGCTTCAACCGCAGTATAACCAAATGAACAGTCCACGCATACATTCTTTTTTGTTTGTGGTCCATCTAGGCCACAGTCTACACCGTGCAAGAGCTCAGAGAGCACACCGATGTGAGTGTCGTGGACTATGCATGTGTCTGTGCCACAGTTTAGGGAGTGGTCGTGAACATTCCTTGTTTTTTAGGTCTGAAACCCTATTGTGTGGAGGACCTATATATATTTCTTATTCTTTTTTTCCAAAATTACACACACATTCTAGCCCTCTCAACCATTATTCACTTTCACAAACACCTTACACAATTCTCTCATCATCTTTATACATTGAAGATCGAAGACTAAGAAGATTTCAATCGAAGACTTGAAGTACTCAGTGGGTTCTATCTTTTCTTTTTCTTCTGTTTTTATTTTCAAGATGTGTAACTAATTCTATAACTAAGAAATCAAAGTGAACCTTTTGTGAATGCTCATGTTTGGATTAAATATTATTTATCAATTCAATTCTTGATTTATTCATTGTGTTTAACTGCTTGATTCATCATTAGTTTAAATTTTCATTCACACCTTGACCAAAGGGTGAATGATCATTTGGCATGATTTTAGGGTTAAGACTATCTGAGAATTAGGTTTAGAGTTGACAAAACTTAATCTTAATTAGTGATCTTTTGAATGAATAAATTTTATCTTTAGCTTAACCAAGGCAAAACCAAGGCAAAGTAATAGAATTTGGTTCTTATTTCTTGCACTTAATGGTTTCCGATCATTGTTCACACCTTGACCAAATGGTGAATAACGGTTGGGAACACGTGACTCAACCCACAACCAAATGGTAATAGTCACATTAAAGACAAAGAATGAACCCTGAAATTGATTGAATTTGTCTACAAATTAATTCCAAACATCGAGTGTTCATAAATGGGGATCATTGATGACCTAGTGCTTTCTCACCCTGGACCACAACTCAATCTTCTCAATTGCTTTAATCAGTTTAATTTAATTTAACTTTTAGTTTAATCCAATTCATAACAATCTTCGGTTACTTTAATTTAGCTTTAATTAAAATTAGTTTTCAACCATTAAATTTCTAGTCTTCGTGGGAACGATCCTTACTTACCACTGTACAATTCTTTAAGATTCATGCACGTGCGAGTATTTTTTTTATAGACACGATTTCAAACATCAAGATTATAGTGTAGAGAGTCCAAATCTAGTTGTTGTTTTTCTGCTTTCTATAATGTAAGAACCTTAATTTTATGATTGACTTATTTCATGAGAAACCATATTGGAGACTTTTTGTAAGGGTAGACTAGGCCTTCAATGTGCACGTTCAAGCTTCAAAGACATTCTCAAGATCTCAACTCAAGATCACTTCAAGAGGTAGTTTACTTGTACTTAACTCTTTATAAAGAGATTTAGTTGCACACACTCATAACTCATGCATTTTAATATCTCATATAATTGTTGTGTGTTTCATGTTTGTGCACTTTTATTATATCTCTTTGCATGTATGCTCATATCAATTGCATCTAGGATTGAGTGAGTGAGGTTTAAAAATCCATGCATTTGTACCTTATTGACCATTGACCGTCGTTAACAGTTGTCGGTTTGTTGTTGACCGTTGTGAATTATCACAGCAGTGAGCATTTCAGCTCGTCACCGCTGTGATAATTCACAGTGGTGGCATCTCAATGGAGCACCGCTGTGAGACCGATGTGATTGTCACAGCGATCAACCACCATTTTGCCCAAAACCTTATCGTTTTGCTATGTCCTCTTATATATATATATATATATATATGTATGTTCTCTTCCTCCCTAACTCGTTTTAAGGAGCTTCAAGAATACATTTTTAGAGAGAGAAAATTCCCTTAAAGAGAGAAAAGCTTTAAGCTTTGTGTTTGAATCTTCAAACCCCAAACCTATCTTCATCTTGCATCTCTAGCATCATCCAAAGCGTGGGTTTTCGTTAATTTTTAAGTAGAACTATAATTCTTGCTCATTTAGACATGTCATTTATTGCTTAGGTTAGCAAATCTTCATATTTATTGTATATCAATTGAAGTTATGACATGTCTGAGGTTTGTATTGTGATAGCTAGCATTTAGGTATTGTCATCTAGCTAAGTCTCTATGCATTGCTTTTAGACATTGTTGCTTAGGACTATCTGATTGCATTTTGTGATTGCATTGTTGTCATTGCCATTGTATGACAACTTAGGTTGATAAGGCTTTATTTGATAATTAGGTTGTTAGATTTACATCTCTACACCTAATTAAGCATTTAGTGTTTTGCCTAGCACTATTTGCATTTAGAATATTTCATATATTCACTTAGGCTATTTGTTGATCTCTTCTTGAGAGTTAAGTCTTGTGACTAAAAGGTGTAGTCCACAAGCAAGTAAAGTCTTATAACCAATGTGTGTTGGCGAGCATTGATCAATAATCACTATTAAGGCCCGTAGGGTAGTAGTGGTGGGTTAGTAACCTTGAAGTGTGACTAGATAGTCAACTTAGGTTGTAAACATCATTACAATAGTGGATTTGAGGATTGTCAGTGGCTAAGTGGTTAGCCCGTGGTTTTTCCCTTGTTTAAGGGTTTCCACGTAAAAATCAAGTGTTATTTATATTTCTGCACTGTACACTTGATTTTTTATGTTTGTTTGTTGGGTGAATCTTTAATATTGACTAATCAATAAAAGTTGGTAATTAACTTAATTAAAACTTATTCACCTCACCCCTCTCTAGGTTATTTAGACACGCTTTAAGGTAATTTCAATTGGTATCAGAGGGGGTTCCTAGACATACTTAGGTGATCCAAGCTCTCATTTTGTGTGTCTTGCATTATGTGCATTTTGTTATTTGCATTCATTCATTCACTTTAACTAAACATCATGTGTGAGAGTGAAACACTTAGAGAGGGTATTGTTGTGATTACCTCTGAAGTTGAATGGGAAAAAAATGACTATGATGATGAGATGACTCTCATGTTAGAGTGACTTAGGAGATTTGTGAAATCTCAAAAGAAAGGTATGACCTCTAAATTGAAAGAGGAAAAGAGTATGACTTCCAAGGTTAAAAGGAAAAAGGAAATCTCAAGAAAAGATGACCCTTGCCTTAAGTGTGGTGGATTTGGTCACATTGCCTCCATGTGTTGTAACTTGGAGTACATGAAGGGAAGAGAATAAATGATTGCTACTTGAGGTGATAGAGAAGTTGATATGGTTAAAAGTTTTTCCACAAGCTTGGGTAAGTGTGTGAACAGCTACTTGGCATTTCCGGTTTCCTACCAAAAAGAAACACATGCCATCACCAAATGTGTGTCACTTGAAGATTTCAAGATTGGTGACTTAGAGTTAGGAAACTGAAGTGGAGTAAGCTTGAGAGAAGCAACCCTTGATGATATGACCCATAAAGGCATATGTGGAAGAAGCTTTCATCAAGAGAGCACTTGATCTGGAAACTCATATGATAATGTGGTGAATCATCATGAGTTCATTGACTATCTTCAAAAATGTTTGAAGGAGAAAAAGGATGAAGTTCAAAGGTTGATGGAAGAAAATCTCCAACTAAGAACTAAAGTGACTCACTTAGATGAGGAAGTGTCACTTGTTACATGAATGAAGAAATGTTAGAGAAGGAACTTGAAGAGACAAGAAATACACTTGTTAAAGTGACTTCAAGTTTGGAAAAACTTGACCACATGTTGAGCATTGGAAAGAAGCCAAATGACATGAGAGGGCTTGGCTTTATAGATGATGAGTCCACAACATCCTCAGACAAGACAACTTTCATGAAGGAATGTATCTCTAAGTTGTCTCATTCATCTCAACATCCAATGAAGACTTTCATTGATAACTCCTTGAAGACGAACATGGTTGATGTGTCCAATTATGAGAAGGAGATTGAAGATTGTCACCAACAGATGAAGGCGGTGAAAGATGAGCTTGCCAACAAAGAAAACTCTTTGAAGATTGCCAAGGAAAGAGAGATGAGGTGCCTTGAAGAATCAAAGAATGCCAAGGTCAAACAACCTCAAGCTCAAAGCAAGAGCAAAGCTTTATCCAAGCAATCCTCAACTCATGGACAGTCCACACAAGCCTTGGCAACTCAACAAAAACCTACGCAATCCAAGAAGGAAGGACAATCCCATGGGAAGTCAATCACCTCCTTCAACAACCCAATTATGAGGAAAGAAGGTGATCACAAGAAGCATGACCAACCAATGAGGCAAGATCAACTGACTCAACCACCTCAAGAAGCTAGACCATAAAGATGCCACAAATCGACTCAAGTTCTAATGAGAAGCCAAATGGTGCATCATCAAAGACTACCTCATCAGCATGGCAATGCCTCAATGAGACCTCAATGCAATGGCATAATTTCTTCATTTGTTCTACTTATCATTTTTGTGGTATGATTGGTCACTTAAGACCAAGTTGCTTTAAATATTTTAAGAGGTGTAGGTTAGAGAGCATGAAAGAAAAACGGATGATAAATAGGGAAAGTTTACATGAACCTAGGGAAGATAGAAACATGTCTATGACCATAAAAATAATAAAGTGGAACCTAGGTGGATTAGAAAGAATGAACCCGCTTGCCTTATTGCCCATGTGTCACCCCGTAGATGCAGCTAGGTCATTTGGACTTGGTAAGTCTGTAGGGACTCATGCTTCCCATTGACTTGATTAGATTTGACCCCATTTGAAGAGCTCAAGCAAAGAGAGTGAACTTGCATGATTTGCAATGTGCAAAAATTTAATTGATTTTATGCTCTTTTGATAATTGCTTGAAATTCTTGGTTGTACATATATGCTTATGTGGTATTTTTCTTTAATAAGTGTGCACCATTGTTTTGCTTGTAATTCATGTCATATTTATGTTCAAACATTGATTTTTGGACTAGGAGGATTATTTGGGATAGTACATTTAAATAACCTACAGTTTATCTCCATGACATGTTAATTTGATTATGACATGCTTAAAATGATATACATAAATTTTCTTTTTGATTGCTTTAGTACAAATATGTGTGAATGCAAATGAGAAGACTAATCAATAAGGATTTTATATCTAAATTAATCTTCTCTATCTTCTTAATAGTTTGAACAAGACAATAACTAATAAGGATTATGTATCCCAATCAATAAGGATGCTATATTCATGTCTTGTTTGTCCCTTAAGGATTGATATAGTTGCTTGTGTGTTGAATTATTTTAAAAAAAAAAACTATATCATGTTTGCTTATGACAAAAGGGTACAAATTTGTTTGAATTCTCATTGAAACCCTTTTGATGTTTGCTTTGCCAAATACCATTGCTTGAGCATGAATGCTATATGTCTTGCATGCAAAGCAACAATTTTACACATTTTTCTTTACTAAAACTCTTTGAATCTCTCTCAATTACTTATGTTGCATAAAGTTCGTTTATATGATTATGCATCGTATTAGTCCTAATAGCTATCTTTGCTAAAACAACCCGATAGGGGAAGCTCCTTTACCGATATCATGAAAAAAAAGGTGAGAAGCCTTGAGAAATATAGGGGGAGCATTGTTTATGCATTGGGGGAGATATCACGAGAGAGAGTAAGCCATTTAAGGGGAGCATGCACATGTATTTGTTTATATTGCTTTATTTTTATTTGAGTGTAATGCTTGTTATTAGTTATTCACCACACATGCACTTGTTCTTGGAAAGTGTTTCTTTCTATTGTGTGTAGGTTTGACGATCTACGAAGAGATTGAAGACCTTGAAGACTTAGAATCTTAGGTTTCTCTCATTGCAACGTAGATTACTTGTTGACCAATAGCTTTGATTTATTTTGTGAGGATTTATTTGTGAGTGGTGTTTTTATCATGAAATAGCCAAAGGGGGGGATTGTAAGAACCTCAATTTTATGATTCGCTTATTTCATAAGAAACCACATTGGAGACTTTTTGTAAGGGTAGACTAGGCCTTCAATATGCTCGTTCAAGCTTCAAATACATTCTCAAGATCTCAACTCAAGAGCACTTCAAGAGGTAGTTTACTTGTACTAAACGCTTTATAAAGAGATTTAGTTACGCATACTCACAACTCATGCATTTTTATATCTCATATAATTGTTGTGTGTTTCATGTTTGTGCACTTCTATTATATCTCTTTGCATGTATGCTCATATCTATTGCATCTAGGATTGAGTGACTGAGGTTTAAAAATCAGTGCATTTGTGCCTTATTGACCATTGACCATCGTTGACAGTTGTTGGTTTGTTGTTAACCGTTGTGAATTATCACAGCAGTGAGCATTTCAGCGTATCACCGTTGTGGTGCCGCTATAAGACCGCTGTGATAATTCACAGTGGTGGCATCTCAATGGCTCACTATTGTGAGACTGTTGTGACTCTCACAGTGGTAGCAACAGCGGTCGACCACCGTTTTACCCAAAACGTTTCCTTTTTGCTCTGCCATCTTATATATATGTTCTCTTCTTCTAAGGGGCTTCAAAATTACATTTTAGAGAGATAGACTCCCCCTAGAGAGAAAAAAGATTCAAGCTTTATGTTTGACTCTCAAAACCACAAACGTCTTCATTTGTATCTCTAGCATCATTCAAGGCATGGATTTTCAATAATTAGTAGAACTATCATTCTTGCTCATTTATTGTTCTACCTTATAAAGACATGTCATTTATTGCATAGGTTAGAAAATCTTCATATTTATTATGTATCAATTTAAGTTATGACATGTTTGGTGTTTGTATTGTGATAGCTAGCATTTAAGTCATTATTACAATCTAGCTAAGTCTCTATGCATTGCATTTAGATATTGTTGCTTAGGACTAATAGATTGCATTGTTGTCATTGCCAGTGCATGACAACTTAGGTTGATATGGCTTTTTTTGATAATTAGGTTGCTAGATTTGCATCTCTACACCTAATTAAGCATTTAGTGTTTTGTCTCGCATTATTTGTATTTAGAATATTTCATATATTCACGTAGGCTATTTGTTGATCTCTTCTTCAGAGTTAAGTCTTGTGACTACAAAGTGTAGTGCACAAGCAAGTAAAGTCTTGCAACCAAGGTGTGTTGTCAAGTATTGATCAAGAATCACTATTAAGGTTTGTCGGGTAGTAGTTGTGGGTTAGTAACCTTGAAGTGTGACTAGGTGGTCAACTTAGGTTGTAAACATCATTATAATAGTGGATTTGAGGATCATAAGTGGCTAAGTGGTTAGCCCGTGGTTTTTCCCTTGTTGAAGGGTTTCCACATAAAAATCAAGTGTTATTTATATTTCCGCAGTCTACACTTTATTTTGTATGTTTGTTTGTTGGGTGAATCTTTAATATTGACTAATCAATAAAAGTTGGTAATTAACTTGATTAAAACTTACCCCCCCCCCCCCCCCCCCCCCCCCTCTAGGTTGTTTAGACACGCTTTAAGGTAATTTCAAATAAGCCTTGTTGTGCACAGTAGGTAGGCAATGTAAGTGCAAAATATGTCAATGACAGAAATGTTATATCTTTGTGGCATTCTAAACTTGGTCACCTACATTCAGTGGTGTTATAACAGGTGCTCAAACAATTACATGTTTCTTGTAATTTCAATTGTTTTGATGAGTGTGACTCTAGTTAATATGGCAAACTTCACTAATTGCCCTTTCAAAGGTCTATTATTAAGACAAAGACACATCTTTAATTGGTGTATACTGATCTCCGATAGCTTCTATTGTTGGGTACAAATATTACATAGTGTTTGTAGATTGTCACACTAGGTTTTCTTGGTTTTTTCCTCCTGCTATAAAGTCTCAGGCTCTTGCTAGCTTTCTCACTTTTAAAAAACAAGTTGAGATTCAATTTAACTAAATTGAAAACACTTCAAGCAGATATGGGAATGGAATTTCAAGTTTTTGCGTCAACTCTTAAGCAGATGGGCATACTTCATAGGTTCTCATGCCCATACACACACCAACAGAATGGTGTTCCTGAAAGGAAGCATCGGCATAAAGTAGAAACTGGTTTGACTCTACTAGCTCATGCCAAGCTTCTTCTTCGTTTTTGGTGAAGGGAAAAAAAGGGTTCAAAATGCAACGGAAGCGTGATAAAAATGAAAATTAGGGTTTGTGTATATAGAAAAAATTTCCCTTTATGCAACGAAAACCTTAACCCTAGATTAATTGATATATATATAAAAGTATCATACATTTTCCTCGTGACGATTGAACAAGTGCCGAATTGATTCTGCAAGATCTTCAAATCCAATCACGAACGTGAATCACCCTGGAGTGTGGGCTCCCTTTCTTTAAATTGTATACCTCAGGATGGATACAAAGCAAAATCTTTTCTTTGTTAGTTACAAATATCCTCCAAGAGAAAAATCCAAGAACGTCTGGTCACTTGTGAATTATCAATCAATTTGATTGAAACTCGCGTGAACATTGATTCGATGTTGTACACAAAACCCTTTTGATGTAAAGGATATTAGTATACTATCGAAAACAAAAATGTTCCCTTTTTTTCTCTACTTGGCCGAATTCACACACTATTGTTTAGAGATGAATCAATTTTTTTCTAGAGTAAAATCAAATTTTTCTCCCTCAAAATTCCTATGATGGTCGAATTCTTCTCTTAGAATAATAATGTTGGCCAAAATTCACCTCTAATTACCTTTGGGCTGGCCAAAATTCCCATGCACATATATATAGGATCATAAATCCTCTCTTAAGAAGGATTTAATTGATTTGCAAGAATCCTTTCCTTAGGTGGATTTATTGGGTAGTTAGAATCCTTATCTAAAAGGAAATCTATCCTCTCCCATATTGCATATGTGTTGGCCGAATTTTACCTTTCTGATGTAGATTAGGAGAGTTTATTCTTTCCTAAGAAGGATTACTTGATGGACAAGAACCCTATCCTTAGGTAGATTAACTTGGTGGTTAAGAATCCTTTTCAAAGAATCAAAGAAGAATTCTACCACTAAGTAGTTTTACTTGGTGACCAAGAATCCTTTTCCAAAAAGAATTCTTTCCTACACCAAGACTCCTAATCCTACTCAATAGTGTATTTGTAACCATATTAAAGACTTTCTAATTTGATTAGATAAATAAAATTATTTATCTACTTATCAAATATAGTCTTTAACATTAACTATATTACCAACAATAGTATAGTTTTAGGAGACCATCTTCTACTAGGAAAATGATTTTGACTTTTAATTAAATAATTAATTAATCAACAAATTAATTAATTTCTGTTTAATTAAATAATAAAATAAAATAATATATTTAAGCTTGTCGTATGTGAATTTTACCAGGTATACATGTCATCGACAGGAAGGAGAAAATTGTCAGGTGGACACCCAAATAGGCACTCAGGAAATATCCTACAAGGCATCATTAAAGAGAAGAAAACCCGAGTAAACCAGTAGCATGGCAAGACCTACTCGGGATCAACTAAATTACTCCAAATCAATTAAAAGTACTCGGGGTAGACAATAAAGAATCTTCTACTCGGGCTTAAACGGCGATACTCGGGACCAACAAGTGTTATTCTTACTCGGGACCAACAAGTGTTATTCTTACTCGGAATAAATGTGACCCGAGTAAGAAACTTAGTGCTTAATTCACACGGATTCAGTCATAAAATACACGAAGATATCCATCAGGAAGGAATCCCAAAGAGAACAGAATACTAAGCTAAAAGAATCCTCAATCAGGAAACAACTTGATTTCGCTACAAAGACTACATTCTTATAAGGAAACAAGTCCAAATAAAACTGCACTACTAGATTCTCATTCGATTTCCATAAAAGACTCCGAAACAGGAAAGAAGACAAATCAACCTCAAGCAAGTAACCGAATCACAATTAAATATAAAGATCTTGTATTACTTGTACAAAGCATATTAGGGTTCTATAAACATATAAATAGACACATAATCTCGTTCCAAAAGAGATATAGGCAATATAACATACACAACAAGCAACAGAAAAATACAGAGAGAAAAAAAAGAGATCGAGAGCTTGTAAACATCATATTTTCATAGTGGATTTTGGCTTGGTTGATCCTTCAACCACCCGTGGACGTTTCTCCGGTCATCAAAGTTTTACCACATAAAACTTGTGTCTTCGTTACTCTCTCTGAATCTCTTTCTCTTTGAATTAATAGCCGAAATCCAATCCTTGTTGGCTTTTCTGACATAATCCAGAAATCGACGACGATAATAATTGGCGCTAGAAGAAGGGGTTGAACCTCCGAACTTGTTAAAAGCAATTGCAGGAAGTAGAAGCAGTTCAGGGAATGGCCAAAAATCACCAGGCGATTTCCATGTTGGCAACACGTCACAAGATCCTTCAGCAAACACAGAAAACCAGCCTGCACACCTGGCAGGGATCCAGCAAGTTCCTCCAACCAACAGAGATCTTACGCTGCGTTTCCAAGAGGCCTTGCAGCAATTGGTGACAGACGCAGCGAGTGAAAGGATTGATCTACTGGCTGCAGAAGCACATACTCTCAATCCTCCACCCGTAAGGCTCCGTTCGGTGGTTGTTAGGCCTGGAATAAGTATGCCAGAAACCAGAAGGAACTCTTCCCCAATCAACCCGGCTGGACAGGAAACTCTTGAAGAGGAACAACATCACCAGAGGCTGGACCACAATCAAACAGTCCGCACTAGACACCATAAATATGACCGGCACAGGGATCGATCGTCATCAGAAGATAGCGATCGTCATCATCACAAACGTCATTACGGAGTAATGCGAGAAACTCGGCATCAAAGTGAAGAGCCAAACAGAATGACAGTTACCCAACGGTTCAACCGTCCATGAAGCCCGGTGGGGGACAGAGATGTCATGATCCAGAGCCTAACTCAAGAAGTCGAGAACAATAGGCGTCAAATGGATGCCTTGGTCAGACGTTATGGCTATAACGATTTATCTGACGACGACTCAGATAGCCCATTTACCAAGGAAATCTTACGGACCCTTTTCCCAGAAAGGTTCAGGATGCCGCACGTGGAGCAGTTTAAGAAAGACACGGACTCGAAAGAGCACGTGAGACGCTATAAAAGCACCATGGCCCAGTATGCCCACAACGATCCCTTATTATGTCTCAATTTCCCATAAACTCTGGAGACATGGGGTCGAGGTGGTTCGGAAGGTTACCTTCAGCAAGCATCAAGAGTTTCAGTAAATTAAGCAGGAGCTTCTCAAGCCAATTCCTGAGTAACATTTACAGGAAAAAGTCAGTGGCTCATCTTGCTCAAATAAAACAAGGGAAAGAAGAGTCACTGAAGAAATATCTAGAGAGATTCGGCCAAAGGGTATCAGAGATTGGCAGTGCAAACGATGAAGCCGTAATCGTTGCATTCATCAATAATTTACAGAATGGACGGATATCCTTTGATTTGAGAAAAGCACGGCTGACTAGATATGCTGACATGATGGATATGGCAGGAGGATACGCACTGGCAGAAGAAGAAGAATTAGCTACATGGGGGAGCTATATGCACGGACGAAAGCTCGAACAGAAGGATGTTGAAACCAAAGGGCATAATCAAAAGGGAAAGCTAAAAAGGAACGACAAGGAGAAAAACAAAGATAGGGGTAATAGGCTCAATGTCGAACGGTCCACAGAGAAATACCGAGGTAGATATACCAATTACACCCCTCTACGGAAAAAACAACAAGAAATTTTAGCCATCTTGGAAGAAAAGAATATGGCGCAAGAACCGCGGTGACAATCTCAGTTCGCCCGGAGAGATGCAACGAAGTATTGCAGATTTCATAAGGAAACCGGGCATGAGACTTCAAAGTGTTTCCAGCTCAGAGATTACATAGAGACTCTTATTCGGGAAGGGCACTTGCGGGATGTAATCTTAAAAAAAATGAGAAATCAGAAACTAAGAAAGAAGTTAAGGCAGATCACTCTGGACGAAATCAATGGCCTAGTCCCGAGGCCAATCAGGTAATACATACGAAATACGGAGGACCCTCTACCGGGAAAAGCAACCGAGAACGAACTCAGGAAATCAGAGAAGCAATAGAAGCAAGGAATAACTTTGTCGTAAACTCGGTTGAGCCAGACCCGAAAAGGGTGAAGGAAGGATGGGACCCGATAGTCTTTACAGAGGCAGATCCCTATGGCGTCGATGTTCGGCCTAATGACGCCTTGGTTATAAGTGCCCGGATTGGACATCGAGAAGTCCGGAGAATTTTAATAGATAATGGGAGTTCAGCAGACATCCTCAATGTGGTCGTCTATGACCAGCTAATGCTAGAACGAAAAGATTTATAGTCTTTCCATACTCCATTAAGGGGGTTTTGAGGGATAGAAGTCAGGTCACTCGGGACGGTAAAACTGCCTGTGAAGATTGGAACAGCACCTTGTCAGAGGACTATCCTGCTCGACTTCGTGGCAGTTGACTTAGACAATTGACCATATAATGCATTATTGGGTCGGCCATTCCTGAATAAAACAAGGGATGTAACCGCCATTTATGCATTAATGATCAAGTTTCCGACAGACCAGGGGGTCGTGATAGTCAAGGGATCCCAAGAGATGGCCAAAATAGCAAACCTGTCAGTATACAAAGGCAAGAATGATGCTGAACAGATGTGCACCATAATGCAGCCAAATCAGTGTAAAGAATCCTTATCATTCAAGTTGGATCCAAGGGAGGACTTAAATGAATCCAAAGCAGAACCAGTTGAAGTGATTAAAAGAACCAGATAAGGTGGTCAAGATCGGGGCTAACTGGGAGGAAAAATCAAGCAAGACCTCACCAATCCGCTTAAAGAATACAAGATCTTGGGAATAGTCGGTCATGGAGCTCATTGGATTGCTCGACCCAATGGAGGGGTTTTACCCTGACCATACAATGCTCAATATCTGAAGATTTTCTATCCTTAAAATATATATATTTATATCAAATATTTTATTCTTTTTTCTAGTCAGGACAATATTAGTCAGGATAAATATTAAACTGTAATTTAAATCTTTGTTGATTTTTTTACAGTAATAAATAAAACTACTCGAAATTTCCGAAAGGATAGCATCTAACTCGGGATTTCCAAAAGAAGGCATATGATAATAAAAACATATGGAACCAGAGCATGATAATAAGAACATGCAAATAGAATTCTCGGGACCATCAAATCCCGAATGGGTGGAGAAGCTCGTAGGAGCATGCCAGCCTAGCAGGGTCAAAATGACCTTCGCAAAAAGGTAAACCTGATGCACCAGACTCTGGAAAAATGCTCAGGACGCTATCGTGAGAAATTCCGATGAAATGCGTAGCTGTGTTGAAACAATTTTAAAAAAAAAAAAGAGCTCAACAATTCGGCAAACCCTTGCGCATAAAAACTGGGGAGACGTCCTTGGTATTGCGTAAGGACTCGAACGTATGATCATGGTGAGCCTTGATGTAATGTTCGGGTAGCAACCGGGTAAGAAACACAAGTGTAAACTTGCCTGTTTCAAGATGACTCGGTTAATAATAAAGAGCTAGTTTAATAAGATACTTGGCAATTGAAGTCATTCGGGTAACAACCGGTTTAATAAGATACTCGATTAAGTTACCCGAACCTCGAAGAAGCCAATTTAATAAGATACTTGGCAATTTAAGTCATTCGGGTAACAACCGGTTTAATAAGATACTCGGTTAAGTTACCCAAACATCGAAGAAGCCAGTTTAATAAGATACTTGGCAATTGAAGTCATTCGGGTAACAACCGGTTTAATAAGATACTCGGTTAAGTTACCCGAACATCGAAGAAGCCAGTTTAATAAGATGCTCGGTTAAGTTACTAAACATCAAAGAAGCCAGTTTAATAAGATACTTGGCAATTGAAGTCATTCGGGTAACAACTGGTTTAATAAGACACTCGGTTAAGTTACCCGAACCTCGAAGAAGTCAGTTTAATAAGATACTTGGCAATTGAAGTCATTCGGGTAACAACCGGTTTAATAAGATACTCGGTTAAATTACCCGAACATCGAAGAAGCCAGTTTAATAAGATACTTGGTAATTGAAGTCATTCGGTAACAACCGGTTTAATAAGATACTCGGTTAAGCTACCCGAACATCGAAGAAGCCAGTTTAATAAGATACTTGGCAATTGAAGTTATTCGGGTAACAACCGGTTTAATAAGACACTCGGTTAAGTTACCCGAACCTCGAAGAAGCCAATTTAATAAGACACTTGGCAATTGAGGTCATTCGGGTAATAACCGATTTAATAAGATACTCGGTTAAGTTACTCAAACATTAGCCAGTTTAATAAGACACTTGGCAATTGAAGTCATTCGGGTAATAACCGATTTAATAAGATACTCGGTCAAGTTACCCGAACATTAGCCAGTTTAATACAGCACTCGGTAACAATCAGCAATGAACAGATCAATACCATTCAATTCAAAATAAAATAAAATTTTATTACTTCTAAAAGAATGGTTACAGATTAAAGAGTGGTTCTTTACAAGTAAAAAAATAAATCAGAATTTTCTACAGTTCTACAAAATTAAGGTTGCGAGGATTTCGAGCCTTTGTCAATACTCGGATCTGGCACCATCTCGTACTCACGAAGCAGGCTCTCATTAGACGGCCAAGCGATATTGTCGACAATATCATCCCTCTACTGGTTGTAATCTTCACCCGGGACTGGCCCGACATCTGGGACTACATCCTCAACCGACTCTTGACTTGCATAAAAGGTCGAGAGAGAACGCTCTGACAGAATCTCTAAATGCATGGGATGGGGCTCTTTGCCTTGACTATGGCAGTAGGCTCTCCATTCCTTTATCTGAATTCGAAGAGACTCCAAGGACCGGTCCACATGATGTTTGATTGACAGCTCCCAATTAGCTCGAGCTTTCTCAGTCGCCCTATTCTTAACTTTAAAGAACTCGCTAGCAGAAACTAACCCGCGTTGAAACTCCCGAAGAAGTAGGGCATCGTAAGCAGGGGATCTTTAGACTTCAAGTTCCAACCTGGCCTCTCGGGATAGGGATTCAACTGTCAACACCTGACGCTCCAGAACTTTGATTTTTTGGTCATATGTCGACCTTGACTGATCCGCCTCCTGCTCGAACTTAAGCACGGATTCTTCAGCAGAAGATAGGAGATGTTGAAGTGATGCAACCTTCTCCTCTACCAAAGATGCCTTCTCCTCGGCTTCAACCTGCTTCGCTAGACAATGGTCGGTGAATATCTGTACAGAACCGACCTCCTGCTGATAAACTTCTTCAGCTCGAGCACTACCTTCCTCACTCGCCTTCAACTGAGCCTCAAGATGCCTTATTCGATCAGCTTGATGTTGCTACGTCTGAACTAACTCAGCGAATTCGGCCACCATCTGCAAAGAGATATATTCAGAAATTTGACAGAAGCAAAACAATAGAGGAGTCGGATTTAACTTACATAAGATGCACCGTTGAAAACATTTTGAAGACGTTCGGTCTGGGAACCATCCCAAAAGCCGCTCTAGTGGTCTTCCTCTATAAAAGCCAGACCGGAGGACATCTCCCGTAGCATATCCTGGGGAGAAAGTTATAAAGGAACTCCCGAGGGTTCAGCTCCCAGATTTTCAAACTCGGGGGCAGGAGAAGCCCTGTTCGGTTCAAAAGATAAAAAATGAACCCCTGAAGGTTCAGCCCTCATATCTCCAACCTCGGGGGTAGAAGAAGCCCTACTCGGTCCTGAAGCGGCCGCATCTATTGATGCTCCAGTGCCAACACTCGGGGCAATCTCATTCGTAACATATTTATCACTGGAATCGATAAATGAGACTACCCGTGGAACTTAGAGAGGACAAGACGGCGAACTAACTGCCTTTCGCTTCTCACCCCGAGAACAGTGGAAATTAAGGTCAGCAGCAGGATCTTCCTACAGATTGTCCTGAAAAGACTCAAAGAATTTAGCACCTGCAGGCACTTGATCCGTCAAAACGTTACCACCGTCCCTGGCTACAAACAGTCCAACGGGCTCTTCACTAGGGCCTGCACATTGCCTCTTCCTGTTATCAGGCAGTTGGGTGTCAGTTGGCTCACTTTGGCCACTTGGACCAGTAAAACCCTGAGTAGAAGGCTGAGCACCCTGATAAACGTACTCGGGGACCTGTTCCTCAGCAATGTCGATTTCCTCATCAGACTCGGGTGGAGCAATACCTTCATCACCTTGACGGGAAGCTTCCTTTCTACTCGCTTGCAGAATCGTCTTCACCTGGCGAGCCTGAAGATCGCTGATGACGTCCGTATCAAACAATAGTAAAAAAAAAGATTCATGTTAGAAAAGAAGATGAAAAGCAGAAAAATACAATAGAAAGAGCACCGGGTTACTTACATCGTCTGCGATGGCCCGAAATCTGTCTGAAGAAGCCGAGCTTTATCAAATCCTCCTCTTTAAAAATGTGGCTCTTGCTCCTCTTCTCCAGAGTACGAACAGCTGGCCGAGTCAGCCTCTTCAGCTCAGAATCATTATAATCAATTATTTTTCTGTTCCACACATCAGGGGAACAGATAAAACAGGGAACACTCAACACCTTTTGGGAATCCCCAGATCCAACAGTGACGTTGAGCCCGAGAGCTCCTCCAGCGAAAAACCAACTGTTCTTCCAAAATTTGTTGGATGTAGGGAATCCCTATACAAAACCCTTCTTTTTTGGGTCATCAGAAGCATCGACCTCCCGATTCACCTTTGCTTCTTTGGGGACCCAACCGTCCGATGGAGTAGATGCAAGAAAATATGTCCCCGTCTTGCTAACCTGCCTCAACGTAAAGAAATGTCTGATTTCATTCGGGGAAGGTAGCGAAAAGTTCATTCGACTGAACATGTGCCACATGCACATCAAGACTTTATAACTATTGGGGGCCAACTGAGTTGGGGCTATCCCTGCTTCAGCCAAAAACCAAGCAATAAATGGTTGAAAGGGAAGTGTGACCCCACAGCATAGCATTGATCCATAAACCGCGACCATACCCTCAGGAGGATTCCATACGGCTCTATCCCCCGCAGGAACCAAAGTGACCGAGTCAGGCAAGTCGAATCGGGAGCGGTATTTTTCTATTTCAGCTGGCACGACCACATTCGGCTCTGTATCAAAGCCATTCGGGCGAGTATCAGAAAACGAAAGACGAGATGCCCTGTACACCTCATCAACATCACCCTCGTTAACAGTCTGTTCCCTGGTCTGAACGCTGCTCGAGCCGTGCTTGTATACCTTACTTCTGCTCTGATGTTTACCCATCCTTCGAAAAGATACCCTGTGATCAGAAATATCAGAATCAGAACTAGATGGAGAACTCGATACAGGGCTGAAAGTGACGTCAGGGTGAAGCCCAGAAACATCAACCTCTAAAAATGGAGGCTCATCTATTGGGATATCCCTCGGTAATCGTTTAATGCAAGAAACTAACTGGAAATCCCCACGTTCTAAAGCATCAAAAGTGATTTTAAAGAGACGATGGCGGAAAGATGGCCCCATTAAAACTAACCTTGAATTAAGATTGATGCAAGATCTTCAAACGGAGAATCACAAACTTCTGGAGAGAGAAATCTGGGTTTAAAGAAATTTCTGCTGAAAAATTGTTGAGAATAAACAAACGATGTCTCTTAGTGAAGAATTTAAAAAGGTTTTTGACGGCACGAAACCCTAGTATTTCAAGGCGGGAAAAACTTATGATGAAACTCGATGACGTAGGCGGCGTTTGGGGAGACACAAAAATCATTTCTCATAAATGATATTTAAAAAACGAAGAGACGATGGACACGTGTCAAAACAAGAAGTAGCCCTCGACCGTCAGAACTTCAAAACGTCGCCATCATTTAAGATCTCGCTGATGAAGCGAATCGAAATTACAGGGTCACCATTAAGACACGCCATTATGACAAGACAGCTATTCTGACGAATAAAAATTAAGTTTATTAAAATACTCTTGCCCAAAATGAAATTTGCTCGGTAAAAATATTTTAAGGGGGTATTGTCGTATGTGAATTTTACCAGGTATACATGTCATCGACAGGAAGGAGAAAATTGTCAGGTGGACACCCAAATAGACACTCAGGAAATATTCTACGAGGCATCATTAAAGAGAAGAAAACCCGAGTAAACCAGTAGCATAGCAAGACCTACTCGGGATCAACTAAATTACTCCAAATCAATAAAAGTACTCGGGGTAGACAAGAAAGCATCTTCTACTCGGGCTTAAACGGCGATACTCGGGACCAACAAGTGTTATTCTTACTCGAGATAAATGCGACCCGAGTAAGAAACTTAGTGCTTAATTCACACGGATTCAGTCATAAAATACACAAAGATATCCATCAGGAAGGAATCCCAAAGAGAACAGAATATTGAGCTAAAAGAATCCTCAATCAGGAAACAACTTGATTTCGCTACAAAGACTACATTCTTATAAGAAAACAAGTCCAAATAAAACTGCACTACTAGAGTCTCATTCGATTTCCATAAAAGACTCCGAAACAGGAAAGAAGACAAATCAACCTCAAGCAAGTAACCGAATCACAATTAAATATAAAGATCTTGTATTACTTGTACAAAGAAGATTAGGGTTCTATAAACATATAAATAGACCCATAATCTCGTTCCAAAAGAGATATAGGCAATATAACATACACAACAAGCAACAGAAAAATACAGAGAGAAAAAAGAGAGATCGAGAGCTTGTAAACATCATATTTTCATAGTGGATTTTGGCTTGGTAGATCATTCAACCACCCGTGGACGTTTCTCCGGTCATCGGAGTTTTACCACGTAAAACTTGTGTCTTCGTTACTCTCTCTGAATATCTTTCTCTTTGAATTAATAGCCGAAATCCAATCCTTGTTGGCTTTTCTGATATAATCCAGAAATCGACGTCAACAAAGCTATTTCTTAATAGCCTTTGTCGTCCATACCATATATAAGGGCCATATATTATTTTTCTTATTTTATTAAATCCATTGGACCTTAATAAAAAATTCACATGTGAACTAGACCTATTCTTACAAAAAGAAAAAAGTTCTCATGCCTTATTACAATTCTAGATGGACCTTTAAATTGGTCCGGTAGAATATATCAAGTGATCCATGCAAGTTCATGTGGATTGGGGATCTTGACTGGCTATCTAAATTTAAGCTCCAATAGACACAACCCAATCACAATCAATAAATGATTCACTTAGGTCCGATCTATTTAATTTTAGTTCATTCCACTAAAGAACTAAAATTTAACTCTTAAATAAAGATAGAATAAGTTGATGTTACTCATTCATACCCTAGACAACCTTATTGGATTAATAACAGTAATCGTCAAGAGCTCATAAACCGCCTATAGCTCTCCAAGTTACCATATTTACTCATATGACCACATTTTGAACTTGGATATTTTGACTTGTCCAGGAGCCATGTTTCAATAGACACTATTGAAAACTTAACGTTAAGATTTAATATCCAATACCTCAAAACATTCATAAGATGGTATTCTACTCTCATTCAATAAATGGAGCCACGATGTCCATATCTATAAATGAAGTCCTCTATCGATTAACAAATGAATACCACCAAACTATCGAGGATAGACTATGCTATATAATCGTATTCACTGATAGCTCAAATGATAACACTTGCAACCATAAGTCCATCATTTATCTCAGGATTGAGATAGACTCTCCGATTGTCTTCAAATGAAAACTTTTATCCATTGACGGTTCTAGATAAAGTATTTCATTTTGATCCTATTCAATGCACCCAGTGCACTAGATTCTTTTACCCAAAGACACCACACTTTAATGATTTTAGACTCATCATAACACATTTGATCCCACTCAAATGCTAGCAAAAGAATCTATAACTTTGACAAGATAAAGGCGCCCAACCTTCTATCTTAAGTTGTGAATTTTATTCAAGACTAACTAAAGAATTGTGTCTACCTCATACATATCTAGATGTATGAACAATTCTTCTTTTCTTATAGTCTTTTGACCTTATGATTATTTACTTTTGACAATTATAATAATTAAACTATAAATGTTATAAGATTTGTTAAATTAGAAATCACTTTATTCATATGAAAAGATTGTTAATTACAATATTACACTCTTGCTATTGAGTATAATCCTAACATTTTGTCAGATGCTTTCTCAGCTGCTACTCTTCTCATTAATAATCTTCCCACATTTGTGTTAAAGGGAAAGTCTCTTTTTGAATGCCTTTTTCATCAAAAGTCAAATTATTCTTATTTCAAAGTGTTTGGTTGTGCTTGCTTTCCATACATAAGGCCTTACAATCATCATAAGAGTTTTCTTATCATACTACTAAATGCATCATTATTAGTTGTAGTGTTCAGTACAAATGTTTTAAGTGTCTAAGTCCCTCTGTTTTTATTTCCAAAAATGTATTGTTTCATGAATTTGAGTTTCATTTTCGTCATTGTTTCCTTTCTTCAAGTGTCAATTCCTTATTTGATATTCCTATTGGTCCTTGTTTGTCCATTACACGTTCTTATGCTATAGTTCTTTCTACAAGTATAACACCATCTTTAGTACAGTCAGTCTCTCCTTTAACATCTTCAAATTCGTCTACTTCAGAGTCACCAATATTATTGTTGAGCTTAATACACATAATCAGTCTGCACATCCAATAGTGGTAAGGTCTAGGACTGGTTCTCTTAAACCAAAGGTGTATTCTGCTCTTTGTCAATCTTCTACTACTGCATCAGAACTTGCTACTGTTAAAGCAGCCCTGAGTGACCCTTTTTGGAAGAAAGCTATGATAGAAAAGTATAATGCTTTGCAATCAAATGGAACTTGGGTTCTGGTTCCACCATCTGAAGGAATGAACATTGTTGGCCATAAGTGGGTCTTTAGAAATAAATACAACTCTGATGGCTCCATCCTAAAATACAAGGCAAGATTGCTGGCAAAGGGTTTCCACCAAATTCCCAGAATAGATTACATAGATACATTTAGTCCTGTGATAAAACCCTCTACCATTCAGATAATTTTTACCTTGACAATGACTTTTGGGTGGGAGATTCAGCAGGTGGATGTGAATGGCGCTTTCCTTAATGGTGATCTCAAGGAAGCTGTCTACATGGAGCGAACAATTGGATTCATTAATGATACTAAATCTTAGTATGACTGCAAACTTCGCAAGGCACTTTATGGCTCGAAACGAGTGCCTAGAGCTTGGTTTCACAAGCTTCGAGATGCACTATTGCCTTAGGGCTTTACCAATTCCACATCAAATATCTCTATCTTTATCAAAAGAAGTGGAAAGATGATGATTTTCATTTTGATTTATGTTGATAGAGGGCAATGATGCTTCTCTCATTCACTCTACTATCAATATGTTGAATTCCAAATTTGCTTTAAGGACTTTGGGATCGGTCAATTATTTCTTAAGGTTTGAAGCTCATCGTAATGCTTCTGGGATTTACCTCACTCAAACGAAGTACACTAATGATCTGCTGTTGAAAACTAACATGCTTTATTCCAAACCAAACCTCACTCATCTATGTTCTAGCACGAAGCTCTTGTTATATGCAGGCTCTCTCTTTGTTGATCCAACCTTATATAGGAATACCATTGGAGCTTTGTAATATCTGACATATACCAAAACAGATATTGCATTTGTTGTTAACAAACTCATCCAATATTTGTTAGCTCCCACAGACAAACACTAGCATGCTTGTAAGAAAGTTCTGAGGTATTTGAAAGGTTCTTCTGGTGTTGGCTTGCTATTTCAACCTACTTCTGAGTTTTTTGTTGAAGTTTTTACTGATGCTGACTGGGCATCGTGGGTAGATGACAGGCGATCCACGAGCGGTTGTTGTATGCTAAGTCCAGTATAGAGGTTGAATATCAAGCCCTTTCATAGGCTGCTACCGAGGTTCTATGGTTGAAATCCTTATTTGTTGAACTTGGTTTTCCTCTGGTTGGTACACTTGTGCTATGGAGTGATAATACGGGTGTTGTCGCATTGGCTCAAAATCCGATATTTCATGCTCGTACGAAGAACATAGAAGTGGATGTCCACTTCGTTTAAGAGAAGATAGCATCTGGGCAGCTTGTTATTCAGTACATTCCAACAACTTCTCAACGTGCTGATATTCTTACTAAGGAACTACCTAATATTCAATTTCTGTTCTTAGTTGACAAACTGAACTTGGTGACATCTCTCCAGTTCAGTTTGAGGGGGCATGTGAATAGTATAACTAACACTATCAAAGATCACTCTGATCACACTCAAGCAAACCCAAATAAAGAAGCAGCTTCTTAATGTAGTCATATACAACAAAGAGCACTGGTATCTACTTTAGTAAAACAATCACAACCGTACATCAACAAGGTAGTACCAACTGATCTTCAACTTCTAAAGTCTCCATCTGTAACTAACTCCAGACCTCAGCTGACATCAGCTCCAAGAGTCCTTTTAGATAAGATAACAGAATTGAACTAACATGGATTGATCAAGGATTCTCTTTGGTTGTAGCTTCCACAAATTTAGGATAGTTAGTTAGATATTACTTTTGTGTGAATATATATATATATATATATATATATATATATATATATATATATATATTGACTCTGTGTAAATCATTCAATAAGAAAAAATAAAAAGTTAATTTTACGAGCATCTTCTCCCTGGTGTTTTAACAAACACTTTCATTTCATTATCAGATACTTATCTGTGATCTTTCTTTACAAACATGGATAAAGCAATTCTTTTATGTGTGTTTTTCTAGTGTAATTTAATTATAAATAAACAAGTGTAATAGAAAATAAAATTATAAATGATCAGATATTATAAGATAATTTGTTGTTTGCAAATAACACGAAATACTCTTTCGAAATAGGTAGAGATGATTATTTTAGATCGATCAATACTAAATCGACACAGGAAAGCTTGCGGGGTTGAACTACATTTAACAGTATACTGCACATTACTCCTTACATACTTTCAATTATCACTGTGAGGAAGAGCCTATTTAATGCATCTTTCAAAGTTATTGTAAGACTTTCCACCAATTTCTGTAGCTGCCGATGCTTTCTTTCCCCATTAAATAACATTTTTCCTCATTGTGTTTCCTTTCTCTCCTTTCATCATTTCTTTAACAATAACCACAATATCCTCACGCTTTACATCTTGATTGACTTCCATACCAATCTCCTAAGTCGTGCAAGCATATCGACAATTCGTTTGTTGCTCAGCGAAAAAAGGCCAACAGATTACAGGCTTACCGGCAATTATACTTTCAAGAGTAGAATTCCATCCACAATGTGTTAGAAAAGCGCCCACTGATGGTTGTAAGAGCACTTGGTCTTGGGAGCACCAACTCTCTACTAGTCCTCTATCTTTGATTTCTTCAAAATATTCTTGGGGTAAGATTGCATAATCATCACCACCCATCACCACATCAGGCCTGACTATCCATAAAAATGGGTGCTTGCTATTTGCAAGACCCCATGCAAATTCTTTCAAGTGTTGTTCGCTCATCACAGTTATGCTACCATAATTCACGTACACAACTGAATTGGGATCTCTTTTGTCAAGCCATTTCAAACAATCCGAGTCTTCCTTCCACAAGCTTGAGCTAAATGACTTGAAATGATTATTGCTTTCAGGCAAATGCCTACCAAGCAAAGAAAGGGGACCTATTGTATAAATGTTACGGCATTTGGATGAAATAACGTCCAGGGCTTGCTGTTCAAGCTCATCGAATGTGTTGAGTATGACTGTAGAAGAATTCATGCAATTCTCTACCTCTGATTTCAAGAAATCGAACATGATATCATTAAGATCAGTTACCCTCATAAAGCTTGGCAAGTCCTTTAACCGCATGGCGCTGCTCATGCCATGGATCCAATCCAGTGGTGCATCAAGAGTCTCATCAGTGAGGAAGTTTTCATCTGAACTAACACAAAGACAAATATAAGGCCCATCAATATTTTTATTGAAACAGTGATCAACTGATCAATATATATATATATATATATATATCAATCAGTGATTTTCAGTCAGTACGCATTTATATAAGTTATATCAATACATTGCACGTGGATCATTGATTATGGATAAGTTTTGATAAGTGCATAACACTTTGAGTCAAAGTATGTAAATCTAATAGTCTCCATCCAACGGATTGATAAATTTATATCGGTGCACACTGACTTGAAAATATATACTGTTAATGTTATTTTTAATCCAGCACTATATTGTGGTGGGTTGAGGTATATAGTGAAAACCTATATTATTAATTTTTTTCAAAACAAACAACCGAAGTATTATGTATCACGATAAACTAATGCGTCATTGTTTTCCATCTGAATTAGAATTGTTTTTTTTTTGGTTGAAAAATAAATTAAAAAAATTATGACCGTTAATTTAATTCTAAATCAATGGATTTCAATTAAACTATTTTCTTTCAATACTATCCTTTCAAAGATAATATATTTTTAATTTTATCTTAATTTTATATGGTATAAATTTTTTTATTTTAAAATATTATTTATTTGATATTGCTTTAAGAATAAAAAAACAAAATCATTTCTCATACTAAAATCTTCTTGGAATTGGGGTCCGACCAAATTCCATTCTAATAAGAACACGTTATTTACTCTTTTTTATCGAACTATTTTTAGAGTGCTTTATAATTTTTCTATCAAATAAGGGTGGTTTTGTAAACAGCAAAAACAGCTTTTTAAAATTAAAAATCGTCATTTTAGCATATAATTTTTAAACCGAAAACATCAGTTTATTAGCGCAACATATTTGAGTATTTTGTGTGAGAGTGAAGTTGTAGAAAAAGTACAAAATGTATCGCAGCAATTTAGCACATTATTTTGGTGATATATTCATCCGAAAGAATGATTGAATGGAAATGGTTGAATGGAATTGAGTTGAAGTCAATAAAAGAAATTGCTAAGTAACAGTCAAAGAGTAAAACAAATTCATTTCACCACAGTGAACATAGATTGACTTGGAGTTTTGGAGCCCGAGTCTATCTCTTTACTCAAATCCCGAATTAGTGTAATAATAAAAAAATTAAAATTAAAATTAAAAACAAATCAAAGAGTACCAAGAATTCGTTTTACTGTAATACAGTGAAACTAGAATGACTTGGAGCTAGGCAGCTGTTTCTGGCTAGATGAATGAGAAGGAAAGAAAAGAAAACATACCTTTGAATGGAATTATGGATGTGTGAGTAGTTTATGTAAGAGGTTGGGGCTTAGATGTGGATGACCATTCCATTTAAGCCTAGACCATGAGCTTAACAATTGAGAAAGTTGGTGTATGCATGACCATGCCATATTAACTTGGCTTAATGTTTATATTAAATAGAAGATTTGAACATTGCTTCTTACATGACCTTGTGTGCGTAGTGGAAAAGACTAAGAACTTAATTGATTTATCTTAAACAAGCCCTAAAATTGGATTGAAGTGCTTAACGAGACTAAAAGATTGTATTGAGTGGTCCGACGAAGGTTGCATCGATTCCCTAGTGTTTTTTTTTCTCTTATATATTCATCCTTGTGTGTTGTTGTGTTTAGCTTAGTTTATTTTCAAGTTGCAACTTAGTTTAATCAATTATTGCCATCAAATCAAGCATTATGCAATTTACTTTTTATGCACTTAGAGTATATTTTACTTAGAGTATATTTTACTTAAAATTAATTAGAATTCAACCAATAGAATCACTGATTCTAGTAAACGGACTTTTCTTTAAATTGAGTAAAGATAAAACATTGCATCATCTCTCTCGACAAAAACAATCCATGCATCAACAATGGATGATGAGAGCTTTTGAAGGAATTTTTCTTCATGGGTTTCCTCTGACCACTCTTCTCTTCGTATTTGTCTATTTACTTGATGTGTATCCCCATTAGGGAAGTTTATAAACCTACATTTGTGCTCTTTTATATATTGGACTGATATTTGTTTACTTGATTCTTGTTCCATTCTTTGTGTTCTTGATAAACCCATGTCCTATCTCTACATGCATGTTGATAGAGGATTGGAAATTGATATTCTACATGAATGGGATTAGAAGTAGTATAATTTAATTTAGGGGTAGTGTAATATAACATCTCATTCTTATATGTATGTTGGTTGATGATCCTAAATTGACACATATTGTATGGTTTGACTACATGAGAATTAGGAATTGTGCTTTTGGAGTCCTTTCGGGCACAATGATGACTAATTAGCTCTATCGAATGGAAAAGGCCTTGTTTATACATAATTATTCTACAGTAGGCTTTAGTTTAATGTTCTTGTGCTTAATGGGTCTTGACTTAAAGACACAATTGTCCATTCATAATCTTTGGAGGGCAATTGATTTTGGGTAATTTACTTAATCAAGAGAGTGAACCCTCGAATGCAATTGACTATGCTTCAATGTGTAATCCACATGTTGAGTGTGTTTGTTTGTTGACTTATGTACCTAGTCTAACCATTATCTTGTATCTCTCCAATCCACCCAAGCCAATCTTGGTGCGTAGTTATTCTAGTGTAATTTAATTATGAATAAACAAGTATAATAGAAAATAAAATTATAAATGATTAGTAATTCTATTGTAATTTAATTATGAATAAACAAGTATAATAGAAAATAAAATTATAACTGATCGGATATTATATGGTAATTTGTTGTTTGCAAATAACACGAAATACTCTTTCGAAATAAACAGAGATGATTATTTTAAACCGAACAGCAATGAATCGAGACAGGAAAGCTTGTGGTGTTGAACTACATTTAACAGTGTATTGCACATTATTTCGTACATACTTTCAATTGTCACCTTGATGGAGAGCCTCCTTCATGCATCTTTCAAAGTTATTGTAAGACTTTCCTCCAATTTCTGTAGCTGCCAATGCTTTCTTTCCCCATTCAATAACATTTTTCCTCATTTTCTTTCCTTTTTCTCCTTCCATCATTTCTTTAACAAGAGTCTCAATCTCCTCGCGCTTTACATCTTGATTGACTTCCATACCAATCTCCCAAGTCGTGCAAGCATATCGACAATTCGTTTGTTGCTCAGCGAAAAAAGGCCAACAGATTACAGGCTTACCAGCAATTATACTTTCAAGAGTAGAATTCCATCCACAATGTGTTAGAAAAGCGCCCACTGATGGGTGTAAGAGCACTTGGTCTTGGGAGCACCAACTCTCTACTAGTCCTCTATCTTTGATTTCTTCAAAATATTCTTGGGGTAAGATTGCAGAATCATCACCACCCATCACCACATCAGGCCTGACTATCCATAAAAATGGGTGCTTGCTATTTGCAAGACCCCATGCAAATTCTTTCAAGTGTTGTTCGCTCATCACAGTTATGCTACCATAATTCACGTACACAACTGAATTGGGATCTCTTTTGTCAAGCCATTTCAAACAATCTGAGTCTTCCTTCCACAAGCTTGAGCTAAATGACTTGAAATGATTATTGCTTTCAGGCAAATGCCTACCAAGCAAAGAAAGGGGACCTATTGTATAAATGTTACGGCATTTGGATGAAATAACGTCCAGGGCTTGCTGTTCAAGCTCATCAAATGTGTTGAGTATGACTGTAGAAGAATTCATGCAATTCTCTACCTCTGATTTCAAGAAATCGAACATGATATCATTAAGATCAGTTACCCTCATAAATCTTGGCAAGTCCTTTAACCGCATGGCGCTGCTCATGCCATGGATCCAATTCAGTGGTGCATCAAGAGTCTCATCAGTGAGGAAGTTTTCATCTGAACTAACACAAAGACAAATATAAGGCCCATCAATATTTTTATTGAAACAGTGATCAACCGATCAATATATATATATATAGCAAACTAATATAAATATATCAGTTCCTTGCAGATGGATTATAGAAATTAAAATATGTTTTGATAAGTGTACGTAACTAAATCAAAGCATTTAAATCCAATAGTCAACATGTAAGGAACTAATATTCGAACTGACAATAGACAAATTATATAATTATATATATATATTATTATGTACTATTAATGTTATTTTTAGAATTATAAATCAATAGATTTCAATTAAAATATTTTCTTCTAATACTATCCAGGATAACATATTTTTAAGTTTATTTTATATTGTTTTTAGTATATATATATAAACCTAAGCATTTCCCGTAAATTTCTCGATCAAATTCCATTTCAATAAGACGTAATCTTATTTATCTATTTACTCTTTTTTATCGAACAAGATTATTTTTAGAGTCCTTTATATAATTTTTCTTTCAAATTAGGTTGGTTTTGTAAACAGTTTAATAAAAACAAAAATCGTCATTTTAGTATTTAATTTTAAAACTGAAAACATCAGTTTATTAGCACAACATAGTAGTGTGTTTTGTGTAAGAGTGGAGCTGTAGGAAAAGTACAAATTGTCTCAGCAATTTAGCAAATTCTTTATGAAAATGTTCACAATTTTGTTTTTCTATTTGTACATGTGTTCAAAAATGCTTATTTCTTGCATGGGAGAAATTTTCTCAAAATTCATAATTTGTAGTTTCAATAATGTATCAAACGATTTATATGTGAACCGTAGATTAGTGATCATGGTTAAGAATCTCTGCGATATCTATTAGTATGATACATTATTAAATAAGATTAGATGAATAATTTCGTTCTATATCGGTTATGGCAACGGGCTCATAATTGCTGATGTTGTTTCGCATCAAACTTTTTTTTAGATATATTGGTTTTACCAAACTTTAAAGGCTAATAATTATGTTTATAATTAAATAAATAATTGGATGGCCCAAAGATATCATTGTCTATATAATATAGGCTAATTGTCATAGATTCCCCTAGACTATATTTAAATTTGTATGTTGCCTTCTAAAATTTTTTTAGGCACTAAAACCCTTGAACTATCAAAAATTAAAAAATGTGGACGGAAACCTATCATCATCCACTGTTCTGTAATGGAAAATTGTACTAAGTACCCTTATTATATACATAATTACATTAAATTGGAAAAAATGACATAAATACCCCTCTTACCAAATTTTTAAAAATAATATTTTAAAAATAAAAATTTAAAATTTAAAATTGAAAGATTTGTTAAATAATAATAAAATTCTTAAATTTTTGATAAAAAATAAATAAATAGATAAATGAAAAAATTAATTTGATTTAAAAATTATTTCAATTATCTCTTTTTTATTTAAATATCCATAAATAAAAAACCTAGATGAATATATAAATTATTTAATGCTAATTATCATTTAAACTATCATTTTTATTTAAATATCTCTAAATATTATTTTTTTCGTTTACAATAACAAGGTTATTAATAATATAAATAATAATAATAATAATAATAATAATATAAAATAAATATAATAATGATAATGATGATAATAATTTAAATACCCTATACTTTTTCTCATTATCATTTAAATTATCTTTTTAATTTAAATATCCCTAAATATCACTTGTTCAATTACAATAATAAGGGTATTGATAATGTTTAAAAAAAATAAAACTAAATGATGACAATAAATATATATATATATATAATAAAAATAATACAATAATAAAATAATAAAATAATAATTATTATAATAATTATAATACTTTAAATACCATATACTTTTTTTAGTCATTATCATTCAAATTATCTTTTTTATTTAAATATTCATTGTTATAAAAGTTTAGAGGTTTAATGGTGAAAAAAAAAATATAAGAGGTAAGGTGCAAAGATAAAATTTAGGGATATTTAAATTAAAAAATAATAATTTAAATGATAATGAAAAAAAAAATATAAGAGGTAAGGTGCAAAGATATTTAGGGATATTTAAATTAAAAAATAATAATTTAAATGATAATAGCTAAAAAAAGTATATCGTATTTAAATTATAACTATTACTATTACTATTACTATTACTATTACTATTATATTTTTATTATTTTTATTTTATTTTATTATTATTATTATCATTTAATTTTTTATTTTTGTTTATGACATTATCAATGCCTTTATTATTGTAATTGAACTAGTGATATTTAGGGATATTTAAATAAAAAAGATAATTTAAATGATAATGGTGAAAAAAAAAAGATAATTTAAATGATAATGGTGAAAAAAAAAAGATAATTTAAATGATAATGGTGAAAAAAAAATATAGGGTATTTATTTTATAATAATTATAATTATAATTATTGTTATTGTTATTGTTATTGGTATTGGTATTCTTATTGTTATTTTTATTGTTATTCTTTATAATTTAAATGATAATGGTGAAAAAAAATAATAATTTAAATGATTAGGGTGTTCTTGTTCTTGTTCTTCTTCTCCTCCTCCTCCTCCTCATACTCCTCGGAATAAATTATTCTTATTTAATTTTAATTTTAATTTTAATTTTTCACATTATTAATAGCCTTGTTATTCTAAATGAACAAGTAATATTTAGAGATATTTAAATAAAACAGATAGTTTAAATGATAATTCGTATTAAATATTTTATGTTTAAAGATATTTAAATAAAAAAATTAAATAATTTTTAAATCAATTTAATTTTTTCATTTCTCTATTTATTTAATTTATTTTATCAAAAAGTTTAGAAGTTTATTATTATTTAACCAATCTTTCAATTTTAAATTTAAATTTTTACTTTTATTTTAAAATTTTGATAAGAGTGGCATTCATGTCATATTATTATATTTGTTTTCCAATTTGATATAATTATATATATAATAAGGGTATTTAGTGTAATGTATCATGATAAAACAGTGGATGTCGTTAGATTTTCACCAACTTTTATCAATTTCTAATAGTTCAGTAGGTTAGTGCCTAAAAAAAATCAAGGAACAACATACAAATTCATGTATTGTGTGGATGGATTTATGACAATTAACCTGTAATATATTATCACAATTTTATAAATGAAAAATTTATTAAAAATAATTTGGTTTGGGGGCTATTGCGCTCGTCGGGCCATCTACAGCCCATAACATCAAATATTCAAAAAGAATCTTTAGGAAATATGTTTCCAATAATTCTTTTCATAACACCAAATATTCAAAAAGAATTTGTAGAGAATATGTTTATTATTAAAAAAGAAAACTACCACTCCAATATATCCTATACTAATTTGGTGTATGAGCTTCTTTAAAAAAAAATCTCACATTTTTAACTAAATTTAATTAATTTATTATAACTTTCTATCTATAAATCTAATTATTATAAAAATTATACATTTAACAATAATTTATTAAAACCTTTCTACCAAATGTAATATTAATTATATTTTAATGATTTTTAACATTTTCATTTATTACACCTTTTATTAATCGATAAACTAATAAATATTTTAATTCAAAATAAATATTTTTAAACCATTAAAAAAAATTTATAAGATAAGATTTACCTAATAGTATGTCCCCCGTACATATATCAAGAGATTGTAGGTTTGAGTCTCTCTACCTCCACAAACCTTGAATTATACAATCTAAAACTTAGATATGGAAAATTAGATAAAAATTTAGATAAAAATATAAATGTTAAAGAAATTATATCAAAATCATTACATGTAAAAATAGTAATGTGATCAATTCTAAGACAAGATATAAAATTTTAGAAGTAAGAAAAGTGAGTAAATTGTTATTAAAACTAATTAAGATAAAACAATTTTACTAAAAAAAACGGTTGAAATAAGAAATTCATGGAGATGAAATATTTTAAAATATATATATATTTCAATCTCCAAAATAAAGAAAATTCTAGAGAACGTTTAGAAATGATGTAATAAATAGGAGTTTTCATAATAGACAAATAATAGTACGATATATAATTAATTAAATGATATAAAATAATATTTTATAGCATTAAAGAACTAATCTATAGTATGTCGATAATGTTGTGGAAAGATAAAACTTTTAATTATATGGGATTTTAAAAAATATATTACAATAATTCTGATTTTTGTAAGGGAGAGAGCCTCAAACTCACTCTAATATTGTGGATGTGAAGGGTTTAATATGACATCCATCCACAGTTGTTACATATGTAATTTTTTTTAATGCTTTTTATTAAAACCATTGATTTGGGTATTATTTTTCTAAATCATAAATCGTCTAACTATAGACTATTATTTTTCTAAATCATAAATTCGTCTAACTACCGACTGAACTACGTCTGTATAACTATTAGGTGCCGTTTGGTATGGGGGCATCTTAATATGAGAATGAGAATCTCAAAACATTCCCATGTTTGATAGAAGGTTTGGGTTTTTAGCTTCCCGGGAAAGTGAATCCCATGGGAATCACATTACCCTCCAATGGGAATCACATTTCCCGGGAAAGTAAATCCCATGGGAATCCCATCTCAATATGTAGGTTTCAGATTACCCGGCATTTGATTCCTACTGTGGGACCCACCATTATTAAAAAAATTATTTTTATTTTATTTTCTTCTTCCCTGTTCTTCACTGTGCTTCTGAAAATCAATACCCAAAATCCACAATTTCATTTAACAAAAATCTTGACAATTGATCATTTCACAAAAATCCCTAATTTCTAGTTTTATTATCTTATTTTCTTACACTTTCTCACTACCCAAACACCAAATTTTCAGATCCAAAACCTAACTTTTATCAACTAAAGAATACCCAACTTCATCTTCATCAAAATAAGACCAGGGTTTGCTTAAACAACATCAAACAACATCACCAACACTAAAAGAAAAAAATTGCAACAAGTAGCAACAACACATAATCTGGGTTTGCTCGATGGTGTCGATGACGATGAGGAGCTGCGATGTTGACGACGACGAGGGGTTACGATGATGATGATGATGATGAAGATCCCAGCCAAAGGAGACGACGATGGCGACGTGGAGGAAAGGAGACAACGCCGACGACGTGGAGGCAGGAGACGACGTGAAGGCAAGAAGACGACACTGACGATAAGTGACAGACTGGGTTTTTTTATTCTTCTTGAGAGAGATAAGAATGGCAAAGATAACTGATGGGTTATTTTTTTTAAAAAAAAAGGCAAAGAATGGCATCCGGCGTTTGAAAGAATGACAAAGAATGGCAAAGTCAATTGGTGGGCAAATACAAATGAATCGATTTTTTATTTATTTTTAGTTTTTTAGTTTTTAATAAAAAAAAAACAAATTTCCGTGTAAAACCAAATACCGTTACTTAATATTCTCAAGAATCCGACATAATATTCCTATATATAACCAAACACATGTATATAACTTTTCCAGTAATCATATTATTGAGTTTCATTTTGTTAGGAATCACATTATTTTGATTACCCCGTACCAAACGGCCATTTATGTTCATCCCAATAATGGTCGAATGAAGTGGTTGAATGGGTCAAGTCAATAAAAGAAATTGCTAACTAACAGTCAAAGAGTAAAAACAATTTCTTTTTTAACACGGTGAACCTAGAAAGACTTAGAGTCTTGGAGCTAGCTAGTCAAGAGATTCTGGGCTGGAGGAAAGAAAAGAAAACATACCGTTGAATGGAATTATGCCTCTTTTGACAAGTTGAGCATATTGCCAATATCCCACCAAACCACAAGCAGAAGCAGTCCAGAATGTAGCATCTGCTATGCCTAGTACTCTTGCGGCCTTAGCACCGAAGCTCATCCCTGCATCAGCAACTACGCACGTCACCGGAGGTTGTTCACCTGATGAATTCAGCTTTTTCAGTAACTCCAGGAATGGAGCCAAACAATTTTTCCTTGTGGAATCACATAACGCCGGTATATCTTGAGTTGCATCACGATCAGACGGTGGCAATCCGTCTGGTATGGTTTCGAAATTGAAATCCGGCAGGCCCTTCAAAGCGTCCGGTCCTTTGGAGCGGATTAAGCGTAGATGGTTGAACTCAGTGTTGACAAAGGTTACGTGGAAGCCTTTAGAGTGTAAAAGCTTAGCTAATTGCATCATGGGAGTAACATGGCCTTGTGCTGGGAATGGAATGCACACTGCATGGCTCTTTGTTGCTTCGGTTGAACCCATTTTCATCAAGCAAAGCACTTTATCAAAAACAATTAACAAAAAATAAAGTGCTTATGATACTTAGCCATAGCTATGGGAATTTATAGAGAACAAGCTTATAATACTTCTTAAATGGGTATCTTAACTTATCTGACGTCTCCCTCTTGACTACATGAGTATTTTGGCTTGTTCTCCCTCCTTATTAGATATATTTGCTTGCTTTGAGGATTACGTTACACGATCACTTAACTATTTACATGCAGACAATGAAAATATGAAACAATGTTTTGATCTAATTAAAATGTATTATTATTAGATTTAGGTTTCAATTTTCTTATGGTATAAATTGAAGGCTACACTAATATAATATTTCTATAAATTAGGGTAAGGGATAAATGCACCTGAGGTTGTATTTAAGAAAGTTAAATCCAAGCTCACTTAAATTATAATTTAATTATTTAAGTAAAAGATTTATTTTAACTAGAAGTAAAAGAGAAAAGTATACATATATTCGAAAGAAACCCTAATTGCACGCTCTATAAAGGATATAAAAAGGACATGTAAAGGGTGGCCCAAATGAATTAACGGTTCCCATAACTAGGCCGGGTTTTCAAGAGAATATATAAAGCAAGATTTTAGGTATTCAAAGCATGAAGAATAATTGATAAACATTAATAATAATCTCAAATATCGTTGGAGTATGAGTATTTATAAAAATAAAATAACATTTGGACCTGTATAACCAATACTAAAACTAGGGGGACCGAATTCGATAATATGGAAAACTTGAGGACTTTTATCATTTTTACCATATTATGTATTTAAAGAAAATTTAGTCCTACATATGATAGATATATAGATTGATAACGAGGAGAAAAAACCTCTTCAGAGCAATTATCTACCTTTAATGTGGAGGTGATGTGGTAATATTTTTTTTAGAGAATATAGGGATGAGTTTCTCAATTGAGAAACTCCTCTGGATATACTGATTATGATTTCTAACTATTTTCACTAGTAATATTACAGTACATTCAATTATAAACTAAAATAAGAGAGAGAATGAAATAAATACTATTTTTAAGTATTACATAAATTTGGGGTTTATTGGAGATGAGAATGACTAGAACTCACAACCCCGTGGTAAATGTGTGAGGGGTATACTACCAGATCAATTTCACATCGTCGTGAAATAAATGTTTTTTATGATAATTAGTCATAAAATGAAGAGGAAATTGTGAGATATGTCATATTTTTTTATGTGTGTTGCAGTGATGTCACCGTTTTAATAACTTAAGTTTAAAAGGCACCAATTATAGTGAACTACCCAAATTACCCTTAAATAATCTATTTTTTTAATCTCATTGTGTTTTCATCTACACTTTGAAAACGATAGTTCATCTCTCTCTCCAAAAATCTTGTCTCTCTCCAGATTCTGCAGAAGAAGATAACTTATATTTGTGATCTTCGTTTATATATTTTTATATATTTATGTGTGGTTTAACATGTATCCATTCGTTATGATTTGTTGTCCAGTCTTTGTATGAACAATTTATTTTTCAAATGATCGATCATTTTATTTTTGAAAATAATGTTTAGTTAAATCGAGCATATTTATAGCGAAATCGAGCTTTTTTTTTAATATGATCGAGCTTATTTTTAAAAGAATCGAGCATTTGTCAAATGATCAAGAAATTTTTAAAGGATCGAGAAATTTTTTCAAAAGATCGAATCGAGAATATTTTCAAAGGATCAAGATTTTTTTTCAAATGATCGAGAATATTTTATCAAATGATCGAGAAGATTTTTTAAAGGATCGAGATTTTTTCAAAGGATCGAGAATATTTTCCAAATGATCGAGATTTTTTTCAAAGGATCGAGAATATTTTTCAAAGGATCGAGAATATTTTTCAAAGGATCGAGAATATTTTTCAAAGGATCGAGATTTTTTTCAAATGATCGATAATATTTTTCAAATGATCGAGAATTGTTTTCAAAGGATTGAGATTTTTTCCAATGGATCGAGATTTTTTCCAATGGATCGAATCGAGATTTTTTTTCAAAGGATCTAGAATATTTTTTAAAGGATCGAGAATTTTTATCAAATGATAGAGAATATTTTTCAAAGAATCGAGATTTTTTCAAAGGATTGAGATTTTTTTCAAATGATCGAGATTTTTTCAAATGATCGAGAATATTTTTCAAAGGATCGAGAATATTTCCAGAGGATCGAGAATATTTTTTAAAGGATCGAGATTTTTTTCAAAGGATCGAGATTTTTTTCCAAGTGATCGAGATTTTTTTTCAAAGGATCGAGAATATTTTTTTTGAAGTATTGACCAGAAAAAAAAAAGCTCTGGGGGCGCTGCCCCCTGCCCTCTAGCGAGCTGACCGGCAGCTCGACCCTCGAATGCGTCTACGTAGCGTATGAGTTTCAACGAAACTTTCTCTCTCTATTTCATAACTCTCACTGTAAAAAAATGAATGAAAGATTCTGATGAAACAACTATTTGAGGCATTTTTGTCCGTTCACCATATTTGATGTCTTTTAAACATAAGTTATTAAAACAATGAGAGTGTTAAAACGTCACTTTCAAAAAGTGCTATTTATTTTTTGAACCCTAAAATGAAAGCATATTTGATTTTAGATAATTACATTGGATGTAAGAATATGTATTTCTCTATTTACTTTATTTACTTTTGCTAACGTAGATCCATATTCAAAAGAAATGTTGATGTATCCGTATTTAGAAACTAAACAATGTATATTAGAGGCTTTCTAGTATAATTTTTACAGCCTTTTTTGCTTTGATTTTTAAAAACATTTAAAAATAAACATTTAAAATATGTGTCCAGTACATGTTTTCAAAAAGCAATTCAAAAATTATAAGAGCGAGTTGTGTAACGTTTTTCATGTGCTATTTTTTAAAAAGAAAACTGAAAATAAAAACAGTATTTTTTGTTTCATTTTTAAAATCTGAAAACGCGTCTAGTTGTAAGTATTGAAAACCGTATTCTAAAAATAAAAACATATAAAACTTGTACGGTAAGTTAACCTAAAAATAATTGAAAAATTATAATTTTTCAATTATTTTTTCTATTGTGAATTTTTTATTTGAGTAAAAAGTGGGTCAATATTTCATCTAATTATCAATTATGCCACCCAAAAAAAGCTCTCCATAGACCCATTTTTAAATTGTACAAATAAGTTTTAATCCCATCATTTTTCATCTAAACTCATTTTATTACTTTTGATATCTGATTAAACCCAAATAAATAAACAAATACATGTTTTATGTACATATCTGATATCACTTTCATATTATTTTTTTGGTCTTGAAAAATAAAGAGAAGAAAATATGAAGGTAAAGAATGAATTGAAAATAAAATTTAAGAACCTTTGGACAACATCTCCTGATACTCAAGCAGTGATCTTTCCCTCTAAATGTTCATATCTTTACAAAACTTGTAAATAAATTCATCATCTCTCTCATCCACTCCTCGTAGATGTGGTGATCTAACAACAGCCTCCCATGCATCTTCAATACTATACACACATCAGATCGGTAACACTAAGGCCGGAGGAAATCCTCATCCGACCTTGGAGGAGCAGATCGAGAAGAAGAAGAAGATGAAGGGTGACGAAGAACGTTCAAAAAGAAAAAAAAGGGGAAAAAAGGTGGGTTTTATTTTAAAAAAATAAATAAATAAAGTAAAAAACAAAATGAAAAACATGAAAATTATTAAAAATTATTTTTTAAATTTTTTACTTTTAGTACTTGTTTTGTTTTCTATTTTTTTTTTACAAAATAAAAAGCCGTTAACAATTATAAATTCATTTACGAAAACTAAAAATGAAAACAGACAAAAAGTTGCTTCTCGGACGGTCCTTACAAAACTGATTTTTACATTAAAAACGCAGTTTTCTCTATTTTTTGATTTATTTTTCATTTCGTGACTATTAAATAGGTGGGACCCATATCAATTAATATATATTTTATTTTAACAAAATCTCAATTCATTAAATCAGCATTAATTTTTTAATAATATAAACTAAATTTTATAAATAGAAGTTAGTATCTACCTTTCACACTTATACTATAAGGTTATAGGTTCAAATCTGTACATCTTTCTAAAAAATCTTGAATTATTGTAATATTTCAATATGTATATGTTATTAATTTCTTAAAAAAAAAAGTAAAAAGACAAAAAATATTTTAAATTAGCCAATTTGAATTGATTTTTGATTAATTGAAAAAATAATAATGCAAAATATTGATGTTACTTTTACTGTTAGCTACCTTTTACTTTTGGATGGTATATTCCGGAAGAACTTTTGTATCAAGAAAAACTTTTGAGACTGTTTGGTTGGAACATTTTAAAATATCTTCTAATTATGATATAACGTTTTTACCTTTGAAGAAGAGCTTTTGAACTTGAGAGCTTGTTTAGTTGTAACCGATTAAAATCACTTCTAGCTATAATATAACATTTTTACTTTAATTGAAATAAATAAAATATGTACATTTTTTAAAATAAAAGTTTACTTCATATGGGATAATAAAACATTCTTTCAATTATATTTCCTTAAAAAAATATAATAAAATTAAAAAGTAGAGAGACATCAAGAATTAATTTAGTTCATCTCTTAAAATATAACTTTTTTAAAAAACTATTATTTGCTAAAATCTTGGTATAGATGTGTGCATTTTCGGTTTGGTTTGGGTTAAAGATCAATATCAAAAAAAACCGATACATATCGGTTTGGCTATATTTCAACCCAAACCAAACCAATGTGATTAGCCAAACCGATTCAAACCAAACCAAAAAAAAAAAAAAATCGGGTTGGTTTGAGTTGATTTGGATTGATTTAACGATTTATGTTTGAACCTAAAAATCATTTTTTTTATTATTATAAAAATATTATTTAAATAGTTGTTATTTAATTATTTTAAAAATTAAAAATATTATAGAATTAACAAGTTAACAATTAAAGGTATCATAACAGAAAAATAAAAAATAAAACTCATATTCTAAAATGTATTGGAACGGATGCGTAACGGTATTTTATTTATTAAAAAAAAAGTATAATACATAAAGGAAAGATGAGTAGTATAATACCAATTAATGGTTGATGATAATGAATGAGAAGAAAAAAAAACTTATTTATATGAGAAACAAATAAGTATAAATAAAAGTTACAAAATGGGAAATGTGTATTTGACTTTATCAAATATATGGGTTGGTTTAGATTGTATGAATTTTATTTTTAGTAACCCAAATCAAACCAATCTTTATTCAGTTTGTTAATTGACAAACCGATTAATAAATTTTTTATATATGAAACCAAATCAACCCATAAAATTTAGATTAGATTAGACAGATTGGTTCAGTTTGACGGTTTTTTGCACACCTCAATCTTGGTATTAGACTCTTGTTACTTTTTTAGTGTGAAAAATAGGAATCGTTAGTGTTGACAAGTAGAACAAAAATTCGCAATAGATTCTGTCTCCAACACAATCTCTCACATGTCACAAAGTTATAAGTTAAAATGAGGAATTGGACACACGATCATAGATTTCCATTAAATTCTAAAAGCAAATCAATCACACACGGCCTAAGTGCCATCAAACCAATGGCTTGCTTTTTACTACTGACTAATGACTACTGCTGCTACTTGTACCGAAGATGTGTGTGAACACAAGAACATTTTCAAATCATTAAACATATTCAACAGTCCTTGAGAGAGGAAATAGCGGTATAAAGTATTTTTTCAATTTTTATCTATATAATTTACACCACTTTAATAACTCATATTTTATTAGTATCAAAGTAAGTAATAGGATCAAAATACCAGTATTTATTTTTATCTTTTTTTTTTACTTTCTCTTTCTTCCCATTCTCTCTACCCCTCTCTCTCTCTCTCACCCACCCACCCTCCCTCCATCCCTCTCTCTCTCCCTCAATCGTCTAATGAACGAACACTTTAACGGAGTTGGGTTGACAGGAGTTCTCGGCCACAGAACAATGACAATTACAAGCAATATTTATGAAAAAAAAAAGTTTTTTGATGTTTTATTTCAAATTTGATTTTATTGATTATGAGATATTGATTTTGAGTTTTCAATTTAGTTTTTATTGTGAATTTGTTGATTTTGATGTGGATGGTGAGTTTGTTGAATCTGAATGGGGGATTGTTTGAATCTTGAATTGATGGGTTTGAGTTTAGGTTTGTCGAATCGAAGAAGATAAACAGTAGCTGATGTTGAGTTTTTTTTTTTCGAGACTTATTTGTTCAAATTCGAGATTTATTTATGAATACCTGGGACTTACTACACTTATTCGAGACTTAATTTATGAATACCCGAGACTTATTCATGCGTTTTCAAAATTTATTCATGTGTTTTCGAGACTTATTCATATGTTTTCGAGACTTAATTCATTTTACGTCTTCTTCTTCATCACGATGGAGGTCTGTTCGACCTCCATCAATGGTGAAAGCGACGAGCCGACGACGGTGTTCATCGACTCCGGAGATAATCGGATCTGAAAGATCGGACGACGCCGAGTTCGTTGGTGCCATCGGTTTCATCAGATTCGTAATGGATAGTCATAGATTTGACGATGAAGGATCGACGACGGTTCGGGTTTGGCTTCGTTTCTCTCTCCACACAGCTTGAAACTGAAAATAAACACTACAGTTACAACAATTGGCATTGGATGAACATTTTCCGATGGTTTTGTCCGTCAACTCACCGGTCGACAGCGACAACTCCATTGACAGAGCTCCATCAATGGTGGTTTCTGAATTAAAAAAGAAAATGACTAATAAGAGAAAAAATGGATGAGCGAGGGTATTTTTATCCAAATCCCATCTTTAGTGCTATTTAAGCTAGAGTTATTAAAGTGGTGCTAATTGTACAAATCTACTTCCAAAAAGTGCTATATAACTTTTCGACCCGTCCTTGACACGCTTAGATTTTTTCTTCTTTGGTTTGGCATCCTTAGCTCCTGCAATGGTGTTGTTGGCGGCGTGCTCTTCTTCCTCCACCAACTTCTTCTGTGGTTGCTGTTTGTCATCTGTGCCTGCTGCAATGGAGTTGTTGTACTTTTCTTATTCTCTTGCCTGGTTTCTCTCTTTTCCTCTTCCTATGTGTTTGTTTTGTCTATAATTTAAATTCAAATGAAATCCTTATTTTATAAAGATAAGAACCAAGATAAAAATTTACTGAGATAACAACTTTAGAAACACAAAGATAATGAAGATGAAAAGGGATCAAATAAAACAAAATATATCATCAACACCACAATTTAATATAAAAAAGTACATTAAAATGACAATTATACCTCACAATGTTAAAAGAGAATTAAACCATAATCATACCTCATGTATAAAGCACATAAAATAATCAAATAACAAATCCATTAGAGTTAAATTATTGACCAAAATAATTCAGTTTTATAAAAAAAATTAGGATGGGTGACAATAAGAATTTAATGCATGGACAGATGGATTCAAGGCTAAAGCAATGATGGTCAAAGGAGGAACATAGAAATTCAAGGCTCCAACCACTGCTAAAATTCATATAGGCATCCAAGTGTCTAGTAAGTGGGTTGATTCAAATTAGGAAATGAAATGAACCATTAATATATCTAGGTCAGAGTGTTACATAAACAGATGCAGCCTCAACTTGAGCCTTGAGGTAGCAAATACTTCAGCACTATCAAGGAAAAAGTTTCATACATTCACTAATTTTTTTTAGCAAACAAAACTCATGAAGTTCTAGAGACAATCAAGCATGGCAAAAGCAATATTTCAGCCTACATTTCTCCGTTTTAACATCCTGCAGATTTTCTTAGCTCAAAACTAATTATCTATAATATTCCCATTCTACTTTCTGTAGAGTTTCTCTTGACAACATCATTTTTTCTTTCCCAGTTCCACTGCATACTTCCAATTTCAAAACACAAAAGAAGAAGAAAAAAAAAACCTTCTCTTGTTTGTTTTTCCTCTGTTGAAAGCTAAATTCCTTAATTCCCAGATCATCTTTTTTCAGATTTTCTATTCCATCCCTAGATTTCCCCCCATTGAGATTAAAAATTCTTCATACCTTGTACAACTTTGTATTTCGAAAAACCAAAAAAAAAAAAAAAATCTGCCATACTTCTCTTGTTTGATAAATTCCTTAATCCCCGGATCAACTTTTTGCAGATTTTTTATTCCATCATTTTTCCAGGTTGAAAGTAAAATTCTTGGTACCCTGTTTCAACTTTCTGCAGATTTTCTCTACTTCATCTTTTATATTTCCATTTTTTATTTTTCTTTATCTGGCGATAGCATAATTCGAATTAAATTTCTTCAAGAGCATAATGTGGACGAAATCATTACCAATACTAACAAAATTAAAACACAATATTCGAAAACAAACTAACTAGGCTAATTGAACGAACTAAACATGAGAAACAACACAAGATAGCAAAAACATAACATATAAATTAAAGAATAAGTAACTTACAAAAGTAGAACAAAGAATTGATCTGCGATCAAGAAATTAAATCTTACAGCATTGAAACCACTAAGAAGATGGAATTTTGAGAGCGAGAGGTTATAGTTTTCTATAAAACTTGGTTGAATCATTCCGGAAAAACAGTTTAAAGGGTAAATTAGATGAAACATAAGTCATTTGGGTGAGAGATTAGCGAATAGGGATCATCTGAAAAAAGAAATTGGGAAAGCAGAACGTCAGATGAGAAACACATTAAAGGGTATAAGTGGCAATTTCATTTTGATATTTATCGTTGCAAGGGTAAAATTGACAGTAGGAAAGTTTCATTAAACTCAAAATTCACTTCACGTGTTTTTTACTTTTTCATAAGCTTCTTCGGGTGCGGCTTTTACTCGAAGAGCTTCTTAATAATGGAAGCACTTCCTTTGGACCATCCAAAAAGAGAGAGAACTTACAAAAAAGATGGGTGCTATTGCTCACCTCCTTATTGAATAAATATCCGACTTTTAAAATTTTAATTTAATTATATAAAATTAAATATCTTTTTTAATTTTTTTAATTTATTTCTTGGATTATATTTTTACATATTTTCAAATTTAATACACTACATATCTTTTTTTTTTAAATTAAACTTTTCTAATATTTATATACATTTTTACATATCCATATTTGTTTTTTCTTTTTATTATCATGGTGAAGTCATCCTTATTAGTTTTTTCTGTAATCGATTGAATTGTTGATAATAGATTGTGAGTGTGATATTGATCGTTTCATGATTTTTTTAACGATTGAATTAGGATTTCGGTGTGGTTTCGTTTCGTTAGATATTAGGTTTTCTTGATTGTGATTCTTGGTGTGGATACAGATCGTTGAATGCGTAAAAACTCTGATAGAAAATAAACCCAGAGAAAAAAAATAACAAACATGGATCTGAAATTTGAAAAGAAAAACAAAACAAACATGTGGAACAATAAAATGAAAAAAATATTAAACATGGGAAATATGAGATTGAGATCCGAAAAAAAAAACAAAAATAATAAACATTAAATGATTTAAAATAATTTATATTACAGGGTTTTGAAATAAGGAAAGTGATACTGAACATGGAAAATATGAGATTGAGATCTGAAAAAAATATTAAAAAAATAGTAAACATTCAATTATTTGAAATAATATATGTTATTAGGGTTTTGAAATAAAAAAAGTGGGGGTTTTATTAGTTTTATTTTGTACAGTATTCTTTTTAATATAAATTGTACGTCTATTTAAGTAATTTGATAAAGAAAAAAAAAAGTGAATACTAAATAATTTTAAAAACGGAGTGTTAATAGTTTAGCAGTGGGTGTGTCAATAGCACCACTGACAAAAAATCAACTTAAAAACCAAAGAAAATTACATAGCAATTGTTGATAATGACTACATCTAATGTAAAAAATTCGTTTTTAACCTTATAAGAAAATTTAATTGTTAATAATTACTTTTAAAAAAAAATCGGTGTATATTCATAAATCATAAAAATACACCCAATATCAACTTTTATATTTTCTTTTATTTTTTTCTACCGCCTTCTTCCTTCTTCTCTCTAAATTCTTCCTCATCAAATTTCTAATTTTGTTCTTGCAAATCGATCAACTAGAGGATGGTTTTAGCATGGTTTTAGTATTATTGTATCAAATTTGTGTGTGTTTTGTGTAAAATCGAATTAAATAAGGTTTCAAGTTTACTGGTTCGAAAACAGTAAACTTAAAATCTTATGTAAAAACTTAAATACTGACAAGTTCCTAGGTAAAATTTCAATCAAGTTTATTTTAGAAGATTTCAAGTTTCAATGATCCGAAATTTTGAAATCTTATATAAAAACTTGAAATGTTGACAAGTTTCTAGGTAAGATTTCAAGTTTAGGATAAGATTTAAAGCATGATTTCAAGTTTTCGTAAAATATTTCAAGTTTGTCGAAAATCTCTCACTTTCAAGTTCAAAATCATCCAAAATATCATACTTCAACCTAGGGGTGTCAATATGGGTCACGATACGACGGGTTGACACGACACAAACACGATTATTACGGGTTTAGGTTGAGGCTAAACGGGTCGTGTCAATAAATGGGTCAACCCGTCTAACCCTTTTATTAATCGTGTCGTGTCCGGGTTAAACTTAACGGGTCACGGGTTAACATGATTAGTGAGGGTAAAAATGTAAATTTAATATTAAGGGTATTTTTGTAATTATCACATTATTATATATAGTGAAACTTTGAAACCCTAACAGCCTAAATCATTATTTTCCCTAACCTCACTCTTCACGCAGCCACTCTTCCATTTTCTTCAGTTTCCTCACCTCTCTCTCTCTCTCTCTCTCTCTTACACCTCTCTCTTCTCTCTCTCTTAATCCGCCGCCTCAGCTTTCACCTCGTCCGCATCTCCTCAACTCGTCGTCCCACTCCTCCATTTCCTTTCCAGCTTCCTCACCTCTCTCTCTTATGCCTTTCCCTCTCCTCTCTCTCTTCATCCGGCGCCACAACTTCCAGATCGTCAATATCTCCTCAACTTGCCGTCTATGCCGATGATCAATTCTCCAGATTCATTATTTTTTTTTATTTGTAATAAAAAATATATATATATCTGAAACTTTTGATTTTCTTTTTATTTGTTTAGTTGAGTTCTTTTCTTCTTATTGATGTACAAATGTGCAATGTTATTTTAATTTAATTTTAATGAATGTGGAATTGTGGATCGAGATTTTTTTTGTTCATGTAATTTTTTCATAGCAAGGATTACTTTTGATTTTGATATTTTTTTTAAGGTTTTTGCCTTATATCTTGATTGGATTATTAAAAATTAGCTTAATTAATTAATGGATTAGATATTGCATTTGATTGATATGTATTAATTTAGCCGATAGTAATTTTAATTTTATTATAAAAGTATGTTGAATGTAGTAAAAGTATGTTGAATGTAGTAACATATGTCTGAAACGGGTCATTAAACAGGTTAATTGACACGATCCACTTAACCCTTATAGTAAATACGGGTCGGGTCGTGTCGTGTTGACCCATTTATATTCGTGTCGTGTTTGGGTCGAGAGGGTCTGACCCGTTTAATAATCGTGTCGTGTTCGGGTTGACCAAAAAATAATCGTGTCGTGTTTGGGTTGACCCAAACACGACCCACCCGAATTGACACCCCTACCTCAACCCAATCAACCCTCAAAATTGATACATTTCAATATTTATTATTATTTAAACGTGTTCTTAACAATAAGAGAGCGAAGAGAGGAGAGAGAGAGAGAGGAAAGAGAGGAACATAGAGAGAAGAGAGTGAACCCCCTGGTTCGGCATAGCCTAGGTAGCTCGATGACACCTTCATCGGGCGGTGCACTCCCAAGCCACTACGTCCGGCGATGATGAGCGGAGAAAGAGAGAAAGAGGAGAGAGTGTGTTTTGAGATAGTTTTTATATGAAGACATTCAAATAATTTCTAAAAAATATGGTTATTAACCATTAAACTTTCGTATATGGTTAGAAACGAAATTCTAATATTTTGGATGTCTAGTTTTGGTTTTCTTTCAAAAATTATATGCTAAGTAATTTATCTTTATCATACTATCTCATGATTTGTATAGTACCACGTTATTTGGGTTAAATTTTGAGTTATATTATTACTCAAATAATATGGATACTACCCTATTTTATTTTAATTTTGGGGCTATTTATTAATAATTGTTATTATATATTAAATTTATTAATGTTATTTATATATAAAACAATATATATTTCTTTATAAATTATTGGTTTAGTGTTGGATGACTGATTAATTTATAAACAAATTGCACTCGATCTTATTGACAATCTCTTACACCTAGAAATAACTTTATCATTAATTGACATTCATACCCCATATCGTTAGGTCAAATTTAACCGTTAACTATCTTTTAATATCTTTTAACTTCTAAATTACCCCTTAACCTAAATTAAATTAATAAAAATACTTTTATTTTTACAAACTCATCCCTCTCCGGTCTCCACCACTGTCGTCCATCATCATCATTTACCAAATCTGTTCAAGTTCATGAACATATGAACAACATGTTGGAGATTTTGGATCGATGATCACAGAATCATTGTGCCTAATATATACCTATAACTCATAACAATTAATAACGTCAATAGCAAAAAAAATAGATAAGAGAGAGTAAACCAATTACAACACAAGATATACGTGGAAAACCCAAATCAGGGTAAAAAACCACCGGCCGTCAGGACGACAGATAAAATTCCACTATATGATAAATTGTTACAACCATATATTCTAGGATTCTCTCTCACACTCAAACCCCAAACCACGCTCACAAGATCCTCACCAAGAACCCTATAATATCCCCTAGGTCTCCCCTGAATATCACCTACGGATCTCTAACTTGATCTACTAATATTCCCTTTGATCCCTCCCCCCGGATATTCCCACGGGTCTCTCACCCGGATCTCTCCACTCTCTGATATTACATGGTGTTCTTTTTGCTCCACACAAATAGCCTAGCTATTATGGTCTATTAAAATGAATTACAGAGAATTAAAGATAAAAGGAAATCCTACTCCTAAACGTACAAGAATTGTTTGTTCCACATAAATACTATTTCTTATTTATGACAAGTCTTATTGTTTAAAAGAAATCATTTTCTTTTAAGTACATGACTTTCCTAATTTGATTATCACAAGAACTTCCAGAATAAAAACACCTTTCCTATTTTCATCTATTCTTCTTCGTCTTCAAACCTCTCTCAAACACCATATTCAACTTCCAAATGTTATCCCACGTCTCCAAGAAGCTCCACATCAGTTGAGTCTTGTTTGGTTAACATTAGATTCACTTGAGAATACGAGCCAAAACCTAACAATCCTCCCCTTTGGCTTGAATTCTCAAGACCTTTGTCCATAACCACGATTCTCATCACCAAGAATCAACACAGCCCACCAAAAGGTATAACTACTTAGGAACGAACCATCATAAGATTTTTTTTTCTTCCTTTTGCTTAGTGTTCGTTGTTCCGGCACCATGTCGAAAAATAATCTACTGAAATTGTTATGCAACTTCTCACGTCAGATTTCCAGGGAGTTCGTCAGCCATCGACATCCTTATCCACCATACACCTTGCATCACTTTCTGACTAATGCTTTGTGTACAATTATGGACCACTAGCAGCAACATATCCTCTTCCATGGCCAGTGAGGAAAACTGCCAAAAGGATAAACATGTCCTTGCATCACCCAATCATGTGAAAGACCTTTCGTCCTTGCATCACATACCTGGTGAAAGACTTGCTACTAGAACGGGGAGTGCTTCGCCGGATAAGCCCCATACCACCACCAAAGACTTTGAGCGTTCAATTTTTTTTTATCAAACCCACAGAGTTCGAAACTGCTTTCAAGACGTATCTCCTTTGCTAAACCATACTAGGCAACCATGAATCATAATTCCAATACCACCAAGTCCTCCATACGATCTTGGAAAGCAGTAATTTCAAAACCCATAACCCAGATTCAAAACCAGGAATCAACGAACTCAAAAATCCAAATTCGACAAAATCCACGAAGAAAAAGAAACACAGATGTCCTCTTTCATCGGATCTCGACAAAACCCAAAAACCCATGAAGGAATGGAAATGGAGAATCAATTCCTTCGTAGATCTCTTGGTTGACTCCATTGTCATCACCAACAAAAAAATGTCTTAAAAAAATTACAACAGCAAATAACTCCAACGACGGTAGAAGATTGGTTCCTCGCGGGAACAGATAGCTCGTCCGCTTGAAGCTGTCTGCGCTAGGGAGGAGCAATTTGATCCTCGCCTGCCCATACCAGGGGCGGAATTGTTTTCAATTTAGCTGAGCTATAGCCTAGGCTGATTTTTTGGACAAAAGTGTGAGGTTATTGCAAAATATCATACGTTTTATAATTTTATTTACTAAATTATCCTGATTATTACAAATTATGTTAAATTTATATCATTGGTTTTTAAAAAATAATAATAATAATAAAAGTAAATATGTAATTTTCATATCTTAAAAATCAAATTACTATCGTAGGTTATGACTTATGATATACCTGAGCCAAGAAAAAATAATAAAATTACTATTGTCTGAGTCTAGAAAATTTTCCATTTTATCGAGTCGTTTTTGTTTTGGTTTGAGTTTTGTTGTCTAGGTTTTGCTCGAGGACGAGCAAAATGTTAGGTTTGGGGGTGTTGATCGAGTCATGTCAATACTAGATTTTGGTTCCTCTTTCATAAGTTTCTTGCTCAATTCTCGGGAAAATCGAGTGTTTAATGGCTTGAATGAGATCTCTATAGGTTTATCAGTTAGCAATGATATTTTTGGTGAAAGAGAGAATAAATTGTGGTTTAAAGTACAAAATTGGGAAGCTTGACTCATGAAGAAAGTTTGTCACGGTTGAAGTGTCGTCTTGGTCAACCGTGATAATATGACAACAGCAACTCTTGCGGTCAAAGTGCCGCTGATGTTGCAAGGAGGAAAAGGCATAACAACCAGAAGGAAGAAATGTCGTGGTCGAAGTGTGGTCTTAGACGACCGCGACATACCAAGTGACAGGAACTCTAGCGTCTAAAGTGACATTGGTGCAGTCCCTGATTTCATTGTGTGAAAATAAAGATCAAGCATAGTCGCGGTTGAAGTGTCGTCTTGGCGAACCACGACAGTCCGTCAGCTTGAATTTCTAAGAAGATTTTTACCCTTTATGGAATCCATATAAATACCTCTCTTTGTTTTATGACCTAAGAACCAACCATATGAGGATTTAAGACCCAACAGCTTTTCATACACTTACATCATCCCTTTTTACAAAGATTCCTCTTTACTTCATCTACCATCAATCCTTAGAAGACTTGGGAGGCAAGAAGAAGAAGAACATCAAGACTAAGGAGCTCAAATGACCAATATGGGTTTTCTCTACAACTTTTTCTTGCTTTTGTTTTCTTCACTTATGTGTAACTAAACCTTTAGCTAGGGATTGATGTAACCATAAAGGACTACTCTTTGTAATTATTTAGTCTACTTTTCTTAATTCAATTCAATGTTAGTCTCAATTATTACTTTAATTGCTCTACACTATCACTCATGTTTTATTGTGACATCAAGGGATATGGATGTGTGAGTAGTTTATGTAAGAGGTTGGGGCTTAGATGTGGATGACCATTCCATTTAAGCATAGACCATGAGCTTAACAATTGAGAAAGTTGGTGTATGCATGACCATGCCATATTAACTTGGCTTAGTGTTTATATTAAATAGAAGATTTGAACATTGCTTCTTACATGACCTTGTGTGCGTAGTGGAAAAGACTAAGAACTTAATTGATTTATCTTAAACAAGCCCTAAAATTGGATTGAAGTGCTTAACGAGACTAAAAGATTGTATTGAGTGGTCCGACGAAGGTTGCATCGATTCCCTAGTGTTTTTTTTCTCTTACATATTCATCCTTGTGTGTTGTTGTGTTTAGCTTAGTTTATTTTCAAGTTGCAACTTAGTTTAATCAATTATTGCCATCAAATCAAGCATTATGCAATTTACTTTTTATGCACTTAGAGTATATTTTACTTAGAGTATATTTTACTTAAAATTAATTAGAATTCAACCAATAGAATCACTGATTCTAGTAAACGGACTTTTCTTTAAATTGAGTAAAGATAAAACATTGCATCATCTCTCTCGACAAAAACAATCCATGCATCAACAATGGATGATGAGAGCTTTTGAAGGAATTTTTCTTCATGGGTTTCCTCTGACCACTCTTCTCTTCGTATTTTTCTATTTATTTGATGTGTATCCCCATTAGGGAAGTTTATAAACCTACATTTGTGCTCTTTAATATATTGGACTGATATTTGTTTACTTGATTCTTGTTCCATTCTTTGTGTTCTTGATAAACCCATGTCCTATCTCTACATGCAAGTTGATAGAGGATTGGAAATTGATATTCTACATGAATGGGATTAGAAGTAGTATAATTTAATTTAGGGGTAGTGTAATATAACATCTCATTCTTATATGTATGTTGGTTGATGATCCTAAATTGACACATATTGTATGGTTTGACTACATGAGAATTAGGAATTGTGCTTTTGGAGTCCTTTCGGGCACAACGATGACTAATTAGCTCTATCGAATGGAAAAGGCCTTGTTTATACATAATTATTCTACAGTAGGCTTTAGTTTAATGTTCTTGTGCTTAATGGGTCTTGACTTAAAGACACAATTGTCCATTCCATGATCTTTGGAGGGTAATTGATTTTGGGTAATTTACTTAATCAAGAGAGTGAACCCCTGAATGCAATTGACTATGCTTCAATGTGTAATCCACATGTTGAGTGTGTTTGTTTGTTGACTTATGTACCTAGTGTAACCATTATCTTGTATCTCTCCAATCCACCCAAGCCAATCTTGGTGAGTAGTTATTCTAGTGTAATTTAATTATGAATAAACAAGTATAATAGAAAATAAAATTATAAATGATTAGTAATTCTATTGTAATTTAATTATGAATAAACAATTATAATAGAAAATAAAATTATAACTGATCGGATATTATATGGTAATTTGTTGTTTGCAAATAACACGAAATACTCTTTCGAAATAAACAGAGATGATTATTTTAAACCGAACAGCAATGAATCGAGACGGGAAAGCTTGTGGTGTTGAACTACATTTAACAGTGCATTGCACATTATTTCGTACATACTTTCAATTGTCACATTGATGGAGAGCCTCCTTTATGCATCTTTCAAAGTTATTGTAAGACTTTCCTCCAATTTCTGTAGCTGCCAATGCTTTCTTTCCCCATTCAATAACATTTTTCCTCATTTTCTTTCCTTTTTCTCCTTCCATCATTTCTTTAACAAGAGTCTCAATCTCCTCGCGCTTTACATCTTGATTGACTTCCATACCAATCTCCCAAGTCGTGCAAGCATATCGACAATTCGTTTGTTGCTCAGCGAAAAAAGGCCAACAGATTACAGGCTTACCAGCAATTATACTTTCAAGAGTAGAATTCCATCCACAATGTGTTAGAAAAGCACCCACTGATGGGTGTAAGAGCACTTGGTCTTGGGAGCACCAACTCACTACTAGTCCTCTATCTTTGATTTCTTCAAAATATTCTTGGGGTAAGATTGCAGAATCATCACCACCCATCACCACATCAGGCCTAACTATCCATAAAAATGGGTGCTTGCTATTTGCAAGACCCCATGCAAATTCTTTCAAGTGTTGTTCGCTCATCACAGTTATGCTACCATAATTCACGTACACAACTGAATTGGGATCTCTTTTGTCAAGCCATTTCAAACAATCCGAGTCTTCCTTCCACAAGCTTGAGCTAAATGACTTGAAATGATTATTGCTTTCAGGCAAATGCCTACCAAGCAAAGAAAGGGGACCTATTGTACAAATGTTAGGGCATTTGGATGAAATAACGTCCAGGGCTTGCTGTTCAAGCTCGTCGAATGTGTTGAGTATGACTGTAGAAGAATTCATGCAATTTTCTGCCTCTGATTTCAAGAAATCGAACATGATATCGTTAAGATCAGTTACCCTCATAAAGCTTGGCAAGTCCTTTAACCGCATGGCACTGCTCATGCCATGGATCCAATCAAGTGGTGTATCAAGAGTCCCATCAATGAGGATGTTTTCATCTGCATTCACACAAAAGCAAGTTTAGGCCCATCAATATTTTTATTGAAACACTAATCAACCGATCAATATATATATATATAGCAAACTAATATAAATATATCAGTTCCTTGCAGATGGATTATAGAAATTAAAATATGTTTTGATAAGTGTACGTAACTAAATCAAAGCATTTAAATCCAATAGTCAACATGTAAGGAACTAATATTCGAACTGACGACAAATTATATATATATATATATATACTATTATGTACTATTAATGTTATTGTTAGAATTATAAATCAATAGATTTCAATTAAAATATTTTCTTCTAATACTATCCAGGATAACATATTTTTAAGTTTATTTTATATTGTTTTTAGTATATATATATAAAAACCTAAGCATTTCCCGTAAATTTCTCGATCAAATTCCATTTCAATAAGACGTAATCTTATTTATCTATTTACTCTTTTTTATCTAACAAGATTATTTTTAGAGTCCTTTATATAATTTTTCTTTCAAATTAGGTTGGTTTTGTAAACAGTTTAATAAAAACAAAAATCGTCATTTTAGTATTTAATTTTAAAACTGAAAACATCAGTTTATTAGCACAACATAGTAGTGTGTTTTGTGTAAGAGTGGAGCTGTAGGAAAAGTACAAATTGTCTCAGCAATTTAGCAAATTCTTTATGAAAATGTTCACAATTTTGTTTTTCTATTTGTACATGTGTTCAAAAATGCTTATTTCTTGCATTGGAGAAATTTTCTCAAAATTCATAATTTGTAGTTTCAATAATGTATCAAACGATTTATATGTGAATCGTAGATTAGTGATCATGGTTAAGAATCTCTGCGATATCTATTAGTATGATACATTATTAAATAAGATTAGATGAATAATTTCTTTCTATATCGGTTATGGCAACGGGCTCATAATTGCTGATGTTGCTTCACATCAAACTTTTTTTTAGATATATTGGTTTTACCAAACTTTAAAGGCTAATAATTATGTTTATAATTAAATAAAAAATTGGATGGCCCAGAGATATCATTGTCTATATAATATAAGCTAATTGTCATAGATCCCCCTAGACTATATTTAAATTTGTATGTTGCCTTCTAAATTTTTTTTAGGCACTAAAACCCTTGAACTATCAAAAATTAAAAAATGTGGACGGGAACCTATCATCATCCACTGTTCTGTAATGGAAAATTGTACTAAGTACCCTTATTATATACATAATTACATTAAATTGGAAAAAATGACATAAATACCCCTCTTACCAAATTTTTAAAAATAATATTTTAAAAATAATATTTTAAAAATAAAAATTTAAAATTTAAAATTGAAAGATTTGTTAAATAATAATAAAATTCTTAAATTTTTGATAAAAAATAAATAAATAGATAAATGAAAAAATTAATTTGATTTAAAAATTATTTCAATTATCTCTTTTTTATTTAAATATCCATAAATAAAAAACCTAGATGAATATATAAATTATTTAATGCTAATTATCATTTAAACTATCATTTTTATTTAAATATCTCTAAATATTATTTGTTCGTTTACAATAACAAGGTTATTAATAATATAAATAATAATAATAATAATAATAATAATAATATAAAATAAATATAATAATGATAATGATGATAATAATTTAAATACCCTATACTTTTTCTCATTATCATTTAAATTATCTTTTTAATTTAAATATCCCTAAATATCACTTGTTCAATTACAATAATAAGGGTATTGATAATGTTTTAAAAAAATAAAACTAAATGATGATAATAAATATATATATATATATATAATAAAACTAATAAAATAAAAAAAATTAATAATAATAATTATTATAATAATTATAATACTTTAAATACCATATACTTTTTTTAGTCATTATCATTCAAATTATCTTTTTTATTTAAATATTCATTGTTATAAAAGTTTAGAGGTTTAATGGTGAAAAAAAATAATATAAGAGGTAAGGTGCAAAGATAAAATTTAGGGATATTTAAATTAAAAAATAATAATTTAAATGATAATGAAAAAAATATATATAAGAGGTAAGGTGCAAAGATATTTAGGGATATTTAAATTAAAAAATAATAATTTAAATGATAATAGCTAAAAAAAGTATATTGTATTTAAATTATAACTATTACTATTACTATTACTATTACTATTATATTTTTATTATTTTTATTTTATTATTATTATTATTATTATCATTTAATTTTTTATTTTTATTTTTGACATTATCAATGCCCTTATTATTGTAATTGAACTAGTGATATTTAGGGATATTTAAATAAAAAAGATAATTTAAATGATAATGGTGAAAAAAAAATATAATTTAAATGATAATGGTGAAAAAAAAAGATAATTTAAATGATAATGGTGAAAAAAAAAATATAGGGTATTTATATTATAATAATTATAATTATAATTATTGTTATTGTTATTGTTATTGGTATTGGTATTCTTATTGTTATTTTTATTGTTATTCTTTATAATTTAAATGATAATGGTGAAAAAAATAATAATTTAAATGATTAGGGCATTCTTGTTCTTGTTCTAGCTACAAGATATTGTAGGTTTGAGTCTCTCTACCTCCACAAACCTTGAATTATACGATCTAAAACTTAGATTTGGAAAATTAGATAAAAATTTAGATATAAATATAAATGTTAAAAAAATTATATCAAAATCATTACATGTAAAAATAGTAATGTGATCAATTATAAGAGAAGATATAAAATTTTAGAAGTAAGAAAAGTGAGTAAATTGTTATTAAAACTAATTAAGATAAAACAATTTTACTAAAAAAAATTGAAGTATTATTTATAAAGTAAAATAATAATATTTTATTTTTTATAAATTGTAAAGTAGAAAACGGTTGAAATAAGAAATTCATGGAGATGAAATATTTTAAAAAATATATATATTTTAATCTTCAAAATAAAGAAAATTCTAGAGGACGTTTAGAAATGATGTAATAAATAGGAGTTTTCAAAATAGACAAATAATAGTACGATATATAATTAATTAAATGATATAAAAACTAATCTATAGTATGTCGATAATGTTGTGGAAAGATAAAACTTTTAATTATATGGGATTTTAAAAAATATATTACAATAATTCTGATTTTTTTTAAAGGAGAGAGCCTCAAACTCACACTCTAATATTGTGGATGTGAAGGGTTTAATATGACATCCATCCACAGTTGTTACATATGTAATTTTTTTTAATGCTTTTTATTAAAACCATTGATTTGGGTATTATTTTTCTAAATCATAAATTCGTCTAACTAACTATTAGGTGCCGTTTGGTATGGGGGCATCTTTGTATGAGAATGAAAATCTCAAAACATTCCCATGTTTGGTAGAAGGTTTGGGTTTTTAGCTTCCTAGGAAAGCGAATCCCATGGGAATCACATTACCCTCCAATGGGAATCACATTCTCCGGGAAAGTGAATCCCATGGGAATCCCATCTCAATATGTGGGTTTCAGATTACCCAGCATTTGATTCCTACGGTGGGACCCACCATCATTAAAAAAATTATTTTTATTTTATTTTCTTCTTCCCTGTTCTTCACGGTGCTTCTGAAAATCAATACCCAAAATCCACAATTTCATTTAACAAAAATCTTGACAATTGATCATTTCACAAAAATCCCTAATTTCTAGTTTTATTATCTTATTTTCTTACACTTTCTCACTACCCAAACACCAAATTTTCAGATCCAAAACCTAACTTTTATCAACTAAAGAATACCCAACTTCATCTTCATCAAAACAAGACCAGGGTTTGCTCAAACAACATCAAACAACATCACCAACACTAAAAGAAAAAAATTGCAACAAGTAGCAACAACACATAATCTGGGTTTGCTCGATGGTGTCGATGACGATGACGATGACGATGAGGAGCTGCGATGTTGACGACGACGAGGGGTTGCGATGAAGATGATGATGAAGATCCCAGCCAAAGTAGACGACGATGGCGACGTGGAGGAAAGGAGACAACGCCGACGACGTGGAGGCAGGAGACGACGTGAAGGCAAGAAGACGACACTGACGATAAGTGACAGACCGGGGTTTTTTATTCTTCTTGAGAGAGATAAGAATGGCAAAGATAACTGATGGGTTATTTTTTTTTTTTAAAAAGGCAAAGAATGGCATCCGGCGTTTGAAAGAATGACAAAGAATGGCAAACTCAATTGGTGGGCAAATACAAATGAATCGATTTTTTATTTATTTTTAGTTTTTTAGTTTATAATAAAAAAAATAAATTTCCGTATAAAACCAAATACCGTTACTTAATATTCCCAAGAATCCGACATAATATTCCTATATATAATCAAACACATGTATATAACTTTTCTAATAATCATATTATTGAATTTCATTTTGTTAGGAATCACGTTATTTTAATTATCCATACCAAACGGTCATTTATGTTCATCCCAATAATGGTCGAATGAAAGTGGTTGAATGGGTCAAGTCAATAAAAGAAATTGCTAACTAACAGTCAAAGAGTAAAAACAATTTCTTTTTTAACACGGTGAACCTAGAAAGACTTGGAGTCTTGCAGCTAGCTAGTCAAGAGATTTTGGGCTGGAGGAAAGAAAAGAAAACATACCGTTGAATGGAATTATGCCTCTTTTGACAAGTTGAGCATATTGCCAATATCCCACCAAACCACAAGCAGAAGCAGTCCAGAATGTAACATCTGCTATGCCTAGTACTTTAGCCGCCTCACCACCGAAGCTCGTAATTGCATCAGCAACTACGCATGTCACCGGAGGTACTTCTCCTGATGAATTCAGCTTTTTCAGTAACTCTAGGAATGGACCCAAACAATTTTTCCTTGTGGAATCACATAACGCCGGTACATCTTGAGTTGCATCACGATCAGACGGTGGCAATCCGTCTGGTATGGTTTCGAATTTGAAATCCGGCAGGCCCTTCAGAGCGTCCGGTCCTTTGGAGCGGATTAAGCGTCGATGGTTGAACTCAGTGTTGACAAAGGTTACGTGGAAGCCTTTAGAGTGTAAAAGCTTAGCTAATTGCATCATGGGAGTAACATGGCCTTGTGCTGGGAATGGAATGCACACTGCATGGCTCTTTGTTGCTTCGGTTGAACCCATTTTTCATCAAGCGAAGAACTTTATCAAAAAATATTAACAAAAAAGAGTGCTATGATACTTAGCAATTATTGAGAACAGACTTATAGTACTTCTTAAATGGGTATCTTGACTTATCTGACACCCTCTTGACGTCTTTATTTGATATATTTATTTGCTTGCTTTGAGGATTGTGTTAGAGCATCTGCATTGCTTTTCTTGAAAAATACGTAATGATATCCTCAAAAGTACAAACGTAATCAAAATTGGATTAATTATCAAACAAAATAATTTTTTAATAGAGTTATTAAAATTTACAATTACAGTTATTAATAATTAATTAACTATTAAAATAAAATCAAATTACCTCTTCAATAATTAAATTTGATGATTGACTTTTAATCATCAAATACAAACTTAACTCAAAATAAATATTGTTATAATTTATCTTTTCTCTCTTATATGTGGTTTTTTTTTCTAATTATCTATATATTTCATCATTGTATCGATCCAAAATTTCAATAAAATAAAGTTCATTTATTTATTACGAATAAATCAATACCAATATCATATATTTTTTCTTATTTTTTTTATAGTTTTTTTATTTTATATTTTTTTTACCCTTGAAATTAAAATGAACGAGAACAATGAAAAATGAGACCGGAATAGATTTTTTATTTAGCTAAAGAATATTTTATATTTAAATAAAGTGTACCGTTATGGACTACACAATCATCAAATTTAGCAATCTCTGAAAACAATTCTCAATTGCTGAGATGACAACTTTTGATGATTCAAATTTACTTATACCATTGAAGATGCTCTTACAGGATCACTTAACTATTTACAGACAGGGTCGGTCCTGAGATTTTCGGAACCCGAGACAAACTATAAAAAATGAGGTCCTCGACACAGGGTCGACCTTGAGATATTTACAATAAACTATGTTGCTGCAAATTCTTTAATGTAAATAGTTGTTGGGAAGTTTTTTCAAACAAATTATATATATATATATATATTGTTGCTGAAAATTGTTTTGAAAAAATATTTCAAATAGTACTAAATATAATTAGAATGGAAAAACCTTGAAAGTGGCTGAGTTGCGGACAATGTCGCTCTCTTTAAGACGTCTCGCGGCTCTACCCTGATTGTGCAAGCAGTTCCAAAGTTGTCACGTCGTCCCCAGGAAAAAACAGTTTAGAATCACCTCTGTCTTGGAACTTTTTTGCACGAAAAAGAACCGGAATACTCAAACTCTTTCAAAGATTGCTCAGAAATCTAACAAAATATTACTTAAGAATTTCTTTTAAAATTGTAGAGAGCATTTGTTTCTCAAAAAAATTGTTGTGTTCTTTTAAATGAACAAAGCCTCTATTTATAGGATTAGAAGAAAAAATGAAAAAAAAAATTAACACCAACCATTAAAAGAAATAAAAACTGAAAATTCAATTTTAAAAAAAAAACTTTTTAAAATTTATTGCACATTTAAAACAAATAATCATGTTGAACTGTTATGCAAAATTTTAAGTTCAAATTTTATTGATTTTAAATACACTTTTAACAATCCCCCACTTGTATTTTAAAATTAATAAGTTCATCGTGCAATATTTTATATGATTGTACATAAGTAAAGGTGTCGTGTGACTTGAACCTTTACATAGTGATGATGCTTCTGCATATACTAGAGTAACTCGTAGTTTTAAACTCTATCACATACAATACCACACACACAACCATACTAGAGTTAAGTTCTAAAACCAGCACTTTGCGGCCATGTGCTTATATCCCAGTATAGTGAACGTTCTAGAAATTTTGCCTATAATTTCATAGGAAGCGACCTCTCTTCCACATTCACATAGGTGAGCCTATCACATATACTCTTGTAGCTAGATACCCAACTCCACCCAACTCCACATGGAGTATAGAGCTCATTAAGAGTTATATCAAACTCAACCTTAAATCGCCTCAGGATGTCATGCTCCATAGGGATGGACTTGGAGTGTTAACCCCGTATCACAATAGCATGATTCCACATATCACTTCATGACTTGTTATTACCCTTTGAACCTACTTCTTGGGATCTCCAGTCCGTAGGTTGGGTTTCCATCACAAGTGACTCAACTATCAATGGGCTTTAGTCCCATCCCTTTCAAGGTTTTCCAAACCTTTTCTCGTGCTAATCCTTTCGTCAAAGAATCAGCCAAGTCCTCATCAGACCGTATATGATCCACTCTTACAGTTCCAATTGAGAGGAAATCTCTAACTGTACTGTGCTTGCGACGTATTTGTCACCTTTTACCATTATAATAACGGTTCTGGACTCTTGCAATAGCCACGGTACTATCGCAGTGAATAAGTACTGCTGATATCGGTTTCTCCCATAATGGGGTATCTGATAACAGATTTCTCAACCAATATGCTTCCTCACTAGCAGTAGCTAGTGCTATCATTTCTGACTCCATCGTGGATTGAGCCAAAATAGTCTGTTTCTTAGACTTCTATGATATTGCACCTCCAACGATATTAAAAATGTATCCACTAGTGGCCTTGGAATCATCAGAAAGAGTATTCCAATCAGCATCGCTGTAACCTTCATGTACAGCGGGAAACTTTGCATAATGTAATCTGAGGTTCATTGTTCTCTTGAGATAACGCATTACTCTCTCAAGAGCATGTCAATGCTCATTACCAGGTCTACTAGTAAACCTACAAAGTACTCCTACAGCATAAGCTATATCGGGCATAGTGCAATCAGTAGCATAACAAAGACTACCAATGATACTCGCATACTCATTTTGTCTAACACTATTACCAGTGTTCTGGAACAACTTTACACTAGAATCATATAGAGTACATGTAGGTTTATAGTCAAAGTATTTATATTTCTTTAGAATTTTCTCAATATAATGAGATTGATCTAAAGAAATTCTCCTTTTTGACCTTGTTATTTTTATACACAGGATTACACTAGCTTTACCTAAATCTTTCATTACAAAGTTAGCAGTCAATAAGTATTTAACAGCATCCACAACATGAATATTTGAGCCAAAAATAAGCAAGTCATCCACATATAAACAAATAACAGTGCAAACATTATTTTCAGATTTATAATAAATGCACTTATCACTTTCATTTATTCTAAAACCATTAGAGATGACTAGATTATCAAACTTCTCATGCCATTGTTTAGGTGCTTGTTTAAGTCCATAGAGAGACTTGACTAACTTACAAACTTTGTTCTCTTGACCAGGAATTATAAATCCTTCAGGTTGGTCCATGTAAATCTCTTCTTCTAATTCACCATTCAAAAAAGCGGTTTTAACATCCATTTGATGTATAACTAAATCATGCAAAGCTACTAAAGCTATAAGTATTCTAATTGATGTTATTCTAGTTACTGGTGAATAAGTATCAAAGAAATCTACATTTTTTGTTTGTCTGTAACCCTTGGCTACAAGTCAGGCCTTGTATTTCTCAACTGATCCATCAGGTTTTAATTTCTTCATAAGAATCCACTTACAACCTATGGTTTTACAACCAGGCGGAATGTCTACTAAGTGTCATGTTCCATTAGACTCTAGAAAGTCCATTTCATCATTTATGGCTTCTTGCCATAAGGCAGCATCCAAGGAAGTCAAGGCTTCTTGGAAAGAATTTGGATCATCTTCTAAGGTGTAGGCATAAAAATCAGGCCCAAAATCTGTGGAGGTTCGGGCCCTTTTACTCATTCTTAGTTCTTACTCAACTTCATCAGTCATAATAGATCTATGTAAACTACTAGACTCTGACCCCCCACTATTTCTTATTTTAAAGGGAAATTTATCTTCAAAGAAATCAACCTCATTTGACTCAATAATAACATGATCTTTTAAGTTGTAAAATCTATAAGCTTTACTGTTAACTGCATAACCTATGAAAACACATTCATAAGCTCGACTTGCCAACTTTGATCTTTTTGGATCAGGCTTCCGAACATAAGCCAAACAACCCCATGTTCTAAAATAAGAAACATTTGGTTTTTTAGCTTTCCAAATTTCATAAGGTGAAATTTTGAATTTCGAGTTGGGAACTCTATTCAAGACATAACAGACAGTTAATAGAACCTCTCCCCACCAATGTGAGGCAGCACCAAAACAAAGGCTACTAATAACTCAGAATAAGTTCTATTTTTTCTTTCAGCTTTCCAATTCATCTCTAGGGAATAAATGACAGTTTTCTTATGGACAATTTCATGTGAATTATACAATTTGACAAATTCATCCGAGTCATATTTCATCCCTCTATCACTACAAAATCTTTTAACCTTCCTGTTAAATTGATTTTCTATTTCATTTAAAAATATTTTGAACATGTTTATGACTTCACTTTTGTTTTTCAAAATATAGACGTATGAAAAATTAGAACAATCATCTATGAAGGTAATAAAGTACCTTTTACCATTTCTAGTCAAAATTCCTTCAAATTCACAAATACCGGAGTGAATTAGGTCAAAAGGTTCAAAAACCCTGATTACTGATTTATGAGGAGTTTTTGTGATATTTGCTTGACTACATGATTCACATTTTTTAAAATCTTTTAGAGATAGTTCTGGAATTAATCCTAAACTACTCATATTTTTTACTAGTCTTTTGCTTATGTGACAAAGTCTAGAATGTCAGATATTAAAAAGACAAATCACGTAAGCATAAATATTAACTTTATTAACATCAACATTAAGTTTGAACATACCCTCAGTAGCATAACATTTGCCAACAAAAATTCCATTTTTGGTGAGAGTAAAAAAATCTGCTCCAATGGTCTGAGTGAATCCTAACTTGTTGAGAAGATAACCAGATACCAGATTCTTTCTTATTTCTGGGGTATGCAAGACATCTTTAAGAAACACAATATTTCTAGAAGTAAAATTTAGTTCAACTTCCCCACTACCAGCAACAACGGTGGAATGTGAGTCACCCAACAACACCTTTTTTGTCCACAAAATAAAAACTGAAAAGTAAAATTAACATCAACCATTAAAAGAAATAAAAACTGAAAATTCAATTTTAAAAAAAATGTTTAAAAAATTATTGCAGTTTTAAAACAAATAATCATGTTGAACTGTTATGCAAAATTTTAAGTTCAAATTTTATTGATTTTAAATACACTTTTAACAAACTATAGAAAATGAATCTCAAATAATTTTATTAAACAAATTGTACCATTATATAGTCTTGAATTCAGTCAATGCATTAGACTAATGCAATTTACAGTTTTAAGACAATTACTATGAACAAAAAAAAAACCATTTGACGAATCAAAAGTTAATAGACCATTAGTTCATTGAAACCTGGCATATCTATCAAAATTCAATTCTTAAGTCTTAACAAACAAAATTCTAATGAAACTATAAAAGAAAAACAAAAGAAGTATGTCGATTAAATTACATTTGAAACAACTACGAATTCAAGTCTTTTACGAGTGAAATACGTAAATTTGTTTGAATTTTTAAGGTGTTGTTTCTAAATTTTGTATAAGATTGGAGTTGAAGAAACCTAACTTTGATAATACATATATATATATATATATATATATATATATATATATTCAATTGTGTGATATGGTAAATTGTTTTATAAGAATGTTGTTAGTGTTTACTGTCTGGGTTTATTTTTATATATAAAAAAAGATTATGGGCATTTTTACTATAATACAAATTGACGAGATGAAGTTGATCCGATAACAAATCCCTCATCTCAATATTACGAGGTTACAGGTTCAAATCATTCCCTCCTAAAAAAACCCAAATATAATAGTGTAATACTTAAAAAAAATGGTATAAATGGAAGGCTAAACTGATACAATGTTTCAATAAAACAGATAAGGGATAAATGCACCCGACTTGTATTTAAGGAAGTTAAATCCGAGCTCACTTAAATCATTATATTAATTAAGGGTAAAAGACAAAAGTATACATGCATTCAAAGAAAACATTAAGGGGCCGTCTGTTTTTTTTTTAATCTAAAGTCTTATAAGACCTTAATTTATTAGATATATTGATAAGTTTTATAAATTAAGATGTTATGATATAATTGTTATTATTGTTATTTTCACTTTGGATGACTTATTATAAATATAAAATTGATTAGGTTGTGTTAGGGTTTTTTTAAAATTGAATTTTTTTTGAAAAATTGATGTATATGATTTTATTACGTATAGATAAAATTGTAAATATATAAATTGTTATAAGACATTTGTGAAAATTTATTAAAAAAACTCTACTGTACCATATTTTAATAAGATATAAATTTTTTTTATATATTTTTTTTAAGATATAAGAGACAATAAGTTTTATAGTGAAAAAAATATATATATGTAATTATACACTATATAAAATATATAAAAGGGACATGAAATGGGAAAATGAATTAAGGGTTCCCATAACGAGGTTGAAGATAATATATAAAGCAACATTCTAGGTATTCAAAGCATTAATAATAATCTCAAATATTGTTGGAGTCGGAGTACTTATACAAAGTAATAATATATATTTTATTAATGGAAGAATATTGATCTCGAACTATTGAGATATAATCCCAAGGGTTTACTTCATGATTTTAGTGATAAAACAAGAAATTAACATATTACCCTTTATTTGGATGTAATAAAAAAATTGTGAAAAAACATTGAAATAATCTTAAATCTAAATGTGTCATAACATATATTACCTTATCAGTTTTTTTTTATTCAAAAGTAAAAAATTTAGGTGGTTCAAATGAAAACTTTTAAATTATTAAAATAATTTTATATATAACGAATTTGTTATATAAAATTATTAAAAGAAAATTTGATTGAAATGAGGCCACTGGCGGTATGGTCCATGTGAGCCCCCTCTTGGATGTAGCCTTGTTGGTTTATTGACGTATTGGGCAACCCTTAGTCAATAGTCAATCCTCAAGAGTACACGCATTTAGATTTTTCTTCGGAAAATGAATTACGTCATTTTGAATGTAATATCGACAGGTTTCTTTATGAAGACAGTTCATAAAGCATCTTCGATTCTAAATGCGTACTATATAAGATAGATCAAATAATAATAATAATAATAATAATAAATCAATATAGTTATATAATTTTAATAAAAAAAATGATGCGGTAATTTTTTTTAGAGAATATAAATGAGTTTGTCAATCGATAAACTCTTCAGAAAATCGATTATGATTTTTAACTATTTTTACTGATGCATTTAATTTAAAATAAAATAGAAAAGATAATAAATAAAATTTTTTCTTTTTAAAGTATTATATAAATTTAAGGTTTTTTTAAAAGGAAAATGACTCGAACCTATAACCCCGTAGTGTAGATGTAATAAGGGGTATACTATTAAACCAATCTTATATAGTCGTAAAATAAATATTTTATAATAATTGATCATAAAATGGATAAATATTTGATTTTAGATAATTAGATTGGATGTGACGATATTTATTTCGTAATTATTATTATTATTATTTTATCAAAATAGATCTATATTCAATAAAAATATTGATATATCATTATTTAGAAACTAAAAAAAAGTATTGACCTTGGTGATGATCTTACATTCCCCGTTGATCACCTTGGTTTATTTTATTTTTGACAAACGATCACCTTAATTTGTTAATGGGTGATCATCAATTCATCATTATCAAAATAATTATTATAAAGAAATTGGTTTGAAAACAGTTATTATATTTCATAAATTTATCTTTCGATGAGTTGTTGTTCCTTGTAAAATACGGCACTGGCTTGCACTCAAATTAAGGGAGCTTGTTGAGTCCGTGGGTCAAAGTCCATTGTTCGAGATTTCACAGATTTGAAGATAAAATGGGACTTAAAAAGTAATAATAATATATATATATATAAATAATAATAAGGTAAAGCATGCCCAACCACTCAAATCCTATGAGCCATCTGTAGCTCAGCTCAGTGTTAAATCTATTTTAAGATTGTTTTGTTTAAAATCTAATCGTTTATAGTTTAATTTGAGAGATAATTCAAAGATGGTGCAACAATTATGACGTAATAAACCTCTTTTTTTTTCTAAGACGTTTTAGGCACCGTTTTATGATTTCGAGCCTCCTCCGATCAGATTCTGATCTTATGTTCTTCATCAAAGTTGTAGATCGTAAACTTTTATGCAACTAGGAATCAAGAATCTGGTGATTTGTAGTTGTCTTCATAGAGTTACGTACATTTTAAGTTTCTGTACTGGTTTATCTTTTATTTTAAGGTTATACCGCTGTTTTGCTTTTTTTACCCTCTTCCGGTAAGATTCTATTCATTTGCCCTTCTTCAAGATTGTAGATCGTGATTTTTTATGCAATTTAGAATCAAGAAACTTGTGATTTGGGGTTTGCGGTACTGAGTTACGTCTGTTTCAAGATTTCTATTTTGGTTTGTTTTTTGGATAGATGAGGGATCCCTAAATATAGTGAATAGTGGTCGCTGCTACAGTGTTCCTTCAATGCTACAGTGTTTCCATTACATGCTACGGTGATTCGCTACAGTGTTCCGTCACTCATACAGTGATTCGTTACAGTACTTTTACTACAATATTATGCTACAGTGATTTCGCTACAGTATATCGGCCTCTATGGATCCTATGTGCATGGAGGCCGCTTTGTGTTCTCCGATAGCAGTGGCTTCCATCTCGACTAGTCAGGTTGGTTTGAGTACGGTGAGTGGAGTGAATTCCTCTTCCCAGGTTGTTCCTCTCACATCTTGTGAGGAGTGTGCTAGAGGTAAAGTTGTTGTTGACGGGGTGGATCCACCTGTAGGTAGCTTATTGCCTATGTCATCTATTAGGGGTTCTTCTTTTGCAGATCTTTTTAAGGCTGCCCCGATTCCAGGGGATTATGTTTCTGGTCCTTCGATTTTTTCAAAAAAAGGTGGTTATATGGTTGTTCAGGTGGATCCCTCTGCTTATAAATCTAGATTGGAAGTTTGTAAGTATTCTCTCATTGGTCGGATTGTCCTTTCTAGTGGTGAGAAGCCTTGGAAGTTGGTTGATCTTAAAGCCAAGTTGCAGTCTGTTTGGAAGCTGAACTCTGCTTGGAGGCTGATTTCTTTAGGTAAGGGGTACTTTCAAATTATGTTGAATTCAGATGTTGACAAGAATATGGTTTGGAGTTTGGGGTCTCTTAGTCTTAAACCAGGTGTTTTACGGCTTCATCCTTGGATTCCAGATTTTAATCTGGCATTACAAAAGTCTTCAAATGCTCAGGTTTGGATCCGTTTTTATGATCTTTCATGAGAATATTGGCATCCGAAGATTGTCTCTGATTTAGCTAGAGGGATCGGAGTGCCTTTACGATTGGAAAGGGCTACTGTGGAAGGTGATTTTGGACATTTTGCACGTGTTCTTGGGGATATTGATGTGTCTAATATGCCTCCATCTTCTTTGTTTCTTAAGAGAGATGATTCTCATAGTTCTTTTATTTCAGTGGAATACGAGAATCTTCCGGCTTTCTGTTCTACTTGTTCCTCAATTGGTCATTTGCCCAATGCATGTCGTTGGAACAAATCCGGCAAAGTGATTCCTGTTAACTCTAGTAAGCTTGATTCAGCTAGAGATGGTCCATCCACGATTGTTGTTGATGAGGGGTTTCAGATTCCTCAAAACCGTGCTTCTAAACTAGTTTATCATCCTATTTCTGGTACTCGGATGGAAGTTCCAGTTTCTAATGTCTTTGTCGCAGTTCAGCAGGATTCAGGGTCTCTAGATTCTATAGTGGTTCATTCTTCGGCAGGTTCAGATCCGGTTTTGAGTATGGGTTCTTCTACTAGTGTAGTTGCTTCACCAAGTTTAATTTCTTCGGTGGGTCCTACTATTTCAGTGGTGGCTGCACAGGTTGGTCAGCCCCAAGAAGGGGGGCGAAACGATGATTCTCTTAATGATGTTTTGTTAGCTTCTTCAGATCCGGTTGTTTCAGCTATTTTATCTGATTCTACATCTTTAACGGTTTCACATGATCGGCAGTCTATGAGTGTTAATGTAATCCCGATAGTTCCTAGGTCCTCAGCAGTAGTCCCGATTTCTAATGTCTTGGTGGTTCATGACTCTCCAGCGAATATTAGGTCTGATTTGAGTTTGGATTTATCAGTGGGTCAGGCTTCTTCCTTTTCGGGATCTAAGATGATATTGAAGTCCTCTTCTACTTCGGGTATGGTTTTTGATGGTCATTCCATTGCTCCGAACCAGGCTCTTCCGGTCATAGATTCATTGGTTCAGACAATTCCTACTATTGTAGGACCTTTCTCACTTCAGCGTCCGCCGATTTCGTATGCTGCTCATGGGGTTAGGAATGAATGTTCAGGATCTTCTCAGATTTACTCTTCGGTTACTGCTTCTACCCAGAGTTCTAAACTTTCGGCATCTGACTCTCAGGTTGAGCTCCGTCTCATTGATGACTCTTCATGGGCTTCTCAAACTAAGGCGGAAGGATTATATGATAGCAATATTTCTCAGAGGACGATAATGATTACACGTAGGATGACAAAGCTAAAGTCCAAGATGTGGACTTCTTCTGGCATGTCCAATGATTAGGGTCCTTTACTGGAATTGTCATGGTATTGGGAATGGGTCTACGAGGCGTGTTCTTAGAGATTTGTGTCTTTTACACCGACCTTCTTTGGTCTGTATTGTTGAGCCTATGGTAGCTTTTACTTATATCTCTTCTTGTTTCTGGTCTTTTCTCGGTCTTCATTTAGTGGGCTTGAATGATAGAGGTGGTCTTTTACCGACGATTTGGGTATTTTCTTGTGATTCTTTTTCTGATGCTCAGATTTTCCTATTTCATGAGCAACAACTTACTGTTTCGATCACTGTTAACTCTTGGTTGCATTATTTCATTTTTGTTTATGCCAGTACGTCGACGGTTGTCCGAAGATCACTTTGGCAGTCTCTTCGGGACATGGTTAGCTTGGTTTCTTCCTCTTGGTTGGTTGTGGGTGATTTTAACTCGGTTATGGGAGCTTATGAGTCTTTAGACCTTCATTCTCCAGCGCGTAGCTCCTGTGAGGATTTCAAGTCTGTTATTGAGGATTGTGATTTGGTTGGTGTTCGATCCCAGGGTGCTCGTTTTACTTGGGCTAGAGGTCATTATCCCCGTACTAGAGTTGAAAGGAGGTTAGATAGAGCTTTGGTTTCTAAGGGTTGTATTTCCTGTTGGCGGGACATTTCTTGTGTGGCTCTCTCTCGTAGATTTTTGGATCATTGTCCGTTGGTGATTCGGTTGTCGGATATTGTGAACTTTAGTCCTAGGCCTTTCCGGTTCCAAAGCACGTGGTTGGATCACCCATATTTTATGGCTTTAGTTCGTCGTATTTGGAGTTCCTCTTATATGGGTAATCCTCATCAGGTGGTTATCAACAAGTTGAAGAGGTTAAAGAATGCATTAAAGACCTGGAATTGGGAGGCTTTTGGGGATCTAAATTCTAAGATTTCTGGGAATCAGCAGAGCTTCAGTCTATTCAGCTTCAGATGTCTAATATGGGTTTTTGAGAGAAGCTTTTCTTGGCCGAGTCTCGAGTTCATCATGAGCTTGATGTGTTGTTACGCAGACAAGAGTACTTTTATCATGATCAGTCAAGAGTGAAGTGGCTACAAGATGGTGACCGTAATTCATCGTTATTTCATGTCTCTGTTAGACGTAGACAGTACCAGAACGTTTTGTCTTCTCTTTTGATTAATGAGGTGTTTAGTGATGATTATTTGATTATCAGGGATCATATCATCGAGTTTTATTCTAATCTCTTTTCTTCGGATTCTTCTCGGGTTGAGACAAATTTCTCGGTGGTGGAGGATATGATTCCTTCTTTGGTGACTGATGTGGAAAATGCTTTTCTGATTAGCATTCCTTCGACAGACGATATCCATGATGCGTTTTTTGCTATGGATGCAGCCTCTGCTCCTGGGCCAGACGGTTTCTTTGGAGTTCAATCCTGGGTAGTGATGTGATTCTTGCGGTTCAGGACTTTTTCTGTATAGAGGTTATTTTTCCAGGATTGAACTCCAGTTTCATTGTTCTTCTTCCGAAGCAGAAGGATTCGATTTCAATAGACCAGCTTCGTTCAATTGTGCTTAGTAACTTCTTGTTCAAAATATCTTCCAAAATTTTGGCAGATCGGTTAGCTCATATTGCAGCTAGGATAGTCTCTCCTCATCAGTTTGGGTTTATTCAGGACCGTCACATTGAGGACTGTATCGCTTTAGCTTCTGAATGTGTGAATGTGTCGCATAAGAAGTGTTATAGAGGTACTTTGGCTATGAAGATAGATATCCGCAAAGCTTTTGATATTTTGGATTGGTCTTTTCTTCGTAGAGTGCTTCAAGTTTTTGGGTTTTCTCCAATTTTTATGGATTGGATTGAATGCATCCTAAGATCTTCGAGGTTATCGGTGTTGATTAATGGGTCCCCAGAGGGTTATTTTCATTGTTCTAGAGGGGTTCGTCAGGGTGACCCTCTATCCTCTCTCTTGTTTCGTATTGCGGAGGATTTCCTTAGTAGACTGTTGTCGAAAATGGTGGATTTTTCTCAGTTATTGCCTATTTCTTCTCCGAGGGGATTTTCTTCTTTTACTCATTTGCTTTATGCAGATGATGTTCTGATTTTTTGCAGAGGCACGGTTCGAAATCTGAAGAATATCATGAGTGCTTGTGAGGTTTATGGTAACATTTCAGGTCAGCTGGTTAATTGGGGTAAGTCATCTATCTATTTTGGATCTTCTGTTTCCTCTTCCCGGATTGGTAGATTGTAGTCCTTGGTTGGTATGCAGGTTGGTCGGTTGCCTTTCTCATACTTGGGGGTACCGTTATTTCGAGGAAAGCCCAAGAAGTCCGTGTTACAACCTATAGCGGATAAAATCTCGTATAAGTTTGCTAATTGGAAGGGGAAAGCCCTTTCTTTGGCCGGTCGCACTACTCTGATCAAGTCAGTCATTACGGGATCCTTTGTGCATTCATTCATGATCTACAAATGGCCTTCTTCTTTGCTACGGTTGGTTAATCGTAAGTTGAGAAATTTTTTTATGGACAGGTTCTTATGAGGAGACTAAACTGATTCGGGTTGCTTGGGGTTGTTGCTGTAAGCCTTACTCTCAATGTGGTCTTGGTTTGAAGGATCTGGGGTTACTGAATGATTCTCTTTTAAAGAAGCTCACCTGGAAGTTTATGACCTCTGAGAGTTTTGCTTTTTCGTTTATGAGGGAGCGGAATCTCACGCAGTTTCGGAAATCTCATAGGGGGTATGTCACTTCGTTGATTTGGCCTTCTTTTCACTCTCACTATTCAGATCTTCTCAAAATGGGCATTTGGCTCATTAGAGAGAATTCTCAGCGAGATTTTTGGCGCGATAATTGGTTGGGGGTTCCCATTCTTGAGCTTCCGGGAATTCCTGATTACTTGGCTACTCTTCTCAAGGTAAGGGTTTCTGATTTTATTTATGAGGGTAAGTGGGTTCTTGACGATAGTTTTCGAGTCCGTTTTCCAGATCTATGTTCTCAGATTGATAGCGTTGTTATCTCTCCAGTTATAGATTCTTTGGTGTGGGCTCAATATCGGGATGGGCAGGTTTCTTGCAAGTCCGCTTATTCTTGTATGATTCGTGATTCTCCACAAGTCCCTTTGTGGAGAGATGTTTGGTGTCGTTTTATCCCTCCCTCCCATTCAGCTTTGACATGGCATCTTTTGTTGAATCAGCTTCCTACAGAGGATCACTTATGTAGGGCTGAGTTTCACTTAGCTTCCCGATGCAGGGTTAGTAGTGAGTCGTCTGATCATCTTTTCATTCGATGCCCCTTAGCGGTTGCTCTTTGGGAGGCGGTTTTCTTAACTTTTCAGCGACGTATTTCTGCCGATACGTGGAGTTCGTTCTTCTCTTAGGCCATGTCAGTTCCGTTTAGCGATCAGGTGCGTGTTTTATGGAAGACAATTATTCATGCTGCGGTTTGGAGTGTGTGGCTTGCCCGTAACCAGTGGATTTTTTAGAGTAAGACTATGGATTTTAGATCTGCTTTGTCTTTTGTTTGGCGTGCGGTGTCTGACACTAATCGGTTAGAGATTGGGTGTATGCGTAATTGTGTAGATGATCTTTTGATTCTTTATCGTTTTGATCTTCGTGGTTGTCCGGCTAGGGCCCTTGTTGTCATGAGTGTGATTTAGTCACCTCCGGCTCCTGGTTGGACCAAAGTTAATATTGATGGCGCCTTGAGTTCTCTAGGTGCTGGGGGTTGTGAGGGTATTCTCTGTAATTGTAGAGCTTTTGTAAAGGGTTGTTTTGTTGTTCCTCTTGATCATGTGTTTGCATTTGAGGTGGAACTTCTTGCAGCTTCAATAGCTATTAATTTTGCTTGGCAGAATAGGTGGCATCGGATCTGGCTTGAGAGTGATTTTTCTTATGTGGTTCAACTGCTCTCCTTTTGCTCTAAACAGGTTCCTTGGCGGATTCGACAGGCTTGGCAACACTGTATCTTTCAGATATCAAAAATGGAGTTTCAGGTTTCTCATATCTTTAAGGAGGGGAATCAGGTTACAGACGCTCTTTCTAAGCATGCTTTGGGGTTAGAGGTCGATTCGTGGTGGGCAAACTCCCCGTCTTTCTGTTCTTTATTGGTTGACAATGATTACATGGGTAGAGAGTCTTTTCGTTTTTCTTGATGTTTTTTTTTATGGCCTGCGTGCCAATGTTTTTGTTAGGATTGTTTCCCTTGGTTTTTGTGTTTTTCTGGTATTTGTTACTCTTCATTTTTATTTTTTTTATATTATTGATGGATACTGCCTTGGGGATTTTCAGCATATGATCGCTTGTGATACTTTTTCCCTCTAGGTCAGTCCAATTATATCAAAAAACAGATAAAGGGAAACACAGACAAAATGAGAGAGAGAGTAAAAATGATGCAGCGGAAAAATCTATGCATGTAAAAATAGATAAGAAAAATGGATAATTGATTCGAAAAAAAATAGTTTAATTTGAGAAATAATTTATTTGATAAAAAAGTGGATAAATATTTAATAATCTAAATTTTAAAATTACTTTACTTTTGAAATAATAAAAAATGTATTTAATAAAATTATAAAAATATACATCAATCAATTGGTATAGTAATTGTTTATTTAAAAAATAAATATAGTAAATATAGAATATAATTATAATATTTTTAAAAGGAAAAATAATTATAATAAATATTAAAAAATTAAAAAGATTGAAAAACCTAAACTTCAAATGCTGAAGGTGGATCTATTGTCCTCCGACGACAGTGATGTTGTCAGGCGTTTTGCCTCCTCCGATATTATCGAATCTGGATCTAGATCCACCAGAGAATAGTTGTGTAAAAATGGACCGACCGGCCCAGGAAGTTCACGGGCCGTGCTGGGCACGGCCCGTGAAGGAAAAAGGCCAGACCGCTTGCGGGGCAGCGGTAGGAGGCCCAACAGGCTGGCCCACCTGGCACTCCAATCCGGCGTGCCAGGCTTGTCGGACCAGCCTGTTGGACCTGTCCACCGGTCCGTTTGGCTAAGCATTTTTTTTTTTTTTGTAAAAACCCCTTCAACGGCTGGAATTTTTTTCTAACCGTTGGAGCTAAACAAATTTATAAAAACCGTCCCTGAGATCTTTTAAATTACATTTTAACCCACAAATCAAATTTTTCTATAAATACTTTCATCCATTTCATTTTCCATTCACTCTCTCTATCATTCTTTCAATCTCTCATTCTCTCAAATCTCAATCTCTAATATATTCTCCAATTCTCTAAACTTTTTCATTCAATTTGGTTATTACTCTCTCTACAAAATTCTCTACATTTTCCACCAACACACCAAATTTTAAAGGTACAATTTTGTTATTACTTTTGGTCTAATATATTCTCATAATAAATTTATATGTTTATGTTTAGATTTGAGTTACTTAACGAATTTTTTTTATTTAGTTAGTTAGTTTATCAATTTTTGGGCTTTAATGTTAATATTATTTGTTTAGTTTATTAAGATTTTTAAGTTTAGTAGTAATTTTAATATTTGTTATTAGTAAATTTAGAAAGTTAATTTGTATTACTGAATTTAATTTTTATAATAAGTAAATGATGAATGTTAAGTGTAGTAATTACGTTTGATATTGTTTTTTTCATAAATTAAAATTTTTTGTTAGTAGATTATGTTAGTAAATTTAAGAGTAGTGGTTAAAATCATCAATTTTATGTTAGTATATAATGTTAGTAAATTTATCAATTTTATTTGTAGTAGTGGATTTAAAATTTTTCGTTAGTAGATTATGATTTTTTTGTTTATTTAATTTGTTTTTTAAGTAAATTAATTATCGTAAGTGTCGTATTATTTATAGTAATTATTGTTAGTAAATTAAGATTACTGTTAGTAAATATTGATTTTTAATTTGACTATTAACTACCATAGTGCTCTTATTTTTATTCAGATAATGGATCCTAACCAGCAGCCTTATTTTCCGGACGCTTTGAATATGCTCAACGATGAATTTGATATTTCAGAACCGACCCATACTCAAGCGGGACCTTCAGGTTCCAGCGTTACACCAACATCACATCCCAGAAAATTAACATCATATGTATGGCAATGTTTCAACATAGTCCAAATGACACTCCCAAACGGGACGTCTAGCCTCAGAGCTAAATGTAAGTTTTCTCATAAGGATTATGCTACAAGTACGGGGGGAACCGGACATTTAAGACGGCATATGCACAAATGTATGCATGCACATGGACAGATAGACACTACAACCCAGACACAACTTCAACGGCATCTAGCCGGGTCCATTACGACGTGGCAGTTCGACGCCATGCACGCTAGAGAGTGTTTGGCACGATACATTGCACAAACTGATCAACCGATCAGTATTGGTGAGAGTCCATTTTATAAAGAATTAATCACATCTGCATATAACCCCCAATATGAATCTGTTTCTAGAACCACCACTAAAAATGATTTGATACGATTGTTTGAAACCCAAAGGGATGACATAGTTGCTGAAATACAGCATTTAAGTGTCTCTGTTGCATTAACTTCTGATATTTGGAATGCATGTTCCAAACAGGACTATTTATGTGTCACGAGACACTATTTAGATTCTGACTGGAGGATAACAAAAAGAATTTTTGGTTTTCGTCCTATGGATTTTGCACATACCGCAGAAAACATTTTTAATGTCATAATAGAAGTGTTAGAAACTTCTGAAATCACGTATCACATTCTTTCAATCACATTTGATAATGCATCTGTAAATACTAGCTCTATTGCATTGTTTGTTGCATGAAATAACCCGCAATGCAAGAAATATCCCGCAAGATGGAGGTTATTTCTTCCATCAACGGTGTGCATGCCATGTTATAAATTTAGTTGTACATGCTGGTTTAAAGCAGGTAAGCGACCAAATAGATTGCATCAGAGATGCCATTTCTTGGATTTGCAATTCTAATCCTAGATTCAGTGAATTCAAGAGACATTATAAATTAAACGGTCTTAAACCCCGACGATTCCAAATTGATATGCCGGTAAGGTGGAACTCTACTTATTTAATGTTGCAAAATTGTTTGGAATATGATACAACCATTACATGTTTTTATAACATGAAATTGGCCGAAACAGGACAACTTAGTCCAAAAATACTTACCACAGACGATTGGTATGTGGCAAAGATTTTTGTTCAATTTTTAAAGATTTTTTACAATGCCACTGTAACTCTTTCCGGGGTATATTACCCCACATCTTCCCAGACAATTCATCAGATAGTGGAAATGTCTGAACTGTTAAACAGTTATAGAGAAGATGAACATCTAGGCGCTGCAGTTGTTGTCATGGAGACAAAGTTGAAAAAATATTGGGCTAACATTCCTCTACGTTATGCCTTAAGTGCTATAGTAGATCCTAGAGTTAAATTATCTGGTTTAGAAGTTTTGCTTGAGTTTATTGGTATTAATTTGTCAATAGATTATTCAGAATAAATTACTGACATTCGAACCCAGTTGTTCGAGATTTTTCGTATTTATGAGAGCAGGTTTGGCAACATTGACATCCCCCAATCAACACGACCGGAGACAGAGCCGAAGCAAACAAGTTGGAGCTTTCTGAAACGCCGAAAAAAAAGACAAATCAGCAAATACTTCTTCAGGGCAAAGATCTAGCCCATCTTCTTGTACCAAACTTATTAGGTACCTTGAAGCACAGTTCGATGCTGTTGAAGACAAGGAAGAGTTTGATTTATTGTTATGGTGGAAGACCTATACGTACAGGTATCCAGTTCTGTCACACTTAGCACGTGACGTACTGGTTATTCCAGTGTCAACGGTGTCTTCAGAACAAGCTTTCAGCACCAGTGGACGTATAATTGAACCAAGAAGAAGCTGTTTGTCTCCAGAGATGGTGGAGGTACTAACATGCCTTCGGGATTGGGAGCATGCTAAAAAAAGGTTGCAAAATCTAACTGTAAATAAAGAAATTATTCTAAATTTCGACAATCTATATATTGATGACCCTTCAGGTAGTGGCCAGGGCTAAAACTAGGTTATATTTTTACATATGTATTTATTATTTACTTGTAAGTTGTAAAACGGTTGCACTCTATTTCCCTTACCAAGTTTTTATCCCACTGGATTTTTCTTGGTAAGGTTTTTAATTAGGCAATCATGTAGATATGTAATACTGAATTCCATAAGTGAAAAATAAAAAATAAATAAAAAATTGTTCGTTCTCTTTATTCATTTCAAATCCTAATAATTGTTCTTTCTCTTTATTCATTTTAAACTTTAAACCCTAAACCCTAAACCCTAAACCCTAAACCTTAAACCTAAACAAACGTAATTTGAAAAAAAAATTGGACCAAAAGACTAGCCCGTCGGACTAGGCCAGTCGGCCCTGGCCCACCAGACCAAGCCCGCCTAGCCCGCCAGAAGGGTCCGGCGGGCTGGCCTGACATTGTCCGCCTGAGATAGGCCGACATGCCATGCCTGGCCTACTTCTCCGGAAACAGGCCGGTCCACGACACCGTCGAGTGCTAGGCTCAACCAGATCTGTTTCTATAAATGGATTGATCAGACCGTGTCTAATGGACCGGATTAGTCAATTTTTACACCACTGTGTACAGATTGTCTTTTTTTTTTGTTTGACAAAGCTAGGAGGCTAGGAGAGACCCATCAATCAATTTGTCTAATATTTTGTCAAATCTGAATGCACTAAAATCAACAAAGTTAAGTGTTCTATAATGGCTCAAGTTTCTATGCACGATATTAAAAAGCCAACAAAAACCGCATCAATTCAATGATATTCTCTACAATAGTTCTGTGTATCAATAACGACAAAATATTTTTTTGTAAGAGAATCTTTTTAATTGAGCTTGATTCAAAGATTCAACTATTCAACACAATTATTGATGTATTTACTTTGGATAAGTATCCATCCTATAAGCGTTTTTCGATTATTGTTTTTTAAAAATAAAAATGAAAATGAAAATAGTATTTTTGGTTTCATTTTCAAATTCTGAAAACGTGTCTGGTAACAAATACTGAAAGCTGTATTTTAAAAATGAAAACGGAAAAAACTTGTTTAGTAGGTTAACCGAAAACTATCAAAAATTGAAATATCTATTTTAGTATTTTATTTAATATTATTACAAATATAAACAAATTGATTAAATAATTAACCAATATAATTTTTGTATTGTAATTTTTATATTAAACAAAAGTAACAAATCAAAAATTAATTAAAAAAAAACATATCAAAAAAATGAATTAATCAAAACTAAACTCTTAAATTAAAAATAAATAATTATAATATATATATATTATTATTATTATATAATAAATGTTAATAATATATTATTTATTAAAAATTATTATTATATTTTTATATATAATAATACATAATATATCACATTATATCCTATATAAATATATAATATTTGATATTATATATATATATATTATAAATATATATGTATATATATATATCATAATATATATAGTTTTAATATATATACTTAATATATTCTATAATATTATAATATATATATATATATATATATATATATATATATTATTGTATGAATGCTTTTAGTTCTAGTTGGAAATAAATTATTCTGGAATATATATATATATAAGGGGCACTTTGGTAATTTAAAAATCTTGTTCAGTCTTGTTCTAATCATATCAAACGCATAATAGTACAATTAATAGTTTAATTTTTTTAATATAAAAAAAGTGAAATATAAAATGAAAAACAAAAACGAAAAACAAGTATTTTGTGTTTTTCAAATCTTTCACTTTTAACACTGGTTTTTTTTTTTTCCGAAAATAAAATGAAAAACGGTTAACGAACGCGTTTTCGAAATCGTTTTTTGAAATATAAAAAGGAAAACAGACTGAAAAACAGCTATAGGACGGGGTCTTAGCAACTCCAAATCCAACCAGCGAGAGATGCTTCAATACCTCAGGCATAAAACGCGATGTATCATGCCTGTCCACTAAAATCTCAACACCTCATCATATTTCAAAAACTCTATAATCAATGCCACATCATAAAAAGAAAAATTCAGTAATACAAAACTTGCTGATTCAGATATTTTTAACCCTAAATCTAATTTTAATCCCAAAATTTTATCAACTCATCAGTTGCTTCTCTACACCTTCTCCATTCACGTCAACTCACTCTGCAACCGATTTTTATTTGTTTAAAATTTTGTCATCAATCACTCGTATGCTTCTCTAGGTCTTCTTCTTTCATTCACGATTTTTCTACGACTAATTTTTTTTCTCACACGCTTCTCAACCTCTCAATTTCACAATCTCTCTCACTTCCATTTTAAAGGCAAACTTCATCTTTACTTCTTCTAATTCGGTTCTCTCTCATCTCACGATCGCTTGATTTTCCTTTATTTGGGTGTATAAATGGGGATTCAATTTTCATATGTTTTATGGTATGCGAAAGATCCAATTTTTACAATTATTGAAGTTGGAGAAAAGATTGTTGAAGAAGTTTGATTTAAAATTGAATTTTTTTTTATTTTAAATTCAAACAGTTCTAAACAACCGTATCTGTTCATTTTTTATTGTCAGACATAATCTTATCTTTTTGTTTTATTTTATTTTTTATGTTATTTTTTTTAACGGACACAATTTTATAATATTTGTGTCTTTACAAAAAGGCATGTCTAGGTTTATAAATAGGTCAAGTGAGTCAAGTTTGCAGAGATAATTTTATTTCAACTTTTCTTTCATTCATACTGCATTCATATTGTATTGAGAGAAAAATATATTGTTCGTTAGGGTTTGAAATTTTGTGCTACAATTTCGAACACAGATAGTTGTATCCAAGTAGACAGTCACCTATCGGTCTTCAAACATAGTGAAATGGTGAAATACTGTCTTTAGGACATTGCTATCTCCATTCAACAATTGCAGATACAAGTTAGTATTTTTTTTCTTTTCTACAATATTATGAAATTTTGTTTTACTGGTTTTTTTTTAAATTATTATATATATCGTACAAATAATTTTTTTTTTCAGTAGATATAAAAACCAGTATTTCATATATATTGTTTTTATATTAAAAAAAACACTATTTCAATTATATTGTTAAAGTGTTGTACATCACTATTTATTTAAATAAAAGTTAATGTACATATTTTTTTTCTTCTTCTCAAACAATACTATTAATTGTATTTCCAACAATCTAAAGACTGTATTCATATGGCTGATTCACAATCACCAGTAGCCGTTAGTGGAATTGTAAAGAATTCCAAAAGATGAGAAGCTTGAGAAGTTCAAGGGAATTGACTTCAAAAGATGTTGTTTTACTTGACAACCATGAACTTGGCACATGTGGTTAGAGAAGATGCTCCCAAGATGGCTGAAAATCCAACGAAAGAATCAATGATGACGCTTGATGCTTGGAAGCAGAGTGATTTCCTAGGTAGGAATTACATACTGAATCGTCTGTATGACAATCTATATGACATATATTATGCTTGCAAAATTGCCAAGGAAGTATGGGAGTCACTTGAGAAGAAATACAAAATAGAAGATGCCGGCTCAAAGAAATTTGTAATTGGTATGTTTCTCAAGTTTATCATGGTTGATGCAAAATCTGTGATCAAACAGGTAGGAGAACTTCAAGTGTTGATTCATGAACTACATGCTGAAGGATGTTCAATCAATGAACACTTCCAAGTTGGAGCAATTATTGAAAAATTGCCTCCATCGTGGAATGATTTCAAAATCTACTTGAAGCACAAGCCTCGAGAGATGTCAATGGAAAACTTGATTCTGAGGCTTCGTGTTGAAGAAGATCACAGAATAGGTAACAAGAAGGAAGTTTTTGTCACAGAATCCAAAGTCAATCTTGTTGAAGGGAAAAGGCAATATTTCCAGAAAAATAAAGGAAAGAAAGGTTCCAAGAAACATGTCAACAGTCATGCACCAAAAGGCAAGGATTTCAAGAAAATCAAAGGATGTTGTTGGGTCTGCGGGAAGGTTGGACACAGGGCACAAGACTGTCGCCACAAGAAAGGCCAGAATTCTCAAAACAACCAGGAAAATGTTGATGAATCTGATGAGTATCTTGTTGCAATTGTTTCTGAGACAAATATAGTTTCGGATGTCAAAGGCTGGAGGATAGATACAGGTGTCACCCGACACATTTGCAATAATAAAAATTTGTTCTTTGAGTACAATCAAGTTGTTGGTGGAGAAAAATTTACATGGGAAATGCTTCCGCATCAATTGTGGAAGGCAAATGAAATGTAAATTTGAAGTTTACTTCTGGAAAAGTCCTGACCCTTTTAGATGTCTTTCATGTACTTGATATTAGGAAAATCTAGTATCCGGCCCTCTCCTTAGTAACAAGGGGTTCAAACTTGTATTTGAATCTGATAAATTTGTATTAACCAAAGCGAGAATGTTTGTGGGAAAGGGTTACTTGGCAGATGGCCTGTTTAAACTCAATGTAATGGTTACCGATGCTATTAATAAAATGAATAAGGTTTCCGTTTACTTTGTTGAGTCTTCAAATATTTGGCATGCAAGGTTAGGACATGTAAATTTCAGATCGTTGCATAGGATGATAAATTTGGGTTTATTACCAAAATTTAATATATATTTCACTTATAAATGTGAAATATGTACATAATCAAAATTTGCTAGGCAAAGTTTTAAATTTGTTCTTGGAAGGTCAAATGAATTACATGGATTAATTCATAGTGATCTTTGTGATTTTAAATCATTACCAACACGTGGTGGAAAAAATTATTATATATCATTCATTGATGATTGCAGTAAATTTTGCTACGTTTATTTAATTCATAGCAAAGATGAAGCCTTAGAAATGTTTAAGACATACAAGGCAGAAGTTGAAAATCAAGTTGAAAGAAAAATCAAGGCACTTATATCAGATAGAGGTGGTGAATATGAGTCCACTGCGTTTTCTGAATTTTGTGCAAAACATGGAATTATTCATCAAACAATTGCACCGTATACACCACAACAAAATGGTATAGCAGAGAGAAAAAGTAGAACTTTTAAAGATATGATTAATTCTATGTTAAATAGTTCTGGGCTTCCACATAATTTGTGGGGTGAAGCCTTACTTACTGCAAATCACATTTTGAATAAAATTCCACATAAGAAGACGAATGAATCTCCTTATGAAGTGTGGAAAGGACGGATGCCAACTTACAAGACCCTTAAAGTGTGGGGTTGCCTTGCAAAAGTTCAAGTTCCTTTACCTAAAAGAACTAAACTATGGCCTAAAACGGTTGACTGTGTTTTCATAGGATTTGCAAACACAAATGCAACATATAAGTTTTGGGTTATTAAATCTGAGGTATTTGATATACATGTCAACACTGTTATTGAATCTATATATGTTGATTTTTTTGAGGAATTTTTTCCTTACAAAAAGAGTCGGTTTGTTTCAACCAGAAAAATAACTCGTGATGAAAGTCATGATGGACCTTCCACTTTAGGAATACAAGAACAGAACTTGGAACCAAGAAGAGGAAATAGGATAAAAATTCCAAAGAATTTTGGTCCAAATTTTGTCAGCTACTTGACAGAAGCATAACCACAAACCTATAAAGAAGCAATGACTTCGCCTGAGGCTTCTTTATGGAAGGAAGCAAATAATAGTGAAGTCGAATCCATTTTACACAACCATACATGGGAATTGGTTGACTTACCATCAGACAATAAACCAATAGGCTAAAATGGATTTTTAAAAGGAAACTAAAAGCTGACCGTACAATAGAAAAATATAAGGCACGTTTGGTTGCTAAAGGGTATCGACAAAAGGAAGAGTTGGATTATTTCGACACTTATTCTCATGTATCAAGAATAACATCTATTAGGATGCTAATTGGAATAACATCTATTAGGATGCTAATTGCAATAACTGCTATTCATAATATGGATATACATCAGATGGATGTGAAAACAACATTTTTAAATGGGGAATTAGATGAAGAGATATATATGGAACAACCAGAAAGCTATAAACCAATAGGCTATAAATGGATTTTTAAAAGGAAACTAAAAGTTGACGGTACAATAGAAAAATATAAGGCACGTTTGGTTGCTAAAGGGTATCAACAAAAGGAAGGGTTGGATTATTTCGACACTTATTCTCATGTATCAAGAATAACATCTATTAGGATGCTAATTGCAATAGCTGTTATTCATAATATGGATATACATCATATGGATGTGAAAGCAACATTTTTAAATGGGGAATTAGATGAAGAGATATATATGGAACAACCAGAAGGCTTTGTGGTAAAAGGTCAAGAAACAAAGTTTGTAGACTTGTTAAGTCCTTGTATGGGCTCAAACAAGCACCAAAACAGTGGCATGAAAAGTTTGATCATACAATGCTAACACATGGTTTTAAAACTAATGAGTGCGATAAATGTGTTTACATCAAGAATATGAGAAATTCTTATGTACTTGTCTGCTTGTATGTTGATGACATGTTAATTATGGGAACAAGTAAGGATGTGATAAATTCTACCAAAAAGATGTTAAATTCAAATTTTGACATGAAAGACTTAGGTCAAGCCAATGCCATTTTAGGAATTCAAATCAAACGAAATAAAGAAAGATATATCATTACTCAATCTCATTATGTGAAAAAGATATTAACAAGGTTTGATCAAATTGATTGCAAACCTGCGGTAACTCCATTTGATGTAAATTGCAAATTACATAAACACATGGGAGAAGCAATTAGTCAATTGAAATATTCTCAGATCATTGGTAGCTTGATGTATTTGATGAACTCTACTAGACCAGATCTTGCTTATGCAGTAAGTAGACTTAGTAGATACACAAGCAACCCTGGACATGATCACTGGGAAGCACTAATCAGGGTGTTAAGATATTTAAAATACACCTTAGATTATGGATTGCACTGTACAAAATATCCACCGGTATTAGAAGGATTTAGTGATGCTAATTGGATTTCAGATAGCACAGAAACTAAATCAACTAGTGGATATGTTTTCACTTTAGGTGGGGTTGTAGTCTCATGGAAGTCCTCCAAGCAGACGTGTATAGCACGATCTATAATGGAATCAAAATTCACAGTCTTGGATAAAGCTGCTGAAGAAGCAGAATGGCTAAGAAATTTCCTTGAGGACATTCCAGTATGGCCTAAGCCTGTAACAACAATATGTATACATTGTGATAGTATGGCAGCCCAAGCAAGAGCCAAAAGTAGTGTATACAATGAAAAATCAAGACATATCAGGCATAGGCATAATACAATTAAACAATTGCTCTCAAATGGAGTTATATCCATTGACTATGTAAAGTCAAAGGAAAATATTACAGATCCTTTGACAAAAGACCTACCTAGAGAGCAAATTAAGTATACATCGTGGGGAATGGGTTTAAAGCCACTCAATAAGTCAACCCAGGCGGAAACCTAACCTAGCAGATTGGAGATCCCATGGTCTAGGTTCAATAGACAATCTGGTTTGGTAAGACTTAAATTGTAGAACACACGGTATAGCTCATTCCTATAATGGTTGGTGTGTTGTATGCGGTTGTTAAGGATATGATAAACATTTAATGACACTGATATCTTGTTATTAAGAGAAGTTAAGCATAAAACTTTTAAATACTGTCACCTATATGATAGTAAATATAGGGTTGCATTTATGAGAATGAAAAAAAAAGACTAAGTTCTCTAAAGTTATCATAAATAACCGGGATCTGTTCAGGACCAAAATGAACAAAAACGTATGAACTAAAGTATATTTAAGGTGTATTTTATGTAAAACATATTGTCTTGATTTACTACCACGGTGAACAGTTCAAGATCATCTATATCCACTGTATCACCAAGTAAATCCGATGTGCTTTTACTAAGGTGAGTTCAAGTCTGAACGACACTTCCCCCGATGCATGACACTTCTGTTCTTCTCAAGTAAATTCATTTAGTAGACTAAGATCGTAGCGTAAATGTGAAGTACTTAATTTTAAATCAAATGTGGGGTTGTTGAAGAAGTTTGATTTAAAATTGATTTTTTTTAATTTTAAACTCAGATAGTTATAAACAATGGCTTATGTTCCTTTTTTATTAACAGACACAATCCTGTCTTTTTGTTTTATTTTATTTTTTATGTTATTTTTTTTAACAGACACAATTTTACAACATTTGTGTCTTTACAAAAAGGCATGTATGGGTTTATAAATAGGACAAGTGAGTCAAGTTTGCAGAGATAATTTTATTTCAACTTTTCTTTCATTCATATTGCATTCATATTGTATTGAGAGAAAAATATATTGTTCGTCAGGGTTTGAAATTTTGTACTACAATTTCGAACATAGATAGTTGTATCCTGGTAGGCAGTCACCTATCGATCTTCAAACACAGTGAATGGGTGAAATACTGTCTTTAGGACATTGCTCAACGCAAGCCTCTATCTTCATTCAACAATTGCAGATACAAGTTAGTATCTTTTTTTCTTTTGTACAGTATTATGAAATTTGGTTTTACTGGTTTTTTCTTTTAAAAATATATATTATATATACAGTATAAATATTTTTTTTCAATAGATATAGAAAACCAGTATTTCATATATATTGTTTTTATATTAAAAAAATATTATTTCAATTATATTGTTAAACTGTACATCACTATTTATTTATTTATTTATTTAAATAAAAGTTACTGTATATATATTTTTCTTCTTCTCACACATTGCTATCGTTTGTATTTCCAACAAAGAATAGATTGTGTTTATGAAGATTTGAACTGTTAAATATTTTTTTTGTTTAAACAACAAATTGAAGTAATGATGGTTGAAACAAATTAGATTTGCTTTACAAATGGTGTTGTGCAGTTTTTTTCATTTTTGATGTATAATGACATATTAGTTCGATTGTTTTGGATTTATATTGGTATTAGAAAGACAATTTTATTCAAGTAAAGAATGAGACACTTTTACATACATTGATGTTTTACCTGTTTGTTCATCAATCCAGGTCTATGAAAATCAAATTAGCAAAAATAGTGTTTGAAAAAAAAATTGGCTATAGAGAAGTTGTGATCGGAGAAGATAAGGAGAAGCCGATTAATTGAGAAATTTTTAGGATTAAAATTAGATTTAGGTTTTAGAATATCTTACTTGGCAAGTTTTGCATGGCTAGATAAACTTTGTATGATGGGGTATTGATTATTTTGAAGTTTTTAAAATATGATGAGGTGTCGAAATTTTAATGAACAGGTGTGCCACACCACCTTTTAAACCTGAGGTATTGAAGTCAACAAAACACCGGGAAGATTCTGTGTTTTTTGTTCCTTTTTTTCTTTCTATTTTTAAAGTCATTGAGGAGAAAAATTGAGAAAAATTGTAAGTGTACGGTGTTGAGAAATGGAATTTAAATCCTCTCGTTATATTATTTTGTCATCCCTTTATCATAATTTGAATTAATAGTCTAAATTAATTTTATATTTTAGATATATAAAATTTAATAATTAATAAAAATAATTTAGATCATATTTACTATATTAGATATATATCAGTACATTATAAATGTGATTTTTTTTTTTTTTTAAAAAAGAATCTAGGTTCTGAAAAATGATACCTACCTACAAGAATTTAAATAATAATAATAATAATAATAATAATAATAATAATAATAATAATAAACATCCCATCTCAACTTATATCCCAATTTTATGGATTGGCAGTTAAAATATATTAATAATAATTTATTTTACTTACCATATTTCACTAGTATTATTGAAAATAAAAATATATAATTGGTTCCACATTAAAATTCAGGGATATTTTTTTAAAAAAGATCCACTACTTTGACATATTGGTCATTTTATATATTGGGTCAAAAAATTATCGGCACTATTTGAGGGGTGTGTTGTACAAATATTATCACTTTACTAATGTATGTTTAAAAGGCACCAAAAGAGTCTTTGAGACAAAAATACCCCAAAATATTTTAACAGTGAGGAAGTTGTCGTTTTCAAAGTCAGAAAGAAGCAACAGTCAAACCGACGGGGAACTAATTGACGGTGAAAATACCGGAAGAGCTGTGATTGACAAAGGTAAGATTGGTTATTTTTTATCGTTTTTGTTTTTGTTAACTTGCATTACATGTTTGAATTGAGTTTGTTGATAACAAATGTAGAAACCGGTTAAAATAGAGATGTGAGAATGGTTGTGGTTTAGGGTAGAGTTTGTAATTTGGTTGAATATCAGTTGAGGAAGATGAAATCTTGGTTATCGGGACTTTTTTCAAGAGAATCGAGCTAATTTGTTTAGTCGAGTTTTTTTTTTCGTGAAAATTAGGTTTTGGTAAATCGAGCTTTTTCGAAAAGGAATCGAGCTTTTTCGAAAAGGAATCGAGCTTTTTTGAAAAGGAATCGAGCGTTTTTGAAAAGGAATCGAGATTTTTTGAAATCGAATCGAGCTTTTTTGAATAGGTTTCGAGCTTTTTTGAATAGGATCGAGTCTTTTATAAAAGGGATCGAGCTTTTTTGAAAGAGATCGAGCTTTTTTGAAAATGAATCAAGCTTTTTTTAATTGGATCGAGCCATTTTGAAAAAGATCGAGGTTTTTTGAATAGGTTTCGAGCTTTTTTGAATTGGATCGAGCCTATTTGAAAGGGATTGAGCTTTTTTGAAAAGGGATCGAGTCTTTTTAAAAGGGATCTAGTTTTTTTGAAAGGGATCGAGCTTTTTTGAAAAGGAATCGAGCTTTTTTTGTAAAGTAATCGAGCTTTTTTGAAAGGGATCAAGCCTTTTTTAAAATGAATCGAGCTTTTTTGTAAATCGACCGTTTTTGAAAGGAATCGAGTTTTTTTTAAAAAGGGATCGTGCTTTTTAAAAAAGGATTTGAGCTTTTTTAAAAATGATTCGAGCTTTTTTCAATAGGTTCAAGTTTTTTTTTTAATTGGATCGAGCTTTTTTATTTGTTCTATTTAATGATGTTGTATTTCTGTTACATTGCAGATGAGAATTAGGTTGAGGGATTCTCTTAAAACTCCAGAAGGATACTGGTATGAGGGCAAATTGACACGACACAACCATTTTGATGCCCTCGCCCATAGACTACTCGTTGAACCGTGTCCCTGTAGAATTTGGAGATAAAGACCGCCGGCGGTTCATGGCGTCATGTTTCGGGCATTTCCTAACGATGCATAGGGAGATGAAGTTTTTCGGTGGTATTATCCATCGGTTGCTTTTGAGGGAGCTCCATCATAACGGCCCAACAGATGAGATGCACTTCATGTTAGGAAACCATTTGGTGAGGTTTTCGAAGGTGGAATTTTGCCTGATCACCGGACTGCGTTTTGGAGTTGTACCAGAGACCACCATGTATACAGCAGTGGAGAATAGCATACATGAGCGGTACTGTCCTGGAGCCGAGAAGGTGTCACTGGAGCAGATTAGGGGTGTTGTCTCCGGTGCAGAGTTCGGAAAGGTGTACGATACTGTCAAGCTCTGCCTCTTATATATGCTAAACTGGATACTGATGGGGGTGGATGAGAGATTCAAGATTCCAGTTTGGAAGTTTTGGCTGGTTGAGAAGCTCGATGCGTTCGACGCGTTCCCGTGGGTGCCCACGTGTACATGCATTCTATTTACTCATTCAAGCATGCGCTTGAAGGGCGAAGAGACGGGTTCGAGCGACGCAAGCAGGAAAAGGGCGCTGACGTACACAGGGTGATGACCTACAACATATACGGTCTATCTCATGCCATATTGGTAAGAAGTTCGACCTACAAATTGTACTTTATTGTTGGTGCCCAAAATTGTATGGATACTTATCGTACTTATCTTTGATACAGATATTTACTTTGGAGGTGATCCCTGATTTGGCCGAAGCGGTCGGTGCCCGGAGGGTTACTGATCTGACTCCCCGTATTTTGAAGTGGGAGTTGACCAAACAACTAAGAGGGAAGAAGCTAGCAAAGATTTTCAAAGCCAGGGTATGTATTTATTTTGTTAATGTTTTTATTAGTTAGTATTCGTACAATGACATTGTTCTAACTAATATTTCAGATGTTTGCGTTCAAGGATCTGGTGCCAAAACCAGCTGAGAGACAGACACCGTACTATACCTGGCTAGACGAGGCGGGGAGGCTGTATGTAGAAGATTACATGGTTGATATGCATCCTGAGGTCCCTGATCAGACCACCTTAGGCAGGATCAGTGGTACAGACATGACCATTGACAGTGAGGGATCTAAGCCAGCTGCTGGGGGTTTAAGGCCCAGTGACAGTGAGGGATATGAGACAGACTCTCAACGAGAAAGGCATAGGCTTAAGCGTGTTCGGTTTTCCACCCCCGGACATGGTACATCTGCAGGGGATTCCCGTGGGGGCTTTGGACGTGATGGAGAGGTAAGTTGAAAACAAAGTTTAGTGTTTTTTATTAACACGTGCTGATAGTTTTTTACTAACAATGTAGACATGATTTCAAGCTCCGTGGGCAGATATGTTGAACGATGTGCGTGAAGCCCTCCGGAAGAGTGACGAGGATCGACAGCGTCAACACTTGGAGTTGTTGGATATGATCCGGAAGGGTGATGAGGATCGTCAGCAGTAACACTGATTGTTACTGGATATGATCCGGGGGTTTCAAGGTTCAACCATGCGTACACACCGGGATGACCCCCCACCTCGTAGCACATCGATTCAGCCACAGCGGTCCCCTCCCCTACCCAGCACGTATGTGGCATCGGAGTGGTCCCCTCCCCCACCCAGCATGTCTATGGCGTCGGAGAGGTCCCCTCCCCCACCCAGCACGTCCGTGGCATTGGAACGGTCCCCTCCCTCACCCAGCACGTCTATTCTGTCAAAGCGGTCCCCTCTCCCACCCAGCACGTCCGTGGCGTCGGAACGGTCCCCTCCCCCACCCAGTACGTTCGTGCCATCAGAGCGGTCCCCTCTCCCATTCAGCACGTCTGTGATGTCAGAGCGGTCCCCTCCCCCGGTCAATACATCAAAGCGTTTAGGTAAGTGCGAATGGCAGTTGGTGAGCCCTTACACAGATCCATGCCTTCCAAAAAGGTTGAGGACAGGGCCCGAGTCCGTGGAACACATTTTTGACCCCCACAAACTAGTGGGCGCTGACCACCTTGCTGCATACAAGGCTTTCAAGAGGAACATCAACGGGGAACAGTGAGTCCAACTTTTTTTAATACAAATGGATGTATATTTCTTGTTTATTCTAATTTATGTATAGCTAAGGTAATTAAATCATTAAACAGACGTGATGTGGACGTCCTGGCACCAGTTACCGCGGGATGGTTCGTGTGTATGCAGTCCAACTTCATGGACTTGGAGGATACAGTACGTACTTATTAAATTTCATATTAACGTTTGTGTAAGTATTGTTGAATTGTTAACAATTATGGTGGTTTTATTGTTTGTCAGCATATGGATGCATACCTCAATATTCTTCGCAAGCGTCAGCGAGGATTCAACAATGTGTACAACCAGAGGATCAACGTGTTGGATACACAATTTTATGTAAGAAGGTATAACATTTAGGAATCAAATCGGATTTTCTGGTTATTTATTATTAATGCGATATTGTCAATGCTTGTACAGCCACTTATGTTGTACATGTGGGAGAGGATGATGCTTCGCGATTCACACGGTGCTGTGACCACAGTAAGGTGGAATGTGTTACAATCCCAATGGTTGAAAGAGGACCTTCTGACGGTCCGTGAAGCAACCACGAGTGGAAACCGCCCATGGCACGGGGTTGACCTGGTAAGTGTTACATGATGGAGATGATTTTAAAAAAATTGTTCGTATATCCTCAGCTAACACGGCATGTAAACTATTACAGGTGCTGATTCTGTGCAACGTTGGGGCCCAACATTGGCTGGTGGTGAGCGTCGACCTTTGTCGCGGGAAGATTAACATTTATCCCTGGAGACAGGAAGTCCTTTATTAGATCAGGCACCAGCAGGTCCGTCCATTACGGTGATTTTTACCTTCCATGTTGAGTGACGCGGGGTTCCACACAGCACGAATAGCTGGTCATCGGGCGTTCCCTCGGGAAAATAAGCCCTTCTCGATCACTCTGGTGCATACTTCTACAGTCCCCCAACAAAAAAAATCGTAAGACATTCTATTTCATTCATGTGTTTAGATATTCTTTATGAACGATTTCTAATGGTGTTTTATGTGCCGAATTGCAGAGGTAACTGTGGTCCCCATACTTTGAGACTTATAGAGTACATACTGGCGGGTCGAAGGCCTTTTGATTGGTCAGAGGACGATGTGGGGATCATTCAGAAGAAAATGGTTGTGGAGATTTTTTCTAACTCCAGGTCCGCCAAGTGATTTTTTGTATATTCTCATTGTATATGTACACAGACATGTAATTAATTCATGAATATTAATTCGTTCATTATTCATTCATTAATATTAATTCATTCATTAATATTAATTCATTCATTAATAAGTAATTATTGCAAATCCAAATTATTACAATCTGATACACATCCAAAAGTTTTCAATGTGATCGAAACTTTGTCATCCATTCCCTATTAGAGTCAATGTTAGGGCACGTTTGTTTGTTGTGTCCAATTGAATGGCAAATGTTACACTTGGGCGGTATTCATCGGGAACACCTCTTCTTGTACCTTCATTAATCATAGGTGGATTATGACATCTCCTGGAATTATGCCCTGGTTGTCCACATTTTCTACAAGATTGTGTAGTTGTCCTCTCCGAAAATGAGACATGGCGACCCGCCATCGGGCATCCTGCTTGTCTCCTGGAGTTTGGATTCAAAATCAACCTCTAAACAATGTCAAATGGCATAAGCCAAGTAGAAGGATGGCCCACGGGTATAACAGGAACCGAGTACGCGTTAATAAGTGTCTGTCTTTTTTAGTAGTCCGCACACAAAGTTGTGAAGTCCAAGTTTCGTTCCCTGTGAAAAACATTGAAAACGATCAACTTCACCGAGAAAATGATAAGTACGAACACAAAGTTGTGAAGTCCAAGTTTCAGTAATGTACCGTACCGCCGCAAGGGCGTGAGAACATGGAAAATGATCCATTTGAAATTTGTTGCAAGTACAAATCTTCCTGGCTAAGTCAACAATCCATTGTTTTCCAGACCGCTTGATCTAGAAAATGTTCCAGTAGACTGGATTTACGGTCAAATAACCACACTTCTCCACAAGTTTTAAGAGCACAAGATGTGCTGCGTCAGTCAACTGATGACGCATGGTTTGTGCAGCTCTATACCTATCATGAAACCATCGTTGCAACATATTCCTAATGAACTCAGCTAGAGTCAACATAGGCAGTTGGCATGCAAATTTTAGGCATGAGTTTATGCATTCTGCAGCATTAATCTCCATCACCCTGTACCTTCTTTCCGGGCAGTGTACACGGGACCACTTGTGTGGATCGGCATCAATTACATAATCGTATGCATTCTGGTGCAAGTTTCTTAACTCTTCCATATGCTGGTTATATTCAAATTCGGTGTATGCACGGGCTGCTTTGTCCATTATTTCGGCAACATCCTTCATATGAAATCGCTTTTTGACAATTTCTTCAAAGTGCCAGCAACATATGGTATGGGTGGCATAAGGGAACACTTTAGAAATCCCTTCTTCAATGCTTGCATGCCTATCGAAAATGAAAACTAGCTCATCAATATGACCTAGGGCACCCTTCAAGCAATCCAAAAACCATTCCCATGAAAGGTTGTTTTCTGAGTCGATGTACCCAAAAGCAATTTAATACACCTGTTTGTTCCCATCTTGTGTTGTTGCAACAAACATTGTACCCCATAATCGTCCCTTCAAATGGGTACCATTAACGGTAATGACTGGACGCATACATGTCTGAAATCCTCTAATTGAGGCACCAATCGACATGAAGAAGTACAGAAATTTACCATCTTCGTCGTATTGTAAGTCAGTGATTGTGCTGGGATTTTATTATTCCAAAATGTAACCAAATGATGGAAGCAGTTGGAAGGTTTCCTCATGCTTTCCATATGTTAGTGACAATGCATAATCGAGGGCGACATGTGCCTTACTGTACATGATTTGGATTCCATACATTGATTTCATGTCGGCGATTATGTCATTCGGACGCATTAGTCGACCATCTTGTTGTTCAGTCTAGGTGCAATAACTTCTCCAATTATGATTGCACTAGCTTGTCGGTGTCGGCGGTGAATTTCCTCTAACGGACAAGTGTGTTCGTTGACAAAATTTCTTACTTGAAAGTATGTGCCTTCATCTCTCCTCACCGCTCTTAACTTCCACGTACAATTTCCCATCAAACAAACTAGATGTAATGTTGTCTTATTGGACCTTTTCACCTTCCACTCGAAGTTCTGCCGTATTGCAAAATGGCCAACTAGTCTCTTCAAATCCTTTTTCTTTGAAAAAAATTGGCCTTTATATATCATGCTTGTAGGTTCATATTCAACCAAGTTCCTGCTTCCACCAATACCAAACGAGTATGATTCTGCTCCTGGAATAACCCATGTTGTGGCATTATCAGAATCATCTGGAGTTATATTAGCCCTCCTCTCGGAAGTCTCAACTATATCTGGTGCACTGGAACTAAATCTGTGTACATGTCTTACACGTCTTTTGGTTTCGACAGGTTCTGCATCATCCTGATTGTCCTCTACATTTTCTACAGAATTGAAATTGCCCTCATTATCCACCTTATGATTCACCCCAACATTCAGTGTAGTATTCTCCTCATTGTTGATGTCATTGTAGATCTCATTGTATTGGTGGTTGTACTGTCTACCATTCATCTCAATATGACAACCAAATACATCATCGAATTGAGGTCCCGGTCTATTATCATGGGCGGCTACTTTCGATGGGACAACACATGTTTTCCCGACCATCAATCCCACTTCTTTCTATGAACAACTAGTTGGTTCCGCCTGACGATCGAAATTGTTGGGTGTTATCATGATAAGAGATATCTTCACCAATGACACCTCCTGCTAGCCTCTCGATTATACTAACACATACTTGAGGGATCATACTATCTTCCCCTAGCATAAACTGAACATCATCATTGTTTCTTATAAATGTACGACATGTAGTCCCAGGAACAATTGATAGAGACTGTAGCTCAACACTGTATTTGTTCTCATCAAACTTCACAATGGTTTGCACGATCTACACCAGTTCGTCGTAACTCAAATTCTTTGACACATACAAACCTTGGTTATCGGAACCTAAATACCTCTGATTTCCGTCTGGTAATTGCTCCCATTGATCGTTGTAAGATATGACTATTCTCACCCTATCCATTTTCCTGTAAAAACCAACATCAAAAACCATTAATAAGAAAAAAATATTTCATATTAAATTTACAATTATACATGATTAAACAAAAATCAAAAGTGTAAGATATGAAGCTTTTTTTAAAACTGATCGAGTTTTTTTGTACATGATCGAGCTTTTTCTAATGGGATCGAGCTTTTTCTTGTTCAAAACCGAGCTCTTTTTCTACATAATCGAGCTTTTTAATATATGGCTCGAGTTTTTTTTCATATTGCTCGAGCTTTTTTTAAATATGGCTCGACCTTTTAATTTTACGGATCGAGCATTTTTTTTAGGAATCGAGTTTTTTTGTGAGGGATCGAGCTATTTGTCAAGGATCGAGCTTTTTTTCTGATGGATCGAGCCTTTTTTCGAGGGATCGAGCTTTTCTTTTTACGTATCAAGTTTTTTTAGAATTTGATCGAGCTTTTTTTCAAATGTTTCGACCTTTTTTTAAAACCTTTCCAGCTTTTATGCCCAAGATTATAAACTTGTTTGCACCACTACAACTCAACTCGGCCAAATATATATACAAAAAAAATATACATACATGTTCATTCATTCTTTGTAAAAAGTGTACAACTCCAAGACATCAACATAAAAAAAATGAGACAACATGTTCATAAATGTTCATACAGTGTTATACCACACAGAAATACAATAAAAAATAGAAATGAAGATCAGATATATTAATTTATCTTCTTCTGCAATATCTGGAATGAAGCCCCTTTTCTGAAGAAAAAATGGAGTAGGTGATTGATTTTCAAACAACTAAATTGGACGACAGCCTTTAAATAATAAAATATCGATTATTTAAGGACAATTTTGGTAGCTCACCATAATAGATGTCTTTTAAACTTAACTTACTATAACGGTAACATCACTGCAAGGGACCCAAAAAAAGGTGACATTCCTCACCATTTCCACTTTGTATATTCTTGTTCTAACCAATTTAAACCCTCTAATTAAAATTAACTGTTGTTATACTTTTTGTCATAATTGTTCCGTAAAAAAAATGATTATTCTATTATATTTGTATGACTCTGTTTGATTTTTTCACTTACTACTTAATAGTACTTAATATGCTCCATTAAATTGTTTTGTTTGTTTTATAAAGTGATAAAATGATTTAAAGAACTCTTAAAACCACTTGTTTAAAAAAGTAAAAAAAAAATCATTTTTCATATAAAAAAATCCACTGAAATTGAATGTAATTTTTTACTTCCAAAACTATAATCACTGATCTAATTAACTTTTAATTTTGTTTTCTGTCAAACTACTATTCATAATAATATTTTTTTTTTCCTTCTCACCATAAACAACCACAGCATCATAAAACCTAATTGCTTCAAAACTCAAATAAGAGACCGGTTTTCCCACCATATTCCGGTTTTCAGTAAGGAGTCCTTTTTTTTCTCATAATTTTATAATTAGTTTTATTAATTTTATTTTAAAATACGATTTCATCAAAATAATATTAATACTGTAAATTTAAAATATTATTAATAACTAAATAATTTTATTTTATAATTATTAAATTATTTGTTATAGTTATCCTTAATATATAAAAATATAAATATATAACAAATAGTTAGAAGGATATAGATGTAAAAGTATTAATTTTCAGATATGTATAACTTAAAAAAACAAATAGTTTATCACTTATATTCAGTTTTCAGTGAAAAAAAAACAATTTTTTTTTTCAGTTTTTAGTCTTCGGTCACTATTCAGTTTTTCAGTATTATTCAGTTTTCGGATAAAAAATCAAATGAGTCATAAGCACAACTATACTTCTTGATAATTGTTCCGTTAAAAAAAAAAGAATATGCTATCATGTTTGTAAGGGTGTAATGGTAACTGTACAAGGTAAAATTAATAGATTTTTTTTGAAAAAAAAAATTGTTTGTGCATTGAATACGGTGTCATTGTAATTTGGTGGTGTCGGTGATGGGGATGGATTGTGGATCGAGTTGATGGCAATTTGTTGGTGTGTTTTTTTGTTTTGTTTTATTTTCCTAGGTTTCATTGTTTTTTCTTCTAGGTTTAAGGTGTGGTGATGATGTTTTTCTTGATTTTCTTGGTTTTCTTGATTTTCTTGATTTTCATATTCTGGTTCTCGATTCTGATGAGCGGAAAAAATCTCCACTGTTTTGTTTTCATTGTATTTTTTTTATATATAATTATTAATCTTTGGAGCTCTGTATTAATTTATTTATATTTTACTTAAGATTATCGATATTGATATCCATAAAACTTGTTAGTGTATTCATATTTTATTAAAAAAAATTAATTATAAAAATATTTTATTTGAAATTTAACAATAGAACAAATTACTTTAATTAAAAACAAACCAAATATTATATAAACTCATTAATTACAAACATACCTTCAACTTCAACCATATTTCTTTAGGGTAATGCTACACTTTCCAACAAATTATCCAAAAAATATATACAATCCAATGTGTCAATCCAGTAAAAGAGATAATGAATAACATATGTCAAATTTGGTACAACAATAAATGTTGTTTTTTTTTAATTACAAAAATGTCATTGCATAACTATATTGAATGTATTAATTGCTGACTTTTATAATTTTAAATAATAAAAAATATTATATAAATTGAATGCATTAATTATATTTATTGATTTCTATAATTTTAAATAAAAATAAAAATAAAAATAGCATTTCAAATAGAATTATACATTAAAATTGAATGCATTAATTATATTTGTTGATTTCTATAATTTTAAATAAAAAAAATAGCATTTCAAATAGAATTATACATTGAAGTACAATGCTAAAATGATATGACAAATATAATATTTTACTATTTTTTGTACCAAATTTAGCATTGTCATTGGCATATGTATTGAAGATGGTCTTAGATTATACATATTTTTGAAATAATTTTTTGGGAAAAGTAGCATTTCCCATTTCGTTTTTAAAAAACTTACTTTCTCACTATCATATGATTGTCATGTTGTTTTTATCTTTCTTTTATGTATAAGTATGAACTATATCGATAAACAAAACATATTTTTTGAACGATAGTTATAGATATCAATAAGTTTTTTATGAGGAATTGCACAAATATCTCTCAAGGTTTAATAAAATTGTACGAATATGACAATTTTGACCATATACATACAAACTTCCTTAGACATTTGAAATTTGTTACATAAACATCTCATACCATTAATTACACACATATCTTCAACTTCAACTATAGTTCTTTAGGGTAATGCTACACTTCTTAACAAATTATCCCAAAAATCTGTACAATCCAATGTGCCAGTCCAGTACAAGGGATGATGAGAGAAAAAACATGGCAATTCATTAAATGAGTTAGACTGCATATTAACTTTCTCACTATCATATGATTATCATGTTGTTTTTGTCTTTCTTTTATGAATAAGTATGAACTCTATCGATAAACAAAATATATTTTTTGAATGATAGTTATAGATATCAACAAGTTTTTTTTAAGGGGAATTGCATAAACATCTCTCAAGGTTTGATAAAATTGTATGAATATGACATGTTTGACCATATACGTACAAACTTCCCTCGACATTTGAAAATTGTTGCATAAACATCTCATACTGATAGATGGATCCGTTAATTAATGGTCAAAAGTGTAAAAAGTCTAAAATACTCTTCATTTTTATTTTAAATAAACTAAAAAAATTAAAAAAAAAAGATAAAAAAATTTAAAAAAATTTAGAAAACATGAATATATCTTAAATTTGAAACCAGGAAAAAAATTCATCATTGGAAATTAAAAAATAGTTTTTTAAACAATTTAATAATAATTAAATTTTAAATTTTAAATTTATTTAAAACTATTGGGGATTGCATAAATTATTTTTGTTTGAAGATGATTTTTTTTCCAAGTTTTAGATTTAAGTTGCATTTATGTTTTCAAAAAGATTTTTTAATATTTTTTTAATCTTATTTTAATTTTTTTTAGTTTATTTAAAATAAAAATATATGGTATTTTAGACTTTTTACTCGTTTGACCATTAACTAGAGGATCTATCTAACGGTAGAGGATGTTTGTGCAACATTTTTCAATTATTGAGGAATGCTTGTACATATACGGTAAAAATTACCATATCAGTGTAATTTTATCAAATCGTAGGGAATGTTTGTGTAATTCCCCCTTTTGTAGCGTAGATATTAATAAATGTTTTTTTTTAAAGTAACTGTATAAATAAAATAATTTCATATTAAAAATCTCTTGATCCTATATACGGTATCCACATATTCCCTTTTATAAGGCTGTTATATTTGAGATCTTTCCAAAAGTAAATTGAACCATCAATAATAGAGAATTTGATTCCAAAAATAATGTGATTTTTTTTATATATAAATTGGATGTGATAATAATTTAAGAATGTTTTATAAATAATATTTATTAAAATGAATAAATTTATTTCTATGATGACACTATTGACATTAGATGAGTGTTTATAATAATATTTATATTTTAAAATTTAAATATGGCTATACTTATAAAAAAATGATTATACTAATAACTTTTATAGTTGTAAATTCCCACACACATTTTTTTAATTGTTTTTTCAAGTTAAAAATTAAAAACGGCAGAATCCATCTCTCTGGTTCTTTTTAACAAAAAAGTCATTTTTGATTGGTTTTTTATATATATATTTAATGGAATGGTAAAATATTATTTCTACATTAAAAATGTTAGCAGAAGGGATTCATTACCAAAAACGAAACTAGTGGGCAAAATGACCAATATATCAAACTAGAGGGTATTTTTTTTATAAAAAAAAAATCCCTTATCTTCAATGAATAAGTCTTTAACTCGTAAGGAAAAACCTATTTATATATCCACCTTTAAAAATTTGATTGTTCATGTCAATCTTAGTCACTGCAGTAGCAAAAATACCCCTAATATATGTATTAAATTTATTGACGTTCTCTCCACTTTATTTATCTCATCCTCTCACTTATCTCTTTCTTTCTCTCTCCAGGAAATTTATTGAAATTTGTTTTTTCAAATCGACCTCCGTTGTTGAATATTGTAGGTCTGCACAATGACCACCAATTCCTTTTTTTTTTTTTTTTCATTTGAAACGGGTAAAATTACAAAAAAAAAATGGTGTAGAATTATAAAAACTCATCGTGTAAAATTAGGAATAACATCTGAAATATGGTAAGACAAAGATGTAAAGGTGTCATGTGAATTTGGAAAACAATAAAATAAAAAATATATGGATATTCTTTAAATACAAAAAAAAAAAAAATACATGGATAAGGTTGATTTCAAGAAGAAAAAGAACCAGAAAAAAAAGATAAGGATGATTTTTATAATGAATTGGGATGTAAAATTAATTATTTAATTTGAACTAACTTGTTAAATTGATTATTTGAACTTGATTGTAAAATTAACTGTACATACACTGTCTAAAATTGACTTGAAATAATCATCCTAACCTGTATTTTTTTGTTTCAATATGATATCTAGTGTATAAATGGATTGTTTTTTTAATTTTCAATGGATGTCTTGTTGGAGATTGGTCGTCTGCATACAGCAATTTGGATTTGGGTCTTCTTCTGAGTTGATATTTGTCCTCATAATACAGACCTTTATTGTTGAGGTTTGTGAGTTGTGACCTCCAATTTTTTATTTTTTTTATCTAAAATTCATTAAGGAAATGTTTATCTACTAAATAGAAAAATCGACAAGAACCATAAAAATTTATAGAATTGATAAATTTAATATTCCATATATTTTTATGGCTGCTTTTGCAAAGAGGACTATGGTTTTTTTTTTATTATTATTATTTATTTTTTATATGAAACTCTTTACCGCAATAGTTTCAATAATTATTTTGTGTACTTGGAACATAAGTTAACTTGATTTGTTTATTATACAATGATCCATTAGCGGGTATCAACTACTAATTAAACCAATCATATCATCATAAGCAATAAGTATTAGCTTTGTGCTCTATAAATAGTTAAATACCAGTATAGCTCTACACAGGCTTGAATTTTAGTATCCCATTTCAATTATCGCTTCAAATGAATATTAGCTGAAAATGGGTTCAATCAAAGCAACAAGAAGGTCTCATGCAGTATGTGTACCATACCCTTCACAAGGCCATGTTACTCCCATGATGCAATTAGCCAAACTCTTACACTCCAAAAAAATTCACATAACCTTTGTCAACACTGAATTCAACCACAAACGTTTAATCCGGTCCAAAGGACCGGACGCTTTGAAGGGCCTTCCGGATTTTCGATTCGAAACCATACCGGATGGATTGCCACCGTCTGATCGCGATGCTACGCAAGATGTTCCTGCGTTATGTGATTCTACAAGGAAGAATTGTTTGGTTCCATTGGTGGAGCTAGTAGGCAAGTTGAATTCATCAGCCGAAGTGCCTCCGGTTAGTTGCATAGTTTCTGATGGTGTGATGAGTTTTGGAATCAAAGCCGCGGAAATATTAGGCATACCGGAAGTTCAATTCTGGACTGCCTCGGCCTGTGGCTTCATGGGATATTTGCAGTATGATCAACTTGCCAAAAGAGGCTTGGTTGCATTCAAAGGTATGTTTTATTTAATTTGTTGATATTTTTGTTGTTTTATTATCAATTATAAAAGTGTTTTTTTTTTTTTTTGGTGATCGATGGTAAATCATAAACCATAAAAGAGAGAATATAGTGGAGGTTTGTTTATCATCAGATAAAAATAGTACTATCAATGATTTGATCTTATACAGTTCAAAGATGATGTCCAGCCGTTGAAGCCATCATAATGGCGAAAGTATTTTTTCTCTTTTTAAATATTACAATAATTTAGATTTTTAGAGTGGTAAACCATAAACTTAACTATTGGGCGAACCTGATCAAAGAGATGGCGAAGGTAACATAATATTGAATGGGAATTTGATAAATGAAAGTAAGGTTTTGTTATGAGATAAGGATGATCCAGACAATCTGTTTTTATAGAAATTTAAAATAGAACTAGTTGAAGAAACTCAAACTATGACCTCTTCTTAGCATACAAATGTTTTAATAAAACATCCTTCTTAAATTTAAAAGCTCTTGTACATCCATCCACCTCTTGGTAGAGTTTAATAGTATATGTAGTGTAGATAAATTTCTCTCTGGTTCTGTGAGGGCAGATATTTGAGCCGCGCAATATGATTATGACAAGACGTGGCAAACCCTCTGCATACAGAAATAATCATATTATTAGATAAGATAATTCTTCTATTTTAATATAATAATCTTTATTTTGTTTCAACACTCCATGATTTATGCATTTAATGCAATCATTGTTGTGCCTTGAAACCTGCCTGTCTTTCAGATGAAAATTTCCTTAGCGATGGCAATCTTGATAAAACTATTGATGGGATCCCAGGCATGAGCAACATACGGTTCAAGGACATGCCAAGCTTTATCAGAACCACTGATCCTGACGATATCATGTTTGATTTTATGGGATCAGAAGCACAGAAATGCTTGACATCTTCTGCAATCATTTTCAACACATTTGATCAACTTGAACATCAAGTTTTACAGGCCATTGCTTCCAAATTCCCTAACATATACACAATAGGTCCACTTCCTTTGCTTTCTAGGCACGTCCCGGAGAGCGACTTCAAGTCATTTAGGTCAAGTTTGTGGAAAGAAGACTCAGAATGTCTCCAATGGCTGGATAAACATGAACCCAACTCAGTTGTGTATGTGAATTACGGTAGCGTCACAGTGATGACTGAAGAACAGTGGAAAGAATTTGCTTGGGGACTTGCAAATAGCAAGCAACCATTTTTGTGGATAGTTAGACCTGATGTTGTGATGGGCACTGACTCTGCAATTTTACCTGAAGAATATTTTGAAGAGATCAAAGATAGAGGATTGATAGTGAATTGGTGCCCACAAGAGAAAGTGCTTTTACATCCAGCAGTGGCTGTTTTTCTAACACATTGCGGATGGAATTCTATAATCGAAGGCATAAGCACCGGTGTACCTGTAATTTGTTGGCCTTTCTTCGCCGATCAACAAACCAATTGTCGATATGCATGCACAACCTGGGGCATTGGCATGGAAGTTAATTACGATGTAAAGCGCTGGGATATCGAAAATCTTGTTAAGGAAATGATGGAGGGAGAGGAAGGAAAGAAAATGAGGGAAAATGCTCTTGAATGGATGAAGAAAGCTGTAGCTGCTACAGATATTGGAGGAAAGTCTTATAGTAATTTTGATAAATTCATTACGGAAGCACTCCATCATCGGTAATGAAAGCTCTACAACTTCGGCATTTTATCATCGCAAGCTGTGTTTCTATCCTCATCAAGTGTGTTCTTCCTATATGATTCGATGTATTCTAAAAGACTTTGAGATTGTTTTGATAAATTAGAATCCCTGATGTTACATTCTGATGCTTTATGAATGAAATAAAAATAATTATAATAATCAAATATGACTATTATAGAATTGCCAAACATGTATATATCATTGAATCTAACAATGTCTCATGTTTGATTCGTTGCACTATACCTTACAAAAAAAAAACACCAGAAGTGTATCTATAATTCTGTGTTAACTACCAAAAAGTTATATTAATAATTCAATCGATAACCATTGATGTATAGAATTATTGAACTTAGAACATGGACATTATAAACAGCAATCACTATTTCAAAACAATTTCGTCACTCATGCTTGCAAGCTGCATAAGCAACATTACCAGAACTATGAAATTATATGTTCTAATATTAATTATAAGGTAACGTCTACAATAGATAACAAAGGGGTAAATGTTTGCATTAAGTTACAATTTCCATTCCTAAAGTCATAAGTTACAGAACTTTAAACATATGCTGATCAGAACCCTATTTTCTACATCAAATGGCATAAATTTATAAACTTCTTACCCTCGAGAATCAAATATGTTTTATGGAAGATGCAAAGATCATTACCTTCCTTTATCCATGCTCGGGGATGACTATTGTTATAGTTTAATGCTGCAGCCAGCAATTGACAACAATACAATTCTCTAGATTTTCCCCAGACAAAGAATCACGCAAACAATTGTATGGTCTTATTATCTAGATCAAATATAATTAAAACGTGAAAACGTGATTGAGCTCAGCCATCAAATTAAACTTGATAGGCTGTTCCTTCCAAAATCTTTTAGGTAGTATTCATTCCGAACTATAAAAATAAGCATAAAGTCGCTAATATGCAAGAGCATTTATTTCTTTCACCATAATTCAAAAGAGGTGAAATTATTTAAGTCAATAGAAAACATAAATTAACATACCACTAACTGGAACATATTATAAACAAAAATTTGGTGATAAACACAATAAAGATCCACGGTCATATAAGAACAAGGCAATAAAGCAATTATCCATATCTTTCAAAAGTCTTATTTTAACTTCGAAGAAAGTGTTATACATATTTCATAGTTTAGTCCATTTCTGTCTTAACTTATCAAAAGGCTAGAAGAATCCATTTTTCTGTTTCCATCAAAACTGGCTTCAAGCGGAACAGGAAAGGGAGGGAAAGAGCGAGAGAGATTTAGTACATCTTCCAATCAAATCTGCATTTTTATATTTCTTCCACATTTACAATTACTCTCAAAGAATGCAGAAATACAGAATCAGCCAACGATGTGTCATTTTCGTTTCTTCGTTCTTAACTTTCTATCAAAGCATACAAATGAATCTCACAAAAAGTAATATATTAAAAATATTATACCTTCAATTGTTGTTTAATGCCTAGCAGCCAAATTTTGTTAAAAGCCACACAAGCTATTATTTTGATTACCAAGGAGGTGCTGAATTCCCTAATTGGCAGCAACAACATTTTGAAGCAACAACTCTAAGTCTTTCAATCTGCATATATAGCAACAAATATAAGAATGGAAACCAGAAAAATAAAACCATAATGTACCTGTAACGACTGGCCATCATACCTTACATCACTCAGATCAGGGTAGACTGCTATAGCATCTTTAAAATCCTGAATTAAATTAAAAACCAACCCAGTTATTTCAAGAATTGAGTCTTTCAGTTTAAGAGAGCTACCTAATTTCTATCAAAAACTTCAAAACACATTGTAAAATAATAAAATTTATAGGCTTATAAGACTAGATAAATATGGTAACATAAGATATGAAAAACTTAATAAAATAAGAATGTAAGCATATAATATGCATAATAATTTCGAGATTATTTAACACATATATCGGTTATCATGTCAAAAAGTTTTCTCTTTTAAGGTAGCCATGGACAGAAAGACCTCATGCTGACCTGGTCTGCTGTTGACGATGTGTAGGTAATCACACATGACATCCCAGCTTTAGTTGCTGCCTACAGAAATGAACTTACTTGGCTTTAGTTGCTGCTTACAGACATGAACCTACTTGGACTTGTTTTCATGTGCAATGGCCATAAAATCATAATAATAAACAAAAACTGAGAAGGGCTAAAATTAACAGTACACAAGTAAATCATTAACATTGAGAAATCAAGATAATTTTGCTCCAAGAAAAATAAATTGAAAAGACGATTCTCCAATGCCTTCAATAAACTCCCTACTCTTGATTGCCGAAGTTTGTAAAGAAATTGATTATTTCAAAAGCGCAGACCTACCTGTAAACCTATGACACTATCCTCCACCACCAGACAATCTTTCTCAGACACGCCTAGCCTCTGCAAGGAATGTGATTTTAAAGGCCAATCTTAAAATTATCAAATTGGCATGGAATAACTTTCTGGTTTACATGCATAAGTTTCAATCAGTGAAATATAAAATACCTTAGCTGCAGTCAAATAAATTGATGGATCGGGCTTCTTTTCCTTCACATCATCACCTGCAATATAGAAGTAAATAGCATAAACATCAAAGTGTCAAATTAATCAGTAAGAAGAATTAAGCAAAAAGAAAAGTTCAGACATAAAAATAGATCAATTTTGCATCAGAACCTAACAACCGGAACGGATCATGAAAGTGATGAATTGTAGGGTATCTTAAGCGGGAACAAATAAGAACAATAGAAACAATCTTAGGCATCAATGTGCCATATATATTCGCAATATAAGACTTCAAGAAATCCCGAGCACATTATATGGATATTCTATGCACATTCAAAAGCATATGTGTACATGAAAGTATTTGTAATATCAAAATAGATAGTGACATCAAATTTCAAAAGTGATCAACAAACCTGCAAGGAAGCAATCAAGACCTTGAAACCGCTCCTACAAAGGATTTTACAAAACATAAATAAACAGATTTTGTGGAGCTAAAAGTAGTTATAATTACATGCAATTAGAGAAAGAACTGACCATCCCTATGAGGCTTTCCAGACAAAGTATGACTGAACTTTTAGTTGCTGCAGAGCAAACAGCTAATTGTTTCCCCTGCCACAGCATGTCAGAGAAAAAAAATTGACCACAATAAGAAACACATTTTAAAATCATAATTAAAGCTAATGTTGTTAACAGTCTTTTTTGGCAGGGGTCCAAAGAAGAATTTTCCATCAAACTTATATCTGGTAAGTTCCTGTTGGGGCCGGTTCTCAGTAAGAAATAGTGACACAACAATCTGGGAAAGGTCGATACCTCCTACTTGGTATCTAGGTATTGGGATACCTTCTACTTGGTATCTAGGTACTGGGATACGTCCTACCTGGTATTTAGATTAGACCTGGTATCTAGGTACTAGGAGAGATTCACTCCACCATCTGGGAAGATCAGTACCACATCACACCTATTGCCAGATATCGAGCGGAACCAGTACCACGATACCTTCCACATGGTACCTAGGTACCATGACATTTACCCGGTACCCAAGTACCGCAATATCAGTCTAGGATTCGGCCAAGACACTTTACCCCTCATCCGCCCAGTAAGAACAATCATACCAAGAAGGTGCCAGCATGCAAGAACAAACACCACGACAGTAAGAGTGGACCGGTACATAAGGGGTACTGGCCCCCAAAGGTATAGAATCATCATCTTTCTCCTCCAGCGATGTGGAAGAAAAAGTTGATCTCTCCGGCCATACATAACGACAATGAGTAATCAGTAAACTCTTTAATAACCATTCACAACACTATTATTGAGTAATCAATCAACTCTTTAATGGTCATTCACAACGCCATTAACGAGAAATCAGTTAATGCCTCGGGGTTTTTCAGGATCGTTCGTGATGCTTTTTTCCCCTAGGTCAGTCCACCTCTACCAAAGGAATTCGTCATTCTCCTACCTATCTTTTTTATTATGCACGTATGTGAGCGAGGCACCGCCCCCATTGGTCCTAGCTCTCCCAACTTTCCTCCTTGCATGCTACTTAGATCAGGGAATTACAGATTAGACCTAGAGAAGAGACTGGGTACCGGGACCAAAGACCAGCCCCTCACACCAGCAAAGGGACCTCAAGCGCCATGTCTATTCCTTCTCCTCGAAGCCTGACGAGCGGGATGATTTTTCTCCTACCTACTGCATCATCTACCTTACACCATATTCATACAAGATTACCAAGGTACAAGGTACTTACCCCCGCAGCCTACCGGGTAGCGGGTTGTGGGTGTTAATTGCCATTCCTCACCTTGAGCGAATTTACAGTTCACAAATGTAAAAAACAAATTATACAGAGAAAAGATACAAATAATGCACTTAATCTAATAATCATCATGAAAACTATTGATAGTCCAATAAAGTTATGGACAGGGATGAAAAAGGAATGTGTAATATAGATATAGTAAAAAATGACAGGTGCATGAATTTTGCATGTTTTTTCAGCTGGATTCCAATTGGTACCGGTGTAAAATTAAAAAAAAAATCTGTATTTTACACTGGTGCTAATTGGGATCTCATCGCACCTATTCAGTTCTTAAAATATAATAATTGATTAGTAATGGCAAGTGTTATCTTACAGTATCCTTGGCCTCATCCATCAATCTCAGAACTCCAGGCCTAGGCTCCACCTGGTGAAAATGATATAAGCCTAGCAATCACTCAATCAACACAATAAAAAAAAATCAAAAGGGACAAGAAAATCAGTAAATAAGAAATGCAAAAGTCTCCTTACAGTCCCGGATTTGATAATTTGTTTGTACCTTTCAGTTTTCCAGTCCTACAAATACACATCTCAAGTGCTATAAATAAAAAACCCACTTAGTAATTCAAATTCAACATTAAGAACTCCGAAAATTGGTATACAAATATATACCTGAAGTGTATCAATCAACTTGGCTCTGTCATCGTCGTCTTCTGGAGGAATGTTGAATATGGTCGAAGATGGCCACCCGTGCTCCTTAAAATACCTAAAAATTCAAAAAAAAAAAAATCCACTCAACAAAAAAAGGAGTACAAAATGTGATTAAAGAAAAGGATTAGTGAATAGAAATTGAAGAGAAGAAAAAGGAGACCATCTCATTTTGGGTTTGCCACCGCCAATTTGGTTTTGGAGAACATCGTAAAAGTCAGATGCCCAGTTGAGAGGTTGTTGTGAGGAAGAGTTGCAACGGACATTGAAGTGAGAGAAGGCATCGTTGTAAGCTTGGCGGTGTAAGTGCTCTGATTCGAGAATGACACCATCGCAGTCAAAGATGAGAGCTTTAAGAGACTGCTGTGAAGAAGCAGCGGAGACTGAGAAGAATTTACGGTTGGTATTGAAACGGAGAGGTTTGGTGTAAAGAAGAGGGTTTAGAGTGAGAGAAGAGAGCTTGGTAGACGAAGAAGGAGAAAGAGTGGGTTGTGAGAGGATCGTGATAGAGGCCATGACTTGTGTTGCCTCTGTTTGGCTGGTTTTTGTGATGATATCAAATGTGGCGGGTTCAATTCCTGTGGCTGTGGTTTGTGGACAATTTGAGCTTGTCCCAACGGATTTAACAACCCACGGAACAAAGCAAGAAATAGGGAGAAACAACCGGGCCGAGCCGGGTTTTTGGGCTCTCCTTCTAACACATGGCCACATGGCCCACATGGGTTGCCTTTACCCGGTTGGATTCCGGTCCGTATGGGTATACCTGGTTACCCAACCGAGTATCGTTTTTTTTATTCGGTTAAATATATGTAAATATATATATAAATTATCATATAAATACATAATGATGAAATTATATAAGGATATTGAATGTAAACAACTCATTTTACATACTTTGATTTGATATATATATATATATATACTTGTCAAATCTCTTTTATAAATGGATGACTCACATTCAATATCATTATATAATTCCATCAGTTCATACTTATATATATCCACGATGAGCCTTTCGTAAGGAATTTATTATTTTAATTTTAGTAAGGACCATGATAAAAACACATCGATTTTAATGATTTTTAATTTATTTTTTTTTATGGATGATAAATTCATTGAAATCTACATATGAATATATATATATTGAGTTTCACATAAGGAGTCTATTATTTTAATTTCCGTAAGGACATGATGAAAACACATCGATTTAATTGAATTTTAATTTGATTTTTTTTTTGTGGATGATAAATTCATTGAAATCTACATATGAATATATATATATTGAGTTTCACATAAGGAGTCTATTATTTTAATTTCCGTAAGGACATGATGAAAACACATCGATTTAATTGAATTTTAATTTGATTTTTTTTTGTGGATGATAAATTCATTGAAATCTACATATGAATATATATATATATATATATATTGAGTTTCACATAAGGGGTCTATTATTTTAATTTCCGTAAGGACATGATGAAAACACATCGATTTAATTAAATTTTAATTTGTTTTTTTTTTTTGTAGATGATGAGTTCAATGAAATCTATATTTAATTTTTTTTTGAAATTTTTTCGAGAACTAGAACTATTTATCCAAATTTTATTAAATATGAAAGCATCGAAAAATAGGCAAAATATAGGAAAATTCAAGAAATATGGTTCTAGTATTAAAAAATTCACATTTTTTGTTCATTAGTATATTTTAATGAATTCATCATCCACAAAAAAGTTCAAATTAAAATTAATTAAAGCTGATGTATTTCATCAAAATCCTAACCGAAATTAAAATAAAGAATCTCGTATGAGAGACTCACTAAATATATAGTAGAGATACACATTTAGGGCCCCCCCCCCCAATTTGGGAAAAATAGGGATGTGGAATTTTGGAGGGAGGTATATCCATCCCCAACCCCAGTTCCATGTTTTTTCGGTTTTTTTTTCTTTTCATTTTCCCCGTTTCTCTATTTGCCCCATTACCCTGTTCACCAAAAAATCACTTTATGTGAGAAATCTCAGTTAACACCCTCAGGACCACGACCACAGAGGATCGCAGTCGGGGTAGGTATCTTCGGTATTGATTTCACGTGTAAAAATAAAGTGAGACTAATGAAAGAAATGATGGTGTATCAGATGATATTCTTGATCAAATGAAACAATGAATATAACAAAATGATAACAATATAATGGTGTGAAACTATCAATATTTGTCTCTCTTGGTTAACTAATTTGAAGGTTGTGGACTCGTACCTGTCGATAAGTGGACACAACTCTCATCAACAATGGCTAGGCTGGTTCTAGATTGTAGAATCAAGCGATAGCTCTTTTCTCCTCTTTTCTTGTTTATCTTTGTATATATACCTGAAGGTGCTAGGGTTTTTCCTTGGTGTATAAGTCGAAGATCACTGGATTGATTTTCTTCTCCTATTTTGTGGGATTTTCTATTTAATATGATTGACCCTAGAGAATTGGCTGGCGGAGGATATCTTGATGGGAAACGTGTTTGTTACTTTTTTGGATCCTATCACTACAACTATGCATACGTGGAGTTTGCTTACACCTCAGAGTATAATTCGTCTTCCTCTGTTATCGGCATGGTACTTTAAAGCATCGACCCGATGATGTGGTAGAGTATCTTGGTGAGGTATCATCTTGGTGAGGTGGTGCTTGCCTGATGACGATGACTAGGTATCCCGAGGTACCAGCCTGCTAGCGGGGTACCCTAGGGCATCATTCTGGTGATGTGGCGCTTGATTGGTTTCTCTGGTCAGGTACCTCAAGGTACCATTCTGGTAGCGATATGTTTGGTTAATCTTGTTGGAGCTTTGAGATCTCCTAGGAGCTTTACGGGCATCTTCCTCCCTGATGGAAAGACAAGATAAGTACCTTGACGGGTTAGCAGGGCAACGCTAAGGTACTTAGGTACCAGTTGGTCCACGAGAATGCATGAGCTTCATCTTGCTACTTCGATGGTGTCGAGGTACCTAGGTTGTGCTAGGCCTAGCACTTCGAGGTAAACCATTGTGTTTGGTTCCTATCCGGTGTGTGGAGATGCTTTCTATCAAGTGCTAATTGGGTGAAAAATTTCCCTTTGGACCCTTACCAAATTTGGCTATTAACAACGATGTTTCCCTATTCCCACTAAAAATTACAAATTAAACAATAATAATAATAATAATATTCTATTACAAATACAAACTAAAATCCATTAGTGGCTTAGGGTACGTTTGGTAGGAAGGAAAGAAAATAAGAATGATAGAAAGATTTGGAGGGATAGAAAAGATGAGGGAAACAAAGAAAAATAATTTTCTCTTGAGCTGTTTGGTAAACAGGAAGGAAAGAAGATTTGATGAAAAACCTTTTTATCAATTTTACAATTTTACCATTGCATTATAGTTTATATATTATATATTTTTATATTTAATAAATAAATATAATTTAAATAATATTGAATCCAACTTTTTTTTTTTTACAAATGGACTTCAAACTTTGTAATCTATAATATATAAAAATTAATATATTATGTTTTACAAATTTATTAAATTTTTTTTTTAAGTAAAGTGAAAAATGACAAATTTGTAAATTTAGTTAACCCAACAACCAATCTCTTTTTCCTCTCCCTTTTCCTCCCATTTTCAGGTGGATCAAAATTCGTGGGTCTCACCCACCTATTTTTCCTTCTCTTTCATTTTTTTATCCATACCAAACATACACTTCCTTTTTTTCTTCTCCCTTTTCCCTCCACCATTTTCTTTCCTCTTCATTTTCCTTCCTACCAAACATACCCTTAGTGTATTACAAATATCAAAATAAATAATAAAATAATAAAGTGTTTCAAATATATATATATATATATATAATATTTGAAACACTTTATTATTTTACAGGGAAAATAGGGATAAGGGGACCTGTCCCCATCCCTATCTCCATCTCCATCATCATTTCAATTTGGGGATGAAAATCATCTCCATCCCCACCTCATTCCTCATTTTTCCTAAAAAAAATTCTTCAAATGGGAATGAGGACGAGGGGATTTAGAGATCCGGGGGGAATGTGCATCTCTATTATATATATATATATTTCACGGAATAAAAAAAACATACCCTATTAGGTAACGAGTATACCCATACACGGACCGGAATCAAATCGAATAAAAAAATCGTACTCTATTGGGTAACGAGTATACCAATATATGGACCGAAATCCAACCAGATAAAGACAACCCGTATTAGTTGAAAAATTTGAATATATATATTTATATATAGTGGTTTTCTTGTCGGTATACATTGATATAATTGATATAAATTATGTTAGTGTATTATATGTGAACTATTGATTAAGGAGAAGTTTGATAAGTGTATACACCTTGAGTCAAAATATATAAACCTAATAATCTATATATGAAATTATATCGATACCTATTGATTCAAAAACTTTTTTATTGCATTCTCCTAAAATCAAAATCTCAACTAGAAATCAACACTATTTGAAATAAAACATGGTGAGTCATCAGTGTATCTTCTTGTCATCACCGCTTTCATCCATCACACATCAATTGCATTCTCAGTTTCTCACAGTTTCTCAAAAAAAGAAAAAAAAAACTACTATTCCACCTTTTCACTTGCAATATATAATAGTGGGTTAAAAATGATTGGGTCATATTAAAAAAATAAATTATTGAGTGAGGACGGAAGAAAATAAATAAATAAATAGAAGTACAACTTAGGAAGATTTTAATGGAGGTACACGTGATCATATAGAAAAACTTCTTCGAGAAGATTTTTAGAAATAGAATTTCCGTAAGTATAGTTTTTTTAAAAAGTTGTTGGTCGTGTGAGTTATCAATTTATGAAACTCTTTTAACTTGTCCGATTAAGTGTATTAGTTTTAAAAGTTCTAAAAAGAAAATTACAATAAATTCAATAATATGTAAAGTGAAATGAATATGTAACCCTGTCCAAATATTTGATTGAATATATATATATATATTTTTAATAAAAAGTAATAAGATCAACAATTGTATTTTTAGAAACCCTGTTTGACTTGAAAGATTTAAGATCCTTGAAGCAAGTAATTTAAAGCAACATGATTTTATGTATATATTAATTAAACAAACATGCATTATATGCATTTTATTGAAAATTCATCATATTTGGAATCAAATAAATATATGTTAATTGTTTGAACTTACTACTCTCAATGAGTTTACAAATTCTACTTGTCATAAGAATAATTAAATTATTTTATAACAAAGAATATTTTTTTTAATGTTTAAAGAAGTATGAATGACTATTTAAATACCTATTGATGACTTCAAACCAATAATTTCTAAAACATGTCACATGTGCCCTTTTTGCTATGTACTACTCAATCTATCAGAATTTGATTTTAGTTAGGATTTATATATATTTCACAATGGCATCAAAGCAATGAAAGCAATGCAAAGAATATGTATCACCAATCACCAATCACCAATCACCATCACAGTGGGTATACCGTATATGTCTTGCAACAAAATGTTTATCGAATCTAAGCAAAGACATGAAACATTGTTGGATGTAAATCCCAAGAAGATAAGGAAAATCAGTGAGAATTTAACATTGATAAACAAATAAGAATCTAGCAGGAGAAACTGAGCATACCAAGAAACGATATACAAAGAAAATGACAATATATAAGTTCACAATCATGTCGTCTTTCACAATTTCTCTGTACATATTAGTATAAAATTAAGTATACAATTAATATGCTGACAAAAAAATTTCATGTCCTGTCCCATCTCCAAAGAATCCCAGGAACCCTCCTCCGCTTGCTAATTGCTATCAAACAAAATTTTCAACCAAACAGACCCCACCAAAAAAAATAATAATTCATTACAGCAGCAAACCCATGAGCAATTTGATCTGAAATGTAATCAAGTTAAGGATTGAAGAAGTGACCATTACATCGGCATTTCCAACCCAGAGGCTTGTAATTAGAGTACTTAGTTGTCAAAAGAGATGGATCAACAAACTCCATGTGACCTGGTCGGAGTCGTTCTTGTCTAGGTAGAGTGGGCACCTGCACCGCCATGCACGGGTGACACTGGTTGCACTTGTTGTGACAACTTGGTGGCATTGAACCGAGTCTTGTTTTCTCTTCAAACAACAAGTCCTACACAAACAATTAAACACCCATCAATTAATTGTTAATTACCAAAACACAATTAGAAAAGAAGGAAACAAGTGTAAGCATATGTGGAGGCTTAATTAATTAATTACCCGAGGAGAGTTTGGAGAAGAGTTGTGGTTAAAGCAAGAGACTGCAATTGTAAGAGTGAAAAGAAGAAGAAGAAGAAGAGAGCTGAGTGAACTAGTACTCATAATGTTTCATAAAAGCATGCATATAATATCATCTCATGTGATGACCGTGAACATGAAGTCATACATGATGACTAGTAGTCTAGTAGTAACTCAGTAAGTAAACAGAAACCAAGAAGTAAAGATGGAAAATAAATGAAACCCAATTGCCAGTACTACTGATTCTTTGCATGAAGCTTCTTTCTTCTACAGGAAGTGAGCCAAAGTTGAAGAAAGAGAGAAGTAGAATTCAATATTTGTTTGCGATTTTTTTTGTTTATTTAATGACTTTGAATGATAAAACTTAAGAGAGAGAGAGAGCCAAAGAGGCCATAAATGGGGGTTGTGGTGGTGGGTGATGTGTGTCTGACTGACCTCAGTAGTCAGTAGGAGAGAGAGAAGAAAAGCAGAGGAGTGAAAGGAACAAGACAGAAAGAGAGGGAATCCACATCGAGAGAGAAGGACCCCATTTGGGTTGTTTTTTTTTTTCTTGATTTGATCAATGCCAAGGCAGGGCTCTGCCTATTTATTACTAGCTGTAAAGAAAGCGAAAGGATTTTCTGTCTCACTTTGGGTTAAAAATTAAATAAAGAGGCCCCAGGGGAGGCACCACTGGTTAAATTCAGCATTTATTATTCACAGTCCCATCACTACTGTTTTCGGTGTTCAGATTTTTGGAATATGGACTTTGACTGTGTATGTGTTCATTCAACACTTCTTCGTATAGTTGTGTGTGGAGATCATAAAGGTTCCTTTATACAAGAATTGTGTGCGTTTTTACTTTTTATCAAGGATTATGTTTTCGAAAACAAAATGATGCAGTTCAAACGGAACTTGCCATACCTGTGATGTAAATATGTACCGGTCCGAGACATGCCGGTCCATGAAGTAAAACGGGTCGTGTGTGGAGGAGGTAGGTCAGGTCGAAGTTTGGTACGTGACAGGTCACGTATCGGGCCTCTGGTGTCAGGTCCGACGGGTCGGTCTTAGTCGATGTGCTAAGCCCCTGGACCGGCACGCTGGTCAGTCAATTGGACCATTTGTTTGTTTGCTTGTTCTTTTTAAATATTCCCTCCAATGGTTGGAATTGGCTGACGTCAGCCAAAGACTGGATTTTGAATTCCAGTCGTTGGAGGCTTTAAAATTTATAAAAAAACCCTGAGGTCTTTCAAATTTAATTTTGACCCACAAATCAAATTTTGATATAAATACTTTCATCCATTTCATTTTTTATTCACTCTCTCTATTAGTTTTTCAATCTCCCATTCTCTCAAATCTCAATCTCTACATTCTCCAATTTTCTACACTTTTTTATTCAATTTCATTATTACTCTCTCTACAAAATTCTCTAAATTTTCCACCAACACACCAAAGTTTAAAGGTACAATTTTCTAATTACTTTTGTTGAAACATTTTTTGGTAGTAAATTTATAATTTTATGTTTAGACTTTTATTAAATGAAAACATTTTTATTTAGTTAGTTAGTTTATCAATTTTTGTGTATTAATGTTAATATTATTGTTTAGTATATTAAGATTTTTAACTTTAGTTGTAAGTTTAATATTTGTTATTAGTAAATTTAGAAATTTAATTTGTATTATTGAATTTAATTTTTCTAATAAGTAAATTATGAATGTTAAGTGTAGTAGTTAAGTTTAATATTTTTTGTTAATAAATTATGAATTTTTAGTGTAGTTGTTTATTTTAATATTTTGTGTGAGTATATTATGAATTTTAAGTGTAGTGGTTAATTTTAATAAGTTTTATTTGTAAATTAAGATTTTTAAGTATAGTATTTAATTTAATATTTGTTGTTAGTAAATTCATCAATTTAATTTGTAGTAGTGAATTTAATATTTTTTGTTAGTAGATTATGAATTTTTAGTGTAGTTGTTTATTTTAATATTTTGTGTGAGTATATTATGAATTTTAAGTGTAGTGGTTAATTTTAATAAGTTTTATTAGTAAATTAGTGTAGTATTTAATTTAATATTTGTTGTTAGTCAATTTATCAATTTAATTTGTAGTAGTGAATTTAATATTTTTTGTTAGTAAATTATGAATTTTTAGTGTAGTTGTTTATTTAATTTTTTCTTTGAAGTAAAATAATATTTTTAAGTGTCGTATTATTTTTATTAATTATTGTTAGTAAATTAAGATTGTTAAGAGTAGTAATTAGTTTAAAGTGATTTTGTTACTAAATATTGATTTTTAATGTGACTATTAATGACTATAGTGTTCATATTTTTACTTCAGGAAATGGTTCATAACCAGTAGTCTTATTTTCCGGACCGTTTGAACATGTTCAATGATGAATTTGATATTTCGAAGCCGACCCATACTCAAGCGGGACTTTCTGGTTCCGCCGTTACACCAACATCACGTCCCAGAAAATTAACATCAGATGTGTGACAGTGTTTCAACATAGTCCAAATGACACTCTTAGACGGGAAGTTCGGGCCTAGAGCTAAATGTAAGTTTTGTCATAAAGATTATGTCACAAGTAGGAAGGGAACCGGAATTTGAGACGGCATATGTACAAATGTATGCCTGCACATGGACAAGCAGACACTACAATCCATACACAACTACAACGACACCCAGACGGGTCCGTTACAACATGGCAATTCGACGTCATGCGCGCTAGAGAGTGCTTGGCACGATACATTGCACAAACTGATCAACCGATGAGTGTTGGTGATAGTCCATTTTTTAAATAATTAATCATATCTGCATACAACCCCCAATTTGAATCTGTTTCTAGAACCATCACTAGAAATGATTTGATAAGATTTTTTGAAACCCAAAGAGATGACTTGATTGCTGATATACAACATTTAAGTGTCTCTGTTGCATTAACTTCTGATATTTGGAATGCATGTTCCAAACAGAACTATTTATATGTCATAGGACACTATTTAGATTCTGAATGGAGGATAACAAAATGAATTCTTGGTTTTCGTCCTATGGATTTTGCACATACCGCATAAAATATTTTTAATGTCATTATTTCTGTTTTATAAACTTGTGAAATCACGCATCGCATCCTTTCTATCACATTAGATAATGCATCTGCAAATACTAGCTCTATTACTTTGTTTGTTGCAAGAAATATCCCGTAAGATGGAGGTTATTTCTTCTATCAACGGTGTGTATGTCATATTATAAATTTAGTTGTACATGCTAGTTTAAAGCAGGTAAGCGACCAAATAGATCGCATCAAAGATGTCATTTCTTGGATTTACAGTTCTTATCCTAGATTAAGTGAATTCAGAAGACACTGTAAATTAAACAGTCTCAAACCCCGACTATTCCAAACTGATATGTCGGTAAGGTGGAACTCTACTTATTTAATGTTGAAAAATTGTTTGGAATATGATACAACCATTACATGTTTTTATAACATAAAATTGGCCGAAACAGGTCGTCCTGAAGCAAAAACACTTATCACAGACGATTGGTATGTGGCCAAGGTTTTTGTTCAATTTTTAAAGCTTTTTTATAAATGTCACTGTAACTCTTTCCGGGGTCTATTACCCCACATCTTTCCAGGTAATCCATCAAATAGTGGAAATGTCTGAAGTGTTAAACAGTTATAGAAAAGATGAACATCTATACGCTGTAGTTGTTGACATGGAGACAAAGTTGAAAAAATATTTGGCTAACATTCCTCTACTTTATGCCTTAAGTGTTATAGTAGATCATAGGGCTAAATTATCTGGTTTAGAAGTTTTTCTTGAGTTTATTGGTACTAATTTGTCAATAGATTATTCAGAATAAATTACTGACATTCGAACCAATTTGTTCGAGATTTTTCGTATTTATGAGAGCAGGTTTGGCAACATTGACACCCCCCAATCAACACAACCAGAGACAGAGTCGAAGCAAACAAGTTGGAGCCTTCTAAAACGGTGAAAAAAGGACAAATCAACAAGTACTTCTTCAGGGCAAAGATCTGACCCATCTTCTTGTACCGAACTAATTAGGTACCTTGAAGCACAGTTCGATGTTGTTGAAGACAAGAAAGAGTTTGATTTGTTGTTATGTGGAAGACCTATACGTACAAGTATCCAGTTCTGTTACACTTAGCACATGACGTACTAGTTATCCTTGTGTCAACGGTGTCTTCAGAACAAACTTTCAACACCAGTGGACGCATAATTGAACCAAGAAGAAGCTGTTTATCTTCGGAGATGGTGGAGGTATTAACATGCCTTCGAGATTGGAAGCATGCTAAAAAAAGGTTACAAAATAAAACTGTAGATAAAGAGCTTATTCTAAATTTCAACAATCTATATATTGATAAACCTGCAGGTAGTGGTTAGGGCCAGAACTAGGTTATAGTTTTACATATGTATTTAGTATTTACCTGTAAGTTGTAATACGATTGCACTCTTTTTCCCTTACCAAGTTTTTATCTCACTGGGTTTTTCTTTGTAAGGTTTTTAATGAGACAATAATGTAAATATATAATACTGAATTTCATAAGTGAAAAATAATTAAATAAATAAATAATTATTCATTTTCTTTATTCAATTTTGGAATTGAAATCCTAAACCCTAAACTCTAAATCCAAACAAACTTAATTTGAAAAAATCAAATTTTAAAATGATTATAGATCAGGCATGTCGGACAGCGAGACACGGCCCACAGGCACAACCTGCCTAAGACAGGCCGACGTGCCGTGTCGTGCCTCCGTTTTCAAAAATAGGTTGGGCCTGGTCTGGCACACACACTTGTGCGTGCCGAACCCGGCCCATCGGCAGGCAGTGTCTACTGGGCGGGGCCGGGTCGATCCATAATTACAGCTTTAGCCATACCTTTGCTTACAGACATATATGGTTGCATAATGAGCTAATGGAAAAAACAACACAGAGTGTGTTAATTCAAACTTAACTTTTTCGGGAAAATTGTAATAGGGTCTGTTTTTCGTCTTGTGTTTTTCAAACTGAAAAATGAAAATAAAAACAGTATTTTTTATTTTAATTTTGAAATTCAAAAACACGTCTAGTAACATATATTGAGAGTTGTATTTGGAAATGAAAATGGAAAAAACACGTCTGGTAGGTTATCCGAATACTATCAAAAATTGAAATATCAATTTTTATATTTTGTTTAATATTATAACAATTATAAAATGATTGATTAAATAATCAACCAATATGATTTTTGTATTGTAATTTTTCAATTAAATAAAAGTAATGCTTCACAAATTACTTCAAAAAAACATATAAAAAAACAATTAATCAAAACTAAACTCGTAAAATATATATAAAATATATATTATTATTATTATTATTATTATTATTATTATTATTATTATTATATTATATTATATTTTTATAACTTGATATATTATATATATATTATATATGTATTATTATATATATTCATTTATTTATATATATTATTATATAATATTATAATAAATAATATATATTTTATACTAATATTCTATAATATATATTATATATTATAATATAAAAAAAATATTATATTATTATATATAATATATATGATATATTAATATGATATAATATATATTATGTTGACGGTGATTTTTGGATCGATCACACGTCGAACAAAGTATATATGAGATCACACAATTGCTAGTTATGAATGATTAAAGAATTAAAGAGAACACAAAGATTTTAGGTGGTAAAACCCCAAGGTGGGGAAACATCCACGGTTGCCGAAAATCGGCGAAGAAATAATTTCACTACGAATTACACACTCAATCTCTTAGGATCTCTTTTTTTTTTTGTCCTTAACCCTTTGTGGGTGCTATTAAGGTTTATTTATACATGCATAGAACCATAATTCGTGCTATACAAATAAGCAAGGTTGACGTATTTGAGTCGTTTTATCCTTATTTTCTGTTTCATGTTTTTCATGTGTTGGACGTCTTGCTTAATTTGGATTCTGGCATTGATAAAGAAATTTGCTTCCTTATCAAAGTGTGCTTCGAGATACCTTATTGGAGTAAGACCCATTTTGCGTGCATATCCACGTGTCAATCTGACGACCATCTCATAAAAACCGACCAAACCTTGTTCTCCCTGACCATTGACTCAATTCCGACCTGGGGTTTTGGCCCGACCCGAGGTTTTAACCCGATCATCTTGATAATCTTGACCAGGTATTATGAGATATTCTTTTGTTATTGTAGGTGAGTTCCGTGATGTTGTCTCTTGGTGACGTGGTATCTTTAACTCACTTATTTTTTGGGTAGTTACGTTGACTCACCATTCTTCAGATTTTACCAATAACAACACCCACTTAAACACACGGGGTCGAATAAATGATTGTCACGAGTAGGATGCGTTCGGCTTCGTGTGTTTAATTTACCCTTATCATTTTTGTCTTGTAGTCCACAAATGACTTTTTAATACACTATAGTTACTCACTACACAAATTTTGGCTAATGGAATCATTGCACATCGTTTTCGAAATTCAAACGGTGCGTGGTTTTCGATTCTGACACATCTACCCCCACTCTAGGCTGATAATGCATGTCTTACCTGGTGATGTCACTGGTTGGTATATATAGTCTTATGGCGGTTTTACTTTTCTTTTTGCGACTCAATATTTCCCTTTCGTCAGAAAACAATCTCTAACTCTATTTTTTCTTCGAACCCCTGCTTTTCCCAAATCCTTCATCCTTTCTGACATTTTTCAAGGTACGGATCTTGTTCTTCGCCATCGATATTTTGAGCTTCTTCTTCGTGTCAACGAGGCTGGTGATAATGAGAATATCGCTAGGCTTGAGTCCATTCTTTGGGGGGATCTTCCGTATTCTTATCAACCTACCGCGTTAAATGTGAATTACTCTATAGCTTGCCCAGACTTTGCCTTTTTCTCTTCTAATCTCTTTAACTCCAATTCGGTTGATGTTTGTGTAGATATGTCAAAGCAAGGCAACTCCAGGCGGACCACCAGAGCCTCTCCCAAAGAGTCTGCGCGTTCGGCGATGGATTTGAAGATACATTCATAACTTCTTAAAATGAAAGACGTACCACGGGAGCGACAAGCTCAGATGCTAAGGTTCATCATCGATCACCCTTGTTCGTTCAATTCAGAGATAAATGTTGTGGCTGAGGCTGAGCTAACGAAATTCGAGGACCGATTCGATCTAACCAGTGTATAAAAACTGTACTGTAGCATCGATCGGGCTGTATGGAACCCTGCCACTTGTACAGTTGCTATATCCAGGACTATGTTTTCCTCAGGGGTTACTCTCCCCTTCAACCTTTCATCGCTCGATTCCTGACGGAGGCTGGTATTGCTTCTGCCCAACTGACCCTCAATTCTAAATGGGAGATGGTCAGTTTGGGGCATCTATGGAAAAAGCTTGGGGCAAAACAACCCCCGACCCCTCAAGAGATCCGTATCTTTTATACGCTGAACCGATCTGACAGTGGAGGCAATTTTTACCTTCAATCCACACCTTAAAGCCTGTGGATTCCTCATAGGTATAAGGGGAAACCTGTACCCCCTTCGGATAAAAATCACAAGGGATTTATCTGGGGGTTCCCCTCATCAAACAAGTATTGGAAGAATTGTTGGTTCTTCGTTGGAGGCGATTTGGGTGAAGTAGTTGTTGTTGACCAAACACAAAGACCGATACGAAATAGAGTTCTAAGACACTTTTGTAACCCCGAGCAATGGAATAAAACTTCCCCCTCCTTGACAAAGAGCCAGGCTAATATGGTAGTCAAGGCGGCTGAGACTTCTTGGGAAGAGAGGGATCGCAATGTCTTTTATGTTGAGGCGAATTAGATCAAGGCGGGGCTTTTTCCGATGATTTCTGCCCGTCGTAGTCGATGTGAGTCATCCTTGTTGTATTATTATTATTATTATTATTATTATTATTATTATTTAGTGTAAACCGTCATGAGTACTTTTCCCTATACTGACTGTTGATTATCGTGTGACATTTTTTCCTTTCAGTATTTGATGTGGACATCGTCGCAAGCTATCAGGCTGAGAAGGCTAAGCATATCGATCGGGTCAGTAGAAAGGCTACAGCCGATCAGGTTGCTCAGGGAATCGCTCCACCTGAACATGATCTGGTGGAACATGTGTATGAATCTGACCACCATTCTTCCGATATCCATTTTGAACAGGTTGGTATGAGCGATCGTCATCTTCTTCGATCTCAAAGTGACCATCGGGGCATTCCAAAGAAAAGGGTCGGTCGGGTTAGGTCTAGTTTTGAAGCATCTGACCTTGGAAGACGTGATCTTGATAGGTCTGAAAGGGAGCGTCGGGGAAAGGAAGATTCATGAAAGGAGAAGTCACATGAAGTAAATGTGACAGTCAAGGCTCCGAGACATAAGGTTGCTAAGACCGCTAAAGGGTCATTTGCTCCCGATGCCCTTTGCATGAGAGCGGGTCTTACATATGAGATTAATCTTGCATTGCCTACCCCGGTGGTCGATCCAATCATCTTGGAGGAGGAAGAGGAAGAGGAAGATAAGGAGACAGTTTTTGATCTTATGACGCGAGAATTGCGACCCAAGATAATGAGTGATCGGGGTACATTAAATTTGTCTTCCGCTCCACCCGAACCAATCAAGATTACGGACTAGGCGCTCCCCCTGAATGAGTCTTCAGAGGTTCTGGTTGTGCCACCCCTTACTGCCCTAACAATGCTCTTATACAGTTTACTGTAAGGCATTAAATCATTTTCACTGATTCTAAAGATAATGATTGTGGTCCCGGTAAGGAAAAGAAGATAGCTAATAAAAGCTTCCTTGATCTGTCTGAAGAGCAGGCCCTTTATTCTGTTTTGGAACCAAGGGAAGTAGCAGTTACGCAGTTTGAGGGGGATATCAGGATGAGTGAGCCTATTGGTGCTCCTTCTCATATGCCTATTGGGTCTCTTCATCCCGATGGTGCTGTCAAAGGTTAAATTTCTGAGGGCAAAGGCCCTCGGGTTGCTACAACTGATAATCTTCTTGGGGAAGATGTTGGGATCTCGAAGACTCCAACCCCTGCTGATCATACTATTCCCTTATCTCATCGGGATCAATCTGCTCATGCTGTTTCTGCTGCTGAGCTTTCTCACTTCCCATCATCCAGCAATTCTCAGACTTCCCATCATTCAGTAAAACTTTGGATTTCCTTCAATGTCTTGGGAGACCTCATTTCGTCCAAAGCTCTTATTTTCTCCGGTTTTACTTCGATCCCTTTTTGGTGAACTTGAAATCGTAGGAACCTGCCTGATGATACTCTGAATTTGCCTTTCTTTGGATTTAGCTTCATCACATACTTTCACAGTACCTCGAACGTTTCTCTTAGGTTGGTTGGATGGTCTCCGATCGTTACACTTTTGGCTAGCATATCGTCCACGTATACCTCCATATTCCTGCCATTAAGTCGAGCGAACATTTTATTCACAAACCTTTGGTAAGTTGCCCCAGAATTCTTTAATCCAAACAGCATGACGTTTTTTCCTCATCTGGTTCGAACATTCTGATATGGTTGTATCCTGAATAGGCGTCCATAAAACTTAACAGTTAATGTCCGGCGTTTGCATCTACCAACTATCCGATCTGAGGTAAAGGGAAGCTGTCTTTCGGACATGCTTTGTTCAAGTGGTGAAATCCACACATATCCTTTGCTGGCCATTTTTCATTTTCACCAGGACTACGTTGGCGACCCAGTTGGGATATCTCACTTCTCGAATAGATCATGTGGCTAATAGCTTGTCCACATCTTTCTTGATCGCCTTACTTCTTTCCGGGGTTGAAGCATCTCCTCTTTTGGATAACCGGTTTTTGATCGGGATTTACTGCTAAGCAATACGAAATTGTCCTTGGATCAATCCCTGGCATGTCCTCGTGCTCCCAAGCGAACACGTCTTTGTATTCTTTTAGTAGTTCAACCATCTTGCCTTCATCGAGCTTCGTCAGTTCAGCCTAACAGTCTTCTTCGGATCATCATTACTAATGGCAACTTCCATAATTGGTTCCTCCAGGCCTTTGTCACTCTTTGGCGTTGCCTCTCTAGGGTCTAGGTCAAACCCGGTCAGGGTTTCGGTCTTTGCCTCCGTTGGATTTACTTTTAGGTCTTCACTTTTTTCAATAGCCTCCACCTGTATTACCTCCGACTCTACCATTTCCCTGTATACGGTGAGATTCTCTTTTTTGGCCCATTCCTGTGAGCTTTTCATGATTCTTATCCCAGCTTCGGTCGAAAATTTTACCATGAACGTGTAGGTTGCAGTCACTGCTTTTATTTTGTTTAGGAAGGGTCAGCTTAACAAAGCATTATATGGCTAATTCTAAACATTTACAACCACGACGTCCAACAATACTGTCTTCGAATAGGGGACACTTCTAGCTTCTACTGGTAGTTTAACAGTTCCCAAAGCCCTTACTTTAGTTCCTCTGAAACCCCTCAATGGGTCTTTCAGTGGTTAGAGATCATTCCTCTGTAGCCCGAGCTGGTCAAACGCCTCTACACACAAAATGTCTGCCGAGCTACCATTGTCAATCAGGATTCGCCTTACTTGCCTATGCGTAATGCGAGCTGACCCAACAATCGCGTTATTTGGTCTGACCTCCTACTCGTGTGCGTATGCTTCGGTGAAAGTTATTGGCATCCATCCTTGCTTTACTTTTTTCTGATCGGGACCTAGATGATTTACCTCCATACTTCTTTGGTTGTTCATGGCTTCCCTAACTTCAGACATCATTTCTTGGCTACTACTTCCGTTATTGGGGACACTGAAATTGGTGTTGATTGCCTCGTTATCCGAGTCTTTCTTCGGGCTCCTGTAACTCCTATCCCGGTCCCTTGTGTGGGTATCCTTTTATCGATCCTCCCCTCCTCTGAGGATGGCGTCAGTGAGATGACCTTCCCGAATTAGCTTCTCAATGTAATCCTTAAGTTGAACATTTGGAGGTTTCGTGTCCATTTTCTTGGTGGAATCGGCGATACTTTATAGTATCTCTTCTGGTGAAATTTGATTGCCTCGAGGGTTTTTTATATAAGTTTTGGTCTTCTATTATATTTAGGATTTCCTCCTGCTTTTTGGCTAACGGGGTATAGTTGGTGTATGGGCGCCTCAAATTCCTCAATGCTCTATCATCATCTTTTCGCCCGTCTTTTCCTTTTCCTCCGTTGCCCTTCGGGTCGTTCTTACAATTATTTTTCGAACTACCCTCTTGGCTCTTTTGACTGCTGGCAGGATGACCCCCATATATGAACTCTCCCCTGTGGGCAATTTGTTTTTCTTCTGCCATGGCATATCCCCCGACATAACCTACCATGCTTGCAAAAGTGGTCGGTCCCCGCTGCCTTAGGTTCAAGGTTAGGTGACTGTATTGCAAGCTGTTTATGAATGCGGATACCACTGTGTCATCATTGGGATCCTGAACTTCCGATACCTCCTGTGAAAACCTGGTTAAATAATCTTTTAACTTTTCATCTTTTCTTTGCCTCAAGGTAGAAATAGCTGACACCGATTTCCTCCGCTGGATATTTTCCATAAATTGTCTGGTGAATGCTCGTGTCAATCCTTCAAAATTCTTGATGGATCCTGAAGTTAATCCTCTAAACCACCTGAATCTCTGATCTCTTAATGTCTAAGGAAACATACGACACATGAGAGCATAATTATAATCGTATTGAGCCATAACGCTCTGGTATTTTCTAATATGTTCTTGTGGATCAGTATTTGCTTTGAATTGCTCCACATGCGGCATCCAAAATTTAGTTGAAAAACGAGCTTGTCTTATGGTATCAGCAAACAGACTCCTAAATTTCCCGACCAGGGGGTTTTCTTGACTTTGCTTTTTCTCCAAGGCTTCTATCCTTCTAAGAAGAACTTCGTGCTCTCCTTCGGGTTCACCATGCCTATCTAACATTTGGTGGATTGTGAGCCCATACAGGTCCATTCGCCTTAGGGGGGCGTGTTCATCTCCACTTAAATTTAATCGAGGCTTCTTTCCCCGTCCATCATACCTATCTTCTTGCACATAGTATTGTCCTGCATCGTTGTACCTCGCGGTATCCTCGCGTGAGCTTGACTCCTCACGTTCCTCCGCTCTTCCATCCTGATGTGGGATGTTTCTTCTACGTGAACGTTCTCTTTTATCTCGCTTCTCCGCTTTATCTCTTCCAGATTTTTGGGGTGCGCCTAGAGTAGTTGTCACGATCTCAGAGTACACCTTGGGTCCCTGAGCTACCATGGGTGTAGAGAGCTGGTATGGTGAACTTAGATTTACAGTTACAGTTATGCTAATTCCCTGTCTAGCGGTGTCATCAATGACTCTTCGTAAGGATTCTTGAACTTGCTTAAATGCATATGGAGATATTTCTATAGTCAAGCCCGTGGTTGTGATGGTGTCCTGTCTGTTTTATGGTGGAGTTCTTGGAGGTGGATCTGTTCCAGGTACATTGACGTCCACTACGTTCACCTCCTGCGAACAGCCAACGTTGTGTGAGGACGAATCTCAGTCAGTGCTAGAAACCATAATTTTGTCTTATATGACTAAATCCATGGCTAGTCAAAACGTCGGAGGTTCACGCTCGTCTTCTAGCGCCAGTTGTTAACGGTGATTTTTAGATCGATCACACATCGAACAGAGTATATATGTGATCACACAATTGCTAGTTATGAATGATTAAAGAATTAAAAAGAACACAAAGATTTTACGTGGTAAAACCCCAAGGTGGGGAAACATCCACGGTTGCCGGAAATCGGCGAAGAAATAATTTCACTAAGAATTACACACTCAATCTCTTAGGATCTCTTTTTTTTTTTGTCCTTAACCCTTTGTGGGTGATATTAAGGTTTATTTATACATGCATATAACCATAATTCGTGCTATACAAATAAGCAAGGTTGACGTATTTGAGTCGTTTTATCCTTCTTTTCTGTTTCATGTTTTTCATGTGTTGGACGTCTTGCTTAATTTGGATTCTGGCATTGATAAAGAAATTTGTTTCCTTATCAAAGTGTGATTCGAGATACCTTATTGAAGTAAGACCCATTCTGCGTGCCTATACACGTGTCAATCTGATGACCATCTAATAAAAACCGACCAAACCTTGTTCTTCCCGACCATTGACTCAATTCCGACCTGGGGTTTTGGCCCGACCCGAGGTTTTAACCCGATCATCTTGATAATCTTGACCAGGTATTATGAGATCTTCTTTTGTTATTGTAGGTGAGTTCGGGGATATTGTCTCTTGGTGACGTGGTATCTTTTACTCCCTTGTTTTTTGGATAGTTTCACTGACTCACCATTCTTCAGATTTTACCAATAACATATATATACATAGAATATATTATATATATATATAATATAATATAATATTGTATGAATGTTTTTAGTTCTAATTGAAAATAATTATCCGGGAATACATATATATATATATATATATAAGAAGGGCACTTTGGTCATTTGAAACTCTTGTCCCGTCTCGTCCCGTCCTAGTCATACTAAGTGCATAACAGTATAATTACTAGTTAAAAAAATGATTTTTTTTTTATAAAAAAAAGTGAAAAACAAAAACAAGTAATTTAATTTTTTCAAATATTTCACTGTTAACACTGATTTTTTTTATTTTTTTTTGTTTTATGAAAATAAAATGAAAAACGATTCAAGAGGGTATTTTTGTAATCAACTTTATATCATTTCGATTCCTTATTTAAGTAAACACTAAGAAAATGAATAAATTTGATTTAATTTTAAATTTCTAAATTATTAGTAAACATTGTAAAAGAATTTAGTAACTTAGTTTCGATTCTCCTCCATTCCTTTTTCGATAAAACTTGATTTAAATTTTCTCAAATCCTGATTGGTTAACAGTCCTAAGAAGAAATAATAATTGGTTTGCATACCTACAATCTACCAACGAACAACATACTTACTTACACCTGCACATGAAGACAAAGTATTTTCTATGTAATTGGATGGAAAGAGGTTTGGTGGGCACATTAATTACACTCACTCAGTTACTCCGCACAAACTTTTCTAACATATTTTAAAACCTTTTTTCAATATTAAAAATAGTGTCAAATTATATCTTCTAATACAACGTCTTTGATTGAACATCACATGATTATATAAATAGTTGAGATATTAAAAAGTGAAAATCAGTAAACCATAAAATGGATTATTGTTTTTAATCAAATTCTAATTCTTTATTTTTTATAATCAACCATCATAAAATATTATTGTTTTTAGTTAATAAATTACAAAACTACCATTTTATCATTTTTCTCTTTATTTTTTTTCTCCTCATTACTCATCGCTCTCTATCACTCATATTTTTATAACTCATATTTTTATCAAATCTTAGTTTTCAATGAAATTTTATAAAGAAATTAAAGTTATTTTGAAGGAAATCGCAAAGAGCCAAGATTTGGGAAGAGTTTTTTAAAAATTTCGAGTTTGTGGTTGAATCCCTCATCAAAACATCAAGGTTTGTAATCTTCAATCAATAACATTATTGTGTTTCTTAGATGATATTGTTGATGAGTCTTTGTTATTTTATTTCAATTTTAAAGTTTTTTTTGTGACAATAGAAGAAACTTCGATTTCGGTTTGAAATTATATTTCACGCAATGTGCTACGGTAGAAGTGATATAAGTTGGTTATTTCATGTTTAACGTGACACATCATGACATATATAGGATATTTCATATCCAACATGATATACATTGGATATTTCATGTCTTATATGAAATACTGCATAAATAGAAAATTTCTTATCCAATATGACATACATAGGATATTTCATGCCCAACATGACATACATGTGATATTTCATGCACAACATGATATAGATGAGATATTTTATACCTTACATGAAATACTGCATAAAAAATGATATTTCATATCCGATATGACATACATGGGATATTTTATACCCAACATGACATACATGAGATATTTCATACAAAACATGACATACATGAGATATTTCATACAAAACATGATATACATGGGATATTTCTTACAAAACATGATACACATGGGATATTTCATACCTTACATGAAATACTGTATAAATAGGATATTTTATACCTAACATGACATACATAGGATATTTTATGCATAACATGACATATAAGGGATATTTCATTCATAACTTGATATACATGGGATATTTCATGCCTTATATGAAATATTGAATAAAGAGGATATTTCATACCCAACATGACAAATATAGGATATTTCACACTCAACATGACATACATGGGATATTTCATGAATAACATGATATAAATTAGATATTTAATGCCTTATATGAAATATTGATTAAATATGATAGTTCGTACCTAACATGACATACATAGGATAACATGATATAAATTAGATATTTCATGCCTTATATGAAATGTTGATTAAATAGGATAGTTCGTACCTAACATGACATACATAGGATAATTCATGTCCAACATGACATACATGAGATATTTCATGCACAACATGATATACATGGAATATTTCATGTCTTGCATGAAATACTGCATAAAAGGGGATATTTCATACAAAACATGACATACATAGGATATTTCATATACACCATGACATACATGAGATATTTCACGCACAACATGATATACATCAGATATTTCATGTCTTACATGAGATATTGACATGAAATATCTGATGTATATCATAAATAGGATATTTCATACCCAACATGATATACATAGGATATTTCATGCCCAACATGACATACATGAGATATTTCATGCACAACATGATTTACATGAGATATTTCATACCTTGCATGAAATACTGCATAAAGAGAATATTTCACACCCAATATGACATACATGAGATATTTCATGCCCAACATTGGGTCCTTCCAGTGGGTTCTTCAAGAACATGTTAGTTCTTGCATTGTACATCCACTTGAAGGGAGAATGCCATAGAGCAGACAAAAAAAAAGGATACATTCTTCCTTAGAAGAGCTTGGAACAAGAGTATGTACCAATTATGGATAATCTGGACACAATCACATCACTTGCACTAAGCCTCGTTAAGCACTGTCTATTAGCAAATCAAGTTCATCATCAGTTGCTCATAATATCCAGCAGTACGAAGTATACCAGATAAAAATGAGACGAGTGACTTAATATGAGGTATCCGTTGTAGTTGTTTGTTCTTGTCATCCCCTCTTGTAATGAGTCATAAATCTCAATTTTATACGTGTACAAATTAAGTTCACACATCACCTAATGAGCGGAACATACACAACAATGTGTCAAAATCTACATTCCAATAAATAAATATTAGAAACCTTAAACCTAAAAAATTAATTCTGAAACAAAATCAAAAGTAGAAACAAAATAAAATTTACATGACTCTAATCAACTCATAACACACAAAGCACAATTAGTCACTGAAATCTAACAACACTGATTAATACAACTTAACATAAGTGAATATATTACAAAAAAATAATAATAATCCACTATACGTTGATAAATGAACTATGTCTACATATAAATCGGTAGTCAAAACGGATCAGAATTTAAAATCAGTAAATTTTAACCATAACAAACTAATACGATTCTCAAATTGCCATATAAATTTTAATAAAATAGTTCAAAGTTATATTCCAAGTGTTTTCTAGTTTAACTACCAAGCTAACAACAATCAAATAAGACTCGTTCATGTTCTATTTTCTATCATTATCAAATGAAATGCAACATACTACAAAAACTAAGACCACATAACTGAAAAGAAGAAAAAGAACCCAACCCTTACATGTCATACCTATAAAAAAACTAATTGAAATCAGTAAATCACTAACAAGACTTCATAAAAGGTAAGACTAGCACCCAAAAAGTAAAAAATAATCCGTGATGACTATAATATCTAGCAAACATAATCAATATAGAAAATTACACTTAAGTAAACCATCAAAATTCATCCCAAAAAAGATCTCAGATTAACCACAACCAATCAAAAAGTGAATATATAAATACATATAAATACGGCTCAACGATTGGATCCTCAGGCCTGGCTAGAATTGGAGGGGTTCTCGCCATCATAGTAGGAAGGTCATTTGCACTTTTTTCAGAAAATGTTGGTATTCAAGATGCTTTATCGGCTGAGATAATGGTCATTGCTAGAGCTTGTGAGATTTGTGGTTATAGAACTGAGTTGGTGGGTAAGACTATTGTGGTGGTGAGTGATTCTAAGGTAATTGTTACGATGATTAACAGAGATGGCCCTGGGAGCCTCCAACATGCGCAGTCAATTGGTATCATTCGTAATTTTCTAGGTATGTCGGATTTTACCTTGGTGGTTTTCGATTCTAGGAAATACAATTCCTTTGCTAGCTTCTTGGCTAAAAATGGAGCTTCAAACTATGGAAGCAGCTTTTTGTTGTGTGATTAAGTGTTGTGTTTTCTTAGCCTGTCTTTTTTTTTTCCTGTGGTTGGGTTGATGTTTCCTTTTTACTGCCAGGGGCTTTTGGGTGTTGTCTTGTTTGGGTGGTGGTTTTTTGCTGTTCTTTTGCGTTGCTTCTGTTGTCGTTGTTTTGCTGTTTTATTGTCTTGCCGGTTTGCGTTGCTTCCCTGTCTTGAGGCTTGAATAAAATTGCCTTAAAAAAAAAATACAAAATGAATATTATTAGCTACCCACCAGAATTTTATAGCAATCATCTATTTTGCTTTTATAAAATTAATAAAAATACAACAAAAATCACATCTCAAACCTTTTTCTCTATATTCCATCATTTCTATCAAGAGGAATAACAACAACAACAAGATTCAAGTCCTTAATTTCCATAATATTTTTTTCACAACAACCAAACAGACTAGAACATAACCCACAAATAATTTAAAGAATTGCATGCGCTCTACCATCATGTTCATACATGTTAATGATTGAATAATTGACAATTTATGGATGTAAACTGAATTTAAGAACAATATATCTTATGATATAATGGTCATTTCCTTGGTCTTGTTGCTTCTTTGTAAGTTTCAGGTCTTTATTCTATAAAAAAATGTGTCTTTTATAAGAGTAGTTGCATTGACAGAGGTGTAGACTTATGTCAATGCTATCAAAAAAATCTGCTTTATTGAACCTGCATTATCTTTACCATTTTTGTCCTATTTCAAACTAAACTTTGAATTTAACTGATTCTTTAGGCAAGGAAATAAGTATAATATTCTCTCTCCACTTGAAGTTCCTGCCTGTTACCAATTCAATATTTTTATAGATTGTTGTGAATGAAGTGATGAGTATGAAAACAGCATCAAGTGTCCTAACACCTGTGTCATGGGTGGGAATCTCGAGTAAAAAATTGGAAGTTATGCATCTACGATGGACTTTATTGATGCAAAAGAAACAAAAAATGGTGTCAATTTGGGGGACTTGATTGAGAAGCTTAAAGATATTGATTTATTTGTACCGGTTCTAATTCAGTTCAACAGTTTATATGATTAAGTTTTAGCTGGATGCTTCCATGGTGTAAGATGCTATTAATTCTATAAGTGGTTCTCATTAGTTTTGCTGTGATTAATCATATAAATCTTAATTTATATAATAATTAGAGATGAACAAAAAGATGATTAATCATATTAATCTTAACTTACATAATAATTAAAAATGAACACAGGAATCCAAACATAAATTCAGTATAAAAAAAAACTTTGTATTGATTTTCAAGAGGTATAAAAAAGTAGAGCAAAATCAGTAGCTTTTGAATCCACAGTGCATTGTTCTTTGCATCCAGATCCCACAAAACAAGGATGTTTATAATTTTATGACAATGATATTATGAACATGAACAATAATTCAATAATTTAATCTTTTTCATATTGTATAAATCAAGCATCTGCATGAATCCAAACTACCTAAACTAATCATGATTATAATATGATAATTACCAAGAAAAGTCATAATCTTATAAGCACCAACATTAATTGATATCACCAAAAAAAAGCCAAAACTGGCAACAACAAACACCAACAAGCAACAACCATAGCAAAGAAAAAACATAATCTGCGCAGCAGCTCAAGCCAAAATAATATGATAATAACCAAGAAAAGTTCTAATCTTATAATGACTAACATTAATTGATATCTCCAAGAAAAGCCAAAACTGACAACAATAAACACTAACAAGCAACAACCATAGTAAAGAAAAACATAGGCTACGCAGTAACTCAAGCTAAAACTAAAAAAACAAACAGACTCCAAACAAATCAGACAAGAAACAAAAAAAAAACAGAGCAAGAAATATGCAACTGGAGAAATACCAGAAGCAGAGCAAGCGCAAGCACAAACACAACAACCTACAACCCAAACAAGCACCAAACCAGATCAACACAAAAACAAAACAAACATGAAATCACAAAAGAAACAGATGACTCCCCAAAATAGAATATTTGTTTGTTGTATATAATATACATATAAACATAGATTGCGGCAGTTTTCATCATACATATAAACCTTTGTTTTCTCATTCAAGACTTTTATCAAACATCTAGTAATCTCTATCAATCACTTCACTAAGACTTTTAAATTTAACCTATCAAACCAATGAATTTTTCACAGGTAATTGGATTTCATAAAAATATCATCAATCAACAAAAAAAGTTGAACAAAAATTGTACCTTGAGCAAATACAGTCGAACTTAATTTGAAGTGGGTTGAAGACGAGTTGAAATTGGGTCACAAACGGGTTGTGTCACAAACAGGTCGCGATCAACCTAGGTCGTCGAAATGTTTGGCCGGCGAATCGTCATCGGAAAGCACTTGCTTCTTCTTCGCCAACGTCGCACGATCCAATCCCTTCCTTTCTTCCTCTCTTTTTCTTTTTCTTCGTCGGGGTTTGGTTAATTCAGCCAACCGATTCTTCTTCACATGAGTTTGGTCGGTGTCGCTCTTATCTCGTCGTCATCATGCGGTTGCCCACCTCTTCTCCGATCACCTCTGCCTCTCTCACTATAGTTGAAAACGATGATTTTTTTCTATTGATAATGGCATTAAAAGAATTTAGGTTTATGTTTATAACAAAAAAAAATTACGTTTACTTTTACAAGCAAAATTGATTTTTTTTAAAATGGACATTTTAGACTTTACAACTTACATTTGGTTAAAAACAATAACTTAATTTTTTGATTAAAAACAATTATTCATTTCTTAATTTGACTACTTTTACAAATGCCCCTATTAAAAATCAAAAAATAAATTGATAGTCTTTCCCTTAATAATATATCAATCTTATTTTAAAAAATATTTTAAATAGTCCTTCAAAACATTAAACAGTTAGTAATCACCTTTTAGAAATTATTCAAATATCCTCGGATAAACACCATTTCCAAACTCTTTCTTCTCTCTCTCACATCTCTCACCTTCGTCGAAGACGGTGTCACTTGAGTGTGTGCTGTCAGGCCTAAGCAGCACTGGCAATGCACTGCCTAGGAGACAGTCACCTGGATAGCACATGCCTAGTAGCGAAATTAGAAATTCAAGATTGGGGGATCAATATGTTGGAAAAATTCCATCATATGGGGCCACACATGTGAAAATTAAATGTGTTGTGCTATCTTTTGGTTAAGCCTAAATTAAAGTGATCTAATTAAGATATAAAGTATTAAGGCTTAAGGGTATAATTTTCATGAAATTAATGTGTAGATACCAGAGTGCTATTTCTAATTTGTTGAAGGGCCGAATTAGAAATAGCCAATATATAATAATTTGATTATTATATATATTTAGGGTTATGGTCCCCAAATTATACGATACTTTTAGTTTTCTCTGTATCCCATCAACAGAGCAAATAAAACACAGTAGGTTTCATAAAGGTCGTGATAATTTGGAAGATCACAACCCGTTCACAAATCTCCAGTGATGGATTCAGATACGCTTCCGCTTTCTAGATTTAATTATTTTCTCTTGAATTGATATGGGTTATGTTATATAATTTAGAGTTTGATTAAGTATGTATAGAAACATGTTTAGGTTAAACATCTGGATTATTTTTGTGCCTAAGCATGTTATAGTTTTGTGTTAATCGAATTCCTAACATATGGTATCAGAGCCTCCCATGATCAATTCTTGAGAATTGATATTTGGATTTTATTTTTAAGATGTTTCTGATTTATTATTTGGATTTTGGTTTACAAAAAAAAAGGGACCTGCATGTTTTCGAAACAAAAAAAAAACCCAGTTTTTATTTTTGGTCGATGGGTTTTCTCACCCAGACCATGTTTTTGGGTCGATCTCGGGTCAACCGAGCAGCTTCGTCGGCGCACCTGTCCCCGTTGATCACGCGCGCTGGTCAAGATCGGGCGATTCATCGCCGCCTCAAGCCGTCGGTTGCTCGATCAGGTTTGGATCGGTTTTGTCCTTCGACGATAGCCGATCTGGGTTTGTGGGCCGTTGTTTGTTGCTCCGCCGTGCGTCGTTGCTCTCTGGTGACGGCGTGGTGGTCTGGAGCCACGGCGGCGAAGAACTAGGGTTTACAGACTTGTTTTTACTTAGGCCCTTCTTTTGAAAATTTGAAATTCTTGAGGGACTGTTTTGAAATTTATTTGGGCCATTATGTGATTTTGATAAAGTTTCGGGGTCAGTTTATAATTTCTAAACTGAGAGGGCCTGTATGCAATTATGAAAGAGTTTTAGGGAAGATTTATAATTTGCAAAAATTTTGGGCCAAATTTTAATTATGAAAAGTTGAGGGGTCTTTCTGTAATTTTACAAAGTAATGGGTTCTTTTTTAATTTTGATAAAATAAAATAAATTATTATTTATTTTATTTTATTATTAGGATCAACTTAAATTCAAATATTTGGTGGTATACCTTTTATGGTTAAATAAAGTAGTCTATCATTCTAAATGGGTTAATTGAAACAAGATGTCACCAAAGTGACCTCTTTTGTGTAGATTGTTCATGAGGGATGTTGGATGTTCGTGTGTGTGTAAATTCATGCGGGTATTAGCCGGCCCAAAGGAAGGTTAATACTTGGCCGAATCGTACACACATCTGTGGTAGTAAATATGTGACGATTATAAGGTTTTATGTGTGAATAATATGTCGATCCAAAGATAGATTTATTATTTAACATAAATTATTGTCAATGTTTGATCACTACTAAAAGAGTACCACGTGTGTGTATATAAATTCACGCGGGTATTGCCCGGCCCAAATGAAGGTTAATACTTGGCCGAATTGTACACATATCTATGGTGGTAAACATGTGATGATTATAAGGTTTTACATGCGAATAATAAGTCGATTCAAAGATAGATTTATTATTTAACATAAATTATTGTCAATGTTTGATCACTAAAACAAGAATACCACTTACAATTAATATTATTGTCTAAAGACTTGATATTAATGTTGTACTGGGTATCTTAAGATGGGACCGACCATTATTTGGTATATATTTTATGGTTAAATAAAGTGGTCTATCATTCTAAATGGGCTAATTGAAGCAAGATGTCGCCAAAGTGACCTCTCTTGTGTAGAATATTCATAAGGGATATTGGATGTTTGTGTTTGTGTGTATGTAAATTCATGCGAGTATTAGTCGGCCCAAAGGAAGGTTAATACTTGGCTGAATTGCACACACACATGTGGTGATAAATATGTGATGATTATTAGGTTTTACATGTGAATAATAAGTCGATCCAAAGATAGATTTATTATTTGACATTAATTATTGTCAATATTTGATCACTACAACAAGAGTACCACTTACAATTAATATTACTATCCAAAGACTTGATATTAATGTTGTGCTAGGTATCTTGAGATGAAACTTACCATTATTTGAATTTGTTGATCATTGTATTTAGTTATTAATGTGAGCATGTTTGTATGTTTGTTTTGATCTCTTTCAAGCTAATGTTTTACTATATCTGCTAATACCAACTATATACCCATGCTTATTGGGATAACCTTTAAAGATTGGAAGGAGAACATAGAAATTGTTATTGGCTGCATGGATCTAGACCTTGCACTTCGGGTTGAGCAACCCGTTTCTCTTACAGATGCACGTTCTCCTGATGATAGGAAGAACTTTGAGAAGTGGGATCGCTCAAATTGCGTGAGTCTTATCATCATCAAGCGCGGCATTCTAGAGGCATTTAAGGGCTCGGTATCTGAAAAGATAACCAAAGCCAAAGAGTTCCTATCCGAAATTGAAAAGCGTTTTATGAAAAACGATAAGGCAGAAACAAGCATGCTTTTGTAAAGCTTGATTCAATGAAGTACAAGGGTAAATGGAACATAAAGGAGTACGTTATGGAAATGTCTCATATTGCTTTTAAGCTTAAGGCCCTGAAGCTAGAGCTGTCTAATGACTTGCTCGTGCATTTGGTATTAATATCACTTCCTGCACAATACATTCAGTTTAAGGTCAGTTACAATTGTCAAAAGGAGAAATGGACTCTTAATGAGCTCATTTCTTACTGTGTGCAAGAGGAAGAGAGACTGAAGCGAGACAGGACCAAAAGTGCTCATTTGGCTAGCACCTCTAAGGATAAGAGCAAATAGAGGAAGAATAATGAAGTTGCTAAATACCTTATGAGCTTTGGACAGGTAGAAAGCCGAGTCTAAAGTATTTTGACATTTGGGGATGTTCAACTGAGGCAAGGCCTTACAGGCCACATGAAAAGAAATTGGACTCCAAAACTGTGAGCAGCTACTTTATTGGCTACTCTGAGGGATCAAGAGGCTATAGTTTTATGATCCCACACTTCGGTCAATTTTTGAAACGGGAACTGTATTTTTTTTGAGGATGTTGAGTTTGGGGGGAGAAATAAGGTTAGAGATATTGTCTTTGAGGAAGAATCGGTTTCAATTCCTACTATCGCTTTTGACAATGTGCAGGTTTCTATACCTGTCATTGATTAAGAAGTGAATTTGGATCCCCAGACAATGTTAAACAAACCCCCATTGAAGATGAGGTAATTGTTCTTGATGAACAAACTCAACAACCTCAAGAACCAGTGCCATTAAGGTGATCCACTAGAGAAAGGAGAAATGCTATTCCAGATGATTTTACGTATTTCTCAGGAACATGAGGAAAACATTGGAATGATGGAAAATGATCCAATCAATTTCCATCAAGCCATGCAGGGTTCCAACTCTCAAAAATGGATTGATGTCATGAATGAGGAGTATAAGTCTATGCAAGACAATAAGGTTTGGGTACTTATCCCATTACCAAAAGGTCTGAAGCCCATTGGTTGTAAATGGATATTTAAAACCAAAGGAATTAGAAAGATAATGTGGAGAGGTATAAAGCTCATCTTGTAACTCAAGGCTTTACCCAAAAGAAATGGATTGACTATAAAGAGACTTTCTCTCTGGTGTTACAAGACTTTACCCAAAAGAAATGGATTGACTATAAAGAGACTTTCTCTCTGGTTTTCAACGAAAGACTCTTTTAGGATAATCATGGCATTTGTTGCATATTTTGACCTTGAGCTTCATCAGATGGATGTCAAGACGGCGTTTCTCAATGGTAACATTGATGAAACAATTTATATGGTGCAACCAGAAAACTTTGAGTCGGGACACCTAAAGAATACGGTTTGTAAATTGACAGAATCCATTTATGGACTCAAGCAAGCTTCCCGTCAGTGGTACCATAAGTTTCATCAAGTGATTATCTCGTTTGGTTTTGAGATAAACGTTGTTGATAATTGTGTGTATCACAAATTCAGTGGGAGTAAGCACATATTCCTGGTTTTATATGTCAATGACATACTGCTTGCCACAAATGATATAGGCATGTTGCATGAAACCAAGAGATTTCTATCAAAGAATTTTGAGATGAAAGATCTTGGTGACGTCTCTTTTGTATTAGGGATCCAGATACAACGAGATCGCTCTTGGGGTATTCTTGGATTATCACAAAGAAGCTATATCGATACAGTGCTCAAAAGGTTTGGCATGCATGACAGCAAACCAGCTGACACCCATGTCGTTAAGGGAGACAAGTTCAGTCTCAATCAGTGCCCTAAAAGTAACCTTGAAGCTAAGGAAATACAGAAGATTCCCTATGCATCAGCTGTAGGGAGTCTAATGTATGATCAGGTATGTACGCGTTTAGATATTACGTACATTGTTGGTATGTTAAGCAGATATTTAAGTAACTCTAGGATGGATCATTGGAAAGGAGCCAATCGGGTTATAAGGTATTTGAAGAGAACAAAATATTACATGCTCACATATAGGAGATCGGATCAATTTGAGACCATAGAGTATTCCGACTCAGATTATGCTGGATGCCAAGACAGTAGGAGATCCACATCAGGCTACATATACCTGTTGGCTGGTGGAGCTATTTCTTGGAGGAGTGTCAAACAGACACTCAAGCTTCTTCCACCATGGCAGCAGAGTTTGTAGCATGCTATGAGGCATCCAACCATGGAATATGGTTGAGGAATTTTGTCACTGGGCTACGCATTCAGGAGGGTGTTGAAAGACCACTCAAACTATATTGTGACAATAAGTCAGCAGTGCTATATTCTAACAACAACAGGAGCTCATCTAAGTCAATGCATATTGACATTAAGTTCCTAGTTGTGAAGGAAAGAATACAGAGTTGACATATATCCATAGAGCACATTGGGACAAACTCCATGATAGCGAATCCGCTTACAAAAGGATTACCACCCAAGGTCTTTCATGAGCACACTGCTCATATTGGTATTATTTTGTGTGTGGATATCACATTATAGCGGGAGTTTGTATAATTTTATATTTTATTGCTCTATATTTTTATTTTGGATATACTTATGCATTTATGTATTTGGATATTTTTCTGATCAGAAATAAAGTATTCGGTTAATTACACTCTGTTACATTGTGTTAAGTTTTGATCTCACTAAGGAATAAAGTATGACCAGTTGGAATAGACATGTATAGATCACATTGAATGTAATTTCCATGCTACGCATCCATGATTGATCTATGTCATTTGGTTATGTTGGTATACGTGACCATTGATGGGTTTAGTCACGCTAAATGTGACGAAAACTGCTTTGATCCTATGTTGGCATAATCAATGGACGAGATTGTTCGGATATACCCTAAAATTGTGAGAGCAAAATTTTGGAGCTCATAAAGTCATACACATTTGTAAAGTTACATATGTGGTCCAGTGGGAGATTGTTGGAAAAATTCCATCATATGGGGCCACACATGTGAACATTAAATGTGTTGTACTATCTTTTGGTTAAGCATAAATTAAAGTGATCTAATTAAGATATAAAGTATTAAGGCTTAAGGGTATAATTGTCATGGAATTAATATGTAGATACCAGAGTGCTATTTCTAATTTGTTGAGGGGCCGAATTAGAAATAGCCAATATATAATAATTTGATTATTATATATTTAGGGTTATGGTCCCCAAATTATACGATACTTTTAGTTTTCTCTGTATCCCATCAACAAAGCAAATAGAACACAGTAGGGTTCATAAAGGTCGTGATAATTTGGAAGATCACAACCCATTCACATATCTCCAGGGATGGATTCAGGTACGCTTCCGCTTTCTAGATTTAATTATTTTCTCATGAATTGATATGAGTTATGTTATATAGTTTAGGGTTTGATTAAGTATGTATAGAAACATGTTTATATTAAATATCTGGATTATTTTTGTGCCTAAGCATGTCATAGTTTAGTGTTAATCGAATTCCTAACACAATATAAAAAAAAATAAAAAAAAATAAAAAGACCAAAGTGAACAGAAATTTTTTTATAACTGTTTTATATTTTTTTTATATAAACTCCAGAGTTTTTTTTCTTTTAGAGGGAGGGGGGCCATGTGCCCAATGCCCCATCAATCCCTCTCCCTCCGCCATTGTGGCAGGCCCAAGTGTTAGAACATCGTTACCGAGGCAACCTCTTTCTTACGATGCTATTCATGCAAAAGAAAAATACGTGGGAAAAAAAAAACTAAACCCTACACAAATCACAAATGGGACACTTATCGAAACACCTTTCTCTCATACTAAAGGTAAAAACATGGTTTTTGAGGTTGCTTCAATAATTTAAAGTTTAAAATAGGTAAAGGTTTCACGTATTCTCCGAAAAGACAAGTCATTAAGGGTCTATCCTGTAATTATTTTTCAGTTGCTGTTTTTCAAAAATAAAAATGAAAATGAAAACAGTGTTTTTAGTTTCAGTTTCAAATTCCGAAAACGCGTCTAGTAGTATATACTGAAAGTTGTATTTTGAAAATGAAAACGGAAAAAAAAACGTCTGGTAGGTTAACTGAAAACTATCAAAAATTGATTACATAATTAACCAATATAATTTTTGTATTATAATTTTTAAATTAAACAAAAGTAAAACATAAAAAATAAACTCAAAAAAACATATTAAAAAATGAATTAATCAAAACTAAACTCTTAAATTATAAATAAATATTATTAAATATTATTATATTGTTTATATTATATTATATTAAATTTTTATAAAAATATATTACATTATATACTATATAAATATATAATAATTGATATTATATATATATAACATTATAAATATATATTATTGCATGAATGCTTTCAGTTCTAGTTGGAAATAAATTATTCTGGAATATATATATATATAACATATTATTTTATATATTAAATATTAGTATATTGTTTATATTATATTATATTATATTTTTATAAATAATATATTACATTATATACTATATAAATATATAATAATATATATATATATATAACATTATAAATATATATTATTGCATGAATGCTTTCAGTTCTAGTTGAAAATAAATTATTTTGAAATATATATATATATATAGGCACTTTGGTCATTTAAAAATCTTGTCATGTCTTATCCTAATTATATGAAACGCATAATAGAACTAATTGAAACAAAACAAAAAACAAGTGTTTTGTGTTTTTCAAATATTTCAATTTTAACACTGGTTATGTTTTTCATTTTTTTTCGTTTTTCGAAAATAAAATGAAAAACTGTTAGGCCTCGTCCTGCAGCTGTTTTTCAGTCCATTTTCGTTTTTATTTTTTAAAAACGATTTCGAAAATGCTTTCGTTAACCGTTTTTCATTTTATTTTCGAAAAAAAAATGAAAAACAAAACCAGTGTTAAAAGTGAAAGATATGAAAAACACAAAATACTTGTTTTTCGTTTTTCGTTTTTGTTTTTCATTTTATTTTTCATTTTTTTTATATTAAAAAAAAATCTTAAACTATTAATTGTACTGTTATGCGTTTGATATGACTAAAATAAGACGGAAAAATATTTTTAAATTACTAAAGTGCCCCTCTTATATATATATATATATTTCAGAATGATTTATTTTCAACTAGAACTAAAAGTATTCATACACTAATATATATATATATATTATAATTATTATATATATATATATATATATTATAATATTATATATAAAAAATATATTTTATGTATATTATAATAAATAATATTATAGAATATTAATATATAATATATAAAATATTATATATTATAATATTTACATAATTAGTAAATTAATATATAATATATATTATATATTATAATATATAATAATTATGTAAATATTATAATATAATAATAATTATGTAAATATTACAAAATAATATTCGATAATATTTATATATATTATTATATATAATAATAAAATATTATATATATATAATATATATGTAATAATATATATAATATTATTATGTATATATATTAAAACTATATATATTATGATATATATATATATATTTATATTTATATAATAATATATTATATAATATAATATTATATATATATATATAATATCAAATATTATATATTTATATAGGATATAATGTGATATATTATGTATATAAAAATATGATAATATTTCATATATAAATATATATATATATATATATATATATATATATATATATATATATATATTGTAACAATATTTAATATGATATAAGATATACAATTATATTTTTATTATAATATATATATATATATATATTATAATTATTTATTTATAATTTAAGAGTTTAGTTTTGATTAATTCATTTTTTTGATATGTTTTTTTGAATTAATTTTTGATATGTTACTTTTGTTTAATATAAAAATTAAAATACAAAAATTATATTGGTTAATTGTTTAATCATTTTGTTTATAGTTGTAATAATATTAAACAAAATACTAAAATTGATATTTCAATTTTTGATAGTTTTCGGTTAACCTACCAGACGTGTTTTTTCCGTTTTCATTTTCAAAATACAACTTTCAGTATTTGCTACCAGACGCGTTTTCAGAATTCGAAAATGAAACAAAAAATACTGTTTTCATTTTTATTTTTATTTTTGAAAAACTGCAACTGAAAAACGCTTACAGGACGGGCCCTTAATGAACGCGTTTTCGAAAAATAAAAAAGAAAACGGACTGAAAAACTGCTGCAGGACGAGGCCTAAAATTTCATGTTTTTCAAGATTTCATATTTTTTTAGTAAAAAATGGATAAATGTAACACGTGTAATTTATAATTCGTGGTTATCGTGTGAAAATAAATTTTACAATATGTTATTAACAATTAAAACTTCACATACAGTTAAAACAAATTTTATATAATTTATTCAATTTTTTTTTAATAATTTTCAATTTTTTTTAAAACATTATATATTATCTCAATAGGTGTAGTATTAAACATGACCCCAGTTCCGACCGGTTCGGAACCGGCGGTTCCGGTTCTGGAAGGAGCCATAACCGGAACCGGAACCGTGGAACCGCGGAACCGCGGAACCGCGGTTCCGGTTCCAACGGTTCGGTTCTTTTTTTTTTCTTATTATTCATTTATACTCATTTTTAAAAAAATACGAAAACATAAGACATGTAATAATATGAACTTATAAATGAATTTTATTGTGTAAGGCCATAAGCAGAAATAAAAATTTTAAAAAATAATACTAAATACATAAATTGAAATAAATGTATAAAACTAAAAATTAAAAAAAAAATGGTCTTGCACTTAATTTGTACCAAAATTAAGTTGCCTACGTATCCTCTCGGACTCGGGGTTTAGAGGAATCAAAGACCACGTAGTTCTTTTACATTTTATTGTCTTTTACATATGTAATTTTGTAAGTCTGTAACTAATCGCTGCCATCCGTTCCGATGCCGATGGTGTGATCATCATCGAATAAATCATAAATAACTTCTGGCTCCATTTCTTGTTGTCTATATCCAGCCTTTGTCCAATTATCAAAACACACTTGGACTTGAATTGATTCTGGACTCAAAAGCGACCGTCTTGAGTCCAAAATATTTCCACCCGCGCTAAACTCTTGTTCCACAGCCACTGTAGAAACCGGTGTTGCAAGAATATGTTTGGCTATTATAGACAAGATTGGGAAGTGCTTTTCATGTTCTCTCCACCAATGTAGAATATCAAATTTATCCACATCATCATCTCCTATAAAATCAAAATTGGTACTATGATAAGTTTCTATCTCATCATACGAGATCGGACTTGATGAAGAAGAAGAAGAACCTCGCAATCTTTTGATCTTTTGGGATAAAAGTGCAGACCCTACCCCCAACACTCCAGAAGATCGAGTTTGGGAGACATTTTCATTTTGTGGAACACTAATGTTTAATGATGGACCATAAATTCTACGATATTCATCATATAACTGATAAAATAATATCTTAATTGCAACACAATAAGTATTAATTTCTAATTGTATACCTAAACATTTATAATAAAGAGTTAAATAATCTGTCAATGCATCTAGTTTACAACGTGGGTCAAAACACAACGCAAGCAGGTAAATTGTTGGAAACTCTCTATAATAGTCTAACCATTTTTTTTTTCATAGCTTCAATGCATGCTTGTAATTGTATATCAGATGAACAGTCAGCAAATGCACCATCAATATTACAACCCTCAATAATAAATAATTGAGTAGTAGGATAATAAATACCTGATAAATTGTTAGTAGCACTATTAAAAACTTTTAACAAATTACAAATTTTTGTACAAACATCCCAATGGTGTGCATAAAGATTGATTTGACTAATATTATATTGCATAAAAGAAACTAATAAATCCCTATATTCATAACTTTCACAAAGCAATTTATAAGTAGAGTTCCAACGTGTTGGAACATCATGAGAAAATCTAATGGGATGTCTACCTGCCTGTTTACAAAATCTTACCCATGCTTTCATAACATTAGAATGTTTCCACAAATATGAGAGGGTCTCTTTAATGGGTTTAATAAAAGCTTGAAGAATTTCCAAACCTTTTTGAACGTATAAATTTAAAACATGGCAAGCACATCTTTGATGAAAAAATTTACTATTAAAATAAGGCTTGCATAATTCAATTAAAGCAGGAATAGCTGTTGTATTATTAGAAGCATTATCAAAACCAATTGAAAAAATTTTGCTTTCAATTTTATACTCTTCAAAAATGATTTTCATATTTTTATAAATATTATCAGCAGTATGTGCATCATCAAAAACTCTAAATGCAAGAATTCTTTTTTGTATTGTCCATGCTTTGTCCATATAAAGACAAGTTACACCTAAGTATGAATGCATTCGCCAATGGTCAGTCCATATATCAGCACATACGGAAACACGACCTATATAGTTCACAAAATATTTTTTTAAAATCCTTTTTTCCTTTTTATAAATATCATACATTGTACGCGTGAGAGTGGTCCTAGGGACACGACATGCAGCAGGATTTAATGCTTTATGACAATATTTAATAAAACCAACTTTTTCACCAAAACTAAAAGGTAAATGTTCTATAGCTACCATCCTAGCTAATTCTTCTCTATTAGCTTGATCACTATATTTAAATAATTGAGTGTCAAGGGTACAAAACCTGGAAATTTGAGATTGTGCATTCCCCTTGGCAAGTTCTGCTGGATGACTGGTCGTAATATGCTTCCTATATGTGCCGTATCCTCCAGATTTAGTCCACTTGTATTCTTTAGGGCAGTAATTGCACACCGCCCAACATGTTCCATTCGGTTTCGTAACTTTCTTCATGTGAAGAACGAATAGATCAGATTTGAGATGCTTCTTATCCTTCTCTGCCGGCTCTTCAAAATTTGGATCTGCAGCAAAATCGGGTATATTTTCTGATTGGCTTGTCATATTACCAGGGTTAGGGCTAGGGGCGCTAGGCTGGCTAGAATTGGGTTCAGAAATTATTAAAGGGGGATTTGGATTGATTGGATAGTTTAGAGATTCAAGATAGGCTTGCCGTTGTAGGAACTCATGGTAAGCGGTGTCATCAAAACCGATATTATCCGGTTGGACCGGATTCGGCTCCGACATACGACCCTTACCGGTCCTGAAAACGGAATACCTTGGTGGAATATCTCTTACTCCACTTCCACTTCCACTTCCACTTCCACTTCCACTTGCCATCGAAAAAAACAATTTGTAAATAAACTCTTCAAAAAAATTAAGATAAAAATTGTTGACAAGGATTTTAAAATGATTTTAAAAAATAATAATTGTAATACACTAAATATAAACAAATAAATAATTGACTAATTAGAAGATAATTGAAGAGAATTAGGAGAATTGAGATTTGAGAGAGAGTTGAGACTTGAGAGATCAATTGTATGATAAGAAATGAATTAGGGGGGTATTTATAGGAAATAAAGAATTAAAGGGGAAAAAAAAAAGAAAAAAAGAAAAAAAAAATTGAGCTGTTGGGCCCAACGGCTGTTTTTTTTTATTTTAAAATCAATCTTTTTTTTTAAAAATAAAGGCCAGAAACCGGCGGTTCCTGAACCGGGACCGAACTGCCGGTTTGAACAGTCGGTTCTTGGCCGGTTTTTCAAGAGAAGGAACCGGAACCGAACCGAACCCCCGACCTCCCGGTTCCGAAACCGGTTCCGAAACCGGTTCCACGGTTCTGGTTACGGTTACGGTTCATTTCACACGGTTACGGTTCGGTTCGGTTCCACGGTTCGAACCGAACCGTGGTCATGTCTATGTAGTATAGGCATTCTACGATATAAGTTCTGTCGACCGTTATCTCTAATCAAAGAACCAATGACACGATACCTTTTGTCATTTATACAAAACTTTATTATTTGCATCATATTGTGAAATTGAGGTTAATTTATTACAAATAACTTCTGTTTTAATTACCTTTTAATGTGAGAAAAGATAATTTTACCCCTACATTGTTATCTTAGACTTTAGTAAAACCATTACACTGTTAGTCAACGGTTTTGAAGGAGTGTCCACAAAATTAAGGGATTAATTGACGGAGAATGCAATTTTGCATATATCGGGGCCACCGGGTTAGGTCTCGTCCTATAACTGTTTTTCAGTCCCTTTTTTATTTTTATTTTTTAAAACAATTTCGAATTTACGTTCGTTATATTTACAAGTAATTTGACCGCCAGAAGAATCAATTTGGTATATATGAAAAATATGAGGATCAATTTGGTTAAAAAGGAAAACTTAACAAATGATCTGTAATTAAGTAAAACGTTTGGGATTTATTTGGTAATTGTCCAAAAACATTGAAAAAGAAATTGTTTTTGTATTAAAATAGCACACATCTTCTATAGATTTTCAGTTCCGGTATATACAATCAGCCATCATTAATTTAGGTCAAATTTTATAAATAGACATTAAATCAATACAATTTTTGTCATCTACAATTAAGTTTGAACTCCTTTTTGCCAAACCAGTATTTGAATGGACAAAGTTACCCTCGAGTTGTTTGATAGGATGAGGTTTATATAGTTCACAATTTTGATGCGATCAAGTTTACATAGATGCTGTTGAAAATTTGACACCATTCAGTTTATATACTGTTTGAAAATTTGACACGAAATAGGTAAAATTTGAATAAAGCTCTAAAATTTTGTCCAAATTTTCCAAACATCATCTCAAAATCACAAATTAAATTTATATAGATGGAAGTTCAAAATAGTACAGTGTCCTATACTACAATGAAGAGATATCGATCTACTTTGTACATCACTGAGGAGACACATGGCAGCTAGGACTTGAACCTCCAACACAATAGTGGAAGGGGGAGGTGCATGCACAACATTTGAGCCAAGAGTGCTTTAGAAAATTAAACTTTTGCCTCCTCATTCATAATATATAGTAGGTAGTGTTGGGATATGTGAAACTAGAAACAAATAGAGAAAAACGAGTTCTAACAGGTGACACGACGGAGGCAAGAGCTCGGACCACGGCACACACAACGGAGAAGTCCATGCGTGACATGTTGTGCGTACCGCGGCACAAGCAACATGCACGCACCGCGGTTTGTGGAGCGGTATTCCACAGACGAGTCATGAGTTGTGGACCGCGGCGTAGGCATGTGCCCACACAGCGGTCCAGACAGCGGTAGAGACGAAAATCGTGAGAAAAGAGGAATCCTGTGTAAACAAGCAATTGGAAAAGGAAATAGATTCCAATTGGTATTTGGCTAACCCTAGTACTCCCATATAAATACTACAATTATTTGTATTCCGTAGTGAGAAGGAAAAGAACAGAAAAATAGTGCGTGTTGTGAGAAAAATTGCTAGAGAGAGAGAGCAATTGTAGAGAGACTGAAAAATAAACATAGAGATTGTAATCAACTCTGAGATATAGTGGATTGAGTGCGGTGCGCTCTGTGGACGTAGGCAATTTGATGAACCACGTAAAATCTTTGGTGTCTTATTTCTTCTTATTGCTTTATGTTATTTTGTGTTTGTGATTAGATTTGTGTGTTTGCAATTTCTTCTCAACAACAATTGGTATCAGATCTCCGGGTTGGAGCAGATTATTTTCACACAAATCTAGGTTCTCTCGAGGTCATTGATTTCGTCGTGGAGATGGAGTCAGAGAAGGAAACACACAAGATTGAGAAATTCAATGGTTTGAATTTCAGCTTCTGGAAGATGCAGATGGAAGATTATCTGTACCAGAAGGATTTGCATTGACCGATAAAAGAGAGACCAAAGGATATGACTGATGAAGATTAGAAAAAGAAACAGAAACCGAAACCGAAACCGAAAAATAGGGATGATGATGACTTTGAACTCCTGGACAGGAAAGCATTGGGAGCAATTCATCTCAGTTTGATGAAGCAGGTCGCCTTCAACGTAAAGGATCAACAAATAGCTAAAGATCTAATGGATACCTTATCATACCTATACGAACAACCTTCTACGGTAAGGAAAGTCCATCTTGTCAAGAAGTTATCAACCTTGAAGATGGCGGAGGGTCAGAACTTTAAAGATTTTCTAAACCAGTTCAATAAAGTAAAAGAAGGGTTGTGTTTTTTATCTATGGGGTTTGATGAGGAGTTTATGGTGGCGTTTCTACTCACCCAAATGCCAGAAAGTTAGAAAACGACATACCAGTTGATTGCCAACTTGTTCGTGAAAGAAAAATTGAATCTTCAGAAGTTTATAAACATGATCATGACGGAAGAGATCAGGATGCGTGAAGAGGGATTAGAGGCATCTACATCTTTATCATTGAATTTGGAAGGTAGAGAAGGCAGAAGCAGAAATCGGAATACAAATCAATGGTGAAGATCAAAGTCAAGAGGTAAGTCCAAGTCTAAGAATTAGGTCAACTATTCGGGACACCAACAATGAAGCAAAAAGGATGCGGAATGCTGGAATTGTGTAAGAAATGCCATCTCTCGTATGAGTGTAGATTTGAGGAGAAAGATAAGGGCAAGAGCAGTGCAAATTGTGTATTAGAGGAGTCAGATGACTGCCTTATCTTCTCGTTGGAAAGCAAGACGGAGTCCTGGGTCTTAGATTAGGGAGCGTCATTCCATGCCATACCTCACAGGGAATTGCACGAGAACTACGTCTCCGGAAATTTAGGTAAAGTGTATCTTGGTGGCGATCAAGCATGTTACATTACCGGGAAGGGAGATGTGAAGATTCAACTGTAAGGTTCAGTTTGGATGCTCGACAATGTGAGGCACATACCGGACTTGAGGAAGATTTTGACCTCCATTGGGCAACTGGCGTCTAATGGTTATGTGACGACCTTCACAGATGATAAGTGGAAGATTTCGAAAGGTGCAATGACAATCACCCGAGGAAGTAAGAATGAGTCACTTTACATAACCACAGATGGTTGTGGCTCAGTCGTTATGGCGGAAGGCAAAGACGATCCGAACTTGTGGCACCAGAGGTTTGAGCACATGAGTTCTCAAAGGTTGAAGTGTCTACAATCGAAAGGTAAGTTCAAAAAGTGTTGAGGTTGATTTATGTGAGAGTTGCATTCTAGGAAAACAGAAGCGAGTGAGATTCAAAAGGACCGGAAGAACACCGGTAAAGAAGAAGCTGGAGCTAGTGCACACCGATGTTTGGAGTCCAGTTTCAGTCTCATCAACCGGAGGTAAACTGTACTTCGTCACATTTATCGATAAGCCAGGGTTGAGAATGAGACAGGTTTAAAGATCAAAAAGCTGCATTCAGACAATGGTGGAGAATATGAAGACAATGAGTTCAAAAGGTTTTGCTACCAGAATGAGATAAAGCTCAGTAGGACGGTTCTTGGAACCCCACAGCAGAATGGCATAGCAGAACGGATGAACAGGACATTGATTGAGAGAGCCAGAAGCATGAGGCTACACTCAGGGCTGCCAAAACAGTTCTGGATAGAAACAGTCAATAAAGCAGCATATTTGACCAACAGAGGACCATCAAATCCCTTGGACCTCGCTATACCAGAAGAGATCTGGACTGGGAAAGAGGTAAAAATTTCTCATCTTAAAGTGTTTGGGTGTGTTTCTTATGTACCTGTCGGTGATCACGCGCGGAGTAAGCTAGACGCCAAGTTAGTGAAGTGTACTTTGGTGGGCTATGGAGAGGATGATTTTGGTTACAAGCTGTGGGATGACCAAAACCGTAAAATAATCAGAAGTAGAGACGTTGTCTTCAATGAAAGGGTCATGTACAATGCCAATAACACACATGTGTCTGAGCCAGAAGAGTCAGAGTTTTTTGGACCACATGATGTTCAGGATAGAGGGATCATGGAACACATTAAACAGAATGATGAAGAGCAAGATGTGCAGCCCCAGGTACAAGAACTAATCCCATCTAGAGATGTTCCAATGACACATGTCCAGAATACATTGAGAAGATCAATTTGAACTCCTATACCAAATAGAAAGTACTTGCACTACATGCTGCTCAGATGTGGGAGAACTTGAGTGCTATGATGAAGCTTGTCAGGGAGAATATGGGAGCAAGTGGGAGCTTGCAGTGAAGGATGAGATGTAGTCGTTGGCATCTAACCAAACTTGAGAGTTAGCCAAGTTGCCTGAAAGAAAGAAAGCCCTACAGAACAAATGGGTGTATCAGATCAAGGAGGAAGATAACGGTTCCAAGAGATACAAGGCACGACTCGTAGTAAAAGGTTTCTAATAAATTGAAGGTATTGACTACTCTGAATTTTTTTCTCCAGTTGTTAAACTAACTACGATCCGGTTAGTGTTAAATATTATGGCAGTAAAAGAGTTATATCTAGAGTAGTTATATGTGAAGACTGTCTTTCTTCTTGGGGAATTAGAGGAAGAGATATACATGAAGCAACTAGAGGGGTTTGCGGAAGATGGCAAGAAAGAGTTGGTATGGAAGTTGACAAAGAGCTTGCATGGTTTAAAACAAGCTCCTCGACAGTGGTACAAGAAGTTCGATGGGTTCATGTAAAGGAATGACTACTTGAGATGCAATGCTGACCACTGTTGCTACTTCATGAAGGTTAAGTCCAGTTTCATAATATTGCTACTTTATGTTGATGACATGTTAGTAACTGGTGCAGATTTAGAAGAGATAAATAATTTGAAGAAGCAACTTTCGAGTGAATTCGAGATGAAGGATTTGGGTCCAACAAAGCAAATTCTTAGAATGAGGATTAGCAGAGACAAACATGAAGGTACATTGAAGCTTTCACAAGCAGAGTACATTCGAAAAGTGTTACAGAGATTCAGCATGGGAGATGCTAAACCAGTAAGAACACCTTTGACTAGTCACTTCAAGTTGTCCAAGGATCAGAGTCCGAAGACGGAAGAAGAAAAAGACTTCATGGCTAGAGTTCCTTATGCTTCAGCCATTGGAAGTCTAATGTATGCCATGACTTGCACAAGACCAGACATTTCTCAAACAGTGGGAGTTATGAGCAGATACATGTCTAATCCAGGCAAACAACACTGGGAATCAATGAAGTGGATCTTAAGGTACCTGGGATGTACGACAAAGAAGTGTCTAACCTTCAAGAGAGATGAACTCAAGATGGAAGGTTATGTGGATTCTGATTTTGATGGAGAGATGGATCACAAGAGAAACACCACCAGATATGTGTTCACAATGGGGAGTACCGCTATTAGTTGGGTTTCTCAATTGCAAAGATAGTGACAATATCTACAACTGAAACAGAGTATGTGGTTGTGACAAAAACAAGCAAGGAGCTGACATGGTTACAAGGGTTATTAGCCGAGTTGGGATTCGATCAGGTGATGACTGTGTTGTATAGTGACAGTCAAAGTGCAATACACTTTTCCAAGAATTCATTGTTCCAATCTAGGACCAAGTATATATACCTGCATTACCACTTTATTCGATCGTTAATCGAAGAATGAGTGTTGAAGTTAGTGAAGATTGCAAGAACTAAGAATCCGACTGACATGTTAACCAAGCCAGTCATTACTGAAAAACTGAAGTTGTGTGCAACTTCAGTAGATCTTCAAGAGTGAAGACATAGGGGAATGAACGCACCGTTATTTATCCACTAAGTCATCAAGAAAGGATGGAGAACGTCTATTGAGTTTCAGCCTTCAAGTGGGAGATTGTTGGGATATGTGAAGCCAGAAACAAGTGGAGAAAAATGAGTTCTACCAGGTGGCATACCGGCGACCGCGACAAATGTAAGAGCTCAGACCGCTTCACACACAACGGAGAAGTCCAGGCGTGACATGTTGTACGTACCGCGGTGCAGACAACATGCACGCATCACGATTTGTGGAGCGGTATTCCACAGACGAGTCATGCATTGTGGACTGCGGCGTAGGCATGTGCCCTCACTGCGGTCCAGACCGCGGTAGAGACGAAAATTACGAGAAAGGAGGAATCCTGTGCAAACAAACAATTGGAAAAGGAAATAAATTCCAATTGGGATTTGGCTAACCCTAGTACTCTCATATAAATACTACAATTATTTGTATTCCATAGTGAGAAGAAAAAGAGCAGAAAATAGTACGTAGTGTGTGAGAAAAATTGCTAGAGTGAGAGAGTAATTGTAGAGAGACTGAAAGAGAGACAGAGGGATTGTAATCAATTCTGAGATATAGGCACTCTGTGGATGTAGGCAATTCGCTGAATCACGTAAAATCTTTAGTGTCTTCTTTCGTCTTATTGCTTTCTGTCATTTTGTGTTTGTGATTAGATTTGTATGTTTGTGATTAGATTTGTATGTTTGCAGTTTCTTCTCAACAACAAGTAGTAAGTTGAACACGTACTTATACCTAAGAACTAAACTTTTATTTTAGATTTATAGATCACAAATGTATATATATATATATATAGACAGTGACAAAGGCAAATAGGGGACATAGGGGCTATGGCCCCTCAACCAATAAAAAAATCAACGAGATGTACTTATACCGAAGAGCTAAACTTTTATTTTAGATTTATAGATCACATACATATATATATATAGGGACAAAGACAAAGGGGGGCCCATAGTGGCCATGGCCCCCCTAACCAATAAAAAATCAACGGCCCATAGTGGCAATCAACGGGATGTTTATTATAAGTAAACGGACTTTCCTATATAAATATGGTAATTGCAACTTGGCCCTTCCACTTTATTAATAGTATAACTTTATTTCATTTTTTTTCAAGACAAAATCAACCCCTTTTAGTATTTTTATTACTTATGATTTCATACATTATTTCCTAATCTAGTTTATATATAAGTTTAACTACTACATATTTACTGTATAGTTGCATGACTAATTTTCAATCATTGGATTTCAATCTAAATGTCTACAAAATTAAAGATTTGAAAATTTACAAGAAATTTAAACTAAAAAGTAAATAACATCCACTTGTAATTACTCTCGTATATAGTAGCTAATATATATATATATATATATATATATATATATATATATATATATATGTATGTATACGTATGTATTTTTTTATTAGGTACTCATCATAAAAAAATAAGACTTTCTTTACTATTTTATTATGCAATATCCACCTTGGTTTGAGATGATTATTATTGTTTAGTCTATATAGTTTGTTAACTCGTAGTTTTTTGATTTGAACGTTAAAGATTATTTTTATAAACATCCAAGATTTTAGGTTTGAGATTATAAATTAATAAATAATTTTATTTTTCAAACTTGTGTTATTATATATTTATTATTTGATTAGGTTGTTGATAAATTTATTTTACTCGTTTGTTATTTAAATTTGTTCTAAAATATTTTTAAGTTAATTTGACTTGATATGAATATTATAAAGTTAAATTATAAGTATGTAAATACTTATTTTTTAAATATTTTATATTAATTTTATATTTATTAAGTAGGAACTATTGAAATAACTATTTCATCCATGTAACAAGATAGAAGATCATTTTCTTATAAATTCTTTTATTATGTATAGTAAAATAGAAATCACAAAAGAAATTTAAATAAATTTGATTATAAATGATTTTTCAGATACAAAATAAAGTCAACTTTTATTTTGATTCTTAAAGTAATAATTATTATTATTTTGTATCATTATCTTAAAGACTAAAAGACATTACATTTTTTGTAGTTTAATATATTCATCTCACGTGACATTTAGTATTATTTTCTATTTGGTCTCCTAAAGCCAAAATCCTAACTTCGTCTATATATATATATATATATATAGAGAGAGAGAGAGAGAGAGAGAGATGCTTTTTATTGATCAGGTGATTTAAATAGAGCAAAGAAACCCAAAAGCGAATTCTAATACAATATTTATCGATCAGAGAAATATTTATTCTCTCTAGTACTTGTTTAGGAAATTCTTGAACCAGATGGCTGATTGTTTGGGATATCTTTTGAAGCCATCTTCATAGTCTACAAAGTTGATGCCGAATCTCACAGTATAACCAGAAGCCCATTCAAAGTTGTCTAAAAGTGACCATGCAAAATAACCTTTCACATTCACACCCTCCCTGTAGTATAAGCACACAATAGATCACCATTAATTATATAACAAGATGACACATATGGTTATTTTCATTAAAATGAGATAAGTTAATTACATATATATAAATTTATTTACTCACTCAATCGCTTTGTGGAGGAAGGAAAGATGACGGTGATAGTAATCTATCCTCATGGGATCTTTTAAGGCTTCTTCAAGCGGTAATGTACTGTTATTAAGCTCATCAACCCCTGAAAAAGAGTTGGAAAAAATTCAAGTCAGTTTATTTATCTATGGTTTTATATATATTAAACACATTTTCATTGTATTATATGAAATATAAATTTAATTTGATAGATCGAAAAAGGAATATTTCTTACCATTTTCAGTAATGTAAATCGTAGGATTGTTGTAATTTTCTTTCACATAAATGAGAAGATCTCTCAAGCCCCTTGGATAGACATGGAGCCAACTTGAAGCTGCCTGTGAATTCATTTCACACATCAATTAATAGAAAATTAATTATTGCTTCTAACCAATCAGTGCAAATTTATATCTTTATTAAAAAAAACATTTAACTACATGTACATGTACGTAATACTGTTCCATAATTATTTAATTTTATTTTTTAAAATTAATTTTTCCACATATGCATACCGGTGGACCGATAAGGACTCCCTTGCGATTGGCTGTAAAAAAAACAAATTAATTACATGTATAATTTCATTAATTGTGAAATGAAATCAAAATACCAGCGAGTAAATAAAAGACAAAAGCAAAGTAATTAAGCATTCTTTAATTTAAGTTTATAAAACTTACTGGCCAGATTAGCAAGAGAATCAGCGGAGTAGCTAATATTGACAGAATTGGCAATAGCAACATTAGCCGCATATAATGCAGTGTAGTAATTTAACCCAAGAAAATCCAAAGATCCTTTCACCATCATAGATTCTTTTTTGCTGAATTTTGGCAATCTTTCTCCAACAAGGGTGCGCATGCTAAATGGATAGTCACCATAAGTCAATGGCTCCATAAACCTGTTTTTTTAATTTAAAAAAAAGAGAGAGAATAAATTAAAAAGTTTTTATAGTTAGCATATTTAAGAGGCACTGAGCAATAGGCTACCACCGCCCAAATGTGGTTTAGTGGTAAGAACTAGAAGCATTCATTTATTTTGGAAATTTTCCAGATTCGAGAAAACAAGAGGCAATAGGTTGAAAAGATTCACTCACCAACCAAACATGAAATCAAGGGCTCTTTTGGCAGCCTCAACATTAGGCTTTGTTTTGGAGTAGGGTACCATCCAGTGGGACACTAGTGTTATCCCAATCTTCCCCTTTTGAATCCCCTACATATTAACGTTTTTTTCACAAATTTAAACAAGTTCTGATAACGATAAATAACTTATTTTCCGCGCTCCGCACTAACTAAATTTCACACATATATTATTATATATGTAAAAAATAATTATTAAAGAGTGACATGGTTGTAGTTACAGAAGTAGTAGTACTGACTTGGTATTTTTGCTTGTATAGTTTGACTGCTGCAGCATGGGAAAGAAGCATATGGTGGTTGACAAGATAAGGCTCAGTCGAAGAGTTTCCGGCTTGGCACGCCGCGTTTACCCATTTCGAACACCGACCAGGTGCAAGTGTGCCCAGATCATAACCTCCACTACTATATGTCCATGGCTCATTTATAGTGATCCAATACTTTACACGATCACCAAATTCCTTGTAACAAACTTCTGCGAAGTCTCGAAAATCATCCCTGTAATTATAGTTCAAAACAATCATGAATTTATTATTTTTGTTTAAGAAAAAGACAAAAGAAAAAAAGAGAGAGCTACAAATGAAGTAATGTATATTTTACATACACAATGTGAGGGCTTAAAAAGCCACCGTACTCATCTTCTAGTGCTTGGGGAAGATCCCAGTGAAAGAGAGTCACAAAGGGTTGCAGACCTACACATATTATAATTGCATCAGATCATGAATTTGTTTATTACAACTTCAGCTTGCAACAAAATTTTAACTAGCCTAATCACTCTAGCAGATTTTTTTTTCTTCCTTACATCTGCAATAGATGTGAAAGTTCATCTAACAAGTTATTATGGCTGTGATTGCATCTCACTACATATGCGCTAGACCAAAACTATATAGAGTTTTATGTTTTTTTTTTTATTATTTCAGTGAAAAAAATTATAAACTAATTCTTATTGGAAAATGTTTTGTATATATATTAAGAATTGAAAAAGAGAAAAAATATATATAGAAGTTGCGCATCGATGTATTGCAAATAATTTATTTAATTTAGTTTTAAGTGTACTTAACATGTGTCTCTCAATAGAACCCATACTTATTCTTCAAATCAATAATTTCTTATTCATATATTATTTGAATTGCCATGTCACCGAAAATAAAAGAGTAAGAACTAACAAGATACACACGTGCGAATGTAATAGAATTAGTACCGTTGGATAGGAGGTCGTTGATGAGATTGTTGTAGAAACTAATGCCTTCCTTGTTCACTCCCCCACTTAGCTTCCCACCTGATTTATAACAAAAAAAAAAAACAAAAAAAAAAACAATATATATAATAATAATAATAATAATAATAATTCCAAAAAAAAATATAAAGTAGACCTTGTGGTCATCATAACGCATAAGGTTTTTAGTTTTTAGCTTTTTTTTTAAAGAAAAAAAATTAAATAACACATGGAATTTACCTTGAATGGACATGTTAACCTGAATTATAATATTATTATATATTATTTAGAAAATAATTTGTGTCATTTTCTCATCAATTTTAAAATAATAAAAAAATAATAATAAAAATAAAAAATAAAAAAATAATAATAGTAAATGAAAACTGAAAATGTATAGAAATTGTTCTTAGTATCTTGCCATCGTTCTAGATCAAATAGTTACGAAGGATGTCAAAATTGAAGATAATATTTTTATTTTACTAAATAATAAAAACTTCTTAATTTGTTTGTCACCCAATGTTATTTTATTAATCTTTTATCATTATAATTTCTTTTTCTATGCAAGCAACAAATTTAAAACTGAAGCTCCAGCTGTTTGACAAATAGACTTTGCTAAATCAAAGTATAGACACATTTTGCTAATGGATGAGATGTTGATTGAGTGCTCGTGGAAGCATATTAAATTAAGAAAATATTTTTTTAACAAAATAATTAAATTATATTTTTTTTTGTTGAAAATAATTAAATTAGAGTATGAACGTGTGTTAAAAGATTCTTTTGTAATAAAACTTTTAGTAACTTGGGTATTATTATTATTTGAATTAGGGAGTGGAGATTCAAAATCAGGACTTCAATATCTATTAAGAGATGTTATTAACATCAGGTTATGCATGCGACCACCTCGATACCTCATAGTATTATCAATTTATCATTTACCTTTAATATTGTAATTGGAATATACATTGAGAATAGTTGCTAGTATAAAGGTCATACCGTGATTTAATAATGAGTTGTTTGATAAATGATGAAAAGAAATGATCTTACGAGGTAATAATCTTGACCAGGAGATAGAGAATCTGAAAGCATCCAAGTTCATATCCTTCATAATTTGCACATCTTCCTGTCACAGTATACAAAAATCATCATATCATATTATCATTCATCAGCAAGTCAAAGCATCTATAATACTTTTTCAAAGAAAAAAAAATGAATCTATCATCTAATTGGGTAGAAAGTCAAGGAAAAGAATTAATTAATAATAATACTTGTCTAACCTTATAATGGTGGTAAAAATCAACTGCTACATCTCCATTGCTTCTATCCGAAATTCTATCTGCAATTTCAAAAACAAAATGATTAAATATATAAATAATAATTCTGATCACTTTAATTTTAATTTTTCATGTGAATGTAATCTATATGTATTAACTAGAAATTAATTAAGGGTTTGAGAGAAATTAGGATGAGAAACCTGAGGAATTGTGTGTGAAAGTATCCCACATACTGGGGCCCCTTCCATCTTCTTTTGCAGCACCTTCATACTGAAAATAATACACAACCAGCACATGATATATAATAAACAATTATTTTTTGCTTATAATTTAAGAGAAAAGCTAGAAAATAATCTATAGCACTGTATAATTTCTGTTCAAATCATATCATATGGTATGTCCATAAATGTGATTGGTTAATCATACTATATAATCCGATACCTGGTAAGCAGAGGAGGCGGTCCCGAAAACAAATTCTTTTGGAAAACTGCTACGATTGAAAATAGACAAAACTTCAGGATCAGTAGTACTTGCAATGATAGTGTGTGTTTGAGCTAAGAAGGTGATCAGAACAAGGGGGCATAGTACAAGAGAGCCGTGAAAAATCGCCATAGCTATATGGTTTCAAGTTGGAAGGCAAGCAATACCTCTATCTATATATAGTAAAATTGAAGACATACATTGAGCATAAGACAATCTAGCTAGTTTATAATTTACGGATTAGTCTATATATTATAGTAGATTTATTAATTCTTTTCAAATCATGACTAGTCTATTAATAAAAGGAACGGTAGTCTTTGCTGGTTGGTTCCGTGAATATAGCTTTTGATACCTCATAAATTCTTGTATTTTTTTACTGTTTTCTTGTTTCGATTATTTATTTTAAGATTTATATATTCCGTAACAGTATTGTACATCTGAAAATAATTCAAAATTGATATAATAAAACAATTGCACATATACTATTATACTAAGAACCGTGATACTAACTAGTTTTTGTAACCATACAGCTAAAACCGGCTCAAGATCATTAAATTAGGCTTTTAGTATGAAATGTTTTATTTAAAATCTATTATTCTTAAAATACAAAAATAATCATTAAATTATTTTATGATAATTTTTCTGGCAGATATATATTCGATGAGTAATACTATGCTTCCCAATTTTTTTTCCCAATTCAATAGTGATGGCACGTGAAGTGTCGTCATCTTGTAAATTATGAGATTATGTGATGAGTGTTGTAGGAAAGAATTTAGAAAAAAAACTAGGAAGTCTAGCATCACTCATATTCGATATAGTATATAGCTAATTCATATTTTGTCATTACATCAGTGATAACCTCTTCCTCAATTACTTTTAATATACGTATGAAATAATTGATAATATTATGAATGAAGTTTTTGATTCTCTACTGATTTAAATTATTTCCAAAAAAAATTCAATGTCTTATAATCATTGTTGGAAAGTACGTGTCAAGGTGCTAGGTGGCCACCGGCCGTCCCGATTAGGATAAAATGGACTGTATTAGACAGTGGGTAAAAAAAGGATGATTTGATCATTTTATCGATCGATTTTATCGATTAATTAGTCTAGATAAAGTCAAAATCCTTTATATATCTAACATACATTGTTTAAAATTTAAATATAGATTTTTTTAAAAGATTGAATATTAGTTTTGTATGTAGAAAAAATAATTAAAAATAAATAAATTATCAACCATCTAAACGTAAAACACCGGCTGCCATCCAACTAGCATAACGCTTACTAGAATACTTCTTATAAAACATCAATATTCTTTTATACACTTGTAACGTGTTGTCGGAAGTTTTTTTTTAGTTTTGTTCAATTTAACTTTAAATATCTTCCATGCTACAAATGCAACAAAGTTGGTGAGTTGAAAACTTTTATCGATTTAAGCTAATATAAAATCGGATTGGGAAAATTAATTACATTAAACACCATTATTAAATCTTTTAAATACGTCCTCGAGTTTACCCCATTAAAGAATTTGCAAAAAGACAAAAATAAAGTCGATTATAATATATGTTAATTACATAAAGATAATCTTACCTGTCCTGATCCTGTTAAAAATAAGGGTTTACTACATTGACTTAGTGAAATGTTCATATAAATTGCAATATATATATATATATATCAATTATTATAATTCTATAAATTAAGAAATTGAAAAGATCTGACCAACTACAGATCTGATGTCTTCAGTCCAATTGGATCTCCACCATTTGGAAGGAGATCCAAACTAGCTAACCTTTATATGCACTCCAAATTTTATCTTATTTTAGAATATAAACATAATGGAATATCCGGTTTAAATTAATAACTTTAGTAACAATCTGAGTAATTACATCAAAAAATAAATAAATTGAGTTAATGAGACCGTGCTAGAAAATGCATGATCACAGTTAGATGTACAGTTGTATATGTGACTATATGAGTTTATAAGAGTGTACTCCATGGCAAGTGTTTGGAAACCTGGTAACTTGGTTAGCCATCTGGGAGAGGTGACATTTAATTTTGCCAACCTCCACATTTGCCCCTAAATTAGAGGAAGTGCAACATGATTTTAAATGAAGATCAGGAATAGAAAGTTACTCCGATCCAGGTCTCCATAAATTGTTTTTGTGTGAATATTATCATCCATAAAACTAATACACCTACTTTTATAAGTATATCCATTTCTAAAATTTAAAAATAAATCATTAATATAAACAGTCATCGTAATACAAATAGTACACTATTAAAAAGAATATATTCATTTTAATACATTTTATTTATAAATCAACTTAAATTATTAAGACACCCAATATATATAAAATCACATTATTTTTGAAATCACATTATTTTTGAAATCAAATCTTCTTCTAATAATTGTCCAATTTACTGGTGGAAATGTCTTGAATGTAGGAGACTTATGAAAGAGAATATATAGAATTGGATTGTACATGGGGTCAAGAGATCTTCAATCTTAAATTCTCTTATATATACATCCATATTTTTTTTAAAATAAAAATAAAAAATCACCGATATCTACGACTATCTTAAAAAAATTATCCTATCACCTTTTGTTTATTGATAGAGTTCATAACTAGATAAAAAAAAAAGTAAAAAAAAAATACTTACCTCTGTATGATCATAGTCCTGAAAATTCATTTTCCATTACTTTATTATATCATAATCATGTGATGATGAGAAAATTTAATACCTGAAATAGAATTATAGTTTAATTAGGGGTTGTCATAAAAATTGGCTTATGATCATAAGTTAGGGCTTATCATTTTTTTTAATAAAGAGGTACAGTTGAAGATATTCATGTAATTAAATAGTGTATATGATATTTGATTTATTTTCAATTAAAGTAATTTGTCATTATCGGTAAATTTCTATCCAAATATTATTTGCAATTAAAAGTTTTAATAAAATATGGATGTACTAGTTAGTTTTGTGGGTGATAATATTGCCCCTGTTGCTTTACCTCTAGTAATCCATCCATAATTATAATGCTCAAAGTAATTAGACGTGAGTTATACCTAATAGAGGAAGAATATTTATATTAGGTTCTGACTCGTATTTTTAAGTGAATCCAATGTAAACCAAATTAGATTCAACTGATGTGAAACTTTCTCGAGACGTGGGATACCATTTGGAACTTGAAAAAAGTATCTGTGAGTGGTTTGAAGACCATGAAGAACTAAAGAACATGAAGAATTGATAAGTAATTCGTTTCAGCGTATGGATCACATTTTTCTAAGTAAAGTTATTTCAGGTGACTTGTAACGGTTTAGAAAGCGGGTGCGTAACCGTGACTCGAATCGTAGTCACTCATAAGTACGCTTGGAACGGGAAATCTTCAGTGGAAAAAGAAAATAATTCTTTTGGAAGTTCTTGTGTTTGAAGGAAGAAGATTTCTTTTTGCACGAAGACTTGTAATAAAAATAGATAGTATTTATGTGGAACAAATAAGTCTTGTATGTATAGAAGATAGATTTCCTTATTGGTCTAAACTCTCTATAACTAGTATAAATAGAACATTGTAGTTATGTTATTTTGTGTGGAGCAAAAAGAACATTTTTAACATCAGTGAGTGGGTGGATCTAGAGGGAGACCCTTTGTAGTATTCGGGAGGGGATCCGCAGAATATCTAGGGATCTAGAAGAGAAACCCGTGGTTGATATTCAGGGGAGACCTAGGGGATATTCCTGGAGGGGGTGTACTCGAAGGAAAAACCCTGTGAGTGCTGTAAGCTGAGTGCCATGATATAAAGCTTGGTTGTGAGCTTATGGGCTTGGTAAGGCTCGGTAGTTTGGGGTTTGGGTTGTGTGTGAGAGAGAGAGAGAGAGAATCCTTGAGTATATGGTTATAACAATTTATCATATAGTGGAACTTTCTGTCGTTCCGACGGCTTGTTGTTTTTTCCCTAATTTAGGGTTTCTATATATATCTTATGTTGTGTGATTGTTTATTTTCTTTAATCTTATTTTTTTCTGCTATGAGTTATGGGCGAATATTGATAGAGTATTTTTTCATTACTTAATTTGTAATAAATGTTCGATTATTGGGATCGGTGACTCTATTTGTTGAAAACTAATTAATTTAATTAAATACTAATCTAAGTGAATAAAAACTAAATGGTATAATGCTTGTTTTTGACAAGCAGTTGGTTAACTAATTTGCAAATGCTAATAAACTAACTTATCATAAAATCACACACAAAGATACGAATATGTAGAGAAGCGCTAGGGAATTAATGCAACCTAATTAAACCACTCAATGCAATCCATAAGTCTCATTAAAGCTCTTCAATCCAATTATTAGGGCTTGTTTTAGGATAAACCATGAAGCACTTAATCCTTCCCACCACTCACACACGGTCGTATAATGAGCAATGGTTAGAACCAGTTTTTAATTAAAGCTCTAAGCCAAATTAAGCATAGAAAGGTCAAGCATATGAAAATTTTCTCAATTATCGAGCATGTGGTTAAGGTTTAATTGGAATGATCACCCACATTTAATCCTCAATCACATGTATAAACTAATCCTGACACACACATTCATTAAGGTTTAAAACACATTCATTAAGGTTACAAGTGAATATAAGTAAAGAAATTAGGGCAAGTATTTTAATAAAAGAGACTAATAATGAATTGAATTAAAATATTAGAATATTGGATTATAAAGAATTGTTCAATCGGTTACATCAATCCCCTTACTTAGAAGAATAGTTACATAGAAGAGTTAAAGAGGAAACCCGAGTTGGTCATTGAGGCTCTGTGACTTGTATGCTTCTTCTTATTCTTGCTTCAAAACTCCAAAGATGGTTGGAAAATGTATGAGAGAAAAAAAATGTAAAAATGGTGATATAAGAGTATGGAAGGGTGCTCGTGTCTAAATCCCCGTGTGGCTGATATGTTTGACACAGAAATTAAGAAGGGTATTTATATGGGATCCAAATAGGGTAAGAATTTATCTTGAAAAACATGCTGATGTGCTGTCGCGGTCTCGACTGTCTCTGTAGTCCAAGACGATAGTTCGACCGTGACCAGCATAATCCTAGTTTTCACACGTAGCTCGAGCAACATCAGCATGGCACTTTAGGCACAAGAGTTGCTATCACCAAATATGTCACGGTCATCCAGAACGAAAGTTTGACCGTATCACTTCTTCCTTCTATTTTTACATTGCAAATTACTGTAAGCCTCTATCTCATGATTACCAAATATTATATACATATATATTTATATATTTGTAAGCATCAAATTATTCTTCTTCTATTATTATTTTTGGCTATGTTATTTTCTTTATATTGATTGATTGTCTGTTTCCAACAATCTAAGACAAACATTTTTTTTTTATGGATTCACAATCAATTGGTGGTGTCTCTAAGAACCATGGCGAGAAGCCTAAGAAATTCAAGGGGCTTGATTTCAAGAGATGGCAACAGAAGAAGCTATTCTACTTGACAATCATGAACCTGACTCACATAGTCAGGAAGATGTTCCCAAAACGGACGAAGATCCATTGACAAAAGAGACCATGCTGACAATTGAGGCATGGAAGCAGCCAAATTTTTTGTGTAAAAGTACATCCTGAACAGATTGGATGACACTTTGTATGATATGTATTCAGAGTGTAAAACTATGAAAAATGTATGAGAATTGCTTGAGAAGAAATACAAGACCGAAGATGAGGGTACCAAAAAGTTTGTGATTGGAAAATTTCTCAAGTTTGAAATAGTTGATACAAAAACTGTAATCAAGCAGGTTGAAGAACTTCAAGTCCTAATCCATGAATTGCACGCAGAAGGGTGTTTAATCAATGAACATTTTCAGGTTGGTGCAATAATAGAGAAATTGCCTCCATCCAGGAAAGATTTCAAAATTTATTTGACGCATAAAGCATAAACGCAGAGAGATGTCAATGGTGGATTTGATTTTGAGGCTTCGAGATGAAGAGGACCACAAAAAGGAGACAAGGTTGATGCACTAAAAATGGAAGCCAGGGCAAATGTTGTTGAAGGGACTTCCTCAAAGAAGAAATTCCAGAAGTCAAAGGCTAAGAAAATTGGTAAAAAGGCTGTCAATCTGCATGCACCAAAGGGTAAAGATTTCAAGAAAATTAACGGCAGTTGTTGGGTGTGTGGAAAACCTGGACATAGAGCACAAGATTGTTGTCACCTTAAAGACCAGAATGCTCCTCACAATGTTGCAAATTCTCCCCCAATTAATCAAGCAGCAAATGTCTCTACAATGGATATTGATTTGGTTGCTATGATATCTGAAGTCAACATGATTTCAAATGAGAAGGGATGGTGGGTTGACACAGGAGCAACAAGGCATATTTGTGGAGATAAAAAGTTATTCTTTGAATTTACACCAATCAGAAAAACTCTACATGGGAAATTCATCTACTTCTGTTGTTGAAGGTAAAGGAGCTGTGTTGCTCACATTCACATTTGGAAAAATAGTGACCCTGGTTGATGTACTATATGTTCCTGAAATTAGAAAAAATTTAGTGTCAGGTCCACTGCATAGTAAGAAAGGATTCAAACTTGTTTTTGAATCTGATAAGTTTGTATTAACTAAGGCAGAGATGTACATTGGGAAATGGTACCTTGCTAATGGGATGTTCAAATTAAATGTAATAGTTTCTAATTCAATGAATAAGAATAATAATGCTTCCGTTTATATTGCTGATTCATTTGATATATGGCATGCTAGATTAGGACATGTTAATAATAAATTAATTCATAGAATGGTCTTCTTAGGATTGCTACCAAAATGTGATATTGATTTAAAACACAAATGTGAAACATGTGTTGAATCAAAGTTTGCCGGGCAAAGTTTTAAAATTGTCAAAGAATGATCAAATGAAGTACTTGGATTAATCCATATTGATCTTTGTAATTTCAAGCCTATACCTACAAGGGGTGGAAGAAATTATTTTATACCGTTTATTGACGATTGCAGTAAATTCTGTTATATCTATTTGATTAAAAATAAAGATGAAGCTTTTAAAACGTTTAAAACATATAAAGCTGAGGTCGAAAATCAATTAGACAAAAAAATAAAAATAATAAGATCAGATAGAGGTAGAGAATATGAGTCCACTGCTTTTGCTGATTTCTGTGCAAACCATGGAATTATACATCAAACATCTGTACCATATACTCCGCAACAAAACGGAGTTGCAGAGAGAAAAAATAGAACATTAAAAGATATGATTAATTCCATGTTGAACAGCTCAGGACTCCCACATAATTTATGGGGAGATACATTACTTACTGCAAACCATATACTAAATAGAATTCCATTTAAGAAGACAAATAAGTCTCCTTATGAAGTATAGAAATGACGGTTACCGACTTATAAAATCCTTGAAGTGTGGGGTTGCATAGCAAAAGTCTTAGTTCCTTTACCAAAAAGAACAAAACTTGGACCCAAACTGTAGATTCTGTGTTTATAGGATTTGCTAAAAATAGTTCAGAATATAGATTTTTAATTATTAAATCTGAAGTTTCTGATATGCATGTGAATACTATTATAGAATCTGTAGATGGTGAATTCTTTGAGGGAATTTTTCCTTATAAAGAAAATACGTCAATTTCGTCTAAAAAGAGAGTACATGATGATACTCAAGATGAACCCTCCACTTCTGATGTCCAAAAACAAAATGTGGAACCAAGAAGAGGAAAAAGGACAAAAATTCCAAAGAATTTCGGATCAGACTTTATTAATTTCTTAACAGAAACTGAACCACAAACCTATAAAGAAACAATGTCTTCACCTGAAGCTACTTTATGGAAAGAAGCTATTAACAATGAAGTTGAATCCATTTTGCATAACCATACATGGGAATTGGTTGATTTGCCACCTGGAAATAAACCAATTGGTTATAAATAGATATTTAAAAGAAAGCTTCAAGCCGATGGAACAATTGATAAATATAAGGCACAATTGGTTGCTAAAGGATATCGGCAAAAAGAAGGGTTGGATTATTTCGACACATATTCTCCAGTATCAAGAATAACATCATTAAGGATATTAATTTCAATTGCTGCTTTAAATAAAATGGAAATACATCAAATGGATGTAAAGACAACATTAATAAATGGAGAACTAGACGAAGAAATTTATATGGAACAACCAGAAAGATTTGTGGTAAAAGATTAAAAAAATAAAGTCTGCAGACTTGTCAAGTCACTGTATGGACTTAAACAAGTGTCAAAACAGTGGCATGAAAAGTTTGATCATACAATGTTGACACAAGGATTTAAAATTAATGAATGTAAAAAATGTGTCTACATTAAAAATATGAAAAATTATTGTGTGATGGTATGCTTGCATGTAGATGATATGCTGATAATAGGAACTAGTAAGGATGTTATACATTCAACAAAAAATATGTTGAATTCAAAATTTGACATGAAAGACTTAGGTCAAGCAGATGTCATCTTAGGAATTCAAATTAAAAGAAATAAAGATGGATATATCCTTACTCAATCTCATTACGTTGAAAAAATATTAAGAAGGTTTAATCAATTTGATTGTAAACCAGCAGTGGCCCCATTTGATGTAACTTGTAATTTAAAGAAAAATATAGAAGGTGCAATTTCTCAATTAGAGTATTCTCAAATAATTGGCAGCTTAATGTATTTGATGAACTCTACTAGATCAGTACTTGCTTATTCAATAAGTAGGCTTAGTAGATATACAAACAATCCTAGACGTGATCATTGGACAACATTAATCAGAGTGTTAAGGTATTTAAAATATACTTTAAACTATGGATTGGTGTATAGTAGATATCTACCGGTTTTAGAAGGATACAGTGATGCAAATTGATTTTTGATAGCACAGAAACCAAATCAACTAGTGGATATGTATTTATATTAGGTAGAGCTGCAGTTTCATGGAAATCCTTCAAGCAGACGTGTATAGCACGATCAACAATGGAATCAGAATTCATTACACTAGATAAGGCTGCTGAAGAAGCAGAATTGTTAAGAATTTTTTTGGAGGGCATTCCAATATGGCCGAAACCTGTGATAACAATATGTATACTATGTGATAATAGGGCAGCTCAAGTTAGATCTAAAAATACTATATACAATGGCAAATCAAGGCATATTAGACGTAGACACAATACCATCAAACAATTGCTCTCAAATGGAATTATTTATATTCAATATGTGAAGCCAAAGGAAAATATTGCAGATCCTTTGACAAAAAGCCTACCAAGAGAGCAAATAAAGTTGACATTGAGGGGAATGAGTTTAAAGCCAATTGAATGAGTCGAATCAAGTGGAAAACTTTACCTAGCAAATTGGAGATCCCATGGTCTAGGTTCAATAGTCAAACTGGCTTGATAAAAACTCAAATAAAAATAACATATATTATAATCATTCCTATGATAATTGGTATGTTATAAAAGGAAGTATAGAGTTTGCTTTGTATTTAATGACATTGATATTATAATATTATATATCTTAAATGTCACCTATATGATAGTAAATATGGGATCGTATTTATGAGAATGAATAAAAAGCTAAATTATCTAAAGCAATCATGAATACCAGGATATGTTCAGAACCAAAAAGAACACAAGTGTATAAACTCTAGTATTTAAAGTTATGTTGTGTGTGAGACTTATTGTCTTGATTTACTATCAAAGTGAACAGTTCAAGGTTTTTAATTCCACTGCGTCACTAAGTAGATCAGATATAATCTCACTAGGATAAGTTCAAGTCAATGAGACATTTTTCCTGAAACATGACACCTTAATTTCTCTCAAAGAATCAAATATTTCAGATTTTAAATGTGGTCTTGATTTTTAATCAAATGTGGGGTATTGTTGAAGTGGTTCGATTCAAACCATCAATCCCACATGGACAAAAAATAAAGTATTTTCCTTATATATAAGTGATTATGAGATTACTACAATTAGAATGACCAACAAGCTTGGATTTGGACCTAAGCATGTTGGAGCTCCCACAAAAAGATGATACATGGACTATGGGCTCTTGGGCTCGGGATGCCTTCAAGTGGTACCTAGGCCTTGAAGGGCCTTGTCCTAAATGACATCTATTTTTGTTTTTTAAAATTCAAATTAAAGGTTACCAGGAATAGTTGTAACTTTTTTTTTTTAAAAAATAAACGTTGTTTTCTTTCAGAAGTTGTATCTGTTCTGAACAGACATCTCATGTCTTTAAATTCAGAAACAAGTTACGTTGAAAAAACACATTAACATTATTTTATTTTATTTTTTCTTCCAAAATTTGAGAGAGAAAAACACTGTAGTTTGTCTGACTTCTGGGTTGAGTGCTTCTACACAGAAGATAGATAATTGAATCCTGTGGGCAGTCTCCATTCATCCTCAAAGCACCGGAAGGGGAGAAATTCTGTTTTAGGATATTGCAAATCATTGCAAGTCTCTATCTCCTGATTACCAAGTCAGTTATTATTATTATTTTTTAACAGTTCGCAAATATTATATATATATATATATATATATATATATATATATATATTTGTAAGCATCAAATTATTCTTTTTCTATTATTATTTTTGGTTATGTTATTTTCCGTATATTGATTGATTGGTCTGTTTCCAACATTTTTTATATGAGCTTGAAAAATTATTGACCTGACCTAAGAAATAATCTTAGTCCCAATTGAGTTGATCTCGTGGCTTGGAAAAAGACTCATCATGTGCTGTCTCAACTATCCTCACTTCTACAGCTAATTCTCTTCATGTTTTTCTCTCTACGTCCTTTGATTTATCAAATGTGTAACATACATACATATCAATTTATTTGAATGGCTTTTAGTCAACCAGATCTATAAGATGTGTAACATATATATGATTGGCCTTTAGCTAACCCGATCTATAGAATCTGTAGCATATACATAACCTTTTAATCTTTTTTCACGAGTTAAAACACTAACCGAACTAGTTACATCGAATAATGACAGTAAAATTATTGTCATTAGGAGTTCTAAAATAACTCGATCTTTGTAAGGACCATGTCCATGTAGCCATGTAGGACTACAAATTATACGCACTCACGAGGCTTTTTTTGTTTTGATATATGCTTGTAGGGATTCGTCTTTTTTGAATTTTATCGGTGTTTTATTTAAAAAAGTCTTTTCTGGGAAATCAATTCTCTTTGGAGAATTGTTTTTAATTAACCCTTCGAAGTAATAAGCACTTTGTAGAGCAGTTTTATAATTTACCGTACTTCATATACTTGGGATATAAGCTCTTTTTGGAGCAATTTCACAATTTACCTTACTTGGGTAGATAAGCTATGCATCTTTAGAAACTTTGAATCATAACTCAAGTTTTGCTTTGCATGTTATTTTTGGTTATCATCCCATTAAAACAATCATATTATTATTTTTTTTAACTTGAATTATCGATTCAAGTTTTGCTTTGCATATTGTTTTTGGGTATCATTCTTTTTTTGATTTTTCCTAGTGTTTTAAATAATTGTCCTTCGGGAGATCAATTCTCTTTGGATAAATTTTTATAATTAAGGAGTCGTTTGTTTTTTCCACTTAAAACTTAATGGGTCTGAATCATAATTATTAAGTTGTTTTGTTTATTATTTTTAGTGGTCATACAACTTAAAAATCCTAAAAAACAACTTAAAAATCCTAAAAAACAACTTAAAATAAAAAGTAAAAAATCCCGACGTTTAACTTAATTGCAAATCATTGAATTGTATTAAATGCAACCTAAAATGTTTTCTTCCGATACTATCCCCATATATAACATATTTCCAATTTCATCAAAATTATATATGGTATAGAATTCTTTATTTTAATATATTATTTATTTTATATAGCTTTAAAAATACAAAAGAACTTAAATAAAAAAGAACCATAATCACAGTTTATATTGATGTTTAATATCGATACTTTATTATGATATTATGATATATATATATATATTAGAGTGTTTTGTACGAGTTTTCCTAATGTCTTTTTAAAAAAAAAAACCTTTTATTTTCTTAGAAAAATGAGGTTTGTTTATAATCAAAGATGAAGATCATGAATGATCATATGTGTTCATATATAATTATTATTTTTGGATTGTTTTTATTCCATATTATATGTATAATTGTTTAACATAGGTATAAATGTAAAATTACTTATATTTAGACAATTTGATTTTTAAAAAATAAACGCGTTAACAATACATTCAGATGTGAGAAAAAAAAATGTGTCATTCAGGTTCAGATTTCAGTCCCTATTCAGTCATTAGAAAAATTCAGAACTGTTTATTTTTCAGACAAAAAAAATAAACAACCCCTATCTCTTTGAAGTAATAAGTTATTTTTAGAGAAATTTTATAATTTATCCTCGTTGGGAGAGAGTTCTTTTTAGAGCAATTTCATATTAACCTTTTTTGGTTGATCAAATAAATTAAAATAAAGTGCTTCCTCAATGCCATCTGTTCAATTGGATTGTTGAATGCTTTGGGCCTCGTATATGAAGCAATAATAAATTTTATATAAGGTTAATCAAGCAAACAAACTATACCTTGAGGTTTGAGAAGATTCGTCAATGTTGACTTTTGGATAAGGTTAGGTTGCAGGTGGGTCACCAAGCACAAGAGACGAGCTTAAAAAAAAAACGAACAGTATTAAACAACTTCATTAAATTAGTTTTTCCTTATGCGATGTTGGGTTTCTATTAAATACTATTTATTTATTATCTCCAGCAAGAAGATCACAAATAATAAAAATATTCATATCGTTTATATTTTCACATGGTATTAGAGTTTTATTTGATCCCATAAACAAATATTTTTTGGTAAACCATTATAGTCGCTGTCTGCAATAGCAAACGGAGGCATCGATCCATTGTTTCTCAATTGCTTCTGCAAATTAATCATTGTTAGAATAATCTCCGGATTCATTCATTTTTTCGGATCATCTCTAGAGTTAATTCAATCTGGATCTCCTCCAAAGTCGATCAATGTCTTGGATCACTTGCAGACTCATTTTCAACATGGATCACCTAGTGTAATCAACATCCTAGATCACCTCTAGAGTTAATTTCAATTTGGATCACCTCATGATTCAATCAATATTCTAGATCACCGCCGTACTCATTTTCAACCCAGATCACCTCCGGTTCAATCAACATACTGGACCACCTCATACTCAATCAACATCCCGTAATCACCTCCAGATTAAGTTATCGTTTAAGATCACCTCCGAACTTGTCACCTTGCCTATAAGTCTTCATTTGCAAACTCAAGTTCGCTTTAATTTGCCATCTTGAGTTTGAGTAGGAATGTTAATATTTGATTTTCTCAATTATTATCCGGCATATATAAAAGATTTTATATGGTTACCTTTTATATTTTAATTTGAATTGCTTCTATATCATTTTATATTTCCATTTAGTATAATATTGTATGTTCATAAATAGGCTTCTATTATAATAGAATTAGTATCACCGCCATTAAAGAAAAAATATTTCCCGCAAGAATTAATCCTCATTATACATGAACGAAAATTGATCTAATATCAGGCAATCAAGTGACCTTTCGTATGTATATAATTAAGTTGGGACTGGTGATTGATGATCACGATGATATTGATCAGCTATATAATATCAGCAGAAATTAAATTATAGTGTTGAAAAGAATAAGGTATTAATTGATAAATTATACCAAATTGATGACAACAATAATAATTATAGAAAAAAAATGAACGAAGTCAGACGGAATGATCACTAGCGTCACATTTTTTGTTTAAAATGATCATTTTGAAACAAATTTTACATCTAACAGAGTGATAGCGTTCAACCAAATGGATGGTCCCCAACATAATTATCTATCAATAAAAAGATTAACTAACCCAGTTTCCTCTTCTTGTATAACTCAAATACTCAATTACCAGATATGGAGACTCACCAGAAACTCATTTTGAAATTATCGACATATACCCTTAATGATGACAAATTAATGGCAAAATCAAAATTTCGAGAAAACTAAGATGTTGTTAATTATAACCAAATATTTTAAGATAAAAAGTAAATAACAAATCCTCGATGTATAATTCAATATATTTGAATTACATAATATTTACTAAGTGAAGTTGGTGCTTTCGTAGGAAATTCTTGAACAAAAGTGCAGAATGCTTGGATATCTTTTGAAGCCATCTTCATAGTCAATGAAGTAGATGCCAAATCTTACAGTATAACTATAATTCCATTCCATAGTCTAAAAGTGGACAAAAACTTGGGTGTAATGGGATGCACCATGCTCAGATGTTGCCACAATGCAACATAAGCAAAATTGTTTAATTGTTTATGTGACAATATCTGAGTGGCGGATGCATGGATGAAATGACCAAATAGAGTTTATTTTTTGTGATTTATATAATTATTTTTTGACGAATAATGTTTGATGATATGACTCACTTAATGGCTCTTTGGAGGAACCAAAGATGGCAGCAGTGATAATCTATTCTCATCGGATACTTTAGGGTTTCCTTAAGTAGTTACCTGATAAGGTAGTGTTATTAAACTCGTCAATCCCTAGTTTAATAATAATAATAATAATAAAGAAAAGAGAAAGATTATTTTAATTGAATTTAACTCTCGATATATGTATATATTGTGAGATAAAATGAGTTGATTCAATATTAAATCTCTTTTATTTACGTTTAAGAGGTTATGTGTTCGAGTTATATCTTTCGTTAAAATATTGTAATAGTTAATAATAATAATAATAATAATAATAGTAATAATAATAATAATAATAATAACAACAACGATGAAAGATGGAAGTATTAATGTCTAACAATTTTCCGTGACGTGAATGATGGGATTGTTGTAATTTTTCTTGACATAATTCAGAAGATCTCTCAAGCCCCTTGGATAAACATAAAGCCACGTAGAAGCTGCCTGCATGTAATTTGATCAATTGACTAATCATTATATAATTTACAGACACTAAAAATGGTCAAGTATACGTGTACGTGTGCAAGTGAGCTTGTGAATGGTTTTAATTTGGTCAAGGATATTAGTAATTTTAACACATTTATACTGATTATTTCTGTTACATAATATTTTTTTAATTTGTTTTGTTTATATATTTTAAATCCATTGAAAATGATTCTCCCGCATATATATACATACCCGAGCGCTCGGCTGCAAAAGAAAAGAAAAAAAGGGTAATAAAGTTTTTTCTTTTCATAATTATATGATCATCTCGACTGTTTATAAATGACTTTTTACTCCAACTTACGGGTCAATATGGCAAGATGTAGGATTAAACCAAGTTGTTAGTTGTTAGTTGTTAGTTGTTAGTGGTTGGGAGTTGTGTGCTAATAATGTTAGTAGATGTTAGTAGATGTTAGTAGTTAGATGTTGTTTGTGGTTAGCAGTTGTGTTTAATTAATGGTTTGTCAGTATTACAACCTATATAAAGGTTGATCCATTTCATTTTAATTCAACTCAATCAATAAAGAACTTATTCTACAAAATTGGTTGTTGTTCATATTTGGTATCAGAGCTTGAAGCTTGAGTGTGTGAGTGGTAAATGCTGAGAGTGTGAGAGACACACTGTGAGGGAGGGATCTGAGCTAGATTCCGGTTGGGAATCGGATGGCCGGAAAAACTCACCGGTGCCGGATTTGAACCAAGAGAGGTTCAGAGGAATTTTTTTTTTGGAACCAGACGAAGAAGGTTCAGTCGAAAAAAAAAACGCAGCAGTGTTGCTTTCTCAGTCGCCACCACCACGAGGCGCCGACAGCCGGGAGAGTGGGTTGTCACCACCACCACCAAAAACTTCATAAGACGACTGTGATCAAAACCCAGGTGACCAGAGTCCAGATCCGACATCATTGACGGCGAATCGGAGGAATTTCAGTTTCGCGACGTTTCGTTTTTAAATCGCTGTTTCAGACGAGTTAACCATCGTTGATCAACCGAAGTTACTGGTTATTCTTGCTAGAGCAAGACCGGTGTCATCAGAGAAGAGAGAAATATTAAGATCAGAGAATTTTTTTTCTCTTTGTCAAATGGAAGAGATGAAAAATAGAGAGGTGCGTGTGAAAAGAGAGGAGTGAGGTTGAATGTGATTAAAAAAAAAAGGTGGCGTGCTTTGCTTTAAAAAAAAAGTAAAAGCAAAAAGTTTTTTTTATTGACTTTGTGCAGGTCACGCCGAAACCATTCTTGGTTTGTGTATTGTGTGTTAAATTATACACAGTACCCCTCTTTGGTAAATTTACAAATGGCCACCTCTAACAATGGAAATAATACAATTCAGCCCCAAATACCTAAATTTGATGGAAAACAAATTTTGAGTATTGGAGGGTCCAGATGCAACTTTTGTTCGAATACCAAGGGTTGTGGACTGTTGTGTCCGATGACATTGTCGATTCAACAGATGCTGTAGCAACTCAGAAGGATCTGAAGGCAAGGTTTTTCATCAACCAGTCGCTGGATCCGATAATTTTTGAAAAAATTGCACATGCAACTTCAGCAAAATGAGCATGGGATATTATGATGAATACGTACAGAGGAGTTGAAAAAGTGAAGAAAGTTCGCCTGCAAACTATACGGAGATAGTTGGAGCTTCTTCAAATGACGAAAACAGAGAATGTGGCAGATTATTTCTCACGGACATTGGTACTTGTTAATCAGATGAAGTCCAATGGTGAGAAGATTTCAGATGTTCAGATTATGGAGAAGATTCTCAGAACACTGAATTCAATGTTTGAGTACAAGGTGACTGCTATAGAGGAGTCTAAAGATCTCGAGACGATGACATTGGATGAGTTGATGGGCTTACTCCAAGCCCATGAACAACATCTGGATGAGAAGTCAGAAATTGAGGTGGAGAAGGCTTTGCAAAACCAGTTAAGTCTTAAGAAGGACAAGGACGAGACTTAGAGGAATTCTAAGTCAAAACAGTGGGGTCAGAACTCGCAGAACATAAAAGGAGGTGCTTCCAGTTCTAGACAAGAAATGGGCAGAGGGAGCAACAACACTAATCGAAAGAATAAATCTCATATTCAGTGTTTTACTTGTAAATTTGGCCACTACAGGACTGAGTGCAGATCTAGAAAGCAAGATTTCCAAGCAAATGTTGCAGAAAATGACGGTTATTCAGAAACATTATTGCTAGCATGCAACATGGCAGAAAATGGAGCCAATAACAAATGGTTTCTGGATTGGGGCTGCAGGAACCACATGTGTGGTGAGAAGAAGATGTTCACTCAATTAGATGAATCCTTTACTTCATCAGTGAAGTTTGGGAATGACACAATAGTGCCAGTGATGGGGAAAGGTAAAATATCTATCACTTTGAAGGACAGGTCCCAGAATGCCATCTCAGATGTACTGTTTGTCCCAAATCTGCACAAAAACTTATTGAGTGTGAGACAACTTTCGGAGAAAGGATATGACATACGGATCCATGAAGGAATTTGCACCATCAGTAGTGCACAAAAGGGGCTAATAACAAAGGTAAAAATGTCACAAAATCGTTTGTTTTCGCTACTTATTAACTGTGATAGTTTACCTTGTTTTAGTTCAGTAATTTGTGATGAGAATTGGTTATGGCACATGCGGTTTGGCCATGTGAATTTTGGAAGTCTGAAACAGCTAGCATTTAGGAAGATGGTTTCAGGATTACCTTCCATTAATTCTCCAGATAAAGTTTGCGAGACTTGTGTCTTGGGAAAGAAGCACAGAGACCCGTTTCCCATAGGAAAGGCATGGAGAGCCAGTAAGCCATTGGAGCTGGTGCATTAAGATTTATGCTCAGTGGAGGTTCCATCAAATGGGAATTCCAGGTATTTTATTATCTTTATTGATGACTTTAGCAGGAAAGCTTGAGTGTATTTTTTACAGCAGAAGTCAGATGCTTGTGATGCCTTTAAAAGATTTAAGGCGAATGTTGAGAAGCAGTGTGGAAGACCTATCAAGACTTTGAGAACAGACAGAGGCATGAAATATATTGTCTGTGATGGATTCTTGCAGAAGCATGGCATTAACCATCAAATGACAGCCATATACACACCCCGGCAAAACGGAGTAGCTGAAAGGAAGAATAGAACAGTCATGGATATGGTCAGGTGTATGTTGCACTTGAAGAATTTACCTAAAGGTTTTTAGGGTGATGCAGTTGCTTGTGCGTTCTATTTGTTGAACAGGTGCCCTACTAGAAGTGTTCTCGGAAAGACTCCACAGGAAGCTTGGACTCGACGCAAACCCAGTATTGGACATCTACGAGTGTTCAGATGTATTTGTTATGCTCATGTACCTAATATTTTAAGGAAGAAGCTTGATGACAAGGCAGAGAAGTGCATTTTCCTCGGCTACAATCAGATGACAAAAGGATACAAGCTGTATAATCCAGTATCCAGGAAGGTAATTATCAGTCGAGATGTTACCTTTGATGAGCAAGGCTGTTGGGATTGGTTTAGTGGTAATGAGAGCTCTTCATAAGTTAATGTTGATATGGAAGAGATTGGTCATGAGGAACCTACCCAGTGACACCACCACATGGTGTAACACCACATCCAACAGAATCTTCCAGTCGTCCACAATGCCAACGAGTTTTGCCAGCTCGTTTGCAGGATTGTGTTCTCAGTAATGACGACGATCTAACTGATGAAGAGTTAGTGAATTTTGCACTATTTGCAGATTGTGATCCTATCACATATGAATATGCAGCTCTAGATGATTGCTGGATAAAAGCAATGGATGAGGAGATATGTGCAATTGAGAAGAATAACACGTGGGAGATTACTGATTTGCCTCGTGGTAAACAACCCATTGGTGTTAAATGGGTGTACAAGACAAAACACAAGCCAAACGGTGAGGTGGAGAGCTATAAAGCACGTCTAATTGCAAAAGGCTACAAGCAAAAACCAGGAATTGATTATTTTAAGGTTTTTGCACCAGTTGCCAGACTTGACACCATTCGCTTGATTGTGTCTCTTGCCGTACAGAATAGCTGGAGAATCTTCCAGATAGATGTAAAATTGGCATTCTTAAATGGTGAGATAGAGGAAGAGGTCTACATTCACCAACCGATAGGTTTTATGAAAATAGGGCAAGAAAATAAGGTCTACAAGTTGAAGAAGGCCTTATATGGGTTGAAGCAGGCACCCAGGGCATGGTATACACGCATTGACACATACTTTATTCAACATGAGTTTTAGAGATGTCCATACGAGCACACTATGTACATCAAGTCAAATCCACAGGGAGATATTCTCATTGTGTGTCTGTATGTTGATGATTTGATTATTACCAGCAATAACTTTGATATGATTACAGAGTTCAAGAAAGCAATGATTGGTCATTTTGAGATGACAGATTTAGGGTTGATGTCTTACTCCCTCGGCATTGAGGTGAGTCAGACGGATGATGACATATTCTTATGTCAAAAGAAGTATGCCGGTGATGTGTTGAAGAAATTCAAGATGGAAGGATGTAAGCCAATTTTTACTCCTGTTGAAGAGAGATTGAAGTTAGTGAAAGATGTGTCAGGTGAGCTGGTTGATGCTACCATCTTTCAGAGGCTAGTAGGAAGTTTAAGATACTTAATTTCTACTAGACCTGACATTGCATATGGAGTTGGGCTTATCAGCAGGTTTATGGATTCTCCGAGGCCGGCAAGCGTATTTTATGATATGTGAAAGGTACATTAGATAATGGTATCTTTTACTCTTCTACTGATAAGATTGAACTTGTGGGATACACAGATAGTGACTGGGCAGGTGATATAGAAGAAAGGAAAGGTACTTCCGGATATGCTTTCCATCTGGGTTCCGGAGTATTTTCTTGGTCATCAAAAAAGCAGCAGGTGGTTGATTTATCGACTACGGAAGCCGGGTATATAGCAGTTGCTAGTGGCGCTACACATGCTGTGTGGCTGCGACGTATGCTTTGTGACTTGAATCATCAACAAGAGGCTCCTACATTGATCTACTGCGATAACAAGTCTACCATTTCACTGACAAAGAATCCAGTTTTTCATGGTAGGAGTAAGCACATTGACAACAAGTTTCATTTCATTCGAGACTTGGTGAAGGACAACGAGATCGTGATTGAGTACAGCCGTTCTGAGGAGCTGGTTGCACACATATTTACGAAGCCGCTCAAGGTTGATTCATTTCTAAAACTGAAGAAATCTTTGGGCATGATGAGTTATGGAAAACTTGGTTTAAGGGGAGCTATGTAGGATTAAACCAAGTAGTTAGTGGTTAGTAGTTGGGAGTTGTGTGTTAATAATGTTAGTAGATGTTAGTAGTTAGATGTTGTTTGTGGTTTGTGGTTAGCAGTTGTGTTTAATTAATGGTTTGTCAGGATTACAACCTATATAAAGGTTGATCAATTTCATTTTAATTCAACTCAATCAACAAAGAACTTATTCTACAAGATTGGTTGTTGTTCACACAAGAGAATCAGTAGAGCAGCTAATATTGGAGGAATTGGTAACCGAAACATCAACTGCATAAATAGCAGTATAGTAATTTATTCCAATAAAATCATAAGAACCTTTCACCGTTCTAGTTTGCATCTTCGTAAATTTTGGCAATCTTTCTCTCACCAGACCACGCATGCTTGCTGGATACTTACCATAGCTCAACGGCTCCATAAACCTGTTTGAAAAAAATAGGCCAAATTAAAGAATTTATAACTAATTTATCACAGTAATGTTACACAGCACAGACATTAATTCAAAAATAATATAAATGATGTGTAACATAACTTTTTTCTTTTTTCAAATATCATATGCTATGGTATCACTCACTCGAACTAGGATAATGGTATTGTGTAATATAATTAATTTTTATAAGATATAGTGTATTTTTTATATAGAAGATATATAGTTAATTATATTTATTACTCTATTCGTGTCTTTAACAAAAAAAAAAAAAAAAAGTTTTACTCACCACCCATGCATAAAATCAAGAGCTCTTTTAGCTGCGTCAACATTGGGTGGGTTGTGACTGGGAGTAGGTCAGTAGGGTACTATCCATACAGCTGTTAGTGTTATTCCAATCTTGCCCTTTTGAATTGCCTAAACATTTGATACATTTTGTGTCAAATATGTACACAACACATTTATAAATCATAAACATTTTTAATTAATTAATTACATGTATTTAATAGAAATATATGTGTGATATATGTCAATTTTCATATATAAATCATAAAAGTTAGTACTCATTTGATATTTTTGCAGTTTGACACCTAGAGCATGAGAAAGTAAGAGATGGTGGCTGACGATGTAAGGTTCGGTGGCAAAGTCTCCAAAATCATCCTGCACGGCTGCACTAACTCTAATCAATTTCTCGTTTTTAAATAAAACATGTAACATTACCGAGCGCGTCCTAAGTATATATACTTACACTATACGCGGGCTTAAAAAGCCACCATACTCATCTTCTAATGCTTGGGGAAGATCCCAATGTAAAAGAGTCACAAAGGGGGGCACATTAATTACATTAATTGTTTGTTAATAAATTAATTAAAGCCTAAAAAATAATCACTCAACAAATACACTACAAATTAATGGACAGTTAATTGGGTTACACATGATGAATTGATGATCTACGTAGATGTTGACATTATTATGTGATTAATATAAATCATATGAATATATTGCTACGTCATTCAATAAAAAATTATGTACTATGCATAAAGGTACGTAGAACAGAGGAAGAATTCTTTATTATTACCATTTAATAGGAGCTCGTCGATGAGATTGTTGTCGAAACGGATGCAATTCTTGTTTACTCCCCCGCTACGCTTCCCACCTAATCTAATTTGTTAATTTTCAATATATGTATGTAGAATTTATTGTAGTATATTTTTTTTATTTTATTGTTTTGTTAAAAAAAAAATCACATAAAACATAAGTACAATGATGAACACTCGTTAAAGTTGTGGGATTCGGTTTTGTTTTTTCAACTATATTTTTTAATGGATGCATATATACATATTGAGACCACTTAATTTCCAACTTCTTTATGCGAAGCTCATAGCTAAGCATAGCGAATTCAATAGTCTGCTACTTTAAAAAAATAAATCTTTATTCAGCATATATTAACTACAAATCATAGTGTTGGATAATTGAACTTGATTTGATCCAAAATTTATTAGGCTTAAAATAATTGTCCAATTAATTAAGTCCAATAGACCTAGTTTCTAGAATCTAGATAGTTGTAAGAATACACTAGAATGTAAGAGTATTCTAGAGTCATTGATATTTTAAAAGAGTATTTTAGAGTCATGGATATTTTAAAAGAGAATTCTAGACACTTAATTGTAACCATTAGATTAAATGTGTGGTGGTATTATCCTAGTCATTGGTTAAGGAGGTGCTACTAGTATAAATAGGGGTAAGGTTTCTCATTTTGTATCAAGCCAAAAATTTAAGAAACAATAACAAAGAGTTCTCTTCCAATAAAATTTTCATTGTTTTATCTTCTCCTCCTAAAAGTTCTTAAGTTTTAAAACTCTTCACTTCCAACAAAGTGGTATCAGAGGTACAAGATCCTTCCTAGCCTTTAAGAGATAAGTCTAGCAACAACATGACTTCCTTCCAAGTTCTTGTGCTCAACAAAAGTAACTTCGATAACTGGAGTATTAAGATGAAGGCCCTTTTGGGTGCACATGATATTTGGAAAATTGTAGAGAAAGGCTACCATGAGCCAAAAGATGAGACTGATCTTTCCCAAGTTGAAAAAAATGGTTTAAGAGATTCAAGAAAGAGAGACAAGAAGGCTCTCTTCCTCATCTATCAAGCCTCGGATGATGATGGCTTTGAGAAGATTTCAAGTGCAACGTCTGCTAAGGAAGCATGGGGAAAGCTTCAAACTTCTTGCAAAGGATCTGAGCTAGTAAAAAAGGTACGTCTCCAAACATTTAAAGGAGAGTTTGAATCTTTACATATGAATGAGTCCAAGTCTATCTCCAATTATTTCTCAAGAGTCTTAGCCGTTTCCAATCAAATGAAAAGAAACAGTGAAAAGTTAGAAGATGTGAGGATAAAGGAAAAGATACTACACTCGTTGGATCCTAAATTCGAGCACATCGTTGTAACGATTGAAGAAATGAAAGACTTGGTGGTGATGGCTATTGACCAACTGTTGGGGTCATTGCAAGCATATGAAGAAAAGCATAAAAAGAAACACGATATTGTGGAACAACTCTTCAAGATGCAAGTCCATTCGAAGGAGAAAGAAGAAAGCTTTGGCAATGAGCGATGTCAACGTGGAAGAGGTCGTGGCCAAGGATGAGGTCGAGGTCGAGGTCGTGGACGTGGACGAGGAGGTTACAACAATAATGAAGATAAAAGAGAATACTTAGTATATGGTCGTGGGAGGAGCAACTCAAGGTCAAGGAATGACAAGTCACAAATCAAGTGTTATAATTGCCAAAAATTTGGTCACTGTGCTTCAGAATGTAAAGCTCCCAAAACCAAAATTGAAGAAAAGGCTAATTATGTGGAAGACAAGTGCTAAGAAGAATGCACTCTATTATTAGCATACAACGATAATGATGGAAGGCAAGATAACACTTGGTACCTTGACACCGGAGCAAGCAACCATATGTGTGGAAGAATAAGCATGTTCGTGGAGCTCGATGAATCGGTAAGCGATAATGTTTTCTTTGGTGATAAGTCCAAGATTCCGGTGAAAGGCAAGGGTAAGATTCTAATCCGCTTAAAGAATGGAAGACATCAATTTATATCAAATGTTTACTACGTGCCCAACATGAAAAATAATATCTTGAGTTTGAGATAACACTTAGAAAAAGGCTATGATATTCACATGATAAATCATTGTCTTTCAATAAGAGATGATAGAAGTAATTTGATCACCAAGGTGTCAATATCAAGAAATAGAATGTTCTTATTGAATATTCAAAGCGATGTAGCAGTGTGTCTCAATGCTTGCTACAAAGATAAATCTTGGCTATGACATCTTTGGTTTGGGCACTTAAATATTGGCGGATTAGAACTGTTATCCAAGAAGGAGATGGTGAGAGGACTGCCTCCTATCAATCACCCTGATCAACTTTGCAAGGGATGTTTACTTGGAAAAAATATTCTGAAAGAGGTTTTCAAAAGAGTCAAACTCAAGAGCCTAGAAGCCGCTCGAACTCATACATACCGATGTATGTGGACCAATCAAGCCAAGTTCTCTCTGTAAAAGTAACTACTTTCTTCTATTTATTGATGATTTTTCAAGAAAAAATTAGGTATATTTCTTGAAGCAAAAAATCAGAAGTATTTAGAGCATTCAAGAAGTTCAAAACAACTGTGGAAAAAGAAAGCGGATGCGAGATCAAGTCCATGAGATCAGATTGAGGAGATGAATTTACTTCCCATAAATTTCAAGAATTTTGTGAAGCCCATGGCATTCGAAGACCTTTGATAGTTCCAAGATCCCCTCAACAAAACGGTGTAGCTGAAAGAAAGAACAAAACTGTTCTTGACATGGCACGAAGCATGCTCAAAAGCAAATGGATGCCAAAGGAGTTTTGGGTAGAAGTTGTGGCATGTGCGGTCTACTTGTTCAATCGCTCACCAACAAGAAGTGTGTGGGGAAAGACGCCACAAGAAGCATGGAATGGAAGAAAACCTAGGATTTCTCGTTTAAAAGTATTTGGGAGTATAGTGCATGTGCATGTGCCTGACGAGATAAAAACTAAGCTCGATGACAAAAGTGAGAAGTTTATCTTCATCGGGTATGACTCAAGCTCTAAGGCTATAAGCTATACAACCTAAGTACAAAAAAGACTGTAATAAGTTGAGATGTAGAGTTCGACAAAGAAGGCCATTGAGATTTTGGAAAATCCGAGGAAATTTATAACTTCAATCCCTATATTGAAGAAGACATGCAACAAAGCTTGGAGCAAGCAAGTGAAGATCAAACAAAATCTGCCACTCCACATACTTCACCAATAACAGTTGTTAGAGATTCTCCGCCATCATTTTTGAAAGAAATGATCAAGCCACGCACAAGAAGTCTACAAGAAATTTATGAGAACACCGAGAGGATAGAAGATCTCACACTCTTCTGTTTTTTTACCGATTCCGAAACAGTAAGTTTTCAAGAAGCTGCGCAAAATAAGAAATGGAGAGATGCAATGGATTAGAAGATCAAAGCAATTAGGAATAATAATATCTGGGAGCTTGCTTCAATTCTAAAAAAACATAAGGCAATTGGCGTAAAATGGGTGTACAAGGCAAAAAAAAAATGCTAATGGCGAGATTGAACGAATACAAAGCAAGACTCGTGGCAAAGGACTATAGTCAAAGGGCTGAAATCGACTATGATGAGGTATTTTCTCATGTTGCCCACTTGGAAACTATAAGATTAATTATTTCTCCAGTTGCTCAAAATAGGTGGAAAATCTACCAAATGGGTGTCAAGTCTATTTTCTTGAATGGAGTCCTTGAAGAAGAGGTCTACATTGAGCAACCATTGGGCTACAAGGTTAAAGGTTAAGAAGATAAAGTTCTCAAGTTGAAAAAGGCACTCTATGGATTAAAGCAAGCACCGAGGGCATGGAATTGCCGGATTGATAAATACTTCCAAGAACATAACTTCACAAAATGCCCACATGAGCATGCACTTTATGTGAAGATTAAAGATGGAGACATCTTGATAACATGCTTGTATATGGATGACTTAATCTTCACAGGGAATATTCCAAGCATGTTCGAAGATTTCAAGAAAGAAAGCAATGAGTAGAGAGTTCGAGATGACAAATATTGGGCTAATGTCATACTATTTTGGCATAGAAGTAAAACAAAAGGAAGATGGTGTGTTCATTTCATAAGAAGGCTATGTAAGGGAGTTACTCAAAAAGTTTAAGATGAATGATTGCAAGCTTGTAAGCACACCGATAAAATATGGAGTTAAGTTATCCAAGTATGACGAATGAGAGCCTGTTGATGCAACAAGCTTCAAGAGTTTGTTTAGCAGTTTGCGCTACTTGACTTGTATGAGGCATGATATTCTCTATGTCGTTGGACTAGTTAGTCATTACCTGGAGGCTCCAACAACCACTCATCTAAAGACGGATAAGAGAATACTTCGCTTCATCAAAGGTATGATAAACTTTAGGATGTTTTACTATCAATCTAACGATTATAGGCTTTTTAGATATAGTGATAGCGACTGGGATGGAGACTTGGTTAATAAAAAAAGCACTAGTGGATTTGTGTTCTTCTTGGGAGACACTGCATTTACTTGGATATCAAAGAAGAAGCCGATATTCACGCTATCTACTTGTAAAACACAATATGTGGCTGCCACATCATGTGTATGTTATGCGATTTGGTTTAGAATCCTATTACAAAAGTTGGGCATGACACAAGAAGAGGCAACTAGAGTAATGGTTTACAATAAATTAGCGATGGCCCTAGCCAAAAATCCAGTCTTCCATGATCGAAGCAAACACATTGATACACGCTATCACTATATAAGAGAATGCATCACAAGAAAGGATGTACAATTGGAGTACGTAAAATCTCAAGATCAAGTAGCAGATATCTTCACTAAGCCACTCAAGCATGAAGACTTTGTCAAGTTGAAAAGCTTACTTGGAATGAAAAATCAAGTCTAGGGGGGGGGGGGGGGGGGGGGGGGGGGGGGGGGGCGGGGGGAGATGTTGGATAATTAAACTTGATTTGATCCAAAAATTATTGGGCTTAAAATAATTGTCCAATTAGTTAAGCCCAATAGGCCTAGTTTCTAGAAGTTTGTCAGATTATTATTTGGAAAAACTCTAGATAGTTGTAAGAATACTCTAGAATGTAAGAGTATTCTAGAGTCATGGATATTTTAGAAGAGAATTATAAACACTTAATTGTAACCATTAGATTGAATGTGTGGTGGCATACTCATAGTCATTGGTTAAGGAGGTGCTACAAGTATAAATAGGGGTAAGGTTCCTCATTTTGTATCAAGCCAAAAATTTAAGAAACAATAACAAAGTGTTCTATTCCATTAAAATTCTTCTCTTAAAAGTTCCTAAGTTTTAAAACTCTCCACTTCCAACACATAGTTATAATAATTAGCAATGATCTTACGGGGTAGCAATCTAGACCAATAAATGGAGAATCTAAAAGCATCAATGTGCATTTCCTTCATTATTATTGCAGAGAGTTTTAAAAATAGAAAGTAGTTATTTTGTTTTAGAAGTCAGTTTCTATTAATTGTAATTACAGTTGTTGACATCAATATATAAGTGGGATTTGTTGATTGGCTATAAGTATATAAATAGTTGTGGTTTTTTTTAATGTGAACTAATAATAGAGAAGCGAGGTTTTCTAGTTTGTTTCTTTCTTCTTCATTTGTGAAATGGTATCTGAGCATCATTGATTGTGCAGCTGTGAAACTATGTTTCTTCATCTCGATTCTTCGATTAGGTTATTGATAATGGCGAGATTGATTGCACAGCCGTGAAATTCTATTTCTTCATCTTGATTATTTGATTAGGTTATCGATAATGGCTCAAGGGAGAGCATCTAATTCAGGTGTGAATAATGAAGGAAATTGTAACAATTTCGGCAACAACAATAACAACAATGGCCGAAATCGATTTGTGAATCTCGAAATTAAAGATCGATCGTATGTAGATATCTTAAGCAATCCTTTCTATCTTAGCAATAGCGATCATCCAAGTATGAATTTGATTTTAACTCAACTTGTAGGTAACAACTACAACTCCTGGTATTGTGCTATGACTATGGCTTTAGTTGCAAAGAATAAGTTTTGTTTTGTATATGGAACTAGCTCTTGTCCTTCTGTTGATGATTCTTTCTATGTTTTATGGTCAAGATGCAATAGTATGGTTATGTCCTAGATATTACATGTTGTGTCAAAGGAAATAGTTGATAGTATAATGTACAATGATAATGGAATTGATGTGTGGAATGATCTGCATGATCGGTTTCACTAGAGTAATGGTCCTAGAACTTTTTAAATCAAACAACAGTTGATTGGTTTATCAAAAGGTTTGAATGATGTTAGTGGTTATTTTACTAAGCTTAAGACACTTTAGGAAGAGCTTAGAGAATTTCGACCAATTCTTGTCTGTAGTTGTAGAGGTTTGAAATATTTCATGGAATTTCAGCAGTAGGAATATGTTCTTCAGTTTTTGATGGGATTAAATGATTCATATTCTCATATACGAGCTCAAATTCTTATGATAAATCCTTTGCCTTCTATAAACAAAGTTTTTTCACTTGTAATTCAAGAAGAAAGACATAAATCTTAGCTCCTATGGTGTCACTAATACTTCAAATTTTGCAGCTTTTAGAGTCTCTACAAGCAATGATAACTCTTATTAAGGAAAACGTGAAAAGCCACTCTGCACATATTGTGGCAAACTAGGACATACCATCAATGAGTGTTATAAGATTCATGGATATCCACTAGGATTTAAGTTCAAAGGACGAAATTCAGAGCAACACAATGGACATTCTGATCAGTATAAACCAGTGGTTAATCAGACTAATACTAGAATAGATCAGTTTGATGATACAACAACCAATGTCTCTATTTCCTCTCTTCTCAAGCCAATGTCAACAACTTATTGCTCTTCTTAGTTCACAACTTCAGAGAAGTTTTCACAATAACGGTGACCAACAACCATCAGTTTCCAATTTCACTGGTACACTCTCTTTCATCCCTAAACATTGTTGGATATCGGACACTGGTGCAACTCTTATGTGTGCCATGATTTGAGTCTATTCATTATTTTGATTCTTCTCTTAGTGCTTCAAATGTGAATTTTCCAATGGTGAAGGTGCTCTAATTGTTCACGTTGGAACGATTTAACTAACAGGGTGTATTATACTTAGCAAAGTTCTTAATGTACCAAGTTTCAGATATAATCTAGTGTCTATCAGTTCTCTCACCAAGGGTACCAATTATACTCTGATGTTTACTGTTTATCATTGCTTGATTCAGGACAATTCTCAGGCCCTTCAGATTGGGACGGGTAGCAAGATTAAGAACTTGTACTATCTGGACTTTTAGGAATCAAAGGCAATGACAAGAAATAAGGTGTCAGTTTGTAATGTTTCTTCACATACATTGTGGCACTATAGATTAGGTCAACTGTCATGTAATTTGTTGCTACAAATGACTAAGACTTTGCATTTGAGTGTTCTTCATTGAAAAGACTTTCATTGTTCTATTTGTCATTTTACCAAGCAAAGGAGGTTAACTTTTGCTTTTAATAACAAATTATGTCCTCAACCTTTTGATTTGATACATATTGACATTTGGGGCCCCTTCCATACTATTACTATAGAAGGTTTCAAATTTTTTTCTTACCATAGTGGATGATTGTTCTAGATTTACTTGGGTTTATTTGTTGCATGACAAATTTGAAGTTCAACTGATAATACCACAGTTTTTCAGCATGGTTTTCACTCATATATGGTGTTAATATAAAAGGGGTTCGATATGATAATGTTAGAGAGCTCAATTTGACTGTTTTTTATCGCTCTAAAGTAATCATACATTATCACTCTTGTGCTGAAAAACCAGAGAAGAACTCTATGGTTAAGAGGAACCATCAACATTTGTTGAATGTTGACAGAGATTTACTTTTTCAGCCCTGTTTGCCTCCAGTCTATTGGGGAAGGTGTATTTTGACTGCAGTTCATCTCATTAATAGGTTGACATCACCTATTATTAAAAACAAATCTTCTTTTGAAGTCTTAAATCAGAAAGTGCCATTTTATCTCTATCTTAAGGCCTTTGGTTGTTTGAGTTATGGATCTACACTTGTAAGTCCTCGGGAAAAATTTTCTCCTAGGTCTCGAGCATGTGTGTTTATTAGTTATCCTCAAGGCATGAAGGCTTATAAATTGCTTGATATTGAATCCGGGAAAATCTTTACTTCTAGAGATGTTCAATTCCATGAGACCATTTTTCCTTTCTCTGAAAAGCGTTATACTTCTAATTTTTTGGATTTATTTCATTATAGAGTGCTTCCTTTACCTGTTCTTGATCCAACCTCAGAAGCATCTGTTCCAAACAATTCTAACCCAAAATCTATTTCATCCCAACAGCCTACTGAAGTTATAACTCGATCTAGTAGAGTGGTTAAACATCCTTCTTACTTACAAGACTACCATTGTAGTTTGATTACTCGTGAAACAAATGGTGGATCTTCTACTTCCCATCCTATCTCTGAGGTCATTGGTTATAATAAATTATAGGGAAATTTTAAAACAGTTGTGTTGTCTGTGTCAGCCAATTATGAGCCTACTTCTTATTCCTAAGCTTATAGACATTCTCAATAGGAACATGCTATGAGGGCTGAGTTGGATGCTCTTGAAGCAAACAAAACTTGATCAATAGACACTTTGTCTTATGGTCAGCATGTTGTAGGTTGTAAATGGGTTTACAAGCTGAAGTTTAATACCGATGGTACAATTGAAAGGTATAAAGCTCGCCTTGTGGCAAAGGGCTATACTCAACAAGAGGGTGTTGATTACACAGACACTATTGCCCCTGTTGCTAAGCTGGTTATTGTTAAACTCCTTCTTGCTTTAGCATCTATCAATGGCTGGTTATGGTGACTTGGATAAAGAAGTGTATATGACTATACCACAAGGGTAAGAAGGAGAATGTACTTCTGAGGAATCCTATTTGTAGATTACATAAGTCCTTGTATGGCTTAAAACAAGCCTCAAGGCAGTGGTATGCTAAGTTCTCGAATGCTTTAATTAATTGAAGAAGGTTTCTATCAGTCTGTAACTGATCACTCTCTCTTTATCAAGACAAAAGACTCAAGTTTTATTGTTCTCCTTGTCTATGTAGATGCCATTATTATAGCAAGCAATAATGAGGCTGTTGCTAAGAGTTTGAAGATCTCTTTGGATGTTAGATTTAAGCTCAAAGACTTAGGCAATTTAAGATTCTTCCTTGGTTTGGAAATAGCTAGATTAACAAAGGGTATTTTCATTTCTCAAAGGCATTATGCTTTACAGTTGTCATCTGACATTGGTTATCTAGGATGTAAACCAGTAAGTACTCCAATGAAGGTGAATTTGAAATTAAGTCAAGATGAAGGTGATTTGATAGAAGATCCTTCTACTTATAGAAGAATGATAGGTAAGCTTCTATATTTGACAATAACAAGACCTGATATTGCTTACTTAGTAAATAGGCTGAGCTAGTTTCTTACCAAGCGTAGAGTACATTATCTTAAAGCAGCTCAACGTGTGTTACAATACATTAAGTCATCTCCAGGGTAAGGACTTTTCTATCCATCTAGTTCAGAGGTCCAACTCAAGGTTTATGCAGAGTCTTCATTATCTCCTGCTTTAGATGATCATTTTAAATTATTTACATATGCAGATTGGACTGCATTTTCTGACACAAGAAGATCGATATCTAGTTTCTATGTGTTTCTTGGCAATTTCTTGATTTCTTGGAAGTCTAAAAAGCAACAGACAGTGTCCAAGTCATCCGCAGAGGCTAAGTATCGTTCCATGGCTAATGCAACATGTGAACTAACCTGGTTACTTTCATTGTTGAAGGAAATGAGTTAAACACACAAAGTTTGCCTTATTGTACTGTGATTATCAATCAGATCTTCACATAGCTCCAAATCCAGTCTTTCATGAGCGTACAAAGCACGTTGAAATTGACTACCATTTAGTTTGAGAGAAAGTGCAAGCAGGGAGTTTGAAGACTCTTTCATGTCTCTACCTAGAATCAACTTGCTTATATCTTTACCAAAGCTCTTCATCCTATGCAGTTAAAGGAATTAACAAGCAAGATGGGACTGAACAATATCTATAGTCCATCTTAAGGGGGTGGGGGTGGGGGTGGGGTGTATTGAAGAGAGTTTTAAAAATAACAAGTAGTTATTTTTATTTTAGAAGTCGGTTTCTACTAATTGTAATTATAGCTATTGACAACAATATATAGGTGGGATTTGCTAATTGACTATACATATATAAATAGCCTTAGTTTGTTTTTTTATGTGAACTAATAATAGAGAAGCGAGGTTTTCTAGTCTGCTCCTTTCTTCTTCATTTGTGAAAATTAGCTGCACATCTTCTTGAAATAATAAAGCATCGATTACCATCTCTCGGTCACCATTTCTATATCCTTAAATTAAAATATAACTGAAAAATACATCTTCGTATATGAATCAAATAAAAAAAAATGTATTAGCAAATTAAACCATTTTTAATCATTTTAATTTTTTCTTCTTTCTTCTTCTACATTTGTTCCTAAAGCTTATTATATTCTAAAACCTGACATGGACTTTTCAAGGGCAGACCGTGGCAAAGGCCAGCATGGCCCCCCAAGGTTTTTATTTTTTTAAAAATAAGTTATTATTTTATTGTTAAAAAACAATAGTAAGGCCTATACTCTATGGTCTATACACACTTCCTATACTAATCTAGTCACTTTGCATTGTTTTTTTAATAAATAATTAAAAATATTTTAAGTATTAATAAAATTTCTCTGGTTCCACTTTCTAATTTTATTTTTAAAAATAAAATGGATATTTTTACTCACATCCTCACATCTTTCTATAGAAATAAATTTTTAACTCCACCATAATTTATGGTTTTTACACACATTTGAACAAAGTAATTCTTCAAAGATTTGTTGGTTGTTATGGTATTTTCTTAATGGACTCATACTAAGTCAATCACACTATATTGACATGATTCTTGAGAAATTCAATAAAAATGATTCTGAAATTTCCAGAACACCAGTAGATACAAATCTACATCTATCCAAGAATAAGGGTTAGTGCATCTCTCAACTAGAATATTCTCGAATGATATGAAGTCTGATATACTTAACAAGTTGTACACGACCAGACATAGCTAATCCAGTCAGCAGATTAAGCAGATACATGAGTAATCCAGGAACCGATCACTAGAAATGAATAGTAAGAGTACTGAAGTACTTACAATTCACTAGTAATCATGGGCTGCATTATAGAAGATATCCAGCTGTCTTAGAAGGATACACTTATGCTAACTGGATATCTGATATGAAGGATTCAAAATCCACTAGTTGGTATGTATTCACACTCGGAGGTGCAACAGTATCTTGGAAATCCTCCAAATAAATATGTGTAGCCAGATCCACCATGGAATCTAAGTTTATGGCATTAGATAAATACGGTGAGGAGGCTGAATGGCTACGCCAATTCTTAGAGGATATTACAATATGGCAAAAGTCTATGCCAACGATTTGCATTCACTGTGATAGTCAATCAATAATAGGAAGAGCACAGAGCAACATGTATAATGGGAAGTCTAGACATATACATCGAAGACATAATACCATTAGACAACTAATCTCAAATAGGGTTATCACTATTAACTATGTAAGGTCAAAAAATAACATTGTGGATCCGCTAACTAAAATGTCAAACAGAGAACTAGTTGAGACATCATCGAGAGGAATGGAACTAAAGCCCGTTAGATAAAAAGTCGATATAGTGGACACCCAACCTAGTTGACTGGAGATCCCAAGATCTAGGTTCAATGGGACAGCCAAGTTGTAAGATTCGGTTGGATCACTATGGGGGTTACCCTCAAGTCCATTCCTATAATGAAACAGTGATGCCTGTAGGAAAAAAAGGTTAAACTATGTTTTTAATGAATTTTATGCATTGAAATTCATAGCTATGGAAATCCGAGCAGAGTAAAGCGGGTTACTCTTAATTAAGAAATCACCTATGTCAGAGAGAAGTGTGGCCGCTTCTAAAAGAGAATAGTGAAGGGTTATATTCTCCAGAGACTCACAGAACCAAGCGCATGTTCATGACCAAAATGAACATAAAAATAAGAACCAAATCGGGTCTGGAAGATACCTGTGTAAGGTGTGTGATCGTTTACATAAAATGACAGAACAGTTCAAGGATATCACATCTACTGATCAGCCAGTAAAGTAAGCATACCTTTAGGTTCAAATGGTAACACCTACCTATCCTATACAGGTTTCGACCGTTTGAACTTACCAAACATCTTCTTTGTGTCTCCTAGGTCAATTTCATTCATGTGGGGGATTGTCGGAAATTTTGTGACAAACTCTTAATTTGAGAGTACAAATTGAGTATGATAAATTCTATAAAAGTGGAAGATTAAAGTGGATTCGAATTCTCCTCCGTGAGAACTTCAAAAAGGTATACTCAAATGTACAAAATGGTTAATGGGTGAATGAGAATTGTCTCAAAGTGAACCCATTGTGTAGGGATTAAAGTGAATCCCACATTGTTTAGGGAAATCATTTATATGTAGTATATAAGTGAATGTGTGATATGAGCTATCAACAATGTGTGGCATAGAGGCTCTCTCTCGCGCGCAGGGAAGGGGGGTGCAAATCATGGATCTCGAACCTTCGAATGCACGACTCGTGTGTGGGCACGACCTGCAGACATGACTGCCACTCTGATTGGACCGTGAGAGTCCAGATGACCTTTTGCAACTTCCTTAAGTCAACACTTTTGTTTGTGAAGAATAAGGAAAATTTTAATTGTTTGGATTCTGATTTCTTATTCGATTACTAAGAATACATAATCGGTTTTGATTAAAAGTAAATCTCTTTGGAGAATATTATCTAATTAAATTATTTTCTTATTAAATCAAAAACGTATTCACCAAGATAATTCTGAATTATTCCCTAAACCCTAGTGCTTTAGTTTGGCTATATAAAAGCCTTAGTATTCTGTTCATAAAACATCTGGAAAAAAAAAACACAATGTTTTGCAATAGTTCCTTTCCCTTCTCTAGCAAGTTCGGACATTTTTTGAGTTTGCCGAGAGTAATTGTGCCTTGCACTTTTACTGTTTAAATCGTTATATCCTGGGAGACAATCGGTGTTACCCGACGAAATTGTCTTAAGGACACCGTATAAAACACGAGCCTCGATTTTACTACTTTATTTTCGGATTGTTACTTTCTATAGGTCGAACCGGATTTTTTGTGTTTTTACAAACAAATATCAACATGCATACCATCCTCTGGTGACGTAAACTTGAAATCTCCTTTGAATCCATCATTCACTAGGGGTAAGCCTAAGAGGCAAAAAGGAAACGAAGAATAGGTAATATGCTTTAACACATTGATTGGTGGGTTAACGCACTTGTGATTTAAAAAAAAAACCTAGTAACCGGTATAAATTAAAACAAAAGACTCACTTTAATGACCTACTTTAATTAAAAGCTAAGTAACACATTATTTCATTCTTGTAAAAAAATACCCACATTCATTTTTTTTTATATAAAAATAAACCTAGACAGTAAACACTAACAACATTCTTATAAAACAATTTACATATCACACGATTAAATATAGGGGTGAATTCATAAGTAACCTAAAAATTTATTGAGTTATTGTTTTTAGCCACTGTTATATTTTTAATTGTTTTTATCAATATTGACCACTTTTGGACACTATTACCCTTATATTTGAAATGGGCGGTGAAAAATACAATTCCAAAATTTTAACTTTCTTACATCAAGTAAAAGACATTTGGGTGAATTGAAGTAAAAAAACAAAAGTGAGAGAAAGAGAGAAAGAGAGAGAAAGGTATTGTCGCCGTTCTCTGTCGCCGTCGTTGCCGGTCGCAGTTGTCGTCGCTGTCGGTCCCAGTCGCTGTCGCGTGTCACTGTCAGTGCCTGTCCTCATCGTTGTGGCTCCCTCGCGTCGTCGTCGTCGCAAGCTTTTTCTTTATCTGACCAGTTTCTTGAAATCCGAAACGCGAATGTTGTTCTTTTTCGTCATCGCAATCTTCTTCTTCATCTTGCCAGGTTCTTGACTGAGGTATTTTTTGTGTGTATTTATGTTCAGTTTTTATCGATTCCAATAGTCTGGAACTTGTTCGTTTGAGAAAATTTGGTACTTATAAATTAAAATGAATTAATGGAGAGTTGATGATGATTGATATTTAAAGTTTTGAAACTATAATTTTTATATGTGTGTTTGGGGTGAATTTGAAATTGATTTTGAACAAAGAAATTTTGAAAAAAATTTGGTCAATTGCGATGCTTGGTGTGGTTTGACCTGGAATTGTGTGTCAATTTTGTATGTCACGTTTTTCCAATGCTTTGATATATATAGATATTGTTCAACTTCAGAATACATAGATTACCGTTATGATTAGAATAATTCAAAAACAAAAACCAAGGAATTCATAATTATAATGCAATTTTTATTTTTTTTTGCTTTTGTAGATGGAGAATATGAATTTTGAAGATTTCCTGATTAAACCTAGGAAATTTTTGTTAAAAAAATCCACCACAAATTTGTACAGCAGTTTGAAGAACCAAATGATGGTTTGAAGATGGCCCTGGTATTGATTGCCAATAATGTTTTGTTTGGACAAGATTTGAGGAGGAAAGTGTCATTATGGTTGTTTGAATTAGTGGAGGATCTAAAATCATTCGATTCTTTTCCATGGGAAAGTTATGTGTATATGGTGACAATACACTTCCTACGCCAAGGTTTTTGGTCTGTAAATGCATCAAGGAAGGTCGTCGCACGCTATAACTTATACAGCTTCCCTTGGGCATTATTGGTGAGGTTTTAAATGTTATTGACGCATGTAACTTCATTTTGCACTGCCGTGTAACTTGTAGCATTTAACATTACTGGAATTGTGCATTATATTAGTCTTCCAAATGTTGTGATTAAATGAACTAGCATGTAACTTCAATTTCAAATAGCATTTAACTTCATCCTAAACTAGCATGTAACTTCTAACATGTAACATTGCTGGAATTATGCATTAGGTTAGTCTTCCAATATTTATGATTAAATGAACTAGCATGTAACTTCATTCTGAACTGGCATGTAACTTGTAGCATGTAACATTACTGGAATTGTGCCTTAGATTAGTCTTCCATATTTTGTCAACTAATGAACTATCATGTAACATTGTTTTCAACTAGCATGTACTTTCATTCTGAACTGGCATGTAACTTGTAGCATGTAACTTGTAGCATGTAACATTACTGGAATTGTGCCTTAGATTAGTCTTCCAAATTTTGTCAACTAATGAACTAGCATGTAACATTGTTTTCAACTAGCATGTACTTTCATTCTGAACTGGCATGTAACTTGTAGCATGTAACTTGTAGCATGTAACATTACTGGAATTGTGCCTTAGATTAGTCTTCCAAATTTTGTCAACTAATGAACTAGCATGTAACATTGTTTTCAACTAGCATGTACTTTAATTCTGAACTGGCATGTAACTTGTAGCATGTAACCTTACTGGAATTGTTCATTAGATTAGTCTTCCAAAATTTATGTTTAAATGAACTACAATGTAACTTTGTTTTAAACTAGCATGTAACTTCATTATGAACTGGCATGTAACTTGTAGCATGTAACATTACTGAAACTTGTGTAGTTAAATTGTTAAAAATTTGTGAAATGTCAGTTTTGGGCGATAGAAGCCTGCAGCTCATTAGTTGAATTGGTGGGGAACAACTTGTGTCACATCCATCCCCATTTGAAGAACTGGCGGATTTTTAAGAGGCATCACAATTTCTTTGCCAAATTTGCAAAGCATGAACAAGAAGTGAATGAAGGAAAGGTATGTTTTTTTCTTTCCTAACGTAAAATTAAGTTTTCTTTCTATTAGTACTTAAAAAAAATCATGACGCTTCTGTTAACTATATAACATGTTGTGTTAGAGGTATTAACTCCAACTGACGATGAGAAGATACAGCCTTACTTGGTTGGTGTGGACACGAATTAATTTGAGGGTCCACAGTTTGTTCCACTCAATTATGATGATGGTGAGCAATGACCTAATGATGATGGTAATGATGATGGTAATGGTGATGGTAATGGTGATGGTAATGATGATGATGATGATGCTGATGTTGATATTGATGTTGCTGTTGCTGATGATGATCATGCTAATGATGGATGTCAATCATGACCTAAACAGATGAAGAGGAAGATGTCTCCTCAGAAAGAAAAACAGGGAGAAAGGACAAAAATGACGCGTACATCTCTAGTCATGTCACCGGTAATTTGATTACTAGGCGATAAAATCATTTAGTGAAGTAAACTAGAATCTGATACTCAAGATCTTTTTCTTTGTACACTTTAGGTGGGTGATGACTCGACGGACTCTTCGAGAACAATAAGGGAAGTAATGAATACAACGTCAAAGCGCTTTGAAGACATTATGAAGAAAGAGATACAGAAGAAGGTTTCGGTAGTGGAGAGGCACCTAAACAAATGCTTGATCGGGTGGACAAAATGCTGGATGATCTTGTTCAGTCACGTCATCAGGTAACTTCAATTTACTGGCATGTAACTTGGTTTTCGATTCCCTTCCTTGGTTTTGTACTAGCATATAACTTGGTTTTGTACTGGCATGTAACTTGGTTTTCTATTGGCATGTAACTTTGTTTTGTAGTAGCATGTAACTTGGTTTTGTACTAGCATGTAACTTGGTTTTGTACTGGCATGTAACTTGGTTTTATACTAGCATGTAACTTGGTTTTGTAATAACTTGGTTTTGTACTGGCATGTAACTTGGTTTTCTACTGGCATGTAACTTGGTTTTGTACTAGCATGTTACTTGGTTTTCTACTGGCATGTAACTTGGTTTGAACTAGCATGTAACTTCGTTTTACTGACATGCAACTTCAATTTCTGATATTTTTTTTAAATAACACAGACTACCTCTGATTGGACGCCTCATTCTGAGCCACATCGGTTTGACCCTAACTACTCAACGCTAGTTCATCAAAATTTTGAATCACGTAGAGCAGAGAATTCTCACGAAGTGCAAAGGTAAAACGTGGCCAGTCCTACTGCTGAAGGTAAAGGTAGCCACGGTAGGGTGAGGTTACTTCTAGTAAGGGGGACGATGAAGGAGATGCTTGGGGGGGGAGGGGGGGGGGGGGTGAAGCATCCCTTGTAATGGTGGTTTTTGGGTCGGATCATGGCTGAGATAAGGGGATTGTTGGAGATGATGAAACCGATGGTGAGGGCCTTGAGCATTTGGTCCAAAACATTTTGGCCCAAGAGGGATTAAATGTGCAGACCCCTTCCCCGTTGGTAGTTGATAGAACAGTAGGGGATGCAACTACGCTAGAGTACCTGGCTGTGCAGAATGAGCGGAAGCAGCGGTTGAAGATTAAATCTCGCTATATGACTTCACCATACATTGACCCATTCCATGCAGCTGCGAGAGATAAAATAATTGAAAGAAAAGTATGCCCGTTTTAAGAAAAGTAACACAGTGACATCGTAAGATTTTGTAACATGTTCGTTGTTCCTTATTTTTATAAAATATATTGTTATTACTAACTTGAAAGTGAAATAATCCTACTTTTCTTCACAGGTTGAACGTCAGATCTAACTACTTCGCAACTAAGGAATTTTTTATAGAGTTGGAATCTACAACCTGTTGGTTATCCAATGAGGTTAGTTACAATTGCTAAGTTAAATAAATATTGATGTAGCATGTTGAAAAAATCTCAATTTAATTTTACTTCATTTTGAACTAGCATATTGACGCATATATGAGTCTACTATGTAAGCAACGACAACTGAAACCAGAAGATTACAAATCAGATGTTGCGGTGCTATGTTCGGACTTCTTTGTAAGAAAACCTTCTTTCTTTTATAAATGTTGGGCTGACGAATAGACGTGCATATGTTCCTAACAAACTTATACTTTGTAGGCAAAGTTATCAGAGGAATGGAAAAAATTCCAACCGTCGGAGAATGCACCATTGAGTTGTGAATTTGATGCACTAAAATATAAATGTCCGACGGATTGGATATTGTATGCTGCTGGAGACAAACCTTGGTAGGGAACTGCTTGGTCCACTGTTAAACATGTAAGTAAGGTTACTCATCTTTGAAAACCAGATATGGTTTTGAACTAGCATGTAACATTGTTTCGTACTAGCACGTAACTTGAACTTTCTGTCATGTAACGTACTGTTGAAGTTACTAATCGTAATTTGTTACTTCTTTTCAGTTGTTGGTGCCATGTGCTGTTGATGATCCAGCAGGACATTGGATATTGTGTGATGTTGATTAAAAAAACGCAGTGTTTGTATCTATGATCCACTGTACAAGACAACCAATATTCAGAAATGTGTGAAGCAGATTACCCCACTATCGTATCTAATTCCATCAATTTTGCAAGCATCTGGATATTTTGACAAAAGAGGCATAGCACCTGATGGGATAATGTTTGTTGTTGAACAATCAATTCTGAAGAAGCTACCATCATAACTAGACAACTATAGTTGTGGTGTCTTCACATGCCGATACGCAGACATGTTGATGCATCGTAAATGTTTTTTTTTTTTGGGGGAGGGGGGGGGGGAACCAAAAACATCCCTGGTTTTAGGGAGGAAATGGCCCTAGAAATTTATGCTAACAGTATACCGACAGATTCATAGGTTTCTTGACTTGACGATGTACATTACTGGAACTGTACGAATGAATTTGTTTCGGAGTCCCATTTTGAAATGAATTTGTTAATGTAACAATTATTTATTAACTATCATGTAACTTCATTTTGAAGTAGCATGTAATATCATTTTCAACTGGCATATAACTTCTAACATGTAACATTACTGAAGTATTCTGAAATGAAAATATTTATGAACTATCATGTAACTTCATTTTGAACTAGCATGTAACATCATTTTCAATTGGCATGTAACTTCTAACATGTAACATTACAGGAGTATTCTGACATACAATTATTTATAAACTATCATGTAACTTCATTTTGAAGTAGCATGTAACATCATTTTCAACTGGCATGTAACTTCTAACATGTAACATTACTGGAGTATTCTGAAATTAAAATATTTATGAACTATCATGTAACTTCATTTTGAACTAGCATGTAACAACATTTTTAACTGGCTTGTAACTTTTAACATGTAACATTACTTGAGTATTCTGAAATACAATTATTTTTGAACTATCATGTAACATCATTTTTAACTTGCATGTAACTTCTAACATGTAACATTACTGGAGTATTCTGAAATACAATTATTTATGAACTATCATGTAATTTCATTTTGAACTAGCATGTCACATCATTTTCAACTGGCATGTAACTTCTAACATGTAACATTACTAGAGTATTTTGAAATACAATTATTTATGAACTATCATGTAACTTCATTTTGAACTTTCATGTAACATCATTTTTAACTGCCATGTAACTTCTAACGTGTAACATTACTGGAGTATTCTGAAATACAATTATTTATGAACTATCATGTAACTTCATTTTGAACTAGCATGTAACATCATTTTTAACTGCATGTAACTTCTAACATGTAACATTACTGGAGTATTTTGAAATGAAAATATTTATGAACTATCATGTAACTTCATTTTGAACTAGTATGTAACATCATTTTCAACTGGCATGTAACTTCTAACATGTAACATTACTGGAGTATTCTGAAATGAAAATATTTATGAACTATCATGTAACTTCATTTTGAACTAGCATGTAACATCATTTTTAACTGGCAAGTAACTTCTAACATGTAACATTACTGGAGTATTCCGAAATAAAATTATTTATAAACTATCATGTAACTTCATTTTGAACTAGCATGTAATATCATTTTCAACTGGCATGTAACTTTTAACATGTAATATTACTGGATTATTCTGAAATGAAAACATTGTAAATCAACTATCAAATTTAATAACAGCTTCATAAAGTCTACATCACTGGTACAGTCAAATCTAGGATGTACCAACTTCTTCTTGTGCCAATGGACACTTTTGTGAATTGTGACCTTTATCTCCACACTTCCTGCATCTGTAAGGTCTACGTGGTCGCTTTGATGTTGCAGATGATATGGATGGGCATGGTGGATGAGCCTGACAAGTCTGTGGATTCCTACAATTCTGTCGGTTGTGACCCGATTTTTTACAATTCGTACAATTTTCGGTCTTTCCATTACTATGTTCTTCGACAAATTTAAATCTCTTCTTTCTTGGTCTTCTAGCTTGCGCACTAAAAGGAGGTGGAAGAACAACCTTTGATCGCACATCTTCAGGAATATTCCAATCACTAGGATGCCCAACAAGGAAAATGGTCCCTGCATATGCTTCAACCTAACTTGTTGTTTTGTAGAAATCCCCAAAATAATCGGGTAAAGGTTTCTTCGCATACCTACAAAGGTAAAGATTATGAGTAATTAATTGAATCAAATAAGTAAGAAGAAAAATTACAATGGAAGAAGATGATATTAACCTTATTGCAGCTAATGCATGTCGACATGAGAGTTTATCAACTTCAAATTTCGCACAGCTACAAGTCTTTTCATAAAGGTTTACCAAACCATCTTTATTTCCATCCTTAACATTGAAGTTAACAGAATCAATTGGACAAACCGTGTACTTTTATGAATCAATGTTTCTTTCTTTTATGAATTCAGTGGCCCATGGAGTCAATTGTGTCCGAGTTTTTTCAGCCTTGGTCCGACGCTTATAAAACCATTTCTAGAGCATGTCTCTAATAAACTCAATCATGGTTGTTATTGGCATTTGACGAGCATGTACCAAACATGAATTCATCGACTCGGCAATGCTAGAGGTCATCAACCAATAACGCCTAACAAGAGAGTAAGCACGAGACCACCTTTCGGGACCAACATTCATTAATTCTTCGAATGCTACCCTATTAACCTTCATCATCTCCAACATCGTTTCCTTGAATTCAGATTTTCGGTATGTCTTCCATGCTTTTTTGAAAATAAGGCTCACATATTTCCTTTGGTAATCTTTTTTGATGTTTTGAGCCATGTGAAACACACAATATCCATGTGGTACGTTTGGGTACACTTTCTCCATTGCAACCTTGATATCGAGGTGGCGGTCAGATATGATCATACAATCCTCAGGACTACCAATAGCATTTTTAAGCTCATTTAAAAACCATGTCCATGACATTTCATCTTCAACGTTTCCAAAGCCATATGCCAAAGGAAAAACCTGGTTGTTTGCATCCAAACATATAGCTTCAAACATAATACCTGAAAATTTACCCTTCAAATGAGTACCGTCAATTGCAACAACTGGTCGAATCACGGTACGAAATCCATGAAGTGATGCGGCATGAGCGATGAACATATATTCAAACTGATTTGCAACATTTGTTTTCAACACCGTAATAGTCCATGGATTTACTTTTTCAAATCGAGGATAGTAAGCAGGCAATAACTTGAATGATTCTTCGGGAGGACCAAAAACAGATGCCTTTGCATGATCCTTTGCTCTCCAAGCCTTTGAATACAACAAATGTAGTCCATGTTCCACTTGCATTTCGATCATGATATCTTTGGGTTTTAGAGAGTGTCTGTGTACTTGCAACTTTGGTGCTAATAGTTCACCGACAGTCCATAAATTTGCTTGTTGAAGACGTGCGTGGAAACCATCAATATTGCATGTATGATCCTTTACGAACATTCGAACCACCCAATATTCTCCTTTTTGCATCTTAATTCCACGTAAATGGAAATCACACTTGCCATCCTTACATCCAGCCTCATAACGTGTCTTGCTAGACCTTCTAATTCACACTTCAAATCCCTCATTCAATGCATACATATTCAACGTTCCCTTTAGATCTTTCTTGCATTGAAATATTCTACCCTTGTATAATCGGTCATCATTTGAACAACCTTCCTCCACGCTAATGGGTTCAAAAGAATACCTTTCTGCTCCAAGAATAAGCCAAGCTCGTGGGGAAGCATGTTCAGAAGTTTGATCAACATCGTCACCCAAACCATCCTCTCGAAAGGAAACACCGTTAAATGTAGCAAAACCTGATGGACCAGCACATACATGTCCTCCAACACTTCCAGAACCATAACCCACACCATCATGCCAATCTTCATCATCGTGACTACCTCTGCCAACGTTGGGTATCGAGTTATCATCACTGTTATTGGAGATCGGCCATTGATTGTTCTCTTCATCGTCAATGGTTTCATCGTTACATACACTTGGGTATACAATTGGAATGGACCCATATCCTGCCAGTTGCTGGAGAAACCCGCCATACTCGGGTTGTGAAGTAGGTAGGTTACATAGGTTGTCATCTTGCACACAATCTGTTGTTTCCTTCGCAGAAACAGAGATAAAAACCTCAGGTAATAGCTTATCTACATTCATCATACATGACACGTCATTGATATTCTCAATTCTCGGACGAGCAGTACCACTAAATGTAAAATCCAATGACCATAATTGTAAGTTGTACCTAGCAACATCAACTTTGACAACATCTTTTACCAACTTCACCGACCCATCATAACTTACACATCTAGGAACATTGACCCACTTTGTCATACCACCCTCGTAACAATTACCCATCCAACTTCCACCATGATGGATGACCAATTTCGTTTCATCCATAATCCTACAAGTCAAGTAATTTACATTAAAAATATTTGACATGTAACTTTAAAATGAATTTACATGTAAATAAATAGGACTCTGATGAAATGTAACTTCACAAATCACTTGGCATGTAACTTCATAAATAACAGACCATGTAACTTCATAAATAACCAAGTATGTGACTTAAAAAATAACCTAGCATGTAACTTAAAAGTTAACCTAGTAAGTAACTTCAAAATTAACCTACCATGTAAGTTAATAATTAACTTAGCATGTAACTTCAAAAATAACCTAGCATGTAACTTTAAAAATAACCTAGCATGTAACTTGGGTACAAAAAATAACATAGCATGTAACTTCATAAATAACCTAACATGTAACTTGGGTACAGAAAATAACCTAGCATGTAACTTGGGTACAGAAAATAACCTAGCATGTAACTTTAAAAAACACTATCATGTAACATTAAATTGAACTGGCATGTAACATGTTGTTGAACTGGCATGTAACATTATATTTTAAATGGCCTATCATGTAACCTGAGAACAAAAATTGACAGTCCATGGGTTTCACTCAAAACCTAAACCATTCTATTTTTCGTCAAATTAAACATGTTCATTCTTGTAAAAAACAAGTAGGAAATGGATACATACCTTCAACTACTTTAACAAAGAGCTGAATGCTAGGTTTCTGATCTTGATCTACCTGAAGAGAGGAAGACCCATGAATTTCAGACCAGATTTGCAGCATCAGTTTTCAGAGAGATGAAGCTCGATTATTCAGAGTGAGAGAACACGATTTGAGAGAGAATAAGCAAAAGAGAACACGGTTTCAGAGAGAATAAGCAAATCGGTTTGTTCTACTCAAAGTTTGAAAGAGAAGAACCAAAACAATTACAGATCAAACAGACAAACAGGGAGAGCGAGAGAGATAAAACGAACAAACAGAGAGCGAGAGAGAGAGAGAGAGCGTGAGAAATTGAAAAACATAGAGAGCGTGAGAAATTGTAAAATTTGGGTGAGAAAATTTGGGACACATAAAACAAAAATGAGGGTATATTTGGAAGTTCATGATTAAAGAAGATGAATTTAAGAAAAATTAAAGCTTTGGCTAAAAACAATAACTCAATAAAAAATGTGATCATTTCCTGCAATTCCCTCTTATATATATGTATGTATGTATGTATTATCAAAGTTAGGTTTCTTCAACTCCCATCTCATACAAAATTTAGAAACAGAACCTTAAAAATTCAAATAAATTTACATATTTCACTCGTAGAAGACTTGAATTTGTAGTTGTTTCAAATGTAATTTAATCGATATACTTCTTTTGTTTTTCTTTTATAGTTTTGTTAGAATTTTGTTTATTAGGACTTAAGAATTGAATTTTGATAGATGTGACAGGTTTCGATGACCAAATGATCTATTAACTTCTGATTCGTAAAATGATTTTTTTTGTTCATAGTAATTGTCTTAACACTTAAATTGCATTAGTCTAATGCATTGATTGAATTCAAGACTATATAATTGTACAATTTGTTTAATAAAATTATTTGGGATTCATTTTCCATAGTTTATTGTAAAAATCTCAAGGTCGACCCGTGTCAAGGGCCTCATTTTTTACGGTTTGTCTCGGGCCCCGAAAATCTCAGGACCGGCCCTGTATTCACAGCCCAATCAAAAGATGGAAAAAGTAACGAAAATGAGAAAAGACAAAAAAAAAAAAACAATCATAAAAGATAGGGAAAACATGCATAAAATCGTAGAACCAGCACTACACCCCAGCCTTGGAGACTCGAGAGAGAGTTTCAGAGAGACGCAAAGAGGTTTTTTCTACTATAGTGGTGGGTTATAATTATTGAGAATGGGACGACTATCTCCTTTACTTTCGAGTCCTTAAAAGGGTATTCAGATAATACTTTGAATCCATGCAATAGAAGAAAATAAATAGAATTTGAAATTTTAGTTACCCCAGTACTATATATATGGTCAGAGAAATCCACTTCTCAAAAGATTTGTTATGTGTTCCGGAACAGTTCTACGGATTTGAAGTATCATAAAATCATTATACACAAACTAAAAACTCCCATCCATATCCATGTCCTAAATTTAAAAACAATAGTAAGGTTGTGCGTCTTACATGAAATTAGTAATGTGCAGAAACTCTTGAATTATCAACAATCCAGAGTTACCACTATTCAGCTTGAATTTAACAAGTTGGACTGGAATGATTCTTCATTTACTATCACTGGAGGTATACTCCATTCTCCTAAAGGGTTTCCTAATACTTTCCCACCAGACAAGCGTAAGGTACGTCAAGGTCAAGGGCTCAAAAAAGATAAAGCTCTGGTTGCATATAATTAATTTTTGATAAATTACCTTCTTTATTAGCTTCTTCGCATCTTCTCTGGTAGTTCAAGGGCAGTTGAGGGTCTTAAGATTTCAGTAAACTGTTAAACTTTTCTTCAGCCTCAGGAATGTATTTTGCCTAAAATGAAAAACAAAATGATCGCAAGGTACTTGTTTGCAATATTAGAACGAACCAACAATGGAACATCCATGCGGACCATGCATATAAATCACTGTCGGTACCACCCATGAAGAGTCATGAACAAAGTTATGAATTTTGATCTTTCATCAATATCCAAGACTAATGACAAATCTTCTTAATAGAACAAAGACCTAAGGTGACGTTTGGTTACCATGGTAGAATGGTAATCGAAATGATGAATGAGAATTGGAATGGAAACGAATGAAAAGCTGATTTTTTTGTTTGGTTGAGACTTTAAAATCAATATCTGAATTAGTATTATTTTATTTGGTTAACAATTGAATGAAATTGAATTAACTGTATTTTGACCAAAATACCCAAAATTACAAAACATTTATAATAACACGATATATTATGGATACTAATAACAGTAAAATATAAAAGTATATAGAGGGAATTCCATTAAATAGCCTTTAAATTAACCCTAAATTCAAAACTATTCACTTTTAATAAGTTGATTGTTTTTATCCACTATTATAGGTGACTTCACGAAAATACCCTTACTTTAGAATTTATTAAAAAAAACATTTTCAATTTAATGAGAAAACATTTCAAATTAATGAGAAAACATCTCTCAGACACGGTTAATAATATGTTTCTATTTCATTCTTTTTTATCAACATCGGTCTCTCTCCAAGAACATTCAATCTCTCTGCCCAACATTTTGTCCTATACTTTTTCTCTCTACAATGTAGAAAACGATTGCATATCCACATTGTCTAAAAATCAGTCGTGTCACATCTTCACCGTAACTGTTTTGTAATCGAAGGTATGATCCTTTTGTTTTTGTTTTTCTTTTGAATCTCTTCTATGAACGCATGTTATTTTTTCAAGTAACTATGAAGAACGTGAAAGCGATTTTGAATGTGTTATGAACCCTATTTTGTTTACCTAGAATCATTGGACGACGTAAATGTTTATCTTATAAAGATGTGTATATTTAATCATGTAATGATATTAACATGTCTTCGTGTAATGAAATATATATTAAGTCGTGTAATGATATATTGTTTTGGCTTGTTGTTTGTGCAGAGTAATGAGAGAGTTGTAATTGCTTATTTCATACGGTGGCCAGTGGTCTGGTGAGAACTATTAGGGTGGTGATTCATAAATAGTATTTGTTCCTCGTGATTTGACAGACCATGGGTTAATGAATACAGTTGAAGATATTGTGAGGATTGATTCATCTACTTCCAACATTGAATTAAGGGCTGTTATGACTACTAGTAGGAGGCGTGTAATACCAAGAATAAAAAATGATAGAGATGTGGCATTTTTTATGTCTGAAGAGAGAGTTATTTCATAAGTATATGTAACAATTGTTGGAAGGTATGAGAGAGATGGTGGTAGCATGCAGAGTGACGCAGAAATAAAAATCCAAATTCCCCCAAAAGTGTTCTCCAACAAGGGTTCCCACATTTTCCTCAACCGTTTGCACATCAATATTCTCAACCTTTTCAACAACCATATTCCCAATCTATTAAACAACCATATGCATAATCTTATTTCGAAACATATGGCCAACCATCTCAACTATAAACACAACAAAGCTTTATTACACAATTGGCTTCTCAATTTAGATCCATTTGTTGGAGTAACACAATATGTGGATCAATTCGATCAGTTTTAGATGGAAAACATCACCCAATAATACTGTCATCTAGCAAGCAAAAAATGTCAGCTATTAGTGATCCACCATACAATTAATGATGCATCAGAAGACTTGAAGTAGGTTGTAAGAATGACAATTGTGTCTTAAAGTTAGGTGCAGCGAAAATGCATGAGGGTACGTATTGGCAGATTCAAAAATATAACAAGGACCACAGTTGCACCGTTGACAGGTTCCATGGTCGATTTCGACAAACTAGTGCTTCGATTATTGGTGAATTGTATTCTCCAAAGCTGTGGGTGAATGACACAACTTTAAAACCCTAAGATATAATGACAGAGATGCAGTTAGAATATGTTCTCCAAATTCTTTACACAAAAGCGAGTGGGGTGTTCCTCAAGACATCAGCTCAATAGTTGTAAATGCTCCTCCATAGCTATCGCAGGTTGGCCGACTAAAGAACGGTAGGACTCCAACAATCGGCGAGTATCGTGGAAAGAAATCTAGAACCTGTTCATGGTTCAAACAAGCTGGCCATAATCGATAAAATTGTCCAACTCCCTTCGGATTTACAGAGTCAAATACGTCTGAAACTCAGCCTACTCAAACGCGTAAACAACGCAAATGCGATGGTTGTGGGGGTCAAGGCCATAATAAATGAACATGCTCCCACGAGCAGACTAGCGCAAGAGATTCGTGGCATGATGAAGATGTTATTGGTGTTTAGACATTTTCTACTTGTTGATTTCAGAACTTGTAGTTGAACTTAAATATTTATGATTTCAGATCATGCATTTAAACTTCAATATATTTATTACTGTGAATTCTTGTACCAGGTACCAAATACATTGTGGCAGTAAGTTCAAATTTTTATTTTATATAACAGGTACCAGGTATAGAAAACATTACACGGTGAAATTTAAAAATAATTACACTGTGAAATTTAAAAACCATTACACGATTATTTTCAATAATGGAAAACCATTCATGCCACCATCAAGTATGTAATAAGAATGAACCATTCATACCATCAAGTAGACTATGTCTATAAATTTGTACACCAATCTAATACGTTACAGTTTCATAAGTCCAAAAAAATTATTTTGATAATAGGTACTAAGTACTAGGTATACAATAAATTACACGGTGAAATTTATGAAACATTATATGGTCAAAGCCACACAACAGTTTCATAAATATTCATCAATTAACCTTTCATGCTACAATTCATCAAGTAGACTAAGTCTGTAAACATTCATCAAAAGCCAAACAATAGTTAACCTAATCTTCCAAAGTTTCATAAATATTCATCAAAAGCAATCTCTAAACAAAATATTTCTATAGCCAAATAGTTAACATAATATTCCTTTATTGAACACCCAAATATTTCAAAAGCTATATCTTTCCTCAACCTGGGAACAATGTTCTTTTTCAAATTCCACTGTTGGTTCTTGTTACGCATTATGTTCTCGATTCCTTGGAGCAAGAAAATACCATAACTAGTTTCGTCATCTTCAGTACTAATGCCACAACTAGTTCTGTCATCTTCAGTACTAACCATCTGTATTAAAACAGTTTGCTATACTCTGTTAAAAACTATTCCCGGAATGATTACACGATATAATATACGCTACAATACATGATTTAATAAAACAAACATTACATGATGTAGTCTAAAGTATATTACAAGATGTAATATATGTTTTTTTTTGTGAAAAGCAACTATATTCTCCATCAAACATAGCAACAACAACGGGGGGTGCAAAGAAACAAAAACAACTCCAACGTAATAACCAAGCCCAAATCAACAAAAACACAAGCAGATTGCAAACACAACAAACCAACTAGAAACAGGGGACAAAGCCTAAGAAACAAAAACAACTCCTACGTAATAACCAAGCCCAAATCAACAAAAACACAAGCAGATTGCAAACACAACAAACCAGCTAGAAACTGGGGACAAAGCCTAAAAAACAAAATACATAATACAGTTGTGAATGTTAATTAGTTTATACAGAATACAATTGACAGTTAAATTTCATATCAACAATTAGAACAATATATGCAATTGCTCTCATCTATCAGGAACAAGTACATGTACATTGATAAACATCTAAGTGTTTCATATGCTATAATCCCATATATGCATCTAGAATTCCATTTTAAGGATATGATTATACCCTTATGTGTGTAAAAGTTCAGTCCTGGATAAGGCCACTCAATGCAACTAGTTATTGAAATTACGAAGATTTTGATACACAAAGAAATCAATATAGCTAATGTGAAACCTATTATTAACAACTTAAAGTTAGAAAACATGGAAAAAATTTGCATGTTTAGACTGTTATGTATAAATTTCTTCATTTCATGTCTTTGAACAATCAAACGTAGCCATTGAATGCAAGTCTCAACTTGTCCCCAAATTTTCATTTCCAAAAGGGTCTGGATAAATATTCAATAAAGGTCTCATCCAGTCAAATTTTCACAAATTTCAACTAATTGACCAAATTAACTCAACTTGAATTCTAACTATTGCTATAACTGATCAAACACAAACAACTCTAAATCCAAATTTTCCAACTAGAATCTCTAAAGGTTCTCAATAGATTTCCCATAAACTGTTGAATTCAAACAAAATCATTGGAACAAAAATCCGAAAGAACAATTCCTGATTTTTCTTAATAGTATCTCTAAGGGTGCGTTTGGTGCGGATATGAGACATGACAAGATGGGACGGGACGGGACGAGACATGACAGGACATGACGGGACAGGACAGGACATGACGGACTATTCTATATTGTGTTTGGTAGGCCTGAGACAGAACTGTTCACTGTACTGTTGTATGTTTGGTATGACTGAGACAAGACGAGACAAGAGGTTCAAATGACCAGAGTGCCCTTCTTGTCCTATCCAATGTTTGTTACCACATAATAGTGATAAATATTTTTATATATCATATTTGGGAGAAGACAAGTCAATATTTATTTTTTTTATTAAAAAAATATTTTTATATATCATATTTCATAAAAATAATAATATTGTAATTAAAAAATAGTTTAATTAATAATTTTTTGGAAGACATGTGATTTTTTTTCAAATAATAATAATATTATTATGGTCATTCCCTCATTTTTTGAATAATAATATCAATTAATAATATTATTTCCTCATTTTTTTTGAATAAAATTATTATTCAATTTTACATGCTCGTAATTGTAAATAATAGAAGAAAAAAAATATTTAAAAAGTTTTAATTATGCAACCACGCATCTTTTCTTTTCACATAATAGTAAATTACGGATAATACTTAATAACATAATCCAACAAAAAAGTTAATGTAATATATTTGTTCACGAACCTAATAACAAAATCCATAACACAAACATGTTCACAATTCCAACAAAATATAAGTTTCAAACATGTTTCAAACATATTTCAAATATGTTCACAATTCCAACAAAATATAAGTTTCAAACATGTTTACAATATCAAACATGTTCACTCCTCTAGAATTGCATTCACGAAATCCGGCTTGTAAGAGTCATTCAAGTCATTCTAAATGCGCAACTGGTTTGTCTTATTTCCAAAATACATAGCAACCCGTATCACTTGCATACGATCAAGACCCATACCCTCTCAGTGCACTGCTTCTACCAATTTCTGCAAAGAGGCGAGAAAGAATTGGAAAAATATGTGAGCCTCAAGTACCATAAAGAAATATATGTTGATAATTGAATTGGACACGGCACAGATACACACTAAATTGGCAATAAATTCTTGGCCATCAAGGTAGGTCATTTTCATGATTTCAATCTCTTTTTACAAATTTGTTCCCATCCAAGTTAGCTCATTAGATGCTTAAGATATTTGTATTGACCAACCAACTAATTCTTCAATTAAAGCAAGAGAAACGCTTGCATTTGAGTTCAAAAACAGTTGGCATTATAAATTGTCAAACCATCGACACACTCTAATAATAATCACCTACTTTATTTTTTCTTCCAGATGCTTTTAAAAACTCTAGCATATTGACAGGCAGGCAACATCCAAAATATTCTTACCAAGCAATAAAATGGACCATTCCCATAGTTATTACTTCTATGTCAAAGAACTTTCATTTTCTCATTGAAATGAACAAATATTGAAATGAACAAATAGGACAACAGGTATTATTGAATTCTGGCATTTCCTTTGATTTATCACTGTAATTGGTATTTTTTTTTTGGTCATTTAATATTACTCAAAGAAAATGCATCAAAATCCTTCATCTCTCAAGATGATTGTTATCCCAACTAAATAACTCAAATAAATAAATAAAAAACGATAGCTTAAAGCCTTAAACTCATTGTTATTATGCACACGGTACTCTAAGCAATCTCAGAACGCTGGCACCATTCCAGGTCCATTTTGGTTCATTTCATTAGAAACCTTCTGAAATGTTTATTGATCAGTTGATCACTACTCTAGGGAAACCTAAACTGAAAATTTCATTTCTAAACAACTGAGTTCTCACAAGCATATATTCAGTCAAATTAATCCATATATCTTGCTAAAGCTAATTCAACAATACAAGGAGTGTCATAATTTTAAACAAATAAAATAGTAGCTAATTACATAATAAAGTACCTAATATCTAAGCACAATACAACTTCCCACACTTAGTCTAAATTAGTGATTAACTAAAAGAAGAATATATATATACGCATTCTCTCATATTCAAACAAATAAAGCTAATTCAATAATACAAGGAGTGTCATAATTTTAAACAAATAAAATAGTAGCTAATTACATAATAAAATACCTAATATCTAAGCACAATACAACTTCCCACACTTAGTCTAATTAGTGATTAACTAAAAAAAGAATATGCATACAAATTCTTCTAATTAGTTTTCGAATCACATTCTTATGTACAAAACTACTTTGGACATCTAAAAGCATGAGATACAATTAGCCTTGCAAAAATTGAAAAAAAAAATAGAAAGTCTTATACCAACATCATTTGAAAAAAAAATAGAAAGTCTTAACATTACTCTAAATTAAATTTGATAAGTTATTTTTAACTCATGACATGTTATAAATGAGTATGATTGTTAATGATAAAGCCATTCCATTTTTTATTTTTTTCAACATACGTGAGAATGTGAATAACCTCACAACTCAAAAGTGGGTAGGTATACATGCAAAACACACAGACTCCTGTATATTGTTCTCTCTTTAGCCATTTGTCTTTAGGCAAAATTTGTACCTAACAACTAACAAACAATCCTGTTTTCAATATATAAAGGTGATAGTAATAAATAATAATTATGCATACTTGACTAATGACAAAGATCACCGATGATTGACAAAACCAGATGCCTCAATCTCAAATAAGGGAATGTATTGTTTCTCACATCCAAACCCAAGAAAAAGCAAAATGGACACAAAACATTGCTTATGAACACCTAATCAATTTGTCTCATAAAACCAATCCATATACAAATTTCACATTTTAGAAAAACCAATCAAACAAGTAATCAATTTGTCACCTGGCTCCCCTATTTCCACATCTTCCCACTTTAAGAACCTGTCACTATTACACACAAACAAGTAATCAGCTACATCCAGAAAGAATCTAATTATAAATAACTAGAAATGATCTCTCGCTACCCAAAATTTAATTCAAGTAAATCACAACTAGTACCTCAAATCTTGGAAACGAATATAATCACGTTATGTTACTATAACTCCACCACACAACAGCAGCATATATGATCTAAAAAATCACAATTTGACAAACAACTATAATCTAATAACTTAAACTTGATAATCCACAGTTTCAAGCTGCATAACCATGTTGATAATCCAGAAACACTGCCCTCTTAGAAAACATACCTCAAATCATGTTCCCCCATTCTACCCTCTAATTTTATATACAGACATAGATTGAAAAGCCAGTATCAACAACGAGCAAGCAATATCTTATAATCCACAACAACATTAAACTGCATACAGTATCCCTATGCAATAAGTCACACACACAATACATGCCAGCAACCGGTATAAGAAACATAGACATCAGATAAGATTTCTTTATCAGTCATGTTAATGTAGCCTTCAAAAATTTAAAGTATCTAAACAGCCACTGCTCACATACTCATTAACTATGTATTTTCAGCCAAATAAACCAACAATTATAACATAAACTACAAATTTATATATAAATAAACTCACATACTCATCAACCAGAAATGAAAAATCAAAATTTAATTTAATTTTAAAAAAATCTGTAACGCCTTGAGCTGACCAAAACGCTCTGAATCTGAGAGAAATTCATGCATTTTAACGGTCCTGAGATTGTGTACCCACATGGTTTCGTCCATGAACTGGACTCCATTTTCCTCGCAAGCTTTGACAATCACATCGATCTCGGCGACGTTGAGAGTCACTGGCTTCTCCATCAACAAATGCTTCTTCTTCTGCACCACCACGACGGCCCATTTGACGTGTAGCGACGTCGAGAGAGAAAGATAGACGGCGTCGATGTCCGGCGTCGATCGAGCGGCTGGCGATGACAAACTGAGAATGCCAAATTGAGAACCATAAATCGAAATCAACAAAAGCCACCACAAAGAAGTCAAACGGAGAGAGGGAGAGAGGAGAGATAGAAATGTGGGAGAGACTGAGATCTCAACTCCTCGCCGTCGGCCAAAAAAGAGAGAATGGAGAGAGAGAGAGAAACATGAGAACGATCAGAGAGAGAGAGGCGTGAGAATGGAAGAGAATGAAGGGCTGGGTTTTATTTTTATATTTGGTATTTTTGTAATTTTTGTAGTATTTGAGGGCAAAAATGTCTTTTCCAGACTTGTCCCATGCATGGGACAAGTCTAGCCGAGGGTCTGAGGTGAGACAAGATTTTGTGGTTTTTGTCCCACCTTGTCCCGTCTCGTCCCACACTAATAGCGTGCTAAACGTGGGACAAGAGAAAGTTGTCCCGTCTTGTCCCGTCCCGTCCCGTGTACCAAACACACCCTAAAGGTTCTCTGAAGAAATTTATGATATACTTGAAACAGAAAGAGCAATTCCTTGAACAAAATCAGGCACACAAAATCAAATCATTGGAACAAATTAACAACTCAAGACAAATCAAATTAACACTCATTGGAATGCACACAACTCTAATTCAAATCATGCAAGCAAAATCATCTCTGGAAAACCTAATTTCCCTAATCAAACAATAAAACCCAAACATATTTAAATCAAATTTTGGATCCAAGAACATACCTTTGTCAATGTTGACGAAAGTTTCGTCTTCAAAAGGGAAACAAAGGTTCGTATTCGTCAAGCTTCGTCTTCGCCTTCAATAGTTCTTCATCTTCAATGACCTTCGTCTTTGCCGGAAATCAAATAGCTTCTTCATCGACCTTCGTCTTCATCAGAAATCAATCGTCATTGCCTTTAATAGTTTTTTCTCTCAAACGATCGCCTTTCTATCTCTCAATGGAAACAACCATTTTTTTTTTAAGATTTTACTTTCACAATTTAATAATTTAATCTTTTTCTTTTCAATTTTGTAAATGAAATAAAAATATGACATGTCATTTTCCTCTGAGGGTATTAATGTCAAGAAAAGTATTCTCTTAGATAAAAACAATCAACTTATAGAACATGGATATTCTTGAATAAAGCCTTAATTTTATGGCTATTTAAGAAAAGCCCCCAAGTATATAACATATTATATATATTATTATAACATATAACGTATTATATATATACATATATTATATAATATATCATATTATTTCCCTGAACCGTCTCTAATAGTCAGAGGTTTTCCCTTAAGGTGGCCTTAACTCAACAACGGCCTAAACTGGATACTCACATTCCAACAAACCAGAGAGAGACAGGGCCGCAAGCCAAAGGTTTCATCATCCTTTCTGATGTGCAGGGTCCTCTACTAGAAGCAAGTAGAGGACCCTGTACAAATCATACTTAGATCATTATGAATTGTTCATCATTATTTTAAGACTAATATTGAAGATTAGGAAGAGAGAATTTAAAAGGCCATGATAGCATAAGAAAACACACTGGAATTATTATTAATGGAGACGCTTCTTATTTTACAATGGCTAAACCCTTCTATTTTTATAAGGGAGGAGAGAAGATGAGTACAAAACACACGTGATAAGTACTTGTCTTACTGCCTAACAGGTGGCAGACAAGAGGATACTATCTTTTTTACAAAAGCAAGATTCTTCAACAAACAGTAAACTTTAATTATTACAACAGACAAACACACCGACAGGCACAATTGGATGATGGAACTGAATATTTGGATATGCTCGAGAAAAGATTCACAGACTAGTATTGAGATTGCAATTGGCGTGATCTTCATCATCAGAGTTAAAGGCTCCACATATAAGACAAGGCCAGGTGTCAATTTCCTTCAGATCTTGGGAATCAAGTGGATAAGCATCTTGAAATGGGTGCCAGCTCAGTGTGGGGTCTCTAGGAACTTTTGGAACAATGAATATTTCTTCTGTAACCATTCCATTGACATAACAGAGGAAATTGGGAAGAGATATCTGGAGATTGTTGGGATATAACTATCCAAAGTCATCAGTGGTATGCCACTCATAACTGATGTTTGTAGTCCAGAGAAGCATTCTGTGGTGATCATACTGATATGGTCTGTGGAGGATCCATAAGCATGATACCTTGGCAGCCGATTTTGAATCTAACTTCCATAAAATATATTGTCCCATGAGTTTGGTGAGCTCATTTCTCCAATTGTCAGAGAGTCGAACGTTTGCAGGAAAGTCCATATAAAAGAACCCTGATGAGTTGGTTCTAGGAGATGTGTAGAGGGCTTATAGAGGAAAAACAACAGCATGTTGGTGAATAACAGATAAACACCATAAAAACCACATAATTTGTGAGGTAAAATTAGAAAATGGAAACATATGAAAGAGATCAAAGAAGGGTCTTGTTGGGTTGACAAGCCTGTGGCTATGACCCTGGCTTTGAATTTGAGACAGGTAAACCATAAGGTGTGTTTTGGTAAAGTTTTGGATTTGGGTTAGGAAGGGTGAATAACCAGGAGAAAGTATTTCAATAAGTTCTGGTGGATATGTTTTTTTCGGTAAAGGCTAGAAGGTTTAATAGAGAGGGTGAAGAAGAGGATGTAACGATAAAGATAAGAGGAATTTAGCATGTCTGAGTGATAAGATTAACTGTTTACGGTCTGGAGAGCATGTCTGATATTATATTATTATGCCCTTTCACGTGCTTAACAATAAAATCATACTTAGAAAATCAATCATTCAATCTCGATAATTGCGGATTATGAGTGTTATTGGAAAATCCTAGGTGATGTAACATGTCGGCAAAAGACTGAGATCAGGGGAGCCATGTCACTAGAAGACGATCAGATTAAAGTCAACATGAGTAGGACTGAGAAAACCCGACCTGTCTCTCCCGAGTCAGATAACACAGATGGTCGGGTTAGAAAACCCGATCGGAGTGTCAAGATGGTCGGGACTAGGGTTGGGTAGAATCGATGATCAGGGTAAACAAAAACGGTTAGGAAAATGGACAATCGGACACGTGACACATGGACAACACCTAGATTCAATGGAATTACGACTCAAATACGCTGAAGAAGAATCTGATTTGAACAAGGCTTTTGGAAACATACTTTGATGAGGAAGTAAATTTCTTTACAGATATTAAAATCCAGATCAGGAAAGAGATAAAAAGACAATTGAAGTATCACTCAACCCCAAGCAAGGAAAAAAGCACGACACTAAGAAGTTAGAATTTTATCAAATAACAAAGACTTTCCTTACGTGTACATTAAGAATTAAGGTCCTATGTATGTATAAATAGACCCAAAAAACACCCAAAAGAAAGAAGGCAGCTTTGAGGGGCAAGAGTACAAAAAAGAGAGTGAGTGTGTAATATTTTTCATCATATTGAATTATTGTTGCTATCATTGTCAACCGTGGATGTTTCCCCACTTCGGGTTTTTATCACGTAAAACTCTACATGTCATTTACTTTCTTGTTATTTTTGTTTGCAATTTCTTGTTACTTTGCTTTAATTGTGTGACGGGGGATTAGTCTAGAAATCGTCGTCAATAACTGGCGCTAGAAGAAGGGGGTGAAATTCCGATAGTATTTAGTTTATGTGGTCAATTGTGAAAGAAGTTAACTAAAAGCAACGTTATGGACACTGATAGCGACAGAAGTCCATCCCCTCGTAATGTTGACAAGACACATGATGTCAATGCCCTAAATCCTGTGAATGTCACCGCCATAGGAGAATATCTATCCTTAAGGACCCCACTATCCACCAGATCTGACATTTTAACATCTACAGACGCAGCAGTTGCCATCTCCCCGGAAGCAATCAAACGGATCCATGAATCCTTACAAAAAGTCATCGAAGATGTCGCTAAGCAAGGAATCAGCATATTAGCCACGACTAACCTGATTCGCCGTACTAACTTTCCACGCTAATCATGACCCAGAATCCAACAGTGCGCTCCGAGATAGTAGAGGTCACTCTAGAAGCACCCCAGAAACCTGGAAGAGATGGGGCAAAACATCATGGAAAGATGGGGCGTTCACACATAAAAAGTGGCCGAAAATATCGGAGAGCAAGAAAACATCAGGAATCTAGTTCACGGGAAGACGTGGAAAGGTACAATGGAGTGAAAACCTACCCTAAACGGGAGCATAGGTATGATGGCCAGAGGAAAATGTCTCGCTCATATTCAAGTGACTGTGAAATGCCTCTTAAAGGCGTAGAGAGCCAACCCCGGCAGTCAGGCGTTACCCCTTTGGTGCCCAGATCAGCGGGAGGGTTAACAATCCATTAAAGATTCGACGAAGGTGGAGATCCAAAAGGGGAGCAAGAGATCCTCCTTAGAAGGATATAAGCCCCGAAACGAAGGCAAAGCTTGGGAAACCCTCTGATCGGGAGCTCTGGAAGCCCTTTTGCTAATTCAATAAGGCATACCCCGTTTTCGGAGAAATTCAGAATACCGCATGTGGAACAGTTCAAAGCCAATACTGACCCGTATGAGCACGTAAGGAGGTACCAAAGTGCCATGGCGTAGTATGATTACGATGACGCCCTCATGTGTCGCATGTTCCAGTAAACTTTGGGAGATCAGGGGTCTGGATGGTTTGGCATGCTGACCGTAAGCTCTATTAGGAATTTTGAAGAATTAGTACAAGCTTTCACCAGGCAATTCATAGGAAATATCGAGCGAATGAAGTCCATATCAGCCTTGTCTACTCTAAATCAAAAGAGAGACAAGAAGTTGAAAGATTATCTGACCAGATTCTCACAAGAGGTGTCAGAATTGCAAGACCCCAACAATGATGCAGTAGTGTCAGCGTTCATCAACAGTCTACAACACAACCATCTGACCCTAAGCCTGAGGCAAAGGGGACCAACCACGTACGTGAGCATGGTAGACCATATCGGAGGATACACATTGGCGGAGGAGGAACAACTAGCCTATAGTGGAGAACTTATACACTATGATTGAGTCGAAATTAGCCAGAAGCATAAAAACGATAACACAAAGAGTAACGATAAAGCGGAGCAGAAAGGCAGGGGAGGAAAAGGTACGGATGGAAGAAGGGACGACGACAAAGGTGGTAGACAATTCAAGAGGCAATACACAAACTACACTCTGCTGGCCAGAGGGCAAGATGAGATCTTAAATGTGATTGAAGATAAGAATATTTACAAGAAACCCCTAAAACAGTCAAGTTTTGCCAAAAGAGATACCACAAAGTACTGTAGATTTCACCAAAAGAACGGCCATGAAACCTCCAAGTGTTATCAGTTGAGGGAATACATTAAAAAGCTAATTAAAGAAGGACACCTTAAAGACATGATCCTCAAAAATGGGAAGGACCGTTATAAGAACACCACGACGGAGGAGAGAGATAGAAGCCAAAAGAGTCCTAGGAGAGATCCAGGTAATGAGACAATCAATACAATCTTTGGTGGACCATACACTAGGTAGTAGTCGAGAAAGAATGTCTGAAGTTAGAGAAGATATAGACGGTCAGAGAAACCTAGAAGTAAATCTGATGGGACTCGATCAAAAGAGATCCAAACAAGGTTAGGATCTTATAATTTTCACCAAAGAAGACACATCCATCAGACGTAAAGCCGAACGATGCAATTGTAGTGTCGGTCTGCGTAGGTCATGGGGAAGTAAGAAAGGTATTGATAGACAATGGAAGCTCGGTAGATATTCTGAGTGTGGAAATGTTTGACCAACTCAACCTGCAGATATTCTGAGACCTCTAACCACTCAAAGTCCCACTTAAAGACTTCGGAGGAGCGAATGTGAGGTCACTAGGAATGGTGAAGCTACCTGTGGAGATCGGTAGCTTTCCTTGTACCAAGACAGTGTTATTAGATTTTGTGGTCGTGAACTTAGAGAATTGGCTATATAATGCCTTACTAGGCCGACTTTTCTTAGACAAAACAAAAGCTGTGACGGCCATTTATGCACTAATGGAGAAGTTTCCTACAGAAGCAGGAGTGAGAATCATGAAAGGCTCACAAGAATGGGAAAGAAAGACAAATCTGGCTATATACAGAGAAAGCAGAGTCGAGGGTGATGCAATTGTACACCCTCAAGGAGTGTGAAGACCAGAAGATAGATAACGTGGAAGTTGAGGCGGAAACTCCAACTTGGTTTGACCTGGACCCGAGGGAGACACCTCCGAAAGATGGAAAATGTCAGGAAGATTAACCGACCGTAGAGGTTGCAGTTGATGACCACAACTCCAAAGAAACTATAAGGCTCGATGCTCGGCTGACAAAACAAGTACATGATGAGATGGTTAGACTACTAAAGGAGTATAAAGACTTGTTTGTATGGAAACATAAGGATACGCCGGGAATTGATCCAAAGATAATCTCACACTATTTAGCAGTCGACCCCACCGTAAGCCAGTTGTTCAGAAAATGAGACGGTTTAACCCAGAGAGAAGCAATGCGATTAAGGAAGAAGTAAAAAAGCTATTGGTAGTAGGATCTATAAGGGAAGTAAAGTACTCAGAATGAGTGGCCAACATGGTGCTGGTCAAAAAGAAGATTGTCCAGTGGAGGATATGCGTGGATTTCACCGACCTCAACAAAGCATGTCCAAATGATAGCTTCCATCATCAATTAGTGGATGCAACAGCTAATCATGAATTATTAAGCATTATGGATGCATACTCGGGGTACAACCAGATCTGGATGTTCAAACCTGACGAGGACAAGACGTCCTTTACCACCGATCAGAGGCTATATTGCTACAAAGTCATGCCCTTTGGTCTCAAAAATACCGGACAACTTATCAGAGGCTGGTAAACAAGATGTTGGCTCAACAGATCGACAGAAACATGGAAGTATATGTGGATGATATGCTGACAAAAAACATAACGTTAGAGGAACATCCAAGAGATCTCAGGAAAACATTCGGAGTGCTACGAAGGTTTGGTATGAAGCTTAACCTAAAAAAGTAGGTCTTTGGAGTGCCTTCGGGGAGATTCCTAGGGTTCCAAGTTCACCAAAGGGGAATTGAAGAAAACCCAGAAAAAATAAAGGCGTTAGAGGAAATGAGGTCCACACAAACATTGAAAGAGATCCAGAGGCTAACAGAGCTTGGCATCCCTGAATCGATTCATATATAGTCAACTGACAAATGTCTTCCCTTTTTTAAGGCAATTAAGAAGGGTAGGGGTGGAATGGAATGCAGAGTGCGAGCAGACCTTCAAAAGGATCAAAGAATATCTTGGGAAAGCACTGATTCTATCCAATCCCCTTGAAGAAGAAGTGTTTTATTTATACCTGTCTGTAACGTATGTAGCAACAGGTTTAGTATTGGTCAGACTTGATAAGGGGGTATAAAAGCCAGTGTATTATATGAGCAAAGCTTTATTACCAGCTGAGACAAGGTATTCACTAGTCGAGCAGATAAAGTTGGCCCTTGTTACTACAACAAGGAAACTAAAGCCGTATTTTCAAGCCCACGGGATCGAGGTCTATACGAACTGTCCATTGAAGCAAATCCTGTTTAAACCCGAGGTGTTCGGAAGACTAACTAGATGGGCAGAGGAGTTAAGCGAGTTTGAGATAGCATACCTGCCAAGGGCCGCAATAAAGGGGCAAGTCGTGGCTGACATGATCATAGAGTTTGTCGAGCCAACGCGTGAAAACTACATGTAGATAGGTCATCAAACACGCATGTCAGCGGGGCCGGGATAGTCATATCTACTCTAGAAGGTTATCAAGTAGAATGTGCCCTTCAAAGCCACCAACATGGCCTAGTATGAGACACTTTTGACAGGTTTTAGAGTTTGCTCGCAAGTGGTTGTAAACCAAGTTTTGGATGAGTATCAAGACAAGGATAACAACATGGTCGCATACTTGGGGTTGGCCAAATTGTTGTTAGGGAGATTTAAAACGTATAGCATCACCCAAATCTCGAGGGAGAAGAATGAAAAGGCGAATGCTTTGTCAAAGTTAGCGTCAACCACTATCGGTGTACAATCAAAGGCTATCCCAGTTGCCCATCTTAAAAGGCCAAACATCAAGGACAAAGAAGAGATATTAGAGATAGATGCGATAGGAGAAGGCCAAGACCCCGATCAGGGACTACCAAGAAAGTGGAACACTGCCAACATAGGCAATTAAAGCAAAACGCCTCAAGTACAGAGCTACAAGGTATTCAATGGTTGGGGAGAGCTGTGCAGAAGAGGATTCTTGAAAGCCCTACAGAGATGTGTCTGCCCAACGGAAGGCAGACGGATATTAGAGAGCGTCCACGGGGGAGTATGTGGAAATCACTCATGAGGCAAAAGCTTGGCTACAAAACTCTCAGACAAGACTTCTATTGGCCAACCTTATTTCAAGATGCTCAAGCGGTCTTAGACCAATGTAGAGTTGCCAAAGGATAGCAAACGACATAAATAGACCTCCCGAGCAGTTGAAGAGTCTGTCATCACCTTGGTCGTTTGCCATGTGAGGGTTAGACTTGATGGGCCCAATGCCTGCTGCAACCAAAGGCCAGGCAAAATACGCTATTGTGGCCATAGATTACTCACCAAATGGGTTGAGGTAAAAGCGCTAGTACACATAACCAAAGCCAATACGACGAGTTTCGTCAAGAAAAACATCATCTACCAGTTTGGAATCCCAGACACGATAATCACAGACAACGAAACTTAATTTGACAATGACAATTTTGAAAACATGTACCGGGATTTTGCTATAAAAATTATTATACCACACCAGCTCACCCTCAATCCAACGGTTAGACAGAAGCTGTAAACAAAATAATCAAGCACATCCTGAAGGAAAAACTAGATACTAAGAAAGGGAGTTGGGCAAACAAGCTACATGAAGTTCTATGGGCTTACCGAACCATAAAAAGGACTTCGATAGGGGAAACCCCTTATTCACTGGCTTTTGGGACGGAGGTAGTGAACCCGATCGAAGTAATTCATAACTTACAAATGGTGCATCTCTTCCATCCCGAGTAGAACGCCAGTATGCTCGAGCAGAACTTAGACGAGTTGGAAGAAAAAAGAGATATGTCAAGAGTAAGGATCGCGCCCTACAACAAAGAGTCGCTATATATTATAACTCACATGTCCGAATCAGAAGATTCCAACTTTGAGATCTAGTTCTGAGAAAGGTGTCACCTTACACCAGAGATAAGTCTGGCGGGGCTCTGGTATACAAATGGAAAGGTTCGTACAATATGGTCGGATTGGCTGGACATAGGGCGTACCGTCTCGCCCGATCAGAAGGAAGGGAGTTACCCAGGCCATACAATGCCCAGTACCTAAAAATGTTTTACCCTTAAGGGTCCCTCAGTTCTTCTAGCTTGTTCTTATTTCTTTAGAGATTGATATCATTTTGTTAGCTGATTATTTTATTTTCTTTTTAGCATAAAGCCTCTTTGAGGGAACAATTTCAGATATCAAGAACAGTGTTAAATTTTTTGCTTTCGTATACAAAAGTAATCTCTGGGCACTTAGAAATCGCTCAGTATCGAGTGGGGGACCCGAGAGGCTTAGTGAGTGGGTCAAAAGCATATGTCATAAAGATAGTGTACACTCACCGAAACTAGCTAGGTGCAATAAAGCACTGTTAGGGCACCTTCAAGTCATAAGCGTTTGATGGGATGCGTCAAGAGTTGAACAAGGGATAAGTATTTTTGCTTAAAAATAGGTGCGACAGGGCGCCTGTTAAGATAGTAAAATACAAGATGCCCTGTTGCAACGAACTTGATCAGCAGACTATTGGGAGACGTCCAAGTGACTTAGTTGAAAGATAAAAGACAAGAGTCTATAAACCAGACACCATGTAAATGGGTTATAAGAGAACACTTCTTGACATGAAAGCAGTAAGACGATCAGAGGCTTGAGTAATCGATCGGTTGACCGGACAACCACCCTACCCTACCTACGTAAGAGCCATTTCAAGCTCTGTCACACGAAGTTACTTGGTCAAAGGCTGGACTATAGATTCATTGTAGCTTGGGCTAATAAAACGTCCTGGTCAAGATTAAACAGATTGTACGGGGAGGATGTGATCACAACCGAAACAATTAACTTAGATGTGGCACAACACACATAGTTCGAGTTGATAAGCGGTCACAATCAATCATAAAGCATTTAGAAACAAAAAACAAAGCAAATTTAATTTTATTAATGGAGTAAGTAATGTACAAGGTGGCAACTAAAAAAAATAAACATTCGAGGTGTTGGAAGGACCTCCGAGCCCGGAACCGTCAGAAGGAGCATCGCCACCTTGCCCTTAGCTCAAGACATCAAAATCTGGCCAAGTGATGTTGTCCTCAAGCTCATCAACCATAAAGGGAGAGTAGTACGTGCCTAGCAAATGAGCAACATTGATGCCCTTGGTTAAAGCAATGTCTTCTTCATTAGCATGGAAAACTACCAGAGAAGACGTTGACGGAATCTCCAGATGCATAAGATGAGGATCCTTCCCGATCGATAGGCAGTATGCCCTCCAAAGAATTCTCTGGTTCCTTATAGCTTCCAGGGACTCATCATTGTGCTTCATGATGGTCTTGTCCCATTTACGGCGAGCCCTCTCCGAAGATCTCTCTTTGACCCCAAAGAATGCTCGAGTGGGGGTCAGTCCCCTTTCGAATTCCCTTAGCATAGCAGCGTCAAAAGCAGGGGATCTTTTACAGTTGTCCACGTTTTGGACCTCAAGGGCTGACCTAGCCTCCGATAAAGCACTTCCATGCTAACTTGATGCTGCTCCACGTCCTTGGCCAAGAACTCATAATGCATCCGAGCCTCCTCAAATGCCTGTTGCGTTTCAAACATGGCCTCATAGGCAAAGGTAAGGGTGTATTGGACAAGTTGGGTCTCCTCCTGGGCTTTCTTCATTGTTGTCTCGGCCAAGATGACCCTTGACTCAAGTTGAGTGTTTAACGATTCTGCTCTGGCAACCATTTTCTCTAGTTCAATATTTCTTGTGGTAAGCTGCCTAAGGGTTGCCTTAGATGCAGAAGCCCTATCCTGGATGTTGGCTATGGTCTTTCTCAAGGCAAGCTCATTCGCATCATGGGACTTCAGCTGTTCCTCGTATTGCTTGACTTTGGAGGTACTGGCAAAAGAAGATTTGAGGGGCATCATCTTTCTGCATAAGGGCCTTTTTCAACCGAGATATCTCTGTAGCCTACCTTTTTTGATCAGTCAAGGCCCAAGTCAGCTCTTCCACCGTCTGAAAAGAAAGTGAGAGTTAAGAAAACGGCATGGTGGGCAGAATAAAGGTGATATGGAAGGTACTTATAAAAATTCCGTTATTAAAAATCATCTGAACTCGTTCAGATGAATTAGCAGCCCTGGCCTCCTTCTAGTAGCCGTCACCAATGTATCCTTCACCGGCCGACATAGAGCAAAGGATGAAGAGAGGGTCAGCTCAAAATTCACTTGAGTGAGGGGACCTAGAGGTTGGAGCATCCGGAGTTGTGGACATAATGGGTCGGTCAGAAGCATAGGCAGTTGGAAGTGCTATAGGAAGGGCCAGGCCAGTCTCGATACTTTCACCAGCCTGAGGGGCAATCTCAAGAGCTTCGCGACTTTACCCCTCGAGAACTTGACCTCCACTGACACCATCCTTAGCAAAGGACCCTGGTGGTGTAAGGAGGGTCTTATCCTCAGGTTGGACTGTCGGAGCATCTTCGACTAATTTCACTGCAGCACCAGTCCTCAACTTCGGCATCAGACCAATCATCTATTCATCTGTGATGTCCAGCATATCGTCACCAATGAATAACTCATCCGAATTACGCTCCCTATCATCGGAGTCCGAATCTGTGAAGACTATTTGGCGCTTGACTGAAAGCTTTATGGGAGCCTTCCCCGGGCGATTGCTAGAGGACCCCCTGGGGAACGATCGGGTTGAATTTGAGAAGGCAAGGTAGAGGTAAAGGTATTGATGCCTCTGTGGCCTTAGTTGTTTCATATGGGACAGTGGAAGACGTTGCAACCACCCGATCATCCTTTTTCTTTGACTGATGCTCCCTTTGAATTAGCTCAGTTAAGGTCGCTTGATCATCCTCATTCTCTTCATCCAAAAACGAAGCCAGCTTTCGACCGAGATGGCAACGGGTCTACCTCACTCGTACTCTCCCCCATTTTACGGATGGCCTCGGGGGTAGAAGATCCCATGACAATCTTGGCCACTTTACTACCAGAGACATTGTCATCAGATCTGGTCTTATGGGATTTACCCCTACTTGGTTCCTCTCAACTCTGCTTGTCCCTAGAGGGTCTATCTCGACTTGATCTCTCCCTACTCGACCTCTTACGGTCAGACCTTTCTGTGGAAGAATGAACTCGACCAGACCTATCTCTAGAAGATATCCTCGTTCATTCTTACGAGGGGGGGGAGTATCACGTTTGCTTACCTCAACCTGGTCAGCAGGAATAGTCAGAAAGTCATGATCGGACTTATAAACATGCTCCATAAAGTCATGTTTCGGATGAGCAATGCCTTTAGCCACCTGATCAGCAGCAGCTTTTCGACTCACCCGATTGAGGTTCTTATATTTCTCAGTCTGCTAGCCAGCGACGATATCCAGTTCATATACTGAAAAGGAAGGCATACAGAGAGTAATGAGCAACAACAATAATAAGCCACCGCCAGGAAAACTCAAAAATAGAAACTTACTACGTCTTTACTTAGCGTATATATCGGGAAAGAGACCTAGTTCAATCAACTCCTTCTCCAAGTATAAGTTGCGGCAATCCCTAACCTTCCAAGTAGTCGGGGCCGCCTTGACAACAATATTGGCTTGCTCCTGATTAATAACAGGTGCAACCTTGTTCCATAGCTCGGGGCTACATAAATACTTCGGGACTCTATTTCGATTTAGCCGATGGGTTGGATCGATCACCACGACCTCACCCCAATCTCCGCTAACAAAAAACCAACTGTTTTTCCAGTATTTATTAGAAGATAGAAACCCCCAGATGAAACCTTTATGGTCTTTATACGTAGAAGGAGCAGGCTTCTCCTTATAACCATGGGGGATTCAGCTGCTCGGTGACGTCGACTGGAGATAAAATATCCCACATGTATCGGATCGACCCTTGGTATAAAAATTGTGTATCTCCTAGGGGTCGGAGGGTATTTTACCCCAATCTTTCTCCATAAATGCCATAGGCTGATCAACACCTGGTATGAATTGGGGTCAGCTGGGCAGGGGTGACACCCACATTTGTCAAGAAGCGGGCAATGAAAGGCTGCAAAGGGAAAGTTACCCCAGAAGACAATATGGCCCCATAAATTGCACTAGCACCAGGGGGTAGGTTCCACAATGCACGTTCACCGCTACAATATAGTTTTACCGAACTAGGAAAGTCAAACAGGTCCCTAAACTTTGTAAGTTCCTCATCAATCACCATATATATCAAAGGCGCAGGGACGGTCTGTCCAAAATCTCGGCATACGAGCCTGCCGTTCCCTCGAGACATCCTTCATCTTTAACGTTTGAGAAGCTATATTCATGTCATTCGCAAGACGAACAGTCTCTTTAAGAGAAGTCCTAAGAGTTTGCCTTGTTGTCTTTGATATATCTGAATGGACACGAACAAAACTGGAACCAAGAGGATTAGAAGAAGAAGGAAAAAACTCGGGAGGGGCCATAGAGTAATCCATGTTTAAAGCAATGGGTTAGGACAGAGGAAAACGACCCCAAGGAAGAGAATCAAGCCTAGCAATATTTTCCTTATCGCCACCCTTGATAGCTTGCATGAGAAGTTCAAAATATCGATAACGAAGAGTCGGGTCCATGCCTGAGATGTGCATAAGATGTGATGAAAACACAGGAGTTAGAAGGTGGAAAGCCAAAAATCTGAAAGAAAATAAAAGTTAGGGTTTTCTACGAGAAATCACTATAAAATCGTGAGAGAAAAATGAAAAGTTTTTGAGCAATATATAGGGACGGATGATGTCATAGGAACATGCGTACACCATCAAACGCAAATGGGAGTATGTGCAAGAGGAACGAAAAACACGTACCATTTGAAATTTGAAAAAAGTGGATAAATGATTGTGTCAGCCGAAATGAGCGTGATTGACATTAATGTTCAGCTGTAAAGCATTAAATGTGCATTCAAGAGCACCACAACAAAAAGTCATAATAAGTTAAACAAACTTCACCGAGTGAGTTCCATTTCGAACGAGATACTCAGTCTCGTATGTTTAAGAGGATGTTGTTATTGGAAAATCCTAGGTGATGCGACAAGTCAGCAAAAGACTGAGGTCGGGGGTGTCACGTCACTAAAGGACGGTCAGATTAAAGTCAACACGAGTAAGACTGAGAAAACCTGACCAGTCCCTCCCCGACTCAGATAACACAGATGATTGGGTTAGAAAACCTGATCGGGGTATCAAGATGGTCGGGACCAGGGTCGGGTAGAATCGACAACGGTCAGAAAAACGGACGATCGGGCGCATGACACGTATACAACACCCAGATTCAATGGAATTACGACTCAAATACGCTGAAGAAGAATCTGATTTGTACAAGGCTTCTAGAAACATACTTTGATGAGGAAGTAAATTTCTTTACAGATATCAGAATCCAGATCAGAAAAGAGATCAAAAGACAATTGAAGTATCACTCAACTCCAAGCAAGGAAAAAAGCACGACACTAAGAAGTTAGAATTTCATCAAATAACAAAAACTTTCCTTACGTGTACATTATGAATTAGGGTTCTATATATGTATAAATAGACAAAAAAAAACACCCAAAAGAAAGAAGGCAGCTTTGAGGGGCGAGAGTACGAAAGAGAGATTGAGTGCGTAATATTTTTCATCATAGTGAATTCTTGTTGCTATCATTGGCAACCATTGATGTTTCCCCACTTCGGGGTTTTACAACGTAAAACTCTACGTGTCATTTACTTTCTTTTTATTTTAATTTGCAATCAGTTATTACTTTGCTTTAATTGTGTGACGAGGGATTAGTCTAGAAATCACCGTCAACAGTGAGGAATCTTGTTACGAAAATCTATGATCTTTAGGAAATATGAGTTGTCCATCTAAACTATGATGCATCGAGTCCTGAGATGGAAATCAAACTTTTGAATCTCATATTTGACCACTAGGATTTCTTTGTAAATTGTATGATAATGTTTCTAGGCATCTTTGAATTGTATGTTGGCATGACCACAATAACTTTGCTTTCCTTCTTTTTCTTCGATAAGGATGGCTCCCTAATAGTCATCACTGACATCTGTTTGAAGGATAAGTTGGCATGTGGATGGAATAGTGAGAGGTGGTTACCTCTACGCAACCTTCTTAAGAGTAGTTACGGCTTCTATATGGTGGGAATTCCATAATGGTGGATTTTTCTTTAAGAGGGCCGATAGGACTGAAGTATTGTGGCTCACATGAGGGATAAAATCTCTGATAAAATTAATTATCCCAAGAAATTGTTGGATTTGCTTTTAGGACAAATTGGAATCGGGAAAATCTAGCAACTGTTTTGCTAGGAGTGGTCCTAATTGATTCTGTCTATGTGAGATATGCATTCCAAGGAAGTCTATCTCTGATCGTCCTACCATGCTTTTATTTTTAAAAAGCATGATGACATACTGATCAATCAGGTTATGGAATTATTGAAGAAGGTTATTGTGAGAGTTTGTGTCTGGTCAAAACAGAAGGATATCATCAATGTAAAGTAAGTTTTAATGGAGGATAGGATGGAAGATTTTGGCAATAGCCTTCTGAAATAATGATGGGGCTGTTGAGACCAAATGGTAAAACCGTCTATTGGTATTGAGCATTGGGAATGCAAAAGGCAGTTTATATCTTTCCTCGGGATTAATACCTATTTGCCAAAAGGCTCCTTTGAGATCAAATTTAGAGAAGATAGAGGCTCTAAGGAGTTGGTGAACCAGCTTAGCTAACTTGGCCTTTCTATTAGGACATTTCTTTGCATAATGTCCTCTCTTACCACAGATGAAACACTTTTGAGACTTATTCCAAGCACGTTTGGTTTTCTTCCTGTAGTATTTGAACTTTTTATTCTTCTTACGCTTGAAAGAGTGTTGAAAGTGTTTCTTTACAGGTGCACATATCAGAAGATTTGCATTTGATTTGAAAATTAGGTTACCAACATTGTTTTTCATATTTCTTGCCTTCTTTTAGCATTTTGAAGAAAACCATTTGTGTTGCACAGAGCTTGTCTAGGGCTTGCAATGAGAACATGTGGATTTCTCCTAAAGTAATCTCTCTGAGAACTCTGTCTGAAGCGACAATTTTCCTTTGTAATTCATCTTGGAGTTCAAAAGGAAGGGAATTCATATATACCTGCTGGAGGCTGTCATCATTGATACCTCCAATTGCATAATACCTGAATGACATGCGCTTGAAATGAAAATCTAAATCTTTTTTCTTCAGAACACAACAGTGCATTTCAAAGAATTCTTATCTGGATTGTTTATAAAATTGATCAACATCTCCAAGGAATTCTTTGAAGATAACACCCATTGCTAGTGAAACTGAAGGGGATCTGACGAACTGTAACGGGCGATATTCTCCAAGGTGTTGATACCGGTCTTTAAGAGATCCCGTGAATCTAGAAACAAACTCCCGTAAAATGTTTACTAAAGGGTGTTCAGACTTAGCAATTTGGAGATCAAGCCATGCGTTCATCTCATAAATCTTTTTCCTCCATTGACCTGAAGGGGAGTCATCCAGATTGAACCAGAGACCATTAGTAGGTCTGGTTACGTTAGGTTGTCCCGGTATGGAACCCTCTGGTGGTTCTTTGATTATGGGTGTAGAGCTAGAAGAGGATTCATCTGGTGGACCATAAGTTTGAGTAGATGGTTGAGGATTTGTTCTATATGCCATAAATATTTGGGTAAGATATGTGACAGATTCAAAAGGCGAGAGATAGGCAGTATCTGATTCTGAGGAGGATTGAATATCTTTACTAGAAACATATTCGAAGTCAGATGATGAAGAAGATTGTATAGAAGTGTAGAGGACATATTTATAACAGTCAAAAGCAGGGTTTTTTTTTTTGTTTTTAGGATGATGACGATTTTTTGGTTAGTTTTTTTGGTGCAGAGGATGATGACAAAGGAGGATACTTTCGGAAAAGTTCTCCTGTAGATTTAAAGTATTGGGATGATTCTGAAGTGTTTTAAAAGAGGTGGCAAGGGAAGAGACTAACTGAGAAAACCAAGTGGAAGAGACTAAGGGTATGCCTTTGGAATATAGGATGGAAGATCTGTGTTTAGAAGATCTCGTTTCATCTGTTCTAGCTGTTCTCGAAGTTTCCTGATCTCTCTTTCTTTTCTATCAAATTCTAGGCCGAAATATCTGTGATTGATATACCGGTGAAGATCTACATCTAGTTTGGCAATTCTAAATTGAAGGTTTGTGAACATATCTCTGAGGACTGCATCTAGACTCTGTAGATGATGATCATGATGAGAGACAAGCTAGGTGACTCGGTCTATCTTTCGATCAATAGAGTTGAGGACTCTATTTTGGGCTATAACATTGTGCGTTTGCCAGTTAAGGATCTATTCTGCTGGTGATGGTGATTTTAAAGATCCATCAAGAAGAACTTCTGTTGGTTTGACAAAAGGTCGGGAAAACGGATTTTTTTTTTGGTTGAAGGCAGGTTCCAAAGGAAGAAAGTCCTGATCATAATTGGAGGCCATGAAACAAGGCATAAGTGGAGGAGAAGGCGGAATAATTGATTTTGTCATTGTGGGCAAAAGTCCTTCATTTTGACGGATTTGGAGGGCTCTGTCACAGATAGGAAGAGGTTTAGTCTTGATAGAATGTAATCTTATCCAAGGATTGTTTGGGTCATCATGCTTATAAGGCTTGTGAAAAGGTTTGCAAATTGATCTGTGAACCTTCAAACATTTTCTGTAGTCACAGTCTGCATCACACATATTGGGATCAATATCCCATATGACATGGCCATTAATCTTGTCTATGTAGACAGGAGTCCCATCAGCTTGGAAACTATGGATCGGAATGTCATCCTCAAAAGTAAATGGTCGAATCATAAGTAATTGGAACACCAAATGAGTGCTAGAAGACACTTCTGATTTTTCGATAGTTTTATAAATTGTTTTTATGGAACCATCTCTTTGTTTGACATATTTTGTATCTAAAGCAATGACTTGAGTGGTGTTCTGGAAGGATTTCTCATAATTGGTTATACATTCAAGTGGCATAACCTCTTTAAGCTGTTCTCTAGGCAGTTGTTTGGGAATTTGCAAGATGGTAGGAATTTCATCATCTCTTCCTGCAGTGATGAAAAAGGTATCTCTAGTATGGCCAGGAATAGGTAGATCAAGGGCATGATCTTACATCCTGTAGGCAATTTGGTGGTGAAGAGTAGCCATATATGAATTTGGTTGTATAGGGGCATCCAAAATCTGGAGTTGTACCTTAAGACAATTGTGAAGATTTTGATCCCTGAAAGGTATGTTAAAATTGGGGTCATAGGTGAGTGATATGCCGCCTGCATGAAGGGTGGTCAAATAAGTGCCAATAACTGCATGCTCATATTGTTTGTAGATTGTATTGAGCAAAGCAACTCTGGCAGTTCCTGGTAAGCTTTTTCTACCATGTAAGCTGGGGATAAGACGAACAACACCAATATGTATATGGGAATATCTTTCGCGAATCCATTGGTCTATCATCTGCTGATCTATCTGTAGATTAACATATTGTTCAGCTTCAGTGGCCGGAACTAGACAATTGTCTAGAGCTGTTGATTGGATATATTCCTTAGCAGAAGGAGGTCTATGTTGGATGAGAACATTTATTTTTTTGACAATGGATTTTTTTTCTCTTGAAAACAATATAAGGATTCAAGAGAGGCAGGGTAGTTTTATCGATCTATGCGGACTCTGGAATATATGTATATTCAACAAGATTTTGAATTTTATTAGACTGGGTTCATTTTACAGAAGGTGAGAGAGAAACAGAAGAAGAAAGTTTTACAGGGGTTAAAACAGTATATGAGGATGATGAAATGTTTGTTGTGGTGTTGTCAGTCATGATCATTGGATTCCCTCTCTTCAATATTTTCTCTATTTAAATCAAAATAGTTCAACTCTTGTCCTGAACTTCAAGCTTAGAGGGTGCTTAGCCTATCCAAGGCTCTGATACCAAGAAGGGTTGTCAAACAAGTGCCAATAACTGCATGCTCATATTGTTTGTAGATTGTATTGAGCAACTCTGACAGTTACTGGTAAGCCTTTTCTGCCATATAAGGTGAGGATGAGACGAACAACACCAATATTAATAATATTATATATATTATTAAATATATTTTAATATATATTTATATATATATTATATATTATTATATAATGTATATATATTATAAAATATATATAATACGAAAATATAATATATATTTTGGATAATAATAATAAAATATAAAAATATAAATTATATTATATATATAATATATATATATTGGATAATAATAAAAAATAAAAGTATAAATTATATAATATATATTATATATAAAACAGATAATATATAAAATAATAATAATATATAATATATATATAATAAAATATCATATATAAAAATTATATAATATAATATATAAATATACATTATAATATTAATAATAATATAGATAGTATTATTTTTAAAAATGAGGATATTTTTATAACAGTGTTGGGATATAGTAGGTTATATTTGGAAGAAAAAATATGTTAATAGAATGGAAGAGCATCCTTTTGGTTTTTGGATGGAATGTCCATTCCACCAAAAAGACGGAATCCTCATTCCAATGTAATCTTTATTCCATTGCATTTTAACAAATCAAACAAATAGAATGACTTTCATTCTATTCCATTCCATCCAACCAAATCAACATGACCTAAATGTGAGTTAGACATGAGAATGATTTTGATCTTTGACCGGTACCCCTACGAGTCTTATGACATATCCCCTCGTAAATAAGACCTAAAAATATGGGGAAGGATCCGCCCTATGACTATGGCGAAGGCTAAATGCATGTTAGCTGCATAGACATCCACAAAATCCAAAACAACATCCCAAGAACATCGATTCAAGCAAGAAAAATAACCAATCAAGTAGAGCATATATCACTCTTTAAGGCTTAAACAGCACAAGACACCTTTCCAATATGGTTGGACTCTCTCTTAGAATCCTCCACCATCTCGATTCAATGTCCGGGTGCTTGTATATATATATTATTATTGTCCCTCCTTGACCATTAATCCCAAGTGTAGATATTTCTCCCTTACTGTGGAAGCAGTTGTTTGGACCGTAGGTTCCTATAGTTGTAACTTTCAATATATATATATATACCTCCTTAACGCATACAATTCCAACCATATTCTAAGGTTCGTTGTGCCTTGAAGTTTTATGCTTGAAAGAATTTTTACCAACACCACATAATTATTTACTAAGTACCAGAAAAACACATTCTAAAGTCAAATAATTTTTTTTTAATAAAAATAGTTAGTTAATTTTTATATTTGTAAAAAGTATTTTATTTTATTTTATTTTATTTATTTTTAAAAATAAAAATAACAAAAATATAAATATATATATATATATATATATATATATACAATATTGATAAATGAAGAGGCCATTGGCCTCTTGCAACTAGGGACGAAGGACTGAATTTTTTTTAATAAAATAAAATAAAATAAATTTTTTATTTAATTTTATATTTGAAACAGAATTTTATGCAATATATTTTAAAAATAATAATTTCATTAATTTCTTAATAATTTAACCTAAAAGATATTGGATATATTAATTATATTAAATACAGATACATCTAATAAACTAATAATTAAAAGGGAATGTGTCTTTTTAAAAAAATTCCGAATATTTATATCCAAAAATCATAATTGTAAAACAAACATGTTAAAATTCAAACCTATTCAAACCTATTCAAACCTATTCAGACTTCAGGTTAAATTTTAATGTGTTCAGATTTTACACAGAAAAACAAACATTACCTAGCTACCATGAGTTTCAAAACATAACATATTGGATGAATCGGAAACAGTAATGAACTTCAAGCCCATTATACCATGAGTTTCAAACTGTTTAGAGTTTATGCAAAATGAATCTGAAACAGTGGATAATCAGCAAGAAAATTCATTTCCCAAGCAGCATAATCATACAATTAGAAGTTAGATGAACATATTGGCATTCTCACAAGCATGGCTGGGGCTGCTGATGGTCCATATATTCCAATAAACATGCGGAAAATGATAAATTATTCTCCAGAACATCATCCTGAAAGAGAGACCATAATTATTGGAATCAGAAATGGTTTATTGAATATAAAGAGTTGTCTGTTGTTAGGAACCTGTCCAGAAATGAGCTCACCTCACGTCAAATCTCAGCATCATCAAGCAACTTGAATTGATAAAAAGATCACGCTTGCCACACATATATAACATGGACAAATGATAGCATTAAATGTTAACCATCCCAGTAACAGCATAATTATTTGAGAAAAGAGTTGCAAACATTTATAAGCTGAAAAGGGACCAGTTAAATTAAAGCATAAGAAAGGAGAATAACAAAGAAGTACTTACGGATCATCAGATATTTCTAATAGAAATTCAGATATTGACAGAAACTCCATGTGCAAACCATTCACCTTCACAGCAGCTTCAAAGAAAACACATTAAGCCTAAATAAAAGTATATACCAACTCTAACACGGTTGAAAGAATAATAAACTGTTATGTTACACTTGTAGTCACAATACCAGCAGCATTTCAGTCGTGTCAAAAAGGATCACTTACAGGAACACACTGCACTAAATAGTATTGCATCATATCGCTGAGAGAAAATTTGTGAGGAAAAAAAAAATGGGAAAAGGAATTAAGCTTTTGTTTAAAAAAAAATAGTTACTCCAGGTAAGAGAATAATAATTCAGAAACAGTGACACTCTAACTGCCATATGGAATATTAGAAGACGAGAAAATGATACCATGTTAGTAAGGGGTAGGAGACACCAACAATAATCGTCACATAATTTAGAAGTTTGAAGCTTTATTACAATGTATAAGTTAGAATGAATAAGAGTTATGGACAAACATTCCATCCGAGACTTGTATGTTAAAGCGATATATGAGTTCATGAATTTAAAATATATTTAACATTATGTAATAAAGAAATCACCTTTTCTTGTCTCAACTGATACAAAAGAAGATGTAGCACCCGATAATCGAAAGATTTTAGCTGGACTGCCCTCATCACATCTTCAATGGAGATATGAGAAATGACTTTTTCATTAAAACCTCTAGGAAGAACATCCTTGAGCATGGCTATGCTTGCAACTATTGTAACTTCAATTTTTGAAACATATAACAAAAAATTAAAACAAAATAACAAAAGTCAAAGAAATCATTTCACATGTATATCAATATTCACTCCAAATTTAATTCAATAAGTGAGATTAAAAGGAAAATGATCATGCAAGGTCTAAAGCAGCTAGCAACACAGTATAACATAAGTGCTCTAGAGAGCTTACACAAGTAGCCAAGTAGCATGACCAAACAGAAGGGGTGTGTAGAATACTAGTAGCCAAGTAGCATGACCGAATGGAGGTGGTGTATAGGAGACTAGTAGCCAAGTAGCATATCCGTTTTGCTAAGGAGAGCAAAATGTACTTTTTGTACCGGGCCGATCAACACCCAAGTCAGCCACTGCGGTTCCGATCCGTTCGAGGAGCCTAGAGGCTTCCCACATTTGTCAAGGCCTTCTACATGCCCAAGCAAGCCTTTGGAGCAGCAGCAGCACCCCCGCGAGAAAAGTGGCTCTTGACTTTATGTACCGGGTTGGTCAACGCCAAGTGAGAGCTACTGCGGATCCGATTCGTTAGAGAAGGATCCAGAGCCTCATTTCAATTGCTAGGGTCTTTGAGGATCCCAAGCATGCCTCTAGACTAGTATCACGACGGTGGCTCCTCTCTTTTTGTACCAGACCCCTTAACACCCTAGTGAGCCACCGAAGTCTCGATCCGTTCGAGAGCCCAGATGCTTCCCACATTTGTTGAGACCTTTTATATGCCTAAGCAAGCTTCTGGAGCAGCAGAACCGTTGCGAGACCAGTGGATCATCACTTTTTGTACCGGGCCGGTCAATGCCCAAATAAGCCACTGCGGTTCTAATCTTTTCGAGGAGAACCCAGAGGCTTCCAACATTTGCTAAGGCAGCGTACATGCCTCAACAATCCTCTGGAGCAGCAGGACTGTTGCGAGACCAATGGTTCCTCACTTTTTGAACCGGCCCTGTCAATTCCCAAGTGAGCCACTACGATTACGATTACGATTACGATTCGTTTAAGGAGGGTCCAGAGCTTCATTTCAGTTGTTGGGGACTTCTAGGATCCCGAGCATGCTTCTGGATCAGTATCATACCGATGGCACCTCTTTTTTTGTACCGATCCCCTTAACGCCCTAGTGCGCCACTGAAGTCTTAATCCGTTTGAGGAAATCCCAGAGGCTTCCCATATTTGTTAAGGCCTCCTACATGCCTAAGAAAGCCTTTAGAGCAGTAGCACCGCTACGAGACCAGTGGATTCTCACTTTCGTATCGGGTCGGTCAACTCCAAAGTGAGCCACTGAAGATCCGATTCGTTCGAGGACCCAGAGCCTCATGTTAATTGTTGGGGACTTCAAGGACCCCAAGCATGCCTACGGACTAATATCATGCCGGTGGCTCCACCTTTTTTGTACCGGACTCCTTAACGCTCTAGTGAGCCACTGAAGTTCCGATCCGTTCGAGGAGAGCCCGGAGGCTTCCGACATTTGACGAGGCCTCCTACAAGCCTAAGCAAGCCTCTAAAGCAACAGCACCACTGCGAGACCAGCGGCTTCTCACTTTTTGTACTGGACCGATCAATGCCCAAATGAGCCACTACAATTCTGATCCATTCGAGGAGAGCCCAGAAGCTTCCAACATTTGATTAGGCCTTCTACATGCCTAAGCAAGCTTCTGAAGTAGCCAGTAGCTCCTCACTTTTTATATCAGGCCGGTCAACGCCCAAGTGAGCCACTTGGTTCTGATCCATTCGAGGAGAGCCTAAAGGCTTCCCACATTTGTTGAGGCCTCTTACATGCCTAAGCAAGCCTCCGGAATATTAGCACCACTGCAAGACCAGTGGTTCCTCACTTTTTGTATAAGGCTTGTCGATGTGCAATTCAGCCATTACGGTTTCGATTCGTTCGAGAAAGGTCTAGGTCCTCATTTTAGTTGCTAGGAAATTTTTGATGCCCTAACAAATCGTTGGACCAACATCATGCAGGTGGCTCCTCACTTATTGCATCAGGTCACTCCACGCCCATGTGAGCCACCTAGATTTCGGTTTGTTCGAGTGTAGTCCAGAGCCTTATTCCAATTGTTGGAGACTTTTTGATGTCCTAGAAAGCCTCTAGACCAGCATCATGTAGATGGCTTCTCATTTATTGCATCGAGCCCCTCAACGCCATTGTGATCCACCTAGGTTTCGATTCGTTCGGAAGGAGTTCAAAGCCATATTTCAATTGTTGGGTACTTTTTGATACCCAAGAAAGCCTCTGAACCAACAACATTACTTTGGGATTGAAGTCTCATCATTCTCTCAAGCAAGCTCTTGGAGAGCGATGACTCTTACATTAGGAGATTTGATCAAGTGACTGATCTATAATGAAAGGGCCTTGGTAGAGATTTGATTAAGTGACCGGTCTACTATAAAGCGCTTTGTTCCTTGGAAAGGGTCTAGTCCCCTTAAGATGCCTTGAGCCGGGTATTGTACCTTCAAGAAGGAATCCAGAGTCGTGGCCATGGTTGCCCGCTACATCCTTAAACCGGGTACCTCGGCAAGGGCTACATCGATGCCTTGGGCAGGGTACGAGACCCCCCAGGAAGGGACTTAGGATTAAGTGGCCTTGGTTGCCTACCAAGTCCAGGATCCAGAGTTGTGGGCCTAATTGCCCGCCGCATCCTTGAACCGGGTACCTCAGCAAAGGCTACCTTGATGCCTTGGGCAAGGTACAAGACCCCCCCAGGAAGAGACTTGAGATTAAGTGGCTTGGGTTGCCTACCAAGTCCAAAAGCCGAAGTTATGGCCCTGGTTGCCTGCCGCATCCTTGAACCGGGCACCTCGACAAGGGTTACCTTGATGCCTTGGTAGGGTCTGAAAACCCCTCCAGAAAGAGACTTAGGATTTAATGGCCCTGGGTGTCTACCAAGTCCAGGAACTAGAGTCGTGGTCGTGGTTACCAGCTGCATCTTTGAACCAGGACCTCAATAAGGGCTACCTCGATGCCTTGGCCATGGTGTGTGACCCCCAGGAAGGGACTTGGGATTAATTGACCCTGGTTGCCTACCAAGTCCAGGATCCGGAGTTGTGGCCTTGGTTGCCCGTCGCATCCTTGAACCAAGTACCTCGACAAGGGCTACCTCGATGCCTTGGAAAGTATACAAGACCCTTTGAGAAGGGACTTGGGATTAAATGGCCCTAGTTACCTACCAAGTCCAGGATCTGAAGTCGTGGCCCTGATTGCACATCGCATCCTTGAACAGGGTACCTCGGCAAAGGCTTCCTCGATAGCTTGGGCAAGGTACGGGACCCCAAGGAAAGGACTGGGATTAAGTGGCACTGGTTGCCTACCAAGTCTAGGATCCAAAGTCATGGCCTTGGTTACCCACCGCATCCTCAAACCGGGCTCCTCGAAAGAGCAACTTAGAAGCCTTGAGCATGGGTATTGTCCCCTACAGAAGGGATACGGAGTTGTGGCTCTGGTTACCCACTTTATCCAGGATAGCGAATCCCATATGGTGGAGGATTTGATCCTCATTCCTTGAGCATGGGTATAGTCCTATCAAGAAATACCTTGAGCATTGGGTATAGTCCCCTCAAGAAATAACTTGAGCAGGGCATTGTCCCCTCAGGAAGTAATCTTGATTCGTGGCCCCGACTACCTTCTGAATCCGCTTAACGAGAATTCTCCATGTGATTTTAGGACAAGTCTCTAACGTCTCAAAAGGTATTCGACATTAAAGACAAGGAGGACTTCTATTAACACCAAAATTTGGTCATTTATCCAATGGAGAATTCTCGAGGTAGCCATCTAGGAGAACCTCCCTTTGGGCGTCTCCCACATGATATATGGGTTGTTTTCCATGAGAAAAGAAAGGTCAAAGTGGTAAGAACCCATCAGATTTGCTTAAGAGACAATATGAGCTTGTCACCAAGTTGGGGGTACAAAGGGGGCCCATTGATGGTGACCTTACAGCAGCTTTCCAACCACCTTAATTAATGTTTGGCAGCCCTCATGTGATAGGAATCAAGTCAAAGGGCCACTTAAGCACCATCCTTCAATGGAAAGTCACCAAAATAACACGTAATCGCCTTATCATCGCCATGTATGCCTTAAATCTGATGTGGCACGTTTTACACCCTTCAAGGAATGTGATTGCATATGGGAACTATGAGCCCACATGTGCCAAACATATGCTCTCAACATCACGACCTAAGCTCACTATGTAAGTGAAATCCATGGTCTCACTTAAGGATCTCTAGAGACTCCCTCTTTTTGGATTTGGGCTATCGTTTACACTATTTGAGGGTGTTCTCTAACAACCTCACCTCCTTAGAAACTCCTTACACATGGTGGAGATACTTCTCTAAGTGGAAGCCCCCATGCTCCCCTCCTTAACAAGACGGACATGCTACTTAGCTACTTAGCTATTTGGCTACTTGTCTCCTAGATGCCCCCTTCTTCGGCTCAAGCTACTTGGCTACTTGTCTACTAATGAGATAATCATACTTGACTACTAGTCTTCTATACACACCTCCATTCGATCATGCTACTTGGCTACTTGTGGAAGCTCTCCAGAGAACTTATGTTGTACTACTGGGCTACATGTATAAGCTCCTCGAAGCATCTCCACTTTGTGTATATAAATGAGTTACTATTTTCCCTTTTCATCTCCGTTATTATACACGTACGGGAGCTAGGCTCCGACTCTACTGTTCCTAGATCTCATATTCCTCCTCGCACCCTATTGTATTGGGGAACAACAGAGGAGAACCAAGTATCGGGAACCAGGTATCGGGTACCAGGAACCACTGACCAGAGACCATGGATCAGGACTAGGGATTAGGCCCACCTACCAGGTCTGATCTCGCCTACCTCGCCTGTCTGGTCCTACCCTGATTCCTGCCTGGTCCAACCCCTCGCCTCTCTGATTCCTGCCTGGTCTGACCTCGCTTGCCTGACTCCTGCCTGGTCCTACCCCGACTGTCTGGTTTGTCCTCTCCAGCCTAGTTCGACCATGAATCTTGTCTGGTCCGACCTCGCCTGTCTGGTCTAACCTTGCTTGCCTAGTCCAACCTCCCAACCTGGTCCAACCCCGATTCCTGTTTGGTCCGACCTCGCCTGCCTATCTACAAACTCGAGCCTACCCTTTCTATCGGGTTCGACCACTGCTCGTACCTCGTGGTTGACCGTCGTCCGGAAAGACTCAATCGATTTTCTAGGTAACAGTAACTCTTTTATATACTCAAAGTAGAGATGTTGTGGAGAGCTTCCATCAGTAGCCAAGTAGCATGACCAAACGAAGGGGGTGTGCTAAACACTAGTAGCCAAATAACATGACCGAATGGAGGAGGTGTATAGGTAACTAGTAGCCAAATAGCATGTCTGTTTTGCTAAGGAAGGGAGCATGGGTGCTCCCCGTTGGAGAGGTACCTACATCATGTGTAGGGAGTTTCCATGGAGGTGAGGTTGTTCGAGAACACCCTCAAATAGTGTAAAAAAGAGCCTAAATCCAAAAGGTGGGAGCCTTTCGGGATCCTTAAGTGAAACCATGGATTTCACTTACATAGTGAGCTTAGGTGATGATGTTGAAGACATATGTTTGGCACATGTGGGCTCATGGTTCCCACATGCAAACACACTTCTTGAAGGGTGTAAAACATGTCATATCAGATTTAGGGCATACGTGGCGATGATAAGGAGATTACATGTTATTTTGGTGACTTTCCATTGGAGGATGGTGCTTAGATGGCCCTTTGACTTGATTCCCATCACATGGGAGCTGCCAAACATTAATTAAGTTAGTTCAAATTTGGAAAGCTGTTGTAAGGTCACCATCACTAGGCCCTTGTCCCCCTAACTTGGTGACAAGCTCATATGTTGTCTCCTATGCAAATCGGATGGGTCCTTATCACTTTGACCCATCTTTTCTCACGGAAAACAGCTCATATATCATGTGGGAAGAGTCGCTCCCTTTGAGGGATCGGATACCTCTGTACCCTGGTACCATAGTACCCTAATGCAAGTCTAATGTAGAGGGATTTCCTGTAGAGGAGCTGCATTAGTGTAAACTTGCCGCCAAGAGGGGAGGATCTGATAGGGGAGATCGGAGGATCCGGTAAAGAAGACCCATAGAGGAGATGCAAAGGGGATCCGTAGGGGAGCTCATGTGGGAGAGGCCTAAAGGGAGGTTCTCCCAGATCGATGCCTTGAGAATTCTCCCTTGGATAAATGACCAGTTATTGAGCACAAAGAAATTATTTTGTCATAAGTATAACCCCTCGGATTTTGGTTCTTTAGTTATTTTCTTTAATGTATTTGATTTAATTAAAAATATTCTACATAAAATAGATTAAAAATAAATTTTATGTTTGAATTTTACCTCTTTTCAGTATATATAACGTTGTTGATGAAAGAGAGAGAAAATGCAACTCAATTTTGGCTAGCGCTAGTTAAACGTTGTCACTAGGAGTCTAGGACAAACCATTTTTCTCTTCCATTTATGACAAACTTTAGCTAAAATTGAATTGCATTTTCTATTTTTTATCAATAGCCACCTATACCCAAAAAAGTATAATTCAAACTTTCAAATTTTATTTTTAATCTATTTTATGTAAATTATCTTAATTAAATCAAAATCATTCAAGAAAAAAAAAAACCAATCAATCTCAGGTTGAGAATTATAATTATGACAAAATATTTGTGTTTGACACCGATTATGCCGAAGCACAAATTTAATGGATTTCATGAATTAAAAGTTCATCAAAAGAAACAATGATTTCTCTTGTGCTTCCCATTACTATTGAGTAGAACAATATCTTTCTCATTTCATTTGGATATGATTTGTTGTCATATAGTATCTGATTTCAATATATAGAAGTAAACTAAAAGTAGAGCATAATGACTCTTTCAAATGACCATTCCTCCATGGCTCCATGGGCACAAAACAGTGCCATTTTAACTATAAGTAACAAACTTTTACCATTTTCATTAATAAATAAATTGTCTGTTCAAAGAGCAAGCAAATCATTGGTAGAAAAGATACGTGAATATGATTCATTACACAAAAGGGGTTCCAAGGATATATGTACCTCCTTTTTGCTCATTAATTGAAAATAGAGCTTTCTTTCTAGAGTCCAATACTCTGATCCACATCTAAATTCTTCTCTGATCCTTTTCCATTTAGCAAAGATAATATAAAAGAATTTATATTGTGAATTCAGATTCTCTTCTACGCAAAAGAATACAATCAAATGAGATACTATACCTTTCAGTCATAAGGCCATCTCGTTCAAGTAGATACAGAAGTGGTCTGAATGGATCACTTTTGAACATGTCAATTAACTTTGCAACCTGGCTGAGATTAAATTCCTGCATCACAAACAGTTCCCATAGACTATATTAAAGTTTATTAACAAGTTTCAGATAATCTGTAATTGGTGCTTTCAAATTTCTTAATACTACCACCTCAAATCTTCTCTCTGAAACAATAATCCCATCAGTTGGCATATCAAGTATCTTCTCATTCAATCTATCCAGCTGCATTAAGAAAACCATCGCTGTTGTAAGATACAGAAACAAAACAGGCATGATAGATCAATCAAAGAATTACTGGGGGAGAAACTGAGGCTAATTTGCACAAACTCCTACTTGTCTTATAATCTGTTTCTCTAGGTAAGTATAGCAAGAAGAAAGAAAAAAGAAAACCAATACTTCCTATTGAAGTGAATATAACTAACCACAGGAGATCCTCACTTCAAATTTGCAGCATTAATGTCTTGGCAGCCACACCAACAAGCTTAACAAAGCTAATCAACTAAGTTGCTAAGTTTCTCATATATTAAGAAAATCAGAGTACTTGATACTGTTTTTTCCAGATTGTTACCGGATAAATATAACTTTCCGTGAATGAAAGCACTGGCAAATACTTGAAGATTGCTTGTGGACTGTTAGCGTCCATTCCATGAAACATGAAATAAGATCTGCACTGTTTATTAGATGAAGTTCATAGCTCAATTAGAAAGGTTCAATTCAGTGCACGGTGCATGATATTTTCCAATCCCTTGATATAAATATATTTGATACGAGGTTTAAATAGGTCAAATAGTGAGAGTAACAGCCCATATAGTGAACACTTGTTTGTAGCACATTGTCAAGTGTTTTTGGCATCATCAAAAGCACTTCCAAAATTCAAAACCAATATGGTTTTCAGACCAAAAAACATTAATAACACATTATACATGCAATTTAGAAATAAAATAAAATAAAACATTCTTGGATTAAAAAAAAAACACTTAAAAGTGCTTTCCCGAAAAGCATTAAATAAAATCTTGCATCAAACGTTTAAAGTATGAACAAAATTCATCCAAAAGCATAAGATTTGCTCAAAAGCGCTCTTGGTAGAGTACTTTCAAAGACACAATTGAACTGGAAAATCAATCAAAAATAGATAAGAGATAACTGCTTACAAAATCCTCAAGCGTAGAATTTGCTCGCTGCATAGAATCCAGTCCAATCATAGCCATGTCTTCATAATTACTTTGCAACGAATCACATTCACTCCCTTTTAGAATATCACTTCCAATACAAGTGTTATGACAATCTGCAATAAATTGAAAATTGGATTAATATTTGATATTTCTCAAAGCCAGTGCGAGAAAGAAGCCTTGAGTTTCTGATGCTTCCCCGAGAAACGAAACTGAAATCTGCAAGAAACAATTAAGATTATCAAAATCGATTCTAATTGCAAAAGAAATGAAGTACATGCGAAGGCTCACGTTAGCCAAGTGTTGAGAAATCAAGCCGCACTTTTTGTCCATGTCGAGTTCACCACACGGCTGAACCAAGAGGAGGATGAGATTAGCGAGGAAGCTACTAGCGTCGTCATTATTGTTAGAGGAAGAGGAGGCAAAAAAGCCTCTTGATTGCATGAATGACAATGTTCTCTGTACTTGTTCCAGCTTTCGCAGTTCTTCAGTTTTTCTCTACTCTTCTTTCTGTGAGGATTGAGCCATTGGGAATTACGAGCTGCGCTTTGTTTCATACTGCCCTGGCTCGGTCTGTTGAGGAAAATTGCACAAACTTCCTATGAGATTATGCAATATTGCACTCACCGGTAACTTTTACCTAAATAACACAAACATTCTTTTGACCGTCATCGGTCTTAACATCCATTTCAACGTTACAAGGGTATAATGGTCTTTTAGGTGAGTGTGCAGTGAAATAGCTGAAATGACATTCCTACAGTGACCGATTTAAAATGTATTAATTTTAAAAACATTTACATTAATTCTTCATTGATTAAATAAAAAAATATATTAATTAAAAATTAAAAAGTTACCTAGAAATCTTCCCATGCATTAATTGCACTTTCTCTACACATCGATACCATTCGGTATCCATTATGGCACCAAATACTACACTTAGCAACAATAAATTTTGAATTCTTTCGATTTATTTCCAAAAAAATAATCCTAAACCCAATATCTTATGGTCGATCCGGTATACGTTTTGTAGTGGTTGTTTTTTAAAAATTAAAATAAAAATAAAAACAATATTTTTGATTTCATTTTCGAATTCTGAAAACATGTCTAGTAGTATAAACTGAAAGCTATATTCTGAAAATGAAAACAGTTAAACATGTCTGGTATCTTTACTAAAAGCTGAATTCTAAAAATGAAAACAGTAAAAACACATCTAGTAGAATAACTCAAAATATCAAAAACCGAAAAACTTTTACATATGTAATTTGTCTCTCTCATCTCTTTAAAATTTCTTCATAAGATTGTAATATTTATTTTCATCCACCTAAATTTATAATTTAATATATATGAAATAATTATATAATCGTTCATAATAATATAATAATTTGAATTTAATCATTTTTTTACGAATCATTCAATTATTTTTAATTGAATTATAAAAAAGATTGTACATTGTTAGCATTAACAAAAAAATACATTTGTGATCAATTTCCATAATTATAGGTTACCTCTATATTTCATTAAAACTCTCATAAAATAACATTGACATAATTTAGTTATATAAGATCACGGATATATTACAGAAGACACTACCTCTTATTACAAAACATCACCTCTTATTACGTGAACAGTCTCTTCACATTTGTTTTGCAATTTCATCTCTAATGTTATTTATTAGTGCTACATTTTATGAAGATAAGTCAATTGTAGGATTGATCTACCTTCTCCTTCTCATTCTCCATCAATTAACATATCTTCATACTCATATTCCCTAAACATCCTATCACCATGCCCTTGTGATCAAATAAAATTATGTAGTACATAACATGCTATAGGTACGAGGCGTTGAGTCTCAATTGCATTATTCTTAGGTATGATAAGTTAGGGTGAGAGGGAGGCTTTGTATATATATAATCATCCCAAATTTCTCAAGGAAATTTGTCCTCCAATGTATAAGTAAATCTCCACTTATACTTACTAATAACCATAAAAAATTGTTATTAATTTCCATAGCAATCTAACAAGAAGACTATATATATAGTATATATAAAACATGCATGAATGCAAGCTTTGCTAAATAATTAAAATTAACAAATTATTGCATACTGTGGTGACAATCCATCTAATGCTTTGCCATAAAGGACTGCAACATTTGAAAGTAGTTATTAATTCGAATTTTCTCTTTTCTCAGCAAGTACCGAAGCATGAATGTGAAAAGATTAAACCCAACTGCCTTTAGCAACTCTTCAACACTCTTCTAAAAATTTGATCTCATAAAGAACTCCTTCCTGAGAAACAATATGTCAGATATGGTTTGAATTTCCAATAGTTACCAAACGGGATTCAACAAATGCGGAGACTTTCTGGAGATGTGGGATACATTTGGAAGTAGGATACATTTGGAAGTAGGATATCGTGTTTGAGAGAGGCTTGAAGACTGAAAGAACTGAATAAACGAATTCTGGTAGGTATTGCGCCCTGGATCGCGGTGGGGACACGTGGACAGACTGCGGCACAGGGAGCGGTCGAACGCCTATTGATTCTCGTGGTGTAGACCGTGGTGGAGGCAATGCACCAACCGTGGTATTCTGAGCGGTGGTTGACTGTGTTTGATCCGCGATGTTAGGCGTGGGTGGCCAACCGCTACCCAAACAGCGACAATGACGGATCTTGCCCAAATCAGGAATATTGCACGAAAATAGGAAATGCATTTTCTTCTGGAAGTTCTTGTGCTAATCGAAAAAGAAAAAAGTTTGTCTTCATGAAGAATAAGAAAGTCATGTACTTAAAAGAAAATGATTTCTTTTAAACAAGAAGACTTGTCATAAATAGGAAATAGTATTTATATGGAACAAGTAATTCTTGTACGTTTAGGAGTAGGATTTCCTTTTAACTTGAACTCCCTGTAATTCATATAAATAGATCATAATAGCTAGGCTATTGAAAGTGTTGGAGCAAATTAGCAAATATAGAGAGATCACAAGAGAGCATTGGATGTAATTGGATTTGGGGTATTTTAAAAAGAGAATCCTGAGAGTGTGGATGTAACAATTTTCTACATAGTGGAATTTTCTCTTGTCGTCCTGACAGCCGTGGTTTTTCCCGATTTAGGTTTCCACGTAAATTCTTGTGTTGTGTGCTCGGATTTATTCTCTTCTTCTTAATTCTTTTATTTTGTTGTTACTTGTTTGTGTTCTATCTGGTAACGCTTCCACGTAGTGACGATTTATCGGCCAACACAATAAACACATAAAGCAGATCCATATCATATATAATATTTTCCAGCAACCTCAAAATGTAAACAAAATTTAGAGAATCGATCAATTAGTTATAATGTAATCATACTCATAAAACAGAGGTCCCATGTAAGGGAAGGCCACTAATTTATCACGACTAGGCATGTAAACTTTTTCAATCTTAAAACTGTCTGGCTTGTGGAATGTTCCGGAGATCCTGAGCACATCGGAACTACCTTCTTTGGAAACTTCCACACACACTCGTATTTCGCCTTTATCTTCGTCCTCAACACCTTCTTCTTATCCGATGATAAAAGTCTTATAATCCACTTCAGGATCTATAGGATCAATTACAGCTTCAATTCTAATATGTTGATTGTCTCCATGTTTTTTATTCAGTACTGAAAAGTCATCATTTGTTGATTGGCTTATTTCGTGAACAACCACATTATTGGGGTTCATGTAAGGGTAGCTTAGGCTCTCAAGACCTCAAGAGAAGAAGCATCAAAGGTAAAATTCTTGTGCTTACTTACTTTGAAGAAATAATTGCACACACTCACATATCCATGCATAACTCTTGATCTTATATGTTGAGTGTTCTTTTGTGTGCATTTTAGTTTAATTGACTATTGTTGACCTATTTGCATCTTGCTATGAAAGTTGTATGTCATGCTAGGCATTAAAATAGGATGCAATTTCATCACTCTTGAACTTATTGTTTTGTGCATTTGAATGTTGGAAAATTAGGCATTGTGCTGGTGGTGCGCTACTCGACCAGCGCACCTCACTAGCTTAACTTTCACAGTGGCTTGTCGCTAGTGTTGCGCCACTGAGCTACGCTGCTGCACCCGCGCATAGTTGAAATATGTAGGAGTGCTCTACTCGTCAAGCACACCTCACCAGCGTAAACTTTCTAGAGGATCTGCGCTTGTGTTGCGCTACTGGGATGCGCCACTCGTCCAACGCTTGTTTTAAAAATAGGCTGTGCGCTGGTGGTGAGCTACTCGACCAGTGCACGCAGAGGAAGCTGGAACTTTTTTTTCCAAAACGACCTCACTTTGATTGGATCTTATATGTATATATATAACTCAATGCCTTAAGGTCATGTATGAGTTCAGAATATCACATTTCTTCCTTAGAACACATTTCAAAGGATGAACACTTCCAAGAACTCATTTTTAATCACTCAAATCATTCCCATGAGCATCAAATCTTCATCTTGCATCATCTAAGTTCATCTAGAGTGCATCTATGGATAGGGTTGCTTCATGACATCTTGTTTGGTAAGTTATTCACTATCTTCTTACAAGTTAAGTGTTTTGCTTACTAAAACCATCTCTTTAAATAATTCTATTCTCTTAGATTATTTCTAGATACAAATTAGAGATTGTTGTGATGCCATGATTGAGTGTTGTATTGTGATAGCCTCATAGGATTGATTGATCTATGTTTAGCTAAGCTATTTGAACATGTCATTTAGCACTTGATATCTAGGATTGCATTAGTTGTCATCTCATTATCCTAGATAAGCATATAGGGTTTCCTAGTCTTGTTTGTTCATTTAATATCATTACATATTCACTTAGGACACTTTATCTCTTTATTGAGAAGTAAGACTTATGTTGCTTCCGGGAGTAGGTAGCTTGAAGCACAAGCATGATGAACTAGGTTCACTTATACCGAGATTAGGTTTTAATTCCTTTATCATTAGTGGATTCGAGGTTTTAGTGTGGCACACTCATCAGCCCGTGGTTTTTCCCATTTGGAGGGTTTCCACGTATATCTCAAGTGTTTTTACTATTTCCGTATTTATTACACTTATGGTATCTTTGCAACTAGATATGGGTATTTTCGTCAACTTGACTCTTAACAAAAAATTGGGTAAAGTTAATTAAAATCTATTCACCCCCCCCCCCCCCCCCCCTCTAGATTAATTTTATACACCATAATATTTGTTTCAATTGGTATCAGAGCAGGTTCCTAAATATACATAAGTGATCCTTGCTCATTTTGGTGTGTATTGCATTTTGTTTGTTTGTTTGTGTTGACCATTCATACACTTGCATTCATATCATTCATTCATAAACACAATGAGTGGAAACGGTGGCAATGAGGGAGCTTCCAACACTAGACCTCCACTTCTCACCGGGTTGAATTATGCCTGTTGGAAAGGCAAGATGGAGTCGTACATATGCCAAATTCATGATAGGGCATGGATGGCAGTTGAAGATGGCTACACTCCACCCATGATAACTCCCGTAGATGGAGGGGATGATGTACTCAAACCAAAGGCTCAGTGGAATGCACAAGAGTTTGAGGCCTCAAAGTGGAATAGGAAGGCAATACATGCCATCCTTTGTGCAATGGATGATAACCAATACAAGTTGGTTCAAAATACTAGGGTAGCTAAGGAAGCATGGGACATCCTAGAAGTTGCACATGAAGGAACCAACGTGGTTAAGGAATCGAAGATTCAAGTTCTCCAAACACAATTTGAATTGCTCAAGATGGATAAGAACGAGTGCTTCAATGATTTTGAAATAAGGTTGATGGACATTGTGAACCAAAGTCATCAACTTGGTGATCCTTATTCGGATAGAAAGATCAAGCAGAAGATTATGAGATCTCTACCCAATAAGTTTGAGTCCAAGGTGACGGCTTTGGAAGAAAATAATGGTTACAAGGACATGAAGCCAAGTGAAGTGATTAGGAGGCTTCTAGCATATGAATCTAGGAAATGTCCTAACCCCACACCATCAAAGAAGCAAAAAGATATTGCTTTGAAAGCCTCCAAAGTTGAGAAGGATGAAGGTGATGACTCGGATGAAGAGATGGCCTTGCTAATGAGGAAGTTCAAGAAATTCTACAAGTCCTAGAAGAAAGGCTTTGGATCCAAGGGTCAAGACTTGAAGAAAAAGACTCCCTTCAAGAAGTTTGAGCCTAGGCAAGAGAAGACCGAGAAGAAAGGAGTACAATGCTATGAATGTGGTGGAATAGGTCACTTTGCCCCGGAATGTGCAAATTATAAGAACAAGAAGAAGGGAAAAGTGATGGCTGCCACATGGAGTGAAAGTGATGACTCTAGAGTCTTCGGATGATGAAGAACTCATGGCTAACTTCATAGCATTTACATCCTCTCTTAGGAGCAAATATGCTAGTGAAGAAGAAAATGATATTCAAGAGGGAGACAACTTAAGTGATGATAGATCTTCATCACAAACCACAAATGGAAGTGTGGATAGAATGGATCTCAAGGACTACATGGCTAAGTTTGAGAGCTCAAGATTAAAAAACAAAAATGAGATCAAGAGATTAAAAGAAGAAAATCTAGACATTTCAACTCAAGTTGACCAACTAAATGAAGAGTTGGAAAGATTTAAGAGGAGTGAAGAAGGGTTAAAGAAAGAGCTTAAAGATGCTAGAGAGTTGTTAGCCAAGATGAACTCTAGCACTAAGAAACTTGACCACATGCTAGATGTTGGAAAAAGGCCAAGTGACAAGAAGGGGCTTGGGTTTGAAGATGACAAGATGTCCTCCACTCCAAGTAAGACCATTTTTGTAAGAAGCATGAACTTCAATGGGTCTTCTTCTCATCGAACTCTTCGGAAGAAGCTTAATCTAAGAGAATGTTCAAATAGTGCTCAAGTGAAGGTGGCACCAAGAAGCCCACCTCAAGCTCATCCTACAAGGGCTCCTCAAGTTAACCTCCCTCAACCAAAAGCTCATAAAGGGAAGTCACCTATCATGCAAGCTCAACCAAGGAAGCAATCAAGTCTTGCTCAATAACAAATAAGGAAAGCTCATCAACAACAAGCAAGATAACCACAAAGAAATGGGAAGGCTCCAATGCATCCTCAAGGATATGGTATAATTTCTAACTTTTTGCCTACATGTCATTTTTGTGGTATTGATGGTCACATAAGACCAAATTGCTTTAGGTATATCAATTTGTGTAGGATTGAAAGCATGATAGAAAAGAAAAAGGCCAGAGCCATGAAGCATGATCCTAGGACATCTAGAGCCATGATGCATGATCCTAAGAAACCTAGAGCCATGAAGCATGTCACTAGGAAAAGTGGAACACCTTTACATGATCCTAGGATATTTAGAGCCTATGTACCAATGACCACTAGGAAGAAAAATATTGTACCTAGGTGGATTAGAAAGGATGAACACATTTGCCATGTTATACAAATTGCTTTGAAAGCTCATTCTTGTGATTTTTGGTATTTGGATAGTGGGTGCTCTAGGCACATGACTGGAAATAAGAGTTTCTTTGAGACTCTTGTGATGGAGGAGGGAGGAAATGTCACATTTGGTGATGGATCCAAAAAAAAGGTCAAAAGAAGGGAACCATTTCCATTCTCGGATTACCCTCCTTGTCCAATGCTTTATATGTTGATGGCCTAAAAGCCAATTTGATAAGCATTTCACATCTTAGTGATGATGGACTCTCTGTCTTGTTTAGGAAAAATGATTGTTCTATCCTATTGCCTAATGGACAAACCTTGTTAAAAGGTATGAGGTCTAGTGACAATTGTTATTGTCTTGAAGCTAGGAGTGTGTCTTGTAATGTGTCCAAGGATGAACAAATAGAGTTGTGGCATGAAAGACTTGGTGAAATGAACTTTAGGGATTTAAGACTCTTAGATAAGTTCAATGTTGTGCGAGGCCTTCCCAAGCTTGGGAAAAAGGTTAATGGTGTTTGTGGACCTTGCCAACAAGGGAAGCAAACCAAAAGTATGCATAAAAAAGGCAAGTATATGGTTGACCAAAGAACCTCTAGAGCTTCTCCATATGGATCTTATGGTTCCTATGCAAACCGAGAGTTTAGGTGGAAAGAGATACACTTTTGTGTGTGTAGATGACTTCTCTAGGTACACATAGACCTATTTTTTAGAGAAAAATCTGAAACTTTTGACAAGTTTAAAATGCTTTGCTCTAAAATTCAAAATGAAATAAACTCCAAGATTAAAAGCATTAAGAGAATTAGGAGTGACCATGGGAAGGAATTTCAGAATGCCCACTTTGAAAACTATTGCAATAGTCTAGGCATTTCTCATGAGTTTTCAACTCCTAGGACACCTCAACAAAATGGAGCTGTTGAGAGGAAAAATAGGATTTTTCAAGAAATGGCTCGTGTGATGTTGCTTAGCAACAATGTCCCTAGGAATCTTTGGGCCGAAGCCGTCGATACGGCATGCTACATAGGCAATAGAGTTTTTCTTAGGCCCCACATTAAGCAAACCTCCTATGAGTTATGGAAAGGTAGGAAGCCAAATGTTAGCTACTTCCAAACTTTTGGAAGCAAATGCTACATTTTGAATGACCGTGATCAACTTGGAAAATTTGATGCTAAGAGTGATGAAGGTATATTCATTGGCTATGCCTTGAATAGTAGAGCCTATAGAGCTTTTAATCTAAGAACTAGGACCGTAATGGAATCATCTAATGTTGTCATTGATGATACTAGGCTCAAAACTGATGATCATGAGGAGGAGGTAGATTTAGTTGATGACTCCCCTTTGGAGAAGGTAGTTGATATCTCTAATGTTGAAAAGGCTAATCTTGATGATGACATAGCACAACTTAGTGATAGGATTCCTCACTTGGACTCAAAAGAACCTGCTCCATGGGTTAGGAAACTTCATGACAAAGATGACATTATTGGTGAAGTTAGTGAGGGTGTTAGGACTAGGCGTCAAATGGCTAATCTTATTAGCTACACCTCCCAAATAGAACCCAAGAAAATTGATGAAGCCTTAAAAGATGAATTTTGGGTTCTTGTTATGTAAGAAGAGCTTAACCAATTTAAAAGGAATGAGGTTTGGACTCTAGTTCCTAGGCCTAAGAATACCAATGTGATAGGCACCAATTGGGTATATAGGAACAAATCCGATGAGGATGGCAACATTGTGAGAAACAAGGTTAGGCTTGTAGCACAAGGATACTCTCAAATTGAGGGTATTGACTTTGAGGAGATATTTGTTCCCGTTGCTAGGATTAAGTCCATTAGGCTTCTTTTATCCATTTCTTGTTTGCACAAGTTCAAATTATATCAAATGGATGTTAAGAGTGCCTTCCTCAATGGTTTCTTGCAAGAGGAAGTATTTGTTGAGCAACCCAAAGGGTTTGTAGATCCTCACCACCCTAATCATGTATATCATCTCAAGAAAGCTTTCTATGGGTTGAAACAAGCACAAAGGGCTTGGTATGAGCGTCTCAGCCAATATCTCTTAAATAATGGTTACACTAGAGGTAGTATTGACAAGACTCTATTCATCAAGAAAAACAAAGATGAGCTCTTTATAGCTCAAATCTATGTTTATGATATAGTCTTTGGCTCCACCAATTACACTAAAGTCTAACAATTTGTTGATGTGATGTCTCATGAGTTTGAAATGAGTCTAGTTGGTGAGTTGAGTTACTTTCTAGGTTTACAAATTAAGCAAATGGATGATGGGATTTTCATATCTCAAGCTAAATATGCCAAAAACCTAGTAAAGAAATTTGGCCTTGAAAGTGCCAAACAATGTGATACACCCATGAGTACCACTTGAAGCTAAGCAAGGATGCTAGTGGTAAAAGTGTGGACCAAACTTTATATCGTGGCACGATTGGTAGCTTGCTCTATTTGACCGCAAGTAAGCCCGATATCTCTTTTAGTGTGGGTGTATGTGCTAGGTACCAAGCGGATCCTAAAGAGTCACATCTCTCTTCTGTTAAGGGAATCATTTGATATGTGAATGGGACATCCAACTATGGGATTTGGTACTCTTTTGACACTAATGCTAGTCTTGTAGGCTTTAGTGATGCAGATTGGGCAGGAAATTGTGATGATAGGAAAAGTACATCGGGCGGTTGCTTTTTCCTTGGGAACAACCTTGCCTCTTGGTTTTGCAAGAAGCAAAATTCGATTTCCTTATCCACGGCTGAGGCCGAATACATTGCTGCTGAGAGTGGATGCACACAACTCCTTTGGATGAAGCAAATGCTAGTCGACTATGGATTCAATCAAGGTACTCTTACTCTCTTTTGTGATAACACGAGTGCAATTAATATTTCAAAGAATCCGGTTCAGCATTCTAGGACTAAGCATATTGACATCTGTCATCATTTCATTAGAGAACTAGTTGAGAGCAAATGCATTGTACTTGAGCATGTAGGTACCAATGATCAACTAGCGGATCTATTTATTAAACCCTTAGATGCTACTAGATTCAAGACTCTTAGTAGATCTATTGGTATTTGTTTAATGGAGTGATGTGTTGTGGTTTTTGACCCCATATAGGGAACTCAAGCAAAGAGAGCTATTGTATACTTGTCGCATGCAAGTTTTTCTTAAAATATATGTTTATGCCTCTTTATTGATTGCTTGAGTAGCTTGGTTGCACTTATAGTATATTGTATTTTCTTAAATAAGTGTGAACTTTGCTTTGACTACAATCTATGTCATATTTAAGTTCAAACATGCATTTTTGGACTAGGAGATATACATTGGAAGTAAATGTTAAATGACCTATAATTATCTCCATGACATGATGATTCTTAAATGACATGCTAATGAAAAAGGATAAAGCATGAATTGATGATTGCAATTGTTAAATGCAACACATTGTGTGACACATACTAGTGAGACTAAAATGTTTAATTAATGTCTCTCTTTCTTTATTAGTTGAACATGGCTATTATCATACGGGTATCCTCCCGAAAAAATCAAATAGGGTGCAAAGTTGCTTATGCCATGTTTAGCTTATACAGTTGGATATAGTGCCTTTAAAACTTGATATTTATACGAACTCTATATCCCTGCTTCTCTCATGACAAATGGTGTAATTGGTTTGAATTATATTGGAAACCTTTGTCATTTGATTTGCCAAATACCATTGTTTTTGGACTTGAATGCAACATGTCTTGTATGCAAATCACTTTTTTGATTCACACATTGTCTTTCAAATAAATATCTTTGTGTCTCTTATATCAATAGAGGTTGCATAAATGTGGTTTATATAATTATGCAACAATCTTGTATACTCTTTTCTTTCTTTGCCTTGAGTGACTCGGTTGGGGACTTCTCCTTTGTCTATATCATGACAAAAATAGGAAGTAGCATTGACCTAGCATTGTGATGTTAGGGGAGTAGCATGTGTTGGTGCATGTGTTGGCTTTAAGAGGGAGCATTGCATGAGCATTTCATGATATCATACTCATATTTCTAAATGCAAATGCTTTTGTTTTATAGTCACTTGATCTTCTCACATGCACTTGGTTTGGAAAGCGTATTTGTGCTTGCCTTGTGTGTAGGGTTGATAGTTCTACAAGAGATTGAAGACTTGAAGACTTGAAGTTTTTTTTTATGTTTATCTCTTTGTAATATAGAATATCTTCCGAGTGTTTTTTTATTTTGTTTTGTGAGGATCAATGTGAGTGGTGGTTTTATCACGAAATAGCCAAATGGGGAGATTGAAAAGTCCTCATTTGTTGATTGGCTTATTTCGTGAACAACCACATTGTTGGGGTTCATAAGGGTAGCTTAGGCTCTCAAGACCTCAAGAGGTGAAGCATCAAAGGTAAAATTCTTGTGCTTACTTACTTTGAAGAAATAATTGCACACACTCACATATCCATGCATAACTCTTGATCTTATATGTTGAGTGTTCTTTTGTGTGCATTTTAGTTTAATTGACTCTTGTTGACCTATTTGCATCTTGCTATGAAAGTTGTATGTCATGCTAGGCATTAAAATAGGATGCAATTTCATCACTCTTGAACTTATTGTTTTGTGCATTTGAATGTTGGAAAATTAGGCATTGTGCTGGTGGTGCGCTACTCGACCAGCGCACCTCACCAGCACAACTTTCACAGTGGCCTGTCGCTAGTGTTGCGCCACTGAGCTAGGCTGTTGCACCCGCACGTAGTTGAAGTATGTAAGCGTGCGCTACTCGTCCAGCATTAGTTGTCATCTCATTATCCTAGATAAGCATATAGGGTTTCCTAGCCTTGTTTGTTTATTGAATATCATTACATATTCACTTAGGACACTTTATCTCTTCATTGAGAAGTAAGACTTGTGTTGCTTCCGGGAGTAGGTAGCTTGAAGCACAAGCATGATGAACTAGGTTCACTTATACCGGGATTAGGTAGTGGTGGAGGATTAAACCGGGATTAGGTTGTAATTCCTTTATCATTAGTGGATTCAAGGTTCTAGTGTGGTGCACTCATCAGCCCGTTGTTTTTCCCATTTTGAGGTTTTCAACGTATATCTCAAGTGTTTTTACTATTTTCGCATTTATTACACTTGTGGTATCTTTGCAACTAGATAGGGGTATTTTCGTCAACTTGACTCTTAACGAAAAATTGGGCAAAAGTTAATTAAAATCTATTCACCCCCCCCCCCCCCTCTAGATTAATTTTACACACCATAATATTTGTTTCAAGTACAACTGGCTTTCCTGGTGGAAATGTATCATCGAACTCTTTTACATACGATTCATACATTTTTCCTGGTTGAAATTCGACCGTGAACGACTCAAATGTCTCCACAACCTATGTAATTAATTGATATTGCATTACTCTTACATATCTCAACTTATATTTGAATTTGAATCAAAACTTTCATTGTTACGATTCAGATTCAAAATATGTCAAGTTAGGTCATACCTAACAATTTAATACATATGATATACGATATGTGATAAGTAAGATAAATAATTATTAACGTATATAAAGTTACATTTACTAAGCTAGCTAGAATTCAAATTAAGAATCAAGTTGCTTTGGTTTTTTTTTCCAGATAAAGTTGGTTTGCTTTTACGTGCAATCTAATATTGGACTAAAATTAACAACCGAAATACATGAACTCGTCTTTCACTAGAAAACTGCACATTTATCATATGACTAGAGTTTTGAAGTCAAAAAGAGAAGAAAAAATGTGTGTAGAATGAAAAATGGTAAACCCTAATTCCCCATTGCTTTAGAAGTGAAGGAATGATTTTTTTTTTATTTATTCAAAATTCAAGCTGGCAAAAGTGACCAGCCCACTACTAGTCTACTATTGATCATCTTTACAGTTTGTTTCACAGAAACTTGGCTATGTGGTTTGATTTGATTAGCCAAAGAAATATCTTCTCTTTGGACAATCATGACTGTTACAAAACTTTTCCTTTGGCTTCATAATTCATATGTACTAGAATTCAGTCTAAAACCTCATACATGAACCACCTAGGCATCCAAGCCCATAGGGGCACAACCGTACATGAGCAAGACAACAAGGGACACAATAAAACACAACACAATGACAAAGCAAACATCAAAGTACATTCCATTTTGGCACACCGTGCAGTTGTATGATTGCCAAATATATCATCTGCAGCTACTCCAAATATGGACGGCTCATAATACAAAAACAAAAACAACAAAAGATCTATGGAATCATATATGATACCAAAACAGGGTCACCAACCCAAGACACAAGACAACACAAAACCACACACCCTACATCCAACAACAAACAAAACGAACACAAGCTAGCCCAAAAGCACACCAAACACAACAGCTTAGCAAGTCAGAACAAAACATGCTACCTCTCACATTCTCATATGTACTTGTTTGATCAAATCAAAATACATAGACAGCAAAACGAAACATAGCAGAGCAACCCACTCAAAAAACAAAAGAACAAAATCAACTAATTACCTGAGTGACTGAGAAACTATAGGGCTTCCAGTCTTCCACAACTATTTTCCCCAATAATCACTGTATTTTTTTTAAATGATTACATTAACTTCATTTTCAGTAATAGCTATGGGATTGAAAAAAGGAAAACAACCGGAAATTAAGACTTTCACTTTAACAAGGAAAGGACTATTAACTGAAAGCAATCAGTCCAATCTCGAATTCAAACCCGAATTAGGATTGTAATCGGATATAACTCTTAACTGTAATATCTCAGTCCAATCTAGATTAAACCCTAATTCAATCCCGAATTAAAACTGCAATTAAGGCATGAAATAGGAACTTACAAAACTAATTCCTATCTAGTTTCTTCCTTAATCCGAGAAAAGAAAACAATAAACATGAGAAACAACAACAAGGACTATGAACTATAAGAAATTAGTCATGTCTAGTTGAATCCCTACTTCATTCGGTTTAAGAAAGACAAATAATTGAAAAATTACTTAGATCTACTTATATCCAAGTCAATAAACAATAATTTCAGTTTTTCATAAATTAAAAAATTGACAAATAAAAAATAGAAGAAGAAGAAGAAGAAGAAGAAGAAGAAGATAATCTGAGGAAGAGGAAGAACACAAAAAAGAAGAAGAAGAATAACAAGTACAAGAATAACAAGAAAAAGAAGGCAATCTAAAACAGAGGAAGAAGAAGATCCGATAAAGAAGAAGAGGGATAAAAGAAAGACAATCTACAAAAGAAGAAGAAGAAGAAGACATACACAGTTCAGAGAGCTGAGAGCTGTGTGTTGGGTTGAGCTGAGAATTGAGAGTAAGCAACGATCACTTTTTATTTTATTTTATTTTATTTTTGTTTTTCAAATTTAGAAAACAACTTTAGATGTTTTTCAAAACTTTTACTTTTAACATTGATTTTTGTTGAAGTCGATTTCTCGATGGGTGAGAAAGTCAACAAGATTAGATTTAGTTGTGACCTGTCAAAGAGAGAGAGAGAATGCAATTTGAAGCTAGTTAGACACGAGTTTACATGGTAAAACTCCGACGATCGGAAAAACGTCCACGAGTGGTTGAACAGACAACCGAGCCAAAATTCACTATTGAAATAAATAATTACACTACTCGACCTCTTTTTTTCTCTCTGCTCGTGATTCTGTATATCTATTTTTTCTTCTCTTCAACAATGAGATTATGAGTCTATTTATATTCGCATAGAACCTTAATCCTTGTTGTACAAGTAATGAAAGAATTTTGTATTCAGTTACAATTTGGTTGCTTGTTGGAGTAGTCTTTTACTTTTTTCCTATTTCATAGATTGTATGGAGATCGAATGGGACTCTAGAGATACAGTCAGTTGGTGACTTTATTTCCTTATAAATGTGCAGTCTTCTTGAAGAAGTAAAGTTATTGCCCAATTTGGAACCTGTTTCCTGTTTGGTACCTTATTCTTCTAGGAATTCTTCTTGACATGGATGCCTTTGCATATTTTAGCATGACTCTTGGTATACCCATGTACGAATTATGTACTGGACTTCTTTATTCGGGTTTCTCGTTCTTGTCCCGAGTAGAATATGACATCACTTGGTCCCGAGTAGAATATGACGTCACTTGGTCCCGAGCGGGTCTTGACTTACCGAATACCTGTATTCATACTTACTCGGGTTAGTATTCCTTAGTGATATCTTGAAGGATATTTTCTAGATGCCTATTCGGATATCTACCTGACAATCTTAAGAGACTATCTACCTTGTCAATTACGTGGACATTCGATAAAAATATGTCTATAACAATACCCCATTAAAATATTTTTACCGAGTGGAATTTTGTTCTTTGCGTAAATATTTTAATTGACCCTTTAATCTTTATGCCTCGTTAATACCAAAATAACAACATCTTGTAATAATGACGTGTCTTAATGGCTATCACGTAAATCCTTTCACGCGAAATCTCAATGATTACGATGTTTCAAAATTCTGATGGTTTGGTCAGTTCTTTTCTTGGCACGTGTCTCCCACCGCTTCATTCCCCTAATAACATTTATGAGAAGCAACTTGTGTGTCTCCTGATCCGCTGCCTACGTCATCAAATCCTCATTTTCAAAATTTTCCCACTTTTTAAGACCCTAGGGTTTTATGTCTTTGTTATTGAATAATCTATTTAAGCCGAAGAGAAACTAGTCTGGTTCATTTTTGCATAAGCAAATATTCAACCTAGATTTCTTGCGCAGAGATTCATATTAATTCTCTGTTGAAGCTTTTCCAGGTTTTTTATGTTTTATTCTAAAGGTTAGTTTCGATGGATCCTGTTTCACGACAACGCCTTTTCGTTATAGCTTTTGAAATGCTTGAGCGTGGGGATTTTTAGTTAGTCTCTTATGTTAGTAGATTATTGGGGGAAATCCCTTCTGATGAGCCTCATTTTTTTAGGTGTTGACGTTTCCGGGCTTTACCTTGACATTCGTTTAAGTTCTAGTTCTTAATCATCCAGTTCTGAATCTTCTTCTAATTATAAATCTATCGTTTCTGATCACAGGGTTCCTCTGCGATCCAGGATGGGAAAATATCAGAGTAAACATGAGATTCACAAACACGGCTCGGGCAGCATTCAAATCAGGGAACAAACCGTTGATGAGAAGGATGTTGAAGTGGATTTTAGTGCACCACGTATCCCCTTTTCTCTTGATCGCCCGAGTGGATACGATACCGTGCCGAATGTGGCGGGGGAAGATGAGATCGTGAAGTATCACTCTCGATTTGACCTAGACGATTCGGTTACAATGTCTCATGCTGGTGTTAGAGCCGCATGGAACCCTCCTTCGGGCATGGTAGCAATTTATGGGTCCATGCTCTGTTATGGTGTAACTCTTCCTCTTAAGCCGTTCATTGCTTGGTTTCTGGCCGAAACAGGGATTGCTCCAGCCCAACTTGCCCCGAATAGCTATAAGATTTTAATGTGCATGTGGCATATATGGAGCCGGATGAACCTGTCACCACTTTCTCCGAATGAAATCAGGCACTTTTATACATTGAGGCAATCTGGTCGGACAGGAACTTATTTTCTTATATCCAATCCGTCAGATTGATGGGTCCTTGAGGGGACAAAAGTGAACCAGGGAGTTGAAACCTTTTTCGATGCAAAAAAGAGAGTCTTTCTGTGGGGATTTCCTTCGTCGAACAAGCATTGGAAGAACAACCGGTTCTTCACAGGAGAGAACTTGGGTTTTGAGGTTACTCTCTCGGTCAGAGAGAATCATATGGTGCTGAAGCTTCCCCATTTTTTCTGTTCTCCTGACGTATGGAACAAGAAAAAACTCGTCTTTACTGATGCTGAGCTGACCAGACTTTCTTGGGCCGTAATGTGTACTCTGAAAAAGAGGAGCAAGTCCTATCTTTTTAATGAGAAGAAGATGAGGGAGCTTGGCTTTTTTAGTCAAATTTCAAGCTATCGCAGGCGATGTAAGTATAGTTCTTTTTTGCTTCTATTTCACCTCTATATTACTATTTCTGACTTGGTTCTTTCTTTATTGTGTTTAGTGTATGACTCGGACATCGTTTGCGATGTTCAAGCTCGCTAGGTGAAATCGATCCTTTAGGCCAGCCAAAAAGAAGCTTCTCGCCAAAGCAGGGAAGGCATTGCTCCGTCTGAATCGGATGAGGAGTCTGATGAGGCTGACGAACAGATTCCTTAGTATGTCCCTGAAGAGGTTATTCAGCCGATCTTGGGGGAATTTAGCGGTCTGAGTGACCCTGCTGAAACTACCAATGCCCAAAGGTTTCCTGAGGATGAAGACGGGTAAGAAGATTGTCTTGGCAAAGTTTCTGGTGTGCCGAAGTCCCCTATTGATGAGGTTCCTACCAAACAGTTTGTTGTTGGGGATGGAGATGGATATGGATATGGAAAACCTTGAAACGAATAAGTAAATCATGATCCTGGTTTCTTCGAATATTTTCTTGATGTTGGTGATCAAGATGATCCCATGACTTATCTCAGCTTCCATCGTACTCGGGCTGAGAAAAAGAAGATGGTCGACTCTTCTACTCGTTCTTATAAAGTCCCTCGGGTGGTATCGTTTATCGAAACAAGTGATGATGATACCGAGGTTGGAGTTTCCCCAAGCGTTCAAATTAAAACGTCTGTGGGAAAAGTGGAAACTTCAAACCTTAACAGGGATTCTCTTCCTTCTAAGGCTGAAGACGTTGGGGCGGGAGCCTCGAGTGACCCTTATTCCACTCCGCAAGAAATGCTAAGGGCAATGTCTTTTGGTCGGGTCTTCATTGGGGATGACCATTAGAGCCGTTTCAGGGAAAAATATTTTCAATAGTGCCTCTTATGTAAGTCTCCTATCTCAACTATTATCTTAATGCCTGTCAGATTTTTAACTCAATCTTTCTTGCAGATGGTGGCCGAGTTTGCTGAGTTGGTTCAAACGCAACAACATCAAGTTGATCGGATAAGGCGTCTTGAAGCTCAGCTAAAGGAGAGTGAGGATAGTCGTGCTCGGGTTGAAGCGGCTTATCAAAGGGAGGTGAGCTCTGCCCAGGTGTTTACCGACCACCTTTTGGCTAAGCAAGTGGAGGCCTATGAGAGAGCTTCTTTGGTAGAGGAGAAGGTTGTGTCCTTTCGAAATTTGTTATCTGCTGCCCAGGAAACGATGTTCAAAGCCGAACAGGAAGCTGAACAGGCCAAGTCGTTCTATGAGCAGAAAATTGAAAACTTGGAATGCCTAGCTTTGACGGTCGAATCCCTATCAAATGAGGCTAAGCTAGCACTTGAGGTCCAAGGGGTTGATCGCTTTAAAAGGTCCTCAGCTTATGACACTCTTCTCCTTTGGGAATTTCAGCGCGGGTTAGTTTCAGTTGGTGAATTTTTTAAAATCAATAATTGGGCAACTGATAAAGCTCGAACAAGTAGATTTATACTCGTATTTCATAGTCGGTTGCTACCCAAACATTACATCAAGGCTCACCATAATCATATGTTCGAGTCCTTACACAAGTCACTGAGGACGTCTTCTTAGTTTTTTCTGTGCAAGGGTTTACCGAATCTTTAAGCTTTTGAACTGCTTAACACAGTTGTACATCTCACCGAGGATTTTTCCCGATGGCGGCCAGAGCCATTTTCCAGAATCTGATGCATCGGGTTTACCTTTTGGCTAAGGTCAACTGACCTTGCTCGGCTGGCGTGCTCCTTCGAGCTTCTCCGCCCATTCAGGAATTTCACCAAATTAATGGTCTCGAGCATTCTATTTGCATGTTCTTATTATCATGCTTGTCTTTCATATGTTATTATCATATGCTATAGATTTCTAAAATCCCGAGTTGGGTTTTTATTTATAACTGTAAAATTAACAATGATTAAATTTCAAAACTAATAACTATCCTGACTAAAACTGTCCTAACTAAAAAGGAAACAAAATTTCAAGAATAAAAAATCTTCAAATATTGGGCGTCGCATGGTCGGGGTAAGACCCCTCCATCTGATCGTGCAATCCAATATGCTCCATGACCAGCTACTCCTTCAATCTTGTACGGGCATTCCCATTTGTCAGCCAAGGAGCCTGTAACTTTGTCTTTTGTGTCCAGTGACACTTTTCTGAGTACCAGATCTCTTAGTTGGAATTTCCTAATCCGAACATGAGAGTTGTAGTGGCGAGTCACTCTTTGATGATATGCCATATTTCATATTCACGGTTTCTTCCTTTTCTCTTCTAGCTCATTTAGACTTTGTAACAACATATCAACATTCTGGTTTTCATCGTACAGCCTGACTTTAGGTGACGCGTACGATGTTTCTACGAGGATAACAACTACTGTTCCAAATGCTAAAGTGAATGGAGTCTCTCCTGTAGAAGTCCTTGTTGTCGTCCGATATGCTCATAATACCTCAGGAAGTTTTTCAACCCAACTTCTTTTCTTAGCATCTAGCTTTACTTTGAGTGTGTGCTTGATGATTTTGTTTACTGCTTCAGCATTCCCATTCGTTTGAGGGTGGGCAGGTGTGGCGTAGTAATTGGCAGTTTGGTACTCTTTGCACAACTGTCTGAATTTTAGATTATCGAACTGGGTGCCGTTGTCAGTGATGATAGTGCTTAGGACTCCAAATCTGTAGAGTATATTTTTCTTCACAAAGTTCATGATATTTACTTCTGTGATGTGTACTAATGCTTCGGCGTCCACCCATTTTGTGAAATAATCAACAGCTACTATTGCATGCTTTGCTCCACCCCATGTCCCTGCTGGCATTGGGCCAATTAAGTCCAGGCCCCACATGGCAAATGGCCATGGGGAAGTAAGGCTTATGAGTTTCTCAAGGGGCTGTCAGATATCGTTAGCGATCCTTTGGAATGCATTGTAGCTTTCTGAATATCGTTGTGCATCCGAGAACAAAAAGGGACAATAATAACCTTGCCTGAGTACCTTGTGTGCCAAACTTTTACCTCCAGTATGGTTTCCACATACTTCGCCATGGATTTCTTGTAGTATCCAACATGCATCTTTCTCTGATATACATCTTTGGAATGTTCGGGAAAACCCTATTCTGTATAGTTCTCTTTCGATCAATGTGTATCTTGTTGACCTGTACCTGACACGTTTGGCTTCTAGGGGATCTTCCGGGAGTACGTCTTCTTCTAGGTATCTTTTCAGCTGAGTCATCCAACCGTCTGGCTGTGTTCGAATTTCTGAGATTTCCAAGTTTTTTGACTCAACTATACTCGGTCTGAGGAGATGAGCGACCGGAATAGTTTTTGGCCTGATTTTGGTTGTTGCTGATGCTAGTTTGGACAAAAGGTCAGCCTTTTTATTCTCTTCCCTGGGAATCTGGACAATCTTATATTCCTTGAATTTTTAAAGGAGTTTTTTTCTATGTCTCGATAAGCTATCATTCCTTCATCTCTAGCTTGATACTCGTCTAGGACTTGGTTGACAATCACCTGTGAGTCACTGAATATCTCGACCTCATCTGCTCTGAGGGCTATGCATACCGTGAGTCCAGCTAGTAATGCTTCGTACTCGGCTTGGTAATTTGTTGCTTTGAAGTCGAATCTCATGGCAAATTCAACATCATCTCCTTCCGGGGTGCATACTACAATCTCTGCCCCGCTGCCATGAGTGTTCGAGGAACCATCAACATATAACCTCCACGAGAAACTCTTGCCTAGTATCATTTTTACTTCCAGGTTTGATTCTGTGAATTATACTACAAAATCTGCCACTGCTGGGCTTTGAGGGATGTCATGGGGATGTACTGAATATCAAATTCACTAAACTCGATTGCCCATTTGGTTAGTCTCCCTGAAATTTCTGGCTTCTGTAAGATTTGCTTAAGTGGGCAGTCTATGAGAACCTGGATTGTATGAGCCTGAAAGTATGGCCTCAGCTTTCTTGCTGCCGAAACAAATACTAGGGCCATTTTTTCTACCTATAAATACCTGGTGCTGGTATAGTATACTGGTCTCTGTACCCTATCTTCTGTTCTGACTAGAACCGAGCTTGCTGCTAATTCTGTAATTGATAAGTACAAGTGGAGTACTTCTCTCATTTTAGGTTTTGAAAGGATGGGAGCCTGCCCTAGGTACTCTTTTATTTTTAGAAATGCCTGCTCGTATTCTTCGTTCCGTTCGAGCCCTTTTCCTTTTTTAATTACTTTAAAATAGGAAACACATCTATCTGTGGCCTTTGAAACAAATCTGCCCAATGATGCTAAGCATCTTGTCAACACTACACTTCTTTTAGCGTCCTTGGCGAGGTCATTTTTTGAAGGGCTTGGATCTTCTCAGGGTTCACTACAATTCCCTTCTGGTGAACTTGGAAACCCAAGAACCTTCCTGAAGGAACTCCAAACAATCATTTGTTCGGATTCAACTTCATCTGATATCTCCTCAAGACATCGAATGTTTCCCGCAGGTCTAAAGCATGCTCATCTGCCGAGATGCTCTTGGTCAACATATCATCTATGTAAACTTCCATGTTTCTTCCTATTTGACGTGCGAAGATTCTATTGACCAATCTTTGGTATGTTGCTCCTGCATTCTTTAGCCCAAAAGCATTAATATATAACAATATAAGCCCTGATCGGTTGTGAACGTTGTTTTTTCCTTATCAGCCTTATTCATCCGGATTTGGTTGTACCCTGAGTAGGCGTCCATGAAACTGAGTAATCCATGGCTTGATGTGGCATCAACCAGTTGGTCTATCCTTGGCAGTGGAAAACTATCTTTTGGGCAAGCCTTATTCAGGTCCGTAAAGTCTACACACATTCTTTACTGACCATTTTTCTTCTAGATGAGGACCACATTGGCTACCCACTGAGGGTAGCTGATCTATCCGATAGACCCTGCAACGAGTAACTTCTCCACTTCTTGCTTGATCGCCTGACTTCTTTCGAGTTGAAAGAACTTCTTTTTTGTATTAATGGTTTTGCATTCGGGTCCACCGCAAGATGATGTGATATTACTCGGGCATCTATCCCTACCATGTCTTCAAGACTCCATACGAAGATGTCTTCGTATTCTCGGAGTAAATCAATAAGGTTTTGCTTAACCTTTCCTTCTAAACTGATGTCAATTTTGATCTTCTTATATGGTTCATCTTTCTTTAAAACTATTTCCTCTATTGGTTCACTTTTAGACACTTTCGGCTCTTTCCTCGAATCGAACTAAAACAACAGTGATTCTTACTCTATCTGATCTGACTATGTTATGGTACACACTTGCCCACTATTGTCCATGTCTTTATAAACAGAGACACTAGCTCTTCTGGCCATCTCCCGGGACCCCTTGACTACTTATACCCTCCATTCGGTTGGAAATTTGATCATCAGAGCATAGGTAGTTGTTACTGCCTTAGTTTTATTCAAGAATGGCCGACCTAACAGTGCGTTGTAAGTCCAATTGTCCAGGTCTACCACTATAAAGTCGAGTAACACTGTTCTCTGACAAAGTGCTACTCCGATTTTCACGGACAACATTGCCTTCCCGAGAGACCTGACCTCGACTTCCCTGAATCCTCTGAGTGGGGTATGAAAAGGTTACAAATCCTTTCGGTCCAACCTGAGTTAATCGTAGACAGCTACATTGAGAATATCAGTCGAACTACCATTGTCTATTAAAATTCTCCTAACTTCCTTGTGGCCAATTCGGGCACTTATGACTAGGGCGTCATTCGGTCAAACATCGACCCCGTGTGAGTCGGACCCTGTGAATATTATTAGGTCTCATCCTTCCTTTATCCTTTTCGGGTCTGCTTCGACGGAGTTGACATCAAAGTTCTGTCTTACCTCCACCGCTTCTCAGATTTCTTGAGTTCGCTCTCGGTTACTTCTCCCAGTTGATGGTCCTCCGAAGATTGTTTATATTACTTCATTGGCCTCGGGGATGACCCTTTTGGTCAGACCAGAATTATGATCAGCCTTGGTCTTTTTCTTTGTCTATGACTTCTCATCTTTCTTCAGGATTATATCTTGGAGGTGTCCTTCCTGAATGAGTGTCTCTTTATAGTCTCTAAGCTGGTAACATTTGGAAGTCTCATGACCTGTTTCCTTGTGGAATCTGCAATATTTTACTGTATCTCGTCGAGCAAACTGAGACGGTCGGCGTAGCTCCCTTATCAGATTCTTTTCTTCTAATATGGCTAGGATTTCTTTATATTTTTTTCTGGAGAGGGGTGTAGTTTGTGTATTTTCCTTGAAATTTCTCCGTGGTCTGCTCAACATTACACCCGCTTCCCCCATCCTTGCTTCTTTCTTTGTTGTTTCCTTTTTGTTTTCCTTTGTGGTTCTATAACATTGACTCGACATCTTTTTGTTCGGGTCTCCCCCCATGCATGTAGCATCCTCCTATGGCTAACTCCTCTTCTTCGGCTAGTGCATATCCTCCAGTCATGTCTATCATGTCTGCATATCTAGTTAAACGGGCCCTTTTTAGGTCAAAAGATAGCCGTTCATTCTGTAAATTGTTTATGAATGCAACAATTATTGCTTCATCATTTGCATTGTCGATTTCTGAGACTGCCTGACCGAATCTCCTCTGGTATTTTTTCAATGACTCATCTTTCCCTTGTTTCAACTTAGAAAGGTAAGCCAGTGATTTTTTCCTGTGTACATTGCCCAGAAATTTTCTTTAGAAACTTCTGCTCAACTTACCGAAACTCCCGATGCTTACCGGGGGCAATCTTCCGAACCATCTTTTGCCTATGTCTCCCAGAGTTTGTGGAAAGTTGAGACATAATAAAGGGTCGATGTGGGCATACTGAGCCATAACGTTTTTATACTGTCTGACGTGTTCTTTAGGATCTGTATCCTTCTTGAATTGTTCAACATGTGGCATCCTGAACCTTTCTGGGAATGGGGTTCGTAGGATGTCCCTAGTGAATGGACTACCAGAATCATCGTCAGATAACTCGTTATATCCATATCACTTAACCAACGCATCCATTTGATGTCTGTTGTTTTCCACTTCTCGGGTTAGGCTCTGAATCATAACATCTCTGTCTCCCACCGGTTCTCCATGACGGTTAAACCGTTGGGTGATTACCATGCTTGTTTCTAGCTCATTTTCATCCTGTACCCGAGTCTCATGAGCTAACCCTTGCAAGTGTATGGTTCTGTGACGACGCTTGTGATGGTGACGATAGCTATCTTCTGATGACAATGATCGATCCCTACGCCAGTCATATTTTTGGTGTCTATCTCGATCCACCTGACCGTGACTCCTCCTTTGGCATGGTTCTTTCGGTGTTTCATGATCCCTGTCTTGGATACGTGTTTTACCCCCTGATTGATTGTGTTGATCCGAGTTCCTAGCAGCTACTAGAGCATCTGGTTCCGACCCAACTATAACCGAACTGAGCCTTATAGGCAGATGGTTTGGTGAATGCGCCTCATCTGCAGTCAATAAATCTACTCATTCTCTTGCCGCGTCTGTCAGTAGTTGTAGCAATGCCTCGTGAAAATGACGTGATATGTCCTCACTGGTAGGATGGATTTGTTGGATACCAGCCAGGGATACTGGTTGGTTCTCGGTGGTTATGGTCGGATCTCGTGAACTTCCGCCTATATGAGCATTATCTAGAGATTTTTGGATATCCCCAAAACTGTTTCTGCTTCCGCTTCCAGCCAATACTTTAAATCTAATCGTAGGTTCGCGCTCCTCCTTCTAGCGCCAATTGTTGACGTCGATTTCTCGATGGGTGAAAAAGTCAACAAGATTAGATTTAGTTGTGACCTATCAAAGAGAGAGAGAGAGAGAATGCAATTTAAAGCTAGTTAGACACGAGTTTACGTGGTAAAACTCCGACGATCGGAGAAACATCCACAGGTGGTTGAACAAACAACCGAGCCAAAATTCACTATTGAAATTAGGGGTGGACAAAAATCCAATGAACCGAACCGAACCGAACCGAACCGAACAAGTGGATCAAACCGGTCCAATTGCTTTTTTATCGGTTTTGATTGGGTGATCGGTTCGGTTCGGTTCAGTTCTAATTTTAAAAAACCCGGTTAGATCGGTTTTTGTCCGGTTTAGTTCTAAAAACTGGATAACCGAACTGGTACCTGACTATAAATTAAAAAAAAAAAACTAATTCAAACTTCTACTCTTCACTCTTCAATTATTAGGTATATTTTATTGGATTTTAAAATGTAATTTGACTTTGTTTGGTATCGATTATTGTATTAGCTATCAACAAAAAAATTGGCTGACATGTATTTTGAAATATGTTTACTATTTTGTAGTTTTTATTGTGATGTAAATAAATTTGGCCCAATAGATTCAAAAAAATGAACTAAATATGTAATAAATGAAATTTAGAATTTTGACTCATCAGGTCCAAAACCAAACCAACCGAACCGAACCGAACTGATCCAATTCGGTTGGTTTTTTATCGGTTGGTAAATGTCAATTTGATTGGATCGGTTCACTTTTTAAAAAGCCGGATTTTATCAGTATTTTATCGGTTCTATGAAAAACCGAACCGGTCCAATCAACGCCCACCCCTAACTGAAATTAAGAATTACACCACTCGATCTCTTTTTTTTCTCTCTGCTAGTGATTCTGTATATCTATTTTTTCTTCTCTTCAATAATGAGATTAAGGGTCTATTTATATTCATATAGAATCCTAATCCTTGTTGTACAAGTAATGAAAAAAATTTGTATTCAGTTACAATTTGGTTGCTTATTGGAGTTGTCTTTTATTTCTTTCCTATTTCGGAGATTGTATCGAGATCGAATGGGACTCTAGAGATACAGTCGGTTTAGGACTTTATTTCCTTATAAATGTGCAGTCTTCTTGAAGAAGTAAAGTTATTGCCCGATTTGGAACTTGTTTCCTGTTTGATACTTTATTCTACTAGGAATTCTTCTTGACATAGATGTCTTTGCGTATTTGCACTCGACTCTTGGTATACCCATGTGCGAATTATGTACTGGACTTCTTTATTCGGGTTTCTCGTTCTTGTCCCGAGTAGAATATGCTGTCACTTGGTCCCGAGCAGGTCTTGACTTGCCGAATACTTGTATTCATACTTACTCGGGTTCGTATTCCTTAGTGATATCTTGAAGGATATTTTCTGGATGCCTATTCGGATATCTACCTGGCAATCTTAAGGAACTATCCACCTTGTCAGTGACGTGTACATTCGATAAAAATATGCCTATAACAATTTTGTTTTTCATTTTTTTTCGAAAATAAAATGGAAAACTGTTAATGAAGGCGTTTTTGCAATCATTTTTGAAAAATAAAAACGAAAACGAGTTGAAAAACAGCTGTAGGACGGGGCCTTATATTTCTCTCCCATTTTTACTGTTTGTACCCATTCATCTTTTGTTTTATGTTAAGCATTCATTTGTATCCCGGTTAAACACATTGTTTTATTTTTGATTTTGTAAAACTTGGAGGTGAAGAAGTTTCAGAGCACACTTAAGGTATGAATGTTTCGTTTATTAATATGCAAGTATTATTTTGGTTTTTGTTATGTGTTATTCTGTTGATGTTTTGTTTTTGATGTGCAAAATTTTGGGTCTTTGAAAAAAGAAAGTTGTTTTCGTAAGAAAGTGGGATTTTAGGTAAAGAAATTGTGATTTAAGGGTTAGATTACGAAGAATTGAGGATTTGTTAATTAATAGATGTTTGCTATAAAAAAAACATACTTTGGGTTGTTTTATGAAGTCAGGTTTCATATTCGAAAAACAGATGACATAAACATTTGGGTTCTAAATGGGAAGAAAACATTATTTTCCTCAATGATTGAACTATTTTGATCCGACGTTCTTCTAAAATTAAGACTTCCGGTATATACTCTTTTCGGTTCTATTTGTGTTTTATTGTTTCATGGTGTCGTTTATGTTTTTTTTTTTGACAACATTGTTGTAGTTAGCTCATGTTAGGTTAGTTATGCTGATGGAACTATTTTTTGTTTGTAGATTTGGTATATGGGTTCTATCACTCTAAGTGTCAAATTTCTAGAAACCCAGATTGAGTTTGGAATTGACTCACCTGAAAAGTACACATTGGACAACCTTTGGGCTAATGTGTATATGTACACTTGTAGTACAATTCCAGAACCAAATGAGGCATTCAAGGCAGATGTTAGAATGTCATGGACTAGAAAGTACGTTCATGTGAAAGATGACAATCAATTGCAAGAGGTTTTCAAGATTTTCAAGCAAAAGGGCATCCACACAATTAGAATGAATATTGAATTGATTCCTGTAGAAATCTTGCCTCCATCGGAAAAATTCACCTTCTTAGCCAGTAACTAATTCATCATCATATTTGAATAAGGCAATTCATCCACCCAATGACCACTCAACAAACTTCGTTTACTTTTCCAACGACGATGAAGACATCAATGGTGTAACTTCGAAGGATTCAGGTGTAGAGTTATCTTGTGACGATGAAGGGTATGTCCCTTGTGAAGGTGGCTTGTGGCCTGCTGGTGAAACTGATGGGATTGATGAAAATGTAGATGTTGATGCTTATACCCAAGTAGCAGATAACAATGATGATAGCGATTTAGAGGATGATCATAAGTCCAATGCAACATATTTCAATTGGGATAATGATATCCTTGGTGACGTCTTAAATGAAAATGAAGCTAGTGGAGTAAAGCGGCATGTGCATCAGAAAAGAAGGAAACCATACAAGTAATCAGATAGTGGTAAGGTGGTTCTGAAAGTTGGGTAGCATTTCAATCACCTGTTTCACTTCAGGCAAGTGTCACGTGAGTTTGCTGTGCAAGATGGATTTGAGATACGATGGATAAAAAATGAGAGAGATAAGTCTACAGCGGAGTGCAAGCATCCAGGGTGAAGTTGGAGACTACATGCAAACCCAATAGAGGACAAAACAACATTTATGATCACGACATTAAACTCTAGACATTGTTCTGTAAAAGTATCTAAAAATCAAGTGGCCACTTTAGTGTGGGTTGCTTCACGGTTCAAGATCCTAATTGAAGAAAAACCTGAAGTCACAGTTAATTTCTTATGGAATAAAATCAAAAGGATCTATGGCATAGAACTTCATACATGGACATTGTACAGAGCTAAGCAAAGAGTACTTGATAAGATGAAGATAGAGAATTATAAATACTACAACAATTTTTATAGTTATGGCTATATATGCAGGGAAAGGAACCTAAGTTCCATGTCTTTCCTCCAGGCAATTACCCCCACACCTGGTGTACTTTCACGATTCCAAAGGCATTTTCTCAGTTTTCAAGCACAAAATGCAAGGTATCTGTGGGGTACAAGCCCTTTTTAGGTGTTGACATTTGACACCTAAAAGGCAAGTTTCAAGGGGTTTTACTATCAGAGATTGCAATGGATGCCAACTTTGGTGTTTTTCCAGTGGCAATTTATGTAGCTGAAGGTGAAACCACTGAAAGTTGGTTTTGGTTTATGGAACAACTTTACTTGCACATTAGTTTGGAAGAGATAAGGGTGTGAGTTTCATGTCTGACCGACAAAAAGAGTTGTTAATTCTATAGAGAAGTATTGGCCTACAGCTTCCAACCGGTTCTGTATAAGGCACATAATTGCCAACATGCTAAAAAAGTATAAAGGGCAACAAAATGTGTGGAATGTCTGGACGGCAACTAATTGCAACGAATTTAGAGATTTCAAGGCTTATATGAAGTTGTTAAAAACAGTGAATGAAGGTGCATATGAGTGGATGATGAAAATCCCACTGCATCACTGTCGGTTCATACGTTTGACAAACATGTAAAATCAAATCATACCACAAACAACATCACATAAGCCTTTAATTCCTGGATTGATAAGTACAGGGCACAACCAGCCTTGACATTGCTTGAGAATTTAAGAAGAATGATGATGAAAAGGATGAACAAGAGGTAGGAACAACTAACAAATGGAATGGGGTGTTACCTCCATCGGTTTCCAAGAAGGCGGCTGATAGGCAAGGTAAAACTCATTTTCTTACTGTGTATTGTGCCGGTGACACAGAGTATGAAGTCAAAGAAGGAAGTCAAGCATCAATAGTGAACTTGGAGACACACAGTTGTGACTGTGGTCTTTCGGAGTTAAGTGGGATACCTTACAAACATGCATTGTCAGTGATATTTGGGAAAAGATTGTCGGTGTATTAATAAGTTGATAAATATCTAACAAAGGAATTTTATATGAAGACATACTCCAACGTGATTCATCCAATTCCAGATGAGTCTAAGTGACCTAATATTGAACATCAAGAAATTTTGCCACCAGTGAAGAAAAAATTACCAGGTAGACCCAAGAAGAATAGGAAAAGGACTCCCGAAGAACTTGAAAACCCCAAAAGAAGTAGCGGTGTAAGGTGTATTGTTTGCAGATAGTAGGGACATAATATGAGGACCTGCAAAAGCATTCAGAATAGTACTGCAAAACCAAAAGCTAAGGTATTACATTTTGCATGTGTTTATTTTTTCTATTGATTGGTTTTCATGTTTTCTTGAGCTATGTTCTGTTTGCGAAAAGGAAAATTCTTTTTTTCTACGGCATATGCTTTATATATATATATATATATGTTGTTTTTATTTGTTGTAATTCTTTCATGAATGTGCAAAAATGAACATGCAATTTTGTTGTGAAAGGGAAATCAAATGCAACCACAAACATAATGCCAAAGGAAAGTGTTGGTCGAAAAATCGCTCAGGGTGAAGAATTTCAGTTAACACCCTCGAGACCACTACCTCGGAGGTTGCGGTCGGGGGTGGTATCTTTGGTACATGGTTTATACGTGTAATAATGTAAATAAATATGGGTGATAGCACGATGTATTAAGGATATGAAAAGATGGTGGCAATGTTTTATTAATGTAAATGAATCAAGTGTGACATATAAAATCACTCAAACTCTCTTTCTCTCTTGGGTACCTTGGAGGTGGCAGTTTCGTGCATGTCGATAAATAGATAAAGCGACTGTCGTGTTCTCTTTAGAGAATTTAGGCGATCATCCAGACTTTTCTTTGTTGGTGAAATCTCTATTTATGCATGGTCCAGCTAGGGTTTTTTAAGTGTCCCCTCGCCATGAATAGCTGAATCAAAATCCTACATGATCAGGCGGGATGCTATGCTTTAAATATTATTGACTCTACCGGATTCAAAGATATCTTGGAGGGAGATATGTTTGTTTCCTCTTTGGACTCAATCACTTGATCTGCACATATCTAATGATTTAGTGCATGTTAGAGAATAAATATTATCTTGTATGTTGCCCTAGCGAAATGCCTCGTAGAGGTCATCGAAGAAGGCGCTTGCTATCTTGCATGTCGAGGTTCATCTATGTACCAGTCTCGACATTAAGAGCTTGATCTGACCATCCCAGGTCTTTTTTGGAGCTTGACATGATTGTATTGGCGTTCTTCAGTGGTGATGGAGCTTTGTGGGCTTCCTCTTACCTGCTTGGATAAATTCGGTTCTTCCCTTGGCGAAACAGAGAGATATTGTTGGACGAATTTGATGCCCTGAAGATCTCTTTATGCTGGTGGAAATGATAGTAGGCTTCTGGGGTTGTCGCGAGATCTCTCGACCTTAGGAAGCTTAGGTCTTCCTCTGTCGGCCTTGCTTCAGGCTTTTATTTCGATGTAAGGAGCTTGATTTGATCAAATCGATCTTTACCTGAAGTATTCCTAGATTATGGGTGACCTCGCCTTGTGCCTGCAGGATTGTATAGTAGCTCGACCCTAGGGACCTTGGTACCCTGCTATGTAATCCTGGATTTGGATACTTGCTTGGAGAGTGAAACATTTACCTTTGGTCCATTGCCAAATTTGGTTATTAACAGAAATCCCCTCTGACTTGAACACCGCTGATTGAGTTGGGGTTGGAGTCAGATTTCCTGTTTTTATTTGAGATATTTTCCCTTTCTTCTAGTTGCTAAAATCTGGGAAAAAATCCTCTCATTAAATGCAGGAGAAACATGGCGAGTAAGAAAACAGCGTCTTTTAAAAATGTTGGCTGTGTTACGTCAATCCATGAGAATCGCGGCAATATTCACCAAAGATCTCACTTTCCAGTTTGCTTCCATCACCGAAGTTACTGGTTATTGTTCTATTCATCCCTATTTAAACCCGGTCACATCGCCTTCCTTCTCACGCTTATCACTCTTTCAAATTTCAAACTTTCAAAACTCTCTTTTCCGTTTTCGTAAGAACCACCGTCTTTTCTTCAATTCTCTCAACCATTCTATACTTGATAATGTCGAACTCTGACGACAGTGTTCATCGTTTGGTGGAGGGCAATGATGTCTCTAGCCCAGCTCATGGGAAGCGGGAACGAGATGATTCTGGCAACGGAGATGATCTTCCACTTCATTAGCGTTGCTATTCAGGTCAAAACCTTTTGATTAGGTCTGGCTTCTCGAACCAGCCTGACCATCTGTTAGACCTAGTCGATGAGGATTCGAATAAAGAATCTTGGGGTGTTGCGGCTGGTAGAGGCCAAGTTACAGTCGTTGGTACCCTTCCAGAAGAAATTCTATCTTACGACTTCAAGGTCATTCCCGATTTTACAATTGATCTGAAGTGGATTGATCGTTTGAAGGCCAAGTAGGGCATTCTTGACAGCATCACTGTCTATGTTCCTTTCAAGAACTACAATGTCGTTTCTCCTCTTGAAGGTGTGCTTCCAATCCATATCGCAGCTTTAGAGAACGTGGTCAGACTTCATCTTCACCCTTCCCTCCGACAGGCTCTCAACACTCTACAACTGGCTGCTCTTCAATTAACCCCTGGCTTTTAGAGACATCTAATTGGTTTCCTCGTGTTGTGGAGGGAACAGTGTGTGATGAGCAAGGTCGCCAGAGAGCCCGAAGCGGAGGAATTGTCTTACACTTTCCAAATTGATAGCCTTTCCGGCTGCCCAAGAGGTCAGTTCTATGTGAAAGCCAAAAACAAGCTCAACTTAATCGTACCTGGTGCTTCTAAAAAAGACCTTGCCTGGAAGAAAGAATGGATCTTGGTGGAAACTGATTAGGGAAGCTCAATTTTCATCGGCGGGCATGAATTCGATTTTCCTACTGCTTTTAATGATAAGCCCTAGTAGAATAAGGATTCTCTGCAGCCTATTCTGAGGTAATTCTGAAAGCTATCATTTCCCTCAATTATCTTAACCTGAAGTCTCCCTCGGCTAACTCCTTTAATCCTCATAGGGTGAATCAGTACATGCGCATATCTGTTGCCACTCCCGGTAGGAAAAAGGAAATGTTGACCTCTCTCCCTTCATATTTGCTACGATTCTGACCTCTCTCTCTTCATTTTTTTTTCTTAACATTTTCTGTTATTGCTCTAGCTACCCAAGAAGTACAGCGTGCTCGCACCCCTCTTCCTTCTGCCAGACTGATCTGGGGGACCTTCTCGTCTACCTTGGATAAAGGAGGGCCATCCGCTCCAGTTGATGTTTCGCCTACCTCTATCTCGCCTCCTTCCCAGCCTAAGTCCCTGATGGAGATCTTCATATCCCGGACGAGGGGTAAAGGGACTACCACCCCACCTATAATTGTTACTATTGCCACTACTTCTGCTCTGGTTGCCTCTTCCGTCGTTACTACCATTGAAACTATCCCCACGGTCAGCATACATGATGATCTTGCTCCTCTACCTGTATCCCCAGCTTCTAGAGCTTTAGGGGGCCTCGGGACTACTGGTACAGAGGGTACTCCTGCCCCGCATTCAACATCAATCAAGTCCAACTGGACAAGACGAGGTCGTGGAGCGAGTTATCGCGTCTTGTCTAGGTGGTAGCCTCTCTCTGATGGCTTCAATGCCCGTCGACATCCTGATTGCCGAGGGTTTTGCTCTCTTGGCCGAGGTAACTATCTTTTTTCATCTGTAATTGAGATAGCTAGTTTGATTATTTTCTAACCTGAACTTTGCAACCTGTAGGCTTTCAAGTTCAACGTCGCCATGAGCCACCAGGTGGCCTCTATTTATGATCACGCTGCAAAAACTGAGGGCGAAGCTAGGAGGACCGTGGGATTGCTCGCTCGAGCTCAGGCTTTGGTTCAGGAAATGACCACTAGCTAGAAGGTGATGGAGAATGAGCTAGCCGAGCTTCAATGCGACCACGAGAAACTGAAACGGACCTACGACCAAGAGAGCCTCAAGTCCAAACGTCGGGCCACTGAGAGAGACTCTTCGAAAGCAAAGGCCAAGATGTTGGATGTTGAAAACCAGAGCTTGCATGCTCAGATGACCAAGCTGCAGACTGAAGTGGAGGCTTGATTCGTGAATGGGTACTTTTATGCCTCCTACCAAGTTGCTGAAGCGCTGCCTCCACCCTTAGACCCGCCATCGATGGCTGGGACAGGGATGAGATTATGGCTATTGTCGAGGAGATGTCTCTTCCTGTTGGTGACGGAAAGGGCACTTCGAATGCATTTGGAGCCGGGAAACGAATAATTGAAGCGAATCTTCCCCTCTCTCCTTCAGTTTTTCCAAGCTTGGGGCTCAAAGAGTCTTTTGGTGAGGTCCAACCTATGCAATCCAGAGGAGACTGGCTGGCTTCTACAACCACATGGTCTCAGTCTATCCAACCTGAGGAAAATCTTCCTGCTATCTCGGAGTTGGAGAAGGGTCCACTTGAGGTGGAAAAGAGAGTTGGAGATCACCTTGAATAGCTTGCAGGAGTAGAGTTAGGTAGTGAACATGTGGAGATGGGGGTAACTGCTACCTTTCAGGATACGGTCATTCCCCCTAAAGTTATGGTCGTGGTTAATAAAGTCTTAGAGAAGGACTAGGTTGGACAGCAAGCAGACGGGCAACCCTAGGAAGAAGGAGTTGTATGAGAGGATAATCAGACTGATCAACCACCGAAAGGAGGAGAGGTAGGCAGAGATCAGCAGGAATGAGAAGCAATGGGAGGGAACCAGGAGGATGTCAGGGCTTGACATTATCTCTTTATGATCTATCTCATTATACTCATGACCAGTTTTTTTTTGTCCTTCTTCACAGGTGTTGCTCGAAACTAGCGGTTGGACTACCAGTTTGATGTATGCAGCCTTGTGAGGGGATAAGCTCCCATATTTTCTCTGATATAGCCTGTTGAGGGGATAGGCTCCCTTACCATTTGTTAACCGAAAATTCACTTGGGGTGAGGAATTTCAGTTAACACCCTTGAGACCACTACCTCGGAGTTGGTGATCGGAGTTGGTACCTTCGGTAGCTGATTTGTTCGTATAGTGGTGAGTACTAGGATGATGATTAACACAATATGCAGTGAAAAATTGAATTGCTTTATTGTGAATAAATTGAATCATATGTATTGTACAAGAATCACTCAAATACTCTCAGTCTCTCTTGGGTATAATGGGTGCGGTGGCTTTGTGCCTGTCGAGAAACAAAATTTAGTCCCAATTAAGATCTTCTTACTGTCTATCTTTTGTTCTAACTATCGTTCAACCCCCTTTTCTTGTGCATGCTTTGGCGTATTTATACATAGTCCAACTAGGTTAAACTCGTGATACTCCCACCATTATTTTCTAAATCAAATCCCTCTTTATCGGGCGGGAAATTCTGTTTGAATGTCATTGATTTTGGCTTAATGATGAAATCGAGATTATCTTAGATAGTGATAAGTTTGTTTCCTCTTTAGACTCAATCACTTGCCCTACACGTACGCAGTGTTTCAGTGCAAGTCGGAGAATGAAGGCGATCCCGTATATTACCCCGGTAAGATGCATCATGGAGGACACCGAATATGGCATTCACTATTTCGAAGGGTGAGGTATATCCATGCTCTTGTCTTGGTATTAGAAATTTGATCAGACCTTTCGAGGTCCCTTAGAGCTTGAGACGACCAAGTCAGCGCTCTTCAATGGTAACGGAGCCTCCGTGTGCTTCTTCCTACCTGTCCAGATAGATTCGATTCTTCCCTTAGTGAAACAAAGCGATACCGTAGTACGAACTTTGAAGTCCTTATAGGCCTCTCTTTACATCTGAAGAGGATGGCGAGCTTCTAGAGAGGTTGCGAAGTATTTCGAATTCGGGAAGCCTAGGTCATCTTGTATCGGTCTTACCTTAAGTTCCTACATCGATGTAAAGAGCTCGATCTGATCATGTCGAGCTTCATCTAGGGTGTTCCTAAAACGTGACGACCTTTTCTTGCTTTTTCGGGGTCACGTAATTGCTCGATCCCGGAACCTTAGGTACCATGCCAAGTAATCTTGGATTTGGACCCTCGCTAGGAGAGTGAAAAATTTACCTTTAGTCCCTAGCCAAATTTTGTAATTAACAAAAGTCCCCTCTGACTTGAACACTGGTGATTGAGTTGGGGTTAGAGTCAGACTTTCTATTTTAATTGGGAAATTTTCCCTTCTTTTTTGTTACCAAAATCTTGGTGGAAATCCTTTCATTAAATGCGTGAGAGACGAGGCGACTAAAGAACGGTGCATTTTTCAAAATAATCTGGTTGTGTTACACCAGTCCCCAAGATTTGAGGCAATCTTTGCCGAAGATCTTGCTTTACCTCACCGACTTCGTGGGTTGCCACCACATTCATCGTTATTTAAACCCGATTAATTCGTTATCTTCTCCACGCTTTCTTCCTCTTCAAATTTCAAAATTTCAGAAGAAAACATCTTTCCTTTCTTTACCCTACTGAGCAGCGCCTCCATCTTTCTTTCGTCATAATCGAAATATTTCCCCATCATGTCGAACATCAGATGTGATATTGTTGACTCCATAGTAGATGGCGAAGAGGTCACTAGTCTCGTCCACGGTAAACGAGCGTGAAAGAACATTGGCAACAATGACTCTCCTCTTAAAGAAGTGCTTCTGATTCATGTCGTTGCTCTCAAGAATGGGGACAGGCTTCCTTTCAACCCTACCCTCCGACAGGCTCTCAATGCCCTGCAGCTAACTCCTCTCCAGTTAACTCCTGGCTTCTTGAGACATCTGATCGGCTTCTTCATATTGTGGAAAGAACAGTGCGAGCTAAGCAAGGTTACCAGGGAGCCCGAAGCGGAGGAACTGGACTACCTCTTCCAGATTGGCAGCCTATCGGGTGGCCCCAAAGGTCAATTCTACATGAAGGCAAATAATAAACTCAACTTTATCGTTCCCAGTGTTTCCAAGGAAGACCCCGCCTGAAATGAGGAATGGATTTTGGCGGGGAATGATTGGGGAAGCTTAATCTTCATCGGCGGACATGAGTTCAAGGTCCTGACCGCTTTTAATGATAAGCCTTCGTGGGATAGAGATTCTCTACCTGCTGAATCCGAGGCTATCTTGAGGGCCATCATCTCTTGAAATTACTTGAATCTGAGGTTTCCTACAGCTGATTCTTTTGATCCTCGCTGGGTGAATCTGTACCTGTGAATCTCTGTTGCCACCCCCCGTAAGTAATATCAGACTGAACCATCTTGCTTCCTTTCATTAGCTAGCTTGGTTCTGACATCTTTTTTTTTCTTTTTCTTAATAGTTTTTGATATTGCTCCAGTTTCCCGTGAAGCCCAGTAAGCTCGCACCCCTCCCCCTCTCTCTCCTGCCAGATTGACCCGGGGGATCTCTTCGGTTGACTCGGAGAAAGGGGGGCCAACTGTTCCAACTGGGATTTTGCATGCTACTATTCCATCCACTTCCCAGCTTAGGTCTAAGATGGCACTCCTCGCATCGCTAGCTTCCAAGGTGCGGAGCAAGATGACATTTGCTTCTCATGTCGCTGATCCAACTATTTCGGCTCCTTCTTCGGTTGCCCCTCCTATTGTTGTCGCTACTTCTACTACCCTTGCAGTTTACTTACTCGATGTTTTTACCCCTCCATCCGTATCCCCAACTCCTCGAGCTTCGGGGGACCTCGAGGCTAGTGTTGAGGAGGCACCTCCCTTTCGCCCACAACATCGACTGAGCTCTGCTGTGTTTGATGATGTCTTGGGGCAGTTTGTAGAACCCTGCCCAGGTAATAGCCTTTCCCTGATGGGTTTAATGCCCGTAGATGTCCTGATCACCAAGGGGTCCACTCTTTTGGCCGAGGTAACCATCTTCTTTCATATTTACTTGCGAGGACTAGCTTGATCATTTTCTAACTTAAACTTTTCAATATGTAGGCTTTCAAATTAAACGTCGCCATGAGCCACCAGATGGCCTCTCTTCATGATCGCACTGCAAAAGCTGAGGGCGAAGCTGAGAGGGCCATGGGATTGCTCGCTCGAGCTCAGGATTTGGTACAAGAAATTGTTGGAACCTCGTTCACCGGTTACGCAACGGAACTAGCTTTTAAAATGTTTAATACATATCATAATCTGTATATGGGACCAATGAACTTGGGATCGTAATTATTTTTCGGAACTAATACATACAATATGTAAACACAGGAAATTGTAATCAATATAATCAGAAGAAGAAAATCTTACCAACGTTTGGAGGCTCCTTCACTCTATGATATGCTCATGTCTGAACCACTCTTACCAACATTTGGAGACTCCTTCACTTTACGATGTGCTCCTGTCTGAACCACTCGATCTTCCTCGCTATCTCCCGACACTAGTAACTGCATGTGAGAGTGTCACGGTCTCAGGAACTTGAATGGAGGATGTAGAGAAATACTTGAAGAAACTCTTTCTTCTCAATTTGATGTATTGATTTCATGCACACATAAATTGCATATCATGCAAAACTTAAGTTTTTTTTTTCGTGTGTATAAGGTACACAAAAAAAAATCAACTTTTTTTCTAAATCACTTCCTTACGCCTGCACTTGCATTATATATATATTATGTGTGTGTTAGGTATTTTCATCATATGTAAATTCTTCTTTTGACTATTGTTTCGTATGCACCCACAAATTTGCATCCAATGCAATCTCTTGTGTTATTAATTGATGTATATATATCTTTTAATTATCCTTTTCAAATATATCAAATATATTAAAAGTGATAATAAGTATTTTAAATTTAAACTTAAATTCAAATACTTAGATAAATGTATTAGTAAAAATAAAATAATCCTATTATTTTATCTTTACCTAAATCCAAATATCAACAAACGTCCTTCAATCAATAGTTAATTAATAATTCATAATTATCAATATAATTAAATAATCTAATTATTTAATTAATTTATCTATTAACATTCATTAATTAAACAATCTCATTATTCAATTAATTCCCAAATATATATATATATATATATATATCACTTTTGTAACCCAATTAATTAAATGTGAACCTTGTTACCTAAATCGATCGGGCTAGCAAGGAGACCTAATGGACCCACAGTATTTTGAGCTCAAATAATCCTTAAAATCATTAACTAAACTCTTTAATTAATATTCCTTGATTATTAACTCCGGTGTTATTCCACTAAAAACCCGAAGTTGCACTCTCTCAACTGTAGACGTTTTTACACAGACCGATCCTACTCGGTGTTCATCGATATAGCTATTACATATGGTGTGATCCTCCATCATAGTTCATAATTAGAGCTGGGTCATAATGTCCGTTATACCCCTCTAATTACATATATCCTTTAAGTACCATTGATTCTCTAATGGAAAATAAATCCTATTTCCTCACGGAATTAGGAGAGCGCTCATATTGTCCAAGCCCCAAATCAACCCTTAAGTGAACTATCGTCTACTTCTCACAAGAAGGAGTGGATTCCACTATTATGTACAAACCTTTTCAGCCACAAGCCAAACCGCAATCCCAACATTTGGAGCATATTGATCGGGAACTGCATCCGATCTCACCCATTGTATATCAAAGACCACGATCTAACATGAAGGAGTCTATAAGACACTCAGGATTAAGATCACCCATATATAGCCATCATTAGTTGATATATATGAATCTCATCGGTAAACGGATCTTGGTGAGAGATTCATATAGATCATGTCTCAGTCCTATATGATCACATCATACAAGGTGCCTTCATTCCCATATCTCATATGAATGATTCAGGATAGAATCATAGTACATTACGGAATTGACCTCATCTATAGATTAACCACAAATAAAGTACCTAGCTTTAGTTGCTATCTATGGACTCTTTAGATTACTCGTCTCTTACTGTATCCATCTGTATATGTCACTCATATACACAGTTCGAGATTACATCCGATAATCTTGGATGTTAAATATATACACAAGTTATAAAATAAACAACACAACATGAATGAATTGAACTTTTTCTTTTATTTATTTCATAAATCCATTTACAAATTACATCTTTAGGGCATAAACCCCAACAGAAATTACCACCAGCCAGAAGGGGATGGATAAGGAGTTGGCTGAGCTTCAATGCAATCACGAGAAGCTGAAGCGGACTTATGACCAAGAGAGCCTCAAGTCCAAACACCGGGCCACGGAGAGAGACTCATAGAAAGCAGAGGCCAAGATGCTGCATGTTGAAAACCAGAGTTTACATGCTCAAGTGGCCAAGTTGCAGGTCGAGCTAGATGCCTTCTTCAGTGATGGGTATTTTTATGCCTCCTACCAGGTAGTTGAGACCCTCTCTCTTCCCTTTGACCTGTCAGGTAGGTCAAAGCAGAACCTCTCTCCCGGTTCACAAAGGAAAATACAACCAAGTTCATCACTATCAACATGGTTTGCACTTTCAGCACTCTTATTATCATAATCACTGACCTAGGCAAACAGTTTTATAATACCCGATTCAAGAACTTTTGTAAAGGTGTAGGGATCGATCTCTGATTTGCTTCAGTAGCTCACTAACGGGGACACGTTGTTGCAGTGTCATCAAATATGAACATTAAGTTTGGCCTCGCAAGGGCGCAAGTCACAAAGACTAGCACAGCAGCAAGCAAGGGATCGATCCACATGGAGGTGGGATTCATCGATCATCTCTAGTTCTAGCTATTATTACAACACGCCAAGCGGATTCGTGTGTTGCGTGTGCGAAAAAATGAATAATAATATACTAAATAACTTATATAAATGGTATGTACAATGATAGATGGAATGGAGATATGTATGAAATGTGGTTACAATAGGGAAACGACTCAACCGTGACAATCCTTCTAATTACGTTATAGACTCACCTAATCCTCAAATGTGCAAGTATATCATAGGCTCGTATCCCCTTAATTAATCTCTAATCTCTCTCGATATCTTAGAGATAGTATCCATATATACCCGAAATCTCTCTCGAGCAACCCGGACAATATATATGAACTCATTAAGCACGTGGAATACAAATCGAGCCATATACGCTAGCCTAGTGGTTCTAGCCCTTTCTAGTCATGCATAGTGAATGTTTATTTAAGCATTGTCAAACGTGTCTTCTCTCGATACATAGCATCTAACCATTGATCAATTACAAAGTGATCAATTAAGCAAAATCTTTAAGCATTCAAAAAATCCATATAACTACATGAGCACAAAAGAAATGTCGGTGGTCTTTACTTCTAGGTCAAAGATTCGATTTAGTTAACTCCCTAGGATGGCTAAACATGGGAAACAAGTTTACCTAACATCTACACGCAACAAAGTGATTGTTATATCATTAAGAATATTCAATTTAGGTTAAAGGTTCATCCTCTTAATTAGGGAATTTTCCCACAATCAATTCATCACCCAATCATGTCACGTGGATGGATAATCGTGTCTTAATACAAAGACCCATTAAGAACAAGGATATGAACCAAGGTCAATTTAGCAACTAAAAGTCTGAACTAAAACCTTTTCTACTCTTTGAGGCTAAAATCCCTATTACTCAAATTAGTCAATACATGGAATTTCAAGTCATCCATCAATCAATCAACAATCATGGGTATCTAATTTATACTCTAAATTATAACTACTCCTAAACCCAATCATGGACACATATTCATTTCTAACAATTCATACACATACATATATCAAAGAGTAAAACAAAACCAAAATGAATTGAAATACAAAAATACATATATAGCACATGTGAAAGGTTTACAAATTCCCAAATTCGGTGTTACACATCAAAGATAACAAGAAATACAAAGAAATGAGCAAATAAGAGCAAACCAGTGAAGACAAGTCTTAATTCGTTTGTAATCTACTCTAAGATGGATGAAGGAAGTGTGTAGTGGTGAGGTGGAGGTGTATGGTGAGCTCCCATGGAGGAAAAACCTCTGTAGGAGCAAAAGGTGAAAGAAAATGGAAGAATAAGAGAAGAGGAGTGAAAAGGGGAAAAGAGGGGAAGAGCGGTCTGAAGAATGAGGAGAAAATGGGGTATTTATAGTGTGGGAGGTTAGGGCAAGACAAGAATACCCCTTTGAAAATGGCTGAAAAATATATTTCTACCTAGATGTGCGGTACAATGTGTTATACGCATCAACACAGCGAACCGCACATCACTTTTGGAGCTTGTTGCCCTTCTACGCGGTATAAAACGCAGTACGTAACTTGGTCTCGCGCGGTTGCGTACCGTACTTCTCAATGCACCATTACGAAAATGGTCATAAATTTCTTCAGAAACCTCAGAATCACGATATGTAAAGTGCGTTGGAAAGAAGACCTCCGGTGCTTTCCGAAAAATGGTTATAGGCGATGTAGTGCTATTGGAAGAGAGATATATGACCTTCCGAAGTTGGGGTTTCTGCACAAGCTATTCCAAATTCTGCCATTTAACCTCCAAAACTCTTCAATTAAGCTCAAATACCTTATGTACGGAACATGTACCTACACAAGGCTCACAAACACATCAAATACCAAAATATAATCGAAAATAAGAACAAAAGCTAGAAAATGGGGACCTCAAAAGATATATAAATCGCTATGATCACTCACCAGTAGACTAATGGGCTGGTCGAGTCTACCGATAAGACCATCAAGAAATTACTGAAAAGGATATTGCAACAGAGAAAGGGAAAGTGGGTTGAAGAGCTTCCCAACGTCTTTTAGGCATATCGAACCACGAAGAGGACAACCCATAGAGAAACATTCTACTCGTTAACTTTCAGGGTTGAAGCAGTTCTTCCCTTTGAGCATAAACTAACCTCGTTCAGGGTACATCACTTTGAACCAGAGATCAACGAAGTTAAGCTCCGAGCTAAGCTAAAACTCTTAGAGGAAAAGCAAGATCGAGTAGTCGAGAAGATAATAGTTTATCAGAGCAAGATCGCGAGGTATTTTAACAAAAGGGTGAAGGTCAGGGTCTTCAAAAAAGAAGACCTGGTACTCATGAGGGTGACCCAGAACACTCAGGTAGGATCAGACAGGGTCTTGGGACCCAACTGGGAGGCTCTATACTTGGTAAAAATAGTGGTCCACAGCAGAGCTTACAAGCTGGAAGATATGGATGGTCGACCCATCGACCACACCTAAACGCTAATCATCTGAAGAAATTCTACTCTTAGGCAGGGGACTCCTTAGTAGACTATCTCCATTTAGGAATCAATAACACTAATTCTTTAAAACAATTATGTACTCCATTTTGATCATTAATAAAGTCTCCTGCTAAGTTTTCTCCATCCCTAGTTACATTTTATTTTCTCTACAAGTGAATTCGCCATGATCGTCATAAGCTAAGGAATAACTTAATAGCATTCTTGATGCCTTGGCCGAGAACCACCCCCCGCCAAGAAGGGTATGAGTGTAAGAGCATAGTTGCTATTTAGATCTCAAGACCAAGATAGTTAGATAGCTAGATAGCATTCCTGATACCTTGATCGGGCTACCAACCCTATGATGGATCTAGGTGTAAGAGCATAGTTGCCTGCTAAATCAAGATTGCCATGGTAAGGTACCTCCTCGATACAAAGGGAATGGGTATATGGGTTAATACACCACAGCTTTCGCCTAAGAATCAAACGCCTAACATTTGGAATATTAATACTCTGATTATCCTATAAAGGACGATCAGCTTTAGGAAGATCCTATTAGGATCAGTTTGACTATATATCATGATAACCTGATATCGAAGCTACTGACCGTTTGCTCTTCATACATGTGTTGATTTTTACATTTCTAAGTTACTGTTGTGTAAGTGCATGCTAATGTCTTGATGAAGATACAATAAATACCTCGATCGAGGTACCCCCAGATTTAGTTAAGTCAGGATAGCATAGAGGGCTACACATAGGTCAAAAATAGAAAATTCGGATAAATATCAAGAGCAAGTGTTATTACCAACCTAGTTAACTCAAATTTTACTTAGTAAAATTGAATGAAGTGGTAAGTAGGAATCAAATAAAAGCAAGTATGAAGGGAATCATAATACGTTTCATCAATCATGAAAAGGGAGCCTATCCTCTTAGCAAGCTACATCGGTTAGAGGGGGAGACTATCCCCCCATCAGACCACATCAAACAGGGTTAAACATAAAAGAGAAAAGAAAAAATATCCTGATAACAGGGTTAAAAAGCTATTTCATGATTCAAGCAGGGTGTCCACCCCCATTTTCGGTCACAACAAACAAACTCAATAGGAATCATATGTTGGCCCCTTTCTCCTGGTTATTCCCTCATGCCACTCTTTCCTCCGAGGATTGCTCATCATCTCATTGTACCAAAGGCCCGCCTACTTATTGCTCAGCCTAATCTTCTGCTAGCACTTGATCGACCACAGTCAAGATTTCAAGAGGGATTGGTTTGTAAGATATCACAACTCCCATCTGCTCTCCTGCCAGAATCGCGTCCAAAGGCCCTACTGTCTGAGCCGAATCAATTTGATCCCCCAATGCTCCTTGAACAATAGGTTGATCCTTATTTACCTCCATAGGAGTTGGTTGGTTTTATTCTGCTACGTTGGTCTAATCTTCAATTTCATTAGGAGTAGACAAGACCTCATCGGTCCCAAGACCCGACGAAGAAGGAGACACAAGCAATTTTCCCTTACCAGTATAGCCCTCATCAGCTCTAGAGGTATGAGAAGGACCTGCTCCATCATCGGTGAAAATGGGCATCTGTTCAGCCTTGGCTAGGATCTCATCCCTATCCCAGTCAACAATGATGGATAGGTCTAAGGTGGGGGCAACGCTTCAGTGACTTGGTAGGAGGCGTAGAAGTATCCACTCCCAAAGGAAGCTTCTACCTCTGTCTACAGCCTGGCTATCTGAGCATGTTGGTCCAGGTTTTTCGCTACTTGCCTTCTGGATTCCACCTTCCAATCTTCCCTCTCCCTTTTACGCCTCGCCAACTTCAAGGCATCCTTGTCGAAGGCCGCTTTAGCCTCTAGTAGTCGCATTGGAGCTCAGCCAGCTCTTTCTCAGTCTTGTCCTAGTTAATAGTCATCTCTTGTACCAAGTACCGAGCCTGAGCGAGTAATCCTGCGATAGTCTCAGCTTCGGTTTCAGCCTTTACAGCATGCTCACGCAGAGATTCCACTTGATGGCTCATAGTAACATTGTATTTGATGGCCTACAGTGGACAAAACTCAAGCCAATACATAACCAATTGACCATTCGAATCGCAGGTGAAGGAAAATGATTACCTCGGCCAATAGAGTAGATCCCTTGGTAATCAGGTGCTCGGTAGGCATTGAGGCCATCGATGAGAGGCTACCGTCTGGACAAGAGGCAATGAACCAGTCCATGACCTTGCCCTGGTTAACGGATCCCCCTACATCAGCAGTTTCTAAACTCCTCTTTGCTGCTACGGATGCTGGAGAAGGAATTGAAGCAGTAGGTAAGCTAACCGGGGAGGTAGCAGCTACAGTGGCCTTAGCGGTAGGAGGGGTAGTAAAGGTGGTAGTGGTGGTAGTGGTGGTAGGAGTGGTAGAAACAATAGCAGGATTGGAAGTCCCCTTACCATATACCCTTGAGACCCAGGATACGAACACCTTCAACATGGACTTAGGTCGGGGGTAGGAGCAGGCTGAACTACTACAGGAATGGGCAGATGCCCACCTTCCAGAATCAAGGTCGTTGAAGGGTTTCTCCGATCCGAACTATAAGGAGAGGGAAGAGGAGTGCGAGCTTGTTGAGGATCTTGAACAACGGGCGCTATAACAAAAAATGTGAAAAAAAAGTAAGGTTAGTATCAAGGCAAGCAATAGTAGGGTAAACCAAATTTGGCTAGGGACCAAAGGAAATTTTGTCACTCTCCTAGCCAGGATCCAAATCCGAGATTTCTCATCATGGTACCGAGGTTTCTAAGGTCGAGCTACTACCCCGTAGAAACAAAACGAGGTCATCACACCCTAGGAACACCCTAAGAAAAGCTCAACATGATCAGATCGAGCTTTTTAAGTTAACATAAGAGACCGGAGCAAGGTTGATGAGGTAAGACTAAGCTTCCCGAGGTCAAAATACCTTGTGACCTCCCCAGAGGCCTGCCACCTTTCCCAATTGCATAAAGAGGCCCGTGAGGGCATCAGGTTCATACTATAATGTCGCTCCGATTCACAGAGGGAATAATCGGGTCCAACTAAACAGAAAGGAAGAAGCTTGAGAAAGCTCTGTTACCACTAAAGAACGTCGACATAGTCATTTCAAGCTCCAAAAGGACTTGGAAAGGTCAGGTCAAGCTCCTAACATCGAGACAAGAACATAGGTGTACTTCGCCCTTCAAGCCAGTGAACGCCATATTCGGTGACCTCCATGATGAATCTTACTAGGGGAGTACACAGGATCGTTTCCATTTTCTAACTTGCACTACATACGTGCAGGGCAAGTCATTGAATTCAAATGGGAAACAAACTTATCTCTCTCCAATATATTCTCGAATTCGTTATCAAACCAAAGTCAATGGCATTTAAATAAAGGATCTCGCCCGATAAGGAGGGAGTGGATTAAGAAATTAATGGCGGGAGAACCACAAATCTAACCTAGTTGGACTGCGTATAAATAGGCTCACACATTAACGAGTAAAAAAAATAGGAGGAGACATATAGAAAAAGGCATCTACCTTGGCCTAAATTTTATGGACAAAACACGGCTACCATTGTTATTTATTTCTCGACATACGTAAAATCGCCTCACCCACTGTACCCAAGGGAGATTAAGAGTATTTGAGTGATTTTTGTACAAGATATGTGATTCATTTTGTCAGTAGTAAAGCAACATTATTTTCCTTCATACATCGTGTTAGTGTTTATCTTCATATCCATTATCTTACGCATAAACCAGGTACCTAAGGTACCAACCCCGACCGCGACCTCCGAGGTAGTGGTCTTGAGGGTGTTAACTGAGATTCCTCACCCCAAGCGAATTTTTAGCTAACAGTTTGTATCAAGGCAAACAATAGTAGGGTAAGCCAATTCATAACTCCACTCTCACTTGGAAAAACGGAAGAGATACGTAGGTACTGGTTCACCCTGCGAGAATCGAAGAAGTTGGAGGTAGGGTACTTCGTGTTGATAAAGTTTTGGGCAATGATGGCTTTCTAGATCGCCTCAAACTCGACCGATAAAGAATTATTATCCCATAAGGGCTTGTCACTAAAGGCGGTGGGAGCATCGAATTCATACCCTCCAATGTAGATCGAGGTCCCCCATTTACCCCAACTAGCACCCACTCATCTTTCTAGGGGGAATCCTTCTTGGCAACGCCTGACATGATAAAGTTGAGTTTATTCCTGGCTCTCGTGTAGAATTTCCCCCTTAAGCCAGAAGATAGGCTATAAATCTGGAAAACATACGCCAGTTCCTCGGCCCCAGGCTCCCTCGTGAGATTTTCCCTCTCACATTGCTCCCTCCAAATCACGAGGAAGCCCACCAGGTGCCTCCAAAAGCCTGGAGTCAATTAGAGAGATGCAAGCTGAAGGCGAGGAAAGCCCGTCTGAGGGTGGGGTAAAGAGGCAGCCTTACCCCGCTGTCAAAAATAGCGAGGTGGATTGGGAGCACGCCTTTGGGAGGAGTGAAGACGTCATAGTTCTTAGAAGGGATGGTGACGGAGATAATGTCGGGGATGCCAAACTTGTTCCCCAACTGTTAATCGACCTATCTTTGACGGTAGAGTCGGGGATGACTCTGTAGCCATAAGAAATAGCGAGCTCTCCCATAAGGGCACCGAAAACCTAGACCGGACCTTTACCGACTGCCTTACGACTAAAATCACCACTCGACTCCTCACCGGTCAATTTTAACAGGTTCTAGGGTCGATTTGAAAAATCAAACCCTATGGAAACATTCCGGCCCGAGCAATGGTGCAAAGGCGGAGAAAGATCGTCCCCATTATCTTTACGAGCTCGCTTCCCGAGTACAAGACCGGTGGCTTCGTCACCATCAACCATGCGCTCAACTGTATCAGAACAAGAATTCGCCATGGAGATTAATAAGTTTTAGGAAGGATGAGAAGATTTGGTGAAGGGTTAACAGAGAGGAGAGGGCAATGAGTTTGAAAAGTTTCTTAGGAATTCTTGAAGAGGATTTGAAGTTTGAAAGGGAAGCGTGAGAAAGATGATGGTACGACCGGGTTTTAAATAGGAAACGATGTAACGGTAACGGTAACGGTAACGGGTGGTATCGGTGATGAAAGCGTTATCTTCGAAGATCTCCTAGGTTCCAGCACACCATCATAGTGCGACAACTTTTTGATAAGAAACTTGACTCCCTAGCTCGCCATGTGTAATCTACATTTAATTAGGGATTTCCTCCATGATTCAGGAAACTAAAAGAGAGGGAAAATTTCTCAAATAAAAAAGAAAATCTAACTCCAACCCCGACTCAATCACCAGTGTTCAAGTCAAAGAGGACTTCTGTTAATGGCCAAATTTGGTTAGGGACCAAAGGAAAATTTTCCACCCTCCAGCCTTCATGCAAAGGTCCAAATCCGGGCTTATGCAACAAGGTATCAAGGTCCTTGAGATCGAGCTAACATGCAACCCTGCAAGAGCAAGGCAAGGTCACCCATACCTTCCAAACATCTTGCACGCATTCAGGCTCGCCAATTAAAGCCCGGCGTGACCACATCAAGCTCTATGCATCAGGTTAGGAGCCCGAAGCTATGTCAACGTGGGAAGACCTGGGTTCCTTGAGATTGAGGTATTTCACGACCTCCTATTAAGCATGTTATCATCTCTACTTTCACCAAGAGACCTTTAGGGTGTCAAACTTGTCTTGCAATGCCTTCCCGCTTCGTCGAGGGATAATCTCAACCTATCCAAGTAGGGAAAGAGGAAGCTCACAAGGCTCTGTTATCACCGAAAAGCGCCAACACAATTAGGTCAAGCTCCAAAGGAGATCCAGAGTGGTCGGATCAAGCTCCCAGTGATAATATCGGTACTAAAGTGTACCTCATCATTCAAGGTAGCAGGTGCCCTATTCAGTAACTTCCATGAGGCACCTCGCCAGGGCAACATACAGGATCAAAGTCAACTCCAATGTGTATTAAACCATTACATGCATGCAAGTCAAGTCATTGAATCTGAAAAAGAAACAAACTTATCTCCCTCCAAGATATTGTCGAATCCATTAATCAGCCAAAGTCAACGACATTTGAACATAATATCTTACCTGATAATGGGGGATTTGATTCAGTGATTTAAGGCGGGAGAATAACCAGCTAAACCTAAAATCCACAGTATAAATACGGTTGGACATGCGTGAGGGAGGAGGGATAGATCGAGACCTAGATTCGCCACCGGTTAAAAAAGTTCCATTGTCGCCTAAGTTCTATCAATAGAACACGGCCAACATCAGTAAATTTGGTCCACTTATCGACAGGCACGAGGTTATCACCATCAACTTAGCTAGAAGATATTGAGTCATACACACCCTTTGTAGTCAACTAATATCAGTCAATAAAACAGTGTCATTTCCATCATATATCTCATTTATAGTGTCTCGTTATCATCTCACCTCCTTCTTTACACCTGACTTTGGTACTGAGGGTACATACCTCGACCGTGACCTCTGAGGTAATGGTATTGAGGGTGTTAATTGATATTCCTCACCCCGAGAGAATTTTCGGTTAACATATTTATCCGATGAATATTGTATTAGAATTCGCTTTTGTGTTTCTTTGCTCTATTTAAATAACCTGAGTAACCTTATCAATAAAGAGCTTTATATATATATGTGTGTGTGTGTGTGTGTGTGTGTGAGAGAGAGAGAGAGAGAGAGAAAGATACATCTAAAGTAAAAGTTTTTTTTTCCAATATATGCAGGTGTTCTACCTACAACAAAAACAAAAGTTTAATTACTCAGCTCAAATAGTGTGTACCGTATCCGCTATTGTGGTGGGGTTCAAGTCCCACCATATGGCTTCTCAGTGTTGTGGAAATTGATATCTCTCAATTGAAATATAGGATATTGTACTATTTTATACTTTTATCATCATAAATTTAAGGATAATACTTTGATATTAACCGGCTAGCATCCAAAATACTAATTTCATCAATTGAATTGTAACATGTGGTCTAATTTGTGAAGAAGGCAAGGAGATAAATTTAAAAAGTAAAAGAAAAAAATGTCATATATTACGATTCATTGGTGGGTCAGTATTTTGGTTGGTCAGCACCCAAGGATTATTCTAAAATTAATTTGTGATTTTTAGTTTATATTTGGAAAATTTCAACCAAATTTCAGAACTTTATTCAAATTTTGCCTTTTTCGTGTCAAAATTTCGAACAATATATCTAACTGAATGATGTCAAATTTTCAACCGTATCTATTTAAATTTGATCGTATCAAAATTGCAAACTGTGTCAAATGTAAACCTTATCCTATATAACATTATAACTCACGGTGTCAACTGAGGGTAATTTTGTCCACTCAAATACTGGTTTGACAAAAAGGAGTGCAAACTTAATCGCATATAACAAAAAAAAAGGTATTTATTTAATGTCTATTTATAAATTGAGTAATGTTAAACTTTCTATTTTTTTTTTTCTAAATTCATTCTTAAAAGATATCGACACGTGAGATGTCATTATCACATTACTTACCACATAATCTCATGATTTAAAAGATATTGACATCTCACGTGCTAACATCATTTAGTAAGAAATTTATGAAAAAAAAAATTGAAAAGCCTAACATTACTCTTATAAAATTTGACCTAAAATTAATGATGGTTGAATATAAATACTTAAACTGAAAAATCTATTGAAGTACAATATTTAGGGATGGCAACGGGTCGGGTTCGGGTGGGTTTTGTAAAATACAAACCCTCACCCGTGAAATTTTTTCTCATCCACGTCTGCCCTCGAACCCAAGTAGGTAAGCAAGTTTACGGGTAGGTGTGAACCCGCAGGTTATGGCTACACCCATACCCTCACCTGCGAACCCGCGAAACAATGTGGGTTCACGGGTGGATGCTTCACCTGCGGGATACCTACAAACCCGCAACCCGTGAACCCTCGAACTCACGATTTGTCACTTGTAAATTTCTACATGTAATCACCTATTTGATACTTAATTGAATTGAATTTTCATCTCTAATTCCCTACTTGATACATTACAAAACAATAAATAACCATAAAAATAAAACGATCAAAAATAATTCAAATGTCTATATATCTTTATATACAAGTATTTTATTTGTACGGGCTTACGGGTTCCACCCGCGGGTTTATTTTTTTAACCCGCACCCGCCCACGAACCCACCGGATTTTTTATTAAACGGATTCACGGGTTCGTGGATTGTAAATTCACCATCCATACCCGACCCTATAAGATCGGGTTCGGACGGGTGCGGGTTAAATTGTCATCCCTAACAATATTACTGTTTTATTGTCAAAGATGTGTTTTTATATATAAAAAAAATTCTTTTTCAATTGTTTTTGGACAATTACCAAAAAAAAAAAATCTCAAACGCTTTAATTAATTCCAAATAATTTGCTACTTTTTTATTTTGACCAAATTTGTCCACATATTTTTCATAAATACTAAATTGGTTTTTCTTACGCGCAAATCACTTGTAAATATAACAAGTTACTTTTTCATAATTTGTTAAAATACATTAATACCCCTAGTTTGTCTTATTTTAGTAAAATTGGCTTTGTCGTTTGTGTATAACAGTATAAGTACTATTTTACAGAAAATGGTTAATTGCACTAAAGTATTAAAGCTTATTCATTTTAACAAAATACCCTAAGACTTAGGGTGTAGCTCAGCCGATAGATTTACAAGTTGGAGGTTTGGACAAATAACTCTTAAGTCAGCGGTTCGAATCCTACAAATAACAAAAAGCTTCAAAAATATATATATAGTTTAGATAGGTTGATAGATAAATACTGTGTAAAAGAAATAAAAAAAGGACTCAAGTTATCAAGTTTAGACTAGTTATACAAAACAAGCACCACTAGGTAGAGGTGTTCACGGTTCGATTAAACCGTTCGAAATCGAACCAAAACCGTCCATGAAAAACCGTAACCGAAAACAGCGATTACGAAACTAGTTGAAAACCGGTTACGAGCCGGTTCAGCTACAGTTTAGGCTCCTCAAAAACTGACCAAAACCGTCGGTTAAACCGCTGGTTTTATATTAATAAAAAACACACACACCAAAACCGTTCAAAACTTATCAAAACCGACCAAACCGTTGGTTACAAAACCAAACCCAAACCGTGTATGGCGGTTTCGGTTTCGGTTTCCCCTCTCCACGGAGCCAGAACCGATAGTTTCAAATCAAAACCGAACCGAAACCGTACCGTGGACACCTCTACTACTTGGTGCTAAGAATTCAAGCAATCCACTTTTTTCCTAAACAAAATTGTGATACACGTTTTCAACTGGATAGACAGTACAGTATCCTACTAAATACTAAACATGCATTTGATACCAAATCCTGATCTTTTGAGAGTGCCTAAAGATTATTATATTCTAAAACTTGTGCCATGACGGTGAACACGACTTAACTCTTCATCCTAATTCTTTTACGCCTTTCTTATATTTGGATATATGGTGAAGGAATAAGTTACACACCAGCTGAAAATATCTACATTAAGAAGAAAGAAAAAAGGAATTGAAGCATATTAGAGGGAATCGAATAATATGCTAATATATGTTTGAACACATTGAAGGTGTATTTAATACATAAGATAGAATTGAACTATTTTTAAAATATAACACTGGATTCCATTTAATTGGATTGGATTAAATTAGATTGTATTTGATTAGTCATAGTATTTTTCGTGTTTGGAATAATATGGATAAATAATATTATCTTATGTTTGATACATAATGAAATCGGATAAAAATCATTTAAAAATTATAAGTTACATAAAAAAAAAACAATCGTATTAAAGATTGGATCTTTCCTTCTTTCATCCTATCTTTTTCTCTCCTTTATCTAGAGATCTGTCCCTTTTCTCTCCTCTTTGCTGCTTTCACTCCTTTCTATGGAACTTTCCATTCTCTCTCCTCCATCTCTTTCTTGTTTTGTTAATTGATCCTATCTCGACCGCCGAGTTCCTTCTCCTTCTCTTCCCCCTTCTTCCTCTTCCCATCTCTCATCATGGGGTAGTGGCTATTGCGATGAATAGGTTTCTGTTTGGGTTTAGGTTGGGGGTGGTCGCCGAGGATGAGGGCGTTGATCTCCTCCGTTGAGAAGAGATCAACTAATGAGGGTGGTTGGGTGCTTCTGGTTGTTAGGGATGATGGTTGGATTTAAGTGTTAATTTTTTTGGATTTACATTTACTTCTAATTTGATTTTGCTACAAATAGAATTGGTGGTTTACTTTCATATTGGTTTTAGTTTGACTTTTTTTTTCCGGTTACTTAGAATCTAGTGTTGAATGAAGTTACAAGTGGGGAGTTGGGTGGATTCGGTTTTTTTTTTTGGGGATGGGTGTCAGTTTCTAGGTTTCTATTTCTTGTTGATGGTGGTAGTCTATAGGAGCTGGTGTGGAGTTGGGTTGGATGATGACTGGTGTGGTGGTCTCTGTCTATCTGAAATTGTTTTTTCTAATTTTTTTTAATCGATTAAAGAAGAAGAGCGGTCGAATTGGAGGGGATTTGGAGGGGATTATTTTAGCATCTTCTGATAGGATAAAAATGACTATGGACTAAAAATAGTCTTAGTTGTCAAGCATCACCAAACACGGGGATTGGACTAAATTGTCCAATCCAGGTCAACAAACACACCCTGAGTGGTTGTTAATTCTCGCAGTAGGCACACCATCCTCCGTTGACGTAACCTTGAAATCTCCTCTGAATCCATCCTTCACAGCTCAATCAAAAGATGGAAAAAGTAACGAAAAAGGAAAAGGGCAAAAAAAAAAAAATCATAAAAGATGGAAACAACCCTTACACCCAGCCCTATAGACTCTCGAGAGACTTTCAGAGAGGCAAGAAGAGGTCTTTTTCTACTGTAGTGGTGGGTTATGATTATTGAGAATGGGAGTACCATCTCCTTTACTTTCCAGCCCTTAAAATAGTGATGAGAGTCAATCAGATAATACTTTGAATCCATACAATAGAAGAAAATAAATAAAATTTGAAACTTTAGTTTGCATGATTTGAATAAAACCCCAATACTAAATATATTGTCAGTGAAATCCACTTCTCAAAAGATTTGGTGTATGTTCCGGAACAGTTCTACAGATTTGAAGTATCATAAAATCATTGTACAACAAACTACAACTCCCCTAAATTTAAAAACAATAGTAAAGTCGTGCGCCTTACATGAAATTAGTAGTGTGATTGCAGAAACTCTTGAATTATCAATAATCCAGCGTTACCACTATTCAGCTTGAATTTAACACGTGGGACCGGAATGATTCTTCATTTACTATCACTGGAGGTATACTCCATGCTCCTAAAGGGTTTCCTGATACTTTCCCACCTGATAAGCGTAAGGTCAAGGTCAAGGGTTCAGAAAAGAGGAGTCCGGTTTCATATAATTAATTTTCGATAAATTACCTTCTTTAGTAGCTTCTTCACATCTTCTGCGGTAGTTCAAGGACACTTGAGGGTCTAAAGATTTCAGTAAACTGTTATACTTTTCTTCAGCCTCGGTAATGCATTTTGCCTAAAAAGAAAATTATTGTTAAACAAAATGATAGCAAGGTGTTTTGTTTGCAATATTAGAACGAACCAACAGTGGTACCACCCATGCATATAAATCACGGTCGGTACAACCCATGCAGAGTCACGAACAAAATAATGAATTTAAATCTTTCACCAATAGCCAAGACTAATGACATATACCCTCGTATCGGTTAGACATAATAATAAATTTTGATCTTTGACCGGGTACCCTATGAGTCTAATGACATCCCCTCGTAAATAAGACCTAAACATGGGTTCGACTTTTGAGATGGGAGGATCTGCCCTATGACTATGGAGAAGGCTAAATGACATGTTAGCTGCATAGTCACATAGATAGAAAATGATTAGAATTGGTTTTAGGGATCTTGCTTGCAATCGAAGACAGCCCAAAACATCAATTTAAGCAAGAAAAATAACCAATCAAGTGAGCATCTCTCACCAACAATTTCATGCATGCAGTTCCAACCATATTCTAGTACAATGAGACTTTCCGAAGTTTTATGTTCTAAAGAATTTTGATCATCTCTAGATAATTATTTATTAAGTACCAGTAAACATGTTCACGGCTAGGTAGGTTCATGTTAAAAAAAGTGTTGCTTTTTTTTTTCTTAGTTTGTATTTCATTTTTTTTTTTTATGTTTCAAAACATCCAATCTTATAATAAGAACATATATTGCGCATAGCAAGGATTAAACACCAAACACTTCTTAAGGTGACCAGAGCAATGACAAACAAGTAATAAGAAAACTTGTCATATATTGAGCATATACAAGAGCATTCATTGGAAGCATCACAGCTTTCATTTGAGTAGTTTATTGGTTAAGAAACAAGGAAAGCCGCACATCCACAGAGCAGGCAACTTAGAACTGTTTGTTTTTGGTCTTAAATCCAAATGGGTCTGAAAAGGATCCATTCAATCGTTTATGAAAAAGAGTAAAAACTGTCTGAATTGAAAAGGTTGAAAAAGGTTGATTTTATCTTAAAATGAGACGGCTGAAAAAATTTGGACACTTTACTTCCAAAACACCCTGTGAGAATTAAACAAATTATAAAAAAAAATATTAAATAACATTATATATATATATATATATGCATATGTATATGTATATATAAATATATCACTTCTTTGTATATAAACGATTAAATTTAAAAAATACTTTGACAAGTGCATACAGTCAAATTAAAACATTTAAATATAATGGCCCACATGCAAGGAACTAAATATCAATTCGAACTGACAATAGAATATATATATATATAGATGAAGTAGGCTATTGGCCTCTTATTGGGGATGAAGGACAAAGATCTTCTTCTCCTCTAATTTGTTTATAAGTAAAAATATTTTATATATATATATATATAAATAGTATTTTATTTAGTTTATTTTAAAAATATATATATACAAATATTATATTTTAATAAATGAAGGAGGTCTTTGGCATCTTTCAACTAGAGATGAAGGACTAATTTTTTAATAAAAAATAAAAATATTTATTGAATTTTATATTTTAAATAAAATTTTATTTAATTTATTTTAAAAACAATAATTTCATTAATTTCTTAATATTAATTTAAACTAAAAGATATTGGATATATTAAATACAAATATATCAAATAAACTAATAGTTAAAAAGGTATACGTGTCTTTTTACAAAATTTCTTGATATTTCTATTCAGTTAACATAATTGAAAAACAAATATGATAAGTTTATTTATTGACCTATTCAGTCGGACTTCATGTTAAATTTTGATGGTTCAGATTTCATACAAAAACATCAAACCATATCATATTGTACTTCAAAAAAAGAAACACATCATATTGAGTAAATCAGAAACAGTAATGACCTATAATCCCAATCTACCGTGAGCTTCAAAAATCAAAACTGTTCGGACTTCATGCAAAATGAATGTGAAACAGTGAACAATCAGCGAGAAAATTCTTTTCCCAAGCAGCATAATCATTCAATTAGAAATTAGGTATACTCACAAGCATGGCCGGGGCTATTGACGGTCCATATATTCCAATAAACATGCGGAAAATGTTGAAATTATTCTCCAGAACATCATCCTGAAAGAGAGACCGCAATTATTGGAATCAGAAATTGTTTATTGGATATAAAGAGTTGTCTGTAGTTAGAAACCTGTCAATAAATGAGCTCACCTCATAGTCAAATCTACAGCATCATCAAGCAACTTGGAATTAAGAAAAAGATCCCGCTTGCCAGACACACACACACACACACACACACACACATATATATATATATAAGTATATAACATGGACAAATGATGGCATTAAATGTTAACCATCCCAGTAACAGCATAATTATTTGAGAATAGAGCTGCAAACATTTATAGGCTGAAAAGAGACCAGTTAAATTAAAGCATAAGAATGAAGAATAACAAAGAAGAAAGTACTTACAGATCATCGGATATTTCTACTAAAAATTCAGATATTGACAGAAACTCCATGTGCAAATCATTCACCTTCACAGTAGCTTCAAAGAAAACACATTAAGCCTTGAAAAAAGTATATACCAGCTCTAGCACGGTTGAAAGAATAATAAACTGTTATGTCACACTTGTAGTCACAATACCAGCACCATTTCAGTCATGTCAAAAAGGATCACTTACATGAAAACACTGCACTAATATAGTATTGGATCATATTGTTGAGAGAAAATTTGTGAGGAAAAATGATGGAAAAAAGAATTAAGCTTTTATTTAAAAAAAATAGTTACTCTGGGTAAAGAGTAAATAATAATTCAGAGACAGTGAAACATTTAACTGTTATATGGAATATTAGAAGACGAGAAAATGATGTTATGTTATTAAGGGGTAGGAGACACCAGCAATAATCATTACATAATTTAGTAGAAGTTTGAAGCTTTATTACAATGTACAAGTTAGAATGAACAAGGGTTATGCACAAACATCCCATCTTAGACTTACATGTTAGAGCAATATATACAAGTTAATGAATCCAAAATATATTTAACATTATGTAATAAAGAAATCACCTTTTCTTGTCTCAAATGATACAAAAGAAGATTGAGCACCCGATAATCGAATGATTTTAGCTGGATTGCCCTCATCACATCTTCAATGGAGATCTGAGAAACGACTTTTTTATTAAAACATCTAGGAAGAACATCCTTGAGCATAGCTATGATTGCAACTAATGTAACTTAAATTTTGAAAAAGTATAACAAAAAATAAAACAAAATAACAAAAATCAAAGAAATCATTTCACATGTATATCAATATTCACTCCAAATTTAATTCAATAAGTGAGATTAAAAGGAAAATGTTCATGCAAGGTCTAATGCTGCTAGCAACACGGTCTAATGCTGATAGCAACACGGTCTAATGCTGATAGCAACACGGTCTGCTGAAAAATCATATATTATGTAAAACAGAATGTGAGAGATCAACATAGTTATATAGACTCTTTTTACTGGGCCCTATCTTTACACACCACAATTTCAAGATGATTGCAATAGCAGATTATTTAGATTGTTAGGAAATTGCAAGATTGATTTGAATATTGCTGGCCCCCCTGCCTAGTTGGTTCAAGCATGATTTAAAGAAGGATAGAATATCTCCAGATATGCTCCCAGAACAGCCTATTCTTGTGGCCAATGGATTCTACTGACAATAAGATATTTGAAATACTTACAATTGACCGGTTATTGAGCACAAAGCACATATTTTTTCATAAGTATAACCCCTCGGATTTTGGTTCGTTAGTTATTTTCTTTAATGTATTTGATTTAATTAAAAATATTCTACATAAAATAGATTAAAAATAAATTTTATGTTTGAATTTTACCTCTTTTCAGTATATATAATGATATTGATGAAAGAGAGAGAAATTGCAACTCAATTTTGGCTAGCGCTAGTTAAACGTTGTCACTAGGAGTCTAGGACAGACCATTTTTCTCTTCCATTTATGAAAATTTTAGCTAAAATTGAATTGCATTTTCTATATTTTATCAATCGCCACCTATACCCAAAAAAGTATAAATCAAACTTTCAAATTTTATTTTTAATCTATTTTATGTAAATTATCTTAATTAAATCAAAATCATTCCAAAAAAAAAAAAAAAAACCTAATCAATCTCAGGTTGAGAATTATAATTATGACAAAATATGTGTTTGACACCGATTATGCCAAAGCACAAAATTAATTGATTTCATGAATTAAAAGTTCATCAAAAGAAACAATGATTTATCTTGTGCTTCCCATTACTATCTAGTCAAACAGTATCTTTTCACATTTCATTTGGATATGATTTGTTGTCATATAGTATCTGATTTCGATATACATAAGTAAACTAAAAGCACAGCATAATGACTCTTTCAAATGACCATTCATCCTTGGGCACAAAACAGTGCCATTATAACTACAAGTAACAAACTTTTACAATTTTTATTAATAAATAAATTGTCTGTTCAAAGAGCAAGAAAATCACCGGTAAAAAAGATAAGTGAATATGATTCATTTACACAAAGGGGGTTCCAAGGATATATGTACCTCCTCTTTGCTCATTAATTGACAGCAGAGCTTTCTTTCTAGAGTCCAATACTCTGATCCACATCTAAATTCTTCTCTGATCCTTTTCCATAGAGCAAATATAATATAAAAGAAATTGTGAATTCAGATTCTCTTCTACGCAAAAGAATACAATCAAATGAGATATTATACCTTTCCGTCATAAGGCCATCTCGTTCAAGAAGATACAGAAGTTGTCTGAACGGATCACTTTTGAACATGTCCATTAAGTTTGTAACCTGGCTGCGATTAAATTCCTGTATCACAAACAGTTCCCATAGGCTAGATTAAAGTTTATTAACAAGTTGCAGATAATCTGTAATTGGTACTTCCAAATTTCTTAATACTACCACCTCAAATCTTCTTTCTGAAACAATAATGCCATCAGTTGGCACATCAAGTATCTTCTCATTCAATCTATCCAGCTGCATTAAGAAAACCATCGCTGTTGTAAGATACAGAAACAAAATCAAACTCCTACTTGTCTTATAATCTGTTTCTCTAGGCAAGTATAGCAAGAAGAAGAAAAAAGAAAGCCAATGCTTCCTATTGATGTGCATATAACTAACTACAGGAGATCCTCACTCCAATTTTGCAGCATTAATGTCTTGGCAGCCACACCATCAAGCTTAAAAAGCTAATCAACCAAGTTGCTAAGTTGCTCATATATCAAGAAAATCAGAGTACCCAGATTATTACCTGATAAATATAACTTTCCGTGAATGAAAGCATTGGCAAATACTTGAAGATTGCTTGTGGACTGTTAGCGTCCATTCCATGAAACATGAAATAAGATCTGCACTGTTTATTAGATGACGTACACAGCTCAATTAGCAAGGTTCAATTCAGTGCATGGTGCATTATATTTTCCAATCCCATGATACAAATATATTTGATCCGAGGTTTAAAGATGTCAATTAGTGGGAGTAACAACCCATATAGTGAACACTTGTAGCACATTGTCAAGTGTTTTCGGCATCATCATAAGCACTTCCAAAAATTCAAAACCAATATGGTTTTCAGACCAAAAAACATTAATAACACATTATGTACATGCAATTTAGAGATATTTTTATAAGTATATATAATAAATAAAATAAAATAAAACATTTCTTGGATTAAAAAAACACTTAAAAGTGCTTTCCAGAAAAGCATTATATAAAATCTTGCATCAAACGTTTAAAGTATGCACGAAATTCATCCAGAAGCATAAGATTTACTCAAAAGCGCTCTTGGTAGAGTACTTCCAAAGACACAATTGAGCTGAAAAATGGAGCAAAAATAGATAAGAGGAGATAACTGCTTACAAAATCCTCAAGCGTAGAATTTGCTCGCTGCATAGAATCCAGTCCAATCATAGCCATGTCTTCATAATTACTTTGCAACGAATCACATTCACTCTCTTTTAGAATATCACTTCCAATACAAGTCTTATGACAATCTGCAATAATTAAAAATTGGATGCATATTTGATATTTCTCAAAGCCAGTGCGAGAAAGAAGCCATGAGTTTGTACCTTCCTGATTAATCCACAGTGATGCTTCCTCGAGAAACGAAGCTGAAATCTGCAAGAAACAATTAACATTATCAAAATCGGTTGTAATTGCAAAAGAAATGAAGTAAATGCGAAGGCTCACGTTAGGCAAGTGTTGAGAAACCAAGCCGCACTTTTTGTCCATGTCGAGTTCACCACACGGCCGAACCAAGAGGAGGATGAGATTAGCGAGGAAGCGACTAGCGTCGTCATTATTGTTAGAGGAAGAGGAGGCAAAAAAGCCACTTGATTGCATGAATGACAATGTTCTCTGTACTTGTTCCAGCTTTTGCAGTTCTTCCATTTTTCTGTACTCTTCTTTCTGCGAGGAGTGAGGATTCCACGCAGCGTTTTGATTCAGACTGCCCTGGCTTGCTCTGCTGTTTCGATGGTATACTTGAACTGAGGCCCATCACAGGCCCATAAACTATGAATAAGTTTGTGCCCATCATCTGGCCCATAAACTAGGTAAATTCCTTCAATGAGGAGGCATAGCTGCATAGGTTTACTCCGGTATGAAGAGGGTTGCGCCTCCTTTTATCCTAAAGAGGTTAAGCATCCATTAAAGATGGTGCAAAAGCATCCACAACAGAGGACGCTAGCATGAATAAGGAGGACGCAGATGAAAGATGATGTTTGACACATTTACCACAAAGGATGTTTGGGTCAAAAGAGGGAGTGCTTCCCTTGTGTCAGCCAAAGGAATCTGAATACAAAACTGGTCAGAAAATTATCCCAATCTAAATCCGGTCCAATTCCAAACCTGCTATACAATCACTCATCCGATCCAGATTTTTAAAATTCAAAGCACTAAATTGTTTCGTACAAAATCCGGTTCGAATATGAAAATACGAACAATCCGAATTTGGATAATTCGGTCTGACTTGACACCGCGGCTTCAAACTAGGAATTTTGTCTTCTTTTATCAACAATATTTTACTTTTGACACATTTATTTTCGTGAATATACAAATCTGACCCCCATGTAACTAGAAACTCCTATTAGGAGATTAAATGGAAAAAAAATAATTATTACAGTTTGTATGAAAAGTTTGAGGACATTGTTCTCATCCAAAAAGGCAAAAGAAGGAAATTAAATAAAATTACCAATACAACATGAAATTACAAATACATGCACCGGCACAGAAAACCTTATATCTCAACAGTAGGATGCTATGCGTAACCAGAATTAAGCATATAACTAATTTATTTTACCTCCATTGTTATTTCTTCATCTTCTTTAGCATCAGATTCCAGAAACTAGGGAGCTTTTTCAGTGTGAAAAATGAAATGCCCCATGACATAGCTATGACAGAGGCCAGATGCATATATGCAGTGACCCGGAAGAAGAATCCAAACTCTGATCATAGCTTCCGAATTCCTAGACTCTGTCGTTGTTGCTTCCCTTGATTGAACCCAAAGATTGAGTTTCGTGGGTTTTCCCATCGGCCAATTTAGTTTTATCTAAGGTAATCTGTTCTTGACTTGGTTCTCGTCTGCTTTCCAATAACTTCCCAGTCTTTCCGATAGCAAGAATCAAATCAAGTTGTTTGTGCTGCTGTTCCTACAGTAAACACTCAACCAAGAAATTAAAGTCGAATCAAAAGCAAATTTGCACCACAGAATTAAATTCAAAAGAAAGAATTTGCAGCACCAAACCATGGTAGGGCAACATATGTAGAGTTGCAATTAGGTATTTAAACTAATCCTATTTGGTTCAATTTTTAAGGAAAATGCAAACCATGGTAGGGCAACATTTGTAAACTAGCCATTTCAATAAAGGCACTGTCAAACAAGACAAGAACAAGTTTCGGCAGGATTTCTGGATAAACCTGAATTGTTTTCGGACCTTTCAAAGCGACACAATAAAATCAATTAAGGCAGTATCACACTTACTAGAACAGAATGACTATAAGGCTGATAAACTTTTTACACTTAATAATCAGTACATATGTAAAAACTGAAGACACTACTGAAGTTACACGTAGCTTTCAGTGAGACAGCAGAAATTCAGTTTACTATCTTTAAACGTAAACTGCATAAAATGATTTCCCCTTGAACTCAGGAGATGTCAGGCAGTTCTTAAGAAGCCAATACACAACAAACACACACACACACACACACACATATATATATAACTAAAGTTGACATAAATATTTGCAAAGGGTTATTGTAGAATATATCAATATTGATTCCCAAAATTAACATAATTAATTGTTTCCCAGAATTATAAACAAATAATCTCTCAAGTGATACATCCATGTTACAGAACTTACCTGCATTGCCAGCAGAACCTTCTGAATTTCACCTAGCTCCTTTTCGAGAACTTCTTCTTGCATTGCTAATGTTCGAGTGGCCTCAGAATTCTTTTGGGCCAAAGTTGCAGTCTTTAACACAAACAGAAAGGAATAACAGCAATGAATATAATGTAAAATAATCGAGTTAACAGCAGTAACAAAGTAACCCACACTACAACTCATTAACAATTCCTAAAAAATCCTTTGAATTTGCAACACCTATTTTTCTCTAGACCCAATCTATCGAGCAATCATGCTTGATGCTTCTATTGAAGTATAAAAGCTTAATGTCATCTTATGGGAGATTCATACAAATATCTTTTGCAAGAACAGAATGTAAAGCTAAATGATGGAGAAAATGAAACAAGATATTTTTAGAGATTTATATTTTGATTAGGTTTGAATTTAATTTGGGCAATTTTTCATTATCTTAAACATTTTAAAGATTTTTAGGGAATTTACTATATTTAAGTAAGTTTACTTGGTTGGATTTTATTTAGAGATATTAAGATTTTAGTCCTTCTAGTTAGCGTTACTCTAGGTTAGCTCCAATAGTTTTTGGAATTACTAACTTTAGTCCTTTTGTAACGGTTTCTGTTAAATGACAAAGTCAAAGGGCAAACTGACCCTGCTACCCTTGGCACCTGTGAAAAGACCCGTATGCCCTTCATGAAGTGAGCTGTTGGGCCTGCTAAGCGCAACCCAGCCCATATCCAATTACACCCTGATGCCCTTCTATTTTATAAATTTTAAAATAAATATAAAATTTTAAAAATGAATGAAAAAAAAATAACAAATCAAAATAATTAATAAAATATACAAAAAAAATTACAAAACTAAAATAAAAAAATAAATTCAATCATTAATAATTAATTTAAATTAAATAATAAAAAAGTAATATTAAAATAATTAAAAAATAAATCAAAATTATGAAATTGAATAAAAATCTTATTTCGTCTCCAACCATCCAACGATCTCTCTCACTCTCACGCTCACTCAATCTAATCTCTCTCAAACATCGATCTCTCTCATTCAATATAATCTCTCTTAAACATTCACTCAATTTCGGTTAGAATTTTTTGTGACAGACCCAGATGTTGTGATTGGGGTGGAGCTTGGGTAGCGTGGCTATTAATAGGGATTGATGGCATCGAGTTGCGTCTGGTGTGAATCGCGGCGGTAGAGGAGATCGACTCGGGGCTGGTTGTGCAAGATCGATGGCGACTAAGATTGATTTGCGACGATTGCCGGAAGCAGATGTGGTTGTTGTTGTGATTTGCGATGGCGGCTGGAAGCAAATATGGTGGTTGTTGTGATTTGTGACGGAGGCTGTAAGCATATTGATTTGTGAAGACGGCTAGAAGCAGATAGGTTTCTAGATGAGGTATAGGTTTATGGTTTTATGGGTTAATAGTTTCGGGGTTTCTAGGTTTATTGTTTTTTTATTTGTGTTTGGGCGTTGAAGTGGAGATTTGATGATTCAAATGAGAGAACAGATCTGGATAGGTTGTGGTGCGAGGTCTAGTTTGGTGGCCGGTGGTGTTCTCGATCAATGGTGAAATGTAGAGAAGTGATGGTGATGATGATGATGATTTTTTTTATTTTTTTTTTGTAATTTCATTTTTATTTTTTAATTTATGTTTTTGAGTTTGATTTTGGGTGTTGAAGCGTAGATTTGATGATTCAAACGAGAGAACAGATTTGGATAGGTTGTGGTGCGAGATCTAGTATGGTGACTGGTATCGGTTCCAGGTTTGGTGGCCGGTGGTGGTTCCAGGTTTGGTGGCTGGTGGTGTTCACCATCAATGGAGATGTGTAGAGAAGCGATGGTGGTGATGATGATGAATCAAATTATTGTTTTTTAGTTTTTTGTAATTTCTTTTTTATTTTTAAATTTCTGTTTTTAATGTTTAATATTAATTATTTTAATATATTTTTTAATTTTTAAAATTTATACATTATGAAATACTATTTTTGCCCTTGTTTATAAAAAGCTTCTAGAAGCTTCAGTCAAATTTCCCATAATACGCTTGCTAACCTAACGGAAGTCAACGAAAAACAAGCGGAATTGAACGATAGGGACTGGATTATGTATTGTCAGAGAACTAATGAACTAAAGTTAGTAATTCCAAAAACTAGTGGACCAAACCAAGATAAACACAAACTAGAGGGACTAAAATCATAATAACCCTTTTATTTATTGCCCCAGTCAAGTGATTTAGTTTCCTATTTGAATAAGTTTGTTGCCTATAAATGGCCTCCTGTAATTTGGTTCCCACACTATTGATATGATGAAATAAAGTGATATTGAGGTCTCCTACCTATTTTTTCCCCTCTGTTTTCCTCTAATTTCCTCCCATTTATTCTGAATTTCCCTTTCCTCAAATTTTCTATATACCCTAACGGGGCCTAACCCTAATTCTCCCTCTATTGCTTATGTCCTACATCGCTAAATACTGGGCCACTGTGTTTAAAAATGTGACATTCTTGCCCTGACATACAAAAATAAATATCTCTACAACAATTGGTTTAGATATTTGAACTAAATGATGTCAAAAGTCAAGACAAAGGGCGATTTTTCTTCGGTCCAAAGGAAAAAGATTTTGCAAGAAATCAATTTTAAAAATTCCCACTTTTATACAAAAACACCACTTCAGTGCTATCAGTCTATCACTAAGAAATTATACTGCAACATGCTAATACTGAGAGCATTTATATTAAATGTTACCATTTCAGAATTGCTTTTGTACTAACAACTATCTGACTTGTTTCATGCTTCTTAATTGTTAAGTACAATTAAAACTTCTAGAAAAAAACAATGCTGGGAGCACCCAATGTGGTCCTCCCTCATATCATGCTAGAGTGGCCGGTGATCACTCCTAGTATTTTGTCCTAATGAAAGAAAGAATGAAAATGTATTAAAAACACTGGCTAAAAACAGCAAATAAAATAATATGCAGGTGCTTTGCAAAGAAGTTCCTATTCCCAGAACAAGTCAAAGAAATGGAAACAACTAAAATTTGGAGGGGAATCTATTTTGATAATAGTCACATTTTTTTACAGGAAACAAAAGATTAAAAAGCAAAGGGTGAATTGCACCAACTCCCCAGATGTTAGATATAATTACACGCATATGGTACTCCCAACCCCCCCCCCCCCCCCCCCCCCCCCCTAACGTTTGAGAAATGTTGCACAAACATCCCCTACCATTACTTTCCTCCCATTAACCATTAATGGGTAAGGGCAATATGGTCTTTTGACCAAATAAAAAAAATTCAAAACAATTATTTATTATATAAAAATATATTAATTGAAAAAATAATCAAATAAAAATAAAATGGAGATGGAGATCTGGTATGGAGCAGATCTCTATCTCTCCAAATTTGGAGAGGATCGAATCAAGCTCCATCTCATTATCCAATTCAAGTCCATTTGGAGCAGTTTGCTCCATCAGCAGATATGGAGCAGCGTTCTCCATCTGCAGAGATGGAGCCAATCCACCAGAAATTATGGCTGTCAATCCTCATCACAGTTCCGGTGCCAGGAAGCACGAAACAAGGCTGCAAAAATCCAATGATTTCACTGCCCCGCATGTCACAAATCTCTCTGATCCGCCATGATTCAAGCCGTGCCGCCGCCACCGTTGTGTTTCCTATCGCTTCCTCTACCAAATCGGCTGGTCATTGCCGCCGATCTAGCAGCTACCGAAATCTCATGTGTCAAGCACCTCCATTACCAAGTTTACTTTGGACAGTTTTTCCCCTGTCATCAGAGATAGAGCAGGGAGATGCATATTATTTTTATTTCTTTTGTGGAATTGATGAAGTTGGGAACTTGGGATGTTTGATGATTGTGGGATTTTGTGATTGGATTTTGTTGAACGAAGTTTGAAAAAAACTCAGAGATGCAGTTTTTTTTTTTGTATGTTTGATGATTGACCAATTTCCAGAAGATGGAAGATGGATATTTTTTTATAAAAAAAAATTTATGAATTGTTTGTGGATTTTGCTGTGTTTATTCAATGTTTGTGCTTTACTGGATGGAATTTTGTTCTGTTTTTAAGGATGAAATTTTGTGGATGATGATGTAGATGATGGATGAACTGTAAGGAAGATAAAGTTGAAGAAAAAAAAATTAATTTTTAATTATTTAACATTTTGAATATATTTTTCAAAATTATAAAAATGATAATAAGGGTTATTATAGACCTTTTGCACCATTGACCGTTAGAAGTTAACCACAGAAAACTAACGGAAGGGGATGTTTGTACAGCATTGCTCAAATGTTAAGCGGATTGTCTGTCATTACCCCCAAAAGTGCCATATGCATGTAATTATTACTAACCTCAGGGGATGTTTGAGAAATTTTACCAAAAGCAAAATAAAACATATACAGTACTAGGAGTGAACAAGTCCACACAAAGAAAAACAACCTGAAAGACAAAGAGGAGGACATACAAAAATCCCTGCAAAGAATTAAAGATACAAAGAGAACCTCCCCCACCCCCCAACCAAAAAAAAAAAAAAGCCAATAATTCTACACCAACACAGCTTTCCAATTATGAATAATGAAATAAAGAGAAGTATCCTACAGTTTGTACTTCGAAATAGTCACATAGTTGAACCAATTAGTTCAATAAACTAGATATAACTTCTATTAGAATCACCTGAAATGGACTCTGCAAAGCAACAAAAATTTGACAGATGAGACGAAACTGAAAAATCTCATAGAAGCATGTAGCCTTGAAATTCAAAATACTAAGATTCATACCATATCACTCTCTTTTGCAGAGTAACACAAGTCACTTCATGAGTTCATGTTTAATGAATGAACGTAAAAAAGTAATCAGGATTACAAAGTTTTTTTATTTTTTATAAGAAAGATAATTATTTACTTCCTAGTTTTAAAACCCAAAAAAGGGTAAGGGCTAGCTTAGTTGGTATAATTATGTACGAGGTCCTGGAGAAGAATCACTCACAGCAGATTGAGATGGGGGTTCGGTCTACAATTGTTGTATATTCATAGAGTAATGAAACAAAAAATATCTCAAGTTTCCCATCCTAATTTCCACATAATGTGAAAGCTAAATTGTAACGTTTGTATTATTCATGATCTACATAGCATTTTCTAATCAACCACCACATCATTACAGATGACAATTTGAGATATTGTTTGGGTTGTATAACATTACTCATCTTCATATAATCGAAAGCTATCTAAAAGTAGATAATGTATATCTTCTCCTAAGGTCACTCCCATCACTTAAAAGAGTCCTCAAACTTTTTCCAGTCTTACCATCTCACTTCCTTTTCTTGGTCACTTGTAAGTTTCTAATTTACATTTAAACATTTCATAAAACTTCTGGTATTCAAAATTTCTAATCATAACTAAAAATCATATGCCTCTAACATTGCCATTCCTTATTAGGTATTTCTTCACAATTTCACAAAACTATTAAGTACTTAAAATCTCTGAAACTGCCTATCCATCTTAAATTTCTACACCGTTTAAGTACTTGAATCAAAAGTGTTACAAACTAAAAATACTTCCTTCTTCCATCTTCTTTACTTTAAATTTATTATTATTAACTCATCACCATGACACCATTTAATGTCCAGGATACAAGTTTCATTTTTTAAAACAAAGAATAAAAGAAAATACATAGGCAAATTTCATTTTACTTTCGTAATTTTATGTGAAATTGCATTGAATCATATATCGAAACTTGAAATGTATTCTAGATTTCTAGTTTAAGAAACTGTATTGAGTCTGAAATAGCAAGCCAAACACCTCTAAATTGCTATAATACATTGTTATAACTAAAGATTTGAGAAAAGGAATTACCTGAGAAATGGGTTCTTTAAGAGCCTTGCGCGTAACCCGGAACCGAATTCCCAACTTCTCAAGCTGCCTTGACAATACTCTTATAATGGTGGCATAACTCCTCAAATCCTCCTCCAATTTCTCAATTCTCTCCACCAAATTGACACTTCCACCTGGCTGTTCCCCTGCAGTTTCCCTACAAATCCGCCACCATTGCCTCCGCCTTATAAAGGCCCCTATCCACACCCCGCACACAAATCCCAACACACCACACGCCAACACCCTCTTCCCTATCAGACCCAAAAACGCATCTTTGGATCCCAGAATCAAATTATTCACAACAAAACCAGTAGCAATTACAGTAGAGGATAGAAGACATACTAATTCGGAGATTGAGAGAAGCGAATCAAGATTGAAACTGTCACGTGTCTGCGGTGGTGTGATACCGGTACTGTCGTGGCAATTGAGTGGCTTTATAGAGTGATAAGATTTCGAGTTGGGAGTGAAATCGAGAGGGTTTCTCTGTGAAATGTGGATGAAATGGCGGGAATTTAAAGGAGGAAGAAGAGAGAGATGGTTATGGTTAAGGTTGTTGAGAGTGACGTTGAAGTAGACTGTGAGACGAGAGGAGGGAAGGGGGTTTGTGAAGAGATGGTGCGACGTGAGTGACATTGTTTGTTGATTTTCGTCCTAATTTCGAATTTTATTTAGGGTTTCTGTCGATTTGAAGGCATGTTTTGATGGTTACCGGTTTAGGGTTTTGGGGATCTTTGGTTTGAAACGATAGAAGAGTGAGGACAGGTTTTGGCGATGCGTCCAATGGGTTGGCGACTTGGCGCACAGAGGACTGTCGGCGCAAGTTAGTGTAACATGCATGCGATGAGGTCAACGTGCGCCGTGAAGGATCAACGGGTCGACTCTGCGCACTCCATAGTCCATTCCACACACTGCTACGGTGACCGTTGATGGAACTTTGGAAGGGTAAAATTTCCACCGCTTTTTTTTTACCATTCAATTTTTTCTTTTAACACTTGCACTTTATTTTTTAAATTTAAAGTTTAAAAAATTCGAAAGAGACTTCTTTATATTCTAAGTTTATTCTTTTAATCTTTTAAAACTCTCGTTCAAAAGACATTTTATTTTAAAAAATAAATTTATAATGATATTTTATTTTATTCTAATAAAAGTTAGAACGAACCATTATAATATTTGGATTCATTCAATAAGTAATCTTTTAAAATTAAATTATCAAAATATATATATATATGTCTTAAACCATTAGATTAATTATTACATATTAAACGCTCTCTCATAAATTTTTAATTATCATATATATAGTTTTAATTTTCTATCTCCATTTCTTTTCAAACAAGTCTAATAATTAAATAAATAAAAACTTACAAATAAGTTTGATTTTTAAGAACAGTATATATGTATATACTAAACACACATCAAAAAACTAGTACCTTGTTTTTAATTCTTTCATTAGTCTTAGAAATTATTAAATTAATTGAATCTAGTTGCAACAAATCAAGTTTTCATGTATCCATTTAAAAAAAAACGACTTTTTAATATATATATATTATTGTTAGGAAAAAACCAAAAATATTCATAAGTTTTTTTCTTTAACTATTGGTCGAGAAAGTATTGAGATAGGATTTTTTAAAAAAAAAATGGAGAGAGTTAGAATAATTAGGAGAGAATGTTTAATATGGTAATAACATATTTATAAAAGAGTGTTTAAATGCTCGTTTAAGGTTGAGCTTTCTATTGCCTCTACACGCATCTATTTAAGTTTTGTAGAGTTGTTTGGTTGGACTTTTGAAATTGTCTATTTTAAATTGAATAAATCTTAGTAGAGTTTAAATCTCTACTAGGTACAAGCTCATATGGAGGTACTTCTCTAAATAGACCTTTAAAAAAAAAAGTCTACCAAACAAGCAACTATATTTTTTTTTTCAAAATTTCTCTACTATAAGTAGATCTTTTACCAATATAGGTTTTTCAAAAGCCCAACAAAATAAGCTCTAATATGGTAATAACATATTTATGAGAGAGTTTGATACGTAATATTTAATCTAGATTTAAGAGAGATTTTTTTAAAAAAAATAATAATTTAATTAGTATAGAGTGTTTTGGAATTTTTTTTTGTCTTGATTTGTAATTTTAGTTCATGTAAAAATTGTTATTAAAATAAATTAAATTATAGTGTAAATAGATAATTTGTTGATTGTAAAGATAAACTCTTTAAAAAAAAAAACTTTACATACACTACTTAACAAAAAAAATGTAAATCGCTAAAAAAGTGTATTAATTTTTTTTTGAATACTCAAACCACGATAATTATGCAAACTAAAAAAAATATTAACAATGTCAATTTTGACTTATCTATGAAATGAGACGATACTCATTTTTTTTAGCTTTACATTGTTGCATTATGTTATTTGACATTCTAACATAATCACACGTGTCAATGGGATATGAATGACATATAATTATATCGACCAACATAAACCAACATTTATAACTGTTTTGCTTAACAAATAATTCATTTATAACTTAACTAAAGAAGTAATCAATTTTAAAAATATGTTGATACGTGTTTAGTAAATTGAATTCGTAAATAATCAACTTAATATAAAAGCATAGTAAATGTAATTGGTAAACTTTAATTGATTATGGAAAAATGGCTAAAATGTAATATATTATTCAAGTAATTTTTTTCTACTTATTTTTCATTTTTTTTCCAGCTTTTTTAATCAATTATTAAAAAGAAATCTACCTTATATCATCAAGTCTGAAGGTGTACAAGATCCAATCCAATTCAATCCGATATGATCCATCATACTGGATTGGTTTTGAGAACAAGATTGGATCGGATTGGATTATAAATTCTAAAATCTATTGATTCATATGAAAATCCACTAAATCCACTGGATCCGCCAATATATAAAGCTTAATTTACATTGGGCTATTTTATTTTGTTTTATTCATATGAACCTTGAGCAAATTTGGTATAATATATATTGTTATGATAAAGGGTTATATTTCAAACTTTTGATGTTTTTTTTTTTTATGTTTGTGGTTAGAAATTATGTTTTAAGTTTTTTTTTAACTTTAAATGTACAATTATGTGTTGTATTTATGTTAACTATTAGTTTGTTGATTTTATTTGAAATATGAATAATTAATGATTTTGTGTAATTTTAGGAATGTTTTAACTTTTATATATATATTAAGAATTGCTTCTTATGAATCTGATCCATTAGATTGGAACAGCTCGGATTTAAGCATTTTGTAATTGAATCAGATCAGATTGGATCAAAATGTAATTGTATCGGATCAGATTGGATTCTGCTCTAAGATTGGATCGGGTTGGATTGTAATTTCTTCAATCCAATTGGATCAGATCAGATGTTGGATCGGATCAGATGTTGGATCATGGTAAATCCTATGGATCCAATCCGCCGCACACCCCTAACTGAGTCAACTCTCTCTTCTCTAACACAAATTCTGCTGAGTTAACTCAGACACTCATTCAAGCTTCATTAATGGAAACTCATCGAGTCATTGGCAAATCTAGGCAAATCTTGATGAGAACCAACCTCCACCAATGACATTGAGGGAATAGGTTGATTCTAGACATGCCCACGGTTCCGGTCGGTTGCGGTTCCGGTCCCGATCCCGGTTCCGGTTCCAAACGAAGCCAGAATCGGAACCGAAACCGTAGATAGGTAGTTCCGGTTCGATTCCACCGGTTTTGGTGGTTCGGTTTTTTTTTTTTTTTTACATTTTTGCTTAAGAAAATTAAAAAAGAAAATTTAAAAAAAATGGAACCGGCGGTTCCAGAACCAGAACCTAACAACCGTTTTTTTTTTTTAAAGATTAACCGGAACTGAACATTCGCCCCCACGGTTTAGGAACCGGTTCCACAGTTACGGTTACGGTTACGGTTCGGTTCGGTTCCACGGTTCGAACCGAACCGTGGTCATATCTAGCTGATTCTCCTCCGAACTAGCAATGGATGCGACAACTAAAAGCCTCCTCTCGTTCTCACGAGATCCGTCGTTTGGACCGTGCATAACTAGCTTATCCAGCACCGATTCTAGATCCAGATCGTGTCGGAATCTCGTTCTCCATTCCCGCGATCCAGATCGAGTCGGAATCTCGTTCCAAACCAGATCTCGTTCTGCCACTACCAGAGGAAATCAGCTTCATCTGGTGATGATGATGGCGGCAAATGTGTCCACTATTGTCACCGGTAACGATGGTGGCCACTGTCACCAACGACAATGGTGGCCACGGTATTTATTTAATTTATTGCAATATTTTATTTATATTTTTTAGTTTAAAAATAATTTTGTTATATTTAATTATATATTTTTTAATATAAATAATGAAAATAATACGGAAATTTAATAAATATTGAAATAGATTCTCTAATAATTAACTTTAAAAAGCAACCTTAAGTTGTGGGTTCAAATAATCGTCTCAAATGCCTTAAAAAAAGAAAATTTTAAATTGCTAGAAAAGTAGATTAATTTGTTTGAATGCTCGAACCACAATAATTAAGCAAACTAAAGGAAATATTAAAAATGTTGATTTTGACTTGTCTAAGATACGAGAGGGTAGTAGGATACGAGAGGGTATTTTAGGTTTACATTGTCCCAGTTTGTTATGCGACATTGTAACATCATCACACGTGTTAATAAGATACGAGTGATATATGATTGTATTGATATTTGGGTCCTTTTGGACCGCCTTTCAAACGAGAACCCTAAGGTCCCGTCCTGTAACTGTTTTTTAGTCCGTTTTCGTTTTTATTTTTTAAAAATATATTCATTAACTTCTTCATTTTATTTTTGAAAAACGAAAAAACAATGAAAAAAAATCAGTGTTAAAAGTGAAAGATTTGAAAAACACAAAATACTTGCTTTTTGTTTTTTATTTTTATTTTTTATTTTGTTTTTCTTATATATATATATAAACTATTAATTTTACTGTTATGTGTTTGATATGGTTAGGATAAAACGGGACAAGATTTTCAAATGACCAAAGTTCTCCTCTTATATATATACACGAGAATAATTTATTTCCAATTAAAACTAAAAACATTAATGTAATAATATATATATATATATATTATGATATATATATGTATATATATTTATAATGTTATTATATATATATATCAAATATTATATATAAAAATATAAAAATATAAAAATATAAATTTTAATATATATATTTTATGTATATATGTATATATTAATATAATAATATACAGTTATATTTTTATTATATATAACATATATATATATATATTATAATTATTTATTTATAATTTAAGAGTTTAGTTTTGATTAATTCATTTTTTTATATGTTTTTTTTATTAAATTTTGATGTGTTTCTTTTGTTTAATTTAAAAATTACAATACAAAAATTTAATTGGTTAATTATTTAATCAACTTGTTTATAGTTGTAATAATATTAAACAAAATATCAAAATTGATATTTCAATTTTTGATAGTTATCGGTTAATCTACCAGACGTGTTTTTTCCGTTTTCATTTTCGAAATACAGCTTTCAGTATATGCTACCAGACGCATTTTCAGAATTTGAAACTGAAACCAAAAATATTATTTTCATTTTCATTTTTATTTTTAAAAAACAGCAATTGAAAAACACTTACAGGACGGGTCTTGATACTCCATGGAATATCAACTTTCTCAACTTCAACTTTTGAACACTTAAAAAGAGAACATGATGCATCAATATTTGGTGAAAAAAATAGCTCTACTCCATTGACCATCAATCGCTTTATTTTATAAACTATAGAGAGTTAGTTTTGATTTTGTCTGTGTGGGGTATATGTTCGTTTGACATTATAATCTTGAATCTATGTTAATTTGCAAGTAGAAAATCAATTTTTGTCAACTAATTTTTTTTTTATGTACGTTGATTTTGTCATCTAATTTTTTTTATTCTCCGAATTTTGGCTGTCTAATAATTTCATGAGAATCCAGAAATTTTTATACCTTCTACCTTCCCCTGTTTTTTTCTTAATGATCATTGTTCTTCTTATAGACAAACACAACTTGACAGATTGCATACAGAGTTAGCAAAGTGTTTGCCAAATGTCATGGAGAAGGATTGTTATTAGTGTCCATGACAATGAAGATAATGGGAGACATAAAGGAGATTTGCCTATAATCACAAAATTAAATTGGTAGTTTACGGTGTGATTATTTGCAAACAATCAAGCATGAACTAGATAAGAAAACTACCATACTTGTTTCATTGTTTGGTTTTAAAACATCAAAGCTAAAGTAATTAAAATTGTCACCACTCTAAGAACACGCAATTAAAAATGATGTACTACATTTTATGGAAAAGATGTTCTAGGTCATATTAGTGCTGTAATAATGGGCCGGCCCGTGACAGGCCGGTCCACGAAGACAATGGGCCGTGCTTGGCACGGCCTGTGAAAGAAGCGAGCAAGCTCGTGGCCATGCCCGTGACAGGCCGCATGCCGGGCCGCTCGTAAGAGGCCAGACAGGCCGGCCTGCCATGGCACGCCAAGTCGGCGTGCCAGGCCCATGGACCGGCCGGCCAACCAGGTTTTCTTTTTTTAAAAAAAAAACCCTCCAACGGTTGGAATTCAGCTTTGGAGCCAAAAAAAATTACAAAACTCCCCCTGAAATCTTTTAAATTATATTTTGACCCACAAATCAATTTTTTCTATAAATACTTACATCCATTTCATTTTCCATTAACTCTCTCAAATCTCAATCTCTAATATATTCTCCAATTCTCTAAACTTTTTCATTCAATTTGGTTATTACTCTCTCTACAAAATTCTCTACATTTTCCACAAACACACCAAATTTTAAAGGTACAATTTTGTTATTACTTTTGCTCAAACATATTCTCATAGTAAATTTATATGTTTATGTTTAGATTTTAGTTACTTAATGAAAACATTTTTATTTAGTTAGTTAGTTTATCAATTTTTGGGCTTTAATGTTAATATTATTTGTTTAGTATAGTAAGATTTTTAAGTTTAGTAGTAATTTTTATATTTGCTATTAGTAAATTTAGAAAGTTAATTTGTATTACTGAATTTAATTTTTGTAATAAGTAAATGATGAATGTTAATTGTAGTAGTTACGTTTGATATTGTTTTTTTTTTCATAAATTATGAATTTTTAGTGTAGTTGTTTATTTTAATATTTTTTGTGAGTATATTATTAATTTTTAGTGTAGTAGTGAATTAAAAAAAAATTGTTAGTAGATTATGAATTATTTGTGTAGTAGTTTATTATAATATTGTAAGTGTCGTATTATTGTAAGTGTCGTATTATTTATAGTAATTATTGTTAGTAAATTAAGATTATTGTTAGTAAATATTGATTTTTAATTTGACTATTAACTACTATAGTGCTCATATTTTTACTTCAGATAATGGATCCTAACCAGTCTTATTTTCCGGACGGTTTGAATATGATCAACGATAAATTTGATATTTCAGAGCCGACCCATACTCAAGCGGGATCTTCTGATTCCGGCGTTACACCAATATCAAGTCCCATAAAATAAACATCAAATGTGTGATAATGTTTCAATATAGTCCAAATGACACTCCCAAACAGGACTTCTGGCCCCAGAGCTAAATATAAGTTTTGTCATAAGGATTATGCTACAAGTACGAGGGGAACCGGACATTTGAGACGGCATATGCACAAATGTATGCCTGCACATGGACAGGCAGATACTACAACCCATACACAACATCAACGGCACCCAGACGGGTCCGTTACGATGTGGCAGTTCGATGCCATGCACGCTAGAGAGTGCTTGGCACAATACATTGCACAAACTGATCAACCAATCAGTATTGGTGAGAGTCCATTTTATAAAGAATTAATCACATCTGCATATAACCCGCCAATTTGAACCTGTTTCTAGAACCATCACTAGAAATGATTTGATACGATTGTTTGAAACCCAAAGGGATGACTTAGTTGCTGAAATACAGCATTTAAGTGTCTCTGTTGCATTAACTTCTGATATTTGGAATGCATGTTCCAAACAGGACTATTTATGTATCACGGGACACTATTTAGATTCTGACTGAAGGATAACAAAAAGAATTTTTGGTTTTCGTCCTATGGATTTTGCACATACCGCAGAAAACATTTTTAATGTCATAATGGAAGTTTTAGAAACTTATGAAATCACGCACCAAATTCTTTCGATCACATTAAATAATGCATCTGCAAATACTAGCTCTGTTGCATTGTTTGTTGCAAGAAATATCCCGCAAGATGGAGGTTATTTCTTACATCAACGGTGTGCATGTCATATTATAAATTTAGTTGTACTAACTGGTTTAAAACAGGTAAGCGACCAAATAGATCGCATCAGAGATGCCATTTATTGGATTTGTAGTTCTAATCCTAGATTCAGTGAATTCAAGAGACATTGTAAATTAAACGGTCTCAAACCCCGACGATTCAAACTGATATGCCGGTAAGGTGGAACTCTACTTATTTAATGTTGCAAAATTGTTTAGAATATGATACAACCATTACATGTTTTTATAACATGAAATTGGCCGAAACAGGTTAACATAGTCCAAAAATACTTACCACAGACGATTGGTATGTGGCAAAGATTTTTGTTCAATTTTTAAATATTTTTTACAATGCCACTGTAATTCTTTCCGGGGTATATTACCCCACATCTTCCCAGGCAATCCATCAGATAGTGGAAATGTCTGAACTGTTAAACAGTTATAGAGAAGATGAACATCTAGGCGCTACAGTTGTTGCCATGGAGACAAATTTGAAAAAATATTGGGCTAACATTCCTCTACTTTATGCCTTAAGTGCTATAGTAGATCCTATGGTTAAATTACCTGGTTTAAAAGTTTTGCTTAAGTTTATTGGTATTAATTTGTCAATAGATTATTTAGAACAAATTACTGACATTCGAACCAAGTTGTTCGAGATTTTTCATATTTATGAGAGCAGGTTTGGTAACATTGACACCCCCCAATCAACACAACTGAAGACAGAGTCGAAGCAAACAAGTTGGAGCCTTCTGAAACGGTGAAAAAAGGACAAATCAGTAAGTACTTCTTCAGGGCAAAGATCTAGCCCATCTTCTTGTACCGAACTTATTAGGTACCTTGAAGCACAGTTCGATATTGTTGAAGACAATGAAAAGTTTGATTTGTTGTTATGGTGGAAGACCTATACGTACAGGTATCCAGTTCTGTCACACTTAGCACGTGACGTACTGGTTATTCCAGTGTCAACGGTGTCTTCAGAACAAGCTTTCAGCACCAGTGGACGCATAATTGAACCAAGAATAAGCTGTTTGTCTCCGGAGATGATGGAGGTACTAACATGCCTTCGGGATTGGGAGCATGCTAAAAAAAGGTTGTAAAATCTAACTTTAGATAAATAGCTTATTCTAAATTTCGACAATCTATATATTGATGACACTTCAGGTAGTGGCCAGGGCCAGAACTAGGTTATACTTTTACATATGTATTTATTATTTACTTGTAAGTTGTAAAACGGTTGCACTCTTTTCCCCTTACCAAGTTTTTATCCACTGGGTTTTTCTTGGTAAGGTTTTTAATGAGGCAATCATGTAAATATGTAATACTGAATTCCATAAGTGAAAAATAAATAAATAAATAAATAAATAAATGTCCGTTCTCTTTATTCATTTCAAATCCTAATAATTGTTCGTTCTCTTTATTCATTTCAAATCCTAAACCCTAAACCCTAAACCCTAAATCCAAACAAACGTAATTTAGAAAAAAAAATTGGACCAGACCCGATTAGACCGCCGGACCAGATCTGGCCCTCCAGAAGGGGCCAACGGCCCGGCCAGCCTGAGGCAGGCCGACGTGCCGTGCCAGGCCTGCGGTTCCGGAAACAGGCCGAGCCCAGTCAGGCCTGTTTTCACAAATGGACTGGCCAGACCAGTCCATTTTTACACCAATACATCACATACGTGATACATTTCTTTGAATCATTGGATACGTCAAAAAATTAAGGGAAAAAAAAAGAATCGTCATCTAAGGGACATATTTGAAAGTGTTACCTCGTTAAGAGAACAAGCTATTACATCTATTATGGGTCGGTTTTGAGATTTTTGAGATCTGAGACGAACTATAATAAATGAGGTTTTGGATATTCTATGCAGCAACATAAGAATGAGAGGGATGCCCCGGGCTGTAGTCGAGCAACCCTCTTTAATATATATATATATATATATATATATATATATATATATATATTATAATTAATTGCTCAAACACCACTAATATTATGTTTAATTGTATTTATATGCAAATTTTGTTTATAATTGAACTAACATCCCCTACCATTAGTATAATTTATTTCATTTATTTATCATAAATTAAAACCAAATGACAATAATAAAAATTACAAACAATCAATCACAATTGATAAAAGTATTATTGTATGCTTGTTTTACATATAATATTTCCTTTTTTTTTTATTGTACAATTTAGATTCATTTCATTTTGTTCTATTGTTAGTTTAAACCATTCAAGCCGGTCATTAATAGTAAATTTTTATAATATATAGAATCTATTTAAAAACAGATATATATTAACAAACAAATCAATGTGAGGGTCTGTGAGTCATTGATTAAGCATTTAAATATATTAACTAAACAATTCAATGTGAGAGTTTTTGAGTCACTAATTAAGTATTATAATATATTGACTAGAAAAATAGATAAATTCAATAATTGATAGCTAATTAATTGACTATATACTACTCGTGTGTACTGAGAAAAAAAAATATTTGTATCTATAATTTAGCCCGGTCTACAAATATTTCCTTGATCAGCCCCTGATTCTATGTATGTTTAGTTGATTATTTATTTTTTCTTTAGTAAATACTAGTAAAAATCAATATAATAACTCAAACTCAAAACTATAACACGAAGAAATAGCAAATAAAAAGTTACTAAAATAAAAAGTTTATAATTGTATCAAAGAATATATCATTTAAACCTTATTTGTCTCATATTTTTTTAGCAGGAAAAGTACTAATTACGCTTATATATAAAAAAAGGGTTTTTAAAAAAGAAAAAGAAAAAGAAAGTATATTGATTTAATTACTTTTGAAACAACGACTTCTGAATTTTCATATCAAAAGAGTTTTGATTTAATTTTTTTAGAGATATAAAAGAAAATTATTTGTGACAAACACGAGTGTTGCTAGGATTCAACCCACCACCACCCTTGATCCGATTTTGTTGTGTAAGAATGGTAAATTTGTTTCCATTGATGGGCCTTTTAAAAATAATTATGTGTATGGTTGGTCATTTTTAAAGGCATTTATGGATTTGTTTTGTTTAAAATCTTATATGGATTATATTTGAGAACCAATTGTTTGTTAACAACAATTTGGGGGCCATTTACAATCGAATGCCCTAGGTGGTTGCCTCACTGGGCTCCCCTAGGGCCGAGCCTGCATCTATCGAAGGTTGAGCTTCTATTGCAATAACTCACCTAATAGAAAATGCAGTTTGGGTAGGTCGAGGAAGTTTAATGCTATCACTTGCTAGCATAACAACCACAAATGACATAAGATGTTTGTTTGTAGCACAACAATCCAATATAGATGCATCTCAATAGTTCAGCCGAAACACATGACTGCATGATTATTGGATCCATCAGCTTTAGTGTTTGTCCTTCACACCATAGTTTCCAGGTCTGCAATGTTATATACAAGTCATGAACTAAGATCATTGTATCAATCATTTAAAAAACAATCTTAAAAAACAAAGTTAGATTTAGTTACATACATATTGTAGTAAACTTAAACCAGGTTCTGAAAGATAAATTTCAATATTCTTTCTTCCACTTATAATCTCTAGTAGAACTCCAAAACTAAAAACGTCTGATTTGACGGAGAATAGTCCTTCCATATCATACTCCAAGGCCATATACTCACTGTTTGAATATAGTAAAACCAAAGAAAAGTTAAAAGATTATCGATGATTCAAGGACAATATCTCAAAGAGCATAGAGCAACATAAGATGTTTATTGTAAGAAATGGTTTGCAATAGGAAGGAAACATAACCAATCAAAAAGAAATACACTTACTATGTTCTAAAACTCTATTGGTATTCGCTTCAGTTAGATTCCCACCAAATATCTTGGCCATCCCAAAATCTGATATCTTCGGGTTCATATCATGATCTAGCAAAACATTACTAGCATTCATATCCTGATGAATGATTCCGAGTCGAAATCTTTGTGTAGATATAAGAGACGGAACCCCGTGTAATTGTTGGGGTTTATGCCGTAAAGATGTAATTTATAAATGGATTTATGAAATAAATAAAAGAAAGTTCAATTTATTCTTGTTGTATTGTTTATCTTATAACCTGTGCATATTAACATCCTAGATTGCCGGATGTAATCTCGAACTGTGTATATGAGTGCCATATATAGATGAATACAGTAAGAGACCTGCAATCTAAAGAGTCCATAGATAGCAAATAAAGTTGGGTACTTTATTTACGGATAATCTATAGTTGCGGTCCATTCTGTAATGTACGGTGATTCTATCCTGAATCATTCATATGAGATATGATAATGGAGGCACATTGTATGTTGTGATCATATAGGACTGGGTCATGATCTATATGAATCTCTCACCAAGATCCATTTACCAATGAGATTCATATATATCAACTAATGATGGCTATATATGGGTGATCTTAATCATGAGTGTCTTATTGACTACTTCAGGTTAGATCGTGGTCTTTGATATATCATGGGTGAGGTCGGATGCAATTCCTGATCATTATGCTCCGTATGTTAGGATTGCGATTTGGCTTATGGCTGGGAAGGTTTTTACACAATAGTGGAATCCACTCATTCTTGTGAGAAGTAGATGGTAGTTCCCTTAAGGGTTGATTCGGGGCTTGGACAATATAAGCGCTCTCTTAATTCCGTGAGGAAATAAGATTTATTATCCATTAGAGAATCAACGATATTTAAAGGATATATGTAATTAGAGGGGTATAACAGACATTATGACCCAGCTCTAATTATGAATTACTGTGAAGGATCACACCATGTGTAATAGCTATATCAATGAATACCGAGTTGTATCGGTATATGTAAAAGCATATGTAGTTGAGAGAGTGCAGCTTTGAGTTTTTAGTGGAATAACATCGGAGTTAATAATCAAGGAATATTATTTAAAGCGTTTAATTAATGATTCCGATGATTATTGAAGCTCAAAATAATGTGGGTCTATTAGGTCCCCTTGTTAGCATGATCGATTTAGGTAACAAAGGTCACCGTTAATTAATTGATTTGTCCAATTAATTGTGTTACAAAAGTGAAACGTATTTAATCGGGAATTAATTGAATAATGAGATTATTTAATTAATGAATAACGGTGATTTAATAAATTAAATAATAAGATTATTTAATTATGCTATTAATCACTAAATGAAGGGTGTTAGTTGATAGTTGATATAATAAGATAATATAATTATTTTATTTTATTAAATATTTGAAATTGAATTTAAAATGTTTAAATTCAAAATTAATTTCCAATTATTTTTAAATAAAAGATATGAGATATTTTTTATTTGAAAGATTTTAAAAGTAAAATATAGATATGATCAGTTGTTCAAAAGTTAAATAAAATAGTTATGTGATATATATTATTTTTGAAAAATCGAATCAAATTTATCGTTTGTTTTTAAGTCACAAAAAATATATGATATATTTTTGTTTTTCTTAAACAGGCAACACACACATATATCAACGCTTAAGAGCATCTCCAACATTTGACACTATTTTGTTGCAATTTTACAACAACTTCCACTCCACCATCTCCAACCCATTGTAGCAAATTTTACTCTAAAAAGAATATTCCCTAAATATTCTCTTTTTCATTGATTATCAACAATTAACATTTCACCCCTCAATTAAAATAATATTACAATAAGTTCATAAATTCATAAATATTTTCCGAATTAAATAAAATATTGTGTTTAATATTTTTCGAATTAACTAAAATATTGCATTTAATATTTTCCAAAATTAAATATAATTAACTAAAATGACGATAATTAACTAAAACACTACATTCCATAAAAGAAATGACAAACGCGAAATTAAAAGTACATATCGTCATATAATTTTCCGAATTAGTATATTCCTTCCATAAATGATCGATTAATGCATTTTGGAGTGCAATGTGAGCTTCTTTATCTTTGATTTGTCTATATCGAGCTATGAATTCTTGAAATCAGGTATTTTCATCTAGTGAAAATGGTGAGATATGTCACCTTTTTTATTATGTGTTGCGATGATGACACAATTTTAATAACTTAAGTTTAAAAGACACCTATTATAGTAAATTACCCAAGTTGCCCCTAAACTTTAATTTCTAAAAGGCAACTTTATGAACTCATCTGTACCTCCTTAAAAAAATTATTTGAAAAACTTGTCTCCCTCCAGATTCTGCACAAGAAGGTAACAAATATTTATGATCTGGTGTATTCTATTTTCTGTTTTCATGCATTTAAGATATTTTGCATGCATTTCTGTGTGGGTTAATAATGTATCTATTCTTTATGATATGTTGTTCTAGTATTTGTAAGAACATATATGAACATTTAATAGATCCGAGCTTTTTTCATGTGTGACCGAGAATATTTAAAGAAGAGTCGAGCTTATTTATTATGGGTCGAGTTTTTTGTTGGAAAAAAACTCGATTATTTGAAAAAAAATGCTCGATAATATGAAAACTATCATCGATCCCTTGACCTTGAAAATGTTCTCGAACCTTTACAAAAGTTCTCGATCTCTTGAAAAATCTATCGATTCATTACTAAGAGTTTTTGATCCCTTACAAAAAAGTTTGATCCCTTACAAAAAAGTTTTCAATCCCTTACAAAAAAACTCGATTTTGAGAAAAAGTTATTGATCCTATAGAAAATGTTCTCAATCCCTTTCCAAAAAGCTCGATCCCTTAGAAAATTTCTCGATCCCTTTCCAAAAAGCTAGATTCCTTAGAAAATATTCTCGATCCCTTTCAAAAAAACTCGATCCCATTGAAAATGTTCTCGATCCCTTACAAAAAAGAACGGTCCCTTAGAAAATGTTCTCGATCCTTTACACTTAAGAAATATTTTTAATTCTTAATAATTGTAAAAGTAATTAATTTTTTTAATTTGTTAATAATGGTTTGTGATGATGATTTTCACAGGACAATGGATCTGGTGAAAATAGTAATATCTTACAACGGTCGATGGGAGCAATTACCTGATGAAAGTCAGAGGTTTTTTGGTTCTGATAACCAAGGAATGTATTTGTCAAAGAATATAACTTACGAAGAGCTGGTGTCAATCGTATAAACCGTTGTGAAATATGATATGAACAAATACATTGTTGATCTACAATCTATATCAATCGTTCCCAGGACAACATGTTGCACATTTATAATAAACGACGATGACGTTTTGTTTATGCTAGGGGAAGATAGGGTGATCCCTCAAGTATCTGTTAGTCTAATTGAGAGGGCATCATGAGATTTCATTGGTGAAGATATACCTCCTCGTGAAAACACCCAAAAATTTCGATCGTCAAGTGGAAGCAATAAATTGTTCACAGAAAGAAGTGGGATTGAAGGTTGGGAAAACATGTGTGGTGTCCCACCGGAAGTAGCCGACCATGCTGTTATAGTCAGACCTCAATTTGACAATGTGTTTGGTTGTCAAATTGAGATGAATGATGGCCAGTTCAACCACCAATACAATGAGATGTAAAATGACATGAACAATGAGTGGAACAATGAACCGAAAGTTGGGTCAATTCATAAGGTGGCTAATGAGGCAAATTTGCATCTGGTAGATAATGTAGCGAATAATGAGGAAGATGAAGAACCTGTCCAAACGGAAAGACGAGCAAGACTTGTACACAGATGTAATTCCAGTGCAGTATATATAGCTGGAGCCTCTGAGGTCCGGCTTAATATAACTCCAGCTGATTCCGAGAATGCCACAATATGGGTTATTCTAGGAGCAGAATTATACTCGTTTGGTATGGGTGGAAGCAGGAACTTGGTAGAAAATGAACCTATAACCATGATATATAAAGGGTAAATTTTTCCTACTAAAAAGGATTTGAAGAGATTGGTTGGGTATTTTGCAATGCGACACAACTTCAAGTGGAAGGTGAAAAGGTCGAATAAGACAACGTTACATCTGGTTTGTTTGATGGACAACTGTACGTGGAAGTTAATAGCGGTAAGGAGAGATGAAGTGACATACTTCCAAGTAAGAAGTTTTATCAATGAACACACTTGTCCGTTAGAGGAGATCCACCGCTGCCATCGATAAGCTATTGCAGTCATAATTGGAGAAGTGGTTGCACCTAGACTGCAACAACATGATAGTCGACTAATGCGTCTGAATGACATAATCGCCGACATAAAAACAATGTATGGGATCTAAATCATATACAATAAGGCACATTAAGCCCTCTATTATCTATTGTCACCGACCTATGGAACACATGAGGAAACCTTCCAAATATTGTCATCATTCGGTTACGTGTTGGAACAAAAAAATCCCGGAGCAATCACTAATTTACAGTGCGACGAAGATGATAAATTCCTCTACTTTTTCATGTCATTAGGTGCCTCACTTAGAGGATTCCGGAGGTGTATGCGTCCAGTTATTGCCGTTGATGGTACCCATTTAAAAGGTAGATTCGGGGGTACAATGTTTGTTGCAACTACACAAGATGAGAATGAACAAGTTTATCCAATTGCTTTCAGGTACGGTGACTCAGAAAACAACCTATCATGGGCGTGTTTTTTAGATTGCTTGAAAGGTGCCCTTAGCCATATAGATGATTTGGTATTCAGTTATGATCGACAAACAAGCATTGAAGTAGGGATTTCTAAAGTGTTCCATTATGCCACCAATACTATATGTTGCTGACACTTTTCTGAAAATATTAAGAAGCAATATCATAGAAAGGATGTTACCGTAATAATAGACAAAATAGCCAGAGCGTACACCGAGTTGCAATATAATCGACACATGGAAGAGTTACTAAACTTGCACCCGAATGCATATGATTATGTAATTGATATCGGTCCACACAAGTGGTCCCATGTACACTGCCCCGACAGAATGTACAGGGTGAAGACAACAAATGTTACAGACTGCATAAACTCATGCATAAAATTTGCACGACAACTGCCTATGTTGACTATGGCAGAGTTCATTAGGAATATGCTACAACGCTGGTTTTACGATCGTCATAGGGCTGCACAGTCCATGTGTCATCAATTGATCGACGCAGCACATCTTGTGATCCTGCAACGTATGGATAAGTGTAATTTTATGACCTGTAAATCCAGTTGACTGGAACATATTCTCAGTGAAGCTGTTTGGAAAATAGTGGATCATTGACTTAGCCCGGAAGACCTGCACATGCAACAAATTCCAAATGGACCATCTTCCATGTTCTCACGTTCTCGTTGCCGCAAGGCACATCATACGTTTTAGTATACGGTTAATATTACTAAAACGTGAATCTCATCGTTTTCAGTATTTTTACAGGGATCAAAACATAGATTTCACATCCCTGTGTACGGACTACAAGAGACAGACATTTATTGATGCATACTCGGTTTCTATTATACCGGTTGGACATCCTTCCACTTGGATTGTGCCATCTGACATCGCCGAGAGAGTGGATTTGAATCCAATCTTCAGGAGACAAGCAGGTCGCCCAATGGCTGGTCGACATATCTTATCTTCGAAGAGGACAACTACACATAACTGTAGAAAATATGGACAACCATGGCATAATTCCAGGAGATGTTCTAACCCAGCTTTGATTAATGAATGTTCGAGCAGAGTTGTTCCTGAGGAATACACGGGCAAGTGTAGCATCTGTCATACAGTTGGCCACAACAGACAGACGTACCATACTAGAGACTCCACAGTGGAATGATTTGAGGCGTTATGATGATGACATTATGATATTTTGTACTTGTATGGCTTGTTCATTAACTTAAATTCAATTTTAATTAAATAGGATTTTCAATTCGTGTTACACTTATGATTTATGATAGTTGAAAATGAAACAAAAATTAAAATAAAATTTAATTTCATTGTAAACATTTTTATATAAAAAAATTGGTACATATACAAAAGAATTACTACAAAAATCTAAACGGCCGAATGATCTTCATATCGTCTTCTGACCAATCGAAATCCTTCATGTCCGGCAGTAAGTACTCGATCAATCTCAACGTGTGGGGACCACAATTACCCCTACAATTTGACACATTAACATGCGTTAATAAAACAATAGGTTTTCAATAACACAATCTCAAAGTTAATGAAAACAAAATGTCTTACGACTTCTTCGGTTGGGGGATAAATGTTTCGGACACCATGTTGACTGAGAAAGGCTTATTTTTCTTGGTGAACGTCTCACGGGAAACCGATCGTTTAGTATGAAGCCCAGCCTAAAAAACCAGTGCAAATGGGCTACCTGCTGCTTCCGAATATTCACTGTGACATCCTATCTCCAGGGGTCGACTATGAACATTTTCCCAGAGGTGAGGTCGACGATCACCAAGAGCCAATATTGGCACCCAATGTTGCACGGTATCAGGACCTGTAAACATAAAAAGAAGGTGTTAGGATGTACAAAGACATTTATATTAAAAAATTTCAAACCAAGTAACACTTACCATGCCAACCGCGTGCCACGGACGACTTCCAATCGGGGCACCACCACAAATCGTCTTAAGATCCTCATCGGTCCACCAAGACCTCAGCACATTCCACCGTGCCATGGTGATCTCCCCGAGAGTATCACGAGGCATCACATTCTCATGTACTGGTGCTCCAGATAAGACTGTACAAACATTTAATCGACAAAAAAATATTAATGTTTTACAAACTAATTTACAAGCATGCGTAATCATTACTTTTTTAAATACTTACAAAAAACTGCGCATCTAATATGTTGACCATCTGGTTGTACGCACTCGGGAATGCTCGCTGACGCTTCCGAAGAATATGGAGGTACGCGTCCATATGTTGGGAAGATATACACGTAATAAAGTGTTAGGAGTGTATCATATTTAAAACAAACATTAAATGGAAATTTTTTGGTCGCACGTACCTCGTCCTACAACTTTATGAAGTTGGTCAACATCCGATGGAACCATGCAGCATCAATTGGCTTCAGCACGTCCATATCACGTCTGTATTAATTTTCCATTAGCTACACAATTATTTAATTGAACCGAAGAAAACTTGCCACATAAATAGAAAAAAAAATTACTTACAGTTCCCCATTTTTGTTCTTCTTGAAAGCTCGGTAAGCCTTCAACTGGTCACTGTCCACCAGTCTGTGGGGATCAAAAATATGGTATGAAGGCTAAAGTATTATCCTCGCCCTCTTCGACCAGCAGGGATTTATGTACGGGCTGAGCAACTACCAACAACGCTTTAATACGTGCCTCTCCAGTCGAACTCCCCATGTTAGGGTGTGGTACGATGAGGAGCTTTGTTCCCTATGCGGCATGATCGATGTAGGGGGTGGAGGGGGAGGTTGTCGGTCGATCAATGGCAGAGAGAGGTTGCTGCTCGATCGGAGGGGGAGGTGGGGGCTGTTGTTCGATCGGAGGGGGCTGCTATCGCTCGACCAATGGGGAAGGTGGAGGGGGGCAGCTACTGCTTAATCAATGGGGAAGGTGGAGGGGGAGGCTGTTGCTCGATCCATGGAGGAGGTGGAGGGGACGGTTGCCACTCGATCGATGGAGGAGGTGGAGAGGACGGCTCACGCTCGATCGATGAGAGGTCCAACATAACTGTTATACGTGTAACATGCCCTGTATCTCTGGTACGGTGGTGAGCCTCACTCTCCGAAACTGCCCCTCTAGTATGTGGATCCTCTCGAAATCCACCAGTCTTTCCTATCCCCCCCCGTATACCCACATATCCTGTCTTCGGGAGTAAAATCTGGATCAAGACCAGGTGGATCATCCCGATGTGTATGCATCATCGATCCCTAAAGCCCCCCGATCAATGCGAGCAACACCAGGTGTTGGTGTTGTCAATCCTTATCACTCTTCCGGATCATATCCAGTAACTCCATGTGCTACTGCTGTCGATCATCCTCACTCTTCTGGAGGGCTTCACGTAACTCGTTGAACTGATATTCCCATGCAGCCTGAAATCATGTCAACATTGTTAGTACTAAAACAATCAACAGGTCGCGTTAATAAAAACAAAACTATCATCTCAACTAACCTACCCATCACGTCCAATGCCTGCACAAAAATCCCCTCTAGATGCAACAGGTCTGGGGGTGGTACACTGAACCCTTCTATGCTTCACTTGCCGAAGAGATGGCTCAGATCCGTCAGTGTCTATGCCACTGAAACCCGTACCCCATGGGTCAGAAGCCTCTGTCTCACTACTCCTCCCACCCCTACCCTCCTCCTCGGAACCCACTCCACTACTTCCGCCAGTGGTAGTCTGATCAGGGACAGTTGGAAGGTGAACCATGTTTTCCTCTACATACAGGCTCCCTTCCTCACTTAGTTCTGTGAAGTATGGTGCCTCCATCTCAGCTGTTGTGGGCATGATTTCCTTCCTCGCAAATATCTGAAAGCTTAGTTAGAGGAATGTAATTGTAAACATATTAAGTAATATAACGATTAACAAATTAAATAAATAGCACTGAAAATCTTGGTCAGCTTCTTCCCTCTAGGTTGTTTGGTCAACTCCCATTTCAACATACGAGGAGAAAGCTCTGTAACCCTTTGGGCACCGAAATCGACGCCTAGTTTGGGGATCACCTTGAAAGCAAATATCTGCATCAAAGATAAGTACAATTAGAATCCAAAAAAAAGGCAACCGAAATATAAATTACATTTTGTAATTCAAAGTTTTTACCAAGATGGCATGCGATAGGCCGTAAATGTTGTACCCCTCCACGGTGTGTACAACAACACCCTGTGACTGCTGGCGTCTCTCCTCACGTTGCCGGGATAACACATGTTTGAATGACAAGATAGAATGCCTATAGACGCAGGCACCCTATGGGAACGCATCGAAGGCAGGAGGTCCTCCACCAACCGAAACTGCCAAATTGGAATCTTGAATCTCTCGTCCACCTTCATCAGAATCAAGTTCAGCATGTACATAAGGCATAACTTCACAACATCGTACGCCTCCAGAAACTCTTCGAGGAAAAGAACAACCCGCAACTCCTCCAATGATACCTCATCGGCTCTAAGAAAGTATCACTGATGTATGCCATTCTCCAATGCAGCATACAGACTCGTGTCCGGTATGACTCCAAAACGTAATATGGTGATGAGGCAAAATTCCACATTCGAAAACCTCACCACGTGGTTCCCTAACAAGAATTGTATCTCATCTGTTAGCCCGTCATGGTCCAACTCCCGCAACAGCAGCCGATGGATAGCACCACCCGAAAACTTTATCTCCCGATGTATCGACATGAAATGCCCGAAACAGGACGCCATAAACCGAGGTTGATCCTCAACAACAAAATCTTCAGGGACTCGGTTCAGTGCATCATCTATACGGCCCAGTGCTTCAAAATGGTCATGTCGAGTTAATTTTCCATTGAACCAACCTCCCTCTGGAGTTTTAAGGAAATCCTTTAATATGTTCCTCATCTGTAATTTCAAAGAAACAATACATAAGTAAACTGGACAAAACTCGGTTCTTTGACAAATATTCTCGATCGTTTGAAAAATATTCTCAAACTTTTAAAAATATTTCTTGATTCTTTGATAATATTCTCGATCCTTTGAAATATTTTCGATCATTTGAAAAATATTATCGATCCTTTTAAAAAATCTTGACCCTTTGAAAAACATTCTCGATCGTTTGAAACAATTTCTAGATCCTTTGATAAAATTCTCGATCATTTGAAAAAGATTCTCGATCTTTGAGAAATATTCTCGATTCTTTGAAAAAGTTTCGACACATTGAAAAAATTCTCAATCCTTTAAAAAAATCTCGATCATTTGAAAAATATTCTCGATCCCTTTAACAAATTCTTGATCCCTTGAAAATTATTCACGATCCTTTGTAAAATTATCGATCCTTTCATAAATATGCTCGATTCTTTCAAAATTTTCCTAGATTCTTTCTAAAAAAACCTCGATCTTGTTCCAAAAAACCTTGATTTCGCTTAAAAATTTCTCGATTTATTTTAAAAAAAAAATAATCCTCGATACCCAGAATTTCATCTTCCTCATCACATATTCAACCTCATTTTAAACATTAAACTAAACCACAACCATTCTTAGATATGTTTTTCAACCCTAATCTACAATTTCATCCAACAAAACACAAGTCTAACATGCAATGAGAAGTTATCAACAACAAATCGAGAAAAAAGAAGAAGCTGAACTTACCTCTGTCAATCGTAAAAAATCTAGTGTATTCTTGTTCCGGTCACTTCTTCGTCGATATCGTTGTCGTCAATTAGCTTCCCATCAGTTTATTTCTCACTCTTGCTTTTCTCAGACGAAGAAAATAATAAAGTTTTCTATTTTTCAATAATTTGAGGTACTTTTATTTCTTTACATTAAATGATGCCTTTTAAATATACATTAGTAAACTAGTGATATTTGCACAACCCCCCCCCCCCCCCCAAATAGTGCCATTAATTCTTCGAACCCTTTTCATATATAACCCTCTCAACTTGTGGTGTTGAAGCTTTCATATGATCCTCAATAGCTACATCAACATCACACTCATCCTCGATTATCATGTTGTGCATAATGCACGCAGTCATTATATCATGTAATACATGTTTTTTTCCAAAAACATCTCGATCCTACAACGATTGCAAACCGTGACTAGAGAACTCCGAATGCACATTCTACGTCTTTTCTACATCCTTCTTGTTTCATCGTAAATAATTTTTTTTTGGACCATTTGGATTGTGAATTGTTTGTACAAGCGTAGACCATTTTGGGTATATACCATCAGTTAAATAATAACTCATGTTATATTCTTTTCCTTGAATGAAAAATTTAGCTGGAAAAGCAATACCTTCAACGAGATTGGCAAAAAGATAGGATATCTCTAACACATTAATGTCATTGTTGGGACCCGGCAAACCAAAAAATGTATGTCATATCCAAAGATCATAATCAGCTACAGCTTTGAGAATAATAGTTGGGGATCCACTACGACCTGCATATTTTTTTACCCAACCCGTTGGACAATTTTTCCATTTCAAGTGCATACAATCTAGACTACCCAGCATTCTTGAAATCCACGATGTTTGCCAATAGGGAGTAGTCTGGCAACGTCATCAGCATTATGTGATCTTAGATATTGTTGTGCAACTACCTCTACAACAACACGACAAAATCTCTTTAAACTTTCAATTATTGTAGACTCTCATATTTTAATAAACTCATCGGTAGCATTCGCTGATAGACGATATGCTAACATTCGAAATACGGCTGTTAGTTTCTAAAGAGCAGACAAACCGAGTCAACCCATTGCATCTCTTTGTTGCATGAAATAGTTGTCACGAGCTTCCACAACATTAACAATACGAAAGAATAAATCTTGACCCATTCGAAATAGTCGACGAAACATTTGCTCGTTAAATCGTGGGTTCTCGGTAAAATAGTCGTTGATCAAATTACGACTAGCATTTTCCCGGTCTCAATTGATCACTATATGCCCAGGGATTGAGCCTCCATGGTTCACTCTGTTCAACCGTTGATTAAGATAATGAGTGACCAGGATGAGGTTCTTCTGATGTTTGATCATTGCTTCTTCTTTTGCATCAATTGCTTGAAGATCATCCATAAGTTGAACACCATCTTCATTGTTATCTTCGAACGATGATGAAGATAAAGTAGAATATACGAAATGTAAAGGGCCTCCAACGTTGAAATTCATTTTGTTACAAAATGAAAGAGTTTGTGTGGGCTTTTTATAAATTAGTTAAGATAAAGTGGGTGATGTCGTGTGATGTTGTGTTATAAAGTGGGCTTTTTATAAGGTGTGTGATGTTGTGAAATAAAGTGGGCTTTTTATAGGGTGGGTGATGTTGTGTTGGGTGGAAGATTGTGATAGGTAAAATTTAATAAGGTGGGTGATATTGGTGATATTGTGATGGGTGAAATTTAAAAAGGTGGCTGAAATTTAAGGTGATATTAGGATGGGTGAAATTTAATAAGGTAGGTGATATTGGTTATATTGTGATGGGTGAAATTTAAGGTGATATTAGGATGAGTGAAATTTATTAAGTTTGGTGATATTGGTAATATTGGTGATATCGGTGATATTGTGATGGGTAAAATTTAAAAAGGTGGGTGAAATTTAAGGTGATATTGGGATGTGTGAAATTTAATAAGAGATGTGATATTGGTGATATTGTGATGGATAAAATTTAAAAAGGTGTGTGAAATTTAATAAGGTGAGTGATATTGGTGATATTGTGATGGGTGAAATTAAAAAAGGTGGATGAAATTTAACATGGCAGGACAATATGCAGGTCGTAGCGGATCCCTAACTATTATTCTCGAGGCTGTAGTTGATTATGATCTTTGGATATGGCATGTATTTTTTGGTTTGTCGAGTTCCAACAATGACATTAATGTGTTAGAGACATCCCATCTTTTTGCCAATCTCGTTGAAGGTATTGCTCCTCCGGCTAATTTCGTCATTCAAGGAAAAGAATATAACGTGGGTTATTATTTAACTGATGGTATATACCCAAAATGGTCTACACTTGTACAAACAATTCACGATCCACGTGGTCCGGAAAAAAAGTTATTTGCAATAAAACAAGAAGGATGTAGAAAAGACGTAGAACGTGCATTCGGAGTTCTCCAGTCATGGTTTGCAATTGTGGCAGGATGGGGATGTTTTTGGAAAAAACATGTATTACATGATATAATGATTGCGTGCATTGTTATGCATAACATGATAATTGAGGATGAGCGTGATGTTGATGCAACTATTGAGGATCATATGGAAGCGCCAACACCACAAGTTGGGAGGGTTATAGATGAAAATACCCGATTTCAAGAATTCCTAACTCGACATAGACAAATCAAGGATAAAGAAGCTCATATTACACTCCGAAATGCATTAATCGATCATTTGTGGGATGAATATACTAATTCAGAAAATTAAATGAAGACATATACTTTAATTTCGTGTTTGTTATTTCTGTTATGGAATGTAATGTTTTAGTTAATTATCGTCATTTTAGTTAATTATATTTAATTTCAGAAAATATTAAATGCAATATTAAATACAATACAATATTTTAGTTAATTCGGTAAATATTAAATACAATATTTTAGTTAATTTGGAAAATATTTATGAATTTATGAATTTATGAACTTATCTTAATATTATATTAATTGAGAGGTGAAATGTTAATTGTTGATAATCAATGAAAAAAAGAATATTTATGGAATATTCTTTTTAGAGTAAAATTTACTGTAATGGGTTGGAGATGGTGGAGTGGAAGTGGCTGCAAAGTTGTAACAAAATAGTGCCAAAGGTTAGAGATGCTCTTAGAGCAAAGGTTGGAGATGGTCTCAGTTAAGGTTTTCTGCATGAGATGCAATTAGTATGTGCGTGAGATATACACATTGTTTTAACGCACAAAAAGACAAAAAGTTAGTTTTTCTCTATAAAGTGAAATTGAATGTGATGCAACTGTATGTGAGAAACAAGAATAGTGCTTGATAAGTTTAAAAAGCAAGTGTGCGTGTGAGAGATAACACCAAAAAGAGAGAAAAACTTTTGTGTTCAAGTGTTGTGCACTAATATCAAATAAAGAGTTTCTTATTCTTTACTCTTCAACATCCTCCTAAGTTTCTGAGTCCGTGATGCACCCACACGCAATTACTAGTCTCGGGATATAGTGAGGAAGATCTGTGGTCCAGACCAGGAGCATTGCAAGAAGTGAAAGAGCCTCCAAACGTTAGTATGATTTTATTTTATTCTTCTCATTATATTGATTACAATTTTCTGTATATACTCATATTTTATTTTTGTAATAATTTTATATGTATTAGTTCCAAAAAAATTATGATCCCAAGTTCACTTATTCCAAATCGTTTACGATCTTTATTAAAAAACTTTAAAACCGATTTCTGCTGCGTTACCGGTGAACGGGGTTCTAACAGTAATCCCATGAATGATGCTCAAACGTGTTTTCCAATCCATTTGCACATTCTTGTTGAATCTAACAATGAATGGAAAAATAATATTAAAATCAGTAATCTTCCTCATGCTTCGCGGCTAAAGGGGGAAAATGACTTGGATACAATTCTAATAATGCTGGTAGTAGTGCTTCAAAAGCATAACAAAGCATGTAAACACTTCACAACTTAGTAGCTAGTAGAAAATTTATCCAACTCTTTGTTTTCATATGTATAATAACAACTTATAAACAATAGAAAGTTTGAGAGGCAAACCAAAAAGGAGTAAATCAAGACTTTTGTTGGGCATTTGTTCCCCTCCAACCAGCAACCCAAGAGTCTAACAAGATTTTTATATTGTAATTTGGCAATCAAAGTGACTTCATTCTTAAACTCTAGTAACCCTTGTCAGGATGTTCTTGAGAGTCTCTTCACTGTAATTTCCTTACTCTTTGCTAAAATCCCCTGGTTTGTTCCATGAAACACAATGAAATACTTTCTATGTCAAAAAAATTGGTCCTTTAATACACCAATTCTATTTCAGATAATGCATTTGGTCAATTCTTTTGAAGTTTAACAAACACGCTGCATGACATATACCATATATGTCTCAACACATGACTTGCAGAGTTTAATTTAGAATGTGGAAATGGTGAGATATGTCAATTTTTTTTGGGTGAGTTGCAGTGATGTCACCATTATAATAAGTTATGTTTAAAATACACCTATTATGGTGAGCTACCGAAATTGTCCTTAAATAATCGATTTTTTATTCTTTCAAGGCCGTTGACTAAAAAAGTTGTATGAAAATCAATCACCTACTCCATTTTTTCTTCAGAAAACGAGCTCCATTCCTGATATTGCACAAGAAGGTAAATTAATATTTCTGATCTTCATTTCCATTTTTTCTTGTATTTCTGTGTGGTATAACATTGTATGAACATTTATGAACATGTTGTCTCAATTTTTTTATGTTTATGTCCTGGAGTTGTAAACTTTTAAAAAATAATAAATGAACATGTATGCATATTTATATATATATATATTTGGCCGAGTTGAGTTGTAGAGGTGCAAACAAGTTCATAATCTTGGGTATAAAAGCTGGAAAGGTTTTTAAAAAAGCTCGAAACATTTGAAAAAAAGCTCGATCAAATTCTAAAAAAGCTCAATCCAAAAAATAGATGCTGGATACGTAAAAAGAAAAGCTCGATCCCTCGAAAAAAGGCTCGATCCATCAGAAAAAAAGCTCGATCCCTAAAAAAAGCTCGATCCTTGACAAAAAAAGCTCGATCCCTCAAAAAAATAGCTCAATCCCTAAAAAAAAGCTCGATCATTGACAAAAAAACTCGATCCGTCACAAAAATAGCTAGATCCGTCACAAAAATAGCTTGATCCCTCACCGAAAAAGCTTGACCCAGCATAAAAAAAGCTCGATCCTTCACAAAAAAACTCGATTCCTCACAAAAAAGCTCAATCCCTAAAATATAAAGGTCAGCCATATTTGAAAAAATCTCGAGCTATATGAAAAAAAGCTCGATTATGTAGAAATAGAGCTCGGTCTTGAACAAAAAAAGCTCGATCCAGTTAGAAAAAGCTCGATCATGTACAAAAACGGCTCGATCATGTACGAAAAAAGCTCGATCAGTTAAAAAAAAAGCTTCATCGCTTACACTTTTGATTTTTGTTTAATCCTTTATAATTGTAAATTTAATATGAAATATTTATTTCTTAATAAATGTTTTTGATGATGGTTTTGACAGGTCAATGGATAGGGTGAGAATAGTCATATCTTACAACAGTCGATGAGAGCAATTACCCGACGGAAATCAGAGGTATTTAGGTTCCGATAACCAAGGTTTGTATGTGTCAAAGAATTTGAGTTATGACGAACTGGTGTCGATCGTGCAAACCATTGTAAAGTTTGATGAGAACAAATACAGTGTTGAGCTACAGTCTCCATCAATTGTTCCTGGGACTACATGTCGTACATTTATAAGAAACAATGATGATGTTCAGTTTATGCTAGGGGAAGATAGGGTGATCTCTCAAGTATGTGTTAGTCTAATCGAGAGGCCAACATGAGGTGTCATTGGTAAAGATATCCCTGATCGTGATAACACCCAATAATTTCGATCGTCAGGCAGAAGCAACCAGTTGTTCACAGAAAGAAGTGAGATTGATGGTCGGGAAAAAATATATGATGTCCCACCGGAAGTAGCCGCCCATGATAATAGACCGGGACCTCAATTCGACGATGTATTTGGTTGTCAAATTAAAATGAATGGTAGACAGTACAACCACCAGTACAATAAGATCTACAATGACATCAACAATGAGCAGAATACAACACTGAATGTTGGGGTGAATCATGAGGTGGATAATGAGGGCAATTTTAATTCTGTAGAAAATGTAGAGGACAATCAGGATGATGAAGAACCTGTCGAAACGGAAAGACGTGTAAGACGTGTAAGACATGTACACAGATTTAGTTCCAGTGCACGAGACATAGCTGGGACCTCCGAGGGTAGAGCTAATGTAACTCCAGATCATTCTGATAATGCCACAACATGGGTTATTCTAGGAGCAGAATCATACTCGTTTGGTATTGGTGGAAGCAGAAACTTGGTTGAAGATGAACCTACAAGCATGATATATAAAGGCCAATTTTTTCCAACGAAAAAGGATTTGAAGAGACTAGTAGGCCATTTTGCAATACGGCAGAACTTCAAGTGGAAGGTGAAAAGGTCGAATAAGACAACATTACATCTAGTTTGTTTGATGGGAAATTGTACGTGGAAGTTAAGAGCGGTGATGAGAGATGAAGGCACATACTTTCAAGTAAGAAGTTTTGTCAACGAACACACTTGTCCATTAGAGGAAATTCACCACCGGCACCGACAAGCTAGTGCAGTCATAATTGGAGAAGTTATTGCACCTAGACTTTAACAACAAGATGGTCGACTAATACGTTCGAAGGACATAATCGCCGACATGAAATCAATATATGGAATCCAAATCATGTACAGTAAGGCACACTCCACCCTCGATTATGCGTTGTCACTGACATATGGAACTCATGAGGAAACCTTCCAACTGCTTTCATCATTTGGTTACGTTTTGGAACAATAAAATCCAGGTACAATCACTGACTTACAGTGCGACGAAGATTGTAAATTTCTGTACTTCTTCATGTCGATTGGTGCCTCACTTAGAGGATTCCGGACGTGTATGCATCCAGTCATTGCCGTTGACGGTACCCATTTGAAGGGACGATTCCGGGGTACAATGTTTGTTACAACAACACAAGATGGGAACTAACAAATGTATCCAATTGCTTTTGGCTACGGTGACTCAGAAAATAACCTTTAATGGGAATGGTTTTTGGATTGCTTGAAGGGTGCCCTAGGTCATCAACTGACATCCGCGCTTAACTAAACGCTTCGATGTATTGGTCGGGGGAGGGGACCGCTCTGATGCCACAGACGTGTTAGGTGGGGAAGGGGACCGTTCCGATGCCACAGACGTGCTGGGTGGGGGAGGGGACCGCTGTGGATGAATCTATATGCTGGGAGGTGGGGGGATCGATGTACTTTGAGGGGGGGACCGCTGAGCCTGGGTGGACCCAGATAGGACAGCTGGGAGGTCCGACCCGACTGCTGTACGTGAACCAAGCCTACTATCGCTGGTATGCGACTGAGGTTGCCTCTTCGGACCTACCCCCCGGTAGGCGGGTCCTGACTACGTCGAGTTGTCATGTCTATCCACCCCCCCTCGTATACCTACCAGTCGACCCTCAGGGACTAAAGTCTAGATCAAGAGGTGGGGAGCCATCATGGTGTGTACGCATGGTCGACCCTTGAAGCCCCCATATCATATCCAGTAACAATCAGTGTTGCTGCTGACGATCCTCATCACTCTTCCGGATCATATCCAACAACTCCAAGTGTTGACGTTGTCGATCCTCGTCACTCTTCCGGAGGGCTTCACACACATCGTTCAACATATCTGCCCACGGAGTCTGAAATCATGTCTACATTATTAGTAAAAAACTATCACCACGTGTTAATAAAAAACACTAAACTTTGTTTTCAACTTACCTCTCCATCACGTCCAACGCCCCCACGGGAATCCCCTGCAGATGTACCATGTCCGGGGGTGGAAAACTGAACTCGCATATACCTATGCCTTTCTCGTTGAAGGTCTGTCTCATATCCCTCACTATTATTGGGCCTTAAACCCCCAGCAACGGGCTCAGATCCCTCACTGTCAATGGTTCTGTCTGTTAAACCTCCATCATCTGTACCACTGATCCCGCCTAAGGTAGTCTGATCAGGGACCAGAGGTGGCATATCATCCATGTCATCTTCTACATACAGGCACCCCCCCTCGTCTCGTCAGGCATAGTACGGTGTCTGTCTCTCAGCTGGTGTCGGCACCAGTTCCTTCCTCGTAAACATCTGAAATATTAGTTAGAACAATGTAATTGTACAAATACTAACTAATAAAAACATTAACAAAATAAATACATACCCTGGCTTTGAAAATCTTTGTCAGCTTCTTCCCTCTCGGTTGTTTGGTCAACTCCCACTTCAAAATACGGGGAGTCAGATCAGTAACTATCTGGGCACCGACCTCTTTGGCCAAATCAGGGATCACCTCCAAAGCAAATATCTGCATCAAAGATAAGTACGATAAGTATCCATAATATTTTGGACAACAACAATAAAGTACAATTTGTAGTTCGAAGTTCTTACCAATAGGGCATGAGATAGACCGTATATGCTGTAGGTCTCCACCCTGTGTACGTCAGCTCCTTTTTCCTGCTGGCGTCGTTCGAACCCGTCTCTTCGCTCGTTAAACGCATGCTTGAATGAGTAAATAGAATGCCTGTACACGTGGGCACCCCAAGGGAATGCGTCGAACGAATCGAGCTCCTCAACCAGCCTAAACTGCCAAACTGGAATCTTGAATCTCTCATCCACCCCCATCAGTATCCAGTTCAACATGTATAAGAGGTAGAGCTTGACAGCATCGTACACCTTTTGGAACTATGCGCAGGTGACAACACCCCTAATCTCCTCCAACGACACCTCATCGGCTCCAAGAAAGTACCGCTCATGTATGCCATTCTCTACTGCTGCATACTTGGTGGTGTCTGGTACAACTCCTAACCGTAGTCCGATGATCAGGTAAAATTCCACCTTCGAAAACCTCACCGACTGGTTTCCTAACATTAAGTGCATCTCATCTGTTAAGCCATTATGATGGAGCTCCCTCAAAAGCAACCGATGGATAATACCACCGGAAAACTTCATCTCCCGATGCATCGTCAGGAAATGCCCGAAACATGACGCCATGAACCGATGACGGTCTTCATCTGCAAATTCTACAGGGACACGGTTCAACGCGTCGTCTATATGGGCAAGGGCATCAAAATGGTTGTATCGAGTCAATTTGCCCTCGTACCAGTCTCCTTCCAGAGTTTAAAGCGAATCCCTCAACCTAATTCTCATCTGCAATGTAACAGAAATACAACATCATTAAATAGAACAAATAAAAAAGCTCGATCCAATTCAAAAAAAGCTCGAACCTATTGAAAAAAGCTCGAATCCTTTTTAAAAAAAAGCTCGATCCCTTTCAAAAAAGCTCGATTCCTTTACAAAAGAGCTTGATACCTTTTCAAAAAAGCTCGATCCCTTTCAAAAAAGCTCGATCCCTTTCAAAAAAAGCTCGATCCCTTTCAAAAACGCTCGATCCAATTCAAAAACAGTTCGAACGTATTGAAAAAAGCTCGAATCCTTTTTTAAAAAGCTAGATCATTTTCAAAAAGGCTCGATCCAATTCAAAAAAGCTCGATTCTTTTTCAAAAAAGCTCGATCCCTTTCAAAAAGGCTCGATCCAATTCAAAAAAACCTCGACTTACCAAAACCTAATTTTCACGAAAATAAAAGCTCGACTCAACAAATAAGCTCGATTCTCTTGAAAAAAGTCTCAATAACCCAGATTTCATCTTCCTCAACTGATATTCAACCAAATTACAAACCCTAACCTAAACCACAACCATTCACACATCTCTATTTTAACCGGTTTCTACAATTCCTATCAGCAAAACTCAATTCTAATATGTAATGCAAGTTAACAACAACAAAAACGAGGAAAAATAACCAATCTTACCTTTGTCAATTGCAGCTCTTCCGGTCACTTCACCGTCGATTAGTTTCCCGTCGGTTTGACTGTTGCTTCTCTCTGACTTTGAAAATGACAACTTTCTCACTGTTTTAATATTTTAGGATATTTTTGTCTGAACGACTTAAATGATGCCTTTTAAACATACATTAGTAAAGTTGTGATATTTGCACAACACCCCCCTCAAATAGTGCCAATAATTTTTTCGCCCCATTTAGAATTTGTTTGAAACAAATTTAAAGCCATCACCTTACAATTATTACATACCTTGTAGACAGAGTTGAACCCACCTTCTCCAAACTTATTTTTATCAGAGAAATGTTGCTTTGCGTCGAGGGCGAGACCTAGCGGAAACAAAAGGAACGCTTGAGTTTCCACTTGCATTTCTCCTTGCAAATCATTATAAGAGTAGTCATTTCCCTTTCTACCTTCTCTCAAGCAAATGTATTGAACCTCTTGACTGTTTGGTCTCTCCTCTACAGGCCGCACTGATTTAGTTTAGAGTATAAAAAAAGAATATGAGAGATTAATCATGCAATGTGATCGTATAACATGATATTGTGAGGTTAAACTTTATTTTTTATATGATATTGTCATTTTCCACTTGCGATGACGGCGACTCGAACCTAGAATATTGTCAGGCTGAATGAGTGCACTTTCACCAAACCACATTAAGCTATGTGTTCAGACTCTATTGAAACATTTGCAGAAACTAAAAGAAGGGTAATATATATATAGCTTTTATGATGTCAAGTAAACAATCATCTTTGTCTCTTTTTATTTTGCTCCCCATATGCCTAAGAAAATAACTCAACAGCACGGCCATTACTACAATTGCTGATATTGTTATAGCTATTGGAATCCATGTCATGCTTTCCTTCTTTCTCTTGCTTCCCGAATCTGAGATTCAATTCAATTAATACATAATTATAATTCATATAAAAAATAAACATTTAATAACAAAATGAGATTAATATATGAATTCATCGGCACCGCCATTGTTACCGAAATCTATAGAAGTAGTATTAGGGTCCCGTAAAAAGGGTAAGGCTCATGCTTTAATTACAACTTGGGTTTAAATATCTACCACCTTTCTTGCCTTTTACTAACACAAAGACGTTATAAACAGCTTCATTAAGACAAGCACGGCATGCTTCTGTTGACAAATTTGGTGAACACTATACAAGACTGTATAGTTTTTCATTCTTATAAATCACTACAAGAAAAAAAAGGGTTTTATGATACTTATTTATGATGGTTTTTTTATGTTTTTTTTAACCATCAATCAAGTGTGATAGTTTTTAAAAGCCATCATAAGAACTTAATGTTTTTTAAATGTATCATATTTTAATGATGGTTATTAATAATATCATTTATCTCTGATGATTTTTAAATACCATCAAGAAGTCTTGAAGTTTATTAATCATCAAGAAAGATTGACAGTTTTTTCGTATTATAATTTGACGATTGTTTTAAACAATCATCAATTATTGAATTAAATAAATAGTATTAGAAAGGATAAAAAATAATAATAAAATATAAGAATATATATATATTGGTGGGTGGGGTTTTTATTTATCGTCGTGTCTTCATTGTTACCTAAATTCAAAACAGATATATTTTGACAATTATTCCAACATTCTAGTAGTTTTTCAGATAAAAAATTATTTCAAGGCTAATAAATCTTTGTTCTTGGACTCGTCCATTCCATTACACAAAAACTGGAAAATTGATCTAGAGAAATCGTTATTAGAAATATTCGGTATCCATTTGACATCAAAAGATATATGAGGTAATAGACCAAATAATTTATTGGAACTCAAGTCAAGTGAACAAATTTGGTCTGCATCAATAAAATTTGGAATCTTCGGATAGAATTGGTCATTAGAGAGATTTAATCAACAAAATTGAGAAAAATATTTCCAAAACCAATCAGGAATGATGTCAAAAACTCCATTATATATTGTTAGATATATCCAAATCATTTAAACTCATTTGTGAATAAAGCCATAATGGAAAGTGAGGTCCCATATCACAAGATCTCAAACGTAAAACCATAAGTTGAAAAAGAGGAACCCAATTTGAGTCAACTATCTCTACAATTAACTTGTTATCAGATGCAACTCAACAAGTCTTGTGAGATTACTAAAGTGAATTTGGGAAAGAGGTCCATTCAATATGTTATTAGAAAGATCCAATGTACTCAAAGATGAAAGTTCCCCTATAAACCATGGAATGAGATCAAAAATATAGTTTTTACTTAGATTAGGGGTTTCTAAATTTTTAAATCTTCCAAGTTAATCAGTCAAATGCCCAGATAATTGATGGTCGCTGAATATATATATCTACAAGAAAAAACGTATTTTGTAACAAACTTTTTATGTTTTTAGTTATTAAATATTTTTTTAACTATTTTTTTTGTCACAAAGTTAGTAGTGCTAGACAAATTGCAGAAGACTTTTGCGACCATCAATCATGTAGTTACATAAAATATTACCTTTTGCGATTAAATAAATTCGTTCTTATGTTTTGGGACCGTCCTCTATTACCACAAAAGGGGGGTCTCGATATTATGTTTCGTTTATTAATTATTGCAGTAGTTATTGTTGGGTTTATCTAATGAACGTCGTTCAAATTTTTTTAGCATTTATCTTGCATTTCAAGCTCTTGTTAAAACTCAATATTATGTTGTAATAAAATGCTTTAGATGTGATTTGAGTGGGGAGTACACTTCTAATAAAATATATGATTTACTTGCTTTAGATGGAATTTCTCACCAAACTTCTTGTACTGATACTCCCGACCAAAATGGTGTAGCTGAAAGAAAACGTAGAAACATTGTTGAAACTACCTGTTCCCTCTTATTGTCTGCCTATGTCCCTAGTGCATTTTGGAAAGAAGCGGTTCTTATTGCTGTCAACCTAATTAATAAGATTCCTTCTTCTCACTCCTCAAGTTTGTCACCATTTGAAATGTTGTATGGGCATGCTCTTGATTATTCTTCTCTAAAAGTCTTTGGTTGTACTTGTTTTGTCTTTCGACCTAGAGTAGAGCATAGCAAGTTATCTCTATACTTTGCCATTTATGTTTTTCTAGGTTATGGGGAGGGTCAAAGGAAAATCGTGGCTTTGTTCCAGTTACACAAAAATTATGTGTCTTGTCATGGTATATTTCATGAGCATATAATTTTCTTTTCTATTCCTGCTAATACTCATGACATGACTAAGTCTGATCTCATTCACATTGATCCTTTCTCTGATGATGTAGATAGTTTGTCTTCCCTAGTCCCTTACACTATAGATACTGACTCACCCTTTGTTTCTAGTCATCTTGTCCCTATTACTCCTTTTCCTTTGCATTATTCTTACAGGTCTCATAATGTTACTTCTACAGACCTCCTCCACTTACTCCTGCCACCCAAGCACCTTCTGAGACTATGGATCCTCATCCCCATCTTTGCTATCATCGACGTACTCGTAAGTCCATTTAGCTGCCAAAATTTTCTTACTCTTGTTATTCCGATTCATTTTCTTCCTTTTTAGTATCTATTCATTGTCTCTCTGAGCTTTCATCTTATAAAGAGGCAATTATTGATCCTCATTGGCAACAGACTACGACTAAGGAACTCTTTGCTTTGCATAAGATAGATACTTGAGATTTGGTAACTCTACGTCCTGGTAAAAGCACAATTGGTTCTCAATTGGGTTTACAAAATCAAATCAAAGTCTGATGGGTCAGTTGAGTGGTACAAAGTTAGATTGGTTGCAAAGGGTTTCTCTCAACAATATGGTATAGATTATGATGAGACATTTGCTCATATTATAAAAATGACTACTATTCGTACACTTATTGCAATTGTCTATATTTGCCAGTGGCATATATCTCACATGGATATTAAAAATGCTTTCTTGAATGGAGAACTTCAAGAAAAAGTTTATATGACTCCCCTCAGGTGTTACTCATAATCCCAGAGAAGTTTGTAGGCTCAAGAAAGCTTTATACGATCTTAAATAGGCACCTCAGACCTGGTTTGAGAAGTTCTCTTTTATGATTACCTCTCTCTGTTTTTGCTCTAGTAATCATGATTCTGCTCTCTTTATAATGTGTACCAGTGCATGTCGTATTTTACTTTCTTTATATGTAGTTGACATGCTTATTACTAGTGATGATGTTAATGGAATTGTAGTGTTAAAATCAAAATTAGCTCACCAATTTGAAATGAAGGATGTGGATTCTCTATGCTACTTTCTAGGTATTGAAATATCCCTTCCTCCAAAAGGTTATCTTCTCTCTTAGTCTAAATATGCAGCTAGCATCCTTAAGCTTGTTGGCCTTATTGATTCTAGGACAATTTATACCCCTCTAGAATTTAATGTTCGGTATTCTCCTTTTGATGGTACACCTTTGTCAGATCCTACGTTATATCGCATTATTGATAGTAGTTTGGTATATCTCACCATCACTCGTCCAGACATCACATATGTTGTGCACATTGTTAGTTAATTTGTTACTTCTCCTACTTCTGTTCGTTGGGCTATTGTACTTCATATTTTGAGGTATCTTTAGGGCACCATCTTTTAGAGTCTTTTACTACCATCGACCTCGTCTTTGGAGATTCGTGCGTACTTTGATGTTGATTAGGCGAGTGATCCCATAGATCGCAAGTTTGTCACTGATTTCTATATACTTTTAGGAGATTCTCTTATTTCTTAGAAAAGTAAGAAACAATTTGTTGTTTCTAGATCTTCAACAGAGGCTCAGTATCGGGCTATGGCATCTACTACCGGTGAGATAGTTTGGTTATGTTGGTTACTTGTAGATATGGGTGTTTCTCTTTCTCATCCCATTCCTATGTATTGTGACAACAAGCGTGCTCATCAAATTGCTCACAATTCAGTCTTTCATGAGCGGACTAAGCACATCGAGATCGATTGTCATCTTGATCGTCATCACCTTCAACATGGTACTATTACTTTGTCCTTTGTTTACCAAGTCACATTCTATTCTACATTTTCGGTTTTTAGTTGGCAAACTCTCAATGCTTCTTCCAGCCGCATCGACAATTTGAGAGGGAATGTTGGAATTATATTACATATTAGTATATATTGTATATACTATTCTTAGAATTAGGGGTAATTTTGTAACTATGCTTATTTAGTTTTTCTCTAGTTTGTAAATTATATATATGTCGCTTCTCTAAGCAGCCGACAATGTTGCCTTGGGTTTCTCTTTGCATCAGACGGTGGCTTTTGTTTCTTTGCATCAGATTTTCGGTTCCAGTTTTTTCTCTTGCATTGGTTTGCTTCAGTTTCTCTTGCATAAGATTTGCTTCAGTTTATAGCAATATATCAATTGATTTTACAGAAAGATCTGTTAGAATAACGCACCATACACTCATCAAACCATATTATTGCAGTCTTGTTGCTCTTACAATCTTTAACATCGGTTGCATTAGCTATGCAATTCTGGCAAGTCTCACCAGTAATATCGAATCTACAAAGATAAATTCCATAAACCTTATCTGGGTATTCACTGTAATAGATAGACTTGCTACCTCCTTTTTAAGCGTTTGGTTGAAGAGATGACCAACATTGTACATGAAATTTGAGGAAGCAGTGTTATTTTGATCTGATGGGCAAATATCATAGCGAAAAGTCAGTTCACCTTTTAATGACGGTCTTTGTAAGATGGCAAAGGACAAAAAAGAAAGCAAGTGAAGCAAGAGCAGAGTTCCTGAGGACATCGTCCTTATGGCTACTGTAATTCCAACTATGAATCAAAAGTTTGGACATTTAGTAGCAATTTAATTAGCTTGTAGCAACACTTGTGGTCATCGAGTAAATGAGCAGATATAGAATCACATTTTTCAATCCACAACTATCTGTGTGTCCAATGCGAAGCTTGCCGGATTTGAAAATCCAAGACTTTTGAGATAGAGTCGTTGGCAAGTAAAGATTAAATGAGGTCACATAAGCTAGCAACTAGTTCCAATCATATGCATAAACTTGAAGTTTCCAAGCTTTTGCCTTTCATTTGATAGGTTCAATGAAAGAATTTTTTAAAAAAGAAAGGCTTACAAGTCCTTGGATGATTAGATGCTGGAAATGTTGAAATATGTGACTTGAATTCTTGGGAAACCGAACCCATGAATCCTAGATGCGCTTGATCTTTGACAGCAACATTTTCATGCATGACTCACTAGCTTGTATGCAAGACGTGTCATTCAGTAATCAGAAAATTTTGTATATATGTGAGCTAAAAAGCTTGACGAATGGATCCCCAGCTCAGTAACTAATCTTACGGCTTTGGTAAATGTACTTTGGTAATTACATTTACCTTTACGGGCTTAATAATCACCTCCACAGTTTCGGTAAGAGGTAAGTCTATAACCATTTCACCGAATTTTGACTTTTACAGCATTGAAAATAAAATATATTCATACGAACTCATTAAAATAAAATTCAGCTAATTATTTAACATCAAACTAATCCTCAAATAAAACTTTATCCACCTACTACAAACTCATTCAAACTTGGAAATAAAATTAAACAGCTAAACCACCAACTCAAGCAGATTTTGTGATACTGAAACTGCAAAGATCATCAATCTTCCCGTACATGTCGGGGCCTTCAAAACAATAATATCTTTTTATCTTATTTCTACCTTCGTTTACATCAGTAATCTCTACCTTAATTTCCTTTATGCAATGCTGCCAACATGAAACGGGAAGAGATTTGCAGCAAGAAGCACTTCCTCCTTCATAAACTATCGGCTTCTTATATGAGAACTGATACAAAAAGAAAAAAAAAACTTAAATAAGCAATGTTTATTACAAACACAAATTTATCTACGCTCAAATACTATAAAAACAGCATTAAAAGGATTTGAAAGCTAATTTGTGAATGTCAAAAACAGTCCAAAATGTATTATAAGTAATGTATAATATATATATGACTCTGTAGGCAAGCATGTTCACAACCGCAACAATTCTAAATTTCTTGTTTCCCCTTAAAGCTAGAAGGGAAAATAATTATTTCTCAAACATTAGTTCTCAAAGCAGCAATCTTTTCATACTATATGCGAGGTTGGTCATAGGCAATGAAAGATGGGCTCATTTTGAGAAAATTGCAGGATTGAGAGGCGGCTGTTTGTGACCTATTCTCTCAGTTATATATGCTGGCTAATAGCCAAAATCAGACCATAGTGAATTTGAGGACAGCGGATGTGATCCAAGATGGATCGGATTTTAATTTTAAGAGATATTTGATTGGTAGAAAGGCAGCGCAGGGTGCTTAATGGCTGAACATTTTAGAAGTGGGTGTCATACTTCAGGACAACTTGACCGGATAGTTTGGGTGCTGGAGAAATCAGTAAATATTTCTGTAAAATTCTATTTCTCTCTCTAGTAGATGACCCCAACATTCCATAATCTGATCTGAAAAGCTGAGTGCCCTACAAGATTGATATTCTAGCATGTCAATACTAGCAACTTAGTACAAAAGAAATAGAAGATCTATCATTTGAGAGCTTCAGATATCTCAAATCATCTAAATTCACACTATCCAGTAGCTTTGCATTGGCGGAGCAAGATATTATTGATTTTAATCTAAACTGTACAATTCCTTCCTCTTGTTCAAATTCCTAAGAGAAAATTAGAAGGTTTTTGGCAGTGGAAAAGAAGACAAAGTGTTGTGGAATTGTGTTTTAATGGCTACTCTTATAGGTACTTGAAATGAAATAAATAATAGTACATTTGAGAACTTCAAAAGGGGAGGACAGGAAGGATTGGGGCAAAATTAGTTTTGGGGATTCTCTTTGGGCTTTGTAGCTCCAAGAGTCAGAATCTTCCTATGTTTTTCACATGTAAGAACTGGGAGACTGTAATTATGTGATTAGGGGATTTTGTTTCTGTTTTTTGTTTTTCTTTTGTGGACTGCTTTTAATAGTCCATCATCCCAGCTATTATTGAGGCCGTGATCCTATAATTTGTCTGTCTCTGTTTCTCTTATTTGAATAACACTACATATATATATATATATATTTGAGAAGCCAAACTTTAGTGCCAGAAGAGACGAAGTGAGCAACAAACAAAAACCAAACATCGCAGCAAAACAAACAAACAGAGACTACACTACACACAACCCACCCTATACCCAGAAAAACGACAACAACAGAACAACAGAAACAAGAACCAGAAACGAAAAGGCCCTAACACTTCATATTATATATATATATATATACATATCCTCCCTTTTCCTTCAATATACAGTTTTCTTCTGTTTGAATTTTTTTTTTTTTTTTTTTTTTTTTAAATGCAGTTCTGCATTTGATAAATCAGTGCAGATTGCAGAGCAAGGATATATAACACTTTTATTTTTCCCTCATGTTATGTAATAATTCAGAATTTGCAGATCAGAAACCACTTCTAGGTTTGGAAGGATAACCATCCATTGCCTTTCCCTTCCTCAATGACAACACCATTTCTACAAAAATTTGGGTTTCTTCATCTTATAAATAACAGCAAATAAGAGTTTGAGAGTTTCACCAAATAAGAGTTTAGTATTTTTGTTCTCACATATAGACTATTAGGGATCAATTTTCTATCAAATCTAATCCATTTCCATCACTACTCGACTAAATTAGAGACATAAAGAAAAAGAACAAACAAAACAGTATCTTCAAATGCCAGAATGATCATATAAGATATCCTACAGGAATTGCAATGGGCATAAATGCTAAGGCGTAAAAGAGAAGCTTCTTCTATTGTGATTATAATCAGTCAAGGCTGCTAAACAAAATATTTATTGAAAGCAGAAGGTTAACTAACAACTAATTAATCAGTTACATACTTCCATTTCTGATGAAACATTAATCAGTTAGAACAAGTTAGTTTCTCAAATGATAGTTACTTATTAACGGTTAGCAGATCTATCATTTGAGAACCACATTTAGCTAAAATAATAAAAATTAAAAAATATATAATAAATCAGATTGTCCCAGCAATTGCATTATTAAGAAATGCATCATATATTGTACCTCAAAAGAAGACTTGCTGGAATGACCATATTTTAATATCGACATAGTCTTCACATGAGGTGCAATCCATAGCAAGCTATCCACAACTTTCGCAATTGAAAAATGCACAGGTATTTTAGATATTTGTAGGTTCAAATGTTTGCCGCTAGATAATGGAGAAGGTAGTATTTGCCTCAATTCTACTGGAACAATGACATCCTTCACAAAAGAAATTTAAGAAAAAAACCAATGTGATCTTCAAGATTAGTAATGAAAAATTATTATAGAGAAAACCAAAAGTTGTTTGGGAGCACAAAAATACCTCATCTGTGACGACTTGAATATTCAAGATTTCTGAACAATAACAAAACTGTGCAAGAAGCTTAATATATTTAACATTCCACAGAGTGTCAAACTTGTTCCGAAACAAGAAAAGATCAATTTTTGACAAAGTCAAAACATTTGAAGACAAAGATATCATATCACCGAAATAGTTGAAAAACCTTAAATTAGGCGTGTCAATATCAACTTCAGCCAACTTCACACATCCATTGATACACAATTCCCTAAGACTTGGACTTGAAATCTTAATACTCTCTAACTTGTGACAAGAGCCTATGTACAAGCACTCAAGGAGTGGAAGTTCAGAAATTAGGTTGCAAAGCCACTCATCCTTAATGAAAGTTGAAGACAAACTTAAGCTCTTTAGATTCTGACAATAGGCTACATTGATATCACACTCATCAAGTCGCCCGACAAAAGCTAATGAATGGACATTCAATGCCTTGATCACCACCCGTTCAAGCCTCCTATTGTAAAGTTGAATTCCCTTATTGTACAATATCTTGATATCATGGAGTCTATCAAGACCAACTAACTCTAAATTTTTAAATCCATGACATTCAGACAGGCTCATCTCCTCGATCAATGGGCAGCTACCAACCAGAGCCTCAATCACTTGATCATCTGCAAAAACTTGTGACAGGCATAATTTTTTCAAACAAGATAACTTCACATTACTTGGTAACTCTAAATTACAACCTTGCAACTCCAACAAATCAACTGATTCTGCACGTAAAACAATCTTTGGAAGATTGTACCTTTCATTACCAAAGGTGTGAAATTTAAGCTTCAACTCTTGGACATTACTGCCAATTGCACAACCAATGCAACGCTCTACAAATGACGAAAACTCTGGATTCTTTGAAAATTGAATGTCAATTGTAAACTTGTTTAGACCTGTCAACTCCCTGAAGCAGCGGTTTCGCAGAGTTTGTTTCAAACCATTAAATAACCTCGTTCTTGTTCTTTGAATTTCCTTCTTTCCTCCATTATCGCCAAGAAAACGACCCCACAAATCTAGATTAAAAACACTGGAATCAAATTCAAAAACCGAGTATGTACGCCATGTTCTTTCCCATTGTTTAGACAACACACTAGTTTGAACCACTTGTTTGAAAGGAAGAAATGAGTAAATATGGTGCAATATTGGTTCAGGCAATTCAGATATCCAGTCCACATCATCGATTGTCATCTTCTTCATAGTATCCAAATTAAGCAAAACCTAACTGAAAATTGATGCAGAATTCTAAGAAAAATTAATATATAATAAACAGCTCGAAATATAAGTGTTAACAGACAAGACAGGGGAATCTAATAGAATAATAAGAAAATACCCAATTCGATTTTTGTATGTCTACACAGCCACTGCGGAAATTGTCGGAATTTAGGGTTCTTCTTCTGCTTCTTGAAGAACATATACACGGTATCTCAGAGAAACGCAGCGAATTCAGAATTTTACAATCGGGAACATTTATTGTGGTAAATTAGGTTAAGACGTGCTTAAAAAGCCAATTAATTGTTTGTTGGACTACGTTAATACGGAAATACTTTGGTTATTATGGTTATAATGATAATGATAAGTAAAACTTTTAAGAATAATCTTCCAAACTTTAATGATTAAGTAAGTATAAGAATCTAAAATAAAAATTAACTCTTTCTTTAATTTAATTAATTTCCTTAACCTAAAACCGAAATTAACTATTTCATAATCATTAAACCGTTAATCCAATTAACTGTTTAACCTAAAACGGCAATTAACTCTTTCATTAATCCAAAATGGAAATTAACTATTTCCTTATCGTTAAAAGGGAAAAACAAATTAAATTAATTCTTTTATTATCATTAAAATGATGATTTACAAAAAAATAAATTTAAAATAGTAGCAAAAAGTCAATTGTACTCTCATGGTCCAATCGGTGTGACATTTGTGTACGCAGGAGTTATCACACACATGTTGATAAACTACTATCACACAATCACTTATATACCACATATAAATGTTTTCCTTAGCCAATGTAGTATGCACAATTTTTCCTACATAGTGAGTTCACCTTGAGACTCAATTTATCATTAACCCATTAGTTATTTTATGAGTTTGAGTATACGATTTCGAAGCTCTTACGGAGGAAAATTCAAATATTGTTCCATTTTCATGAAATCAATCATACTCAATTAATACTTTCAAAATGTATGTTCATTATAAAATTTCCAAAAAGTTAGGCATAGTTCGACATTGTTTCCTAAGATGTTTTTGAGATAAAAAGTGATTCTAAACATAGATTAAGATGTTTAGTAAAATCTCAAGGAAGTACTTTTGGTCATTTTTTACTTCTCTCAAATAAGAAAATATGACGTTACATTTTGTAGCTTTTAAAAAGCTGCTTCACGCGGAAGCAATAATGAAAACAAACTTTTTTCAAAGGTTTTTTTCGATATATTCACAATATATATGGCAATAGATAAAAATAAAAGTAATAATATGTTATGGTCACATAAAAATATAACAATTTATTTATTTATTTTATAACATGTTTATGGTCACATATAAATAAAACAAATTATTTGTTTTATAACTTGTTGTACGCTTTATACAGGTTGTGGGGTCATGGTCACATAAAAATAAATGAAATTAGTTACTTTCAAAATATCTTCAATATTCATTCATGACTTTCTAGTAATTTTGTATAGTCACAACACTTTTTACTTACACTTTATCAAGCACATTAAAATTTCTTTTGGTTCTCACATCACTTTTAAAAAATAGTTTAATAAACACTCAATTGATTATTCTCACAGCAAATTCAAAAGCAATTCTCCCCACATTAAAACAAAAGGCAATTCTCCTCACAGTACATCAATGCCAAACTAAGTCATAGTGTGGTAGCTTCTAGCTTGAGAAAAATTTGCTTCCAACCGTGTTGACGTCGATTTTTCGATGGATGAGAAAGTCAACAAGATTGGATTTGGTTATAACCTGCCAAAGAGAAAGAGAAAGAGAAAGAGAAAGAGAAGAGAAAGAGAAAGAGAAAGAGAAAGAGAAAGCAATTTTATAGTTAATAAGACACAAGTTTACGTGGTAAAACTCTAGTGATCGGAGAAACGTCCATGGGTGGTTGAATAAACAACCGAGTCAAATCCACTATTGAAATAAATATTTACACCACTCAATCTCTTTTTTCTCTCTCTGCTATGGATTTTCTATATATATTCTATTCCTCCCATTCAACAATGAGATTATGGGTCTATTTATATATGCATAGAACCCTAATCCTTATTGTATAAATAATGAAAGAATTTCGTATTTAATTACAATTGGTTGCTTGTTGGAGTCGTCTTTAACTTCTTTCCTATTTTGGAGATTGCATGGAGATCGATTGGGACTCTAGTGATATAGTCCGTTTAGAACTTATTTTCTTATAAATATGCAGTCTTCTAGAAGTAGAGTTGTTGCCTAATTTGGAACATGTTTCCTGTTTTGTATTTTATTCTTCTAGAAATTCTTCTTGATATGGATGTCTTACGTATTTGAGCATGACTCTTGGTTCTTCCACGTGTACATCATGTGCTGGATTTCTTTATTCGGGTTTCTCGTATATGTCCCGAGTAGAACATGTCATTACTTGGTCCTGAGCAGGTCATGGCTTTTTCCGAATACTTGTATTCTCACTTACTCGGGTTCTTATTCTTTTACGATGTCTCGAAGGGTACAATCTGGATGCCTATTCGGATATCTACCTGACAATTTTTAAAGGACTATCCACCTTGTCAGTGACGTGTACATTCGACAAAAATATAAATATGAGAATACCTCCTTAAAATATTTTTACCTAGTAGGAATTGGTTCTTGGCAAAAGTATTTTAATCGAATACCCGACTAGCCTTTTATCTTCATTAATACTTGAATAATTAATTCTTAAACAATGTTTCGTATTAATGACGTGTCTTAATGGTTACCATGTATGTGCAATTTGTTTCTTCACACGAAATCTCAATGATTATGACGTTTTGAAATTCTGACGGCTTGGTCAGTTCTTTCCACGACACATGTTTTTTAACCGCTTGGTTTCTCTGGTAGCATTTATGAGACGCGACCGGTGGGTTAACTGATGCGCCACTTTTGTTATCAAATCCTTATTTTGATTTTTCCCGCTTTTTGAGACCCTAGGGTTTCGAGTCATTGCCCCTTTAAATGTTTTACTGAAAGGGGCTACTCTGGTTCATTTTTACAGAAGCAAATACTTAACCCAGATTTTCTTACGTAGAGATTTCATCTTCCAACTCTCTATTGAGGCTTTTTTCAGATTTCTTTATATGTACTTTAAAGGTTAGTTTCGATGAATCCAGCTTCCCGTCATCGCCTATTTGTAATAGCTTTTGAAGTGCTCGAACGCGGAGACCTTCAATTGGTTTCCTGTGTTCGTAGATTATAGGGGGAAATTCCTCTTGACGAGCCTCCTTTTCTGTATGTTGATGTTTCTAGGCTTCATCTTGATGCTCACTTTAGTTCTAGCGCTGAATCTTCTTCTAGTTCCGAATCTTCTATTTCTGATCATCACAGGGTTCTTTTGCGATTGAGGATGGGAAAACATCACAGTAAGCGTGTCGTTCACAAACATGGCTCAAGCAGCTTCCAAATCAAGAGGTAAATAATTGACGAAAATGATGTTGAGAAGGAACACAATGCATCTCGTATCCTTTTTTATCTCGATAGTCCGAGTGGATATGATGTCGAGCCAAATATGGTCGGGAAAGATGAAATCGAGAAGTATCGTGCTCGGTTCGACCTAGATGACTCGGTTATAATGACTCCTGCTAGTGAAAGAGCCGTATGGAACCCACCTCCGGGCATGGTGGCGATTTATGGGTCCATGCTCTGCTGTGGTGTAACTCTTCCTCTCCAGCCGTTCATCGCTTGGTTCCTTACCGATGCAGGGATTGCTCCGGCCCAACTTGCCCTGAACAACTATAGAATACTAATGTGTATATGGCACATGTGGAGTCGTATGAACTTTTTGCCACCCTCACCCAGCGAGATCAAGCGTTTCTTCACACTAAGGCAATCTGGTTGGACTGAGACTTATTTTCTTATATCCAACCCGCCAGATTGTTGGGTCCCTGAAAGGATAAAAGTGAATCGAGGAGTTGATATTTCCTCTGACGCCAAGAAGAGAGGCTTTGTGTGGGGACTCCTTTATTCGAACAAGCATTGGAAGAACAATTGGTTTTTTACTGAGGGGAACTTGGGACTTGAGGTCAATCTCTCATCTGGGGAAAACTATGAAGTGCTAAGGTTTCCCCGTTTTTTCTGTTCTCTTAACATCTGGAACAAGAAAAAACTCATTTTCACTGGCGCCGAGTTGACTAGACTTGCTCGGGCGACTGTGCGTACTTTGGAAAAGAGAAGCAGATCCTATCTTTTCAACGAAAAGAAAATGATTGAACTTGACTTCTTTGCTCAGATTTCAGATTATCGCGGACGATGTAAGTAGAACCTCTCATTTCTATTTCCTACGTTATCTGACTTGGTTTTTCTTCTCTGACTTATGCAGTATATGACTCGTATTTCATTTACGATGTCCAAGCTCGCCAGGTGAAGTCGATCATTCAGGCAAGCCAAAAGGAAGCTTCTCGCTAAAATAAGAAAGATGTCGATTCACCTGATGTCGAATCGGATGAAAATTTTGATAAAGCCGATGAACAAATCCCGGAGCATATTTCTGAAGAGGTTGTTTGACTGGTCATGGAGGAAACAAGTTACCCCAGTGGCCCTATCGGGACTGACGATGCTTAGAAGGTGTCTGAGGATGGGGGCAGACATGGAGGATATCCGAGTGGCACAGTGTTTGACGAGTCGAGTTCTTTGGTCGAGGAAACGTCTACTGAGCAATTTGCGGTTGGAGATGAGGGAGTTAGGGTACCCCCGGATGAGCAAATTAATCCTGATTCTGGCTTTTTCGAATCTTTTCAGGATATTACTGAGGATCAGGAAGATCCTATGGCTGACCTTGGCTCCCGCCCTACTCGGGCTGAGAAAAGGAAAGCGACTGATTCTCTTGTTCACCCTCAAAAGATTTCTCGGATGATGTCATTTGTTGAATCAAATGATGATGATGCCGATGCTAGAGTTTTCCCAAGTGACTAGGCTGATACGCCTTTGGGAAGAGCGGAAATTTCAGATTTGAATAGGGATTATTTACCGCCAGAAGTTGAAGACGTAAGGGTGGAATCCTCGGGAAACCCTTTCTATCCTACCCCATAGGATAAACTAAGGATGATGTCATCTGGTCGGGCTTTTATTGGGGATGATCATTGGAGTTGCTTCAGGGATGGTTTTTCAACTGATCGTCTTCAAAATATTTTCGACAGTGCGTCTTACGTAAGTCTTCAACCTCAACTGTTATCCTAAATGCCTGTTAGATTTTTAACTCAAATCTTCCTTACAGGTGGTGGCCGAGTTCGCTGAGTTAGTCCAGACGCCTTATCCGAATATCAAGCTGATCGGATAAGGCGTCTTGAAGCTCAACTAAAGGAGAGTGAGGATAGCCGTGCTCGGGTTGAGGCGGCTTACCAGAGAGAGGTGAGCTCTGTCCGAGAATTTACCGACCACTGTTTGGCTAAGCAGATGGATGTTGAGGAAAGGGCTTCTTTTGCAGAAGAAAAGGTTGTGTCCTTTCAAAATCTATTTTCTACTGCCCAAGAGTCGAGGCTTAAAGCTAAACAGGAGGCTGATTAAGCCAGGTCATCTTATGAACATAAAATCAAAGACCTTGAGCGCCAGGCCTTGACCGTTGAATCCCTTTCGAAGGAGGCTAGGCTGGAACTTGAGGTCCAAGGGGTTGACCGTTTCAAAAGGTCCCCAGCCTATGATGCCCTTCTTTTTAGAGAGTTTCAGCGATGGCTGGTTTTGACGGGTGAATTTTTCAAAGTAAAAAATTGTGCAATTGATAAAGCTCGGGCGAACTGGGAGCTATCAATTAAAAACAATGTAGACCGGTCCTTGGAGTCTCTTCGAACTCAAATGAAAGAATGGAGAGCTTACTGTTGAAGTCAAGGCAAAAAACCCCATCCTATGCATTTGGAGATTCCATCAGAACATTCTCTCTTCACCTTTTACGCTAGTTAGGAAGCTGGTGTTGACAGGTCGAAGCCTGACACTGAACCGGTTCCTGGAACGGATTATAGCAAATGGATAGATGACTCGGTTGACACAATCATCTGGCCTTCAAATGAGAGTCTCCTCCATGAGTACGAGATGGTGCCCGACCCAAGTATTATTGATAAGAGATCCAAACCCTCATCTCAGTCTTAGGCATTTTTGTAAAATTTCTGCTTCGTAAAAATTTCGATCAATCAAGGGTTTTTGTCAATTGCTTCATTCGGAATGCCAAACATTTAAACCGGCTAACTTATTGCCTGAATAATTTCACCGAGTATCTTATTTAACTTGGTTTTGTTACTCAAACAATTTCTAACGCCAAGTATCTTAAACTGGTTAATTTTGTTGCCCGAGTAACTTTACCGAGTATTTTATTAAACTAGCTAATACAATTTCTATGTGCCAAGTATTTTATTAAACTGACTAATTTTTTTTCTGAGTGCCAAGTATCTTATGAAACTGACTAATGCTATTTATGTGCCAAGTATCTTATTAAACTAACTAATGCTATTTCTGTGCCAAGTATCTTATTAAACTGGCTATTATTAGCTGAATCATCTAGAAATAGGTAAGCATATTTATGCTTGTGCTTCATACTCGGTTGCTACCCGAACATTTCATCAAGGCTCACCATGATCATATGTTCAAGTTCCTACGCAGATCACTGAGGACGTCTCCTAGTTTGTCTGCGCAGGGGTGTACCGAATTGTTAAAATTTTAAATTGCTTAACACAGCTGCGCATCTCACCGAGTTTTTTCCCATCGGCTCTCGGAGCCATTTTTCAGAATCTGGTACATCGGGTTTGCCTTTTGACTAAGGTCGACTGACCTTGCTCGGCTGGCGTGTTTCTTCGAGTTTCTCCGCCCATTCGGAAAGTTTGCCAAATTAATGGTCCCGAGCATTTTATTTTCTATTGCATGTTCATATTATCATGCTCGTCTTTCATATGTTATTATCATATGCTTAGATTTCTGAAACCCCGTGTTGGGCCTTTATTTATAACTGTAAAATTAACAATGATAAAATCTTAACAACTAAAAAATATCCTGACTAACAAAATTGTTCTGGCTAAAAGAAACAAATTTCAAGGATAAAAAATCTTCAAATATTGGGCATTACATGGCCGGGGTAAAACCCCTCCATCTGGTCAGGCAATCCAATATGCTCCATGTCCAGCTACTCCTTCAATCTTGTACGGGCATTCCCATTTGTCGACCAGGGAGCCTGTAACTTTGTTTTTTATGTTCAGTGACACTTTCCTGAGCACCAGCTCCCCTACCTGGAGTTTCCTAATCCGAACATGAGAGTTGTAGTGTCGAGCCACTCTTTGTTGATATGTTGTATTTCGTACTCGGGATTTATCCCTCTTCTCTTCTAGCTTATCTAAGCTTTATAACAACATATCAACATTTTGGTCTTCACCATATAGCCTGACCCTAGGTGACATGTATGAAGTTTCTATCGGGATAACAACTTCAGTTCCAAATGCCCATAATACTTCAAAAAGTAGAGTTGGTGATATAGTCTGTTTATGACTTATTTCCTTACAAATATGCAGTCTTCTCGAAGTAGAGTTGTTGTCTGATTTGGAACCTATTTCATGTTTGGTATTTTATTTTTCTAGAAATTCTTCTTGATATGGATGTCTTGCGTATTTGAGCATGACTCTTGGTTTTTCCACGTGTAAATCATGTGCTAGATTTCTTTATTCGGGTTTCTCATATCTGTCCCGAGTAGAACATGTCATCACTTGGTCCCGAGCAGGTCATGGCTTTTTCCGAATACTTGTATTCTCACTTACTCGGGTTCATATTCCTTTGCGATGTCTTGAAGGATACTTTATGGATGTCTATTCGGATATCTACTTGGTAATTTTTAAAGGACTATCCACCTTGTCGGTGACGCGTACATGCGAAAAAAATATACATATAACAAACTGAATTTTGTCACTTTATATGATATTGGAATTATGTGTTTTTTATATCACATAATATTGATTAAGGTGTTTTTTTTAATACAGTATAACACTATTACATAAATTCGGAGGTGTAAAAAACATCACTCATAATATATTTAATTGATTTGGGTTATAAAAATTCAGGCCCAAAAGAATCAAATCAAAAAGTCTTGTTAAAAAAATCTAGGTCAAAGAAACTTAAAAACAGGTCAAATGCTCGTTTTAGACCCGAAATCAGAACGGGTTAGGTCCAAACATGAATCTGTTGTTTAATTAGAGGGTTTGGTGTGAGTCTAGACCCTTTCATATTTTATAGGTCCAGTTTCGGGTAGGATCTAGACCCTTATTTTGCCAATCTTACAATGTAATTCGATGCATGATTGAGCTACTGTAGATAGTTTCTTTAACCACTTTTATGGTTTCGGTATTCATTTTCCGGTTTCATCAAAATTTGACTTGTATTAACACAATCATTAATTGTACCAAACCACACACACCAAATCACAATAGGGATGGCAAAAAAAAAACATGGGGACTCCACTCTAACAAGGTTTTACCAAAATAAATTGGGTCAGAGCAGGCATGAACCCGATTCCTACGCCTTGTTTCTAAAACGGGGCAAAATTGGGATTTGATTTCACCATACCGATTAACTGACCCCATTTATTGTTTATTTATTAATATTAATGATTCTATTAATTAATGAAATAATATTCAGATATAAAAAATTAACATAAATCCTTTTTATCCAATTTAATTTTTATTTAAGTTAAAAAAAACTTGGTTATTACACAAATATGTATGTTTTTGTTTTCAAGTAGATACAACAAAAGTATAAAAGGAACTAGGTAAGGCATTTCCCTCACGGGTCACACCCTATTTTGCCCCCAAATAGGGTTAGGGGAAGGGGCGAAGCTTGAAATTCAAGATTGGGGGAGCCAATATACATAAACAAAAAAATATGAGGACTAAATTGAAAAAAAGTTAAAATTTATAACTGTTTTATAATTTTAAAAAAAATGAATTTTGAAGATTTTGTTGAGGGGTGGGGGGTCATGACCCCCACCAGCTCCCTTCGCCCTCTGCCTTTGATTAAGGGGTAGGGATGAGGGAACCTCTCCCTCTCCCCCTCCTTCTCCCCCATTTCTTAAATGTGGTGTGGTGGGGTAGGGGTTCCATTTTCCAATTTTTCTAATATTTTCTATTTTTCCAAATATATTTAATTATATATATATATATATGTATTAATTTTTAAAAAAATTAATACTCTGACTCACAGCCACCCGACGTTAACTCACCTTAGTCCGACCCATTTGGTCTGGCCTGCCGTGGCCCGTTTACAAAAATGGGTCGAGCCGGCCCTGGTTCGGCATGCGCCGGTGTGTGTGCTAGACCAAGCCCGACCCGTTTTCAAAAATCGGGGCACAACACAGCATGTAGGCCTACCATAGGCATGCCGTGCTGGACTAGTCCGCATGCCTGCTTCGGCGGGCCCTAATTTTTTCCATTCCAATTTTAAAAAAAATTATTTCTATGGATTTTGGATTTAGTGTTTAGGGTTTAGGGTTTAGGAAAAAAAAGAAAATAGATAATATCAATCAAACAATTCAATTATGTAAATGTAATTTTCATTACAATTTTTTTATCTTGATCATGCATTCATTTGAGCATACGCCTTCCAAAATGACCGGTTCCATTCTTGCTTGTGGAATATTCCTTAAGACAAAATTTACATTTAGCTCTAGGGTCGATCGTCCCGTATGGGAGTGTCATTTGTACTATGTCAAAACACTACCAGACATTTGATGTAAGCTTTTTAGGACCTAATGTTTGTGTAACGACGGAATCGGAAGGTCCCGCTTGGGTTTCCGTGGGTGCTAGAAGATCAAAATCATCGTTCAGCATGTTCAAACCGTCCGAAAAAAAGACTGCTGGATAGGATCCATTTCCTAAAATACAAATATGAACTCATTAGTCATTAAGGGATCAAAAAATAAATAACACTTTTTGGAGGTGACATTTTAATATTGTCACTGCTTTAATAACTTATGTTTAAAAGACACCTATTATAGTGAACGGAAAAAAACGCCCCCAATAGTTGTTCCATCAGATTTCTTTCATTCCTTTTTTTACAGTGAAAGTTGTAAAATAGAGAGAGAAAGTTCTGTTGAAAGTCAAGCGCTATGCAGACGCATTTGGGGGTCGAGCTCCCGATCAGCTCGTAAGGGGCAGAGGGCAACGCCCCTGAAGCTTTTTTTTCTTCTGGTTAGTACTTAAAATGCTCAAAACCTTTAATAAAAAGCTCACTTGATTTAACTAAACCAAATTTTCAAAAAAAAAAATATTATCGATCCTTTGAAAAATATGGTCGATTTTTTTTTAAAAAAAATCTCGATTCTTTCTAATACATGCTTGATTTCTCTACAAATATACTCGATTTAACTAAACCTAATTTTCTAAAAAAAATATCGATCCTTTGAAAATTATTCTCGATCCTTTGAAAAAAATCTCGATTCTTTCTAATATATGCTCGATTTCGCTACAAATATACTCGATTTAACTAAACCTAATTTTCTAAAAAAAAATCTCGATCCTTTAAAAAATATTCTCGATCATTTGAAAAAAATCTCGATACTTTGAAAAATATTCGTCTAAACTTAATTTTCTAAAAAAAAAATCTCGATCGTTTGAAAAATATTCTCGATTCTTTGAAAAAAAAATCTCGATCCTTTGAAAAAAATTCCCAATCCTTTGAAAAAAAATCTCGATCCTTTGAAAAATACGTTCGATTTTTTTTTTAAAAAAATCTCGATTCTTTCTAATGTATGCTTGATTTCGCTACAAATATACTCGATTTAACTAAACCTAATTTTCTAAAATAAAATCTCGATCCTGTAAAAATATTCTCGATCCTTTGAAAAATATTATCGATAATTTGAAAGAAAATCTCGATCTTTTGAAAAATATTCTCGATCATTTGAAAAAAATCTCAATCATTTGAAAAATATTCAATTTAACTAAACCTAATTTTCTAAAATAAAAATCTCGATCCTTTGAAAAAATTCTCGATCATTTGAAAAAATTCTTGATCCTTTGAAAAAAATCTCGATCCTTTGAAAAAAATTCTCGATACTTTAAAAAATATTCTCGATTTAACTAAACTTTATTTTTAAAAATAAAATGTTCGATCCTTTGAAAAATAAAATGTTCATACATGTTTATACAAAGACTGGACAACAAATCATAACGAATGGATATATTGTTAAATTACACAAAAATCTATATTAATATATGAAAATATATAAATGAAGATAACATATATCACAGATATATGTTATCTTCTTGTACAGAATCTGGAGAGAGACAAGTTTTTTGGAGAGAGAGAAAGGAGTTATCGTTTTCAAAGTGTAAATGAAAGCACAATGAAAATAAAAAATAGATTATTTAAAGGCAATTTGGGTAGTTCACCATAATAGGTGCTTTTTAAACTTAAGTTATTAAAGCGGTGACATCATTACAACACAAAAAAAATGTGACAAATCTCACAATTTCCACTAGTCATTAATGGTCAAATTACTACAAATTAAATAGTTTAATTTAGTAACAAAATATATTTATATTAACTACTACACTTATAAATCATAATTTACTAACAAAATATATTTACATTAACTACAACACTTTAAAAATTTTAACTTACTAACACAAAAATATTAAAATTAACTACTACACAAGTACACATAATAATGATTAATTAACTACTAAAAAAATAAAAATAATTTACTAAATAAACAAAAATTTCTAAAGTGTTTACATAATATTATAAATTACTCACATAAAGAAATAATAACATTTAAAGACAAATGTACGTTCAAATTTTTGTGTGTTGGTGGAAAATGAAGAGAATAATAGATGGATAGATTATAGATAATAGGAAATTAGTATAATACTATTACAAAATGTGTAGAGAGAGAGAGATTAAAAATCAAATTGAATGAAAATGTGTAGAAATTTGGAAAATGGAAAGAGATTGAGAGAATGAGAAAATGAGATAAAGTGATTGAAAAATTAGAATTGTGGGAGAAAATATAAAATAGAAGAGTTTAGGGGTTTTTTGCAAAAAAAATTGGCTCCAACGGTTGAATTTTATATTTCAATCGTTTGAGCCAGTTTTTGTAAAAAAAAAAAAAATGTCAAACGGTCGGACCTCGGGGCCGGTCTAGCGTGCCTTCTACTGGACTTGGCCAGCCGGCGTGGCGGGCAGGTCCGGTGGACCGACTATCTATGATCCGGCACGCGGCCTGCCACCATGCCGGTCTTGGACCGGCACATGACCAACGTGGACCAAACCTGTTCCGACCCACTTTTGTTGGCAGGCCAAACGGACCGATGACCTTGGACCAGGTCCATTTTTACACAACTACTCACCTACTACCACTAAGTCACTAACTCATCTATATTACTATAAGTATGTGTATTAATTTAGGCTTAAATTGAACCAATTAATTTTTTTATTGTATATTTTGATTATTAATTGGATGAAACGGTACCGAATCAAAAGATTAGGATGACCGAATTCTAAATTCTAAATTTCAAATTTTAGATTTGAAATTTTTATAATTAGAAATGGTAAAATGTGGGACGGAGTGGGGTTAGAGGCGTGGGTGGGAGAGGTTTCAGGAATGAGGGATGGTTAGGGGGACCCTCAGCCTCCCCAATGAGCCCCACGCCCATCCCTTAACTGAACTGCTTTTAATTGATTGAAAATATTTTATAGCATTAAAAAAAAAATACATACATTCAAGTGGAAATTGCTAAAACTAACCACATATAATATAGAAAATTCGTTTTTAACCTTAAACGAAAATTTATTTATTAATAACCACTTTTTTAAGAAATGACTTGAATACCCTCATATAAAAACATCCCCAAACTCTCTCTCTCTCTCTCTCTCTCTTTCTCTTTTTCTCTTTTTCTTTCTCTCTCCTCTCCTCTCTCTCCCTCTCACCATCAGTGCTGTACCGATGAATCGTTGTCAGCGCCGTCGCCAAGGTCGACGAATCGTCACCGGTGTCCTCTCTCTCTCACTGAACCTCTATTTCTCTCTCCCACACCTCTCTCTCCTCTCTTTCTCTCTCTCTCCTCTCTTTCTCAGTCTTCTCCTTTCTCTCACGTGACATCGTCAGCTTACCAGAGTACGGGTGTGCGGTCGCCTGGGTTTCACGGCCGTTCAGCATCGCCGTCGAGCTTCCTCTTCACCGGTAATATATAATCTGCAGAAAAAAGTGGGAAGAAAACGAAAAACCTAGAACATTTCAAGTTTTAACATTTCAATTTACTTAAGATTTCAAGTTTCATCATTTTAATTTAGTCAACATTTCAATATAGTCAAGATTTCAAGTTTCAACATTTCAAGTTTCAACATTCTAATTTAATCAAGATTTCATGTTTTTAGACAATATTTCAAATGTAAATTTTTAGTCGTGATTTCAAACTTGCTTTAAGTTTTTAACAAAAAATTAAATCCAGGGGTATTTTTATAATTTATGGAAATACACTTAATTTTTTTTTTAAAGTAGTTATTAATGAATAAAATTTCAAAAGTGGTTACAAACGAAAGTTTAGGGCTCGTCTTGTAAGTGTTTTTCTGTTTCTATTTTTCAAAAATAAAAACGAAGATAAAATAGTGTTTTTGGTTTCAGTTTCGAATTCCAAAAACGCGTCTGGTAGCACAAACTGAAAGTTGTATTTTGAAAATAAAAATAGAATAAACGCGTCTGGTAGATTAACTGAAAACTATCAAAAATTGATTACATAATTAACCAATATAATTTTTGTATTGTAATTTTTAAATTAAAAAAAATTAACACATCAAAAATTAACTCAAAAAAACATATCAAAAAATGAATTAATCAAAACTAAACTATTAAATTATAAATAAATAATTACAATATATATATATATATATATATATGTATATATATGTATATATATATATATATATTAAAATATAATATATACATATTATAACAATATATATTATATAATAATAAAAAAATATAATCATAATATTATGGAATATTAATATACTATTTTATATATATTAATATTATATTATATATATATATAATAATTATAATATATGATTTATATATATAAAAAAAAGTGAAAAACAAAAACAAAAACGAAAATTGAAAATTGAAAAAAGAAAAACAAGTATTTTGTGTTTTTCAAATCTTTCACTTTTAATACTGGTTTTGTTTTTCATTTTTTTTCGTTTTTCAAAAATAAAATGAAAAACGGTTAACGAAAGTGTTTTCGAAATCGTTTTTAAAAAATAAAAACGAAAACGGACTGAAAAACAGCTACAGGACGGGGTAATATTTCCAATGGCTATTTTTGGTTTTCTCTCGACATTCATATGAACTCATTAAAATAAAATTCAACAAATTATTTAACATCAAACCTGTCCTCAAATAAAATTTTCCCCACTTTCTACAAACTCATTCAAATTTGGAAATAAAAACTATATAACTAAATCACAAACTCAAGCAGATTTTATTCACTGAAACTGCAAAGATCATCAATCTTTTCATACATGTCCGAACCCTCTAAATAATATATTTTTATCTTATTTCTACCTTGTTTGTTTTCATCCGTAATCTCAACCTTAATTTCCTATATGCAATGCCGCCGGGAAGAGATTTGCAGCAAGAATGACTTTCTCCTTCATAAACTATCTGCTTTTTATATTGGAACCGATATTAAAAAAAAAAACTTAAATAAGCAAAGTTTATTATAAACAAATTTATCTACGCACAAATACTGTAAAAACATAATTAAAAAGATTTGAAAGCTCTTTTGGCAATGTCAAAAACATTCCAAAATGTATAACAAGTAATATATATATGACTCTGTTAGCAAGCATATTCACAACAGCAAAAATTCTAAATTGCTTATTTCTGCTTAAAGCTGGAGGGGAAATAATTTCCATGTCTATAAGTTTAGATGTCGAGCATCAAGCATGAAATTCTACTCATTCATGAAATTCTATTTCCATATATATTGTGAAGTCTCATATGGCTTCCTTGAAAAGGGAGTAATCTTACCAAAAGACTTGGCCTCTACCGGGTAAATGGCTCTGGTGTTTCCAAGTGTCGTATGTAAATTTTATCAGATATACGTGTCATTAACAAAGATGATAAATTTGTCAGGTGGACGTCCGAATAGGCATCCTGCAAGGCATCACCAAAGAAGAGAAGCCCGAATAAACAAGTATTGAACAAGACCTGCTCGGGGTTAACTGGCGCCATATACTACTCGGGGTCAATTAAACATACTCGGGGCTAATTGATGACATTGTCTACTCGGGATCAGATGACGTCACTCGGGACCGGCTGATATCGTTTTCTACTCGGGACAAACATGAAGAAAACTGAATAAAAAGCTCAGCGCGTAGCTCACACGAATCAAGTCATTAAAATACACGAAGATATCCATATCAAAGAGAAATTCCAAGAAGAACAGAATTATCAAACAGGAAGGGTCCCTAATCAGGCAACAATTTTATTTCTTCAAAAAGACTACAATCTCATAAGGAAATAAGTCCTAATTGGATTACATTACTAGAGTCTCATTCGATCTGAATACAAGTCTCCGAAACAGGAAAGAAGACAAGGTACTTCGAACAAGCAAACAATCGTAATTAAATACAAAGATCTTTTATTACTTGTACAAAGAAGATTAGGGTTCTATAAATATATAAATAGACCCATAATCTCATCACACAGATATACACAACAATCATAGAAAAATACAGAGAGAAGAAAGAGAGATCGAGAATTGTAATTATATTATTTCATAGTGGATTTTGGCTTGGTTGATCATTCAACCACCCGTGGACGTTTCTCCGCTCATCGAAGTTTTACCACGTAAAAAACTTACGTCTGATTATTTTCTCCTTCTCTTTCTCTTTCTCTTTGAAATCACAGCTAAAATCCAATCTTTGTTGGCTTTTAGCATACATCTAGAAATCGACGTCAACAATTGGCGCTAGAAGGAGGGGCTGAACCTCCGATTTAATTAAAGGTAATGGCAGGAAACAGAAGCAGAAGCAGTTCTGGGGATGTCCAAAAATCTCTAGATAACTTCTAAATTGGCAGTAGCTCGCGAGATCTCGCTACAACCACAGAAAACCAACCTACATTCTTGGCAGGGATCCAACAAGTTCCTCCAACCAGTAGAGACCTGACACAACGTTTCTGAGAGGCGTTGCAACAATTGGTGGCAGACGCAACAAAGGAAAGAGTTGATCTACTTGCTGCAGAAGAAGCACAAACTCCTAACCTCTCATCTGCGAGGCTTCTTCTGGTTGTAGTAGGGCCAGAACTAAATACACCGGAAGCCGGAGGGAACTCTGCTCCAATCAATCAGGCGGGACGTGAAACACCTGAAGAGGAACGACCACGCCAGAAGCAGAACCAGAATCAGACAATTCGTGCTAGACACCGCAAACAAGACCGGTATAGGGATCGGTCGTCATCAGAAGATAGCGATCGACACCATCGTAAGCGTCATCATGGAATCATACTTGAAACCTGGTATCAAAGTGAAGAGCCAGAAAGAGGAATGACAATCACCCAGCAGTTCAACCATCAGGGAAGTGCGGTGGGAGACAGAGATGTCGTAATCCAGAGCCTAACTCGAGAAGTCGAGAACAATAGGCGTCAAATAGATGCACTGGTCAGACGTTATGGGTACAACGATTTATCTGACGAGGATTCTAACAGCCCATTCACTAGGGACATCCTGCGAACTTCATTCCCATAAAGATTCAGGATGCCACACGTAGAACAGTTCAAAAAGGATACAAACCCAAAAGAACATGTCAGACGCTATAAAAGTGCTATGACCCAGTATGCCTATAGCGATCCCTTACTATGCCTCAACTTTCCACAAACTCTAGAAGACATGGGTTCAAGATGGTTCGGGGGATTGCCCCCAGCAAGCATCGAAAGTTTCAATGAACTGAGCAGGAGTTTCTCAAGGTAATTTTTGAGTAATGTCACAGGAAAAAATCAGTGACTTACCTTTCTCAAATAAAACAAGGGAAAGATGAGTCGCTGAAGAAATACATGGGGAGATTCGGCCAAGCAATATCAAAAATCGTCAGTGCAAACGATGAAGCGATAATTGCTGCATTCATCAATAACCTACAGAATGGACGGTTGTCTTTTGACCTGAGAAAAGCCCGCCTGACCAGATACGCAGATATGATGGATATGGAGGGAGGATATGCTAGCCGAAGAAGAAGAGTTAGCCACTGGAGGATGCTACATGCATAGAAAAAAACCCAAAAAAGACGCTGAGTCCAAGGTGCAAAACCAAAAGGGAAAACAGAAAGGAAACAACAAAGAAAAGAGCAAGGACGGGGGAAACAGGCGTAATGCCGAACAGACCACGAAAAAATACCAAGGTAGATACACTAACTACACCCCTCTTCGAAAAAATCAGGAGGAAATCTTGGCCATACTGGAAGCAAAGAATCTGGTACAAGAGCCACGACGACAGTCTCAGTTCGCTCGACGGGATACAACAAAATACTACAGATTCCACAAGGAAACCGTTCATGAGACTTCCAAGTGTTACCAGCTTAGAGATTACATAGAAACCCTCATTCGGGAGGGACATCTTCAGGATGTAATCTTGAAAAGGGATGAGAAATCGAAAACAAAGAAAAAGATCAGGGCCGATCATAACTCTGGTCGAAATCAAAGGGCCAGTCCAGAGGCCAATGAAGTAATACATACAATCTTTGGAGGACCATCCATTGGGAGAAGTAACCGAGAGCGAACACAGGAAATCAGAGAAGCAGTAAAAGCAAGACATAGCTTTGACGTGAACTCGGTAGAGCCAGGCCCGAAAAAGGTAAAGGAATGATGGGACCCAATAATATTCATAGAAGCAGACTCATATGGTGTCGATGTTCGGCCAAATGACGCTCTGGTCATAAGTGCCCGAATTGGTCACCGGGAAGTTAGGAGAATCTTGATAGATAATGGAAGTTCGGCAGACATTCTCAATGTAGCTGTCTATGATCAATTTAGGTTGGACTGAAAGGATTTACAACCTTTCCATACCCCACTCAGAGGATTCGGAGGAATTGAGGTCAGGTCACTCAGGACGGTAAAGCTACCTGTGAAGATCAGAGTGGCACCTTGTCAAAGAACTGTATTGCTCGATTTAGTGGTAGTAGACTTAGACAATTGACCGTATAATGCATTGTTGGGTCAGCCATTCTTAGATAAAACTAAGGCCGTAACAGCCACTTATGCCTTAATGATCAAGTTCCCAACCGAACAGGGGTCGGGGTAGTAAAGGAATCCCAAGAGATGGCCCGAAGAGCTAACCTGTCAGTATACAAAGACAAGTATGATGAACAGGTTTGCACTATAACACAACCAAGTCAGAACAAAGAGCCACTGTCATTCGAATTCGATCGAAGGGAAGAGCCGAATGAATCCAAAACTGAACCGGTTGAAGAAATTATCTTGAAAGAAGATGAACCAGATAAGAGGATCAAGATCGGGGCCAACTTGGAAGGAAAAGTCAAACAAAACCTCATTGATATACTCAAAGAATACAGGGATGTGTTCGCTTGGAGTCATGAAGACATGGTCGGGATAGATGCCCGAATAATATCTCACCATCTCGCAGCAGACCCGAATGCAAAACCGGTGATACAAAAAAGAAGATCATTCAATCTCGAGAGAAGTCAGGCAATCAAATAGGAAGTAGAGAAGCTACTCGTTGTAAGGTCGATTAGAGAGGTCAACTACCTTCAATGGGTAGCTAATGTATTCCTTGTCCAAAAGAAGAATGGACAATGGAGAATGTGCGTAGATTTCACATATCTGAACAAGGCATGCCCAAAAGACAGTTTTCCACTTCCAAGGATAGATCAGTTGGTGGACGCTACGTCAGGCCATGAGTTGCTCAGTTTCATGAACGCCTACTTGGGATATAACCAAATCTGGATGAACAAGGCTGAAGAAGAAAAGTCAGCATTCACAACTGATCAGGGTTTGTACTGTTACACAGTGATGCCCTTCGGATTAAAAAATACAGGAGCAACCTATCAAAGGCTGGTCAACAGAATCTTTGCACGGTAAATAGGAAGGAACATGGAAGTGTACATTGATGACATGCTGACCAAAAGCATCTCGGCAGATAAGCATACCTCAGACCTGCGAGAGACATTTGATGTTTTGAGAAGATACCAAATGAAGCTAAATTCGAACAAGTGTTTATTCGGAGTTCCTTTAGGGAGATTGGGTTTTCAAGTTCACCAAAGGGGAATTGAAGTCAATCCTGAAAAGATCCAATCCCTACAGAGAATGACCTCACCAAGGACATTAAAAAAAAGTACAGCGCTTAACAGGATGTTTAGCTCCCTTGGGAAGATTCATCTCAAAGGCTACGAACAGATGCACACCCTTTTTCAAAGTAATCAAAAAAGGAAAAGGACTTGAATGAAACGAATAGTGCGAGCAAGCATTCTTAAAAATCAAAGAATACATAGGGCAGACTCCCATCCTTTCAAAACCACAGATGGGAGAGATACTCTATTTGTATTTATCGATTACATAACTAGCAGCAATATCGGTCCTAGTTAGAACAGAGGATGGAGTACAAAAGCCAGTGTATTATACCAGTAAGGTACTTTTACCAGCTGAGACCAGGTATTTACTAGCATAAAAAATAGCCATAGCATTGGTTTCAGCAACAAGGAAGCTAAGGCCATATTTTCAGGCTCATACAATCCAGGTACTCACCGACTTCCCATTAAAGCAAATTCTATAGAAACCAGAGATTTTAGGAAGACTGACCAAATGGGCTATCGAGCTAAGTGAATTCGATATCCACTACATCCTTAGAACATCCCTTTAAGGGCAATCAATGGTAGATTTTATAGCAGAGTTCACAGAGCCAAACCTGGAAGCAAAAAGAATGTTGGGAAATTGTTTTCCATGGAAATTGTATGTTGATGGCAGTTCAAACACTCACGGCAGCGGGGCAGGGATCGTAGTATGCACTCTAGAAGGAGATGATGTCGAATGTGCCATGAGGTTTGATTTCAAAGCAACCAACAATCAAGCCGAGTATGAGGCGCTACTAACTTGACTCAGAGTTTGCATAGCTCTCGGGGGTGATGAAGTCGAGATATTCAGCGATTCACGGGTAGTTGTCAACCAAGTCCTGGACGAGTACCAAGCCAAGGATGAAGGCATGATAGCCTACCGTGACATTGCAAAATAGCTCCTCTAGAAATTCAAAGAATATAAGATTGCTCAGATCCCTAGGGAGGAGAATGAAAAGACAGACGCATTGTCCAAACTAGCTTCAGCAACAACCACAATTAGGCCAAAGACTATTCCGGTTGCATATCTCCTCAAACCAAGCATAGCTGAACCAATAAACTTAGAAATTTCAGAAATCCAAACACAGCCAGACGTTGGATAACTCAGCTAAAAAGGTTCCTGAAAGAAGGCGTGCTCTCGGAAGATCCCTTACAAGCAAAACGTATCAGGTATAGATCAGCAGGGTACCCATTGGTTGGAGGAGAACTATACAGAAGGGGTTTTCCCGAACACTCCAAAGATGTGTGTCAGAGGATGATGCATATGGGATATTATAGGAAATCCATGGAGGAGTTTACGGAAACCACACTGGGGGTAAAAGTTTAGCACACAAGGTACTCAGACAAGGTTATTATTGGCCTACTCTATTCTCAGATGCACAACAATGTTCGGAGAGTTGCAATACTTGCCAAAGGATTGCTAACGATATCCGACAACCCCCTGAACAGCTCAGAAACCTCACATCCCCATGGTCATTTTCCATGTGGGGGTTGGATTTAATCGACCCAATACCAGCCGGGACAAAGGGTGGAGCGAAGTATGCCATAGTAGCCGTTGACTATTTCACGAAGTGGGAAGAAACTGAAGCATTGGTGCATATCACAGAAGCAAACACCATAAATTTCGTGAAAAAGAACATACTTTATAGGTTTGGAGTCCCAAACACTATAATCACTGACAACGACACCCAGTTCGATACCTGAAATTCAGACAGTTGTGCAAAGAGTACCAGATTACCAATTACTATGTCACACCTGCCCACCCTCAAACAAATGGGCAGGTCAAAGCAGTGAACAAAATCATCAAGCACACAATCAATGCAAAACTAGATGCCAAGAAAGGAAGCTGGGTTAAAAAGCTTCCCGAAGTATTATGGGCATACCAGACAACAACAAGAACATCAACATAAGAGACTCCATTCACTTTAGCGTTTGAAACAGAAGTTGTTATCCTCATAGAAACGTCATATGCATCACCCCGGGTCAGGCTATATGATGAAGAACAGAATGTTGATATGTTATTACAAAATCTAGATGAGCTAGAAGAGAAAAGGGAGAAGTCCCGAATACGAAATATGGCATATCAGCAAAGAGTAGCCCGCCACTACAACTCTCATGTTCGGGTCAGAAATTTCCAACTAGGAGACCTGGTACTCAGGAATGTGTTGTTGAACACAAAAAATAAAGCTGCAGGTTCCCTGGCTAATAAGTGGGAAGGCCCGTACAAAATCGAAGGAATAGCTGGTCATGGATCATATTGGATTGCTCGACCCAATGGACGGGTTTTACCTCGACCATACAATGCCCAATATCTGAAGATTTTCTACCCTTAAATTATTTTTTGTTCTTTTTTCTAGTCAGGACAATTTTAGTTATGTTAGATATTAACTGTGAAATTTAAAACTTTGTTGATTTTACAGTTATGATTAAAAATTATACTCGGGATTTCCAAAAGATAAAGCATCAAACTCGGGATTTTCGAAAGAAAGCATATGATAATAAGAACATATGGAAGGCAAGCATGATAATAAGAACATGCAAATAGAATACTCTGGACCATTAATTCTCGAATGGACGGAGAAGTTCGAAGGAGCATGTCAGCCGAGCAAGGTAAATTGACCTTACCAAAAAGGCAAACCCGATGCACCAGCTCGGGACACTATCGGAAAATTTCGGTGAAATGCGTAGCTGTGTTAAGTGATTCAAAAAGATTAACGATTCGGCAAACATTTGTGCATAAAAATTAGGGAGACGTCCTCGGTAATGCGTAAAGACTCGAACATATAATCATGGTGAGCCTTGATGTAATGTTCGGGTAGCAACCGTGTATGAAACACAAGTATAAACCTACTTGTCTGTTTTAAGATGACTCGGTTAATAATACTAATCAGTTTAATAAGATACTTGATATAAAGATTGCAAGAGCCAGTTTAATAAGATACTTGGTATTAAAATTATTCGGATAACAACCGATTTAATAAGATACTCGGTGAAGTTACCCGAACATTAGAGTTAGCCAGTTTAATAAGATACTTGGCATGAAGATTGCAACAATTAGTTTAATAAGATACTTGGCATGAAGATTGCAACAGCTAGTTTAATAAGATACTTGGCGTTAAAAATTATTCAGGGAACGAAACCGGTTTAATAAGATACTCGGTTAAGTTACCCGAACAGAATAGCTAGTTTAATAAGATACTCGACAACAATAGAGTCAAGTTGAAGAAATTTCGTGAGCAATGAAATCAGAAGCTAAACTCGGGATTTTATTAATCTCTCCAAAGAATCGTTGCAAAAAAAATTGTTACAAACAATTATTTACAAAAGAATTGTTACAAAGAATTACAAAGAATTGTTACAAATAATTACAAAGAATTGTTAAAGAGTTTCTACCAAAAACTTATGAAAATTCTACAAAAATCAAGGTGAGGATTTTGAACTCTTGCTAATACTCGGGTCGGGCACCATCTCGTACTTACGGAGCAGACTTTTATTGGAAGGCCAAGCAATCGTGTCGACCGAATCGTCCATACACTGGCTGTAATCTTCTCCTGGGATCGGTCCGATATTAGGGACCACACCATCCACGATCGACTCCTGACTGGAGTAGAAAGTCGAGAGGGAGTGCTCGGATGGAACCTTCAAATGCATAAGATGGGGCTCTTTTCCTCGGCTACGGCAGTAAGCTCTCCACTCCTTCATCTGAGTCTGAAGAGATTCCAATGACCGATCCACATGATTTTTGATCGACAACTCCCAGTTGACTTGGGCTTTCTCAGTTGCCCGATTATTAACCTTGAAGAACTCGCCAGCTAAAACCAACCCACGCTAAAACTCCCGAAGGAGAAGAGCATCGTAGGTAGGGGATCTCTTGAAATGATCTACCCCTTGCACTTCGAGTTCCAGCTTGGCCTTCTTGGATAGGGACTCGACTGTCAGAGCCTAGCGTTCCAAGTCTTCGATTTTTGCTCATACGCCGACTTAGACTGCTCTGCTTCCTATTCGACTTTAAGCATTGATTCTTGGGCAGAGGACAACAAATTTTGAAGTGAAAATGTCTTCTCCTCTGCCAAAGAAGCTTTCTCCTCGGCCTCAACCTGCTTCGCCAAACAGTGGTCGGCGAACACTTGGGTAGAGCTCACCTCCTTTTCATAAGCCGCTTCAACCTGAGCACGGTTATCCTCACTTTCCTTTAGCTGAGCCTCGAGACGCCTTATACTATCAGCTTGATGTTGTTGTGTCTAAACCAGCTCAGCGAACTCGGCCACCATTTACAAAGAAGTTTAATTAAAAATCTAGCAAGCAAAACGAGCAAAAAAATTGAAGAAGTTAAGGATAACTTACATAAGATGCACCGTTAAAAATGTTCTGAAGACGGTCTGTCAGGGAGTCATCCCGAAAATAACTCCAGCGGTCTTCCCAGATGAAAACTCGATCGGATGACATCTCCGTAGCATATCCTGGGGAGAAGGATATGAAGGAACCCCCGAGGGTTCAGCCCCTTGATCTTCAACCTCGGGGGGAGGGGAACCCCTGTTCGGCTCTAAAGTCTCCGCATCCACCGATGTTCCCACATCAACGCTCGGGGGAATATCAGCCACAGTATCTTCATCGCTATCGTCGATGAATGAGACCACCTGAGGGACCTTGAGATGGCGAGTTGGAGAGCTGACTGTCTTCCGCTTCTCAGCCCGAGAACGGTGGAAGCTGAGATCAGCTGTGGGATCTTCCTAAGCATCATCCCGAAAAGATTCAAAATTCGGGACCTGAAGGTACTTGTCCTGCAGAGGTATTACCTCCATCACCGATCTGACCGCACAGCAGGTCCTTCACCAAGACCCTCACTATGTCTCTCCCCATCATCAGGTAGTTGAGTATCTGTCAGGCCACTGGGACCACTACTCTCCCCTGTGGCCGGCTGAATAACGTCCTCGGGAACATATTCAGGGACTTGCTCCTCGGCTACATCGGTTTTCTCGTCAGACTCAGGTGGAGCAATACCATCATTGCTCTGACGAGAAGCTTCTTTTCGGCTCGCCTGAAGAATCGACTTCACTCGGCTAGCTTGGAGGTCGCAGACGATATTCCTGTTGTACACTTAAAAAAAAAAGGGACCGTGTCAGAATATGAAAAGCAAATAAACAAAAAAAAAGAGTTACAAAGATCACTTAAATCGTCTGCGGTAAGCCAAAATTTGGCTGAAGAAGCCGAGCTCTATCATCTTCGTCTCGTTGAAAAGATAAGACATGCTCCACTTCTCCAGTGTATGAATTGCTGCCAGAGCAAGTCTGGTCAGCTCAGTGTCGCTAAATTTAAGCTTCTTCTTATTCCAGACCTCGGGAGAACAGAAGAAGCGGGGAACTTTCAGCACCCTCCGAGTTTCCCAACCGAGAGGGTGACTTCAAGACCTAGATTCCCTCTAGTGAAAAATCAATTGTTCTTCCAGAACTTGTTGGATGAAGGGAATCCCCATACACACCCCCTCTTTTTGGGGTCATCAGAGGTGTCGACGTCCCGATTCACCTTTGTCCCCTCGGGGACCCAGCAATCGAACGGATTAGACATGAGGAAATAGGTCCCTGTCTTGCCAGACTGCCTCAGCATGAAGAAATGCATGATCTCACTCGGGGATGGCGACGACAAGTTCATCCGGCTGTACATGTGCCACATACACATCAGGATCTTGTAACTGTTCGGGGCCAGTTAAGCCGGGGCGATCCCTGCTTCAGCCAAAAACCAAGCAATGAACGGTTGAAGAGGAAGTGTGACGCCGCAGCAGAGCATGGATCCATAGATGGCCATCAAGCCCGGGGGAGGATTCCACACAGCTCTATCACCAGCGAAAACCAGAATAACCGAGTCATCCAAATCGAATCGGGCACGATACTTCTCGATCTCATCCGCCCCGACCACATTCAGCTCGATGTCAAACCCACTCGGGCGATCAGTAGAGAAAGTGAGACGAGATACTCTGAACGCCTCTTCAACGTCGTTCTCATTAACAGTCTGCTCCCTGATCTGAACGTCGTCCAGGCCATGCTTATGGACTTCACTTCTGCTTTGATGTTTTCCCATCCTTCGCAGAGATACCCTGTGACTAGAAACATCATATTCAGAACTAGATGAAGAACTGGATACAGAAAATTGAACGTCAGGGTAAAACCCAGAAATGTCAACTTCTAAAAATGGAGGTTCATCAGTGGGGATTACCCTCAATAATCTTCGAACGCAGGAAATCAGCTGGAAATCCCCACGATCGAGTGCTTCGAAAGTGATAGTAAAAAATCGTTGACGAGAGGACTGATTCATTAACACTAACCTTGAATGAAGAAATCTGAAACGTAAAATCTTCTACGGAGAAATGGCGATTTGCTACAAAGAAATATGGGCTGGCAAATAATTTTCTGGTTTTCAAGCTTTTTAGAATGAACCAGCGCAACCCTTCAGTGAAGAATTTAAAATGGTGATAGCACTAAACCCTAGGGTCTCAAGGTGGGAAAAATCTATGATAAGATTTGATGACGTAGGCGGCGCATGGGGAGACGCGAAGGTAGGACACGTGTTCAGAAGAGAACAGGGTTTCGCCGTCAGAATTCCAAAACGTCGCCATCATTGAAGATCCCGCTTGAGGGTGCAAATCGGATTTACAGGGTCACCATTAAGACACGCTATTATTATAAGACATTTATTGCGGCACAAAAATAAAAATTGAATTGATTAAAATACTTTTGCCCGAAACGAAATTCTATTCGGCAAAAATATTTTAAGGGGGTATTGTCGTATGTAAATTTTATCAAATATACACGTCATTAACAAAGGGGATAAATTTGCCAAGAGGTCGTCCGAATAGGCATCCTGCAAGGCATCACCAAAGAAGATAAGCCTGAATAAACAAGTATTGAACAATACCTGCTCGGGGTTAACTGGCGCTATATACTACTCGGGATCAGTTAAACATACTCGGAGCTAATTGATGACATTGTCTACTCGGGATCAGCTGATGTCGTTTTCTACTCGGGACAAACATGAAGAAAACTGAATAAAAAACCCAACGCTTAGCTCACACGAATCAAGTCATTAAAATACACGAAGATATCCATATCAAAGAGAAATTCCAAGAAGAACAGAATTATCAAACAGGAAGGGTTCATAATCAGGCAACAATTTTATTTCTTCAAAAAGACTACAATCTCATAAGAAAATAAGTCCTAATTGGATTACATTACTAGAGTCCCATTCGATCTCAATACAAGTCTCCGAAACAGGAAAGAAGACAAACTACTTTGAACAAGCAAATAATCGTAATTAAATACAAAGATCTTTTATTACTTGTACAAAGAAGATTAGGGTTCTATAAACATATAAATATACCCATAATCTCATCACACAGATATACACAACAATCATAGAAAAATACAGAGAGAAGAAAGAGAGATTGAGAATTGTAATTATATTATTTCATAGTGGATTTTGACTTAGTTGATCATTCAACCACCCGTGGACGTTTCTCCGGTCATCGGAGTTTTACCACGTAAAAAATTTACGTCCGATTACTTTCTCCTTCTCTTTCTCTTTCTCTTTGAAATCACAATTAAAATCCAATCTTTGTTGGCTTTTCTCATACATCTAGAAATCAACGCCAACACCGAGGAAGCCTAACTCCTCTGGCATAGAATCATTGGTAGCAAATATGGAATAAGCAAGATTGTAAGAGTGGTTAGAATACAAATTAAGTGGTTATAGGTTCTGTAAATGTCCTTGAAGAGCAAGGATAAATAACACTTTTTTTTTCTTCATGTTATGTAATAATTTAGAATTTGCAGATAAACCACTTCTAGGAAGGATAACCATCCATTGCCTTTCCCTTCCTCAATGACGACGCCATTTCTACAAAAATTTGGGTTTCTTCATCTTATAAATAACAGCAAATAAGAGTTTGAGAGTTTCACCAAATAAGAGTTTAGTATTTTTGTTCTCACATATAGACTATTAGGTATCAATTTTCCATCAAATCTAATCCATGTCCATCACTACCAGGCTAAAATAGAGACAGAAAGAAAAAGAGCAACCAAAACAGTATCTGCAAATGCCAGCATGATCATATAAGATATCCCACAGGAATTGCAATGAACTTATATGCTAAGACGCAAAAGAGAAGCTTCTTCAATTGTGATTATAATCGGTCAAGGCTGCTATAAAAAATGTTTATTGAAAGTAAATGCTAATCAGTTAGAACAAGTTAGTTTCTCAAACGATAACAATCTTTTAAGATAGTCATTTAAAGTTAGCAGATTTATCATTTGAGAACCTCATTTTGAAAATAATAATAAAAATAAAAAATGTATGAAAAAATATATATTAATAAATCAGATGTCTTATCCATTGCATTCAAATCTTTTTTCTTTTTTTTTTTGAAACTCATTGCATTTAATTCTTGCATTCTAAAGAAATGCATCATATATTGTACCTCAAAAGAAGGGACTTGGCTATGGTGCAAAGCACCCATATGTGTTGTGTCGACCACATATTGAACAGGTTTTACGTTCGGATGAAATTTAAACTCGTTTCGTAAACAAGTCAACGTCAATATTTAAGAACGAGTTCAACGTAGGTTGAAAATGTTTAATGTTCAGATGAACGGTAAACTTGTTCTGTGAACATGTCGTCGTAAATCTTGATGAACATGTTTAGCGTAGGTTGAACGACTTTATCGTTCATAAAAAAATGTTAAACTGGTTTATTGAACAAGTCAACGTAAATCTTCATGAACAGGTTCAACGTAGGTTGAACGAGTTTTCCGTCCATATCAACGTTTAACTTGTTCAATGAACAAGTCAACGTAAACCATCATGAACAAGTTCAACGTGTGGACTGAATAAGTTTAACGTTAATCTGAACATTAAACTTATTTGACTACAAGTGAACGTAAACCTTCATGAACAAGTTCAACATAATTGAAACGAGTTTAATGGTGATAATAACGTTAAACCTGTTCTGTGAATAACTGAACGTAGATCTTAATGAACAAGTTTAACGTGGTTTGAACGAGTTAAACGTTAAACCCAACTTTAAACTTGTTTACTAAACAAGTTGGTGCAAAACACGTTGGTGCAAAACACGTTATGAACAAGTTCAACATAGTACGAACAAGTTTAACGTTACTCAGAACGTTAAACTTGTCCATCGAACAAATTTAAGTAAAAACGGTTATTAACAAGTACAACGTAGGGTGAACAAATTTAACGTTGACCTAACCATCGAACTTGTTCACTGAACAAATTAACGTAACAACCGTCGTGAACAAATTCAACGTAGGGTGAACAACTTCAACGTTTGTCATAACGTTAAAGTTGATCAGTTAACAAATGTTAAACCTTATGTTGTACGGTAAAACATATTAACCTTGTTTGTACCGTAGCAAGTCCCCAAAAGAAGACTTGTTGGACTGACCATATTTTAATATTGATATAGTTTTCACATGAGGTTCCAGAGCAAGCTATCCACAATTCGCTATTGAAAAATTCACGGGTATTGTAAATATTGGTAAGTTCAAATGTATGCCACTAGAAAATGGAGAAGGTAGTGTTTGCCTCAATTCTAATGGAACAATGACATCCTTCACAAAAGAAATTTAAGAAAAAAATAAATTAATGTGATCTTCAGGATTAGTACTGAAAAATTATTAAACCCTCGAACAAAAGTTGTTGTGAGCACAAGCATACCTTATCCGTGACCACTTGAATATTCAAGATTTCTGAACAATAACGAAACTGTGCAAATCGTTCATATTTAGCATGCCACGGAGTGTAAAAATTGTTCCGAAATAAGAAGAGATTGAACTTTTGACAAAGTCAAAGCATTTGAAGACAATGAAATCATATCACCGGAATAGTTGAAAAAACTTATATTAGGAGTGTTGATATTAACTTCGGCCAACTTCTCACATCCATTTATAAACAATTCCTTAAGACTTGGACTTGAAATCTTTGTACTCTTTAGCTTGTGACGAGAACCTAGGAACAGGAATCTAGAAGTGGAAGTTTAGAAATTAGATTGCAAAGCCACTCATCCTTAATGGAATTTGAAGACAAACTTAAGCTCTTCAGATTCTTACAATAGGCTACATTGATCACGCACGCATCAAGTCGCCCAACAATAGCTAATGAACGGACATTCAATATTTCAATACCTTGATCACCACCCGCTCAAGTCCGCTATTGTACAGTTGAACTCTCTTATTGTACAATATATTGATATCATTGGAGTCTATCAAGACCAATTAACTATAAACTTTTAAATCCACGACATTCAGAAAAGACTCGTCTCCTCAATCAAAGGACAACCACCAATTAGTGTCTCAGTCACTTGATCATCAGTGTAAACTCGTGACAGGTGTAATTTTCTCGAACATGGTAATTTTACCTTACTTGGTAACTTTAACTTTCAACCTTGCGACTCCAACAATTCAATTGATTTTGCACAAAAACCGTCTTTGGAAGATTGTACCATTCTTAACCAAACATGAAAAGTTTAAGCTTCAACTCTTTGACATCACTGCCAATTGCACAACCAATGCATCGGTCTATAAATGATACAAACTCCGGATTCCTTAAAAATTGCATGTTGTCAAGAAAACGATCCCTCGAGTCTAGATTAAAAACACGTGCATCAAATTCAAAAACCAGGTATGTACGCCATGTTCTTTCCCATTGTTTAGACAACACATTGGTTTGAACAACTTGTTTGAATGGAAGAAATGAAAAAATACGGTGTAATATTTCTTCAAACAATTCAGATATCCGGTCCACATCCTCAATTCTAATCTTCTTCATAGTATCCAAATTAAGCAAAGCCTAAGTGAAAAAAGCAAGAAAGTAATATCAATGTAAAATTCTAAGAAAATTTATATACAATTGCTAGAAAGACAGATATGTAGGTATGTTAACAGAGAAGGCAGAGGAATCTGAGAGAAAAATAAGAAAATTACCCAATTCGATCTTTGTATGTCTACATAGCCACTGTGGAAATTGTCGGAATTCAACCATTCATTGGTTCTTCTTTTGCTTCTTCAAGAGCATATTACATATACAGGGTATCTCAGAGAAACACACAGATTTCAGAACTTTACTAACGGGAACATTTCTCAGAGGTAAATTAGGTTAACGTGTGGACTACGTTAATATGACGCCGTGACAGTGATTGCTAGGTTTAGGTGTGTAAAAGTGAGCGGTGTGTATTCCGATTTGGTTTGGACTAAAACGCAATGTTAAACCAAACTAATATGGATTGGTTTTGTTATATTTCAACACAAACCAAACCAATATAATTTTTCAAATCGATTCAAAAATAAAGATCGGGTTGGTTTGGATAGGTTTATCGGTTTAGATTTGAACTCAATTTTTTTTTCGTATTATATTATAAAAATATTTAAATAAAAAATCATAACATAAAATAGTACTTATATAATATATATAGGAAATGTAGAAAAGCCAAAAGAGTAAATACAATATAATCTAGAGTGGTTCTTTCATATGAGATCTCTTATTTTAGTTTCGGTATGAATCTTGATGAAATCACATTGATTTCTATAAATTTTGATATGAATTTTTTTGTAGATGATAAGTTCAATAAAATCTACCAATAAAAAAATAAGAATTTTTTAAGCACTATAACTATTTATCCCGATTTTGTTAAATACGAAGGCATTGGAAAATGAGCGAAATATAGAAAAATTCAAGAAAAATAGTTGTAGTGCTTGAAAAATTTTCAAATTTTATTCAATGTAGATTTCATTAAACATATAATCTACAAAAAAAAATTAAGATCAAAATTCATAAAAATGGATATGATTTCATCAAAGTTTTTATCGAAATTAAAATAAGGGATCCCTTATGAGAGAGCCAATATATATATATATATATATATATATATATATATATATATATATATATATATATATTTATTTATTTATTTATATCCTGATTAAAGGCATGTTTGACAACATATATTCTTTTGAAACCCTAATACGTCAATCAATTTGAAGAACTACATCAAAACAAATAAACTATAAAAAGGTAAAAGTTATAAAACCTAGACTAAATAGGAAACGTAGGTGAATTTGGATTGGGTTCGTGAATTATTTCAGACAACGCCAAATCGAACAAAACCACCTATTTTTTATATGAGTGGTGATAATGACACCCCATAAAAATTGTATCTACATCCTTTTCGTAATCACATCCATCAATTTTTTTAATAAATCTCTAATTTGTAATTAAATCATACTTAATTCCAAAAATACCCTTTCTATTATTTTATTGAATTGTATTTTTATAAATACACACCACCTATAACTATTTTTGTGTTATTTAATCAACTTTATTATTATTTCAAATTTTGTTGTTATCTTTAATTCTCTTACTATTATTTCTCTTCTCTAATTCTTTTCTCTTCTTGGTTTTTTTAAAATCAAACTATGTTCTTCGTTAAAAATCCATTTTAAGTTTTTTTTTTATATTATAGAACCACTTTCTGATTGAGAGAGTTGTTGGGATGTAAAATTTATGTTATGTCTCAATTGATGTGGAAGTATATAGGTGTTAAATGATGTTAAAAAAAATAGATATTCGACGAAATTGAAGAATTTCTAATATATATAAGTTTACAAGAAAGAACATCTAATATTGATAAAAAAAAGTCTAAAGTATGTTTGAAAGAAATAAAAAAAAATAGATATTATACATAATGATTTTGTTCTTCTAACAAAAATAATAAAAATTAATTTAAAACTTACTTTTTTTTATAATCAAATTTGTTTCATGATTTTGATTTATTTTTCATACTTGGCAATCAATTAGTATTTCCTTAAAAAAGATTGAAAATATATTTAAAAGGGAATATAGGGTTTATTAAAATGGAAAGAGTTTTTATGATATATATATATATATATTAATATCAAACCATTAATGGGAAATAAATTATAAAAAATTAAAATAGGAAACTAATTAATAATTATTGGTGGGTGTATTGAATTTTTAAAAATATACTGTTTGATAGTGTACGTATAGTTTTTAAGGGTTGCAAATTTCGTCACTGTTTATTATATTTATAATCGAACCAACCGAAATTTTATGGGTTGGGTTAATCGGTTTGGCTCAGTTAGGCGGTTTTTTGCACACCCCGGGTAGAAATCCAATTGAAGGTTGGACTACGTTACTATAACGCCGTGAAAGAGATTGCATTACAAATTAGGTGTATTGGATTTTAAAAATATACTGATTTGGGGGTGTATATACAGTTTTTAAAAGGTGCAAATATCGTCACTCTTTTTTATATTTATAATCGAACCAACCCAAACTTTATAGGTTGGGTTAATCAGTTTGGCTCGGTTAGACGGTATTTTGCACACCCCCGGTAGAAATCTAATTGAAGGTTGGACTATGTTACTATAACGCCTTGAAATGGACTGCATTACAAATCGGGCACGTTACAAAAAAAAAAAAAAATAAAGGTTTTTGTCAAACCAATTTCTACTTTTCACACCCATGTTTATTATTATTATTATTATTGAGGTTCCGTACCCTTGTTCAAAGCCTAAAATTAATTTATTTTTATTTTTTAAAACTCTCTGAAATATTTTCACTGAAACCTATATTTACTTCCTTAGTGATAGCTCGAATAGCACAGGTCTTCTTGCGCCCATGCATCTAAGGCCCAGTTTGGGAATGCTTCCTAAAAAGCTTTTAGTGTCAAAAGTGATTCCAAATTGGGCATATGGTGTTTGGTAAAATTTCTAGGAAGTGCTTTTGGTCACTTTTGGCTTCCCCCCAACAACAGTTTTGATAACTAGTTTTTTTGCTTTTAGAAAACATCTTTCTGGGGAAGCAGTAATGAAAACGCGGAGGAGATCAAAGATAGATGATTTTTTACCAAACTTCCTATTTTATCTCTTGTCTTTTATGAAATTTACCAAAATAACAATCATGTCATCAATCCTCATCTGAATCCCATCTCTCTCTCTCTCCCCCTTTGTTCTTTTTCATCCAATCTCTCTCTCTCTCCATCCATAACACAACTTCATCTTTATCACCCAAAATCCAACATCTTTATCACGATATCACACTAACAATCTTTCATCATCAACACTATCAACCTAAAAAAATCCAACTGGATTCAGATTTTATTATATTTTTTTCATTTTCTCTCTTCTTCTACATTTACAATTGCATCCAAATTTCCATGTCTCTCTCCTTGTCCTTTATCTCGAGCCAACATGCTATGACCGTCATTTTCGGTTCTAGCAATTTTTCGATGATCATCACCATCTGGTTCTCGCCATCTTTCACCGTTGTAATGGTGGTGGCATGGTTTGTGATGTTGTGGCTAAGTTTGATTGAATATGGTGGTGGATGTGTTGATAGAAGGTTTTAGGTTTGATTGAAAATAGGTTTAGTGGTAATGGTTGGGTTTGTTTAATCTAGTGGTGGTTATGGTGGAGGATGGTTCTGGTTTGGTTGTGATAACTTGTGAATGGTGGGTAGTTCTGGGTTTGGTTCAAAAATTAAATATTTTTTTTTCTAGATTAAAAGAAAAATCAATCATTAATCCACCTGATCGAAAATCATAAACATGCAACTACAACTTGTGGAAAAAAGATTGTGGAGTTAGGAAAAATAGTGTTGTTTTGCCTGATCGTAAATAAAATGATTCTTGAAGAAAAAAGAATATAAATTAAGTGAATGAATGTTCTATAGAATTGTTTGAATTTTTCTCACATATTTTTCTGCTATGTGGTAATTGGCTTGCGTCTGACCGGCAACCTTGCGTCCTCTTTCTGCATCTCTCTATTTTCTGGGTTGTTGTTGGGTTTTAGTTGGTTACCATTTTTGGGTACACAGACCACACCAACAACGGGAATATAAGTCTCTACATCTCTGTATTTCCTGGTTTCTTGTTGGGTTGTAGTTGGCTCGGTACACAGACTTGATCAAGAACAAGAATAGATGGGAATAGTTGTTTCGATTTTTTATTTTGTTCATGTCAAGTGATTTTTGGGTGGGAAATACACTTTGAGGCATGCATTTTGGATGGGAAATATACTTGGAGGCTAATTGGATAATTTTGATCATGTTTTATTCAATACAAAATGTAGGGGGCTATCGACGGAAACTCCCCTTATGGGGGTTAGAGAGTACTATGGTAAATTGGCTTTTAAAAAAGGTTAAATGTGTAAGCTTTTCCCCAGTGGACCATTTTCTAGAAACGAAACTTTAGGAAAGGTTAGGGCTCGTCCTATAAGGGTTTTTCGGTTGCTGTTTTTCGAAAATAAAAATGAAAATGAAAATGAAAACAGTATTTTTGGTTTCATTTTCGATTTCTGAAAACGCGTCTGGTAGCAAATACTGAAAGCTGTATTTTGAAAATGAAAACGAAAAAAACGCGTCTGGTAGGTTAACCGAAAACTATCAAAAATTGAAATATCAATTTTAGTATTTTGTTTAATATTATTACAACTATAAACAAATTGATTAAATAATTAACCAATATAAATTTTATATTGTAATTTTTAAATTAAACAAAAGTAACACATCAAAAATTAATTCAAAAAAACATATCAAAAAAATGAATTAATCAAAACAAAACTCTTAAATTATAAATAAATAATAATATATTAAATATTATTACATATATTATAATTTATATTATAATAATATATATATATATATATTATTTTATATATTAAAAATTATTATATTTTTTATAAAATATTATTATATTTTTTATATTATATTTTTATATATAATGATACATAATATATGATATTATATCCTATGTAAATATATAATATTTGATATTATATATATATATATAATATCGAATAATATATAATATATTATTATATTAATAATATATATATATATATTATATAATTATAAAATATTATATATTATATATTATATATTAATATTCTATAATATTATATATCATAAAATAATATATATATATATATATATATATATATATATAATTATAATATATATAAGAGGGGCACTTTGGTAATTTAAAAATCTTGTTCCGTCTTGTCCTAGTTATATCAAACACATAACAGTACAATTAATAGTTTAAGATTTATTTTTTAATATAAAAAAAATGAAAAACAAAATGAAAAACAAAAACGAAAAACGAAAAACAAGTATTTTGTGTTTTTCAAATCTTTCACTTTTAACACTGGTTTTGTTTTTCATTTTTTTTAAATTTTTTGAAAACAAAATGAAAAACGGTTAACGAACGCGTTTTCGAAATCGTTTTTGAATAATAAAAACAAAACGGGTTGAAAAACGACTACAGGACAGGACTTTATTTTCATCAATTTTCACTTCTTCTTTTTTTTTTTTTTGATTTTGGGAAGAGAAATGATTTAAACCCACAATCTCCTTTTATATATGTAAGAGATATATCATTGGACCAAACTCATCTCGGTAAATATTATTTTTAAATTTTTCTCAAGTTAAAACCTTTTTAAGTAAATCTTTACATTACTATACATTTTTGTTCAAAATGTATATCATTCACTCATGTGATATAATATTGCATTTCATATAATAATAGAACTAAAAACAACCAAACAAACTTAAGAAATATAGAAATATAGAATTTTGACAATAAATAATTAAGATAGTAAAATATATTAAATATTATTTTATGAATTATCGGCACCATTAAAAAATTGATAAATTATAATTATTTTTAATTGTATGACTGAACAATGGAATACAATTAAGTATATACATATATATATATATATATATATATATCAAATAAACATAAATAAAAAACAACCAATAAAAATATTTTAATAAATTAATATACAAGATTTTTTTTAAAAAAAATGTATAGCCCCATGTTGCCAATATGTATCTCCGCCCTTGACCTGATTACATGCAGCTCCCCAGCCCCACTACTTGAATTGCTTTCAAGGCCACTGTTTCTGTTACGCGACTCACTTACGCCCAACATTTGGTGGCCTCATCTTTAACAGGCTTGATGAGTTAGCTACTAGGTAATTATTGGATTTATAAAGTACAATGGTATGGCTAAAATGTATTGGCTGCGCGTGCCAACGCTCCTCTTACTCTGATGTTAAATGTCTATTAATTCTCATACAGCAGAAAGGCGGGACTAAGTGCGCCGACAGGCGTCAGCACGACAGCACCCAACATTCTTCATTATTTGACTAAGAAGTTAGATTTTTTTAAGTAAGATAAAATATTTCTTGTTGTAAATACATTCTTACCTATAAATACTCTTTGAATAAATATCATTTCACCTTTCAACCAAAATATCATATATGCAAAAGCGTCTATTTAAAGAATTACCTTGCACCTATTTAAGTTAGTCAAATGATTCTTATAACCCATATAAAAAGACAATATAAGATTGGTTCGATGTTATATTCTTTAAATTTAAAGTTTACATCATTAATGTTTTGAGTTTGAATCGTATTTCTCTTATCTAAATCTTGAATCAATTATAATATGTAAAAGTAAAAACTAATTGGAAATACTTTTTAAACTATTAAAAACATGAACTCGAAAATCGAATTAATTAGTCTGACCTTTCTAAGATGAATAGAGTGGTGGGCACAACCGACGGTGAATGGGGGGTTGAATAATTTGGTCATGTATAGTAGGTACATCCAGTACTCCAGCACATTTTCTATAGTAGTCTTACGGATGTTAGCTAAAGGTCATACTCATATACTTATTAATTATTTTAAGAGCAATTACTTGAATCTTTACTATTTACTACTTTAATACCACTTCCTTTTTTTTTAATAGGTAGTATTAACATTTACAACATAAAAGTTCCTTTTATAGGAAACTGGATCATTGTATATATTATAACAATGCAATAAATATGGTAAATAACACATGTTAATATTACCTTTTTAAATAAAGTAGTGTTAGACAACCCATAAATTTAACTTAAATTTCAATCCAAATATTGTGACAAGTGAGTTGTCATCATCACAGAATATATAGAATGATGTGGTTAATGAAAAAATTACTTGTCACATCATTTGAATTGAAATTTGAACTAAATTTTTAGATTGACTAGCATTACTGTTTTTAATATTATTGACTTCAATATGTAAATTTTACCAAGTATACAAGTCATTGACAGTAAGGAAAAAATAGTCAGGTGGACGTCCAAATGTACATTCGGGAAATATCCTATAAGACATCATTAAAAAGAAGAAAGCCCGAGTAAGCATATATTGAATAAAACCTACTCGGGATCAGTTAACAGCACTCGAGACTGGTTAAACAACGCTTCCACTCGGGCTCAAACGGTGCTACTCGGGACCATCAGGTATTACTCTTACTCGGGAATAAATACGACTCGGGTAAGAGCTTGGTGCTTATTTCATACGGATTAAGTCATTAAATACGTGACGATATCCATCAGGAAGGAATCCCAAATAAAATAGAGCATTAAATTAGAAGAGTTCCCAATCAGGAAATAACTTGATTTCTTTGCAAATGCTACATTCTTATAAGGAAACAAGTCCAAATTGAACTGCACTACTAGAATCTCGCTCGATTTCCATAAGAGACTCCGAAACAGGAAAGAAGACAAATCGACCTCAAGAAAGTAACCGAATCACAATTAAATACAAAGATCTTGTATTACTTGTACAAGACAGATTAGGGTTCTATAAACATATAAATAGACCCATAATCTCGTCCAGAAAAGATATAGGCAATATAGAATACAGCAATTATAATAAATACAGAGAGAAAAAAGAGAGATCGAGAGCTTGTAAACATCTTATTCTCTTAGTGGATTTTGGCTTGGTTGATCCTTCAACCACCCGTGAATGTTTCTCCGGCCATCGGAGTTTTACCACATAAAACTTGTCTTTGTTACTCTCTCTGCATCTCTTTCTCTTTAATTCAATAGCCGAAATCCAATTCTTGTTGGTTTTTTTAGCATAATCCAGAAATCGACGTCAACATACATCATAGATCAAATCTTTATTGGGATTTAAATGGATCAAAGTAATTTTCGCTCATTTTCAATCAAATCTTGGATCAAATACTATTGATACGATCTAGATATGTATCTACTCCATCTACTGGGAGAGATCGATCTTTACTTCATTCATGGTTTTTTTGAATGTTGTTGCCGTACGGTATATATATTAAGATCATGTCTTGAGGTGGTATACAATAATAAAATAATGTAGTCTGGACATCAAATTGTTGAATGGGAGATCGATTGATCAGTTATTTTCGCAGGTTGACATCTTGTTGGACATCAGAAAATCTGCATCCACATGTATTCATTATTATTTCATTGCCAATTTGCCATGCATGTTCATTTTTCACTTCTTTTAACTGATATGCAAATGTTTAAATTTTCATTAATAGTTGATGATTTGCCATGATTGAAATTTAATTTCTATATTTAAATTTTAAATCAAACGGAGTTAAATTGGGGAATTGCGGAACCGAGTAACAGGGTCAGATGGGGGATTGGGAGAAACATTAATGGGAAATGTAGAAATGGGTGGGGCCGGGTATACCTCCCCTTCAAGTTTTCCCAAAACGAAGGTGGGGATGGGGGCGAGGCAAGAGGTTGGAGAACGGGAGCAGGGGCAAGGGAATTCCCTCATCCCCATTTGAGTATTTGATCCATTAACATTTCTATCCGATACTTATATTCGTTTGAATTTTTCACTTATATCCAACTTTTATCATTAATTAAACACTTTTAATTTATGGTTAGAGTATTTTCGATACAAATATATATTTTTTAGTTTCTAAATTGTATCACATCAGTATTTCTATTTATTATGGACCCACTTTTTTTAAAAAAATTCGTTACAGTGTCTATCACACATTAAAAAGTGTAATGTCATGATAATATTATGATGTGGCAGTTGACTAGGATGTGCCACATCATAACATTGCCACGTCATTACACTTTTTAACGTGTTAAATTAAAAATAAAAAAAATAAGAAAGGAAATTTTTAAGTGCCAAATTAATTAATCATTCGATGTACAGTCTCTCACATATTAAGAAGTGTAATGACGTAGCAATGTTACGATGTGTCAGATGATAAGAAGTGTAATGACGTAGCAATATCAAATTGGATGTAAATGTTGGATAAAAGAGTTGGATATCTACCATTATCCATTCGAATTCATTTTTGTTCACCCTCTTAACTAGGGGGTGAGCATTACCCCCCTTCCCACTTAATATCAAGTGTTCAAAAGTTAACCCACAGTTGACAAATTACTATATACCAATTTTACCCTTTTTTTTTAAAGCTAAAAAATTTAAAATTAAATTCTATAAATCAACAGTCGGCCACACCCAGGAATTACTACGAAGAAGAAATCATGACACAAAATTGTGATAGCCGAAGAAGAAAACGGTGGTGTAAAGACAAAGATCGTCGTTGGGAGGAGACTGTCGGAGTTTACATTGATGTAGAAAATCGTCGAAGGGAAAAACTCGAGAGAGAAACAAGGAGATGGATAGAGAAAAAATTTAATTTCTGATTTTTTAGTGTTAATATTTGTTAAAATAAATTAATTATTCATTTTTATCTAAAGTTACCTATTTATCCTTATGTATTTGATAGAATTTCTAATTTATTAACTTGGGTTAATTTTTTGGATACTTGTCATCAAGTTGGGATGGGGGTAATGCTGACTCTCTTTGGAGGGAGGGGATGAACAAATATGAACTCTAACTTTAGATAATTATATTAGAGATATGAATGAATATCGTTCATTTTTGTTCACCCATCTTTGAAGGGAATGAGCATTGCCCATGACAAATGTCTAAAAAATTAACCCAAGTTAATAAAATAGAGAAATTCTATCAAATACATAGGTATAAATAGGTAAATTTAGATAAAAACGAATAATTAATTTCTTTTAATAAATATTAACATTAAAAAAATCAAAAAATATTTTTTTTTCTCTATCCATCTCATCGTTTCTCTCTTGAGTTTTTCCCTCCGACAATTTTCTATGTCAACGTAAACTCCGACAGTCTCCTCCCAACATCGATCTTCTGTCTTTACACCACCGCCGTTTTATTCTTCAGCTGTCGCAATTTTGTGTCATGATCTTCTGATGGTGGGATTGGATGGCTACTGATGCAGATTTGATTTATGGTAGGGTTGTTGATGGTGGAGTGGTAGTGGTCTTGTGGGTGTAGGAGTTGGAGTGGGTTTGATTTCTGGTGGTGTGGTGTTGTTATGGGTGTTAATTTCTGGAGATGATGGTGTGGGTGATTATTTCTGGAGATTATGATTTTGGTTTTGATGTTGATGAACATATGATGTGGGTGTTGATGGTGCTCAATTTTTTTTTTGTTTTTTACTTCAATTTATTTTATGGAGAGATAAATATTTTTCAATTTTGCTTTGAAGATGATGAAGTGAGTGTTGAACTAAATTCTGGTGATGTGGGTACTGGGCAGTGATTTCTGGGTGTCGCCGACTGTTGATTTCTGGAAGTTTTTTTTTTAATTTTTTAATTTTTAAAAAATAAGGGTCAAATTGATATATAGTAATTTGTTAACTTTGGGTTAACTTTTGAACGCTTGGCATTAAGTGGGAAGGAGCTAATGCTCATCTCCTAGTTAAAGGGATGATTAAAAATAAACTCCTAAAGTTAAATATACATATATTTTATGATCGATTATAATAAAACAATTATTATATTATGTTTCTTTTTTTATTTTACAATTAAATGAACTTTAATATTATCGGTAAAAAAGGTTAGAAATCCTAATCAGTATTTTTAGGAGAGTTTATAGAATTAGAAACTCAACTCCATATTTTCTAATATTTTCTTTATCACATCATCTCCATATTAAAGTTAAATAATTGTATTAGAGAGAGGCTTTCTAACATCTTAATTATTTATCCTATGTAGGGATGGCTAATGGGGAAATGGGGGCGGATGTAGGTCCCCCCATCCCCAACCCCATTTTCTAAAACCTCCCCCAAATGGGGAAATGGGGTTGGGGTAAATTTGGGGGGAAGTCCCTCCATCCCTATCCCCATTTCCTCATTTCCCTCGTTTTTCTTCGTTTTTCCCCGTTTTTCCATTTCCCCAAAGTCCCCAATTTTTCCTGATTTTTCCTGTATCAGTAAAAATTGCATATTAAAGAATCATATAAATTTGCAATCCAATAAATTCAAATACAAAATAATATCTCATACAAATTGAAATGAAAGTTAAGTTGTTTAATGTGTATATATAGTTAGTAAAATATGTTAATAAATTATATAAAGCTTGTTTGGTGTGTAATTTAACAAGAAAATTAGTATGTATATATAGTTAGCTTGCTTGACGTGTAATTTAAGTTATAGTTTATAAATATGTATATATAGTTAGTAAAATAAAAATAATAAAAATAATAAAAATAATAAAAATATATATTAATATTTTTTATATACAATATTATAATATTTGGAGGAAATGGGGAAATAGGGATGGGGGCACCTAACCCCAACCCCATCCCCATCCCCATCCCTATTTCTATGAATTCGTGGAGGAAATGGGGATAGGGACGGGTCCCCCCATCCCTAACCCCATTTAAATTTGGGGTTAAAAGTCATCCTCATCCCTAACGTCCGGTCACTTTTGAATTATCAATCAATTTGATTGAAACTCGCGTGAACCTTGATTCGATGTTGTAAACAAGACCCTTTTGATGCAAATGATACTAATGTACTATCGAAAATAAAAGCGTTCCATTTTTTCTCTATGTTTGGCTGAATTCTTCGCACAATGAGTTGTACGAAGTTTTTTTTTATAACAATAAAAAAAACAAATAAAAAACAAATAAAAAACAACTTCTCACACCAAAAACTATGGCTTGGTCGAAATTTATAGGTATTATATATAGGAGGCCAAATACTCTCCTAATAAGGATTTACTTTGTGGGCAAGTATCATTTCCTTAGGTGGATTTACTTAGTGACCAAGATTCCTTTTCCAAAAAGAATTCTTTCATACACCAAGACTCCTGATCCAACTCATTAGTGTATTTGTGACCATATTAAAGACTTCCTAATTTGACTAGATAAATAATTCATTTTATTTATCTAGTTATCAAATATAGTCTTTAATATTAATTATACTACCAACAATAGTATAATATTAGGAGATCTTCTCCTAATAGAAAAAAGATTTTGACTTTTAATTAAATAATTAATTAATTACCAATTAATTAAATAATAAAATAAAAATAATATATTTAGGTTTTTATATATTAGCCGTGCCGCCCATGACAATATATAGGTATATATATTATTTTTTTATTTTATTAAATCCATTGGACTGTTATAAAAAGTCAACATGTGAACTAGACTCATTCTTACAAAAAGAAACAAGTCAACATGCCTTAATACAATTCTAGATGGACACCTAAATTGGTCCAATAGAATATATCAAGTGATCCATGCAAGTTCGTGTCGATTGGAGATCTTGGCGGACTATCTAAATTTAAGCTCCAATAGACACAACCCAATCACAATCAACAGATAATTCACTTAGGTCCGATCTATTAATTTTAGTTCATTCCACTAAAGAACTAAAATTGAACTCTTAAATAAAGATAAAATAAGTTGATGTTACTCATTCATACCCTAGACAACCTTATTGGAGAAAGTGTATCCTCGTAAAGAATATCAGTAATCGCCAAGAGCTCATAGACTGCCTATAACTCTCCAAGTTACCATATTTACTCATATGACCACATTTTGAATTTAGATATTTTGACTTGTCTAGAAGCCATGTTTCAGTCGACACTATTGAAAACGTAACGTTAATATTTAATATCCAATAACTCAAAACATCCATATGATGATATTCTACTCTCATTTAATAAATGGAGTCAAGATGTCCATATCTATAAATGAAGTCCTCTATCGATTAACAAATGAATACCACCAAACTATCGAGGATAGATTATGCTATATAATCGTACTCATTGATAACTCAAATGATAACACTTGCAACCATAAGTCCATCATTTATCTCAGGATTAAGATAGACTCTCTGATTGTCTTCAAGTGAAAACTTTTATCCATTGACGGTTCTAGATAAAGTATTTCATTGTGATCCTATTCAATGCACCCAGTGCACTATATTCTTTTATCCAAAGACACTACAATTTGATGATTTTAAACTCATCATAACACATTTGATCCCACTCAAATGCTAACAAAATAATCTACAACTTTGACAAGATAAAGACGCCCAACCTTTTATGTTAAGTTGTGAATATTATTCAAGACTAACTAAAGAATTGTGTCTACCTCATACATATCTAGATGTATGAACAATTATTCTTTTCTCATAGTCTTTTTGACTTTATGATTATTTACTTTTGACAATTATAATAATTAAACTATAAATGCTATAAAATTTGTTAAACTAGAAATCACTTTATTAATATGAAAAGATTGTCAAATACATTATTATACTCTTGCTATCGAGCATAATCCCAACATAAGTTATCTGGTTTAGAAGTTTTCCTTGAGTTTATTGGTACTAATTTGTCAATAGATTATTCAGAACAAATTACTGACATTCGAATCTAGTTGTTCGAGATTTTTCGTATTTATGAGAGCAAGTTTGGCAACATTGACACCCCCCAATCAACACAATCAGAGATAGAGCCGAAACAAACAAGTTGGAGCCTTCTGAAACAATAAAAAAAGGACAAATCAACAAGTACTTCTTCAGGGTAAAGATCTGACCCATCTTCTTGTACCGAACTGATTAGGTACCTTGAAGCACAGTTCGATGTTGTTGAAGACAAGGAAGAGCTTGATTTGTTGTTATGGTGGAAGACCTATACGTACAAGTATCCAATTATGTCACACTTAGCACGTGACGTACTGGTTATTCCCGTGTCAACGATGTCTTCAGAACAAGCTTTCAGCACCAGTGGACGCATAATTGAACCAAGAAGAAGCTGTTTGTCTCCGGAGATGGTGGAGGTATTAACATGCCTTCGGGATTGGGAGCATGCCAAAAAAAGGTTGCAAAATCAAACTGTAGATAAAGAGCTTATTCTGAATTTCAGCAATCTATATATTGATGAACCTGCAGGTAGTGGTCAGAGCCAGAATTAGGTTATACTTTTACATATGTATTTAGTGTTTACTTGTAAGTTGTAATACAATTGCACTCTTTTTTCCTTATCAAGTTTTTATCCCACTGAGTTTTTCTTGGTAAGGTTTTTAATGAGACAATCATGTAAATATGTAATACTGAATTCCATAAGTGAAAAATAATTAAATAAATAAAAATTGTTCATTTTCTTCATTCATTTTTGGAATTGAAATCATAACCCCTAAACCCTAAATCCTAAACCATAAACCATAAACACAAACAAACTTAATTTGAAAAAAATTGAATTTAAAAATGATTATGGACCAGACTTGCCGGACGGCCCAGTCTGGCCCGCCTGAGGTAGGTCGGCATGCCGTGCCATGCCCCCGTTTTCGAAAACAGGTCGGGCCTAGTCCGGCACACACACCGGTGTGTGCCGAATCAGACCCGGCCGGTTTTCGAAAACGGGCCTTGGCAGGCCGTGCCTAATGGGCTGGGTCACTCCATAATTCAGCATTACACTAAATAATGTAATAATTTGACGAGACAAGGTTGGTCCGGTGTCTGGTGGTATACCTCTCACATCTACACCATAAGTCTGCAGATTCGAATTCTCCACTCTCCAAGAAAATCTCGATTATATATAATTTTTAATAATAATAATAATAATAATAACTTAATAATTTCATTTATTTTTTCTTCCATAATTTATAAGTTAAATATTTTTGTTTTATTACCACTTTCAGAACGACGATTTGAAATTGTAACATTATCGATCACTTTTTTTTACAATCAAGTTATACTAAACCGTGGTTATAAGTTAAATATATATATTTTTTGAAGCAAGTTAAATTTTTTAAACAATAATTTAATATACTTAAGTCTAAAAACATAATAATATAATTTTATTTTAAATACTTCTAAAAATACATTTCTTTTAAAGTAAAATACATCTTTCACTACTAATTCACGGTTAATAAATAAGTAATATTACCAACCGGAACGTAGTTCAATTGGTAGATGGATGAGTTTGAAGCTTGGACACTTGAATCGTATCAATGATAAAAAAAATTTAAAAAATAATGTTTGATTTCGGATTTATAGATATTGTAGAAAAAATAATAAATAAGTAATATTTGTTATTTTAATGAAAAAATTATTTGAATAACATATTATTTAATTTCAAACTATTATATAATCGAGGATATTATCGCTTCAGTGCAATTTAATCCCAGTCAAAATCAATTTCTCAATCTTATAAACTAATTTCATCCTATCACGTGTGTCAAATAATAGTAGGTAATGAAGTATATGTGGCTCCACCACAGGGCGGTTAGTACATATACTTTAATAATTATAAAATCAATAATGTATCCTATAAAATCAATAATGTATTCTATTTAAATTTTATTTATTATGATAGAGTTATAATGCATTTATTTCAATTGTTTGTGGTTTTTATAATTACAACGAATGAATTATAATAATATTATATTATTTAAACATAAAATTTGATCACAGTGATAATATTTAAAATTTCCAAAAGACTATATATCCATCAATCCACGTGATTATTAATTTATATAAATTTCCCAAAATACCCCTCAACTAATAACTTGCTCACACTTAGAATTGATTAATGACATGATAAAGATTTAATTACTGTATATGAAATGTATAGTTATGGGGCAGTGAGACTGTTAGTTTATTTTTAATTTTTAATTTTTAACTAACATATATATTAGCCAAATCCTTAAAAAAATATATATAATTTTTAGTTTTTTATTTAATTTAATTGTTCAAATTTTCGAATTTTATGGGCAGTTTAGATTATAATAAATGTCTAGTTTTCAGTTTTCTTTCACTTTTCAGTTTTGACCAAACAATTACCATAACGCAGCTAGGCCCCTGTATGGGCTATATACCTATATCTAGATATGCCCACGGTTCCGGTCGGTTTCGGACGAGCCACAACCGGAACCGGAACAGTAGATAGGTGGTTCCGGTTCGGTTCTTTTTTTTTTTTTTTTCCTTTTTTTCCTTTTTGTTTAAGATTTTTTTTTTTAAAAAAATAAATTTGGAACCGGCGGTTCCAGAACTGGAACCGGAACCGGAACCGAACCGCCAGTTCCTGATCGGTTCTTTTAGGAGATGAACCGAAACCAAGCCTTCGTCCCCACGGTTCCGGTTACGGTTACGGTTACGGTTACGATTCATTTCACACGATTAAGGTTCGATTCGATTCGATTCGATTCCACGATTCGGTTCGAACCGTGGACATATCTAGCTACATCTACCAAAGCTTTCGAAAAATAAAAAATAAAAATAAAAATTAGAATTTGTCTACCAAACAAACAACCCTGCCTGGCTGCCTCTCCCTCCCTCCCTCCCTGTATAAAAGCACCTCCACAAAACTCGAGTCGTCTTCAAAAAAGCCTCCACCATTTTCTCTCTCCACGAACCATTCTAGAATCTAGAGAGAGAAGAGTTATTCAAAGTAAAAGAAATGGCTCTCGCAAACACATCAACAACGCTCTCTTCAAATTCTCTCTATGCAAACACTCACTCTCTTTCTCCAAAGCCTCACCAACCAACTTTCTCTGTCGTCCCAACAAACTCACGATCTCTGCAACCCGTCAAAGCTGTCCATGCAGCAGAACCCACCAAGAACCCCGTCTCTGTCAAGAAAGCGGCACCGCCAACGTCCCTCCCCGGCACCGGAAAATGGACCCTCGACAGCTGGAAGGCCAAAAAGGCTTTGCAGCTGCCGGAGTATCCGGATAAGGCGGTGGTGGATACCGTCTTGAAGAGTTTGGAGGCTTTTCCTCCTCTGGTTTTCGCCGGTGAAGCGAGGAGTTTGGAGGAGAAGATTGCAGAGGCTGCAATGGGTAATGCATTCTTGCTACAGGGTGGTGATTGTGCTGAGAGTTTCAAGGAATTCAATGCTAATAATATAAGGGACACTTTTAGAGTGTTGTTGCAGATGAGTGTTGTGCTTATGTTTGGCGGCCAAATGCCTATCATTAAGGTTTGATTATTATGTATTTTGCTTGGTGTTTTCTTTCTTTTATATAACTTTCTATGTAATTGCCTCGTTTTGAAGTTATTTTAAATTGTGGGATTAAAGTTTGGATGTTTTTAAGTTGGTGGGTTTAGATGAAAATACTGCCCTTGGTTGCAGTTGCATGAACATTTGAAGTGTGAGCATTGGTTAGTGATTTGTTTTGGTGATTATTCAAATCATAGCTTTCTTTCTAATTTTATCGATTTTGAACTATTTTTCAGTTAGGGGTTTAGAATTTCAAGGTTGTATCTGTTTTCTAAGGGTCCTCTTTAAAGAAGACTTTAGAAAGGAACTATTAAAGTAAATAATTGTAATAAAAATATAATTTTTGTTTTCTAAAACATGAGATTCTGGTTAAACTTTGATTTTTATTCAACTCTACATGTTAACATGGGAGGTGTGGATTGATTAATTTAGGTTGGAAGAATGGCTGGTCAATTTGCAAAGCCAAGATCGGATCCATTTGAGGAGAAAGATGGAGTGAAGTTGCCAAGTTACAAGGGAGACAACATAAACGGTGATGCTTTTACTGAGAAATCAAGAATTCCAGACCCTGAGAGGATGATTAAGGCTTACAGTCAAGCTGCAGGGACTCTTAACCTTCTCAGAGCCTTTGCAACTGGAGGTTATGCTGCAATGCAGCGGGTTACTCAGTGGAATCTTGATTTTGCTGAGCACAGTGAACAAGGAGATAGGTATAAACCTTTAAATTTAAGTTGTTTCTCTCTTATTATATTTGTAGTTTATGAAATATTGGAGCTTCAAGAAAGATATGGGTAAAAGAAATTGGAGCATTTGGTATATAATTGATAACTTAAAAGATTGTGTAACGAATTGGATTATCTATTTGAAAGCTGAATGCCTACTTCATTATAGAAAACCATTGGAAAGTATGAACTCAATGAAGTTGTTGTGATTATAAATTCACTTTAAAAGTAAATATATTAGAGCTTGAGTTAAATTTTGAAATTTTTTAAATCTCTTAATTTCTGTTGTTGGGGTTTGTTTAACAGGTACCAGGAATTGGCTCATCGGGTTGATGAGGCCTTAGGATTCATGGCTGCTGCAGGGCTCACGGTTGAGCATCCTATCATGACATCAACTGAATTTTGGACATCTCACGAGTGTTTGCTTTTGCCTTATGAGCAAGCACTCACTAGACTGGATTCAACTTCCGGCCTGTACTATGACTGCTCTGCTCACATGCTTTGGGTTGGGGAGCGTACCAGGCAGCTGGATGGTGCTCATGTGGAGTTCATGAGAGGAATTTCCAACCCCCTTGGCATCAAGGTATTTGCAATTCAGGCTTTTTTAATCTCCATGTTGTGGTTTTACAATCCCTTTAAGTCTTTAACTGAAAAATATGTTGGCTTTTCTAATTGCTATATAGTTCTAGTTAGTTATTTTTGCCTTAATAAGAGGTGACATCTGTTGAATAGACAAATACTTTTTCATAGTGGTTTGCCTTTTTTCTTAAAAAAAAAAACAAAATAAAAAAATAAAAGAAAAACAGACATTATCCAAAATCTTTAGCGAATAATATTATACCATCTCATTCCTATTGCTATATAGCTTTAGTTTCTAATCTATCACCTCTGCATCAAAACTGAGATTGGCAGTGTAAATATCCAGATCATTCATTTCATTGTTGTTGCCTGTGTTATGGCTGAATATCTAAGTATACTAGGTTGGGTCATGTTTAAAGATGTATATATTGGTAACGACATATCGTCTTCTGGTTTCTCTTTGTTTTCTCATCATTGCTTTAATTTTAGGAGCTACAATTATTTACCCAAAATTTGTGTTGGTTGGATTACTTGGTTTTAAGCATTTGATAATTTTGTGATGTTTTTCCAACAAATTTTATCAGATAAGTTGCTATCCTTAAATATGTAGAAAGTTCATTTACCGACTGTTTAAAAGGCTAATCTTTGTTTTATTTGAGTGATATATTACACCGACAATCATAACTTTAGGTTGAAGTTTTGCCATTGTATTTGTATATATTCAGAAACATGATATTCTTCTCCTTGTTATGTGTAATCTGGCTTAATGTGATTTTGCTTTGTATCTGTCAACATAAGTTAAGTGGCTGCAAGTGAATCTTTTATTCAGGTTAGCAATAAAATGGATCCAAATGAGCTAGTCAAACTCATTGAAATTCTAAATCCCAATAACAAGCCTGGAAGGACAACGGTTATTTGCAGAATGGGAGCTGAAAACATGAGAGTCAAGCTTCCTCATTTGATCAGGGCAGTACGCAGGGCTGGGCAAATTGTGACATGGGTTTGTGATCCAATGCATGGAAACACTATTAAGGCACCTTGTGGACTCAAAACACGTCCCTTTGATGCAATTCTGGTATTTTTTCTTTCCAACTCCTTTTGTTTGGATTCTTGAACATCAAATTCAGTTGTCATACTAGGATGGTGGGGGCATATGGAAGTGAAAGTAATCAATTACAATAAATATATATATATATATTGTGCATGCCTTTCTGTTTTCTATAGTGGGGTCATAAAAAGTAGAATGGCATTTTATTCATAAACTGCCATAACTTATATTGGCTGGTGTTAATTATCACTGTCAATTGTGTGAACATAACATCAACTAGAATAACTTCATTGTCATTGCTCCTTTCAGAGTAGACCACTTTAATGAACCTATAGCTGATCCCATAACTCATTAGAATATAGAAAAAGTGTGGTGTTATGAGTCATGGCATTTTTTCTGTAATTAGGTGCCAGTAGGAATATTTCTAGCTGGTTGGAATTTACAATTTATTACGCCATTCTGTATGTGGTTCATCATTTCTTCTTATTGCTTTTCTTACAAAATAGTTACAGGAAAAAGGGGCATTAGTAACAAGTTTTTTTGGTTATTAGGCTGAGGTGCGAGCTTTCTTTGATGTACATGAGCAAGAAGGGAGTCACCCTGGAGGTATCCATCTAGAAATGACTGGTCAGAATGTGACAGAGTGTATTGGAGGATCTCGAACGGTGACCTTTGATGACCTAAGCTCACGCTATCATACACACTGCGACCCTAGGCTCAATGCTTCTCAATCTCTCGAGCTATCCTTCATCATTGCTGAGCGCCTTAGAAAAAGAAGAATCGGAACCCAACATCTGTTTTCCCTAGGCCTTTAAGAAGCTTGATGTCTTAATTTTCTAAGTGATTAGTAATCTATCTATCTATATTTGGTACTCAATAAATTTTTGAAGGGGTTTCTACCAACCTTGTGTTGCAGCCCCCGTTATTGTTGTATTAGCAGAGCAAATGAAGCAATTTGAAAGATACTAATGAATGCTAGGAATCTAGTGTTGTATAGTTTCTTCAAGTGTTTCAGTTGTAAAAGAAAATCTCGTTGCATACTGCAACTGAAGCTGCAAAACTAAGATGTTGGTAACAACCTTGTCGAACTTTTTAATTTATTTAGTGATTGGATTTTGAGTGTTTATTTATTTATGGATGTAATCAAGTATTTGTCTGAGATTTCGGACAAGAAATAAAGGAATGTAATGTAGTGGCTATGTTTCGGCTTGATTCAGTACTCTGCATTGCTTCTTCTCCAAATTATGTCTATTGTGTGAATCGGAAACATGGCAAGTATTACCGGCTGATATATATTTGAAATATTACAAATTTACAATAATTTAGGGTTTTATGGGAGGATCTGAATCCACAACCTCGTAGTGTGGGTGTGACAACTTCCGGAACAAGAAATCAGAAGTTCAGGTGTAATGCGAAGATTTTCTATGAAGTGAAAGCACTTCCAAGTTAGTTGGGCAAAGAAATGGTAGATGGAAATACCAGTTCGATAAGCTAAACTTGTGGTTATGGTGATTCTATCACGTGGCTGTCTCTGTCAGAAAATCAAACACCAAATTTCATTTGGTTATTTTTAGTAGATAGGGCCCAATAAACATACGCTTGATTCAAGGCCCACCAATAATTATGCTCACCTTTCTCTTCTCTTGATTGCAATTTGCATGTGGGGAGCATCCGTCGGTCATCTCAATCATCTCATGCCAATCTGGAATTGGTCCACTTCAATCAAAATAAATAGTAGGCAAAAAAATAAATAACCTAATTTAAGACTTTAAGCTAACGGTGAAGGTAATATATATATATAATCATTTTCTCCTCAATACGTATTAATAAAAAATACATCAATGCATTATACGTGAACAGTAGATTATAGATAAGTACTGACGAGAGCATATAAACTACACACACACACATATATATATATATATATATATATATAATTTTAATTTTAGCAAAGACCACTGTGAAATCATATCGATTTGAATGAATATTGATCTTAATTTTTTTTATGGAAGATTAGATCATTGAAATCTACATATGAATAAAATTTGAAATTTTATTAAGTACTAGAACTATTTATCTCGATTTTATTAAATAAGAAGACATTAGAAAAATAGGCGAATTATATGAAAATTCAAGAAAAATAGTTCTATTACTTGAAAAATTCTCAAATTTTATTTATAGGTAGCTTTTGATAAACTTATCATCCACAAAAATATTTATATCAAAATTCATTTATCGATGTGATTTTATAATAGTCCTTACCGAAATTAAAATAAATGATCCTTACAAAAATTCAGGGTTTTTTTAGGAGGAGGAGAACTCAAACCCGTAACCTCGTGGAACAGACTTGAGAGGTAGGTAAAATCAATGAGTAGTGTTGGGTAAATGACATGGAACTTCCCTCAGAGGTGAAAATAGTGGTGGTCACGAAAGAGTTCTCGCCTACTTTGGTCACTCGGAAACCATAATAAATCGTTAAACACATCAACGGGTGGTGATTTTTCATACTCAAATAGTTAAGTCAACCAAATAATTCTATAAAGAGAAAGTTCTAAAGTGAAAGAGAAGGCTTAGAAGATTGCATCCGGGCCATCCGGTTGTGGATTTGAGCTTCTTGTATAGTTGAAAAATGAAGATACAACTCAAACATGTAGTTCTTTATGAGAGCCCCAATAGACTCGTTAAATGAGTTTTGTCTAAAAATTAAATGAGCCACTTCAGCATAAATGGCTCCAACAAACTTGTTATATGGGATACTTCAAATGATATTTTGTTTCTCATTCTTCAATAATACAGGGTGACTTCTCTCTCTTCAATTTATATTTTATATACATCATTATTATTACCAACTGTATTTGAACAACCTTTTTTTATTGGGATATTATCGTTTCCCCCCCTGACGTTTGTCCTATTAGAAAGTCGAGGACAGAGTTTCCCAATATTGGCCGTTAATCCCCCGAATTTGATTTATTGTTGAAAGACCCCCTTATGTTAGGGAATCCGTCCAAAAGGAGGGTTGACCGTTAATTGGATGGGCAAATTGGTAAACTCACCGGTGGGGACAGAAATTGTAATTTGGGTAAAAGGTTGTGAAGATAAGTTGATATAATTTTAAAATAATATATTAAAGTAAAAAAAAAATGAGTGAATGATATCAAGCCACATGACTCCACCCCTCTGATTTTTGTTAAACAAGTCAAGTGGTCCCAAAACGAAGCTTCCAAACCATTCTAAAAGCAAATGAAACATTTTCTATCTACAACAGTCGTAATCTCCCAAACCTTAGCGCCAAAATCAAACCTACCATCACCAAATCCTAATAAAAAAACTAGATTTCATTGTTTGAGTGATCGATTTAGACATAAGTTAATGTTTGTTGGTTTACGAAAGAGGGTTTTTGGAAGCAACTTTAATTGAAGATGCAAATCTTCTTTCGTTTGAAGCAAATGTTTGTTTATTCAACCTAGTTCTATTTTTCACTGATTCTATGGTGATTTTGCATACATGGTTGCAGTTGACAGGGATTTTCTTGTTTATCATCCAACTTTTTATAAAATTTAGGGTTTCTTGGTAACAAAATTGGGTGTTTTTAGTTTGCAGTTGCTATATGTTAAATTTATGGTGTAAGTGAAGAGTTTATTGTTGTTATACATGAATTCGCATGCATGGTTGCTTTTGACAATCGTTTTCCAATCGTCCATGATTTAGGGTTTGTTTGTTAAGTAAGTTAGTGTTTTTGGTTTTGTAGTTGTCACCTGTGATATTGATGGTGCAACTGACTTGTTGATGGTAGTTATACATGAAATATGGTGTAATCAGGTATCAAATTCGATTTCTGACTTTGTTCATTAAAAAACTAGGGTTTTATATGGTGAACTCAAGTTTTTTGGTTTTGTATAATTTATGTTAAATGTTTTCTGATATTTATGTATATAGTTTTGATTACGTAACATATGTTAAAGTTCTGATATTTATGTATACTCAAGTTAATGTTTTCTGATATTCTTGTCTGATATGTTTGATAGTTAGGGTTGTGTTTGTATCAATCTATTATATGTGTGTGTGTATATATATATTTGATCTGATGTATTTATATTTGATGTTTGATATTGATGTATGTTGTATGTTTTTTTTTTCACAGTTTCTATGGGTCTGGATATTTTTCAAATATATGTTACTATCGATACTAGGGTGGTTGAGCTTGGTTCTTGTGATGCTGACCACATCAGTAAGATAGTTTTGTTGCATAGTTTGTCTAAAAAACACACTGGTACTGACAAAGTGCCTGAAGATGATTACTATATTTGGGTTTACTTGCCTTGGTCAAGTGATAAGAAAGAGGTGTGTAGTGACAGTGACATCTTAGAAGTCTCTAGGTGGTTTAGAGAACATAAGCAGACTAAAATAATGTTTGAAATAGAAAAGAAGCCATATATCCCCATTGAACTAGATATTGAGGCCTCTTCTAGCACACATTCTAGGTTTATGGGTGACATCCTAGATGTAGATTTTAGTGGTTTTGAGCAAGATTTGTTTGGTGATAATGAGGGTGATCTTCATAACCAGGGTAATAATGAAGATCAAATTGGGTAGTGATGAGTCTGGTGATAATGAAGATGTAGTTGGGTTAGGTGATGAGTCTGATGATGATACGCCTTCTGGTATGGAGGCATTAGTTGTGGTACCTGAGGTTCCTGAGGAAGTGTGTGAGGATACAGATGAATACCATGATTTATTTGAAGGGTACCAATCCAAAAGTGATGATGACTACTGTAGAGACTCAGGTGATGAGGTTTCTGATGCTAAATTGGCTAGGGTGATAAAGAGCAACCCGTTTAAACAACTGGTAGGATGTCCAATCAGGTTTGAGGTTGGACAGACATATGATAGTGTTTACGCCTTGAGGTAATTGTTGACTGATTTTGCTATTCAGGAGCGTTTTAACTTTACCAAGGTGAAGAATGGTAAAAATAGGCTAACATGGGTATGTATGGCCAAGGGTTATCCATGGAGGATTCATGCTTCGAATTTTGGTGATGATACAACAATGCAAGTGAAGACCTACAAGAATGAGCATACTTGCCATAGAATTTATAAAAGTAAAGAGACAAGATCCAAGTGGATAGCTGGGAAGTTCCAGGCTCTTGTGATGAGTAACCCTGGAATCCAAGCAGCTGTGATCACTGATCTGTTAAGAGACCAATTCAATGTTGTAGTTGATACACAAAGATTGTACAAGGCTAAAAAGATGGCATTACAGGTGCTGCTGAAAGAGCATGAGGCATGTTTTCAGCATCTTAGAGCATATGCAATTATGGTGCAGCAATGGAATCCTAGATCAACAACATACATTCACCTCCTGGATAAGACCACAACCTTCCAAAGGATGTTTGACAGCTTTGAAGCACAGAGGAAAGGTTTCTTGGAAGGATGCAGGCCTTTCCTTGGCATTGATTGGTGTCATTGGAAGGGTCTCTATAGAGAAGTCCTGTTGTCAGCAATGGTTTTATATGCAAACAGTGGTTTGTACCCACTGGCTTATTGCATATGTGAAGGAGAAATATTTCTCAGCTGGTCATGGTTTCTGAAGCAATTGAGAGTTTTCCTCAGGTATTCTGATGACAACCCAATTTGCTTTGTGCATGACAGATAAAAGGGGGTCATTGGTGCTTTGAAGATGCAATGTCCATATGCAAGCATTAGGTATATTGCTAATACTTTCCAATTTCACTGTTTTATACTAGTTTGATATATTCACTGTTTTATGTAATGCACTATTTTTTTTGTTAATCAGGTACTGTGCACGACATATTTATGCTAATTTTAGGACATCATATGGTGGACATAAATTAAATAACCTATTCTGGAGAGCAGTTAAGACAGATGATAAGTATGAATTTAAGAAGTGTTTGGCAGAGATAGGTTGTATCAATCCTAAGGCAATGAAATACCTAACTGAAATATAACCTAGTCATTGGTCTAGGCATGCATTTGATCCTTCAATAAAATGTCAAAATGTGACTAACAACATGATAGAAACATTCAATAGTATGCTGAAGGATTTTAGGCCTAAGACCTATTTACAATTGATGGAATTCATTAGAAGAATAGTGATGAGTAGATTATAGTTAAGGAAATGCGAGTGCAACACATGGAAAACTGATATACCACCATATGTGAACAAGAAGATTTTGGAAAACAGTGAGGAGAGTAGAATTCTTAAGACTCTACATTTAGGTGGGGGAAAATATGAGATGTTGGGTGTAGGTAGGGCATACACTGCCAACTCATCTAAAAAATCTTGTGAGTGTGGTCAATGACAGGTTAGTAGGGTGTCATTGAGTCATGCATTAGTAGGGATTAGATAACATTTTGGACTTAATGGTGATGAGGCCAACTTAGTTGAATACATTGACCTAATGTTGTCCAAGTCTACTTATCAAAGAACTATGATCCATCACATTCCAGACTTGTATTTATGGGTTGATCTTGAAACAACATCTGTGGATGCACCACCACTGAAATGGTTGGTAGGAAGACCAAGGCTTGTAAGAAAGAGGGAATCTGGTGAGAAACAAAAAGCAGGTAAGACTGAAATTGTTGTGTGTGAAAATGGAAGACAGTCTGACCATAACTCTAGGTCTTACAAAAGTGAGATCACTGCTGCAATTACCAAGGTAACTAAAATGTTGGTTGTCAGTTTTTTTTTGTTGAAAAAAATGGTTTTATTTTATTTTAATAAAGTTTGTGTCTGTATTTGTTTACAAAGAGATAAGGTTTCAAGCAAAAAAAATACTGATGTTAGTGTCTTCTCCTCACAATCACAATCTAGTGCCACTTCTTCATAGCCTCCCACTAAGGTTTGTACTCAACCACACTATTTATTGCATGCATGTTTGATTAAATTGATGGAATTCTTATTTGAGACTGTTCAATATTATTGTACAGAGACAAAGGGCACAAAAGGAAAGGCAGATGTTGGTTCTATATGTAATTATAATTTATAATATAATTATATAATTATATTTAATATATATATTATATTATTATATTTAATAATATAATATAATATATTATTATATAATATATAATATTCTATATGTAATTATAATTTATAATATAATTTATAATTTATTGGACATGATTGTAATTGTTTAAAAATTTAAAGGGTAAATTGGTATTTTTGACACTTGTCCCATGTCATGGGACAAGTTGTCCTACGGTCTTGGGTGTGATAAGCTTTTGTGATTTCTGTCCCACCTTGTCCCGTCCTATCCCATGCTAAGGACGTGCCAAACGTGAGACAAGAACAAACTGTCTCACGTTGTCCTGTCATGTCCCGCGTACTAAACGCACCCTCACAGCCCACATAGGTTCAGACTTAACCATAATCCCAACTGACCCAGGATCTCAACTGTTAGTATTAATGTTACAAGCAATGGTAGCGACTATTAGTTTCAATATTAGTATATTACATGCAGTATTTTGGTAGCAACTATTACTGTTGCATGCAATATTGTAGCAACTGTTAGTGTTTGGTAGCAACTCTCAAGTATTTACTATTTTGGTATTGTTAGTGTCAGTTATTCTATTAAACACTGGTACTTGTTGTAAACGGTTTGATACTTTTGATGAATGGTTATATGCTCAAGGTTCTTTATGTATGTGATTGATTTTTATTTTTTTTGATAATGGATAATTAATATTACATAGGTCAAGTGCATTATATAGGTCAAGTGCATTACATATTCATCAAACTAACATAAAACACATATATGGAAAGACCAAAAAGTAGCATATTAGCTAGCATTATCACCTTTGATTGAAACTTATATCCATAATTCCTTTCCAGATTTTGCATTCTCTGATTTAAACTTCTTTCCAAGTTTTGCATAGTTCCATTTAGACTTGATTCCAGTCTATGCATCCTTGCATTTAGCAATCCCATTTTTGTGAAATTTCTGTTGAGCTGTTCATGAGATTGCAAACTTTCCATACCTTCTATTTTCTCTGGCTGCCACCATTTAAAAAACTTGCATTGCTTTTTTTCACAGAAAAAATATAACTTACCTGGGTTTTCAATTGACTTTGAGATTCTAACCCCTACCTTCATACCACATATGCATAATTTGTTTTTGAAAATCACAACTCTACCATTGAAATTGCTTTCTTCAGTTATCGAGTTTGAACTTCCTTCCATAGTTGTTCACAGTGGTGGAAATATTTATGAATGGTTGGTTGTGTGTTTAAAAAAGAATGGATATATGGAGTTGTGATGTGTGTTTGTGGATGGTGTTTGAAATGTGTGTTAATACTGTGGAACGAGTGTTTGAAATGTATGTGAATGGTTGGTTTTGGAATGAGGCATGCGGGTTTATAAAGATAGGAATGCAGTAGTTGTGTTTTACTCTCAACGGTTTCAATTTGAGGGTAAAATTGTATATTCACATTTGCTACACGTGTAATCTGGTTTAAAAGGCATTAGAGGACATTTTGGTCAATTTACCCACTGAAAACTGTCAGATTAAGACAGGACCTCAAAAAGCTAACAAAATGGGGTATTTCAATATTATTATCGTTTTAGGGGGAGACGGGGCCACTTATGCCAAACTCTGTCCTCACATTTCTAATAGGGTAAACGTCAGGGGGAAAAATGTTCTTTTCCCTTTTTTATTTTAAATACTTATCTGAAAGATTTCAAACAGCTCCTTCAAACAACTATATTTCTTTTATTAAAATAATATTAACATATTTATAATTGAAGTGCCTTTTGGAATTACTACTCTTTCTTCACTCTTCAAATTGTCACAGAGGTAAGCAAATAGACATTTGAAGAGTGGAAATAGAAGAGTCTTTTAGGGTTGCTCTGATATAAAAATAGTTTTTTTTTTTAAATAAACTTTAAGGTTCTTTAATTAATATAGATGAGTAATGCTAGACGTCCCATTTATTTTATCTAAATCAGTCTCAAATAATATGGCATGTGAAGTGTCAACATTACATCAGTCATTGCATAATCTCATAATTCATAAGATGCTGACACACAGAGCTGTAAAAGTTGTTAGGCGCTAGTCAGACGATGACCCACCGCTTAGCGCCTAGAGGGACTAGTCAAGGACTAAGCGAATGGTCAGAAGTCGGTCGGCTGGCCAACCGGAAGCAGATCGAAGGCCTACCGAATTATATATATATATATAATTTTTTGGGTTGTAAATTGTAATTGATTAAATGTTTATAAATCATACTACTTTGTATATTCATAATTATAGAAATTGAAAATAGGAATAAACTCAATAAAGAATACAACATTTTTGTTTCTAATTTTCTATAGTCATTGATGTCGCAAATCTGAGAAGAAATGAAGTCTAATCAGTATCATTCAAAGTGTGTGGTTCAATGAAAGAATATGAATGAAAATTATATTCTAAACTAATGAATTAAAATTATATAATATGCATGGATTCCATTTATTATTTATCTTCTAAACTAATGAATTAAAAATATTCAACTTAAAAAGTCAAAAACCCCAAATTTAATCAAAATTAAAAGTTGAAAACCCTAAAGAGTAATTAAACAAACTAACAAATAGACAATTGTAGACTCGGCCAAGAAGAAAGAAGACCAGATTCGACTGGCGAGAAGAAGGCGACGGCTACGAATGGCAACAGATCGACGGATGACGACAAATCGACCAGGTTCGGTGGCTCTACTATTTTGCTTTTCTATTTTCTAAACTTTTGAAGTTTTGCTTCACTGTTGCCTCTTGCCTCTTGCCTCTTGCCTATTTGGTCGATTTTCATTGATCAAATAGGGTTTTTTTTTTAACAAAACCCCCAGGTTTGACGACGTTTAGGGTTTCTTTTTTAATTTTTTTCTATCGATAGTCAAAGTCGGCTTCTTTCGTTGTTCCGTGCCAACTAATCAGCGACTAGGTCCGACTTGGACTAACTTTGACTTCAGCAGGCTACTTCAGTCAACTACCAATGAATTACGGCAGTTGACCACCATCGAGCGACTAGTCGGCCCTAGTCCTTAACTTCTGCAACACTGCTGACGCCTCACATGCCACATCATTTGAGACAGAATTTAGGAAAAACATTTAGGATATCTAACATTACTCTTATATAAAAAGTGCTCTACATTATATGCTTTCTATCTACAAACGTAAATAATAGATAAAATACGAGATTATATTACTTGGTCCTATTAAACTAGAAAAAGATGTGTAAGGTAATTTGTCATGCCATGCTGTAAATCACCAACAAAGTAATATGTGAACGACACGACAATTAGATTGAGGATAGATGACTATTATGGTGACTATTATGATGAGTTAACACTTGTGGTAGCGAAAAATGGCTTCTAGGCCCTATGATTAAAGCCTATTGACGATTTTGAGTCAGGCCTAGGCTAGGCCTAGGGACCTGGGTCGACTCACCAGAGAACCTTTTGACTTGTTCCCTCGCATGGTTCAAATAAACCCTTAAAATAGTCGATAAAATTTACTAGTTTTTGAACCAGTAAAACAAAGATGAGATCCCTTGAAATCTGATTTAGATTTTATGGATATTCCCCAACAGCTTCACGACGTCCAGGTGATTTTGAGGAGGCTATAAATAAGACCATACCGTCATTGAAAAAGGATTCTAATTTCTCTCACAAATCCTAAAGCTTTGGCATGCATGATGAAACTATACTCAAACGAATTCCGACCACCGGATTTCCACCGATCATCATTTAACCATAATACTAATTACAAACGCTCAGCCCAAGCGTACCTAAGACTCGAATTAACCACCACCGTATCTTCTTTTTATTTGCTTTTTTTTTTATCTTTTTATAGGTTCTTAGAGCAGTCGACCATTCCGATTCGACCGGTTAGACCAAGTTTCCTTGGCCTAACTCGAATTTGACCCGATCCACTCTGATTATAGATCCGATCATCTACAGTTTGGCACCCACCGTGGGGCCCATTGCAGCTTCATTGATGAACCAGTTAAATCGAACTAAGTGCTCCTAAGATGTCAGACGAGGGAAACATTCCAACTGTAGAAGAACAACTCGTTGCGTTGACTGCTCAGATGACAGCCAACGCTCAAAAATAGCAAGTGCTCAAAACAAAGAACACGTAGAACCGAATCAAGAATGCCGAATTACGACGATAATCAACTTTGCACCCAGTAACCTGCCATAAGCAACTCCTATTCGAACAAACGACCTCATGCAAGAAATCTACATAACAACCCCAACCACTTCCGCTGATCCTTCAAACCCAAAGTCGAACACTAACCATGGTTTAAGCCAAGATACGATGTAGACGGTTTAGGTTGAAGCAGATCTACCTGACCCACATAACCAACAAGAATGCTACATGCGTTAAATCCATTTGTCGATCCACGACAAGAGAATGTTTTGACAGTGTCGCTTTAGTCAACACCAAATTTGGTAACGTCGAATACTAGTTTGAATTTATTTGCTGACCCTGAACTTTCTCGCAGGTTTACAGAAATGGAGGCCCTTATTTAAAGGATCCCATGAGTGACAACACCTATCAAGAAGAGCACGGTGAACTGCTTCGTAGACTCGCCCTTTGTCGACGCTAATGCACCCATCGAGATGCCTAAGAAGTTCATCTTCCCTAACATGAAGCAGTTTGAAGGCACAACAGATCCAGACGACCACATAGCGCAGTAAAAGCAGCGCATGTTCACTGCAGCGATCCCGCAAGGCCTTAGAGAATCTTGCATGTGCAAAACATTTGGATCTAGCCTCGGCGGCCCCACTCTACAATGGTATACAAATTTACCTAACAATTCCATTACTTCTTTTACGCAGCTTATAAACACGTTCGTGAGGCAATTCGTGAGCAGTTGAAAACTCAAGAAACATTTGGAAGATCTCTACACCATAAGCCAATGGCGGGGTGAAAAACTGAGTGCTTACGTTGAATGCTTCAATAGAGAAAAGGTACAAATCCAGCTTTCCAAGCCATCGATAGCGATTTCAGGCTTTAGGAAAGGACTTTGGTTCGACTTTGACTTGTACAAGAAGATCACCAAGTACACATGCAAGACAATGGAGGACATGTTGGCAAAAGTATGGGCCCATATCAAAAGGGAAGAAGATGTAGCGGATTATGTCAAAAAGCTCAACAACTACAACAGGTACAATGACCATGTCAATCGACATGAGAGTCAAACCTTATCCAATAGGAAATTGACGCGACAACACCCACAATAACTGACCAAACGACAGGAGGTCATACAATCAGATCCACCAAAAAATGGTCAATCATAGGCCCCAATACCAGCATACAATCACCGACCTTGTAGCAATGATGGAAGCTATGGAAAAAACAGTCAAATGGCCGAGGAAGATGAACTCCTCTCTATAACATCGAGATGCCGGCTTTCGATATGAGTTCCACAGAGATCATGGCCATCGAACAGAAGATTGTATCGCCTAGAAGCTGGAAGTGGAGAAACTTTTAAAGTGAGGATACCTGTTGGAGTACTTTATCTACAAAGGAAATGAAACTGTCGTTTAAGCGACGAAAACCAGTAGGGGAATTCGGAGGATAAACCGCCAGCACCACCCCAACAAGAAAAAGTGATCAACTATATCGCAAACGGATCAGAAGTTAGCGGTGTGAGCTATTCAGCTGCGAGGAGGCACACTCAACAAGTGTCAAACGTAACCCAGAAGAGACCACTCATCAAGGATCGACAAAACTGTCATCTTCAAGTCGTCCGACAAATCAGATTTGTTTTCTCCTCATCATGATGCTCTTGTTATTTCATTAGATATATCTAACTGTTTAACTAAACAAATTTTAATCGATAACGGTAGTTCCTGTAATATTTTGTTTAACAATGCTCTCCGAGGGATGCAGGTCGAAAAGTCTAAGCTAAGTCGTCGAACGATAATGCTAACAGGGTTCAACTGTGAACAAAAGAGTACACTTGGCAAAATCGTACTGCCAGTGTATGCCGAAAGAGTCTACTTGTATATCAACTTCCTAGTGCTTGACTGTCAATCCCTATACAACACCATCTTTGACAGGCCTTAGATACATAAGATGAAAGCAATTCCCTCGATTTGCCACTAGATGATCCAGTTCCCTACCAAGTGGGGAGTACCATAAATCAAAGGTGAATATAGAGCCACCAGAGAGTGCTACCAGAATGCGATGAAGAATAAGAAAGAACAATTATAGCAACTATAGGAATCCGCAGTCGAGTCGACTTCAAATAAACCAAAAGTATAATAACTCAACGAAGTGTCGATGAACCCTGAGCACCCAAAATGTAAAGTATCGATCGAATCCAAGTTGTCTGAAGAGATCCGAAACTAGCTTATCGAGTTTTTAAAGCAAAGACAGTTTTGCTTGATTGCATTCAGATATGGTTAGAATTGACCCACATGTAATTGTTCATCAATTGTAAGTAGACCTCGATCATCCACTAGTAAAATAGAAAATGAGAAAATTCGCAGCAGAAAGAAACAAAGTTATCAATACGAAAGTACAGAAGCTAATCGACGTTGGTTCTATTAGGGAAGTGAAATACCCAGACTTGTTGGTGAACGTCATGGTCGTGAAGAAAAAGAATTGAAAATGGCACATCTACATCAACTTCATAAACCTCAATAAGATGTGCCTAAATGATCCATTTCCTCTCCCTCACATCAACATATTGGATGCCACTACAGGACATGAACTAATAAGCTTCATAGATGCTTTTTCAGGATACAACCAGACCTTGATGCATCTAAACGATCAGAAGAAAACTGCTTTCGTCATAGAACAAGGTATCTATTATTACAAGGTTATGACTTTTGGTTTGAAAAATATAGGTGTGACTTATCAACGACTCGTTAACAAGATGCTCGTGGGAATGCTTGGATCAACGATAGAAGTTTACATCGATGATATGATAGTAAAATCCCTGATAGCTCAACAACACATAGACCATCTAAGGCCGTCGTTCGATGTGCTCGGCCAATATGGTATGAAACTTAATCCTAGTAAATGACCTTTGGTGTTTCCTCTGGTAATTTTTTAGGTTATTTGGTGACCCAAAGAGGAGTCGAAGCCAACCTTGACCAAATTCAATCTATTAGAGCTATCGAATCGCCTAAATACATCAAGGACATTTAGAAACATACGAGTCGAGTAGCGGCCCACAACCGGTTCATCTCAAAATGATGCCAACCCTTTTTCAACACCATAAGGAAGAATAAGGCAATCGAGTGGGATAAGGAATGTGAGAAAGCTTTACAAGATTTGAAAGAATATTTGGCCACACCTCTCATTGATGTTGAAGCCAATAGACAAAGTGGTACTATACATGTACTTAGTAGTATCCAACACTGCAGTGAGTGCCGTGCTCGTTAAGAAGGACGAAGGATCATAACACCTGGTGTATTATGTAAGAAAAGAGTTACTCGATGTCGAAACTAGGTATAACTAACTGGCTTGAAAAATTAGCCTTAGCATTGGTCATAGCCACACGAAAGCTCAAGCCCATTCTTCCAGTGCCACCCAATTAAGGTACTAACCACTTTCTCATTAAAGAATATATTTCATAAACTATAACTCTTAGGTCGATTGACAAAATGGGTGGTCGAGATCAGCGAACACGACATCTCTTTCCAGCCGTGAACAACAATGAAATCGCAGGTATTAGCTGACTTCATAACATATTTCACTCCTAACAAAAATTTACAAGCCAAACAGGAATTAATGACTCTCATGGAAGACCCAACAAATGGAAAATGGACCCTATCGATCGACGGATCTAGCAATATAAAGGAGAGTGGACTTGGACTTGTGATTAAATCCCCACAAGAGGAAATCCTGGAACAGTCGATCCACTGTAACTTTCGTGTGACAAATAATAAAGCAGAATACGAGGCATTGATCATTAGGCTCGACCTAGCAAAAAGCTTGTAAAGAATATATAAGAAACATACCAAGTAGGAAAGAAGAATGAAATAAGAAATGAGACTCCTTTCCTAACTTGGATTTCTTCTTTTGATGATTGACCTCTAATTTGAGTTTAGAAAGTTTCCTAACATGTTGTGATCTTCTAAAGTTATAAGAATTTGATTTGGGAAGTTTCTTCTTAATTCTGGTCCAATTCGAATTGCTTCCTCGTCAAGACCCGTAGAAGACTTTTCAGCTCTGACCTTTGGTTACTAAAACAACCATAAATTCCTCTAGAAAACTCGGATTGACAAACCTTAAACTTTGCTAGAAACTAGACTTCTAGATATTTCCAAAAACATGTAGATCATAACCTGTTTCAATCTGAGAAGAGAGATATGGTCTTCACAAGTTAGATGTACTGCAGAGACATTTCTCAAAACTTTCTCTAAAATCACCTTTTTGTCTTCAAACTCACTTCAAGAGCTATCTTCTACACAATCTCAACAAACATGTTAAAATATTCAATTATACTCAAGAATATAACATAAAATATAGGAATTAGGGGTCTCAAATATTAACATTTATCGACCTAACATCATCTCACCAGCGAGACATGCAGAGTTGATGATCTAATTCTCATCTTCGTGAAGGATTTATTTGAACTTGGGATCTTAAATTTAAAAAGAAAAAAATCATATAAATAAAATACCACAACACATGCCATCATTCCATAAACTCAGGACACATTGCACTCTAAGACACTAGAATACAGTAGCCCTGCATTCTGGTTTTTCCACAAAGTTAAAATAAATCATTACAAATACTTTATTCACATACGTACCTTAGATAAAACAACTAAAACAAAAGTGTTCCTACTTTCGCATAAACAATTTCAGTGTCACCATTAACCTTCTCCGAAATTTCTTTCTCACCCTTAACTTATTCAAAATTTCATTGTCACCCTTAACCTTATCAGAAGATTCATTTTCACCACCCTCAGCCTTTTCCAAATGTAATGCAGTTGAAACATTCTTCTTTTCCATTTTCCCTTCAAATACGGTTTGAAGATGGTGTCCATCGGTATCCTAAAGTGATAGGAATATTAATTAAGGACTAAAAAATTGACCAATGTTTATCAATGACTAAATATTTGAAATACGTAAAAATAAATAAAGCTTACCATATCAAAATTATTGTCATCGTTTTCTTTCGAGCCGTCTATCTCCATAACATTTTCTTTGCTTGCTCCTGATTTTTGAAATGTTGATTGTTCAGCTGGTTTTTCTCCAACCTTCATTTCTTCTCAAATTTTTACAAATTCAGCTTGACAAAAAGCAAGCAACCGTTCCTCGATGTCCTTAATATTTTTTACATTAGCTAAATCGCACTCTTTAATCAGTTTAGTAAGAGCTGAATAGAGTTCAACTATAGTATATGGACCTGAAGTCTGAATTTTAGACTGCAAATCCAAAGCATCATAGGATATGTTAGGTCTAGACACTATTAACACAAGCAAACACAAATAAAATCTTACATTCAATATCAAAAAATTTGTTGAACTAATTAACCAAAAACCTTAATAAATAATGAATTATATAAAGAATTTGCATACCCGAAGCACAACTCAATTACTGTTTGTATTGATGGGTTCATGCATATCATGTTCTAGAGTATTGCTTGGTGAAATTGGACAAAATATAAACATAAGACTTCAAAAGAATATCCTTCTTGATTATTAAACAAAACTTTATTCATTTTATTGATGTCCTGAAATGACACAATTGGAAGGTTATGGATGCAGACAGTTGTATTGAATAAAATATAACTTTCCAGCAATTCTTTCAACAAGGTAAGAGTTAACAAATGATTCAAATCTAACTTTTACAATTATATAGGTCGGTTTAATATACATAGTAAGATATCTCTTAATAGTTCTAAATTCATATTTACCATAACTCAATATATCATCATCTTTCAATTATATATGTTCATTATTCCAGGCATCTAATTTGAGATATAAAGTATATAAATATCTTTTTCTTATCATCTATTACACAACCTATAGTTGAATAGTAAAGTAACAGTGTCTGAATTACACACTTCGAAAGGAATAAAATTCTTACCTTAGGTTTTCAAAATCTCCTTCATTGAAGAGCCACCTCTTATAATTGGATCTGAAAAATGAGCTTTTGGATCTGATGAAAGATGTTGTATGGTGGCTGTGAAAAGAAGCAGCTCCCTCAACAGGTTCACTACCACGAACTGCCAATCAATCATCGTGGTCCTCATCAAAACCAACATTCTGTTCCTCTTCAAATTCCATTTGTACATGCTTCAACAAGGACTTGTAGTAAGCAATCCCCGTTTTATAATCGTGAAATTCCCAAGCAAACAAAGACATCTACATGTAGGGAACAAATAATGTTACGTAAGTCCTACAAGTCGATATTACTATAGAAAAAAATAAGGAAAAGTAATGAAATAAACATTGTTGATGAGAACTTGGATTCAATTTTCACGATCCTTATATCAAAATTTCAACTCTTAAATCGTGGGAACCCTGTGCCAATTCGTCCCTCGATGACATCTGCCATACAGGGAATTCTCTCAACTACCTAAACCTATACAATTAAAAATCAAACACTGTTATTCTATACCTAAATATTGTGTGCAATGTTGAAAGGACTATAAAATGTGAAACTATTACCTGAAATTGTAGAGGATATCCGAATATAACAGGGAATTCTCTCAATTGCCCAAACCTATACAATTAAAAATCAAACAATGTTAATCTATACCTAAATATTGTGTGCAATGTTGAAAGGACTATAAAATGTGATACTATTACCTGAAATTGTAGAGGAAATCCGAATATATGGATTGTATGGCATTTGGATGTATTATTCTTCAGAGCATGATTCTATTGCTTTGGTAAATCCATGTCTTTTTTTTCTACTACTTCTTCATCTTCTACTTGTATTTTCTTTTTCTTTCTTTCCACCGCCTTGTGTTTTTTTCTTCTTCTTCTTCTTATCCTCATTCTCTTCCTGATTTTCTTCTAGCTTATGTCCATTATCCTCTTTCTTCTTGTCTTTACCTCTCAGTGTGTTAATGTGATTCTGGAGTAAACCCTTAAGCCAAAACATTATAAAATTGTGGCATTTTCATCCTCAACTAAGCAAACAACCAAGCCAGTATGGCTTTTCGTCTGTCCTCAGTGCCAAAGTATTGGGAGACAATTAATATGTACGTCATCTTCAGGGCGTCTTCATTATCCGTATCTGTGAAACTGTTTAAATGTGGTAAACAACAATTCACATGTCAGCCTTTTTTCTTTGAAATATCTACTCACCATAGAACCGTTAACAACTTCTTTTTTTTTTGGAAATCTTTAGGCAGAGGGCCCATGTTTAGCCCTCACTACACAGACAAAACTCTTCTCTCCCAAAACAAGCCTTATGTCTCCCTAATCCAAACCACATTTCATCATCCTTTTATCGGTTGGGAAGAATAATCTCATTTTTTAGAAGGTTGTAGAAGAGCTTGCCATGAATGACCAAGGGTTGGACCAACTCCAAGTAATGGCCAAAAGGCCATTCCTTAAACCTTTCAAGCATGCCACACCGAAGTAGGTCAACCTTCAAATCAAATCCCTGATTAAACAACGCTTTTTTTTTACGATTTTATTCTTTTGTGGATCCAATCTCTGTGGTCCGGGAACCGCTAAAGTTTTACGTTTGGATTAACAGGCATATGTTTAATAACAACAACAAAATTAACACTTAAGAAAAAATATATTTTATAAATGTAAAGAGAAAAGAAGACAATTGAATAGGAAAATTGAGTATTCATATTTCTACAAGCTATATAGAAGAAGAATACCACAATGACAATATTTATTTGCAAGTCATTATATTTTTTAAATATCTCTAGAAATTTGCTAGGAAAAAATAATATATGCACTTTCCAACCTCAACCAAGTTAAGAAAATCCTAGATAAAAACAACCAATTTGAAGTTCCTCAAATGATAAAGAAAGTGAAGAAAGCATGCAGTATCTCTTGTATGCTTACAAACTAATCGTGTAAGCAAGCAAGAATATAAGCACTTTTCATCAATATCAACACTTGAATTAACCTTGAATATTAACTAACTCTAGCATGGATCTTGGAATAAAGTTATATCCTAAATTTAAAATTTTTATGTGAAGCCTTGGAATTGGACTTTCAAGCCCTAGAATTGGACTTCAAAGGCCGAAAATTGTATTTAAAGCCTGAGAATTGGAGTTTTAAGCTCAGGAATCCTAACTTTCAGGCCCGGGAGTTGGACTTTTAAGTCTGGGAATGTTAACTTTCATGCCCGAGAATTGGAGTTTCAAACCAAGCAATTCGATTTCAAGCCTAGAAATTCGATTTCAAGTCAGAGAATTGAACTTTCAAGCTAGGGAATTAAACTTTCAAGCCCATGAATTGGACTTTAAAGCATGTGAATTTTATTTTCAATCCCCGAGAATTTTACTTTCAAGCCTTGAAATTAGAAATCATGCTAATGTAACATGACAATGATAACACAACGATAATGCAACCCAAAACAACTCTTCATCCCTACCAAAAAACATGAGAAACAAAAGAACATTTAAAAAAAAATCACCTACCTCAAACGTCTCTATTTCAAACAAATGGCACATGTCCAAATGGTCAAAGTTGTCCATCTATCATGTGAAAAGATGTTCTAAGTTTCGTTTCCTATCTATCCTGCAAAAGGATGATGTTCAAAGTTGAAAGATTGATTCCTTTGGTTATATGGATTGTAGAACTTGACATAATCAGTTAATTAATACAAGATTCTACTATTATAAAACAAACAACATATATATAACCATCAAGTCTCACAGCAATATATGCATAAACAAGCAATTACATGTACAATCTTCACAATTGTCGCAGTGGTCGTATTGTATAATGCTAGCTAACATGTAATTCCACATTCTTTATCCATCTGATTTCATTTCCTTAATTTCTCATCTATCCTCCTACCAACACAATTTTTCATCTCCTAAAATTCTATCCTTATGCTATAAAAGACAATGGCTCATCATGTTTTATCCTAAAGAGGAAATGGCAGTATAACAAAAAAATGCAATTGCCCACGAGACTTGCATACATGAGACGTTGGACGGGACTTGTATACTTGAGACATTGGATACATATACTATATATAGCCACTTCAAGAAACACACAATTTGTGACCAAACAATTGCACATCAAAGTAGACGAAGGAGCAATGTTAACTGAACAAATTCACGCTACAAAATGCTTCCACGAATCGAGCAGAACCCAGTTTATCATAAGCTATAAGTAAAAGTATATTCATAATACACTCTTTTGGATGGAGAATATGGGGAAGAATATTAAGTTTAAGTCTCATACTCAAAGTCACTAAAACTGTTATTACACCCAAATCAAGGGAAATATAGAAATATTGAAGACTTGGTTGTGCTCAATTCAAGTGGTCAAATATAAACCTCCTTTAGAATATCCTTGGAATTTTGTCAACAATTATACTCTCCCATAGCAACCCCCTTCAGGCGGCAAAAAAAAAAAATGCATGAAAAACAACACCCCTAATGTTTTCAATCTTTATACACATATTACCATAAGCCTAGAGCCATATCATAAACAGTAATCACCTATCCAAGATGAATAAATCAGAGAATCCTCTCACAACATAAATTTAAGTAATATATTGTCCCTATGATATTAGACGATGTTATATAACTATATAAGCATAAGAAAATGCTAAGAAATGATTTGCGCAGTCAAATCTTCATATAGAAAACCATAACGAGACAACAAATTTTGAATTCACCAGAAACAAATCACAACACATAGAGTAACAAGAATATTGAAAAGAAAGAAAAGAATTAGGTTGGAGAAGGTTGAACTCTTGTCTTCTTAGCTTTTGAATGTTGGGTTAAAGAATATTGAATGTTGTTTGACTACGGGCATTTCTTCTTCAATTTTAGGGTCTTTTTCTTCAAATTTCGGGTCTTCTTCTTCTCAGATTGCATATGTCTTTGTTCGTTTTTAGGATTTCACTTGCAGGTGTTTACGGGCGTTTCTTCTTCAGATTCTGATTCGGGGTCCTCTTCTTCTTCTTCTTCTTCTTCTTCTTCTTCTTCTTCTTCTTCTTCTTCAAATTCCAATTCGAAGTCTTCTTCTTCTTCTTCAGATTCTGACGTGGTTCTTCAGATTGGGGTTTTGACTATGTTTGGGAGGGGGGGAGGGTCTTGTTTTGGGGTTTTAGTTTCAAACAGGAAATAAGTGATGAGGGTAAATGGGTAATATTGAATTAAATGAAATAATGGATGAGGGTAAAGGTATAATATTGAATTTTAAAAAAAGTGATGGAAAATCATTTAAAAGGGCCCTCTGGTAACTTCATCTTTTTTTTTTGGATATTTTGGTAAGTTTTTTCAAAGATGGACATTTTTGCTCTTTCAAACTTAGGAAAAACTATTTTCTTACATTTCCACTTTGGTGTTTTAGTTTTAAACAGGAAATAAGTGATGAGGGTAATGGGGTAATATTGAATTAAATGAAATAAGGGATGAGGGAAAAGGCATAATATTGAATTAAATGAAAAAAGTGATGGAAAATCATTTAGAAGGCCTTTTGGTAACTTTATCTCTTCTTTTTTTTTTTGACATTTTTGCTAGTTTTTTTTAAAGGTGGACATTTTTACTCTTTCAAACATAGGAAATACTATTTTCTTACATTTTCATAATCATAAAACCAGCGAGTCATATTTCAATGGATCAAAAACAGGTCAGGTTACAACTTTAAAGGCATCGTTAGAAGTTGAGCCGAAATATAGCAATGCAATTTAACTCTATGTCGAGTCAATATTGGCTTATCAAGTAAAACCTTCAAAGATCAAAAACCATGTGAGCTTGGTAACATCGTCAAACAACTAAACAAATTGGAATATGCAGTAGGAAGTCAATGGGTGTCAGATAATATCATGCAACAAGAAGTCAATAGTTCGACATGAGATATTTTCAACTATCATAATAAATATTTGTTGTGCGAACAATCGATAAGATTTATTTTTTAAAATTCAAACTAGATCACCCTATCACTCCAAGACTAGCTGAAAATTAGTTTCTCCACATCGAGCTACCAAGTATACAGTTATTTATGAAGTCACATTGCTCTACATCGAGCTCCGACTTGATGAATGTCTATTGTAATATTCATTGGTACATAATGAACAAATTGAAAGAACATCCTAGAAGTTCATTACAATAGACTGGGGCTATTAAAATAGTCCACCGCACAATTCTACGCTGGACAAACACCAGCTCATGCTTAAAGATCAACAAATTTTTCAAAGACCTATTTGGTCTACACTAGCGTCTTTCGAGCGTCATTATTTCTCTTGTTCCAAAGCACGCAAACAAAAAGATTTAGAGGAACAATCGTAAAAAAGTACCAGGCTAAATCGCTACTATAAGTTGTCATCGGTTCTATCGGCTTCGCTAGACACTCTAGGATCACAACATTGGAAAGTACCAACGATTGTCTTATAAACCGTTTGACACAAGACTCCACTCACTAAAGTTGAAGGCTTCAACTCAGAGAGTATGAGGCTAACGGTGGTAGCTAAAAATGACAAAATAAATATTAAGGTCCAATTTAGGAAATCCAAACGAGGAGCCATGCGATCTACTGATATCAAAATACAAGTATGGACAGGCCCAACAAAAGACAAGCCCAATGTGGTTCTAAAAAGACTCAAGCCTTGACCAAGTCTGTGGATGACTAAGTCAGGTGCGCAATTCAAGGAACTAGTCAAGTCATTATTGTTGAAACAAATTTAAAATATTGAGATCCCTAAGATCTCGGAGGATAAAATTGTAATCTCAACAAACGATCTCAGATAAAGATAAAGGGGATCATACTAGTAATCCATTTGAGGAACATTTCTCATCAGCTATAAAAAGCAGCAGCCCTTTCATTTAAAGTGGTCCAGAGTTTTACTTATTGATGCTTCATTTAAGCTCCAAAACCACGTACATTCACTCATATCAAGATATGTTAACATCCAAACAAAACTTACCGCACTACACTTGCAATCAGCCACATCAGATGCTTCCATATTATCATTAGCCCGCTCGACATTCATTTGAACTATCTATTTTCACTCACACGTGTTCGAATCATCTGACTTCTACACAACGTAGGATGACACCTACTCCTAGCAAAACAATTGTCAACCTTTCAACTCCACGCTCTAAGTCGTGTTCAACAGTTCTAATTCACTTCTACGAGCACTCGATAGGGTCAACAAGCGCACTACGGTTTATCAATTGCAGTTCTAACTCTACGCTCAGCCAAAACGACCAATAGACTATCCAAACGACACCACCCAGAACTCGATCGGTCTTATTTACAGTTTTATCTTTATTATTTAGTACTCCAATATAGTAGTTGAAATTGATTATATTCAAGTTTTATTCTATACAAATGTTTTCTCCTACAAATATCTGACAAGCGTTGGAGAGGCCTCCAAAGGGACCACCCCAACTTCGTGTTCTTTTTTTTTGTTTTGTAGGATTGTCAGTGCCTTCCGCTCTATCAAATTCAACTGTGGATTTTTGGGGTATACATTATCACCGTACCTAGTTGTTATTACTTTAAATGATGTTTGTACCCTTATCAAATGTATTTTGAATTAATATTTTATGTAATATTTAAATCCTTTACGGTGAAATTGTATTTACATTATACAAACAATGAATAATTAAAAAATGGCAGTAAATAATACTATAAAACGCAAAAGACATCTACCCATACTTCCTTAAGTAATTTCTCACATAAAATGGTAAAACTTGATAGGGTAAATATTCTTTTCACTTTCAAACAAATGAGATGGGTCTACCAAAGTCTTAAAGCATCTCCAACGGTCTCATTTGGAGACTCCCCTAGCTTAATTAAGAGAGAAGTTATATTTTTAAAGCTCCAACAGATCCCTTAAAGGCTTCCTTAAATGTGTTTTGGCGAAGCTCACTCCTTTAATTAAGGGGTGGCTTCAACTCTCTTAAGTGGGCTCTATATATTTAAAGTACTAGATATTTAATTTTTCAATTTCAATAATTCTTTTATTATTCAATGAGTAATTTGATTTACAATAATAATTATAAAGTAAAACATCAAGATAATGATAATAAAAATATTAAGGGAGTAATGTTGGATTTCATACTCCCTTAATGACCTCTTACAACAACATCCACCCTTATTTAAGGGGGTTTCCATAGGAAACTGTTGGAGATGCTCTTAGGGAGATACAAATTGGTTTCACTCATTATTGGTATATATGTATATTATTGCTTTATTCTTTATTCTCTTTATTTAATTATTTTAATAATTCCTTGATGTTGCAGATAAATTGATCATAGCATCCCCTTTTCTCCAGGAAATTAAAGTGTTAGATTTTCTTGTCAATTTTACAAATCTCAATATCCGCCAATTTTGGAATTTATGTTCCAGTGAGATACTTCGTTGAAATGTATTACTACTTATACCTACTTTAAGTCTATTCTTATTCCTGGCCGCACATCAAACCTCCTATTATATTGTATGGACTCATATCAGCTGTCCAAAAATGATGTCCCAATTTGAATCTGTTGTATGTTAAATTCGCCTAGGTGTCATGTCACCCAAATAGAACGAGGAAAACGGAAGACCCACCAAGCCACGTCTACAAGAGTCGACTGGTCAATGGAATAAGCTCTGACTAGGGACATATCATCGAGTACAGACATGTCATCACGAGAATCCATGAGGAGCGCATTGCTAGGTTAAGAAACCTCAACGAATAAGGATTCAATTCGCCCAATATCTCTGCTCAGTTATATCTATGCGGCCAGAACAAGCAATATGCTCACAATGGGATCTCTCACAACGAGGATTGCCCATCCAAAACAAGCAATCACAAATCGACCTGAACACGGAGACCAATATAGATGTTTTGCCTAGATAGAATTCAAGAGCTACACTCCAAATAGGAAACATGGCGATGCTTTCCATGAAATAAAGGAATCCAGGTTGAACACATACTCAACTACCATAATTAAGTCGAATAGGAAAGAGGTCAAGATAGCAAGAAGACTCCTAATATGACTCTGCAATTCTCTACAAACACGCCAGAAACCCTACAGAGCACTATATAAATGCAAGGGTTAATATCATTTAGGTCTCTATATTATTCTGAAAAATCAATTATTTAAACGAGTTTGCTTTTTTAGCAAAAAATTCCCTGACTTTTAAAATATATATCAAATAGGTCCATCTAACTTTTTTTTAAATGTTCAAATGTGACATAATATATAAATTGACCATTTTACCCTTAACTTTAATTAAAGAGTGTAAAAATACAATTTTACCCTTTAACATTTTAAAATTTTACAATCCAACTTTGATATAATCCAATCAAAATAAAATATTAAAAAAATTGTATTTATATAATTTGTCAAAAAAAAAAGAAAAAACTAATATGATCTTATCTTAAATCACTACAACTTATATGTAAAACAAATTTTTTAAAAAAATCGTCATCTCATCTACCACCACCATCATCTTCGTCAAGTATCAACAACATATTAGTTCAACCATACCAGTACAACATTCAACCCCCAAAATGTAAAAAAATAAATTAAATTAAATCCATATGGACCCATAACCATACCAGTTCAACCCAACAACATTTGCAACATATTCAACAACAAAAAAATTTAGTATGAAGATATTTGGATAAAATTTCAGATTTCTGGAGATAAATTAAAAAAAAATTGGAGATATATTGAATAAAGTCTTCATGAAACCAACACATTTTTAGTTCATTTCTTCAAAGAACTTTCAAAAAAAAAATCTCATCTCTGAATCCCGATCGAGATCCTGAACCATGGAAGTGGGTTGCGAATAGGGGAGACCACATCTACCACACACTGCCGCCTGCACACCACACCAAAACCTAGACACCACACCATACGTTGTCGCCTGTAAAACCTAACCATCGTGTCAACACCGCCTGCAAAACCCAACCACCGTGTCGATGCCACTTGTAAAACCCAAACATAGCATCATCGCTGCCTGCAAAACCCAAACACCGCATCGCCGCCACCTGCAAAACCCAAACACCGCTTCGCCGCTGCCCTAAATTCATTCGAACCCCACCATCAAATTTACCCCACCTAAACTCCACCCAAACAATACCTAACCAAATGAAAAAGAGAGATGATAGCTGAAATACAAATTGAAAATTTGAAAAAAGAACAACGAAAAAAAAGAATTGAAATACAAGTTGAAATAAAGAGAGAGAGATTTGAGATGTGAGAGACAATTTGAACAGGGATGTGAGAGAGAGAAGAGATGGAGTTTGCTCTTTTTAGAAGAAGATGAGATTGAGAAAAAAAAAGAGATGAGATCAAGATATAGTGTTTGACCGGTGGTGAGAGGGGTTTGAGTGGTGGTGGGTTTGAGTGGTAGAGGGTGTTTCACTGTTATGGATTCATGTGAGAGAGAGATGGAGAGGATTAACCTGTGTGTGTGTCAGGTAGTGTTATTCTTGGTGATGATGATGAATTGGTGTTGGTGAATGGTGATAAACCGGTGTGTATTTGGTGATGGTGATGAGTTTTGATTAGATTTATTTTTAAATTTAATTATTTATTAGTTTTAATTAGTTTTATTTCCTTCATATATATATATATATATATATATATATATTTATATATATAATTGTTTATCATTTTATGTCTATTTTTACGACACCTGGAATGTCCTTGATTCAAAGACAAAAATACCATTGCAAATTTTAAGTTTGACTAACGGTTAACTAACAGCTGGACATATATGATATATTTTTTAAAAATCAGGGAAAATTTTACTAAAAAAGCAAAATCTTTTAAATAATTGATCTTACAATATAACACAGAGACCCAAATGATCTTAACCCTAAATGTAAATGCAAAACCATTGTAAAGGAAGAGAACGAATCAGAGAGAAAAGAGACATCTGAGTGTGTAATCAATTATTTTCATAGTGAATTTTAGTTTCTACGTCGCCAAGCGACAACCGGTGGACGTTTCTCCATCACTAGAGTTTTACCACGTAAATTTGCTTTCTTGTTATTTTTCTATTCTTATTGTGTTTGCTTATAAATCAGACGAATCGAATAGTTGATCGGTTGAATTCCTAGAATTCACCGTCAGCAGTGTTTAACCATCCAAATTGGGACATGCGTCTACATTTATGGAAGAAGTTGAAAAAAATGATTAGATGTGGATACATGTCCCAATTTGATTGGTTCGATACAAATTAAAATATCATTTTTAGATAGCTAATTTGAGTCTATATTGTATCATGCCTCCTGCTATATTCTTTTCAATGATGTAAATCTATTTGCGGCTCTTGTTAACGTATATAAATAGATTATTGGGCATTACACAAAGATGAAAAGGTTAACAGTAAATCTAGTCGTTTGGCCTTACTTTATACTTTTGGATTGGTCTTAAATTTGTTAATCGATGAAGTTGTAGATGTCTTTAAGTTTGTCTCACTCATGAAATTAACCTTTTTTTTATTACTTTATTCAAAATTGATATTGTGTGTTTTCTTCTTATTGATCTGATTTTAAGGCGGAGTATTTATTGAAAGGACTGAAGGTGCAAGCTGCCACGGTCAGGTGACATTTACATAATAGAGATTATATCCAGTCAGTGCACCAACTAATGTAAATTTATATATAACGTTATCTAATATGAGAATAAATATATTTGATTTGTGCTGACAAATTACCTATAAAGGGAAAGTCTTAGCTTTTAGTAATATTGAGGAACAATGAATAAATTCAAATCTGTGAATTCTTCTAAAAATGAAAATATCAAATATTTTTAAAAGAGATTCGTTGGCTACCTAGACCATACTCCGAGAATATTATGATGACAGAAATGTTGTCACTGACTGAATCCTTTCCATTTCTTCCTCTTCAAATAACATTTTTTAAAATAGGATGAATTGAGTTTCAATCAAATTCCTAGTCATAATATACAATCCTAAAATGTTTGTGTAAAAACAAATAAGAACGACCGATGCAAATTATACAAATTAAAGAAATAAAGAATAGAGAAATTAAACACATTCACGTCTTCAAACCTATCAAGCTTTAGGATTCCGTACGTTATAACCTATTGGGTTTTCATGTGGCAATCCAACTGTTTTCCACTTTAAGTAGATTTTCGGGTACTAACTTCAATTTTCATATCCAATTCCCTGCCCTCTCGCAAACGTTTCAAGATAAAAAGAATTACATAAATATTTTGCTCTCTCTGGAATATAAGATTTAAGCTCTCCCAAAGATATGAAATTTAAGCACAATTATATATTTTGATGCGTAAGAATGAAACTTTTTGACTCATGAATATTTAGAACACTTCATAGTGGTGTTGGAGAAGCTTGTCAAGCTCTCATTAGTAGCTTGAATAAATTAGAGACTTACATTTATACAAAATTGAAAGACCGGTCATTACAAGCCTTACCGGAGGAATTTGTCGCCGATCCAATCTGGGGATTGAATTGATTATAGAAACATGAGTTTAATTAGTCAATTTATTAGTGAACAAGAAAAAATATTATCTAGATGCCTTAGAAGAGCAAAGATTAATTACTATTGCTGTAAAACAAACTCATTTTATCTTCATTACCTTTTCTTAATAATGAGAAACAATTTGAAAGAAAAGAAGATGGGTGAAATATTAACCTTAAAAGAGCAAAGATTAATTACTATTGCTGTAAAACAAAATCATTTTATCATCGTTACCTTTTCTTAATAATGCGAAACAATTTGAAAGAAAAGACCAGAACCTAGACATGCCCAAGGTTCTGGTCCGGTTCGGAACCATCGGTTCCGGTTCCGGATCGAACCAGAACCGAAACCGTAGACCGACGGTTTGGGCTTCTGTTCGGTTAGAACCAATAACGAAACTGAACCGTCGATTCCAAGCAAGTTTTTTTCAGAGGAGAACAGAACCAGAACCGAACCTTCAACTGAACCGATGGTAATTATTTAAAGCATTTTACTGTTTTACCCCTCTTTTCCTAAAACCTTACATCTCCCATGTATAGATTTTGTTTAAACTTTTGTCATATAAAATGAGATTGTTAATTAAATTTGAACTTTTTTTTTTTAAACTATTACAATAATTCGGATTTTTGGGTGGAGGAAAAACTCAAACCCACGACCTCATGATATGGGTGTGAGGAGCTTAACCACTTTACCGACCTTATCTTGTCAATTAAACTTTGTCAATAGCTACAGTTTACCTAAACTTTCTGACTGGCCAAAATCAACCAATACAATTTGCAATTTGCATGGAATTTCCTAAATAAACCCAATCACTAATCCTATCATCGGATGGCCAATCAAATAAAAATTGAAAGAAGTTCAATAGCCCCCTTTTATGAAGATGATCATGATTCATGCATGACATCAATAGCAAACATTCAGCAATTTATACTTTGTTTTCCTCTTTAAAACATCTTACATGGAACTTAACTTGCTGGATGTACTCATCCACAAAGATATAATAAAATGTCATAGGCTATAACTACGCTGATAAGCACCGTCTTCTAGTAGTAGGGCATGTACCGCAATGCCCTTCTGAACCTGGGAACCTTCCTGCAGCAGGTTTCAGAAGATAAAAAATCAATTAAAAGAATTAGAAATAACATGAAAATATCACTACCAAAGGAAGGAGAAGCAAATGCATTGATCGAATCTTTACCCATATCCATACGGAGTGTAGAAATAAGGAGGTACATATGGCCTCCTGCCTCGGTACCCCGTGTAAGGGTTGAAACGCCTTGGACGGTACTGCTTCATCCCAGGAACATTTGTCCTTTTCGATAAGACCTAGAGATCATATACCTCCATTAATAAGCAGAAATTAAGCAGTAAAATGATCTTGTAACAACCACAATCTCATTTAAAATTCTATCAATCACTTATGCTATAAAACTGACAGGCTTCACTTTAAGAACTAGCAAAACAAGTTGCTTTCATTTCTGTAATAAATGAAATAGACTTACCTTCAATTGACGGCCATGCAGTTCAGACTCGTTCAACTGCAGAGCCTCTTGAACAGCTTCTACTTCAAGGAATTCCACATAAGCAAAACCCTTTGGCTGACCAAACTTGTCAGTAAGAATAGTTACCCTGTTCACAGTACCACAGGATTGGAAATGCTGCTGCACTTCTTCAGGTGTGCATGCATAATCAACCTGCAAGCCAAATCCAACCAAATTCAAATAAAAGCTTTAATCAGTGAAAGCAATTAACGTTTTCCACAATTCGGCTATTCAAGAGCCTAATCTGTCAATCACACAGAGAAACGTATCCATCACTAGCACCTTATAACTCTTATTCGACAAAACATCTACTTGCCTATTATCATCAATCTTCCTTACACTGAAAAATGTAGTATAACAAAGTGATCCATTTTCATAAGCCACGATTCTCTTTCTAAATGCTAGTATTTTCAATTTGACCCGACTCCTAATGTCAGCACTGGTACATATTTCCGCTACACAAAGACATGTACTTCAAAAGCTATTTAGTAATCATATGATCAGTAACAGTAACTTGGCATCTCAGCATCCACTATTAAAAACTATAAACGAAAAAAAACCTTCTTTCTAATATAATATTGTTTCTTAAGAAAGAAAAGGAAAAAAACCTTAAAATGGAAAAACAGTACATCTATATCTTTCACATATTTTGACTTGACCAAAAAGTGGTATGACTATGAGAGAGCAGTTTGTACAATCAGCAAAGTATACCGATCTTCCACAATGAAGTGCCCACATGACCAAAGGATAAGTAGATAAAATCAACTTCATGATTTTGAAAGCAGAATGAACAAATGTCTGAATGGTTCCTACAAGAAAGAACTTTTCCAGAAATGGATTGCAGGAAAAAAAATATGTAAACCGCTAATAGGTAGATCCACGAACCAAAATTAAATGATTTTGTTCTTTTTTAAAGAAGAAAACAGATTTACAAAATGTGGAAATCGCTGCGGAAGTCTATTACTACATACAGGTTCATAGACCAAACCATATAATACTCATTTATTAACCACCAATGAGTCTAAAAGAAGTTTGTGATTACAAAGAGAAGTCAAGAGAGAGAGAAAGAGAGAAGCATGTAGTGAAAATATTTTACCACACTGAAAAAATAGAACTGTAACACATGAAAAATGAATGATTCCCAAATTATATTTAATGAATTACAATAAAACACGCATGAGTACCCAAATTAAATTCCATAACATTTTTTTTCTCCTAAGATACAATTTAAGCTTCTCATGTTTATATGAAAAAGATTCCCACTACAAAATGAGCTAATTTATTTTTTTTAAAAAAATGAGCTAATTGACTGTCCCATATACAAACTTTTTGGAAATCAAATATATATCAAAGTTATTGTCATTAGTCAAAAGTAAATGAAAATGATTTTCGTAATTATTTAGGATATTTAACTCTTATGTCTAGGCAGTTGGCATATCTGAATATAACAAATTACTAAGTAGTCACAACCTTTAGATTCTTAGGAAAATTATTATAAACACGTGTGCAGCCAACTGCATAAAATAGTAGGCTTTATTTACGAAATCTGAGCATATGATGTATCTTAAATGAACTGAACCATCTCCTTAGCAATAAATAAAAGCAAGTCAAGTTCGAGGAAACAGTAATAGAGTTTTATTCTTTTGGGTAAAGAAGTGGTAACCACAAGTGAAAAATGTATGCCTCTCACCACATTTTGTCAACAGACCAAAAATTTCAGTGGCTTCAAAATGGACAACACCATCAGCAGCAAAAGGCCTCTCCAACTTAAACTGCAAACTCAGACTTGCTCTCCTCTTCAAAATAAACAAGTTTTGTCCTCTCGTAGGTAGACTGCAACAGAGTCTTTCTTCCAAATGCCTTTGACCAGTAGATTCTTTCAACACTGTCTTTAGTTCACCATTTCACTCAAATTGTTTTTTCATATTTTCCTTTACTATTTTTTCTTTCATTCCTTTTTTCAGTATTCTTTCTTTTCACTTTTGTTTTTTCATGGTATCCTTTTTTTGTTCTTTTTTTTTCTACTATTAAATGCTCTTCATTTCTTTTTTCTTCTCTCATTTCACAAAAACACTTCACATTTTTTTTCCTCTCATTTTTTTTTTATCTTTCCATTCTTTCTTATTTCATTTTGCAATACAAACATGTAGGGAAGATTCTACTCCCTTCTAATGCAACCCTATTTAAAACAAAGAATTAAATGTGGCCCATATAGTAACTATTCCAGCGCTAATATACAGAGAACTCGAGGAATAGGAACAACCCTGCGATCATAGTGAGACATAAAGTCAAACCATGACTCTAAAGCTTAGAGGTGGCCACATTCAAACCAAAGACAAACAGAAACCAACATAAGTGAAGTGAGAAGAGTATGAAAAAGATGACATAGTTCTACACATAAGACATAAGACATGAAGCATAATGTAAATCAGTAGCTTCGGAACCCCATGACAACAAACTATTAATATGCCATTCCATAGAACGAACAAGCGTAAAACTAAACGGAGAAAGTGTTCACCAACATGTATGTTGGATCAATAAGAAGATAAAACATGATGGCATAAATCATAATATATTGGTTGGTTGCATGTGATAAATATATGTTATCATTGGTGTGCTTTCCTCATCATTGAAAATGTATATGCAGTTGAGTAATTATATAACCATTGACTACTTCACTGTCTTTTCTCATAAAGCACTAACACTTGTGAGAGGGCAAATGAAATGAAACTACGGAAAGTCAAAGTTACAACTGCAACCAGAATATTATTAGCACATTCTGTGCCTAACCCACAGCCATGTCTGCAAAACACTTGAAGTAACTAAGTCTCTAGTTATCTCTAACTGTGTACTAAGAAAAATGGTGTTGCCGCCCTTATTGCAATTAGATCTGCACAAGGAATTCTCCTTCGAGATTTTTCTTTAAAACAACTTCTCTTATCTGAAACTTTAATACTGCATTTTGTACTGTTCTCAAGCTTTTTCAAGGGCCAATCATCACTAAGGCTCCATATAGTTGTTACTATATTGCTGATCCAGAAAAGCAAATACAAGACTAGCTTCTACACAAGAATTGCATTCATTCAAGGCGTTAGAATGTGTGGAAATGTCACCCAAGAATGACACCTGACTGTAAACATTGCAGCTTAGACTTAAATTCAGGCATTCATAGACCTCACAGGGCTTTCCAACAATCAATAAACCAGTCGACAGTACCTCAAATTTCTGCCAACTAGGCAATTCTCATCAAGATAATGCAGATAAACATAAAAATTTCTCCCAAATAGTTTCTGAAGTCAAATTCTACCAAACATAGAAACCAGTCAACCACAAAGAAATAAAAATACAGAAACAACCTAAAACCTGAACACCCTATACAACTCTGAATTTATCCTACAATCTACTGTGCGCCCTACAATGCCAATGTGTGCTATTCAACTAATTCATCCATGCAAAATTATGTCTTTTTCAACTTCAACAAACACTAATTCATGATGGATAACAGCTCTCTTAATGAGCTAAGCGAGGATAGCAGAATATGGAAACTCAATTCTTCAAGAAGATTATCAAGCAAATTATTCTTCTTATGGATGATAGAATATAACTCCTGCATGTGATTGAATAACCGAAGTCCCCTGAAAGATCACAAATCCTTATAGGGGAAGTACCTCATTGCAGACTTAAAATTGCTAATTCTGTTCAGAGAAAAAGTCCCTATTTTAAACTGTACCCCTTCCCGGTATGTAATGTGCTAGAAAAACGAGAAGAATGTGTTAGAAATCCCTTGGACCTTTGGATTGATTAAGAAAAGAACATTGAGCTTCTCTTCTTACAATGCATGACAACTTCTATAAGGTGAGTTGGGTAATTCAGCAGGATTAAAAGATCCAGTGGTATGTCTAGCTCCTCCAGAAGAGCTAATCCCTCAATTCCAAATTCGGGAAAAAGAAAATACTAGGGCACTTGGAGTTAGAAGACTTGATAGAGATGGTAGTGATCATTTTGTTCAGAGGTGACAATTTTGAGGACCATATAGTTTAGAGGTCAACATTTTGAGTATTGTAGGTTTGTTCAATCTGTTAGTTGTCAACATAGGAACTTGAAATTATGGGAGGAAATTCCTGCTTTACTGTAATTCATCAAGTTTGCTGAACTAAGAGAAACCCATCCCCCTATTTACAGTGGCCAAAGAAGAATCTCAAAGATTCAAAAATCAAACTAAATAAGGTAACAATCTACTTTCCAAAATTACAAAGATCTACGATCTTATTCAAACACGAGAAATAAAATTAAATCTTCCTCATATGCCTAACATATTTGTATAGCTCCTTAGGATGATAAACATCAGACAGCGATTGAGGCCTCACCTTTGTATAAATTCTAAAATTCTTCTAGAAGGTTCTGAGTTTCTAGCTTGTTCACATTATAACACTAGTCCACTAAAACATATTCTATACCCTAAAGAGTATCCATCAAACTCCATTATTCTTTTTCTTTTACTTTTTTCCACCATATTATCATTATGTTAACTGAAAGTTGAATTTCCATATCAAAAATACAGTGAGTTAGAAAATAAGAGTGGGAGAAAAAAGAGCATATCAGTATGTACATCCTTATGAGAAAGCAAGGGCTCCTGTTTTAATAGAAAGAAACAGAGACAATATTTCTCGAAAACTTAACCAGATGCAATGCGCAAGCTTAACTTAATTTTCTTTAACCAGGTATTAGGTAATAAACTAATAATAATATACAAGAAGTCGCAACCAGGAATATATAAAGCAAGGAAGTTCCAAGCAGGATCAAGAAGAAAGAGGTATGGAGGTTCTCACATTTCCAACAAAGACTGATCGTGTATCTGTCTCTTCCTTGTTTGCCTGACTAGCAGCTGCACTAGCAGGATCTGTGTACAACAAAGGCAAGGAACATAATTTAGAATTATTGATAACTAATAGGGAAATATAACTCTATAAAGGGATTATAACTTTGAGAATGGATCGCATGTTACTTAAATCAGACACAAAAGCAAAGGAAACATTTTTTTTTTAAATAAAAAACTTAAAACTTCAATAAATAAATTTTAAAAAAATAAAAAAAACCAGGTCAATATTTATGAAAAAAACTATATAAAGAAGTATCAATAGATTCATTTTAAATGTAGTTGAAAGCCTTTCATTGAAGAACCTAGAATATAAGAGAACAATAGACATAGTTTAGAATGACTCAGCTCCATGATCCACAAATGCAGTTGCATACTAAACAGTGGAAGAAACAAATCCACATGAGAGGTGAAACAGTGAAACCATAACAGGTAAATACAAGCAATTTTTTTTTCTGTAAAAATCGATATACATGTCACTCAAAAACATATGATTAGCATAAAATGAATTGCCAATAACTCAATTGGCTGATGGAGTCACTTGTCATAACACCAGTATCCTTGAACTGGATCATGCTCATCCTAGAGAAGACAGTAGAGTACTGTCCCGTTACATATAACTAATATCCTGCCAAGTTAATAAAGAAAGGTTAAAATGGCAGATTATAACCTACTGAAACCTTTGCTAAAAACTCTAATCACAAAGAAACCATCATTGCACAATCTCCAATAATTTTACCCAAAAGTAATAACACAAAAAGAATTAACCATAATAGGAAGACCAAATATCTATGTCAATTCTTGCACTATCACAATGGTACATGGTACTCCAATAAAAACAATGTTTCTCAAATTAACGGTAATCAACCAATGCAGAAATAATCTCGATGTCGACAAATTCAATACAGTTGCTACAAAATCAATCAGACCCATAAAGAAAAAAAAAAAAAAAAAACCTTGAACAGCGCCCATCTCCTTCTCAACCTTAGCCTGCATCTCACGAAGAGCAGCAGCTTCCTCCTCCATCTCCTTCAATCTCTTTTTCATCTCATCTAATTCCTGCACACGAATAAATATTTGTATACACGCAGATCTATCGAATCCCTAGGTCTAAAATCGAACAAATAAATAGTAAGTACCTTAACGGCGTCGTCATCGGCGGCCGACATGTCGACGTCAGCATTATGAGCGTCTATGTCGCCTTCCATGTCAGGGATTTCGCCGCCATACACCTCGTGCTCTTCTTCATCCATCTACACTGCCCACTCCCTCCCTCTCTCAATTTTATTTATTTATTTTTTCTGCGAACAATTAAATAGAAAGGGTTTGAATGTTACGCTCCAAGTCCTTTATATAGTAGAGGCGATAAAATAACGAGCGGCGAGTAAAATAATAGACAAAGCCTGACAATACGGTGTCGTTGCTAAAGGTTCCAATTCCGGTTTGGTTTTTTATTTTATTTTTATATTATCATTTTGGTCAGTTGAAAAGTGATTCATATATTTTTGAAACCTATCAATTTAGTCCTTCTTATTAGATTTTTCACGATCAACTGTAACAGAAAAGGGTGAATAAATAGATGGTTCATATATTTTTGAAATCCATCCATTTATTCTATCTTGTTAGATTTTTGAAAGGGTGAATAAATGTTTAACATTAACCATTTATTTATTTATTTTAAATAAAATAATATAAAAGAAAAAAACCCATATTTGATTTTTAATTTTTAATTTTATATATATATATATATATATATATATATATATATTAATGGATTAAGAAATTAAAATATTTTAAAAAAAACTTTTTTTTCCTTCATCTTCTTCTTGTCTCATCCTTCGTTTTCATAGTTCACAGTCCATTGAATTTTCAATTTTCCAATTCAATCAATTTCAAATAGAATTTTCAGCTTCGTTTTCAAGTTTCCCCGAATTTCAGCTTCGTTTTCCTAATCCAATAATCAACATATTCCTCCATACCTTTGCCTTTATTTTTCTCCGATAATCATCCTATTTTGAAATCGACCCATTTGTTTCTGGAACCAGATCGAGAAAGATAAGAGATGAGATGATTCAAGGCAAATTTCTTCAAACCCAAGCACAGTAAGTGAAAATAAAAAAATACCATTATCATTAAAACTTTAAAATGTACAAAATATTTAATTTTTTTTAACATAAAATAAACGAAAAAAATCATAATTTAAAATTTTAAAAAGCATATGGTGGACATCCACCACCACCATTCTGTCACGCCTGAATAAAAAACAAACAAAAAATCACCATCTCTCACACACCAAACCGCCATCTCTCTCACAAAACCCCAAAGATTGGGTTTCGATTTGGTTTAGGTTCCGGTTGTTAGTGGTTTCATTGGCGATTTCGATGGGGTTTATGGAGGTTTCTGTGAGGGCTTCGTTGGCGGTTTCGGTTGGGATTTATAAGCGGTTTTGTTAGTGATTTCAATTGGGATTTGGTGGCGGATTTAGAGAGGTTTCTGGATGATTTATAGCGGGTTTAGGGATGTTTTCTGGGTGGGGTCGGTGATGGTTCAGGATCGCCGAGGGGTGATGTTTTCTGGGTGTATGATAGATTTCTAGTTTGATGGTGGGAGAGGTTTTTTTTTTATTATTATTAAGGTGTCTTTGGTTGGATTTCGGGGTTTCTAGGTTTGTGGTCGGCGATGGCGGCAGTTGGGTTCGTATTCGACAATGGCGGCGGCGGCTGCTGGGTTCGTCGACGGCGGCGATGATTGGTGAGTTCAATGGCAATGAGGAATTCTGGGTTCGTTTTGGTGGTGGTTGAGGCTTGTTGAGCTTTAGTTGTTTTTGATGGTTGTGGGTCGATGATGATGATGATAGTGATGGTCGATGATGATGAAGATGGAATGGGCTGCTAGGGTTTTGGTTGAATATGGAATTGTGATTTGCGGATGATGAAAAAACATATTAATCTTTAATCTTTAATCTTTAATCCAATTTTTTTATTTTTTTATTTTTTATTTTTATTTTTATTTTTTTATATCAGTTTTTGTATTAGTGAGATTTTTTATTTGTTTTTTGACTTTTTTATTTTTATTTTTATTTTTTTGATTTTACTATTTTCAATTTTTTTTATGTTGACATATGGAGTATTCAAGGTTTAAAGACAAAAACAACTTTGAATTCATTAAATTTGACTAGCAGTTCGACTTTAAATTGAAGAGATTTCTAAAATATTAGGACCACCTAGTAAAAAATAGAAAAACAGACAAAAAACGTTATACAGACCAAAATAATAATATTTCTTTTTTTTTTTACAAACAAATAAAAAAGAAGGTTAAATACACAACCAAATCATTATCAATTTGCCATACTAAAACCTTATTATTATTATTATTATTATTATTATTATTATTAAAATATCTTAAAATTAAAAAAAAAGGTTTAAAAAAATTATTTAATCAAAATCGAAAAATCAATTTCGGTTCAGTTTCGAGATCCATGATTCCGATTCGGTTTTACGGTTAGAACCGAACCGACGTCACGTTTAAAAGATAATAAAAAAATCTTCAATGAGACAGTCTCATTATCACTTGATGAGTTTGTTCTGATAAGAAAGAACCATTTGTTTTGAAAACATAAACAAATATTATTAAATTATATTTAATGCAATTTCATTCGATAGTTTTACAAAATGGCAATAAGACCTTCTAAGAATTTTGACGTATTTATTTTAAGAAAAAAATTATTTTGGAAAGGACAGATTGCCAAACACCCCCGAAATTAGGCTTAATTAAAAGCATAGCCACCGTTTGATCAACATTACACAAATATCCTCTGCTGTTAGTTGTTCTCGTTCTGATATAGTCATATAGATACCTTGAATTGATATTCTAATTCTTTTTCTCTAACTAATAGACAATGTTTGTTCTGGACTTAGAAAATGGAAAAAGGAACCGCATAATCATATACTTAAACATTTTGCAACTAATAATGATTGATCAACAATTCATAGTTTAACAGATAGTTTAGGAAAAAAAAAACTATAAAAAACAAAGTTACACTTCCAACTTGACATACTTATTCTCACCAACAAAGGGTTGCAGTTGCAAAGTAATTCAATGGTTAGAAGAAATTAAAGAGTTCATATGATTGAATAACATAATGATAAGTATACTCTTCCACCATCTAATGACAAGTTTTATCCTAAAAAAAAAATTCACATTGGATCTGCTATGTTAATTCGATGATTGATACGTAAGAAATTAGGAATAGGGGTGATAGCCAAATGATGAACAAGTATATGAGTGATGTAAGCTTTGGCACTTGGTTGTTGGAGGAATTAGAATGCTACCTTGCAACATATTCATTTACAATGATTGATATGAATGCTACAGTATTACCTTCTCCGTTCATATCCCAATTATTTTATATATGAAAAAAAGACAGTCGACGAAAAAAAAGTATATGGGTGGAGGTGCAAGAAGTATAGTATTTCATACGAATCAATAACTCGCCTAGAGAAGGAAATGAAATTCATTCATACAACACATAGTTAAAGAAAATCAGCAGGCCGGATCGCGGTAGAGAGGGCAAGATGGCCATAAACGTGACGTAAAGGAAAAATTCAAGTACATTTTCGTTAATAGCATTGGTGGCTAAGACAGCAGGGCTTCAAATTCCATTCTTATCTCCTAATCTAAATTCTTGTTATTGCTGACCATGCCCGCCATTTTTGTCAAGCTTACAACGAGATTAACTGTTCGATATTTCCTCTTATAGAGTGTTACAGAGTTGCATAGATCAGGTTGGCATAACACTTGACTTGCAGTGCACAACAGACATGCTGAAGGAGTTATCATTGTTGAAGGAAAAGAGCTTGGTCTCATCTCTGGACCTGCATCATGGTAGCGGAGCATGAATTGGACAATCAGGAGTCCCTTTTCTTGACTGACAAACAAGTATGCTGCAGCACCCTTTTTAACTTCAACAGAAATCGAATGTACAGATTTTCAAAGGTGGAAAGCTATCCGGTGTGTGTAGCTGCTCGTAAATGTGTATGTATATCATCAGTGAAGTTAAGAGTAATAGTTGATTATGAATTGTGTTTATAACAAACTAACAACATAATTCTGCATGATTTGTAATCAGCAGATTCTACATTGAACATAAAAGGAAAAATGTAGACATGATCAGCCAAAACAGATATTATTCGTTTTGAGTTAGAAATGGAAAGAATACACTGATCAGAATCATAACAAAAAACAAATTCTATACAACAATTCCACTCTACTTCCTTACAGAATGAAGCTAGTAAACAAAAAAAAATTCAGCAGGCCGGTGCGCGGCACAGAGGACATGATGGTTTCTGGTGAAGCCAGCGAGTGATGCATGTTGTGTGAAAAAGATGAGAGCAGGGCATTCGAGCAACAATTTCACCAACACCAACACTTTCCAAACAGATTGAACAATCTGTTGAACCCTCTGCCTTCTCTTCCTTGAGTCGTTGAATCGCCCTTTTCGACAAGCCCGCTACTTCTAGCGATTGATGATGATGACCGTCCAAGATTATTACTGAATCATCCAACCGCTGCATTAATCCTCTGTTCAAAGATTCACTGCCATCCAAGATAATCGAATCATCCAAAAACTGCAATTGTCTGAATTGATCGATAACCAAGTTCAATTGGATTGGCACTAATGTCAGAAATCGGTTCATGGGGTCATTTCTCATCCGCATAACGCTCCCTAAAAAAGATAAGACCAAGTGTTGCAGAGAGTAAACTGGTAATGGGCTGGGGCGGATGAATTGCACAACGTTATCCCGTAAAAATCGACTAGAGTTCACAAACATCTCTTCTGCCGATAGAATTCTAATCAAGAATTCTCGCGTTCCTCTTACAGATAAAAGGACATCATTTTCCTGGTAGTAAGTCCTGTTTGTTGAGCGTAACTCTCCGTTGTTGCGACGACGATGTACTTGCAATTCAATTACGAAACCACAGTAATTAGTGTTGAGCCAGTTCAAGTTCCTGTTAATGATTTCATTGTTTTGCCGCAATTCGAGTTGGTAGTTCGCCATCTTTGAATTGAAGAACAACTGAGATTAAGATGTAGAAATCTGGGTTTAGTAATCAAGAATTCTTGGAGGATCAAGATGGAAGACAGAGAACGAAGAAAAAAAAAATCACAAGTGGGAGCGGGAAGATTTGGAGCGAAGGTAGGGTTTCTTATAGAAACACAGAGTGTTTTTAGGAAACTTTTTTAAAATCTTATTCCCCAAGTAAACTGCATCAGATTAGGAATCCCAGAATTGAAAGATATTTCACTTAACGGTAATATGGGAGTCGGTTAGAATACTTATCACAAAGTTGCCAGTATCGTACAACCCAACTTCCAGCGTACATGTCACGGTGTTTTTTATTTTATTTTATTTTTTGTTTAAAGTTTTTTTTTCTTTTTATATATGGTATGATTTATATTATAATTATTTTAGTATTATAAGTTAAATATTAATAAATAATAAAAATGCATTTGTAATATAAAAAAGATGAAAATGTTATTAGAATAATATTATATTATATTATTTTTTTTAAAGAATTAAATATTAATAAATAATATAAGTATGTACATTTTAAATATCGAAAACATGGAAAATATCTTAGAATAATAATATATTCTTCTATAAATGATAAAATTACATTTAAATTATAGAAAAAAAGAGAAAATGTTCTTAAAATAACACTAATAAATGATACATTTATAATATTATAAAATTGAAAATGTTATTAGAATGAAAATAATAATTAATATAAAAAGATATATCACTTGTATCCTTACTTAGTACGTGTCAATTGAATTAACAAATTTACTAGAGCGAATTAAATCAGTATTTATGTGTCTTTTCAAAAATGAAAAAGAAAAAAAGAAAAAAAGAAAAAAAAAACATACCAATCAAAGGAAAGGGATAAGGAGCCAGATCAACTATTCAATTAAATAATATTGAGCATTTTGCACATCTTTTCTATAGAAACTAGTGAGCCATTTCTTTGCAAATTGTGCTCAATTTTATATATGGCAATTTCATCAAGATCTCTTCATCAGTTTGAAAAGAATATACATGAATCAGATTTTTTTGAGGAATATATAGAAAGAATTGGATTTGGTTAGACAATGCGTGGTTACTATTTATACGTATTCATGTACTAATTATCAGGCAAGATTGAGGTTAGAATGTAAGTGTGATAAGAAGATAGATGTCTGGCAGTGCACTTAATATAATTATACGGTCCAAAAAATTAAGGGCCCGTTCTGTAAGCGTTTTTCAGTTGTTGTTTTTCGAAAATAAAAATGAAAATGAAAACAGTATTTTTTATTTCAGTTTCGAATTCTGAAAATGCGTCTGGTAATATATACTGAAAGATGTATTTTGAAATTGAAAACGAAAAAAACGCGCCTAGTAGGTTAACCGAAAACTATCAAAAATTGAAATATCAATTTTGGTATTTTGTTTAATATTATTACAACTATAAAAAAATTGATTAAATAATTAACCAATATAAGTTTTGTGTTATAATTTTTAAATTGAACAAAAGTAACGTATCAAAAAATCAATTAATCAAAACTAAACTCTTAAATTATAAATAAATAATTATAATAAATATATTATTATATAATAAAAATTTAACTGTATATATTATATTAATATATATACATATTATAATAATATATAAAATAAATATTAAATATTATTACATATATTATAATTTATATTATACTAATATATTATAAAAATATATATATTATATTTATATATTTATATATATATATATATTCATAATATATATATATATATTATAAATATATATAAATATTATAGAATATCAATATACTAATCATATAAATAATCATATAAATATAATATTTATATATAGTAATATATATTATATATTAATATTTGATAATATTATATATTATAATATATATAAACTATATTATAATATATATAATAGGGGCACTTTGGTCATTTGAAAATCTTGTCTCGTCTTGTCCTAATCATATCAAACGCATAACAGTACAATTAATAGTTTAAAAAAAATATTTTTTATATAAAAAAAAAAATGAAAAACAAAAACGAAAATAAAAAACAAATATTTTGTGTTTTTCAAATCTTTCACTTTTAATACTGGTTTTGTTTTGTTTTTTTTTTCGAAAATAAAATGAAAAACGGTTAACGAACGCGTTTTCGAAATCTTTTTTAAAAAATAAAAACGAAAACGGACTGAAAAACAGCTGCAAGACGGGTAATGGCCCGTCCTGTAAGTGTTTTTCAGTTACTGTTTTTCGAAAATGAAAATGAAAATGAAATCAGTGTTTTTGGTTTCAGTTTCAAATTCTGAAAACACGTCTGGTAGTATATACTGAAAACTGTATTTTGAAAATGAAAACGGAAAAAACACGTCTGGTTGGTTAACCAAAAACTATCAAAAATTGAAATATCAATTTTGTATTTTATTTAATATTATTACAACTATAAACAAATTGATTAAATAATTAACCAATATAATTTTTGTGTTATAATTTTTAAATTGAAAAAAAGTAACACATAAAAAATTAATTAAAAAAAACATATCAAAAAATGAATTAATTAAAACTAAACTCTTAAATTATAAATAAATAATTATAATATAATAAAAAACGAACTGTATATAATATATATATATATATATATATTAATATATATATATATATATATATTATTGTATGAATACTTTTAGTTTTAGTTGAAAATAAATTATTCTGGAATATATATATATATATAAGAGGGACACTTTGGTCTTTTAAAAATCTTATCTCGTCTTGTCTTAGTCATATCAAACGCATAACAGTTCAATTAATAGTTTTAAAAAAAATATTTTTTATATAAAAAAAATTGAAAAACAAAATGAAAAACGAAAACGAAAACAAAAAACAAGTATTTTGTGTTATTCAAAATTTTCACTTTTAACACTGATTTTTTTTTTTATTTTTTTTTTGTTTTTCTAAAATAAACTAAAAAACGGTTAACAAACACGTTTTCGAAATCGTTTTTGAAAAATAAAAATGAAAACGGACTGAAAAACAGCTGCATGACGGGACCTTAATTTCTAATAATATTTCTATCTTTCTTATATTTCAAATGCATTTTTAAAATTTATTAATACTTTATATATTTACAATATTAAAATAAGTATAATATAAAATACTTTTTTCCTTGATTTCATTTCTCACTTCACTCAATCCCTTCTTCAAAATGAAGTCACAAAGCCCAATCAGTTGATCCACTCATTAAAAGAAGTTTTGTTCTTACCTTTGTGTTTGTGCGTGTGATTGTTTTGTTTTTCGAAAATTTGCTCTTTTTTGTTTGTGTTTGTGCGTGTGATTGTTTTGTTTTTTGAAAATTTGCTTTTTTTTAAAAAAAAAAATATTGACCGAAACATATAAGTGATTTGGAACAGATGTTATACCTAAATTTACAACTCTTCCATCACAACATATGTGGCAGCTGATATGTCAATCGATAAGTGAATACATAAATAAATGAAATAAATCATTATTAAAGTGATACATCAGTCGCCACATGTGTTGTGATGAAAGAATTGTGATTTTAGGTGTGATATCTAGCATTACTAAAGTGATTTGATACAAAACAATAAAACATAGAGGAGGAACCAACGGGAAGAGGAAGCCAAATAAACAAAAAACATAAATTTGAATAAACAAAAAACAAACATATTTGGAAAATTTTCTCGAAAATAATTCTCGAGTCATACTTATTTCCTTTATTCGAGATTTATTTCCTTTGGTTGAGACTTATTAGGTATTTGTTTTTTTTTTAAGATATCCGGTGGTATACCCCTCTCACTTATACTGCGAGATTGTGAGTTCAAATTCTCTTACAAAGATAGTAAGTTAATCTGATGTAGATTTATTGCAGCTTGCAAGTCTCAGTAGAGACTTATTACAGCTCAATTTGTAACAAGTCTCAATCGAGACTTATTTTCACTTTAATTTTTTTTTTATAAATATTAAATAATTCTTGAAAAAATATCCAATAAATCTCAACTGAAGAGAGGAATATGTTTCGAATTTTTAAAAATAAATCTCGATTTACACTGTAATTAAATCTCGATCATAAAATTAAGTCAAGAAGTATTTTGAAATAAGTCTCAATGTTCATAAAAAATTAATTCTCAAACTAAATAAAAAGCTCTCCCATAAGTACTATTATATTGGGTGAAAATCAGTTTTGTCGGTGATTTGAATTTCAACAGTTTTGACTTCATGTAAACCCTAAATTATTTAATTATTTGAAATTTCCTCAAATCTAATGATTTAAAGGGTATTTATTTTTATTCTTTGAAAACAAATTTAAAAAAAAAAAAAAATCCAACCATTTATGTCATAATCTCTTGATTTATATAATGAATTTACATAATATTGATAAATATCATTCATGTATAATTCTTTTTAACAACGAAGTATTATTTTATATAAAATGGTAAGCAAAAATTTATCTATATATATATATAACAATATTACACATTGTTATAGCAAGTTAGGAAGACAGGAACAGTTGTGCTTCATGTGAATTGTGGAGGTGTGGCGGAGGGATTCTGTCCTTACGGTATTGGGGAAAGAACCCTAAAACCTTTGATAATGGGCTTAAGCTTCTCAGCAGTTTTAACAAGTCCTAAAAACAAAAGCCTATAGACAACAACCATCCCTAACAATATAGCAAGATCAATCCATTTGGAGTAACCCATCTCAACTTGCCAAATGTTTTTCAAGATTTCTTCACCACTGATCATAGCTGTCCCTCCAATCTGATTATTAGGGAATTTTAGTCCTTGAAACTCATTTTTGTAGAATCCTTGAAATGCATACTTGTGAAATGAAATATAGTACACTGGGTATCTCCAAAATGGCTTAGGAAGATCATTTGGTAATCTGAAAAAGCCTCCATTCAACATCATTACTCCTTGAATTCCAGCTCCCGTTATAATTCCCATTAAGAAATCTGGAACTATGCTTGCAACAATCATCATTAAGCTCTCAACCAGCATCATGCATGCGAAAAGCAGCAAAGCAAAGTAAGCAAAGTGTTGGAAACTCTTCTGGAGACCAACTAGGTAATAAGCTATTGCTCCTGGAATAAAAGAATTCATCATCAAGTATGGGATGGATGACAATGTGTTTCCAACAACAAATGCTCCAACTCCATAGTGTCCATTCAACCTTTCTCGTCCGAAGATCTGCATGAAGAAAAGAAAAAGGTCAAAATAGTATAAATAACGCATAAGGTTCTCCTCTGGCCGAGATGGTCGTGAATACAGAATCTTACCTTCATATCCTCTACGAAAGAAGGGAATCCACCGATTGCCATGAAAGTCAAAAATGCTGCGACAAACATCAGCATTGAACCCCTAGCCTGAAATTCACAAATGATGCACTGGATCATTAAGCTTAATTCATATTTATTCCTGTTATACTAAATTAGAAGAGACCAAGATATATACCTGAATCGACCCAAAAGAGAATCCAATGTCAAAGAATATAGTTCCAACACACAAACATAAGGCAATATAGACTGCAAGGCGAAGCCAATAATAGCCTAAATCGCGATACATGTTCACAAAGGATCTCCTTGTAAGAACAAAACTCTGTGTGATGAAACTTGTTTGGCTTCCTTTCTTCTCCAGAGCTTTTCCTTTCTACAAAACAAATCAAAAACTTGGTGCCAAATTTTTCTAAATTCGTGTCGTGATGAAGCAAGTCATCCAAATTTACTAAATTTGTATACATACCTGTAGGCATAATTTGGAAACATGGTGTTGAACTTCTTGGTAAGTCTCATATGATTTGAATGAGTTGACTAGAATGTTTATGACTTCTTCAGTACTAGTGCTGCCAAACCCTTGTTCGATATCCTATAATGTCCATATACCGATAATTTGAGAAAGACGCACAGAGTTGAAGTAAAAAAAAAAAAATTGAAAGAGACACACATACTTCTTCAAAATCCTTGTTGATAGTTCTTAAGTAGTGATCAGAAGGATTTCTCAGAGTTGGGCAAGGAAAGCCACTTGAAGAAAAGAACTGAAGCAAAATTTGATTTATAAAATCCATTAGCACTTCCAATAAAACTAATTAAAAGCACCTCTAAGTGCACTCTTACTAGAAATTTACCTGTTCTGCCAATGAAACAGGACCAAAATAAATAGTTCTGCCTGAGGATAGAAGGCAAAGATTGTGGAAAAGCTCAAAAACTTCACTGCTAGGTTGATGAATTGATGCAATAACAGTTCTTCCATCTTGGCGAGCAAGCTTAACAATGCGATTCATAACATGGAAAGACGCTGCACTATCTAAGCCACTGGTAGGCTCATCGAGAAACAGAAGTTTCGGGCGTGTCAAGATTTCAATACAAATGCTAACTCTCCTCTTTTGTCCACCACTAAGACCTTTTTTGGTCCAGCCTCCAATTCTGGTGTCCATAGAATCTTGCAACCCCATTTCTTTGATAGTGATTTCAGCTCTTTCTTTCTTCTGTGATTTGGACATGGAATCTGGTAGCTGTAGCTGAGCTGAATAATATATGGTTTCCTTTACAGTTAGAGTTGTCATTAGAGTATCATCTTGTGTCACATAAGCCTGAACCATGGGAAATCAAAAAAACTATTGTTACGATTATAGCTAATTAACAATCAATCTCTTAAGGAAAGAAATCCCACTAATTGTTCAGTTTTGCTTACTGAAGTTCCAAAAGCAAGCGTCTCTTTGTGACCATTAATAAGGATTTCTCCACTCTGCTGTGTGTTTGAACTTAATCTTCCTGCAATTACTCAGCTTAAAGTATATTAATATATATCTTTTACATATAGAACAATTGAATGCTATTATATTCACAGGGCCAGATTTGCTGATTTAATTGGAAATAGTATATATGTGCATGATTGCTAGACTGCTGATCAAGCTATAACTTGGTGCTAAACGGCCTAGCTCGGAGTTCAAATATATTATATATAGTACATATTAATCCAGTTATGATAAGTAATCGTCTTCTTTTTAATTATTCATAGATAGAATTTGGCATATTATTTGCCATGTTTATTATTGTGTGAATAAACTGCTACTACTTGACATTAGATTCCAATCTGCAAAGGGGGAAGAATGCAAAACCTTAAAAAATAAATAAACAAAACCCTCAATTTTGAACAGGAGTGGCCGGTGTCTTAGGCAACTTTAGCAATCGCCTAAGGATCCAACTAAAATTAAAATCTAAAAATAATTTTACAAATAAAAAATATTAAATACTAATAATTAAACACTCAGCCCAGCACGCTAAATGAAGTGTGTTGTGTGTTTTTGTGGTGTATCGTATCATGCCATACTTGTATGAAATCGTGCTTTGTTAAACCGTACCTTAACGATCTCGACTCAATTTAAATGTTTAATTAATATTAAATATGTTTAACTAGCGGAAAATATGAACTATAATACTAAAAACTCAAAAAAAAAAGTACAAAAACTCAATCAACTTTTGTGCGTTTTATAAATAAAAATAAATTTTAAATAAATTATTTTAACTATTACATTGAAATCCACATTTTAAATTTTCATCCAAGATACCGTTACTATTGAGCAGCCCCTAATTTTGAATATGTACAGGTCAACAAAAGACTTGTACCAACAAAACTTCTTTACGATATATAATATAAATAATTGATTTGGATATCAAATGATCAAATCTAAAAGTTAGTTCTCAAGTGCGATTTGTGAATATATAACAAGAACTTATTCACATCATCATTAAGTGATAATTGGTCACGCATATCTTCCTTCGACTTCATATGCTATTCTCAGACAGATAAACTATGAAAAATATATGTATCGACATAGGGTCTTGATCAAAAGAAAAAATCTTTAATATGGTTAGCATATGGTAAGTCATATCATGGGATGTCAGATGTGAAAAGAAAAGAAAAAGTATAGCTAAAAGTCAAATTACAAGTAAGCTAAAAAACCAAGAAGTGATTGTTTTAATTTGTGGGAACACATGGATTTCATAATTCTGATATTACACATGCAAACTTGATAAATTAACTAAGAACCCTACAAAAGTTATAAAAATGGAAATAAAGAAAAAATACCTGCTAATGCATCTAGTAGGGAAGACTTGCCACAACCAGAAGGACCCATGATGGCTAATACTTTGCCTGGTTCAGCATACCCAGTCAGTCCCTGCAAAATGGCATGGCTCTCATTTTTCCCTTTAGAAACTCTCACACATAGATCCTTCCATGTCACTATTATAACTCCATTTTGTTGGCCAAGTACTTCTTCCATCTCTCTAGTACTCTTCTGAGATTGAATAAAAGAGATTGATGGAAAGACAGTGCTGAATGGAAAAGTGCTTAAGTCATCTGCTGCTTCTACTTGTTCTGATGAAGCTGCTATGTGCTGCAGCTCCAAGTGATCATCGTCTTCTAATTCTATTGCCCTTGTTGGGCTTGGTGTCCATCTTGCCACATTTATTGGAGACTCCATTGAATATCCTAATAAACTCAAAACTGGCTAGAGCCTATAGAGAGGGACGATATACAGTCAACAGATGGGATTTGGTCTGTCTTAATTAATGATCAAATCCAGAACCATCTACTTGTATGTATAGACTAAAAATAGATATTATTATTTTTTAAAAATACATATTTGTCAATAGGCTATCCCATCTAACTACTACCTTAATTTCACCTAACAACATAAATAAATCAGTAAAACAACTGTAGCACAGTTTAAGACTAATCGATCTATATATTATGTCTTGTCAATACATTAATTGTGATTAAATACAATAAATGCAATTTCTGAATTTTTTTTTTATAGTGTTTTAATGTGTCGTAACTTATGCTCTTAAAACACAGATTAATATTATCCATAAATCAATAACCCACCTTTCATCATGCAGTGTCATGCGCTCATGCTCACGTGTCATTCATCATGCAGTGTCATGCTCACATGTCAGATGCATTACTGGGATCTTGTATTAATTAACTAGTATATCTTTCTTATAATTTCTTCTTCTTTTATCAAAAGTTATTGTTATTATGATAATTGTTTGCCAAAGCAGGCAGGAATACATTTATTAGTTGTTATTATTTTTGACGAACCGTTACTCTTAAAGGCCAAATCTTCGGTGAAGTCAAGCACGAGTGGGCGGTGATCCGATTCCCAATAATCCAAGTGGGGTTTCGAAATTCACATGGAGCAAGAAGAGGGGGATGCTACAATTGTGGAGAGGCTGGATAGAGGTATGTAACAGAGGATGGAGCGACTGGTTTCCTAATTTTGTTATATTAGTTGTTATTATGATAATTCTTTTCATAATATTTTAACTTGTACCAAAATTAATATTATCCATTAATAAAGTGTTATGCTCACATAGCAGATACATTACTGGATTTTTTTTTAAAGATAATTGTACAAATTACTAGCTAGTAATTTCAACAAAAATATTGTCCTTTTATAAATTAATGATCAAAACACTGTGGGAACTAGCTAGCGTATATAGTAATGCTCTTAAAAATGATATTTTTATGAATTTTTTTGTTGTTGCAATTATTTCCTTAAAATAAAATGACACATGCACAATAGGATTGACATTTGTTTAATTAACTATAAATTAGTCAAAATTGCATTTCGTGTTGGTTTATGGTGTCTGCTGGCTGCTGCCCCCGATCGAGATTTGCAAGTTTAATGTGAATGATTATACTTACATTATTTAACAAATATTGTCCCACTTCTTCTTTGTTGACCGCTGCCCAAGTTGAACTATTGAGCAAAAGAAGCAGAGATGTTGAGAGGAGAAAGAAGAAAAAGCACTCTTTCATTACTTAGAGAATCATGCCTTCAATTATGTATAAAGCAAAGCTATAAATATGACAAGCTAATAAGCAATAACTAACTATAGTAACCACTAACTAACTAACTAACTATGGTTAATAAATTAACTATACTGATTATTAACATAAAAAACTAATACACTACAATATAAACTCTAATACTCCCCCTCAAGATGTGCTGTGATCTGCTTGTGAATTGCTTGGTTGGACTGTGAATGTCCTGCACAACCATCTTGGATAGTAAAGGGAACAACAATGAAGCAGGTAAAGCCTTGGTAAATATGTCTGCAAGCTGGTGTTGAGTACGAATAGGAAGCAATTCGATAACCCCAGAAGCAACTTTGTCTCGAACAAAATGGCAATCAATTTCGATGTTTTTGGTACGTTCATGAAAAATTGGATTAGATGCTATATGTACTGCAGCTTGATTGTCACAAAAGAGAAGAGCAGGTGATGAACCTCCCATATGAAAATCTCTTAGCAACTCTCTTAGCAACTGCTGTAAGCATACAAGTTCGCTAGTAGTAGAAGCCAATGCTCTATACTCAGCTTCAGTAGAGGACCGCGATACCGTGACTTGTTTCTTAGCTTTCCAAGAAACTAAATAATCACTAACAAAAACACAAATACCTATCATGAAAGACCTTGAATCTGGACAAGCTACCCAATCAACATCATTGAATGCCCGAAGCTGTACAGAAGATGTAGAAGAGAAAAATAATCCTTGATCAGGACTATTCTTGAGTCCTAGGTTGTGCCAAGAACTGACTGAGTTTGTACACAACAAAAGTAATGGCATGCCTTGACAAAGTAAGTATAAAAGTCTGCCAATAAGTTTCCTATACTGAGATGCATTAGAAATTAACTCCTCTCCTTAAGCTGACAACTGAATTTTTGGATCCATAGGAGTAGAAGTAGGTTTGCAAGCTAAATATCCTATAGCCTCAAGAAGCTGTAATGTATAATGTCTTTGTGACAAAACCAACCCCTTAGCTGATCTTGCTATTTCTAATCCAAGAAAATATTTTAAATGACCCAAGTCCTTCAACTTGAATTGTGTATGAAGAAAAATCTTAAAAGAATGAATAAGTTGCTCATTAGGACCAGTGATGATTATATCATCAACATAAACCAAGAGAGCAATAAAACCGGAACTCGAGCCCTTTATAAACAATGAATAATCTGATTTAGACCGAATAAAGCCATGTTGAATCAAGGCTTTAGAAAATTTAGAATTCCACTGTCTTGAGGCTTGTTTAAGTCCATATATGGACTTATGGAACCGACACACTAATCTACCCTCTTGACATTGCTCCCCCTGTTTACTATACCCAAGAGGAAGATCCATATACACTTCTTTAAACAAATCTCCATTTAAAAATGTATTATTGACATCCAATTGAATTAGACTCCATTTTTGACTAGATGCAATAGCTAAAAGCACTTTAACAGTTACTAACTTGGCAACAGGAGAAAATGTTTCAATAAAATATAATCCTTCTTGCTGTGTATACCCTTTAACCACTAACTGAGCTTTATACCTTTCAATAGACCTATCTGACCTATATTTAATTTTATATATCCACTTACACCCAATCGAATGTTTATTTTCAGGTAAAGGAACAACTGACCATGTGTGATTTTGTTCCATAGCTTGCAACTTTGCCCGCAATGCATCTTGCCACTGTGGAAACTTAACAGCCTGATGATAGTATTGTGGTTCATAATGAGAAGAAACCATTAGTACAAAATGCTTATGTGAAAAAGACAACATATCATAAGAGACATAGTTAGAAATCGGATACGACATATCACACAATGACAATTCCTTATGATCAAGAAGATTGCAATGAAAGTCTTTAAGATAAGTAGGAGGCCTGATAATTCTGGAAGACTTTCTAAGAGGAATGTCTTCCCTCAATGATACTGCTGATTTATACAATCCATGGGAATCATTTTGATTCTCATCTAAACCTGTGAAATTTTGATCAAAAACCATCATATCATGACTAGAATCCATATGTGTTGTTATAGGAGAATTAGTTGAAGCATCTGAAAACAAAAGCGGATCAACAATCAATGACAATACCAAATCCAAAAAAGGATCAATCTGGGCAGTAGAGCTACCAACACTGTGGAAAGGAAAAATATTTTCATGAAAAAACAAAGAGACAATGTCAAGTAATCTATAATCTTTCATTCCTGGAGGATACCCTATAAAAACACAAACCCTTGATCTTGGTTGGAATTTGTTTATGTGAGATGATAAAGTAGAAGCAAATGCTAGACAGCCAAAGACCTTGAAATGAGAATAATCCGGTAAACCATTATACAGCTTTTCATATGGAGATTTATGATCCAACAAAGGAGATGGAGTTCTATTTATCAAAAATGTGGCAGTCAAGACACACTCATTCCAAAATTTAATTGGAACTCTTGACTGGAAGAATAAAACTCTAGCTACATTCAATAAATGTTGGTGCTTTCTTTCTACTACTGAATTTTGTTAAGGCCTTTCTACACAAGAATATTGATGTAATACCCCTCTGCTGCTGAAATATTCAGTAAAGGCTAACTCAAGTGCATTATCAGACCTAAAAACTTTGATTCTAGCACCAAATCGAGTTTCAACCAAGCTAAAAAACTTAGGTTCGACGAAAGTAGCTTCTGATTTATTCTTAAGCAAATAAACCCATGTAAACCGCGTGCAATCATCAACAAAAAGTCAAGAAATATTTGTAACCATTATGCGACAAAACGTGATATGGCCCCCAAATATCACAATGCACTAGCTCAAAAGGCTATTTAGACATATGATTATGAGAAACAAAAGACAATTTTCTTTGTTTTGCTAAAGGACAAAGGAAACAAGGTCCTTCTTTATTAAATTGTCCAATATCACAAGCCAAAACATCTTTCAAACTAGAAAGTCTTTTGAACGAAATATGTCCTAGTCTATTATGCCATACATGAGCTGAAACTTTGTTTATAAAGGTTGTTCTAACATCATTCAAATCCTTGCACTACAAGAAAAATGGTCTTTTTTGGCCAAACATTTTCGACGGAAACAAAATGTAGTAAAAAATGGTTGTTTTTCTGACCGTAAAAATCATGTCGTCAAAAAAGGATAAAAATATTGTATATCATTTCCAACAACAAAAATGTTCTTACAAATAATATCAAAATTCACTAAAAATATTGTGAAAATGACGTCAAGTTTAGGCGTCAATACTATTTCCGACCGCGTATACCTACCCCTCGAAAATACAATAGATTTTTTCGACCACAGGTACCTATCCCTCAGAAATACAATAGATTTCCAACCACAAGTAGCTAGTGCTTGAAAATACAATATTATATGGGTAGGATTCATTGTATTATACAAGACAATTATTGTTAATGTATAAAATTTTGAATTATTATTTTATAAATGTTAAGATAAAAAGTTAAAATGAAATATACTATTATCATGTTAAATTTTAATTATTTTGATAAACATGACATTATATATATATATATATATATATATATATATATATATATATATTCTATTCAATATATTACTTTTTTTTCTATTATTTATATTCACAATTTTATATACTTATTCCTTTTATTTTAACTGATATATTTTCTTTCCTATAAATTTCAATTTCCACTTAACACTTTTACTCTAATTTTTACTCATTCCATTTTTTTTCTTTTAATCCTATTTACCTAGACAAGTCTCTCACTTCTCAATTATTTTTGTTTACCATTTTTTTTTTCTCCTCTTTTCTTTTCCTATTTTAATTTTTCCCTAACCCTACTTATCTCCACCAAACCTCCTAACTCCTACCATGTTCCTGTCTAGTTTTATTTTGTTAATCTTTAGGCTCCTTACTCTCTTTTTACTCTAATCCTAATTCTTCCGATCTTTTGTAATCTCTCTATAACCTACAACTAAATCTCTTAGAATAAACCATTTTTTTTATTGAAGACTCTTATGATACAAATCACTCCTTTAGTAAGTCTTTTACAATAACAATTGCAAGAAATTTAGGAGAAAATATTTTTTATTATGTTGGTTTATTATTTGGGTGTTAATGTTTCTTGATTAATTTTCATTATTTGGTACTCTTTGTTTTGCTATATGTTTTCTATGATGATATAGTGATTGCATATAACATGTTCAATAAAATGCCTATGAAGAACTTGGATTTTGGATTTGTTTATAAATTTAATATTTTCAAAGGGGATAATTTTTTTATAATATTATAAATCTTGTATTCGAATATAGTTTAATTGTGAAGTAGAATAAAATATATATACATGTAATTTTTTTTTTCACATTCTTGTTGGTTTTTTTTAACAATTTTTTTTCACTGTTGTAGGTGTTTTATATTTATTATGGTAGTGAGTTTCTTTGTCATACAATGGAGGATGGAGATTGGTCTAGTGAAAAACACCATGGAAATTCATGTATGTTTTCTTATGTTTATTGGTTTAAAATATTTTTATTTTCAATTATATTTTTTGATAACTTTTATATTTTCAATTATATGATAATGCTATATATGTATATATTTATTTATTGGAAACATTTATTTCCATTGCAGTAAAAATTGGACTCACAATAACCTACTACAGCAACAAATTCAGGGGCAAGAGAATGAGAGATGGTAATAAATTATTAGTGTGTATTCTTATGTTATAAGTTGACAGTTTTGAGACTATATATTTCAATTCACTCTTAGTTTATATTATACTTCAATTATATTCATTTATAAATATTTGTAGATGTATTTATTTTTTTCGTTTTCATACTCTAGTTCATTTTTATGTATATTGTAATTAGTATAAATTATAATTTGAGCATTTTTTTAGGGTAATAAACAAAAACATTTTGCTAGCATTATTCAACAAGAAAAAATAAATTATTTTCGATCCAAAATCATTCCTCCGTGATTTTTTTTGACCATCACATTTATAGATAATAAAGACCATAATATTTGTCGATTTTTTATATTTTGACCATGACATGCATTATTTCTGAGGGCAAAGGCTATTGAAAATGTTCTCCTGATCCAATTTTTATAACATTTCTAACAACCTCTTTCCTTCATCTCCAATGAATTTTTTCCTCGGAAATAATTTTAATTCCGAGGGATTGTCAGAAAAAGGTTATTTCCCACGATACTATTTCTGATGGAGATCGACGACATTTTCATGTCGGAATTGAGCATTTCCGAGGACATTTTAACTTTTTTTTACGGTTTTTGGCTCTCGGAGAAGGCTCTTTTTCTTGTAGTGTTGGTATCCAAGATATAGAGATCCTCCATCTTTTTACCCTTGCCAATTATCTTATTGGAATTGATTTCCTGGACCATAAAACAATTAGGAACGAAACTGACAGTAAGTTCTGAGTCACTAGTAAGTGCACTTACTGAAATCAGATTGATCTTAAACTGAGGTACAAAATACACATCCTTAAGTATAAATGAAGAACTCATATTGATATCTCCACACAAATTAACCGGCAATCTGGTGTGATTTGGTAAAGTCACAGATGCATTAACTAAAGTTCTCATTGACTCAAAAAGATGAGCATTAGAGCATATATGTCGAGTGGCTCCTAAATCCACAACCCAAAAATGACTAAAAGAGAAAATAAAACTCAGGTAAACTGAATAGCATATACCTGTAGCAAATGAAGTGGCATCAGCATATGAGGTGGATGGTGCATCTTGATGTTGGTCATTTGTTGCTTTCGAAGTGGAAGCTAAATGACTAGAAAACATCGAGATAAGATGTTGATACTGATTTGGATTAAGAGTTTGAATAAAACCACCTACTGTAGACTGATTATCATGTTTGGTTTCAGTTGCCACTTGATTAATAGCCACAGAATTTGCATTGTTATCCCTCTATTTTTGCTTATAGCCTAGTGGATATCCGTGTAGTTTGTAGCACCTATCCACAATATGACCTTGATATTTCAATGTGTACAAAAATGTCTATCTCTTTTCTTTCCTTTTTTATTTACTTTGAAATTACCAGTTCCCTTTCCATTCTCAGCTTTAATAGCAAAGGCTACACTGTTAATGTAGGCATGCCCACGGTTCCAAACAGTTCCGGTTCCGGTTCCACCGGTTCCGTCGGTTCGGCTCTTTTTTTTTAATTTTTTTTTTTTACAATTTAGCATAAGAAAAAAAAAATTATATATATATATATATATATTTCTGGAACCAACGGTTTCGAACCGAACAGCCGGTTCCAGGGCGGTTTTTTCAGAGGAGGAACCGGAACCGGAACCGGAATTGAACCGTCTCCCCCACGGTTCCAGAACCGGTTCCACGGTTCCGGTTACGGTTACGGTTACGGTTCGGTTCCACAGTTCGAACCGAACCGTGGTCATGTCTATGTTAATGGAATCTGAACCAGAGGTAACAAGATTTCCTACTTTCCTTTGATGTTCTTCTTGGGAAATTAGTGCAAAAACTTTGTTAATTGGTGGCAAAGGATCCATAAGCAATAATTGACTCCTCACTTGTGCAAAAGTGTCAATATTCCATCTAATAGTGAGAATTCAGATTCTTCACTCCATCACAAGAACACTTACCACAAGAGCATATAGGTCTATAGTTATTTAATTCTTCCCAAATTGTCTTCAATTTTGTAAAATACACACTAACAATGTTATGGTCTTGAGCAAGATTCATCAACTCACGTTTTAATTGAAAAATTCTAGGTTCATTTCTATGTGAAAAACGATCTTTCAAGTCTTGCCAAATCTCATAAGCCGATTCAGCAAAAATGATACTAGCCGAAATTTCTTTGGACACAGAATTCAGAATCCAAGAAATGACTATATTAATGTTTCTAATCCAAGAATTGAGGAGATTGAGATCAGTACCTTCTGGTTTTTAGATGGTTCCATCTATGAACCCTAGTTTGTTCTTCACTGATAATGAAATTAGCATTGCTCTGCTCCAGGAGGCATAGTTATCTCCGGTTAGAGACTGTGAGACAAGAACCAAACCTTGACTGTCTGAATGATGCAAGAACTATGGACTTGAGGAATCATCAATGGCGGATCTGCTCATTGAAGGCCTAGGATTGCTCTCGTTTTCAGAGTGAGATGACTCCATAACAATCGAAAGCAGAGAGATCTTCAAAGCTTAGCAAAAGTAAAAAAAAAATCTTGATTGACTCGATTAAGCAAGCTCAACATGAATCTAATCGACTGTGCTCTGATACCGTATTGAGCAAAAGAAGCACAGAAATGTTGAGAGAAGAAAGAAGAAAAAACACTTTTTCATTACTCCAGAATCATATCTCCAATTCTGTACAAAGCAAAACTATAAATATAACAAACTAGTTGCGTAACCACTAACTAACTAACTAACTATGGTTAACAAAGTAACTATACTGACTATTAACATATAAAACTAATACACTACAATATAAGTTCTAATATGAACCTTTTAAACTTTGGCCGCATATTAATTAATTTTCCTTGACTTTAACAGTTTAACCATTAAATTGGGTGATCAGGTGGCAAAGATAAAGTCTAAAGATGCGAGAAAATATCAGGAATCCATTCCTATCGTTGTTGTTTCCTCTATGGGTCCAAGGAACTTCCAATTAAAAGCTGCTTAGATTGTCCAGATCGGCTCATTAATGTTATAAAATGTGAGCCTCGTACCAAGAAAACACAAATAGGTATAGATGAATGACATGACATGTGTCTTTAAGTTGCCTGGCTTTCAATTTTCAAAGCCTCTTTATTCTTGAATCGATTACTTTATATGATTATAATTTAGAGCTGTTTTTGGAAAATAAAAATAGTCGGTGTCTGTAAAAAAATCTTCGATATAAATATGTATTTGAAGAAAATTGAATACCATATATCTATATTTTCAATATAAATATATATTTGAAGAAAATTGATTACTACATATAGTCATACACTCGGTTACGGTTCGGATCGGTTCCGGTTTCGAACTGTCGATTCCGATTCCGAATCCGAATAGAATCAAAATCGAAACCATAACAGCCTGGTGGGGGGTTCCGGTTCTGGTTTCGGTTCAACCAGTTCCGACGGTTCGGTTCTCTATATTTTTTTTTACCTCATATCAGATGGCATCATGTTAACCCAAATCTTCAAATCTTCCTACCCAGAACAGATTATATACATCAACCCCAAATCTCCCCAACCCAGATTTTCTCTAATCATTTCGTCTCTCTCTCTCTCTCACACACACACACAAATAAACCCCAAATCACTAATCACCCACCACCGGTCCACCATAACCATCTTCTTCTTCTTTCTTCTTCTTTCTTCTTCTTCTTCTTCTTTCTTCTTTCTTCTTTCGTCTTTCTTCTTTCGTCTTTCATCTTTCTTCTTTCGTCTTTCTTCTTCGTCTTAGCTTATTCATTTGTGGATCGATGAAATGGAATAGATGTAGATCTGTGGAAGAGAGAGATAGAGAGAGATTGGTGGAATCGATCTATGGATCTGTGGATTCTGGACGTGGATGGAATCAGTCGAGGGATCTATGGATCGAGGATGGAAGAATGGAAGATGGATTTGGGGAACAATGATTCTGGAAAGAATAATGAAAGAAAGAAAGAGAGAAGAGAGAGAGAGATCAGAAAAAAAAAACATAAAGAAATAGTGAAAGCCTCTTTATTCTTGAATCGATTACTTTATATGATTATAATTTAGAGCTGTTTTTGGAAAATAAAAATGGTCGGTGTCTGTAAAAAAATCTTCAATATAAATATGTACTTGAAGAAAATTGAATACCACATATCTATATTTTAAATGTAAATATATATTTGAAGAAAATTGATTACTACATACAGTCATACACTCGGTTGCGGTTCGGATCGGTTCCGGTTTCGAAATGTCGGTTCCGATTCCGAATAGAATCAAAATCGAAACCATAACAGCCTGGTGGGGGGTTCCGGTTCTGGTTTCGGTTCAACCAGTTCCGACGGTTCGGTTCTCTATATTTTTTTTTACCTCATATCAGATGGCATCATGTTAACCCAAATCTTCAAATCTTCCTACCCAGAACAGATTATATACATCAACCCCAAATCTCCCCAACCCAGATTTTCTCTAATCATTTCGTCTCTCTCTCTCTCTCACACACACACACAAATAAACCCCAAATCACTAATCACCCACCACCGGTCCACCATAACCATCTTCTTCTTCTTTCTTCTTCTTTCTTCTTCTTCTTCTTCTTTCTTCTTTCGTCTTTCTTCTTTCGTCTTTCATCTTTCTTCTTTCATCTTTCTTCTTTCGTCTTTCTTCTTCGTCTTAGCTTATTCATTTGTGGATCGATGAAATGGAATAGATGTAGATCTGTGGAAGAGAGAGATAGAGAGAGATTGATGGAATCGATCTATGGATCTGTGGATTCTGGACGTGGATGGAATCAGTCGAGGGATCTGTGGATCGAGGATGGAAGAATGGAAGATGGATTTGGGGAACAGTGATTCTGGAAAGAAGAATGAAAGAAAGAAAGAAAGAGAAAAGAGAGAGAGATCAGAAAAAAAAACATAAAGAAATAGTGAAAAAAAATCGTACAAAAATTATTTTTTAAAAGAGGAAAATTTGGTCTGGAACCGGCGGTTAGAACCGCCAGTCTCAGACCTTTTTTTTTTGGGCGAACTGAAACCAGAACTGGACCTTAAAACCTACGGTTCATGTTCTGGTTCCGGTTCCGAAACAAGTTCCGGTTCCGAAACTAGTTCCACGGTTTTGTTTACGGTTACGGTTCATTACATACGGTTACGGTTCGAACCGTTTCGAACCGAACCGTTTCGAACCGAACCGTGGTTATAACCAGCCACATATGATAGATAGTTAAAAAGTTATAAAAACTCTTTTTAATTCAATTATCTAACTTCAAAATGGAGATGATATGTTAAAAAAAAGTTATAGAATATGAAATTGAGTTTTTAGAATTATAAACTCTCTTAGAGAAACAGTATAATAATTGTTTTATTATGATCGGTCATGAAATTAATATATGTTTGATTTTAGATAATTGGATTGAAGATTTGAATATGTATTTTTTTAATATATTTTTAAAAAATGAATTGAATAGAAATTTTGATGTGTTACTGATTAGCAATTCAAAAATATATCCATTAGAGATGCTTTATATTTTTCTAAAATTGAAGAATGGGAAGACAAAATAACAAGTAGGCTGTTATTTTGTGGTTATGATTTATTGATTTGTCGTTGTAATTTGTAAGCCGGCAGAAGCAATTGCAGTGCAATAAATAAGTCATTAATGACCTTATCCAATTGTTAGTTTTATTGTATTTTGGGAGAAAAGCTTCAATATCTCAGGTGTAAAATATGATGCGGCACGCCTTACAATTCGACACATTCTTGATTCTTATAATCTCAAAAAACCCTACATCAACACTGCCATATCAATATCACATAATATATGTCCATCAGTGGGTGTAGTATTATATCATACAATTTTAAAAAATAATACACATCATTCTAATCTCAATCAATAAAAATAAAAAAAATAAAAATTATTATTTATTTTTTTAATAATATTTAAGAATCCTAAGATAATCTTCTAAGCAATTCATTTCCCACTAACTTCCAATTTTACCGATTGTTCTTCACATCTATTCCACGTTACCCCTTTTTTTTTATATATAAATATATTTATCTTCAACCCATAAACATCTTAATTTCTTACGGTTTTTCTTCTCATCTTCTTCTATATTTTTCTTTCAACCTAATGCCATAAAAATGGACCGGTCCGACCCAAGTGGTCGGGTAGGTCTACACCCACTTTCCAAAATGGGTCGGGCCCGGTTCGGTCTGTCCTGTTGTGCGGACCGAACCAGGCCTAACCTGTTTTAAAAAATGCGGGCCCGGCACAGCACGTGGGTATACCCTCGCATGCAGTGCCGGCCACCAAACAGAATTGACACGTAGGCCGATGTCGACGGCCCCACGGGCAGGACCCAAATATTTTCTCATTTAAAAAAAAATGATTTTTAGGATTTAGGGTTTAGGTAAAATAAATAATTAAATTTTTTAATTAAAATACATAATCAATTTAACAATTCAATTATATAAATGTAATTTTTATTGCAATTTGTTTATCTTAACTATTATAAAGAATAAATTGTTTATTTTTCATTCCATTTTTTTTGTCACTATAAAAAAATGTTGCTAGTAGATAGTCAGATAGTTAGATAGATTTATTATTTTTGTTAGTAAAATAATTCAAAAAATGAATAAATATAAATATGAAATGAAGAATTATTTATTTATTTCTGACTTTTAGAATTCAGTATTACATATTTACATGATTGACTCATTAAAAATCTTACCAATAAAAATCCAACGGGATAAAAATTTAGTAAGGGAAAAAGAGTGCAATCGTATTACAACTTACAAATAAATGTAAATGTAAAAGTATAACCTAGCTCTGGACCTGGTTACTATCGGAACCCTCATCAACATATAAATTACTGAAATTTAGAATAAGTTCATTATCTACCATTTGGTTTTGCTATCTCTTTTGATCATGCTTTCAATCCCGAAGGCATGTTAATACCTCCAACATCTCTAGAAACAAACAACTTCTTCTTGGTTAAATTATGTGTCCACTGATGCTGAATGCTTGTTCTGAAGACACCGTGGACACGGGGATAACTAGTATGTCACATGCTAGATGTGATAGAACCGGATACATATAGCTATAGGTCTTCCATCATAACAACAAATCAAAATCTTCCTTGTCTTCAATAGCATCAAACTGTGTTTCAGTGTACCTATTCAATTTTGCATAAGAAGATGGGTCAAATCTTTGCCCTAAAGAAGAACTTGCTGATTTGTCCTTTTATCACCGTTTGCGAATGCTCTAACTTGTTTGTTTCGACTATGTCTCTGGTTCTACTGATGGTTACGTGTTAAGGCCACCAAACCTACGCTCATAAATACGAAAAACTTCGAACAACTTGTTTCGAATGTCAGTAACCTATTCTAAATAATCTATTACCAAATTAGTACCAATAAACTCAAACAAAAATTATAAACCAGATAACTTAACCTTAGGATCTACTATAACACTTAAGGCATAAAGTAAGGGAATGTTAGCCCAATATTTTTTTCAACTTTGTCTCCATGGCAACAACTGCAATGCCTAAATGAGCATCTTCCCTATAACTATTTAACACTTCATACATTTCCACTATTGAATGGATTGTCTAAGAAGATATGGGGTAATAGACCCCGGAAAGAGTTACAATGGTATTGTAAAAAATCTTTAAAAATTTAACAAAAACCCTTACCACATACCAATCCTCTGATGTCAGTGCTTGTGGACGGCCAAGTTCGGTTATCTTCATATTATAAAAACCTGTAATAGTTGTATCGTATTCCAAACAATTATCCATCATTAAGTAAGTAGAGTTCCACCTTACCGGCATATCAGTTTGGAATCGTTGGGGTTGTAAACCGTTTAATGTAGAGTGTCTACGGAATTCTTGGAATTTAGGATTAGGACTGTCAATCCAAGAAATGACATCTCTAATGCGATTTGTATGATCGCTTACTTACTTCAAACCAGCATGTACAACTAAATTTATGATATGACATGCACACCGTTGATGGAAGAAATAACCTTCATCTTACGGGATTTTTCTTTCAACAAACAATGCAATAGAGCTAGTGTTTGCATATGCATTATCTAATGTAATAGAAAGGATAAGATTCGTTATTTCATAAGTTTCTAAAACAGAAAGAATGATATTAAAAATATTTTGAGGTATGTGCAAAATCCATAGGACGAAAACCAAGAATTCATTTTGATATCCTCCAATCAGAATCTAAATAGTGTCATGTGACACATAAATAGTCATGTTTGGAACATACGTTCCCAATATAATAAGTTAATACAACAGAGACACTTAGAAGATGTAATTCAGTACTCAAGTCATCTATTTGGGTTTCAGATAATCTTATCAAATCATTTCTAGTGGTGGTTCTAAAAACAGATGCAAATGTGACCAATTCCTTAAAAAAAACATTGTCAGCAAAATTGATCTGTTGATCAGTTTGTGCAATGAATTATGCCATGCAATCTCTAGCGTACGCAGGGTCGTACCGCCACGTTGTAATGGACCCTTCTGGGTACCGTTGTAGTTGTGTTTTGGTTGTAGTGTCTACCTATCCATGTGCAGGCATGCATTTGAGTATATGCATTCTCAAATGACCGGTTACATTCTTACATGTGGAATATTCCTTAGGACAAAACTTACATTTAGCTCTGGGACCGATCATCCCGTCTGAGAGTGTCATTTGTATTATATCAAAACATTGCCTGACATTTGATGTAATTTTTTTGGATCGTGATGTTTGTGTAGCGACGGAACCAGAAGGTCCTGCTTGGGTTTCCATCGGTTCGGAAAGATCAAAATCATCGTTCAACATGTTTAAATTGTCCGGGAAAAAAAACTGATCGGTAAGGTCCATTTCATGAAATACAAATATGAACTCATTAGTCATTAATAGTCAAATTACTACAAATTAAATTGTTTAATTTACTAACAAAATATATTTAAATTAACTACTACACATAAAAATCATAAATTTATTAACATAAAAATGATAAAATTCACTACTACACAAAAAAAATCATAATTTATTAACAAAATATATTCAAATACACTATTACAAATTAAATTGTTTAATTTAATAATAAAATATATTTAAATTAACTACTATACTTAAAATCATAAATTTACTAACATAAAAATGTTAAAATTCACTACTACATATAAAAATCATAATTTACTAACATAATATACTAACATAATATACTACAAAATAATTTGTTTAAATTACCTACAAAATATATTTAAATTAACTACTACACTTAAAAATCATAAATTTACTAACAAAATATATTTAAGTTAACCTATTACACTTAAAAATCATAAATTTACTGACATAAAAATGTTAAAATTCACTAATACACAAAAAAAAATCATAATTTACTAACAAAATATATTCAAATTCACTACTACAAATTAAAATGTTTAATTTACTAACAAAATATATTTAAATTAACTACTACACTTAAAAATCATAAATTTACTAACTTAAAAATGTTAAAATTCACTAATACACATAAAAATCATAATTTACTAACAATATTTTTTTCAAATTCACTACTAAAAATTAAATTGATTAACTTACTAAAAAAAAATATTTACATCAACTAATACACTTTAAAAAATTTAACTTACTAACACAAAAATATTAAAATTAATTACTACACGTAAAATGCTTAATTTACTAACACGATATATTTAAATTCACTGCATTAACTACTACACATAAAATGCTTAATTTACTAACACAGTATAATTAAATTCACTACTACACAAGTACACATAATAATGATTAATTCACTACTAAAAAACTTAAAATTAAAATTAATTTACTAACTAAACAAAAATATTAAAAATAATAACTAAAGTATTAACATAAAAATATAAATGTACTAACATAAAAAAATAATAACATTTAAAGATAAATGTACCTTAAAACTTTTGTGTGTTAGTGGAAAATGAAGAGAATAATAAATAGATAGATAATAGGAAATTAGTATAATAATATTAGAAAATGTGTAGAGAGAGAGTAACAATGAAATTGAATGTAAATGTGCAGATAATTGGAGAATGGAGAAATTAAGAGAATGAGAGAATGAGAGAAAGTGATTTAAAAATGGAATGGGTGGGGGTATTTCTAGGTAAATTTGAATTATGGGTCAAAATATAAAATAGAAGAGTTTAAGGGGTGTTTTGTATTTTTTTTTGTCTCCAACCTTTGAATTCAAATTCAAATTCAAATTCAACCATTGGAGGGATTAAAAAAAATTGTCGATCCAAATAGCCGGACAACTGTACAGGCTCGGCGCGCCGCCAGTTGGGCTTAACGTGCCGACGTGGCGGACCGGCCACAAACTGTCTGGTACGCGGCCCGCCTACATGCTGGGCTTGGGCTAGCATGCCCTCTCCGCGGGTCGTGCTTGGCAGGCCGAACAAACCTGCCTCTTTAGGCCCGGTCCATTTTTACAGCACTATTCCAGCCATTGCCTTTGAATAGTCACACAACCCACTTCATATATATTTCTTTCATCAGTTGCCGCTCTTTTCATACTAGAATAATGTCTCATTCTTCGTATAAAAATCTTTGACTTTGACCCATTCTTCACTGCTTTATTAGGTACGTCTCTACCACAGTTGTTTGGATTACGTGGTTGCACGTTCCTTCATGTATAATACAATATTTTCCAAATTTTGTTTTTATTTTTTAAATCTATACTTAATGGTCTGCACTGTTAAGTATTCGTCGTATCTATGGTGTTTCAATGTCTGTTGTTTTTGTCATTCTATAGTTTTTAGGTTTAAATGGAAAATAACATCATATTACTTTGATAAAAACAAAAAACATGTTGTTGTGATTACTATATTTTAATGGAAATCAGATAGAAAACATAACCATTAGTTACAAAAACATTCAATACTATTATAATTATTTGGTCACATATATAATCCTATAATCAAAGTTACTTTACAACAATTACTGCTATTATAATATAATCTTACTAACCGAAAAAGCTGGGAACCTCTCCAAGGAAGCATTTTTCTCATCGTAAAGGACCCGGTTCCGGAGGGAACCTGGCCCACCAAGACCTGGCTCTAGAGGGATCCCGGTTCGTGGGAACCCGGTCCCTAGGGAAGCTAGGTCCACCAAAAACCAGACCCCGATAGGAACCAGAACCAGAACCATCAGCCCTGACCATCGCGAGATCAAGGCTCGACAATTGGTCCCACCCCAGTTCACCATGACCCGAACCCATAAGAAAACCAGCCTCGTATGGACTTGGTCATTGGGAAAGCTGGGTCTACCAAAAACCCAATCCTAGTTGGCCCTCCCAGAGGTATCGGATCCCCACTGACGGATCTAGTTCAACACTTGGTAGTTCGTTGTTAGCAAGCAGAACCGGGAAACCGTAGACAAACCTTCAAGAATCCCAATAACCTTTTAGAACCACTCAAACACATTCTCCAAGCATCAATTCATGATCAGGGATGATGTCAGCCTAAAAATGAAGTCACATGTTTTGAAAGGGAACCAGGGCAACCTGTGAAAGAGACTTGGGAAATTAATTCTAGAGCAGTATGCATGAAGAAGAAAAGATAGAGGGCTAACAATTGAGATCCCTTAACTGCTGCGTTTCACAAACGGACAGATCTCACTCCACCTAAGCCGTACCCATCATCAACTATGTTATACACAAAGAAGGTAGTTGTGTTCTTCCTAGCAATACGGATGCAGAGAGCACATAACATGAAGAAGAAAACTATGGAGAAAAATGCATGACAATATGCAGTGGGACAGGCACTTACACTATCCCCTACAGGGCGAAGGAGTGAAAACGATAACTCTCACCAATGAGGAGCATCTCCATTTAATCCAAGCGCCATGAATCACCACTAAAACGCCATGTCAACCCCTCTAAAGTGCCTGGGACACTATAAGGCATAGGTGGATAAATCACTGTCCTCTGAGGCGTGTGTCATTCACTAGCTCGGTTCAAAGAAGTAATGAAGATCACCTGACCATCCCTCATCCCAAGGACTAGGGTCCTCACCTACCCACATCAGCGCCAGATCAGTAAAAAAGTTTAGGTGGCACCATCGTGACCCTCTCAGGGACGGTAAGGAATGAGCTTAACTCTTTCCGCCTAAAGGGATATCCCTTACTGACCAACCCAAGGCCACCATATAAATATTATAACTCAGGAAAAGAAAATGGTTGGGGAGTAGAAGATCTTTAAGACCATCCTAGAGAAAGCGATGTATTGTTCATCCTACTTGGCTACCAAACTTCCAGAGAAAGCTTTGTATTGTTCATCCTACTTGGCTACCACCATCCTAGAGAAAAGTTCAATATCGTTCATCCTACTTGGCTACATCCCTAATCGTAAACCCATTGTAAACCCTCTTGCTCTAGCCTCCATTACAAACTTGTGTGCATCTAAAGGCCATGAACAATGTACCTCCACTTAGGCTAATTAATAAAGTTATGTCAATTTTGATTGCTTCTCTTCGTTAATATACATTTACATCACTCTCAGAATCGACCTTGTGTCTTGGCATCGGCCCCTGGATCTGACCTCGGTTGTACGAGGTAGAGCCCCCTACCCAGTTAGTACCAATCGTGGTGCACTAGTACGTTGCGATCAACTGGTTCTTCGGAAGTCCCCTCTAAATTTTCAGGTTAACAAATCTTAACATATATATTGTAATTATTGGTTTACATGTGATAATCATATGTTGGTCGTATTTTTATTTGTTGTTATTTGTCTAGTAATGGAAACACCTGAAGGGGAAAGTTCAGTTGACACCAATGACGAATTGAATAAATTTGAAGTATCCCCAAATATGGACTCTTCTATTGTATATTATGTGCCTTATTCGTCTTAGGATGGAACTTTAAACGAAACTTGTGGTTTGAGACACAAAGATGTCATCACAATGAAATTTGATTCAGTAGAAGATACATGGGCATTTTATCATGGTTGTTCTAGGACAGTTGGGTTTGGTGTAAGATTGTCTAACAAAATCGATGACATTGAAGGTAGAATAATCGAACTTATGCAAAGAGATGGGATAAAGCTTTTGTAAGTGATTCACATGCCGCCCTTATGTATCTACTGTCAAAACTTATTCCGAAACCAATTTCTATGGCAGGTCCAACTCAGACGAGAAAGATAGGTTGGCTAATATATTTTGGAGGAACTCAGATTCCCTATTCAAATGTCAGTCTTCAGAGATGTTCTTGTTTCCGACAGCACTTGCAAGACAAATGCATATGCCAAGTCTTTGGTCCTGTTTTTCGTTGTAAACGACCACCATGCGACTTATATATTTGGAGTTGCATTGTTGTCAGATGAGATTGTGCAATCATACAGATAGGTCCTTAATACTCTCATGGAATCCGTGGGCCATAAACATCTCATTTATATACTGACCGACGGAAATGAAGTAATACGATAAACCATCGATGAGATATTTCCCAACTCACGGCACAGGATATGTGGATGACACGTATCTAAGAATGCATCTACTCACCTTCACAAAGAGGAGAAGAAATCACAATTTCGATACTTATTGTATAAGTAACTAACAGAGGACGAATTCGAGGAACTTTGGAACGAGATGTTAGAGTAGCATGGTCTCGAAGAAAACGATTGGATGAGTAGGATGTATGAAAAGATGTATAGGTGGGCAGAAGCATATTTTAAGTGCCATTTTTTTACAGGCATCCGTACAACTCAACGATGTGAGAGTTTGAACAATTGCGTGAAGTATTATATTTACAGTCGTGAGAAATTGTTTGAATTCATCCCTCAGATTGATAAGGCTCTTATGTGGTTAAGAAAAAATTTCTTGGTGACAAATATGTTTATAAGAGTGAGAGTCCTATCATTTTAAGCCACTTGAAGCCATTGGAGGAGCATGCATCTTTCGTATACACTTATCAAATTTATAATGATGTTGCTGAACAGACTATGCATAAATCAAAATATACACATATTGAGTCGGGGGAGGAGGAGAATTATCACAAATACTATCTGTCTAGATATCAATTTCTGGATAAGAAAATTAAGGTTGTTTACTATTTGAACAGACTTCACTTTCAGGAAGTTGATGAAGATGGTGTTTGGGATTCAGAAAAGCATAATCAACATTTTATTTCATGTGACTGCAATTTGTAAGGTAAATGAATTCCTTGTCGTTATATGTTATATGTTATGAAAGTGAAGCACCTTAAAAAGATTTCCGATTCCATGATATTTAAGAAGTGGACGAAGCCAGCCGCCCGTGATGTTATTATCCAACTTTAGCCAGATGATGAGTTTTTTAAGGGAATCAATGTTTCCCGGATCGATTCATTGAGTGCATAGTCTATCTCCATCACAACATGAGTCAAAATGAAGAAGGATTCAATTTGCTGAAAAAAGAAATACTTGTTTTGTAAGGGTTGGCCGAAATTAGAAATTAGGCTAAAAGAAAATCATAATGATTCTAGTCCATGGTGCAATATTATAAAAGATCCAAACGTTGTCAAAACCAAAGGCAGGCCGAGTGGTTTGACTGCACCTAGCACACCGGTAGGAAAACCCCAGAAACGTATAAGACCAAATCGGTATCGTATTTGCCACATTCCCAGACACGACTCGCGCAACTGTAAACTAAAGAAAACTAACAATTAATCAATTTCATTAGTGTGAATGCAATTGAATTTAATCATTATGTTGTTTTTTGTACTCATAATGGGCATTTTTTTAGAATTATTAGGCTGCATAAAAATATTATTTCAATTGACTTGTGGAGTTTGAATTAGTCAACCAATAATTAGTTACTTTCATTGGTGTAGATGCAGTTGAATTTACTCACTGTGTTATTTTTTTTACTCATAATAAGCCTTTTTGGAATTGTTTGACCGTCTAAAGGTATTATTTCAATTGACTTATGGAGTTCGAATTGAGCCACACGGACCACATCCCTACTACACATTGACACAAGCAAAATTGACTTCGTCCACTACAAGCCACAGAGATAATGTGAAAAGCTTAGTCTATTACAAGCCAAAGCTAAATTGGACCAGGATAAAAATTGGCACAAGCTAAATTAACTTATTTCATGTCATCCGTAAGACCATAAACATGATGATTTACAATTTAATTATCAGACATTAAAAAAAGAATTATATTATTCAAAATAAATAAATTTTAAATTTAGTAAAAAAAAAGATGGAATGAACTAGAGATAACTATATGATCCCCATTTTTTTTTTATAAAAAAGGTAGACTTAATATCAGTCCACTAGTGTCAACTCGATTGTACATTATAGTTCGTGATCATAAAAAGACATTTGTAATGACACTAAATATATAATATGAATTGAAATTAAAAAGTTTACAACAAAGTTTGTTATGCTTTTAATTTCAATTTGACTAAATATATTGTCATGGAGTCATTGCCTATGTTTCCATCAAACATAAATGCTAATCTTAAATTAAAATGGTCACAAATTAATAAGTAAGCATGTTTTATAATGTGGAATAAAGCATTACTGTAACCGAACAACAAACATAATCAAAGTATATAGTTTATACCATTGGCAATGACATCACATAAGGTGTGATCGAGTTCATTAACCTTTGAAGAGTTTTGATATGGTTACAAATTAATATGTTGGCATGTTTTCTGGTCTTTATTATACATAACGGAACAACAAACATAATCCATTACTTCGTACCTTCTTCAAATAAAAATACTTTCAAACATGTGATTACACAAAACCTAAAAAACCCCTTAAACACACAATATATCATCTTCAGTTAGAACCAACACCAGCCATGATGGGTTCGCTATATGAAATATTTAACAACCGTAAAAAGTATAATCAATTAAAAAAAATGTCATAATCTTCTAAACACTCTCAAACATTACAAAGCCTAAAAAACCCTCAAACTTAGAACCAACATTAGCTATCATGAGATTGCCATATGAAATATTTAACGACTGTAAAAAGTGTAATCACTTCAAAGAATAATCTCCTAAACACATTCGAACATGTGATTAGACAAAACATTAAAAAAAATCACAAACCGATAAAGGAGTGCCCTTTACAGTCAATAATCTTCTCAATTTAACATATCTGCCCCTCATAAAGATTACAAGAGATAGGTATCGGTGGAGTCGATTCATCCAGTATCACCTCAGAGGAATCAAGTGGGAAAAGAAGCTTCTCGTCTAGGCTTACACAAAACCTAAAAAAAAACTCACAAACAAACAATATACCATCTTCACTTAGAACCAACATCAACAATCATGTGTTTGCTCTATGAAATACATCACACATGTAAATAGTATAACCACTTCAAACAAATTTCATAGTCTATCACTTTGTTCCTTTTCCACATCATTCATTTTCACTTTCCATTTAGACAAGATCTTGTTTTCATTGTCTTCATTTTGAAAGAATCTTCTAAACAAATCAAGCAATGGAAACAAGATATTCTCTGAAGAAGAAAAAAAAATGAATAAAGTGAAAAAATTATATAAGGTGACAGTGTTGAGATTTTTACCCTAAAGCTTGTAATATGTAAATGATGATAAATTATAAAGAAAAGAAGTAGTCTTTTAATTCTAAGTATATGTTTCATACTTTTATATCATATGTGCTTAACATATACGATTGCCGGATATAATCTCCAACTGAGTATATGAGTGTCATGTACAGAGGAATTCTATGCAATCTAAAGAGTCCATAAAGAGCAAATAAAGTTGGATACTTTATTTGTGCTTAATCTACAGTTGCATTTCATTCCGTAATGTACGATGATTTTATCCTAAACTACTCATATGGTGATATGAGAATGGAGACACCTTATATGATGTGACCATATAGGACTGGGCCACGATCTAAATGAATCTCTCACCAATATCTGTTAAATGGGAAGATTGATATATATCTACAAATGATGGTTGTATATGGGTGATCTTAATCCTGAGTGTCTTGTTGACTCCTTCAAGCTAGATCATGATTTTTGGTTTACCATAGGTGAGATCGTTGTAGCATTCTCGATCAATATCTCTGTATCTTAGAATCATTGTTTGGCTTGTGGTTGGGAGGTCTGTACACAATAGTGAAATTTACTCCTTTTTGGGAGAAGTAGAGAAGTAGTTTCCTTAAGGGTTGACTCAGGGCTTGAACAATTAAGAGTGCTATCTTTCTTTCATAAATGAATGAAGGATATAATTGTTCATTAGAGAATCAATGGTATTTAATGGAAAAGATAAAATTAGTGGAGTATAACGGACTTTATGACCCAGATCTAATTATAAACTACTTGTAGAGGATCATATCATATGTAATAGTTATATCGTTGGACATTGAATTTTGGTTTGTGTAATAACATCTACAATTAAGAGAGTCCAGCCTCGGGTTTTTAGTGGAGTAACTTCGAGGTTAATAATCATGAAATATTAATTAAAGAGTTTAATTAATTTTTCTAACGATTATTGGAGCTTAAAACTGTGGGTCCATTAGATCTTCTTGCTAGTCTGGAGCGTTGATGGTAACAAGGATCACGGTTAATTAATTGGATGATCCAATTAATTATGTTACGAAAGTAACAAGATATTTATTCAGGGAATTAATTAAATGATGAGATTATTTAATTAATATATAAATAATTAAATTAATTAAATAATTATATTGTTTAATTAATAAATTATTAATTGAGAATTATTAATGAATTATTAATTGGAGGTTACAGGTTGAAGCCATGACTAAGACAAAGAATAAAATAATGAGATTATTTTATTTCCTAACTAGGTCAAGTGTTCAAGTCTTAGTAAACTAGGGTTATGTGGGATTTACAAAGCTATACTAATTTGGTCACTAAAATACTAATTATCTTATTTTAAATGTATTGAGATATATTTGAAAAGTATTAGTCTCTTGTTTTAAAATATTTAAAGACATATTTTAAAAAACAAGGAGGAGTAATAATAGTGAGTACTTGAAACAAAAGAAAAGAAGAAAAATAGAGTGAGGGGGTGCTGCCACACAAAGAAAAAAAAAGTTTTGGTTAGTATTTTTTTCTAGGGTGACCGAACTCCAAGCATACACAAAGTAAAAGTTTTTTTGTGTGTTTCTTCAACCTCCATACAACCTTCTGAAGCCCCACACGTAGTTGCCGGCACCTGAGAGACGGTGAGGAAGATTAGGTGGTACAAATCGAAAAGAAACAACAAGAAGTTAAAGAACGAAGGAGTTAGACTTAAGGTACGCTTTCTAACCCTACCTTTTAGTTTATTCTTATATATCATACACGGTTCATAGAGTCACTTAAATATATTTTTTAAAAAAAGTTTCAAAAATTTCTTCTGTTGCTCGACTTTAGGGTTTACATTTGGTATCAGAGCATAGTACGATATAATCGAATAAATCGTTCTTTCTTTTTGATTAATTGCATGTATATATATATATATATGCACAATCTATTTTATGTATGATATTTTAAAAAAAATAAAGCATGATTGATTGTTAATTGTATAGTACGGTGGGTTATAGGGTTTTGGATATTTAATGTAATTTTTTTTTTGATGTAATATTATAATCGGGTTGTATTTTTTTTTCATTTTTTTTGCAGTATATGAAAAACAATAATCCAGAACTTGAAGCACAACAACCATTGTTATTGGAAAACTCTAAGTAACATAACAGACACGTCAGCAAAAGACTAGGGTCGGGAACACCACGTCACTGGATTCTGATCAGATTAAGTCAACACAAGTAGGACTAAGCAAACCTAACCAGTTCTCCCCGATCAAATAACACAGATGATCAGTTAGAAAACCCAATCGGGTAGTCAAGATGGTCGGGACAAGAGTTAGGTCGAACCTATGATCGGGGTAAACAAGAATGGTCGGTAAAAACAAGTGATCTGACGTGCGACACGTGGATTAGCACCCAGATTCAATAAGATCACGACTCAAAGACACAGAAAAAGAATCCAACTTGAACAAGACTTCTGGAGGCACATTTTGATGAGGAAGTGGTCTCCACCATTAGTTCAACATTGTGAGATTCAAGTGGGGTCTCGAGACGGTTTTGTTTTCGTCCTCCTTAATAAAGGTTACCATGAGAGTCAACATCAATGTTGAGTTCCTAACGGATAGGATTTTTGAATGTAATTTGGGATTGACTGACCCCTATGGCAGCAATTCTCAAGTTAAGTTCAGTGATCTGAAATGATAGGTCACATTCACAAAGGATTTATTAAGATAAGTTTATTAAGATTCTGACTGAAATAAATGATTGTTAAATGGTATAAGATTAAGAGTTATTCTGATGTGTCATTTGATTAAGAATGTATCGGTCCAATATGCAAGTACTTGACCAACCCTAAGGTGACACTTGTTTAAGGTATATTGGATTGTTGTGGCGTAATAACAATTTTACGGCTTATTTCTTGTTTATTAAACAAGTTCATGCATCATGTTTAATTTTATGCCAAATATTTACATGTTATGAAGTATGAGATGAATGAATTCTTTTATTTATTTTTCCAGCAATGTCATCTGCACTTTTACAAATCCTCGCTATTGACAAATTAAACGGGAGAAAACTATACCAAGTGAAAAAATAATACTAACACAATCCTGGTAACTAAAGACCTAAAATTTATTATTACGGAGGAATGTCCTCCAGAGCTTGTTGTCATTGCCACACAAAATGTTCGTGAGGCACATCAAAAATGGGTCTCAGCTGATGAGAGGTCTAGATATATCTGTTAGCTAATATGACAGATTTGTTTGTCACCAAGCACGAGGCAATGACTACTACATTCGAAACATGAAGTCATTACAGACTATGTTCGGGCAGCCATCCGAACAAAAGTGGCACGAAGTTGTTCGTTCCACATTGCTTGCTAGGATGAAGAATGATTCATCGGTCCGGGAACATGTCCTGGATATGACGTCCTACTTCAACACAGTTGAGGTCAATGGCAGGGCCATTGATGAGGTAAGCTAGGTGAGCATTATACTGACAACTCTTTCGAAGAGTTTCGGTCAGTTTAAAAGCAACTACGTGATGAACAAATTGAAGTTCAACCTAACTCAGTTGCTAAATGAGCTCACTACCTTTAAGTCCATGACTAAGGACCACAAAGGTAAGACCAATAAAGCAAATGTTGTTAAACCATCTTCTTCTGGATCCTATAAGAGGAAGAGATATGATGGCAAGGCTAAAGCTAAGCCTAAGATTAAGAAAGCTCAAAGTAAAAAAAATAAAGAGCATTTCGACCGACAAAGGCAAAGGAAAGTGTTTCCATTATGACAAGGTCAGTCACTGGAAGAAGAATTGTCCTCAGTATCTAGAGGTGGTTGCCAAGAAGAAAAAGGCTAAAGGTAAATTTGATTTACTTGGCATTGAATCATGTTTAGTGGAAGATGATTCTTCACCTTGGATAGTAGATTCAGAAGTCACTGACCATGTTTCTTCTTCATCGCAATTGACTGAATCTTTGACAGAGCTTGATGAGGGAGTCTTCTCAATACGCGTTGCATCAGGGGACATCGTTTCAGCTAGAGCAGTGGGAGTAGTTAGACTTCAATTTAATAGTTGTTTTTTAGTTTTAAACAATGTTTATTTTATTCCTGAATTTACAATAAATTTGATTTCTGTATCCAAGTTGTTGGAACAATTTTATTCAATTTCTTTTAATAATAAGTTTGTTATTGTTTCTAGAAATGGATTGAACATATGTTTAGATTTAATTAAAAACAACTTGTATGTATTAAGACCATTAACTCGTACAACACTGTTCAATGCTGCATTTTTCAAAGTTGGAAAACCTAAAACAAAACGATAAAAGGTTTCTCCCGATAATGAAACGTATCTATGACATCTAAGACTTGGTCATATCAACCTTGACATGATTGATAAAATAGTTGAAAGAAGGCATTTAAGTCAGTTAAAGGTCAGCACCTTACATGTTAGTGAATCCTGTTTAGAAGGTAAAATGACCGAGAGACCTTTACTGGAAAATGGCTTAGACCTATGGAACCACTAAAGCTTATACATCCAAACATCTATGGACTATGAATGTTAAAACACTGGGTGGTTATGAGTGTATGTCAGCTTTATAGATGACTACTCAAGATACAGATATGTCTACTTAATGCAATGAAAGTCAGAAACTTTTAAAAAGTTCAACGAATTCCAAGCTGAAGTTGAGAACCAATTGGGGAAGACAATCAAGACTCTACGATTGGACCATGAAGGTGAGTTTCTTGACCAAGAGTTTGAAGATTACTTGGTTTAGCATGGGATTGTGTCTCAACTCACAGCTTCTGGAACACCACAACAGAATGGTGTTACGACGAGGAGAAACAGAATCCTAATGGAAATGGTATGCTCTATGATTAATTTGTCATCATTGTCAAACTCTTTTTGAGAATATGCACAACAAATAGTAGCCTACATTTTTGAATGTAGTCCCATCCAAATATGTTCCTAATACTCTCTTAGAGTTGTGGAATGGTCGTAAAGTTAGTTTGTGACATTTCCGCATATGAGAGTGTCCAGTACGTGTACTGAAGACCATAACTGGAAAGCTAGACCCTAAATCTATAGTCTACTTATTTGTAGGTTATTCCAAAGAGACTAGGGATGAATACTTCTATAGTCCTGAAGAGAACAAAGTGTTTGTATCGACTAATGCAATGTTTCTTGAGGATAACTATATGAGTGATCATAAACCTCAGAGTATGATTGCGTTAAATGAGTTAAAGCCCAGTACGACCAGTGATATAGACGGTTCCTAGTCAAACCACACTACCACATAAGCATAGTATGAGGATTGTATGACAACCTAATCGTTATCTAGGTATTGAGGAGGCACATGTTGTAATCATTGATGATAGTGTGGATGATCCATTGTCATTTAAATATGCAATGGAATATTCTAACAAAAAGAAATGTAAGTGGATCTATAACTCAGTCTGGAAACTTGTAGAATTACCATATGGGATAAAAACCATAGGATGTAAGTGGATCTACAAGAGAAAGAGAAGAGTAGACAGAAAGGTAAAGACCTTAAAGCAATGCTAGTGACAAAAAATTATACCCAAAATGAGGGAGTCGATTATGAAGAGATCTTCTCGCCAGTAGCTATGTTTAAGTCTATTCAGATTTCGGATTATCTTAACCATTACTGCCTATTTCGATTATGAAATTTGGTAAATGGATGTCAATACTGCATTTTTGAATGACAATCTTGATGAAAGCATCTATATGATGCAACCAGAGGGATTCATGTCCTAGAATCAAGAGCAAAAGGTTTGCAAGCTGTGAATGTCCATTTACGGACTGAAACAAGCATCTAGATCTTGGAACATTATATTTGATAATGCTATCAAAACGTATGGCTTTGAGCAAAATATCGATGAGCCTTGTGTTTATAAGCAAATCATTGACAAAAAGATAGTTTTCTTAGTCCTATATGCAGATGATATCCTACTCATTGGGAATGATGTAGGGGTGTTATCGAAAGTAAAGGGCTGACTAGCAATCCAATTCCAAATGAAATATTTGGGAGAGGCGATTTATGATCTTGGGATCCAATTAATAATAGATCGTAAGAACAAACTCTTGGCATTGTCTCAAGCATCGTACATCGACAAGATTCTTGTACAATTCTCAATGCAGAACTTCAAGAAAGGTTATTTACCTTCCAGGTATGGAGTTCACCTATCTAAGGAATAGTCTTCTAAGACACATAAAGAAGTAAAAGATATGAGACAAGTTCTCTATACATTAGCAGTAGGTAGTCTCATGTATGCTATGTTATGTATAAGACCAGACATTTACTTTACAGTGGGAGTAGCTAGTGGGTTTCAGTTCAACCCAGGATTAGATCATTGGGTTATAGTAAAGATTATTCTTAAGTATTTTCAGAGAACAAGAAACTATATGCTAGTATATTTAGGATAGGATAGGATATGATCCCGTTAGGATATATAGATTCTGACTTTCAGTCAGATAGGGATTCTAGAAAATCCACGTTTGGGTCAGTATTCACCCTTGGTGGTGAAGCCATAGTGTGGAGGAGTGTCAAGCAATCATGTATTGCTGATTCCACCATAGAAGTAAAAATGTTACCGTTTGTGAAGCACCGAAGGAGGTTGTATGGCTCCGTACGTTCTTGAGTGATCTGGAAGTTGTTCCAAATCTGGATAAGCCCATCACACTTTATTATGATAATAGTGGTGTTATGGCTAATTTTAAAGAACCAAGAAGTCACAAAAGAGAGAAGCATATAGAGAGGAAGTATCATATCATCAGAGAGATAATGTAAAAAGGAGATATCGTCATGACCAAAATAGTGTCGCAGGACAATCATACTGATCCATTTACGAAGACCTTAACGGTTAAAGTATTTGAAGGTCACTAGGGTCAATGATTACTGGATATGTCTCATATGCTTTAGTACAAGTGGGAGATTATTGGGGTTTAAACCCTAAAGCTTGTAATATGTAATGACAATAAATTATAATTAAAAGAAGTAGTCTTTTCATTCTAATTATATGTTTCATACTTTTATATCATATGTGCTTAACATATACGATTGCCGGATATAATCTCCAACTGAGTATATGAGTGTCATGTACAGAGGAATTCTATGCAATCTAAAGAGTCCATAAAGAGCAAATAAAGTTGGATACTTTATTTGTGCTTAATCTACAGTTGCATTTCATTCCGTAATGTACGATGATTTTATCCTAAACTACTCATATGGTGATATGAGAATGGAGACACCTTATATGATGTGACCATATAGGACTGGGCCACGATCTAAATGAATCTCTCACCAATATCTGTTAAATGGGAAGATTGATATATATCTACAAATGATGGTTGTATATGGGTGATCTTAATCCTGAGTGTCTTGTTGACTCCTTCAAGCTAGATCATGATTTTTGGTTTACCATAGGTGAGATCGTTGTAGCATTCTCGATCAATATCTCTGTATCTTAGAATCATTGTTTGGCTTGTGGTTTGGAGGTCTGTACATAATAGTGAAATTTACTCCTTTTTGGGAGAAGTAGAGAAGTAGTTCCCTTAAGGGTTGACTCAGGGCTTGAACAATTAAGAGTGCTATCTTTCTTTCATAAATGAATGAAGGATATAATTGTTCATTAGAGAATCAATGGTATTTAATGGAAAAGATATAATTAGTGGAGTATAACGGACTTTATGACCCAGATCTAATTATGAACTACTTGTAGAGGATCATACCATATGTAATAGCTATATCGTTGGACATTGAATTTTGGTTTGTTTAATAACATCTACAATTACGAGAGTGCAGCCTCGGGTTTTTAGTGGAGTAACTTCGAGGTTAATAATCATGAAATATTAATTAAAGAGTTTAATTAATTTTTCTAACGATTATTACAGCTCAAGACTATTGGTCCATTAGTTCCCCTTACTAGCCCAGAACATTAATGGTAATAAGTGTGATCGATCCGATATACAATTAATATTTGATCGTGGAGGTGGGCACTGGTAACTTGTAAAACAAAAGAGGAGCGGTGGCTGACCACTGGTGGGGGTATTCCCTTAAGTGGATTCTTCAACGCTTAAGTCAATATAACGTTCCATAAATAAAAGAGAAGTAAGATATGACAAACTGTATTACTCGATTACTTTGGTCTAGTTATTTGGTCGATCTTTTGGGATTGACGTTGGGTATTGATGTTGGTGAATCAATTCCTTAGGGATTCAATGAGTCGTACTGGATTGAACGAAGGTTGGATCGATATAAGATATCGATTAATGTTATAGATCGATGCCCTAGTGGATGCCTTCGTTTGATTTGGTTGACCAAGAGTTGGATTGATCGACTGTTGTGATCACTTGGGTCGACCTCGAGTGGGTGGTAGATACACTATCAATACAGAGGTGAGGACCGCAATAAATATTAGAAATCTTTCAAATGAGTTAGGAGCTTTTGCGTGAGTTAGAGAGTCGAAATCAAGACCCCTTTCTTTGGAAAAGAGGCTAGTATATATAGTGAAGGTTAAGAGCCTCTTAGTGTTTATGCTCATTAAAGGGGTATGGATCTCGGACATTCAATCGTCTGTTTTGATTCACATGAATCGGACCATGAAGGCTTTGTCTGGCCTTGTGATTTGTTCAAAGCCTGTCTTGATTGCTTTCAATGTTAGACCATGTGTTTTCCATGGTCTAATATCCTAGACCAAGACTGGCTTTGAGCCCACGCTACTTCAATCGATTTGACTTCCTTGAGCTTTGTTTATTATATGGGCCTACATTGGGCCTAAAGGGTTGATTCTTTAGTATTCCAAATTATGGGCCTGACTTTTAGGTTTATATTTTTTTGACTACTACAACAATGATCACGGTTAATTAATTGGATGGTTCAATTAATTATGCTATGAAAGTAAAAAAATTATTTATTCAGGGAATTAATTAAAGGATGAGATTATTTAATTGATATATTAATAATTAAATAATTAGATTATTTACTTAATAAATTAGCAATTGAGAAATTATTAATTGGAGGTTACAGGTTCGAACCATGACTGAGAAAAAGATAAAATAATTAGATTATTTTATTTCCTAACTAGTTCAAGTATTCAAGTCTTAGTGAACTAGGGTTATGTGAGATTTAGAATCCTATACTAACTTGGCCACTAAACTACTAATTATCTTATTTTAAATATATAGAGATATATTTGGAAAATGATTAGTATCATGTTTTAAAAAATATAAAGATATATTATAAAAATAAAGGAGGAGTAATAATATTGAGTACTTGAAACAAAAGGAAAAGAAGAAAAACATAGTGAGGGGGTGCGGCCACACAAAGAAAAAAAAAGGGTTTGGTTAGTAATTTTTTTTAGGGTGACCGAACTTCAAGCATACACAAAGCATTGTGTGTTTCTTCAACCTCCATACAATCTTTTGAATCCCTTGACACCCACATGCAGTTGTCAGAACCTGGGAGATAGGAAGGAAGATCTGGTGGTACAAATCGAAAAGAAACATCTAGAAGTTAAAGAATAAAAGAGTTAGCCTTGAGGTATGATTTTGAATCCTATCTTTTAGTTTATTCTTATATATCATACACGGTTCATAGAGTCACTTAAATATATTTTTTAAAAAAAGTTTCAAAAATCCCTTCCGTTGTGCATCTCTAGGGCTTACAGATAGTTCATCAAATATGTTTGAATTGATCATAATCTAAGAAGAATAATCTTGTTCAATAGTAAGAAGAAGAGAAAAAAAACAAAAATGATTTAAGGATTTAAGAAGAAGAGGAAGAAATAAAGAGGACTTCGGGATTTATTTAAAAAAAAAACGAAAAAGAAAAGAGTTTTGGGTTTTGAAAGATCAGTTACAGTAACAAACCTAGATGTATATGGGTTCTTGCATGTTGGCGATTCATCTTTAGTTTGATGAATGCGTCTGTTGAGAGAAAAAATGAGGTATGGTTGTTGAGTATGATGTATGATGTTAAAACTGAGATTTAGGGTTTTCTTGTTTATTTATAAGTCGTGTAAGTTACACAAATATATTGCATAGTGGTCGAGTTGATTAAAATAAAATTTAAATTAAATTTAAATGCGTACAATATTTACACCGAGAAAATTGTGATATGTAAATATAAATGAAAATAATATTGATTAAACAAATTAATTAATTAATTATGTTGGTTGAGATGATGATTACTTATTCTGAATGAGAGCCACTTTCAATTAAAACGATGCAAAGTTTAATAGTCGAGCAATTATTACAATCTCTTTACTCATCTTTCAACAAAATCAAACTCCTACACGTTTTTTAAACGCTTTCTAACTTATAATTTATTTAGTTGTTCTAGTTTTTGTCCTTTCAACACAGACATTTCTATGTGCAACCTCTGATATTTTTCCTCCAGTGACATCAAGGGAAGATTACTTCTTCTAAATGCCGACGAACAATAATTATTTAAAGACTTATCAATATTTCAGATGATACAAAGTTCAAGCAATTATTACAATCTCTTTCTACACAATTTTCAACACCATTAACTTATTTTAGAAATTTAATTACTCGTTTTTTGTTTTCTATGATCCCTAAATCCACCGTTTTCTTTCCAATTTGCTATTATCACAAGTATCTAACTATTTTTTTTTAATGTTACACAGGTTAAATCGGTCGATATTTAAAATGAAAAAAAAAAAGTAATCACACACAAAAAAAAAAAGTTCAAACTTCATGTATATTTTTTAAGATCTAAGATTTACTTTTTAACAATTTGAAACCACTGAACAAATATAAAAGAATTAAACATCATTTATTATCTACGGTCACACAACTAAAAGTGTGATCATAAGAAAGAGCGTACAAACAAGATTAACTTAGTTAATATAAATCATCAATATAAATCATCAGGGAAATAGATCGGAGGCTTGGATTTTGTATAGATTTTATTAAATGGTTTTGATTATCTTTGGGAGATGAAATGAATCATTGATGCAAATAAATTAAAATTTTTGTAATGTTACACAACTTAACATTCAAAATCAATAAAAAATAATCACACAAAAAAAAATCATTTTATTTTTATTTTTTAAGACCTAAAACATCACTTTTTAACAATAAGAAACTATATTTGACAAATACAAAAGATTTAAACATCATTAACCATCTATCATGGGTAATTCCCTATTCCTCTTCCCTTCTCCCATTTATATTTTATGTTTATATGACTTTGATTTCATACGAGTTTTTATTTTATTTTACTCTATCGCAAGGTCTAAAAGAGATAACTAATGGTAATTATAGAGATTTGATTTAAAGAGATGGTAAAAATATGTGCTTATATTTTCATGTTATTGACAATAAATTACTATATATGAGATCCAATTTTAGTTATTTTTTATTAAAGTCATTCAGATATTAATCTACGATCTCTAAAATTCTTAAATTATATCAAATCAAAGAATAAAACGTTATGATTAATCTAAGTTTATTGAGAAAATACTCATGCAAGCATAAGAGTTGATCTTGGTCATCGTGGCCGGTGCACAATTTCAAATGGATCATAACTTGAACAAGTTGAACATTGCACTATCACAAGCCTTAGCTATACCTGACCAGAGATATGTGACCGGTTGATCATTGCAACATCACAAGCCATGGCTACACCCGACTAGAGATATGTGACTTTGAATGCATAATTTTAAAGGATTAGGTCCCGTCTTGCAGCTGTTTTTCAGTCCGTTTTCGTTTTTATTTTTTAAAAACTATTTCGAAAATACGTTCGTTAACCGTTTTTCATTTTATCATTTTATTTTTGAAAAAAAAATTAAAAACAAAACCAGTTTTAAAAGTAAAAGATTTGAAAAACACAAAATACTTGTTTTTGTTTTTCACTTTTTTTATATAAAAAAAAAACATTTTTTTTAACTATTAATTGCATGTACTGTTATGCGTTTGATATGACTAGGACAAAACATGACAAGATTTTCAAATGACTAAAGTGTACCTCTTATATATGAATATATATATTCCAGAATAATTTATTTCTAATTAGAACTAAAAACATTCATACAGTAATATATACATACATTATTATATATTATAATATACATAAAATATATTATATAATATATAATATATATTATAATATATATATATATATATCAATTATTTATTTATAATTTAAGAGTTTAGTTTTGATTAATTCATTTTTTTCATATGTTTTTTTGAATTAATTTTTTATGTGTTACTTTTGTTTAATTTAAAAATTACAATACAATAATTTTATTGGTAATTATGTAATCAATTTGTTTATAGTTGTAATAATATTAAACAAAATGTAAAATTTGATATTTCAATTTTTGATAGTTTTCGGTTAACCTACCATACGCGTTTTTGTTTTGTTTTCATTTTTAAAATACAGTTTTCAGTATATACTACCAAACGCGTTTTCAGAATTCGAAACTGAAACTAAAAACACTGTTTTCATTTTTATTTTTATTTTTGAAAATTAGCAACTAAAAAACACTTACAGTACATGCCCTTAACTGTCAATGTAACTTACAAATTCTATATAGTAGCAAAATTATTAATAATAATCATCGATATTTGTTTATATTAATTCATTTTGTATTTCATGTTCAATAATACAAAATGCGTTGATTTTTTATCGTTTAAAAATATTTCTTTTGTTTTGAGGTAAAATTTCTTTATAAATATGTACATATTGTTTTTTTTTTATATAGACAAGAGTAAATATGTATTCAACTAGAATTTGCAATGTATAGACTCATTAATGCTTACAAAAATTATATATATATCCATATTGAATTTGGATCCTCTACTGATCTGATCTTTTTTCTGACCTCATATAATCTCATGACACATAAACAATGCAATGAATGTGTGGTTAAGATGTGATTGATTTTCACAACCACTTTATCAACAACCAATCACATATTTTAAAAAGGTCAGAAAAAAGATCAGATTAGTAGAGGATCCAAATCCATCAATATTATATAAAATAGCTTATAAAAATAGTATATCATATTATGAAAATAGCTTATCATTTATTTCTATATCATAATTTAAATCATATCAAATAACATATTATATTATAATACTCTTTTTTTTTTCAACTCAACGAGAAGCTATTATTTCAACAAAAAAAAAAGTCATTTGTCCCCTCAATAATAGCATATAGAAATAATATATCATATTATAATTTAAAAAAATTATTACAATAATTTGAGGTTTTGGGGAGGGGAGAGAGATCCAAATCCACAACCTCATTGTGAAGGTGTGCGTGACATACCATCGGGATAACCTCATCTTATCTAATAATATATCATATTATGAAAATAGATTATCATATATTCATATATCATAATTTAAATAATGTCATATATCATATTTTTAATTATATGGCTTCTTAAAAAAAAAAAAAAAAAGGTCGCCATATGCCCCTTCATTAAAATTTAAAAAAATCATCACACATTATATAAAATAGCTTAATAATAATATATCATAATTATATTCATATTATTATATCATATGATTATATATATATAATTTATAATTATATAAAAATAGTCTCTCTCAAATGTATGATATTGTTGGAAATTTTTGTGATAAACTCTCGTTTTGAGAGCACAAATTGAGTATGATAAATTCCATAAAAATGGAATATTAAAGTAGATTCGAATTCTTCTCCGTGAGAACTTTGAAATGGTATACTCAAATTCACAAAATGGTTAATGGGTGAATGAGAAATTGAGTCTCAAAGTGGACCCATTGTGTAGGGATTAAAATGAATCTCACATTGCTTAGGGAAATTACTTATATGTAGTTTATAAGTGAATGTGTGATATTAGCTATCGACATGTGTGATTTATTGTGATGAATAAGGAAAGCTTTAATTGTTTGGATTCTGATTTCTTACTTGATCACTAAGAATACATAATCGGGTTTTAATTAGAAATAAATCTCTTTGGAGAATATAATCTAATTAAATTATTTCCTTATTAAATCAAAAACGAATTTTCCAAAATAATCCCGAATTAATCCCAAAACACTAGCATTTCGGTTTGGGTATTTAATACCTCTAATATTCTGTTCAACACATAGAAAAAAATATACAATTTTCTTTTGAGCAGCCGAATTCTTTTCTTCTCTTGTTTTCTTGGTAAGTTCAAACTCGGTTTGAGTTCGCTGGTAGTGGATAGTGCTTAGGCCTACCACTGTTGAACCGTTGTATCCTGGGAGACAATCGCCTAATACACATACGGTGTTGTCCGGTGAAATTGTTCTAAGGACACCGTGTAAAACACAGGCCTCGGTTCAAACTCTGTTTTTCTAACGTGATTTTCTAGTGTTGTTACTTTCTATTTTCTTTCATACCAGCCAGGTTTGATTGTAAATTACGATTTACAATCTTAAGACAATTTTTCTTAAAATTATTTTTTCAAACAATGTTTGCTTCTTCAAACTTTCTGGTATCAGAGTTCTGGTTCAGATCGTAACGGACTTGAAAAAAAATCACTGATTCAATTTTCAACTGTGGTAATCGGGGTTCCTTTGGAACACTGATTCAATTTGACAATCGGGTTCTTTGGAACACTGATATCAATTTCATATATATATGTTACATGTGGAAATCGGGTTCTTTGAAACAATAATTTCAATTTTGAGAAAAAAATATATCATTAATCTGTGGAAATTGGGTCTATTATTAGACACAGATTTCGAAATCGATTGCGATTTCAATTGGGTAATCTGGTCTGCAATATTAGACACTGATTGTGATTTCTATCGTGAAATCTGATTTGATATCAACTGATATCCGTGCCATTATTTATGTGATACTAAAATGATTTTATTTTTGTTTCAGATATTATGGCAAACAAATCGAGTGTGAACACCAGTGTTCCACTAGAGACTCCGTAAGTTAATCCAAGTATGGGATTAGATACTTCGGTTGTGAACTCTGTGCTTGTGGGCTAGGTACCAATAGTAGTACCTACTATTGCCACAACGACTCTGGCCATCAACTCCTTCGTGAGAAACATGTTTGATCCGGTGATGAGCCAGTATATGAGTCAAGGGAATGTTCCCATGGCAAATCCCTATATGAATTCGGTACCTTTACCGATGAATCATATGGAGAAGCCTGATAAGTTCAGTGGACTGAATTTTAAACGGTGGCAGCAAAAGATGTTGTTTTATCTGACCACACTGAACCTTGGCAGGTTCTTGACTGAAGATGCTCATAAACCTAATAATGGTGAAGAGCGTGATGTTCAGGTATGGAATGTTATTGATGCATGGAATCACTTGGATTTCCTGTGCAATAATTACATACTGAACGGGCTGTCAAATTCGGTATATAGCATCTATTCTTCAAAGAAAACAGCCAAAGAACTGTAGGAATCATTAGACCAAAAATACAAAACTGAGGACGTTGGTTCTAAGAAGTTTATCGTGGGTCGGTTTCTTGATTACAAGATAGGGGATTTCAAGACAGTTATGGGTCAAGTCCAAGAGCTACAAGTGATTCTGCATGAGATACATGCTGAAGGGATGACCTTGAGTTAAACTTTCCTGGTGGCTACAATCATTGAGAAGCTTCCTCCTTCATGGAAAGAGTTCAAAAACCATCTCAAACATAAGTGAAAAGAGATGAAGATCGAGGATCTGATTCTCAAGCTTCATATTCAGGAAGATCACATGAAGTATGATGTCGTATGTGAATTTTACCAAGCATACACGTCATTGACAAGAAGGAGAAAAAAGCCAGGTGGATGCCCAAATGGGCACTCAGGAAATATCCTACGAGGCATCATAAAAGAGAAGAAAGCCCGAGTAAGCATATATTGAATGAAACCTACTCGGGATCAGTTAACAACACTCGGGACTGGTTAAACAACGCTTCCACTCGGGCTCAAACGGCGCTACTCGGGACCATCAGGTATTACTCTTACTAGGGAATAAATACGACTCGAGTAAGAACTTGGTGCTTATTTCAGACGGATTAAGTCATTAAATATGCGAAGATATCCATCAGGAAGGAATCCCAATTAAAATGGGACATTAAGTTAGAAGAGTCCCCAATCAGGAAATAACTTGATTTCTTTACGAATACTACATTCTTATAAGGAAACAAGTCCAAATTAGACTGCACTACTAGAATCTCACTCGATTTCCATAAGAGACTCCGAAACAGGAAAGAAGACAAATCAACCTCAAGCAAGTAACCGAATCACAATTAAATACAAAGATCTTGTATTACTTGTACAAATCAAATTAGGGATCTATAAACATATAAATAGACCCATAATCTCGTCCAAAAAAGATATAGGCAATATAACATACACAACAATCAACAGAAATACAGGGAGAAAAAGAGAGATCGAGAGCTTGTAAACATCATATTTTCATAGTGGATTTTGGCTTGGTTGATCCTTCAACCACCAGTGGATGTTTCTCCGGCCATCGAAGTTTTACCACGTAAAACTTGTGTCTTCGTTACTCTCTTTGAATCTCTCTCTCTTTGAATTAATAGCCGAAATCCAATCCTTGTTGGCTTTTCTGATACAATTCAGAAATCGACGTCAATAATTGGCGCTATAATGAGGGGTTGAACCTCCGAACTTGTTAAAAGCGATGGCAGGAAGCAGAAGTAGTTCAGGGAATGGCCAAAAATCAGCAGGCGATTTTCATGTTGGCAACACTTCACAAGATCCTGCAGCAAACATAGAAAACCAGCATGCACACCTGGCAGGGATCCAGCAAGTTCCTCCAACCAACAGAGATCTTACGCTGTGTTTCTAAGAGGCCTTGCAGCAATTGGTGACAGACGCAACAAGGAAAGGGATTGATCTATTGGCTGCATGAGCACATACTCCCAATCCTCCACCCGCAAGGCTCCGTTCGGTGGTGGTTGGGCCAAGAATAACTATGCCATAAATCAGAAGGAACTCTTCCCCAATCAACCTGGCTGGACAGGAAACACTTGAAGAAGAACAACATCACCAGAGGCTGGACCACAATCAAACAGTACGTGCCAGACATCATAAATACGACCGGCGCAGAGGTCGGTTATCATCAGAATACAGTGATCAACACCATCGAAAACGTCATCATGGAGTCACACGAGAAGTCCGGCATCAGAGTGAAGAGTCTGAGGAAAGAATGACGATAACCCAACGGTTTAACCGCCGGGGAAGTCCGATGGGAAATAAAGATGTTACAATCTAGAGCCTAACTCGAGAAGTCGAGAATAACAGGCGACAGATGGAAGCACTGGTCAGACGTTATGGCTATAACGATCTGTCCGACGATGACTCTGACTGTCCATTCACCAGGGAAATTTTGCGGACCTCTTTCTCAGAAAGATTCAGGATGCCGCATGTGGAGCAATTCAAAAAAGATACAGATCCAAAAAAGCACCTTAGACGCTATAAAAGTGTCATGGCTCAATATGACCACAGTGACCCCCTGTTGTGTCTCAACTTTCCGTAAACATTAGGAGACACAGGGTCAAGATGGTTGGGGAGACTACCCCCGGTGAGCATCGGAAATTTCAGCGAACTGAGCAGGAGCTTCTCAAGGCAATTTCTGAGCAATGTTCACAGGAAAAAGTTGGTGGCCTACCTCTCTCAAATAAAGCAGGGGAAGGACGAGTCATTAAAAAAGTACTTGGGCCGGTTCGGCCAAGCAGTATTAGAAATTGGCAATGCTAATGATGAAGCAATTATTGCTGCATTCACCAATAACTTGCAGAATGGATGACTATCCTTCGATTTGAGAAGAGCACGACTGACTAGGTATGCCGACATGATGGATATGGCAGGAGGATACGCTCTGGTCGAGGAGGAAGAGTTAGCTACAGGAGAAAGCTATATGCATGGAGGAAAGCCCGAACAGAAGAATATCAAATCCAAGGGTCAGAATCAAAAGGAAAAACAGAAAGGGAACGGGAAGGAGAAAAAATAAGGATGTGGGTAATGGGCTTAATGCCGAACGGTCCACAGAGAAATACAGAGGCAGATATACCAACTACACCCCTCTTCCTAAAAAAACAAGAAGAAATTTTAGCCATCTTAGAAGAGAAGAATATGGTGCAAGAACCGCGGCGACAATCTCAGTTCCCCCGGAGAGATACAACCAAGTACCGTAGATTTCATAAGGAAACCGGGCATGAGACTTCAAAATGTTTCCAGCTCAGAGATTACATAGAGACTCGTGTTCGGGAAGGGCACTTACGGGATGTAATCTTAAAAAAAGATGAGAAATCAGAAACTAAGAAAGAAGTTAAGGAATATCACTCTGGATGAAATCAATGGCCCAGTCCCGAGGACAATCAGGTAATACATACGATTTATGGAGGGCCCTCTACCGGGAAAAGCAACCGAGAACAAACTCAGGAAATCAGAGAAGCAATAGAAGCAAGGAATAACTTTGACGTAAACTCAGTTGAGCCAGACCCGAAAAGAGTGAATGAAGGATGGGACTCGATAGTCTTTACAAAGGCAGATTCCCATGGCGTCGATGTTCGGCCTAATGACGTCTTGGTTATAAGTGCCCGGATTGGCCATCGGGATGTCCAGAGAATTTTAATAGATAATGGGAGTTCAGGAGACATTCTCAATGTGGCCGTCAATGACCAGCTAATGCTAGAACAAAAAGATTTACAGCCTTTCCATACTCCATTAAGGGGGTTTGGAGGGATAGAATTCAGGTCACTCGGGACGGTGAAACTACCCGTGAAGATTAGAACAGCACCTTGCCAGAGGACTGTCGTGCTCGACTTCGTGGTAGTTGACTTAGACAATTGGCCGTATAATGCATTATTGGGTCGGCCATTCCTGAATAAAACAAGGGCTGTAACCGCCACTTATGCATTGATGATCAAGTTCCTAACAGAACAAGGGGTTGGGATAGTCAAGGGATCCCAAGAGATGGCCCGAAGAGCAAACCTGTCAGTATATAAAGACAAGCATGATGTTGAACAAGTGTGCACCATAATGCAGTCGAATCTGTGTAAAGAGTCCTTGTCATTCGAACTGGATCCGAGGGAGAACTCGAATGAGCCTAAAACAGAATTGGTTGAAGTAGTACTTAAAGAAGACGAACCGGATAAGAAAATCAAGATCGGGGCTAACTTGGATGGAAAAGTCAAGCAAGACTTAACCAATCTGCTTAAGGAGTACAAAGATGTGTTCGCTTGGAGTCACGAAGATATGGTGGGAATAAATGCCTGAGTAATATCCCACTACCTCGCAGTTGACCCGAATGCAAAACCAGTAATACAAAAGAGAAGATCGTTCAATCCTGAAAGAAGTCAAGCAATCAAACAAGAGGTGGAAAAATTACTGGCAACTGGATCAATCAGAGAAGTCAGCTACCCTCAGTGGGTCGCCAACGTAGTCCTCGTCCAAAAGAAAAATGGACAATGGAGGATGTGTGTAGATTTCACGGATCTAAACAAGGCATGCCCAAAGAATAGCTTCCCACTTCCAAGGATATACCAGCTGGTGGATGCCATAGCGGGTCATGAATTTTCATGGACGCTTACTCGGGATACAATCAGATCCGGATGAGCAAAGCTGATGAAGAAAAAACAGCTTTCACAACGGATCAGGGTTTATATTGCTACACAGTAATGCCCTTCGGTTTAAAAAATACGGGTGCTACGTATCAAAGGTTGGTCAACAAAATCTTCACTCGACAAATAGGAAGGAAAATGGAAGTGTATATTGATGACATGTTGACTAAAAATGTCTCGGCAAATGAGCATGCCCGGGACCTCCGAGAAACATTTGAGGTTCTGAGAAGATACCAGATGAAATTAAACCCGAACAAATGTTTATTCGGAGTCCATTCGGGGAGATTCTTGGGTATTCAAGTCCACCAAAGAGGAATCAAAGTTAATCCCGAGAAGATCCAGGCTTTGCAAGAAATGACCTCACCTAAAACATTGAAAGAAGTACATCGCTTAACAGGGTGTTTAGCTTCCTTTGGAAGATTCATCTCGAGGGCTACAGATAGGTGCGCACCCTTTTTCAAGATAATCAAAAAAGGGAAAGGACTCGAGTGGAATAAAGAGTGCGAGCAGGCATTCTTAAAAATAAAAGAGTATATAGGACAGGCACCAATTCTCTCAAAACCGTAAAAAGGGGAAGTGTTTCAGTTATATTTGTCAATCACCGAGCTTGCAGCAAGTTCAGTCCTAGTCAGAACAGAAGGTGGAGTGCAGAAACCAGTGTACTATACCAGCAAAGCACTCTTACCGGTCGAGACCAGGTACTCACAGGCAGAGAAGATGGCCTTAGCATTGGTTTCAGCAGCAAAAAAGCTGAGACCATATTTTCAGGCCCATACAATCCAAGTTCTCACCAATCGCCCATTAAGACAAATTTTACAAAAGCCAAAAATATCAGGAAGACTTACCAAATGGGCAATCGAGCTAAGTGAATTCGATATTCATTATGTCCCCAGAACCTCCCTCAAATGACAAGTTGTGGCAGACTTCATAGCCGAGTTCACAGAACCAAACCTGGAAGCAAAATGACTCTTGGATAACAATTTCCCATGGAAACTGTATGTTGATGGTTCTTCAAATACTCATGGCAGCGGGGCAGGGACCGTAGTTCGCACCCCAGAAGGAGATGATGTTGAATGTGCCATGAGATTTGATTTCAAAGCAACCAATAATCAAGCTGAGTACGAGGCATTGTTAGCTGGACTCAGAGTCTGCATAGCTCTCGGGGCAGACGAAGTTGAGATATTCAGCGATTCACAGGTAGTTGTCAACCAGGTTATGGACGAGTACCATGCCAAAGATGAAGGTATGATAGCCTACCGTGACATCGCGAAACAGTTCCTCCAAAAATTTAAAGAATTCAAGATCGCTCAGATCCCCAGAGAAGAAAATGAAAAGGCTGACGCATTGTCTAAATTAGCGTCAGCAACAACTACAATCAGACCAAAGACCATTCCGGTTGCATACCTCCTTAAACCGAGTACAGCTGAACCTAAGCTTTTGAAAATTTCAGAAATCCGAACACCGCAAGATGATTGGATGGTGCAGCTGAGAAGGTTCCTGGAAGAAGGCGTGCTCCAGAAGATCCGGTACTAGCAAAGTGCATCAGGTATCGATCGGCTAGGTTCCCGAGCTCTTTAGAGATGTGTACCGGAAGAATATGCACTTCGAATACTTCAAGAGATCTACGGAGAAGTTTACAGAAATCACACTAGGGGTAGAAGTCTGGCGCTTAAGGTACTCAGGCAAGGTTATTACTGGTCTATGCTTTTTTCAAATGCACAGCAATGGTCGGAAAGTTACAATACCTGTCAAAGGATTGCTAACGATATCCGACAACCCCCAGAAAAGCTCAGAAACCTCACCGCCCCATGGTCATTCGTCATGTGGGGCCTAGACCTGATCGGCCCAATGCCAGCTGGGACAGGGGGTGGAGCAAAACACGCTATAGTCGTTGTCGATTATTTCACAAAATGGGCAGAAGCTGAAGCGCTGGTGCATATCACAGAAGCTAACACCACAAATTTTGTAAAGAAAAACATACTTTATAGGTTTGGAGTTCCGGACACTATAATCACTGACAATGGCACCCAGTTTGATAACCTAAAGTTCAGACAGTTGTGCGAGAAGTACCAGATTGCTAATTACTATGCCACACCAGCCCACCCTCAAACAAATGGGCAGGTAGAAGCAGTAAATAAAATTATCAAGCACACCATCAAAGCAAAGCTGGATGCCAAAAAATGAAGCTCGGTTGAAAAGCTTCCCGAAGTATTATGGGCATACCGGATGACAGCGAGGACTTCAACAGGAGAGATTTTGTACACTTTAGCATTTGGAACAAAAGCTGTTATCCCCATAGAAATATCGTATGCGTCACCACGGGTCAGGCTATACAATGAAGAACAGAATGTTGATATGCTACTACAAAGTTTGGATGAGCTAGAAGAAAAAAGGGAAAAGTCCCGAATAAGAAATACAGCATATCAACAGAGAGTGGCTCGCCACTACAACTCTCGTGTTTGGATCAGGAAATTCCAGCTAGGAGACCTGGTGCTCAGGAAGGTGTAATTGAACACAAAAAATAGAGCCGCAGGATCCCTGGCTGACAAATGGGAAGGTCCATACAAGATCGAGGAGATAGCTGGCCATGGAGCTTATTGGATTGCTCGACCCAATGAAGGGGTGTTACCCTGACTATGCAATGCCCAATATCTGAAGATTTTATATCCTTAAAATATATATATATATATTAAATATTTTATTCATTTTTCTAGTCAAGACAATTAGTCAGGATAAATATTAAACTGTAATTTAAATCTGTTGATTTTTTACAGTAATAAATAAAACTACTCGGAATTTTCGAAAGGATAGCATCTAGCTCGGGATTTCCAAAAGAAAGCATATGATAATAAGAACATATGGAAGCAGAGCATGATAATAAGAACATGCAAATAGAATTCTCAGAACCATCAATTCCCGAATGGGCGGAGAAGCTCGTAGGAGCATGCCAGCCGAGCAGGGTCAAAATGACCTTAGCAAAAAGGCAAACCCGATGCACCAGACTCTGGAAAAAATGCTCGGGATGCTATCGGGAGAAATTCTGGGAAAATGCGTAACTGTGTTGAAGCATTTTTTTTTTTTTAAAAAAAAGAGCTCAACGATTCGGCAAACCCTTGCGCATAAAAACTGGGGAGACGTCCTTGGTATTGCGTAAGGACTCGAACGCATAATCATGGTGACCCTTGATGTAATGTTCGGGTAGCAATCAGATATGAAACACAAGTGTAAACTTGCCTGTTTCATGATGACTCGGTTAATAATAAAGAGCCAGTTTAATAAGATACTTGGCAATTGAAGTCATTCGGGTAACAACCGGTTTAATAAGATACTCGGTTAAGTTACTCGAACATCGAAGAAGCCAGTTTAATAAGATACTTGGCAATTGAAGTCATTCGGGTAACAACCGGTTTAATAAGATACTCGGTTAAGTTACCCGAACATCGAAGAAGCCAGTTTAATAAGATACTTGGCAATTGAAGTCATTCGGGTAACAACCGGTTTAATAAGATACTCGGTTAAGTTACCCAAAACAGCACTCGACAACAATCAGCAATAAACAGATCAAGACCATTCAATTCAAAATAAAATAAAATTTTATTGCTCCTAAAAGAATGGTTACAGATCAATGAGTGGTTCTTTACAAGTAAAAAATAAATCTGAATTTTCTACAATTCTACAAAATTAAGGTTGCGAGGATTTCGAGCCTTTGCCAATACTCGGATCTGGCACCATCTAGTACTCACGAAGCAGGCTCTCATTAGACGGCCAAGCGATATTGTCGACAATATCATCCCTCCACTGGCTGTAATCTTTACTCGGGACTGGCCCGACATCTGGGACTACACCCTCAACCGACTCTTGACTTGCATAAAAGGTCGAGAGAGAATGCTTGGACGGAATCTCTAAATGCATGGGATGGGGCTCTTTGCCTTGACTACGACAGTAGGCTCTCCATTCCTTCATCTGAACCCTAAGAGACTCCAAGGACCGGTCCACATGATGTTTGATTGACAGCTCCCAATTAGCTCGAGCTTTCTCGGTCGCCCTATTCTTAACTTTGAAGAACTCGCCAGCCGAAACTAACCCGCGTTGAAATTCCTGAAGAAGTAGGGCATCGTAAGCAGGGGATCTTTTAAAATGATCCACCCCTTAGACTTCAAGTTCCAACCTGGCCTCTCGGGAAAGGGATTCAACTGTCAGCACTTGGCGCTCCAGATCTTCGATTTTTTGGTCATACGCGGACTTCGCCTGCTCCGCCTCCTGCTCTGCCTTGAGCATGGATTCTTCAGTAGAAGATAGAAGATTTTGAAGTGATATAACCTTCTTCTCTGCCAGAGATGCCTTATCCTCGGCTTCAACCTATTTTGCCAGACAATGGTCGGCAAATATTTGTACAGAACCGACCTCCTGCTGGTAAGCCTTCTCTGCTCGAGCACGGCCCTTCTCACTCGCCTTCAGCTGAGCCTCTAGACGTCTTATTCGATCGGCTTGATGTTGCTGCTTCTGAATAAGCTCAGCAAATTCTGCCACCATCTGCAAAGGAATATATTTAGAAATCTGGCAGAAGCAAAACAATAAAGAAGTCAGATTTAACTTACATAAGATGCACCGTTGAAAACATTTTGGAGACGTTTGGTCAGGGAACCATCTCTAAAACCGCTCCAGCGGTCCTCCCTGATAAAAGCCCGACCGGAGGACATCTCTCGTAGCATATCTAGGGGAGAAAGATTTGAAGGAACCCCCGAAGGTTTAGCCCTCATATCTCCAACCTCGGGGGTATAAGAAGCCCTACTCGGTTCTGAAGCGGTCGCATCTACTAATGCTCCAGCACCAACACTTGAGGCAAACTCATCCGTAACATCTTCGTCACTGGAGTCAATAAATGAGACTACCCAAGGAACTTTGAGAGGACGAGACGGTAAACTAACTGCTTTTCGCTTCTCACCCCGAGAACGGTGGAAGTTAAGATCAGCAACAGGATCTTCCTACGGATCGTCCCGAAAAGACTCAAAAAATTCGGCACCTGCAGGCACTTGATCCGTCAAGACGTTACCACCGTCACTGGCTTCAAACCGTCTAACAGGCTCTTCACACAGGCCTTCACATTGCCTCTCTCTATTATCAGGCAGTTGGGTATCAGCTGGCTCACTCTGGCCACTTGGACCAGCAGAATCCTGAGTAGAAGGCTGAGCACCCTGATCAACGCACTCGGGAATTTGTTCCTCAGTAGTATCTGTTTCCTCATCAGGTTCGGGTGGAGCAATACCCTCATCTCCCTGACGGGAAGCTTCTTTTCTACTCGCTTGCAGAATCGCCTTCACCTGGCGAGCCTGAAGATAGATGACGACGTCCGTATCGAACACTAGTAAAAAAAAAAAGATTCATGTTAGAAAAGAAGATGAAAAGCAGAAAAATACAATAGAAAGGAGTCGGGTCTTACATCGCCTGTGATGGCCCGAAATCTGTCTGAAGAAGCCGAGCTTTATCAAATTCTCCTCTTTAAAAATGTAGCTCTTGCTCCTCTTCTCCAGAGTACGAACAGCTGCCAGAGTCAGCCTCTTCAGCTCAGAATCATTGTAATCAATTATTTTTCTGTTCCACACTTCGGGGGAACAGAAGAAAAGGGAAACACTCAACACCGTTCGGGAATCCCCAGATCCAACAGCGACGCTGAGCCCGAGATCCCCTCCAGTGAAAAACCAACTGTTCTTCTAAAATTTGTTGGATGTAGGGAATCCCCATACAAAACCCTTCTTTTTTGGGTCATCAGAAGTGTCGACCTCTCGATTCACCTTTGCTTCTTTGGGAACCCAACCGTCCGAAGGAGTAGATGCAAGAAAATAAGTCCCCGTTTTGCTAACCTACCTCAGCCTAAAGAAATGTCTGATATCATTCGGGGAAGGCGGCGAAAGGTTCATTCGACTAAACATGTGCCACATGCACATCAAGACTTTATAACTATTCGGGGCCAACTGAGCTGGGGCTATCCCTGCTTCAGCCAAAAACCAGATAATAAATGGTTGAAAAGGAAGTGTGACGCCGCAGCAAAGCATGGATCCATAAATCGCGGCCATACCCTCAGGAGGATTCCATACGGCTCTATCCCCCACAGGAACCAAAGTGACCGAGTCAGGCAAGTTGAATCGGGAGCGATATTTTTCTACTTCAGCTGGCCCGACCACATTCGGCTCAGTATCAAAGCCACTCGGGCGAGTGTCAGAAAACGAAAGACGAGATGCTCTGTACACTTCATCAACATCACCCTCGTTAACAGTTTGTTCCCCCCTCTGAACGCTGCTAGAGCCATGCTTGTATACCTTACTTCTGCTATGATGTTTACCCATCCTTCAAAAAGATACCCTGTGATCAGAAATATCAGAATCAGAACTAGATGGAGAACTCGATACAGGGCTGAAAGTGATGTCAAGGTGAAGCCCAGAAACATCAACCTCTAAGAATGGGGGTTCATCTGTTGGGATATCCCCCAGTAATCATTTAATGCAAGAAACTAACTGGAAATCCCCACGTTTTAATACATCAAAAGCGATTTTAAAGAGACGATAACAGGAAGATGGCCCCATTAAAAGTAACCTTAAATTGAGATTGATGCAAGATCTTCAAACGGAGAATCGCGAACTTCTGGATAAAGAAATCCGAGTTTAAAGAAAAATCTGCTGAAAATTGTTGAGAATAGACCAACGATGTCTCTCAGCAAAGAATTTAAAGAAGAGACGGCACGAAACCCTAGGATTTCAAAGCAGAAAAAAACTTATGACGAAAGTCGATGACGTAGGCGGCGTTTGGGGAGACGCAACAATCATTTCTCATAAATGATATTGAAAAACAAAGAGACGAGGGACGCGTGTCAAAACAGGAAGTAGCCTTCGACCGTCAGAACTTCAAAACGTCGCCATCATTTAAGATCTCGCGTGATAAAGCAAATCGAAATTACAAGGTCACCATTAAGACACGTCATTATGACAAGACGGCTATTCTGACGAGTGAGAATTAAGATGATTAAAATACTCTTGCCCGAAATGAAATTTACTCGGCAAAAATATTTTAAGGGGGTATTGTCGTATGTGAATTTTACCAAGTATACACGTCATTGACAGGAATGAGAAAAAAGCCAGGTGGACACCCAAATGGGCACTCAGGAAATATCCTACGAGGCATCATAAAAGAGAAGAAAGCTCGAGTAAGCATATATTGAATGAAACCTACTCGGGATCAGTTAACAATACTCGGGACTGGTTAAACAACGCTTCCACTCGGGCTCAAACGGCACTACTCAGGACCTTCAGGTATTACTCTTACTAGGGAATAAATACGACTCGAGTAAGAACTTGGTGCTTATTTCAGACGGATTAAGTCATTAAATACGTTAAGATATCCATCAGGAAGGAATCCCAAATAAAATGGGATATTAAGTTAGAAGAGTCCCCAATCAGGAAATAACTTGATTTCTTTACGAATACTACATTCTTATAAGGAAACAAGTCCAAATTAGACTGCACTACTAGAATCTCACTCGATTTCCATAAGAGACTCCGAAACAGGAAAGAGGACAAATCAACCTCAAGCAAGTAACCGAATCATAATTAAATACAAAGATCATGTATTACTTGTACAAAGCAGATTAGAGTTCTATAAACATATAAATAGACCCATAATCTCATCCAAAAAAGATATAGGCAATATAACATACACAACAATCAACATAAATACATGGAGAAAAAGAGAGATCGAGAGCTTGTAAACATCATATTTTCATAGTGGATTTTGGCTTGGTTGATCCTTCAACCACCCGTGGACGTTTCTCCGACCATCAGAGTTTTACCACTTAAAACTTGTGTCTTCGTTACTCTTTCTGAATCTCTCTCTCTTTGAATTAATAGCCGAATTCAAATCCTTGTTGGCTTTTCTGATACAATCCAGAAATCGATGTCAACATATGACAAGAAAGATGTCAATACGCCTGAAGCGAAGATCAATGTGGTTGAACATGGGCAAAGTTCTAAACTGAAAAAGAACAAGCCTGGGAAAGGATCCAAATTGGGTCCTAAGGGAAGAGTCTCTAAGAAGCCAAAATTCCAAGGGAAGTGCTTCAATTGTGACAAGTTGGGTCACAAATCTTTTGAGTGCAGGTTGCCAAAGAAGAAGAAGAAGAACCACGAGGCAAACGTGGTTGCTGGGATCTCAAGAGATGTATCCGAGATCAATCTCTCTGCAGTTGTGACAGAAGCAAACCTTGTTGGGTCAAACCCAAGGGAGTGGTGGTTGGATACTGGGGCCACTCGTCATATATGCTTTGATAGGGAGATGTTCAATACATTTGAGAAATGAAGAATGAAGAAAAGTTGTATATGGGTAACTCAGCCACATCTGACGTGAAGGGACGTGGTCAAGTCATTCTCAGGATGACCTCTGGTATAACCCTGAGCTTAAACAATGTGTTGTATGTACCTGATATTCGCAAAAACTTGTTGTCCGGTTCATTGCTCAATCAGCATGGGTTCAAGATGGTGATTGAATCAGACAAAGTGGTTTTAACCAAGCAGGGAACTTATGTGGGTAGGGGATATGTAACTGAATGGCTGTTTAAGCATAATGTATATGTTGTCAAAAGAACAATCAATAAAGATAATTCTTCAATTTATTTGCTTGAGTCTTCCAATTTATGGCATGGTAGACTATGACATGTTAATTATGATACCTTGCGTAGATTAATTAACTTAAATCATATTCCCGCATTCAATATTGATCCTAAACATAAGTTTGAAGTTTATGTTGTAGCAAAACTAACAAGGTCATCATTTCAAACTATTGAAAGAAAATCTGAACCTCTTGATTTAATTCACACAGATATATGTGATTTAAAATTTGTTCAAACAAGAGGTGGCAACAAATATTTCATCACATTTATAGATGATAGCACCAAATACTGCTATGTATATTTGTTGAAAAACAAGGATGAAACTATAGAGAATTTTAGTCTCTATAAAACTGAAGTTGAGAATCAACTCAACAAGAAAATCAAGGTACTGAGAAGTGACTGAGGTGGTGAATATGTAGCACCGTTTGGTGAATTCTGTGCTCAACACAGAATCATACATCAAACTACTACACCATATTCCCCTCAGCAAAATGGTATTGCAGAAAGTAAAATTCGTACCTTGAAAGAGATGATGAATGCAATGCTGATAAGTTCTGGAGTGCCTCAGAACATGTGGGGTGATGCTAAATTGTCTAGCAATTACCTTTTAAACAAGGTACCCCGAAAGAAAGAAGACAATACACCATATGAACTATGGAAAGGAAGAAATTCTTCCTATAAATTCTTACGAATGTAGGGGTGTCTTGCTAAAGTAGCCGTACCTATACCTAAGAAGTTGAAAATAGGTCCGAAAACTGTTGACTGCATTTTCATTGGATATGCACAAAACAGTAGTGCTCATCGATTCTTGGTCTATAAATCTGACATATCAGATATACACAAATACACGATAATGGAATCTAGAAATGCAATGTTCTTTGAACATGTATTTCCATGTAAATCCAATTATGAAGCAAGTTCGCCTAAACGAACACATGATGATAGTTGTGAGGACCAAGAACAAGGAAATGAAGTAGATGATGAACCTAGACGTAGCAAAAGAGCAAGGACGAAAACGTCTTTTGGTGCAGATTTTATGACTTATTTGCTAGAATGTGAACCTCGAACTTTCAAAGAAGCGGTAAGCCATTCTGAAGGACTCTTGTAGAAAGAGGCAATTAAGAGCGAAATTGATTCCATCCTTCAAAATCATACTTGGGAATTAGTGGATCTTCCTCCGGGATGTAAACCGCTAGAATCCAAATGGATTTTCAAAAGAAAGATGAAAGCAGATGGATCAATTGATAAGTATAAGGCCAGACTTGTAATTAAAGGTTACAATCAACAAGAAGGCCTAGACTACTTTGATACATATTCTTCTGTGACAAGAATAACCTCCATTAGAATGATACTTGCAATCATAGCTTTACAAAATCTTGAAGTAAATCAAATGGATGTGAAAACGGCTTTCTTAAATGGAGATTTAGATGAAGAAATTTACATGGAACAACTTGAGGGTTTTTCTGCTCCAGGACAAGGAAATAAAGTCTGTAAATTGGTGAAGTCTTTATATGGTTTAAAGCAAGCACCAAAACAATAGCATGAGAAATTTAACAATGTTATGATGTCGAACGGATTTAAGATCAACGAATGTGACAAATGTGTTTATGTCAAGGACACGGAAAATGGCTATGTCATTGTGTGCCTTTACGTTGATGACATGCTCATTGTTGGTAGTGATAATAAAATGGTCAAATCTACCAAGGATATGTTGAAATCCAGATTTGATATAAAAGATATGGGACCGGCTGATGTAATGTTGGGAATAAAAATCTCAAGGACATCTAACGGACTTAACTAAGTCAATCACACTATATTGACATGATTCTTGAGAAATTCAACAAAAATGATTCTGGAATTTCTAAAACACCAGTAGATACAAATTTACATCTATTCAAGAATAAAGGTGAAAGCATCTTTCAACTAGAATATTCTCGAGTGATAGGAAGTCTGATGTACTTAACAAGTTGTACAAGACCAGACATAGCGAATGCAGTCAACAAATTAAGCAGATACACGAGTAATCCAGGAACCGATCACTGTAAAGGAATAGTAAGAGTACTGAAGTACTTACGATTCACTCGTAATCATGGACTGCATTATACCAGATATCCAGTTGTCCTAGAAGGATACACTGATGCTAATTGGATATCTGATATGAAGGATTCAAAATCCACTAGTGGGTATGTGTTCACACTAGGTGGTGCAGCGGTATCTTGGAAATCCTCTAAACAAACATGTATAGCCAGATCCACCATGGAATCTGAGTTTATAGCATTAGATAAATGTGGAGAGGAGGCTGAATGGCTACACCAATTCTTAAAAGATATTCCAAGATGGTCAAAGCCTGTGCCGGCAATTTACATTCACTGTAATAGTCAATCAGCAATATGAATAGCACAGAGCAACATGTATAATGGGAAGTCTAGACATATACGTCGAAGACATAATACAATTAGACAACTAATCTCAACTGGGGTTATCACTATTGACAATGTAAGGTCAAAAGATAACATTGTGGATCCGCTAACTAAAGGGTTAAACAGAGAACTAGTTGAGACATCATCGAGAGGAATGAGACTAAAGCCCATTAGATAAAAAGTCTATACAATGGACACCCAACCTAGTTGACTAAAGATCCCAAGATCTAGGTTCAATGGGACAACCAAGTTGTAAGACTCAGTTGGATCACTGTGGGGGTTACCCTCAAGTCCATTCCTATGATGAAACAGTGATGCCCTTATGGAAAAAGTTAAACTACGGTTTTTAATGATTCTTATGCGTCAAAATTCCTAGCTATGGAAATCCGAACAAAGTAAACGGGTTACTCTTAATTAAGAAATCACCTATGTGAAAAAGAAGTGGGACCGCTTCTAAAAGAGAATAGTGAAGGGCTATATTCTCCAGAGATTCTCACAGAACCATGCGCATGTTCATGGCCAAAACGAACATAAAAATGATAACCAAATCGGGTCTTGAAGATACCTATGTAAGGTGTGTGATCGTTTATACAAAACGACAGAACAGCTCAAGGATATCACATCTAATGATCAGCCAGTAAAGTAAGCATACCTTTACAAGGGAAGGTTCAAAGGGTAACACCTATCTATCATATGCAGGTTTCGACCGTTTGAACTTATCAAGCATCTTCTCCTAGGTCAATTTCATTCATGGGGGGGATTGTTGGAAATTTGTATGATAAACTCTCATTTTGATAGCACAAATTGAGTATGATAAATTCCATAGAAATGGAATATTAAAGTAGATTCGAAATCTCCTCCGTGAGAACTTCGAAATGGTATACTCAAATTCACAAAATAGTTAATGGGTGAATGAGAAATTGAGTCTCAAAGTGGACCCATTGTGTAGGGATTAAAATGAATCCCACATTGCTTAGGGAAATCACTTATATGTAGTTTATAAGTGAATATGTGATATGAACTATCAACATGTGTGGCATAGAGGCTCTCTCTCGCGCGCGTAGGGGGGGTGCAAATCATGGACCCCGAAGTGGGCGCTACCCGCGGACACGAATTTCGCTCTGATTGGACCGTGAGAGTCAAGTTGACCTTTTTCCATTTCCCTAAGTCAACTTTTTTTTATTGTGATGAATAAGGAAAGCTTTAATTGTTTGGATTCTGATTTCTTACTTGATCACTAAGAATACAGAATCAGGTTTTAATTAAAAATAAATCTCTTTGGAGAATATTATCTAATTAAATTATTTCCTTATTAAATCAAAAGCGATTTTTCCAAAATAATCCCGAATTAATCCCAAAACCCTAGTGTTTCGGTTTGGGTATTTAATACCTCTAATATTCTGTTCAACACATAGAAAAAAATATACAATTTTCTTTTGAGCAGCCGAATTCTTTTCTTCTTTGGTTTTTTTGGTAAGTTCAAACTCGGTTTGAGTTCGCTGGTAGTAGATATTGCTTAGGCCTACCATTGTTGAACCGTTGTATCCTGGGAGACAATCGCCTAATACACATACGGTGTTGTCCGACGAAATTGTCTTAAGGATACCGTGTGAAACACGGGCCTCGGTTCAAACTCTGTTTTTCTAACGTGATTTTCTTGTGCTGTTACTTTCTGTTTTCTTTCATACCAACCAGGCTTGATTACAAATTACGATTTACAGATATAATACATGATCCCAAATTAATAGATATTGTCAACAACAAAAGCATGTATGGTATAAAATAACTTTTTTCAATAGGATGATACAATGTGTCCCCTAATTAAGACTTACAAAAATCATACCACATTATATAAAATAGTTTATAATAATAATTCATCATATTATGAAATTAGCTTAACATATATTACATTATATCACATAACTATATATATATATATAGCTTATTTTAACCAAAGTCTGCCATATATAGAAATAGAAATAGAAATACGATTAATTGCACATTAACTTACATATTTCATAACCAGCGTTCTCGGATTTATGAAGTAGTAACTAGCATTATCACTGGTTACTACTTCATAACTGGTGAAAACACAACCAGAGAGAATGTTGGTTATGAAATAGTATAAACAAGAATAAAAAAGCAAGAAAGTGAGATTTACTTAGAAAACCCTAAGCCTAAGGTAGGGAAAAATCACAGATGGCGGAGATGGCGGAGAGTATTTCACTATGAACTTAGAGATTACACACTCAATACTTACTTTCTCTCATAAGATTGCTCGTGTCCTTACACAATGATATACACTAGTACTCATATGGGTTGGTAGGGCGTTGCCCTAATCCTTGTCACGCAAGTAACGAACCCATATTTAGAGTCCTTACAAGATTCTATCTAAGTAGCCCGTTTGGGGCTCGTTTCCTGTTTGGTGTTTATCTTACCAAAAATATAGGACTATTACCTGATAAAGATTCTTTTCTACTTATGAGATAATGGGGATATTTCCTTACTAGAGGACGACTAAGAGATTTGTATCCTAGTGAATCTATGTATGATACAACGTATCTTGATAAGGTTGTATTTCTTGATCTGATTGAGGATATCTCGTTGAGTAAAGATCTTTGGCGAATAGGATTCTTGCTTATTAAGACACCTTATTTGAGCAGGTTTACTCGGCATGTACATATAAGAACCAGGTCAACCGTCCTAATGATGTGGCTAGGTTTGTCGTTGTGTCTCTGGTCAATATTATTCTGGTTGACCTTTTGATTAGGTGACATCAATATTCTTCCATTATTCTCGTTTTCTAGTTGACGTGTCTTCCAACCGAGTAGCATATATAACATGGGTTATATTTACAAAAAAAAAAAAAACATTTTTATAAGGTTTATTTAAACACAAAAGTGATGTATATACATTTTTATAAAGGTATAAATATTGCCTCTCAATACTATATCATGCAATTGACAATATGAGATTGGCTAAGTAGTAAGCTCATCATATTTACATCAACGAAGGTGTAGGTTCAAGTCGTGTCCCTTTCTCTCAATCTCGAAATATTATAATTATTCAATATATATATATATATCATGTCATAGGTAGATTAAGGAATCATATGTTTAATGAATTGATTAATTTAATTTAACTTTTATACTAGAAATCGGATAATGAGATGATTTTATGGCAATTTTGAAGTGAAAATAGGGGGAAATAACACTAATTTTTTGTTGACTTTTAAAAGTATTACTTCTTTAATAAGTTAAGTTTAAATGACATCAATCAACAAAAATACCTTCATCTTCTTCTTTTCTTACGTTTTTACCATTTTTAGGTTTTTTTTTTCTTTCAAAAACTTTCATTGATGTAGGACCAGTGGAGGTCCTCCATCAATGGAGATGGAACAAACCATTGGAGGTCTATTCGATCTTCATTGGAGGTCGATAAAGAAGATAAACAAACAAATTTTGAAAATTTTCATTTTTGTCCAATAAGTTTTGAAAATTGTAAATATACCTAATAAGTCTCGAAAACTGTAAAATAAATCTCAAAAATACCAAATAAGTCTCGAAAATATAAAATAAGTCTCGTAAACACGAAAATAAGTCTCGAAAAAAAGCACGGGACTTTTTTTTATGAGTGAAGCGCAAGACTTATTTTTATGAGTACATTTTAAGGTATTTTTGTTAAATCCACGTATTTAGTTATATTAAAACTTATATTATTAAGTTGGTGATAGTTACAACTCTCTTTAAAGAATGCTATTACATTTTCGAGCCCCAACTTTGAACACATTCTTCTCTACTGTAAATCATAAAGTGAGAAATAAGACTCCAAGTTCAAATATTATACATAATGTGACTAGCTGAAAACAATCGGTATTTTTATATATACCACTTGAAAATCATTGAATATCTATTGAAATTATATTCCAAAAAAATTATTGAAAATCATTTTATAACATTAAAAATAAACATAAATCTCACAACAAAACAAATAAAATTAATAACTTTAATCAAAATTATACTAACAATAAAAAACTAAATAATAAAAAAAATAAACATTATATTTTAAACGGAATTGGGTACCCGGATGAGGATTATAAAACTCACCCCTTTCATATATCTATTGTGTTTTACTATCTATACTCATTCAACCTAAAGTGAAACACATCCTTATCCCATGAATGCGGATCCCCGTAGGACCCTGTCCATACGGGTTGTTTTATTTTATCATCCCAAGTAACGGGTGTATGAGTTTAGTTATTTATGGAATCCTTTGTAAAAAAAATATTCTAAGAACATTTTCATTTTTCTATAATTTAAATGTAATTTAATTATTTATTAATATTTAATATAATATAATATTACTCGAATAACATTTCCATATTTCTTATATTTCAAACTTAATTTTCTTATTTATTAATATTTAATATAAATATAATATATAAAAAGAAGAAAAAAAAAACAATATATATATAAACACTGTGACATTACTGTCACCGACTTTGGCTGCCAGCTGCCAGCCAATGTTGGTTCTTACGATACTTGCCTTTTTATGACATGTATCCTAACCGATTCCCATATTACCGTTGAGAGATTTGTGTTTCAATACTGGGATTCCTATTCCGAAGTAGTTTACTTTGGGAACACGATTTTGAAAAAGTTTCCTTAAAACGATCGACTATGTGTTTCTATAAGAATTTCTTACATTCGCTCCAATTCTTCCCGCTCTCGCTTGTGATCTCCGATATTACCGTTGAGTTCATATTGGTCTTTCAATTTTGGGATTCCTAATCCGAAGCGGATTGGGAATATGTTTTTCAAAAAAGTTTCCTAAAAACGACTCTGTTTATATAAGAAACCCTACTTTCGCTCCAATTCTTCCAGCTCTCACTTGTTCTTTTCTGTTATCTGTTCTCTGTCTTCCATCCTCATCATCGCTCCAAGAATTCTTGATTACTAGAGAAACCCAGATTTCTAGATTTTCATCTCTGTTCTTCATTTCAAAGATGGCAAACTTTGTACTCGAATTTCGGCAAAACAATGAAATATTCAACCACTGGAACTTCAACACTGATTCCTCTGGTTTCGCAATTGAGTTGCATGTACATGATCTTCGCAACAATGGAGAGTTACGCACAACAAACACGCTGTACTTCGAGGAAAATCGGGACTTTTTATCTGAAGGAGGAATGCGAGGATTCTTGATTAGAATTCTATGGCCAGAAGAGACGTCAGTGAACTCCACTCTATTTTTTCGCGACAATGGTGTGCAACTCATCCTCCACAGGACACCCGGGTACAGATCTCGAATCCCATTTTCCTCTCTGAATTACTTGGTCCGATATGTTTTAGAGATTGTTCGGTCGATAAGAAATAACCCCTGGAACCAACTTCTGAGAGTGGTGCCAATCCAATTGAACTTGGTTATCCATCCATCCAGACAATTTCAGTTTTTGGATGATTCGATCATCTTTGATGGCGGTGAATCTTTGGACGGAAGATTAATGCAACGGTCAGATGATTCAATAATCTTGGATGGTCATCATCAATCGTTAGAAGTAGTGGCGATTCAAGTACTCAAGGAAGAGAGAGCGGAGGTTTCAACAGATTGTTCAATCTGTTTGGAAAGTGTTGGTGTTGGTGAAATTGTTGCTCGAATGCCCTGCTCTCATCTTTTTCACACAACATGCATCACTCGCTGGCTTCACCAGAAACCATCATGTCCTCTGTGCCGCGCTCCGGCCTGCTGATTTTAACCTTGCTTTTGCAATTAGTGGAATAATATGGTTTTGCAAGCTCATCAAGCTTGCTATGTCAAGAATCAAGATCACATGTTATTTAGATGGGTACGGGTTGATTTCTGGGTGTTCATGCCCTTGCTAAATTAGGTCTCTCTTTGAGTTTCCTTTCTGTATTAACAATTTTGTTCTGGAATACACTGATTCGGTTTCTTTTGTGATTTAATACAATTTCCACTTTGAAAAAACTCACTTGATTAATAATTCTGTTTAATGTTGTTCAGTTCTTATTTATAAATATTCCATACTTATATACAATGATCAAAACAAGATTGTTGGTTATATTTCCCAAACACACATCCACTCTTTTTGTCATATACAATGCAAATCACATCACTATACTTTTGAACATGATTTCCAAATCTTTAAGGCTGAAGTAATTCTTTTTTCTTTTTTCTTTTTTATGAATAAAATGAGTGACTTTCATTAACCAACAACAAAACACTGTAACTTAGGCTGAAGTGATTCAATGAATGGAGCTAGATAATTTGTTTTTTGTTTTTCTATGCTAATCCAAGCTACTATTGAGCTTAGGTAACACAAACCATCAATCAACCTGAATTCTACTTTTTCCAAAGTTGCCAGTGTTCACGCATTGTAACTTGAAACATCTCACTGATTTTGAACTTCTTAATGTAATGGTTATATATATACTCGTTAGAAACAATCATCAAAATTGGCCCATTAGCTCAGTTGGTTAGAGCGTCGTGCTAATAACGCGAAGGTCGCAGGTTCGAGACCTGCATGGGCCATGTTTTATTTTCCATTTTATCACCAATCAGTAAATAAATATAAGGGTGGGCACGGTTTAGTTCGGTTTTGATCAAAACCGAACCGAAAATATTTTGGTTTATCTGAAATTGAACCGGTTTAAACCGAATAAGAAATGAAAATTGAACCGAACTAGTTATAACCGGTTCGGTTCGGTTCAATACGGTTTTGAGTCTAATGGGTCTTATGGGCTTGATGAGCTTAAATGCTTAATGAGTTTTTTTTTTAATTTCTTTTTAAATTTTATGGGTTGTTGAGTTTTAATTTAGGAACCGATTTTCATAAATTTTAATTTCCCAAGTCTAAAATAAACACCAAAAAAAATTTGCAATCCAAATCCAAACTCCAAATCAAAATTACAATGCAAATCCAAACTTAATTCATTTTCTCCAAATCAAGAATTGTCTCTTTGGAGCTTTGGTCGGAGCAGATGAAGAATAACATATCAAACCGGTTGAAGGAATGAAAGGTGAGGAATAAGTTTTTTAAATATGTATAGTTGGTTTATTTGGTTCAAACCGGTTTTGGAAAAATAATCCGGTTTGAACCGAAAACATTTATGTTTTGTATTTCTTAAATCGATTTAAACCGAATTGCTTATATAAACCGAACCGAATATCTATTTTTTGATTTGGTTCGGTTCCGGTTTGTATGCCCACCCACAAATAAATGTATAAATCAGACAGCTTTACCGAGACATACGCATGCCAGCAATTCCTGACAGCGCGGCTTTTAATTTATTTATTATAAATTTATAATTATAATTTGGAACCCCACTTTTACTGTTACAAGTTGCAACAACAGCCACAATCGACTCTCAGACTCAAGACTCAAGACTCAGATCATCACTCACTTCTCTACTCTTCAGTCATTTTCTTCCTTATCGCAACATTATTTGAAGCTAATTTGTAGTCACTCCGATCTCCAGTGGAAATAATGGCTAGTGGAGGAGGCTATGGAGATGCAAATCAAAAAGTAGACTATGTTTTCAAGGTTGTGTTGATCGGCGACTCTGCGGTTGGCAAGTCTCAGATACTCGCGAGGTTTGCTCGCAACGAGTTTAGCTTGGACTCCAAAGCCACAATTGGAGTCGAGTTTCAAACTCGTACTTTAGTTATTCAACATAAGAGTGTCAAGGCTCAGATCTGGGACACTGCTGGACAAGAACGGTACCGTTTCATTTTCTACTATCATCTCCCTTTCCAACTCTACTTTTGTTTATGAGAGCTTGTGTTGATGTCTGCTGAGATGAGTTGGATTCGATCTGTGTGGTTTTAGGATTTTGATGTGACTGCTCTGTTTGATCTAATGGTTTCCTTCGATTTTTGCCTTTTTATTGTGCAGTAGCTGTTTAATTTGGTCGAGACGAACCCTAGTTTTGTGTTAATAAAGCTATCCTGTGTATTTGTGTCGTTAAAAAGCCATTGCAATGTTCTGTGGATTATAGAACCTCAATAACTTAGCCGTGGGTATAATTATAACCAAGTAGATATATACATATAAACATCAAAATGAAACAAATCAAAGTTTACACAATTTATCATCACCAAAATAAATTGTCATAAACTTTACAGAATTAGCTAGAATCGAATCCTAAGATATCAATGTTTCAAATGGATTCGTTAACTTTACAGAATTGCTAGCAAGAGTCGAATCCTAACATGTCACTGTTTCAAATGTATTCGAAAATGAAGGTGGAATTGCCGAGAAATAAAGATATGTCATTTCTTTACCCTTGCTCAAGGGCACCCACTTGGTTGTATTATACTTGGCTGTTAAGAATAAAGATCGGTCAAAGCAAGCAACACCATACTGATCTTTGGTTGGTTGAGAAGCACATTGATCATCAATGTCAAAATATCTCATTTTTTGATATCTGCATATGGATCCGTTGTTAGTTGCTGATGTCACCGGTGCCATATCAGCATGATCATCAGCTGGAACTAACTTTCCCACCAAATACTAAGAGTTTCCTGCTAATACTTTTCACGCCAAATATTTAGAGTTTCCCCGATAATACCAATGGCTGAGATCCTCTGCCTTTGATGATCCAAATGCTGAAATCAAAGAGTGGATCCTAAGCCTTTGGTGATCCATGTGCTTCTCAACCAACCAATGAAGGTCAATTTGGTCTTGCTTGCTTTGACTAATCTTTATTCCTAACATTGGCAAACCCATTACTCTTATTTTTCTATAACATAGATTAGTGTGATTAAAAGAATTCTTATAATTACCTAAAAGCCCCCGTAGGGGTTTAGGGAGATTGTTACTTGTTAGGCTTACCCTAGTCCATCTTATAAAAAGAGTATAGTATGTGGATTTGATGTGTGTGTTGCCTCGTGGCAACAGAGAAAAAAGAGCTTGTGGCAACAATAATAACAAATCCAATCTGTAAGCATTCAAGTAAAGATAAAACATTAACTTGTTTTTTATTGCCAATTTCACCTCTATTTTCGAATTTTTTTAGAGCACTGAGTTCTTGGATTTAGGGTCTACCTCATTTTATAGAGTTTGAGAGTATTTATTGTAGACTGGTAGTGAGATTGTTGTAGCATTCTTTCTTTCTGATATTATAATAACACACGTCATTGTTCTTGAGAAAAGACTTTTGTGTACCGATTATTTTAAAATATAATGGATGTTAATTGACGTTGTACTAAGTTACTAACCCATGGACATGGGCTTTAAGTCATTCATGTAAAGTTTGGTGTGTTTTATTTTGCTGTTTATATTACTTGTTCGCTTTGTCATGGTTTGATACTTTGATTAATTGTGAAGTTGATGAAATTTTATATTCCATACAAATATAGAATAGTAATTGATCCTATCATTCTAATATGCATAACATGGTAGGATTAGGGATGGACTGACATAACCGTATAAGGTGTTCGTTTAACTTTTATATTTCATTCTTTCTTTTTTTTGTATCAATGTGATTTGAACTTAACTTACTCCGGACCAATCTCATTGTTTACTGCTTGAGCTTTTGCATGGTAGGCAAAGCTAATAGTATTACAAATCACTTCCCCAAATAAGCTTCCTCGGAGATATTTTTCCTTATTCTCTTACAAAATTTCCTTGACAAACAGTGATTTTCAAACCTTCAATTATAACTTGAACAAGTGCTTAAGAATCGCTTGCCTCGGTAATAAATTTCTAGTTATTATAAACAGTAATTTACCTCATTGAAGTCTAATTAGAATAGCAAATGGATGAAAACTACATGGATTGATGATCCAAACCTAATATGTAAGTTTTATATGGAAAGAATTAATCAAGACTTAGGCATGATAGACTCTGGACATGGATTTAAGATTTACTGAAATTCTCTCCAGTAAATGATTGTTTTCTCAATTTTGGTGTAACATGCAGATATAGAGCTGTTACAAGTGCATATTATAGAGGTGCTGTTGGTGCAATGCTGGTTTATGACATTACCAGACGGCAGAGCTTTGATCACATACCACGCTGGCTGGAAGAGCTACGAAGCCACGCTGACAAGAACATTGTCATCATTCTGATTGGGAACAAAAGCGATCTTGAGGACGCCCGGGCTGTTCCAACAGAGGATGCCAAAGAATTCGCCGAGAAGGAAGGACTGTTCTTTCTAGAGACCTCAGCATTGGAATCAACAAATGTGGAAACTTCCTTCATGACTGTGTTGACTGAGATTTTCAATATCGTAAACAAGAAGAACCTGACTTCCGATGAAAGTCAAGGCAATGGCAACCCTGCATCCCTTACTGGCAAGAAGATTATTGTCCCTGGCCCTGCACAAGTAATCCCAGCGAAGAGCAACATGTGCTGTAGAACATGAAGTTATTGGATAGGGAGTGGTTTCAAAATGTCAAATTATGGGTTCTATGTACCTAATAACAATTTTTGGGAGTTGTGATGTATTTATTTTGTATATTTTCATATTTGTTTAGTTTGGCTTTTGTTAGCAGATGATTAACTGCATGTTCTGAGATATGGAAATAGAAAGTTGCCTTGTTCTAATGCAGTTGTGAAATTTAAATATTCTTGAATTGTGAAATGGATGCAAGATAGTGGTGGCAAGTTTTGCTATTGTATTGTATTGTATTTGTGTTTATTTCAAACACAAGTTGTTTAATTTTAGGTCAATTTGATATAATTCATTTAGTTCATTCTTGTATGAACCAGTAGTGTATTAAATGTGGTCCGGCCCAATATGCTCCAGCACGTAAGGCCAGTTTTCAAAAAAGGGTTGGACCTGGTCTGTTCAGCGCCGGTGAGCGGGCCAGACTTGGTACGGCACGTTTTTGAAATCGACAGCAAGCATGACATGGTGGCTTGCCTCCGGCAGACCGTGTCAGACTAGATCGGCACACAGGCCAGGTCTGGTGGGCCTCACGGACTATGCCCACTTCTATTTAAAAAAAAATTAACAAAATAATAATTTTACCTTTTGGGTTTTGGGTTTAGGAAAAATATAAAATTACAAATTCAAATACTTAATATCAATTTAACAATTCAACTATGTATATGTAATTTTCATTGTAATTTATATATCTTCTTAATTAATTATTATGAATAATAAATTGTATTTTTTTCATTCCAGTTGTTTTAGTTAGATTTATTAGATTAGTCTGTTTTTTATAATAAAATAATTTAAAAAATGAATAAAGATAAAGTATTACAAAAAATATAAAATAGATGAGGTTATGACAATATGAAATGAAGAATTTTATTTATTTCTGATTTATGGAATTCAGTATTACATATTTACATTACTGTTTCATTAAAATCCTTACCAAGAAAAATTCAGTGGGATAAAAACTTGGTAAGGAAAAAAGAGTGCAATCGTATTACAATTTAGTAATTTACAAGTAAATGTACATGTATAAATATAACATAGTTCTGGATCTGGTTACTACCGGAATCGGAAGCCTCATCAACATATAAATTGTTGAAATTTAGAATAAGTTCATTATTTACATTTTGGTTTTGCAATCTCTTTTTAGTATTCTCCCAATCCCGAAGGCATGTTAATACATCCACTATCTCCGGAGACAAACAGCTTCTTCTTGGTTCAATTATACATCCACTAGTACTGAATGTTTGTTCTGAATACACCGTGGACACGTGGATTACCAGTATGTCGCATGCTAGGTGTGACAAAATTGAATACCTATAGGTATAGGTCTTCCACCATAACAACAAATCAAACTCTTCTTTGTATTCGACATCATCGAAATGTGCTTCAAGGTACCTATTCAGTTCGGCATAAGAAAATTGGTAGCTCTCTGGCCTGAAAAAGTACTTGTTGATTTGTCCTTTTTTCGGCATTTGAGAATGCACCAACTTGTTTGCTTCGACTGTATCTTCGGTTCTGTTGATGGTTGGGTGTCAATACCGTCAAACTTGCGCTTATAAATACGAAAAACTTTGAACAACTTGTTTCGAAAGTCAGTAACCTGTTATGAATAATCTATTATCAAATTAATATCAATAAACTCAAGCAAAAATTTTAAACCAAATAATTTAACATAGAATCTACTATAACACTTAGACCCCATTTGGTGTGCGGGATTGGATTATACTATTTCATGGGATTGGATTGGATTGGATTGGATTGGATTAAGATGGGATGTGATTGGATTGGACTAAACTAAATTAATACTATGTTGTGCTTGGAGAATTATGAGACTATATTAAATTAATACCATGTTTTGTTAGGTGAAACATAGAATTGGATTAAATATAATAATTTATTTTTAAAACATAAATAACAATAAAATAAACCAATTAAAATAAAAATATAAAAAAACTAATTAAAATTAAATTAAAAAACTATCAAACTTTCTCTTTTCCTAATTCGCTATCATCATCACCATTTCTATATTTGACTTTTCACCACTAGAGCTCTCTATTTCTCCACTGCTCTATTTTCTCCACCACCAATCTCTCTTTCTCTCCCTCCCAACTATTTCATCATCGGCGAGGAGAGTCGATCTCTTCTGCCGTTAGAAGATCGACTCCCTCTCTTCCCTTTTCTCTCCCTCTCTTTTCTATTCAGCCGGTTGTGTGTAAGTTTGGGTTTGTTTGGCCGTCGGAACAATGTTATGGATTTGAGTGTTAGCTGTTGATTTTAAGGGTGGTTGTGGTTGTGGTTGCGGTTGCGTTTAAGTTTGGGTTTTGTTTGGTTACCGGTGGTTATGGTTGGATTTGAGGGTAGTTGTTGATTTTAGGAATGGTGGGAGTTGTGTTTGGGTTTTGTTAAGAAAAAATCCCATATTTTGTTTTGTTTAAACAAAAATTACATATTTTATTTTGTTGAACAAAAATTCTTGACTTTGTTTTGTTGAAATAAAAATTCGAAATTTGATTCTATTTAAAGAAAAATTCCAGATTTTATTTTGTTAATTTTTTTTCCAGATTTTGTTACATTGAAACAAAAGTTTGATTTAAAAACAAAAACAATATAATCTCTTCCCCACCATCATCTCCACCCATTCAATTTATATATCTCTCTCTCGTTCACTCACTCTAATCTCTCAAACATTCAATCATCTTCCCCACCATCATATGGGTTGGGTTCAATTCCAGATCTATGTTGGATCTGGAATATGAAAATATTGAATTTTTTTTTTTTTTTCAATTCTAGGTGTAGGTGGTTGGATTTGTTTTTTTAGATTTCCATAATATTATGTTTGTGGGTTCATTTTTTTTTTTTCCAGAATATTATGGTTCATCTTGTAAGTGTTTTTCAATTACTGTTTTTTGAAAATAAAAATAAAAATGAAAACAGTGTTTTTTATTTCAGTTTCGAATTTTGAAAACGCATTTGGTAGCATATACTGAAAGCTATATTTTGAAAATAAAAACGGAAAAAAATACGTCTGGTAGGTTAACCGAAAACTATCAAAAATTGAAATATCAATTTTGGTATTTTATTTAATATTATTACAACTATAAACAAATTGATTAAATAATTAACCAATATAAATTTTGTGTTATAATTTTTAAATTGAACAAAAGTAACACATAAAAAATTAATTCAAAAAAACATATCAAAAAATGAATTAATCAAAACTAAACTCTTAAATTATAAATAAATAATTATAATATATATATATATAAATTATAATATTATACATAACATATATTATATTATATTATATTATTTATATATAATAATACATAATATTAGATATATTATATATACATATATAATATTATATAATATATTATATATATAATGTTTATAATAAGATATTATTATATTTAATAATATATATAATTATAATATTATATATATTATAATATAATACATATAATATATAGTTTATATAATATGATGATATATAATAATAATTATAATATATATATATATATATTATTGTATGAATGCTTTTAGTTCTAGTTGGAAATAAATTATTTTGAAATATATATATAAGAGGGGCGCTTTGGTCATTTGAAAATATTGTCTCGTCTTGTCCTAGACATATCAAACGTATAACGGCACAATTAAAATTTTTATAAAAAAGATTTTTTTTTATATAAAAAAAATGAAAAACAAAATGAAAAAAAAAACGAAAACAAAAAACAAGTATTTTAGGGCCCGTTCTGTTAGCGTTTTTCAGTTGCTATTTTTCAAAAATGAAAATGAAAATGAAAATAGTGTTTTTTGTTTCAGTTTCGAATTTTGAAAACGCGTCTGGTAGCATATACTGAAAGCTGTATTTTTTAAATGAAAACGGAAAAAACCCGTCTGGTAGGCTAACTGAAAGCTATCAAAAAATGATTACATAATTTATCAATATAATTTTTGTATTGTAATTTTTAATTTAAACAAAAGTAACACATCAAAAATCAATTCAAAAAAACATAACAAAAATGAATTAATCAAAACTAAACTATAAACTTATAAATAAATAATTACAATATATATATATTACTATATAATAAAAATATACCTATATATATAACATTATAAATATATATATATATATATAACATTATAAATATATATATATCATAATATATATAGTATTAATATATATATATATATATATATTATAATATATAAATATTATAATATATAATATAATATATATTAATATTATATGATATATAATATATATTATTATGTATATTATTTCATAATATATAATATTATAATATATATATATAATATTTATAATGTATATATATATAGGGACACTTTAGTCATTTAAAAATCTTGTCCCGTCTCGTCTTATCCTAGCCGTATAAAACGTATAATAGAACTAAATGAAACAAAATGAAAAACAAAATATTTTTTTTTTATAAAAAAAAATGAAACAAAATGAAAAACAAAAACAAAAAACGAAAAACGAAAAACAAAAAACAAGTATTTTGTATTTTTTAAATCTTTCACTTTTAATACTGATTTTTGTTTTTCATTTTTTTTTTCGTTTTCTGAAAATAAAATGAAAAACGGTTAACGAAAGCGTTTTCGAAATCGTTTTTAAAAAATAAAAACGAAAACGGACTGAAAACAGCTGCAGGACGGTGATGTTTTTCAAATCTTTCAATTTTAACACTGATTTTGTTTTTCATATTTTTTTTTGTTTTTAAAAAATAAAATGAAAAACGGTTAACGAACGCGTTTTCGAAATCGTTTTTGAAAAATAAAAACGAAAACGGATTAGAAAACAGCTGCAGGGCGTGGCCTTATGGTTCTGGGTTTGCTTTTTTTTTTTCCTGAGTTTTGATTTACTTTTTTTATTTTTGATAGTGCATTAAAAAATCTGAAGAAAAAAAACACTTTTAAAAAAAATAGTCTCAGGACAACTAAACCCAACAATTTGGTGGGTTAATTTATTCCACAAAATGTAGGACTATTTCACTAAAATTGGGCCCCACCAGATTATTTTATCCAGCCCGGTGCTGCTTCCAAACATAGGATTGGACTGAGATTAGTCCAATCCTATGTAACAAACAGGGCCTTAAGGCATAAAGTAGAGAAATGTTAGTCCGATATTTTTTCAACTTTATCTCCATGACAATAACTGTAGGGCCTAAATGAACATCTTCTTTATAACTGTTTAATACTTAAGACATTTCCACTATTTGATGGATTGTCTGATAAGATGTAGGGTAATAGACTCCGAAAAGAGTTACAATGGCATTGTAAAAAAATTAAAAATTCAACAAAAACCCTTGCCACACCAATCCTTTGATGTCAATGCTTGTGCTTGTGGACGGCCAAGTTCGGCTAGCTTCATGTTATAAAAACCTGTAATAGTTGTATCATATGACAAACAATTATTTAGCATTAAGTAAGTAGAGTTCCACCTTACCAGCATATCAGTTTGGAATCGTCGGGGGCGTAGACCGTCTAATGTGTAGTGTCTACGGAATTATTAGAATTTAGGATTAGAACTGTCAATCCAAGAAATGGCATCTCTGATACGATTTACACGGTTGCTTACAACCTTTAAACCAGCCTGTACAACGAAATTTATAATATGACACGTACACCGTTGATGGAAGAAATAACTTCCATCTTGCAGGATATTTCTTTTAACAAACAATGCAATAAAGCTAGTATTTGCAGATGCTTTATCTAACGTAATAGAAATGATGTGATTTGTGATTTCATATGTTTTTAAAACATAAAGGATGACTTAAAAATATTTTCAGTGGTATGTGCAAAATTCATATGATGAAAACCAAGAATTTTTTTTGTTATCTTTCAATCAGAATTTAGGTATTGTCGAGTGACACATAAATAGTCGTGTTTAGAACAAGCGTTCCAAATATCAAAGGTTAATGCAACAAAGACACTTAGATGCTGTAATTCAGCACTTAACTCAGCTCTTTCGATTTCAAACAACCTTATCAAATTGTTTCAAGTGGTGATTCTAGAAACAGTTTCAAATTGGGGGCTTAATGCAGATTTGACAAAATCTTGAACGTGCCAAGCAATCTCTAGCGTGTGTCGTACCGCCACGTTGTAACGGACCCGTCTGGATGCTATTGTAGTTGTGTTTGGGTTCTAGTGTCTATGTGTCCATGTACAGACATGCATTTCTCCATATGACTTCTCAAATGACCGGTGACATTCCTTCTACTGGAATAGTCCGTAGGGTAAAACTTACATTTAGCTCTTGGGCCCGTCGTCTCATCTGGGAGTGTCATTTGTACTATGTCAAAACACTGTCAAACATTGGATGTAAATTTTTAGGACGCGATGTTTGTATAGCGATGGAATCGGAAGGACCCGTTTGGGTTTTCGTTGGTGCTGAAAGATCAAGATCATCGTTCAACATGTTAAAACCGTCCGGGAAATAAGGTTGTTGGGTAGGATCCATTTCCTAAAATACAAATATAAATCATAAATTTACTAACAAAATATATTCAAATAAACTACTAAACTTAAAAAAAATCATAAATTTACTAAAAAAAAATATTCAAATAAATTACTAAACTTCAAAATCATAAATTTACCAAAAAATAAGTTCAAATAAACTACCAAACTTAAAAAATCATAAATTTGATCTAATAATATATCTTCAAATAAACTACTAAACTTAAAAATCATAAATTTACTAAAAAATAAATTCAAATAAACTACCAAACTTAAAAAATCATAAATTTGATTTAATAATATATGTTCAAATAAACTACTAAACTTAAAAAATCATAATTACTAAAAAATATATTCAAATAATCTACTAAACTTAAAAAATCATAAATTGAATCTAACAAAATATAATCAAATAAAATACTAAACTTAAAAAATCATAAATTTACTAACAAAATATAATCAAATAAACTACTAAACTTAAAAATCATAAATTTACTAACAAAATATATTCAAATAAGCTACTAAACTTAAAAATCATAAATTTACTAACAAAATATATTTAAAATAACTACTAAATTTAAAAATCATAAATTTACTAAAAAATAAATGCAAATAAACTACTAAACTTTAAAAAAATCATAAATTGGATCTAACAAAATATATTCAAATAAACTACTAAACTTACTAAACTTAAAAATCATAAATTTACTAACTTAACAATATTTAAATTAACTACTACACATATAATGTTTAATTTACTAACACGATATGAATTCACTACTACACAAGTACACATAATAATGATTAATATACTACAAAAATTAAAATTAATTTACTAAATACTAACTAAACAAATATATTAAAAATATTAAATAAAGTGTGTACATAACATTATAAATTTACTAACATAAAGAAATAATAACATTTAAAGACAAATGTACCTTAAAATTTTTGTGTGTTGGTGGAAAATAAAGAGAATAATAGATAGATAGATAGTAGGAAATTAGTATAATACTATTAAAAATTATGTAGAGTAAAAATCAATTTGAATGAAAATGTGTAGAGATTTGAGGAATGGAGAGAGAGAGAGAGAGAGAGAGAGAGAGAGAATGAGAGAAAGTGATTAAAAAATGGAATGGATTGAGGTATTTATAGAAAAATTGGAATTCTAGATTAAAATTTAAATTTTAACAGTTTAGGGGTTTTTTAAATTTTCTTAGTAACCAACGGCTGAATTTTTAAAATTCAACCGTTGGTTGCTGATTTTTTTTAAAAATAAAAAAGGACCGAGGAGTGGACTGGACCGGCGTGCTAGTCTGTCGTGCCGCTCGCTGGGCTAAGCACGTCGGCGTGGTGGGCGGCACACCGGACTCCCACCCCCTGGTCCAGCATGCGGCACGCGTACGTGTCGTGCTTAGTCCGGCACGCCTCCTTCGTGGAACGAACCTGGTCCGGTTCGCTACTGGATATAGGCCAAATAGACCGGCTCAATTGGGCATGGTCCACATTTACATCATTATGAAGCAAAGAATAATAAAAGTAAAAGTGGAAAGATTTAGTAGGATTAGTTTTAAAATTTTGAAGGTTTATAAATTACAGAACTAAACAGAAGCCTAATCATTAATTTAAGTTTTTAACAATTTACCTATTTACCCTTGTGAATTTTAAACCTTGAACATAATTCTCATCAAGGGTATTTTGGGAATTTTGTTTAATGGCAAGGGGATTTTTAAGAAAAATACCAAATTATGAAGGGGTTTTGGCCATTAATGAAACTATAGAAGGATTTTGGAGAATATATAAATTATAGTTTTAATATTTTCCTCATGTGCATGATACAGTATGAAGTTTATTTTCTTAATTTAATTGTTTAAATTTCTTTATGGACTATAAGAACAAATATTTGTGATTTGTGAATAGGATATGTTGCCTTGCTGTATTAGTATATTACACACAATAGGGATAATTATCCCGGTGGCCATCAAATTGATGACACACTATCAAAATGATCACTAGATTGGAAAGTTGTTCCAAAATAGTCACTTTAGACGAACTTTGTAACACCAATGGCCATTCCATCAAACACTGTAACTTTACGGTTAAATAAATGGACATTTTAGTAACTTTATCTATAATTACAAAAATAAAATATAAAATATAATACTTCATGAAAACTTTCTATAAATATCAAATTTTTGAGTTGAAAACAAAAGTACTATATGCTTACTCTGTTGTTGGTTTTCGTATTCGGGTAATCTGGAGATATTTATCTTCCATAATTGATTCACTTTATAAAAAATGTTTGTGGAATTTGTTCTTTTTATGTAGATTTAATTTTAAAGCTGAAATGCTCATCTATTTAACCGTAAAGTTAATAGTATTTGATAGAATGGTCATTGGTGTCACAAAATTCGCCTACAGTAACCACTTTGGAGCAATTTTCCAATCTAATGGTCATTTTGATAGTCCATCATCAATTTGATGATCACCGGGATAATTATCCATTATATTTATTATCCTATTTACTTTTCAAAAGGGGGTAATAAAGTCAAATTGATGAACTAATCCTTCATTCCTTTGATTCCGTCTATTTGCCTGAAAATAAAATTCGTATGATGTGCTCAGAATTCAAACTTTATGAAAACAGAGCAGTAAAGATCTACGCTGCAAATATATTATCTCATCCTCCTCAAAATTGCGTTTACCATACCAAAAGAGTTCAATCATGTGAACAAAAAAAGCAGTTAATTGTAACACTGTAAATTACAAATGAAAACAAAGTGTTATACCATATATCAATAATCGCCAGAAAGGCAAATACTAATGAAAATACAAAAAAGATACAAGTCCGGAAAACGAAAATTTGTAATTTCTTCAACTACATGAATCCATTTTAATACTCTCTGACTCCTCGTTCTTTCCATTATCATCCATATCTTTCACTTCATCTGTATTACCATTGTTTTCCTGCAACGAATCGCCATTTTCAGGTTCAGGTTCCATACGTATTAAAAGCCTTTCCAGCAGCTCTTGGCAGTCAATTGCTGAAACCATCACACTCAAACTGCCCCTACCCTTCCAGCATCCGATGGCTATAGTTGATGTATCGATTTGGATCGGATCTGATGAAGCTTTGCTACCTGCAGAAGATCAATATTAGGTTAAACATACACATGTATCACACCGATTCTCTTGACAGACAGGTACGGGGTGTAACTAGATACCTTTACCCAGTACTATCACACAACAACCCATCATTAGCTTGGATGCCTTCTCACAAAACTCAGCATCAACAAAGTCGGCAAATTTTATAGCTTTATACTGCAAAAGATGCTTGAAATCCACTGGGGATGCATGTAGGATTTGTTTGGTAACGTATGGGAGAATAACCGGTAACCCTTCAGACGATATCCTGAATGAACATGGTGCAGTGTTACCTTCTCTCGATGTTTGCCGTTCCTGTTTGTTGAAAAAAGAGGAAGCTTAGAACTTGGACGATTTAAGACCCAAAAATTGCTTGAGATTCTGTAAAAGTAGCCAATCTCTGGACAATTTTATTGTAATTTGTGCTTACTAAGATGCCTGATCACAAAAATTAAGCAAATGATACATCAACTTTGCAAGAAGAGAAAGCCTAGCTGGTTAGATCATTTATGGTGAACCATGAGACCTAGAGAAAAATCCACTTCACACCATCCTTGTAAGGGATTCGATTTAATTTGAGTTTGTGGATGATGTGAGATGGAGTTTGTAGTAAAGAAGAAAAAAAAAAGGTGGTTTGTGCACTGACCACAGAGATTTTGTTATTCTATAAGGGATAAAGCAGAAAGATGCTGAACAAGGGGAAAGAGGAGTAGTGTGTGGATCACTGTGACATTCCAATTTGAAATCGAAAACTAGCATACAAAAGAAATATGTAAAAACATATGGCACAGATTCTATTAGTGAATAGGTAAACTTACAAACATCTTCAGGCCAACAGAAGTTATTTTAAGTTGCTGCCCAACTTGGAAATTTAGTTCAAGAGCATCCTTGACTGACTTTGAAACATAGTATACTCTCTTCACATGATTAGTATCACTGTTTCTTGAAACAAGATGACCATTAAGTGGAAAGGACTCTTCAATCCCATAGAATGCTTTTATGCTATTTATAATAGTTTCATCTCTGAAGAAAAGAACAGGATCAACCCCTTTCCATTTGCCTTGAATCTGTAACTTCCTCTTCCCTCCGGTTCTTTTAGAATCAGCTTCCTTCTCAACAGGCACTTGGGCTTCCACTGATTCATTCTTTTCACCGGTATCACAAGGATCAGTCTCCAAAGCAGCCCCATCTTCTTCATTATCAATTAAATTAGCCTCTAAAGCTTCTTCAGCTAACTTTTCATTTGTATCATCTACTACATTAACCTCCAATCCATTTGTATCTTCAGTGACCTGATTTGATAATTCTTTATTTGGCTCATCATTCCTAGTGACCAAATTCTCTTGAGGAACGATGCATTTTTCCTGAACTGCTGCAGCAAAAAATGAAAAATAAAAAATAGAAATTTATATAATGCATATACAGTTATACAATACATATTGAATTATAGATGCCAGTTGAGATCTAGTTCAGAAATGCAGAAAGAGAAGTTTTTTTCACAATGCATTTTCTATGTTTAATAGGAGAAAATCTTCAGTGATAAGCTGACACATCACCATGTGTCAACTTAAAAAAATTCAATTTAATGAAAAATAAATAATAAAATAAGAAGAAAAGGTGTGAAAAGTAAAATAAAAAGATGACACATGATGATGTGTCTGCATATCAGTTGGTGCACCGTGCACTGAAGGTTCTCTCGTTCAATAGATGTTTTTCATGTGTGCATGTTCAATGGATGTTTTCACAATGCATGAACGAAAGCAAGTTGACATGCCATAGGGAATGGAGAATGAATGCCACTAAAGCATCAGCAACCGCAGGTACACCATATCTTATACAATGACGGCCTAATATTTGTTACCTGGTACTGAGGAAACTTTCTCGAGGACAGCAACAAAAAAGGCTCCCGAGTTCTGATCATGAGGCACTAACCTCATGCAACGTTCCAATGGGAGATCAGATACTTCCACATCTGAATCATCACATGAAGTGAAAGCATCCACCATTGGCTCAGTTCCATCTTCAGTACTTGCAGTAACGTCCTCAGGCTTATGGCCATTGTCAGTTGGGTCTGTATGGGTCCTGCCAGAAGGAAACATGCTGGGAACAATGCCTGTTCTGCGGTACTTGGGAACATTTTTGTAGGAAGTTAACCAGACACCCTTGTCACGTACCTGCACACAACATTTAGAGGATACCTAACCATTCAAAATGTGTAAAGAAGCAACAAGCACATAACTGAATTTCAAAACATGATTTCTTGAATTACAACCACAATATGTATCTCGTATCAGCGTTATCAGGTAAAGCCAGCAGGTAATAATAATCCTCACAGATTATAAATTCATTTGACTAGTACTGCAATGCCAGAAGAGAGCAATGAAAATTCCTATTTTGAGTCTTTGACTATTTTTTACCTCCCCAAGCTATAGAATCACCACACTGCAACTGTGTATATTACCAACAAACAAGGCTGGCTAATTTATTAATTTTTTTATTTATTTACAGGTACATGGAACTTCGGCGTTAGGTTGAACATTATAATTAAAGGTTCAATGCATGAAATGATTATAAAATTCATATGAAAAAATATATTTATAGAACTGAAAACAAAATTTATGCAGAACAGGAAACAAACTCAATGAAGCAATTTTATTTACTACTGAAAAAATCAAAACTGAAACCAAAATTCTAACAGAACAGGAAACAAAATGAAAAAAGTGGGAACAGTTCTATTTTTACAATCAGTTTCTAGAAAACAGATATTTTTCCTGACATGATTAATACAACACAAACTGGTGAGTTATAACCATCATCCATAGACATTAAAGCAACTAAAATAAAATGTATTAGCCCAATTACAAATTATTAAATAAAGGATCAAAGTTGGACGACATTGAAGCATGACATCTATTATATCCTATATAATCAAATTTGCAGCATCTACGAAACCATCAAATTTCCACCAATTTTAGTACTTAGATGACATACTGCATAGGAAAAATAAAAGTGTGCATTATCGATAACCTATGTTTAATTTGGACATGCTCTTTTCATATATTGCCTCCATATCACAGTCAACCTTTTACTAGATTATAATTTAATTAAATGACCCTCGCATAGGTTTTTCAATATCATACCAACTACTATTCAACTCCTATGTCAGAGGGAAAGAGAGGAAGCCTCTGTGACAGAGGACTATTTAGAAGTGTAGAAACTTATGCTGACACTTTTAAAACAAGAAATAAATAATTAAGACAAATCAAAACAATCATTCCAGGCAAGGTAGCAGTACTTTTAGACCATCCACAAATATTATTACATCTTAAACCCATATCGTCCTAGCATCATGTTGACAGCTAAAGAGCTCTGGACAAACAGATCTCAGCAGATTACCCCTCTAAAAGGAAACAAATATCGTCATCCATGACAACAAGGTTTAAAATGCTCAGTTTCAGAATGTTTAGCAGTGAAAAAACCCTTCATTATATAATCAGTTTGGCAATAGAAAGACACAAAGCAATGCTAACCAGAATAATGACATCAGTATACAACAATAGAATACCAAATGTTAGAAAATTAAGGATTAAGCATGGTTTGGGGAAGTAACAACTAACCTTCCATTTTCTAAGACCTGGCCTGCGAACAAGTTGGGGAAGCTCACTAGAGACATCAAGTAGTTCAACAGATCCTTGACATTTCCGCAAAATCTGAAGAAGATGAGGGGGGACAAAAATAAAATAAGAATATTAATATACAAAATATATAATATAAAATGTATGTGTTTGTATATGCATGCATAAAAGATTTTGATATGCCATACTATTCTTTTACCACACTATCATATTGATGGAAAAATGTTCAAAGCAAATAGCAATGGCACTCAGCAAATGCTACAAGGAAGATAATAAAAAATATATATACTAATGGATACAAATCGATGACATAGAACTATGTTTATCTTTTCTACTATTGTAAGTTTGTAACAATAAAACAATCCAAAAACAGATTGTTTAGCACAATATAGATGTGAAGAAAAATAATGACTAGATATGCTCAACACATGCTGATATACAAATACAGAAACAACATGATAATAAAACAATCCAAATACAAATACATCATTACTTTAAAACAATTACTCTCAGAAAGTACAAGCCCAAGATTTAGCACATGCTATAACAAAGATTTTAACTGAACATATCAATGGACATAAATTTGCAACAGAAAACTATATTTAATTTTAGTACAACTATAATGATAACAAAAAGATCCAACTATAGGTCATCCAGTCCGACAAATATGGAGTATTTTGATAGGAGTAACCAATACACTACCTCAGCAACCACGGCCTCATTCTCAACTGGATTCATTGAGCAGGTTGAGTAAACTATTCTTCCACCAACTTTAAGAAGAGATATGCCTGCAGCAATCAGAAGAACAGTGGTAAGTCTAATATGTGCTGCTGAATGAAAGGATAAAAATGGAAAAGATAAAAACCAAGTATCTCAAACTAGAAACCAATAGACTCGTCAGGATAGCAGCAGATTATCATTAGCTCCACCCTATCAAGTCATCAAGAATCTTTAAAAATAATGGGCACTAAATCAGTTTTCGTAATGCATGGTGGTGTAACTCTACAGAAGTTTTTTATTTCAAGGAAAACGGAAGATGTCCATACTCAGCACTTCAGCAGCCTGTGAGTTCTTTGTTCTCTTACTAACTGCATTCCAGTTAAACTTTCAAGATACCAAAGACCCAATAACAGCATTAAATAATTGAACCTAGTAATTAGTAAATAATACTACATATGAACTAACAAATATTATTGAATGACTTCTTAACTCCATGGAAGTGGTGATCAGACAGACTTAGCCCGTCATCACTTTTCTGGTTGACGTGATTATTGGTTAAAAACACAGGATTCTTTGTAACTATTCATCACTCAACCAATCGACTAAACACCTAATAAGCACATGCCAGATGTGAGCTTATGAGCTTGCAATATTACCAATCCTAGAACAATGTACAAGGATAAAAGTATTTGACATTGAGATGCACAAGCAATAATGATTATATATAGTAACTTTCTAGTGTGGGAGCCTGCACAAATTCTTCGTGTGGTTTCACTGATTCCAACCTTGGAATCAGTGTAATTTTTTTTTCACTAATTCCAACCGGTTGAAATCAATGAAACAGCACGAAAAATTCGTGTAGGATCCTGCACTTACTAATAATAATAATAATAACAACAATAATATACACACACACAAGCAATAATGATAAAATACTTAATGACCTAAAAGCCTAGAGGGATAAATAAAGCCATCAAATTGTAAAAAATCTCAATTACACATTTTTATGTACTATACCTCGCATGGCTATCTGTACTTGTAAGCTATGAACCCCATTGCCCAATCCTACATTCCTGCATAAAAGCAAAGAAAAATCAATTGCATCAAATTGCAATGAACAAAATCAATTTTCAAATAAAGTTTACGAAAAAATTATCCAACCACTTCCTCCAGATATCTGGAGCCTTGCGCAAGGTACCATCTCCACTGCAAGGAACATCACATAAGACACGGTCAAAAAGAAGCTGACTGATGTTGGACTTCAATTCAATTTCCTTTTCTGAAGCATCAGAAACTTTTTTGTTGCGGCAGCCAGGGAAGTGCTGAGCTTCATGATTAGTGACAATCAAGTTGGCAGTGCACATTCGTTTTGTTTGGTGGATCAGAAGATTACATCTTTGGACATCAAGATCATTTGCTATAATCTAATCATTGGAAAAAGAAAATACAGAGATCAGACAAATCAATATATCATATAGAATTAAATGAATTACATGAAAAGTCCACAAAATTAGTAAAATACTTTTCTACAAAAATAAAGAGGTTGTTGCAATCTACCAAAAACTCTATTAGACAGAGGAAAGAGACACGGGAACAAACCAATGAAACCAGAAGAGAAGCTACGCAGATAGAAAATAATTACAAGAAAAACAAACCATTCCATTTGGTAGAGCTCCTATTGTTAATGATCGGTGTATTATCTCTAGCAATTGGAATGTTTTTGAACCTGGTGCTGCACACACTGCATATATAAAAGAGAGCAGTCAGGAAAATGATGTTATGTTTGCTTTTATTCCTAGTTGCATGAGTTACTATTTCTTGCCAATAACCTGAAACATCAAACCCCATGTGAAAATAGGATATACGAGACAAAAACTACTATGAGAAAGGGTGCCATTGAAAAATAAGTAATAACATCATTATAGACACATGTAGAACTACTAGTAGTAAAAAGGGAAGTAGACACAGGGAGGGGGGATTTCAGAAGCACCATAAGTTGCTTACTGTCAAGTACAAAATGATCTGGATGAACATCCAGAAAGAGGGGAGGTACCTACAATACAAGCAAACATTAAGTTATGGGAGAAACTTAACAAGGAAGTTAAGTGAACCACATAGGATTAAAGTTGGCTCACCATGCTGACAGCCTCCTGTCTGGTGATGTTTCCGATTTCATTTTCTAGCTTTAAGAACTCATGGAACCTGAAATCGGTTTGATTAGAATCAATAATTGAGAAATACATAATCAGATTCTAGTTAAATGATTCAAATCAGTTATTCAAAACTATGGAAAACCTGCATAAAATGCATACATATCTCCTAGTCATATTCAACACTGAAATAAAGACACTAGAAAATAGCTAAAAGAAATATACATATTCCTTAGCAATTAAGAAGTTACTTATATAGCATGGATACTATCACGATTAAAGTAGAGCAACATCAAATCAATTTATTTATGAATATTGAACATCACATTTGTTGAAAAGTTATCAGATTAAAGTCAAGCAGCTCTCAAAAAAGTGTGATATATACAGAAAATTTATTTTGACAGAATGATAATTGGGGACTAAAAAACTTAGCATCCTGAGAGAAAAAAGGTAAACAAGAAAATTAGTGTATATAAATTAATGAGTTACATATTATAACACAAGTTGTGCACCATTGGATTAGGGCACATTGAACAGCATAGACTGCATCTAGCATGTGTTACTTTTAATTTGTAACTAATGTGTGTCATGATGTAATCTCAACTATTGAAAGTAAAAAGTCCAAAACTTGTGTCTAAAATGTGCAAAAAACAGAGAGGTGATGATTCTGCCCCTATGTTAATTTCTCCCATTTGAGAAACCAAAATTTTCAGCAACAATTCAATCTAATAAAAATCACTGAGAAAAGGCCACAAAAGACAATATACATTAAAACCTCACGTAACATCCACTTCAACTATACACTCATGGATATCTTTCACATCAATACTTGCACAACCATGATGCATCTAGTATGACCACCAAACAATAGATGCCGATAATCCTGCCATAAAACACCCTAATAATCCCATGCATTATGATCAACTCAACTTCACAAAAATCTAGAGAAGACTAATATACAACATATATGCTCCTTAAATTTGTGGGAAAAAGAATATAAAATAAAAGAACCCACTATAGCACATGCCAAATTACATACTACACTATGTCAGTATCATGTGGTCACCTGCTACATACTCAAAAGCACTCAATAAAATCCAGCAAATAATACATCCTTGATTCCATCAAGCAAAAATGGATCTTTTTGATAAAAATGACCATAATAGTGCATTTACTAAAAATAGCATCTTCTATATAGTTTTGATCTCATAGTTTTTACAAATGATCACTCTTAAGAATTTCTCGTGACTCAATTTCAAATATGCCCTCAAAACTTTTTCATAATTTTAACTAATTAAACCAATTGATATCCCAAATAATGTTCATAAATAAAACAGATGCAAACAAGTGTGTGCACAAGAGCACATGAACTCCATCATCTATACATGTAGAAAGATGCATATAATATTACAAATGAATGAACGAATTAGTACTAGCACTGAGTTCGTAAAATATTAATTAAAGAACTAAATTGACAGGAATTTACAATTGGGACAGCTAGAATGCAGCAGTATAACAATTGTGAGTCGGTCGTTGCCAGAATCCATTGACTTTTATATTATTATGCTATAAAGCCACTTAAAGTTGTTAAAACATGATCACTTTATGCACAATTCACCTCTCAAGCATTTGATTCTTCCTCAACTGCATGCGAGAAAAATTTGAATGCCAAGCAAGGTTGTCAGGGTACCAAGGCAATGGTCTAATAGCCTCCGCTTCACCCCCTTCAATGACCTGATAAATACAGGCAAAGCAGAAGACAATAAGTTTCCGAGATAATGAACAACAAATGCAGAACAATTCATAGATATTATGGTAAAACCGTAAAAGAGTAAATGTATTACCTCAGCTTGGAGATATTTCATAAAGTCATTCTCTAATTGAGATCGAATGTCTGCACAAAATTGACTACTGCAGAACCAAAAAAAAAAAAAGATCGCATTGAAATAAACTTATAATTTCTTTTTGATAACTCATTATCTAAAAGCTCAAGATTTGAAATATTGAGATCATGACATGAGAAAAATTAAGCACAATCAAATAAAAATAAAGATATGCAGTCTTAACCATACAACGGTAGGATGTAGAGTGACATAAAATTTTTAGTTTTGTCTGCTGGGATCCTTTATTTAGCCAAAAAAAGAGAAGAGTGCTAGGTTCATAAATTACTCAATTGAGATTTCTTTCTTTTTTTTTTCAAAGAAGTCAATTGAGATTTCTATCTTCAATAGGAACAGAGAAGAATAGTGATGCATTCACAAGTTATCGTATTCTTATTATCCATAACCCTTCTCGTTTCCAATGGGAGCAGTGACATAGGGCTATCATATTCCACCAATATATCATTTTTAAATGCCAAAAGTAGTGGTTAAGGTCAATTTCAGTTGCTGATTTCTGCAACTTGCTGGATTCGAGTCCAGATGTATCTTTCAGTAAAAAGAAAATTAATATTCTAAATGTGGAACATCCTATAAAACATAGCACTTACCATCATTTTTCTCTGCCGGGACAAATCCTGCATTGAACTATTGGCCATCATTTCTATTAACAATATAACAGATTAACAGCTCACTTTCATTGCAGCCTACTGGCCTCCAAATGTTTCTCTAGATTTCAATGACATGACTGGCTAATTCAAAAATATCTTACCACTGGTACCTTAAGTTTCTAATTTATGAAATTGTATTTTATTCTTTTCTTTTCCTTTTCCAATTATAGGAAGGGAAAATACCAAACAACCCCTTGAAATAAGGCTTAATGCCAAATCCATGTATGTTATTTAGAAAATAAGCAATAATTAAATCCCCTAATATTTCCAAAAATAATCATAAAAATCCCCTAAGTTATTGCTAGTGTCTTGGAAGAATAAAATGGGTTTTTTTATTCACTTTTAAAAGCTTTTACATGTGTCCTTAGGCCACATGCATTAGGAAATATGTCATCACAATTTCTTAAATTAATAGTTTATTAAGGTTTTTTGTTTTTCAATTTTAATTAATTAACCATTCTAATTAAAATTAATGAATTATAGTAATTAATTATAGCTTTTGTAACAGATAAAATGGTTGGAGTAAAATAACATAAAAACAGTTTTTATTATTTTCTATATTTTTAATTGTATCAATATCAAGGACAAAAGGGACAACAACATCAAAAACAAAAAGGACCAAAAGGACAATTTATACAGAATACTAGAATAGGAGTAACAAGGTCATTTAGCACCTCTGATCATGTCACTTTTTGCTTCTTTGACATTAACCCTTACCTCAGGGGTTGGGTGTGGAGGTTTGGGATTTGCCCAGTTGCCCTTGCAAGAAAATTTGTTAAAATGAAACTTCTTTTAAAAGAAATCCAAAAAATAAAAATAAAACACTTACCACAACCTAACCCTATCCATTGTCATAAGATCTAATAATCAAGGGCCTAAATATTATTCTGTTCATATACTCTAATTACATTAATTTTCAGTGATCTTTCCTTCCTTTTGTTCAACATTTCCCTATATTTATAAACAAAAAAAAAACAATTTTTCTTTTTAATATCTATCCATAAGAGAAAAAAATAACTCATCTTTCTTGATTGTCTGTAATTACTACCTTGTATTTCAATCCTAAATCTTTTCTTCAACCAACCACGGCTCCTTGTATAAATGCCAAATTACTTGTTTTCAAACAATTTTATCATTAAAACAAACAAGTTGACACTATATTCAAAGGTGAGAAAATTAAAAAGCAAACAAGTCGTTCAGTTTCGGGTTTCAATCGCTATTTAATCTTAAGATAAAAAAACAAACGACCTCTTAGAGTGCTTAAATACTATAATTGGACTCTTTCCTATCAGCTTAAGCTTTTAGTCATGATGGTTACTAACATAGTATCATAGCCTAGTTGTTTTGAGAGTCATGGGTTTGAGTGCCCCCACGTTATTATTTGAATTTTTGTGTTTGTGTTTGGACTTGAGCCACATGGTAAATCATTGCCATCTCTCGTTGCATGTAAAAATATCAGGTTAAGATACATAGCCAACTGAAATCTAGTTGCACTGCTTGCCACTTCGTCGGAACCCTTAGCTTCATGACCAGAACTAGTAAATTAAACAAAACAGTCCTTACGAATTTATACACTAAGCAAGAAGTGACCCAAGTCTAATGAAACAACAAAGGTAAACCCATAGTTTTAAAATTCGGTATGAGGCGGCCTCGCCCGCCTCTCGACAAAACTGCACAAGATGGTTGTGTTCGAATTCCAGCCTCCGCCGCACAAGGCGGCCGCATATTCACTGAACAACACTCACTCGGCCACCTCTCCTATTATTCGGTTTTTTAAAATAAATAAAAATGCAAAACGTTGCGCTTTAGCTAAACACGACATTTTGACTTTTGAAAAAAGCCTCAACTCTTCAACAGTTCAACGCACATCTGTGTTTTAGATTGACACTTCTTCTCGTCTTCAACTCTTTAGAGTTTTTCTTCTTCGCTTCTTTTGGCTGTAACATCTTCACTGGGACGTGATCTATTCTCTCTCCGGCAACGTGACATGTTCTCTTCCGCGGTCACATCTCTGTTTTTGGTTATACACTTTTCTCTTCTTCAACTCTTCAGCTTTTGTCTTCTTCGCTTCTTTTCGTTGCAACATCTTTGCCGGCGACGTGACATGTTCTCTCTCTCCGACGATGTGGTCAATTCATCTTCGATCCGTTCATCTCTGTTTTTTTTTTATTATTATTAGCTTTGTTGTTATTTGCTTTTGTAGAAGAGGTCAATATTTTATATAGACCTCTTTTGTATATCAGTATATATACACTTAAATAAAGTTTTTTTTACAAAATATTTGCTCTATGCGTTTATAGACCTCTTTTTCAGTATATCAGTACAAAGTATATATACAATATGTTTGCTCTTTATTAATTTTTTATAATTTTTTTTCCATTTTCCGACTAAAGCGGCCGCCTCAATCGCCTAGAGGCACCCGCCTCGCACCACCTTTCGAGTTTTAAAACTTAGGATAAACCAAGGCAAAAAGGTGCTGCCACACTTAGTACGCCACAACTCCCATGTCTAACATAACAAGTTTCCTTATTTCAACTTAGAGTCCAATAGTATTTACTATCATGAAGAAGTTAGAGAGCAGACAGCTGCTGACCTGCATATAGAAGAACAAAGTAATACAGGTGTTGAAAACACAAGATGATCATAAGTTGATCATCATAGGCTTATCATGATGGCTAAGGGCTGCTGGCTTCATCAGACAATCAAGAGAGCAGCCTGTTAACATAAGGTATTATGATCATTTAATTAACAACCTCCACATCAGCTTGCAGATGTCAGCATTCAGTTATTGGATCAAGAGTCGGTTATTAGATTCTGTTGTGAACTAGAGTTTGTTATAAACAATGTATTTCAGCACTATATATAGTGAGCTATTAGACCTTGTAATCATTAATTTGTAAGTTGTAACAGAATTTTAGTTAAACAATAAGTGTTCTTCCTCTGAGTACTCTCTGAAATTTTCTCGAGTTTTCTCTTGAGTTTCCTACGTTGATTTTCCTTGAAAATCAGACTCAAACAAAAGGAAAAGTAATGCCTCTCAGCTCTCAAAATCCGTTGATGGATTTAGGTAACAAACGTCTAGCCAGTGACATTAAACATAAGTCAAGTAGCATTGTAGCAGTTTCCTCATCTAACCATAACTGGTCAGTCGCTATGAAGTGGGCAATTATGCTACATGTCTTGCAGGGATTAGTATAATAACAAATTTGTCAAAGCTACAAACACAACAGGCGATGCAGTCGTTTGTGCAAATTGTGTATACAAAACATTCCATAGATACAGCTTCTGAAGAAATTATAAGCTATACCAAGTTCATTCGTCCCCCCAGAAAAAAACAAATAAATACACGAAAACTAAGTTGAACCAAACTTAACAGTAGATGGTTTTACTTATAACAAGAATTACTACAATTAAAAAGCATATCAATATTGACAGTAGTATTAAACGAAAATAATCAAATGCCGAAAAATTTGACCTAGAATTGATCCTGAAAGCAGCCGGCAAGGGCCTACGAAGAACTTCAATAAAGCTATCCCACTCTTCAGCAGCCACAATCCCTTGCTCCTATGAACAACATCAATCGATCCAATTAAAGAAAGAAAACAGATAAGCAATCAATAAACATAAGAAAAGAAATAGAAAGTAACCTTGTAGTATTCATCGAAGGAAGGGTTTTGTGTAGCGAAGGGCTGCCACGGAGAATGTTCAGTAGAGGAAGGATCGGATTTGGCGCGTTTCCAAACGTTGTCTCTGCTCTGCTTGAAATGTTTTCTCTGTGTGCGAGACCTGTGGCTCCTCCCTTCTCTTCCTCCTCCGCCGCCGCCGCCTCCCATTGTTTCTTCTCCCTGCTGTTTCAAGTACTGCTTCACTGTGTGAGTGCACAAATACCTTGTTAGCCGAAATGCTTGCTCTTGTACGAAATGCGGATTTAGTTAACCGGTGTAATAACCCGACCCATAATAAGCTAAAAAATGCTTTTTGGGTCACAATATAAAAGCCCAACACAAGCCCATTTAGTCGTTAAAGTCGATACACAACTTATATTTATTGTAAGGCCCATTTTCATTTTGGTCCCTACTTTATTTTTGAAATATCATTTATTGTCATTGGATGGCAAATGTACCCGGCCGGACCGGAATACCCGAGTAAAACCCGGACTTTCCTTAATCGGCACCAGGTAAAGGTTGTTCAGGTACCATGGCCGGTTGTGTTTCTGACTGGGTCCGGGTATACCCGGGTACCCAATTTTGAATTATTATTTTTTTGTAAGTTTCAAATTTAAAAAAAAAAAAAAAAAAAAAAAAAACTACAATCAAACTTATAATTTTTTGAGGGGATTTTTTTTTTGGTTGAATGTAGTGAAATTTGATGTCTTGGATTTAGCCCTGTGTTTTCTCATCTGAGGTGGGGAATGTTTTTCTGGTAGACATCGTAGCGGTGCTTTGGCTATATAATTTTCAAACTCATGACATTGTTATTGCCTATTAGTTGTTACCATTATTTGATGGCTATATAATTTATGGTTTTAGAATCTATATTATAGATGATATTTTGCGCTATGTATATGGTATTATTCTATTATGGATTGGCTGCATAAATATGTAGGAGTAATCACTATAATCCATGAACAGATTCAAAGAGATGGAGACGTAGAGAGATGATAATGGTGATGAAGGTGGATGCAGTGAAATGCATATGAGAATTCATAACTAATTTCTTTAAGTGAATAATTAACAAGAAACAAATACCCTTGCATTTTTAGTGTGATATTGCAAGAATTCATCTTTAGGATCTGTATTCAACATTGTACGTTTATTCTTCAATTTTCAATTTACAATATTACAAGTTAAAACTATGAAAAGGCTATAATTAAATATTAATTCATCCCAACAACCAAATTATTTTTTATACAATAATGTTCGATATTCAAACTTCTATTGGATTGGCAAATAAATAAATATTAATCCCTTTTTTCAAATTTAATTAAACAAAGTTAAAAAAATATTTAATTAAAAAAATGAAACAAAAAACCGGTAAAACCCGAGCAAAATCTAGGTGTGGATACAGGAATATGCGGTCAAGTATTTTTGGACCAGGTACTCGGTTTGCAACATCCAGGTTTTTCCCGAGTGTATACTCGGCCTCTCTAAACCGGGGTACCCGGCTGGGTCTGGGTATATCCAACCCGGATCCGGGTTTTTTACCTTCCCTACTTATCCACTAACATTTGTTTTTTTAGCTCGTGTAAATTGACTATTTTCAATTTATATTAATTAATTGATTTGACACATTTACCTATTTAGATAGTGAATAAGAATTTGACATGTGTTACCAAAGTTTAATTTTAAAAATAAAATAAAATAAAATAAAAAGGTTTATGAATTCCATTTGATGAGAGAAGAGTTGAGTGACAAAATCAGCACACAAAAAGGCAATAAGGACTAGTGATTTTTTTTTTTTTGCTTGTGTTTTATTGAAATAGCAAATAAGGAGAATAGAGTTTAGAGATAGTGATTGTTGTGACGAGAAAAGATAAAAACTCACACCTTGTACTCATTCAAAAGTAGGGGCTATAACACTTCTCAGTTATGGGATCTCAAATACAGTTAAGTTTTAAATCATGGTTTTTAATGTTAGTCATTTGGATTTAATGTTAGTCATTTGGATCACGACCAACATAATTCGAATCCGATCCGATTATGATTCGAATCCGGTTCGAAAATTCAGATAAAAAAAAGTCTTTATCTGAAAATCGAAAGTGGAATCGGAAAAGTAATGTTTAGATTCGGATTATCCGAATCCGAAGATAATCCAAACACAATCTGGATCTGTATCTGAATTCTGTCCAAAACCAAATCCCACTCAAATTTGAATCCAATATATCTGAATCCAAATCTGATATTTAATATATATATATATATATATATATATATAAACTTATATTTTTTGTGCAGTGTGTGCTTTTTTGTTTAATTTCTTTTTTATAAAAACTGACATGGTTTAATTTAAATTGTTTCTTTTTAAATAATAATTTGAAAAAAGTCTGAATACAATCCAAACATAAGTCTGAATCTGATCTAAAAATATGTATATACATATCCGAATCTGAAAATGTCCATATCCATATTCAGCATGAGCTATCCGATTAGGGTTTTTTTTTTATAGAAAATCCGATCCTAAATTTTTGGACCAAGACCGATCTAGACCCGAAAATATGAAGAAAAAAAAACGGATTTGAATCATCTAAATCCAATCCGATTGACACATCTATACCGAACCAAACTTGAGAAAAATCATGAGTGTTATGTAAGATAATAGTAATAAAAGTTTAATAGGTCGCCTTAACCTTAACCAAGTTTCATTAAGATGCCACTACATAAATGGAGTGGTCATCATAAACTAATAATAATAATAATAATAAGAGAAGAAAAAGTATTGTTTTACAATTGATATGGTACCAGAAAACAGGTTGAATTGAAGTGCATACCAAATCTAGATAAGGAAGAAAAAACTAGGAAGAAAAACTTGTGTGAATGGGATGATCTCACCACTTGGTGAAAATATTTTATTTTTTTTATGGTGAATATTTTTATCTTTTTAAATATTTTATGAATCTCGATCACATTAATAATGAATCATTAAATTCAACTGTTATAATATAGATTAAATCAAAATATTTAAATTCAACTATTTATATATATTAATACTGAAATATCATACTTATCGAGGTGAACACCACCAAATATGTTATTACCCTATTTTATTATGAGAATCTTTTGGAGCTCATCAAGATTTTTTTCTATTATCATTATTAAAAAAAAAGATGTATCACTGAATTTAGAAATATTCTTATACATCCATTGAAACTGCTTTTAAATAAAGTTAACCTCAAAATTGCTATGATGCTATCCAAGCCCACTAATTAATGCTGTGGATTTGCTAAAAATTTAATAGTTATTTTGTGTAAAAAAAAAAAACTAATAATTAATAATGATCTCTTTGTCAGTATCACTCGGTTGAAATTATGACAACCACAATTGCACAAGTCGTCGTGCCCACTGCCCTCTGCCCACATGCAAATCAGACTTAATGGACAACACATGTGTGGTCCATTTCTTATCTCAAACCGGCCATTTTATATAAAACTTTTATTTCGCATCTAAACTTTTGATTTCGAATATCTAATTCAGAAAAAGTTTATAAAGCCCAGACCATTAAAGTATAATCCATATTTAAAATTTTATCTACGATGTACATCAGTTTGAGGTTGAATATGTACGGTTGTATTGGAGAAAGTTTTTTTAAAAGAATATCTATTAATCTTAGGTGAAATCTTTTTTTTTTTATAAATCGCACTTATATCGAAGATACTCTAATAATTTAGATGCTGTTGAGTTGATATTTATACTAACCGTTAACATATAAAATTGATAGTTATAATTTATTTATTTTATTTTTATTATTTTTGAAATATAAAACCTTATTATTAGATGTTTTAAATCAAAAAAATTGAGTAATAAAATAAAAGGTCAAGATCCATCGTTGAATTTCTACGGATCAGCTCGGCCTTTTTGATTTGCTGACATGCTGAATGAACGGTGTTAACACTTAACACTCATCATGTTTGTATGCTATGGGAACAGGGAAATGTGCAAAGAGCAAGTGGTGGGAATCGAAATTCAAGATGCTCTTTAAAATAATAATAATAATAATAATAATAATCGGAAATGCTAGGTGGGGTTTAAATAAAGCAATCAGTCGTTCGGTTGTCAACTCTGTAAAATAGAGGGGGTGGTGGGGGGGACTCAATTCTGTTCCCCTAACTTGGACATCAAAAGTTGGGGTTGGGGATATATCACTCCAATTTGACTGCACCAATTCATCTATATCTAATATTCTTTGACAATCCTGCCTACTAAATTTGACTTAAATAACCAAATATGCAGCATGATGATAATTCGAATATATATATTCTTTTCGAGTCACGTGACCAGAGAGGTGGTGTTTAAAGAATCTTCAACATTAGCATCAATTTAACGTTAGGATCGATCCGAATACGATACGAATAGTTTTGAACCAATTCGAACATGATATGATTATTAAACCTGATTAAACTCGTTTGATTCAAACAGGCACACGATTAAATATAAATCAACACGAATATGACACGCATAACACGTTTAATACGATTATTAAACGGATCAAACTCATCATCAAACCTTCGATTAATCACGTTTCGAAGCTTTACCGAATGTCATTTTATGTTAAAATTATAACTAATCTGATTTTAACTTTTTTAAAAAACAATTGTCGTAAAATATCAAATAAAATTATTTTTTTCCTAAATAATTTTATTGGATCCTTTTATATAACACAGAGTATCCGGATCGATGATTCTCTCTTACCATCCATATGAGAAACTGAGAAAAAGGTCATTTCCTCATGCACTCTATTACGACTGACATGTCTGTAAGGATTTATTAATCACTAAATATTATGGGAACAATTGGTGTTTATCAGTTTGTATTCAATAAAATACAATATAATAATATAAATTTAATCTCTCATGTTTGAGTGTCTGCAAAGGCATTGTTGCCTTCAGGCTTTAGCGAAAAATCAATAGAGGGATATTATTGATTTCATTCCTATATATTTTTTACTCATTTACTTATTTTCACTGGATTAGTCCCTATGTTATCAAAAAACACTCAATTTCATCTTTATATAAATCAACTGTTAGTTAAATTTAATGGTTCTAAATATATTTTTATCTTTAAATAATAATATATCAACGGTCAAAACATAAATAAATAGATATATAATAAAAATTAAATTAATATATAACTATAAATAAAAAATTTATAAACAAAAGATAGCATAGTAAATCAAAGTTCCATTCTTTTCTATTTCCCCTAAGCTAAAAAATAGAGCATCATGTTGAATTTTAGTTGTTAAGGAACTTATATAGCATAGCAAATCAAAATTTGTTCATTTTCTCAACGACCAAATAACATAGAATCAAATCAAAACTTTGACCGCCAAACCAACCAACTTCATTCATATTCATAAAAAAAAAAAAAAAACATAACCCAACAATTTACCACTATTCTCTCACCAACCAAACAACAATAAACCAACCCAAAAGAAAATCAAAGAAGATTATACCCGATTAGGGCAATCAACCCCCTCCAAAGCACACTTGATTTCCGAGTCAATGTCTCAATGACTTGCATAAGCAACTCATCGTAACCAGGTAATCATCACCATATATATTTTTTTATCCGTCTCTTCCCTTCTTCATTTTCCCATGTAGATCGTATGTTGATAGAGATCCAATCTCCAGAGACCCACATAAAAAATATATAAAATATATATATATATCTCTCTCGTAAACCCACATAAAATCTCTCTCTCTCTCTTTCAGAAATCCACAAAACTCAACAGACCCATATCTTTTTCTTCTTTTTGGGTTTGGTGGTTTTTCTGATTTCATGTGGTGTTTCGATTTGTTTTTTACGGTGGTTCTAGGTTCGATTTGGTGGTGGTGTGATTCGGATCAGAGTGATATCCCCCATGGCCAGAATTTGAGTTTGAAATATGGAAGGTTCATGATTTGAGAGATTCAAGAAAGGTTTTCTGATGTGGTTTCGATTCACAAAGAGGTTTGAGAGGGAGATTCGAGATCAAGGGTTTGGTTAGGTGGTAGAGTTCTGGGTTTAGTTCAAGTTTAGGTTGTGTACTTGTGTTCTACATCGACGGAGACCATCGTTTTTCCTCTTCTTTTTTTGTCCCTTTTGTCCCTTTTTGTTTTATTTTTCATGTTTTTCCTTTCTTTTTATTTTATTTTATATTTTAAAATCAAGGGTTAAAATACCATTTTATATTTTCTGTGATAGTTGAAGGTCAAATTCTGGTCAGAAATATCAAATTGGGTGGTTTTTGAAAACATAAGGAAAATCGAATAAGTGAGTAAAAAATAGATATTTAAAAAATACATAGGGACAAATTTAAAAATATCTTATCATTAAATGCAAGATGTTGCATTCCCATAATTTACAAAGTGACAAATTTGCCCCCAACTCCCTAAAGGCTCATGTAGGGATAAGCATTCCCCCCCTCCCCCCAACCTCCCTAGGACCCATCCCAATTTGGAAGCAAAATTTACCCCAAATGGGGTTTGGGAGTGGGGAACCTAACCCCGCCCCCATTTCACCATTCCCCTATTTCACTATTCCCCTATTTCTCTAAACGGGGGTAGGGTCGTGGCCTTATTTTTTCCATTTCTCTAAATATATTTATATATTTTTAATTTTTTTAAAAAAAATAACTATATCTTTAGACTTTTATGAATAATACTATATTATTATAGTTATTTGTATTAATTTTAGATTAAATTAAATCAATAATATATTTTAGATTGGTTATTGGATTGGATATTGAAACAAGTTGAATTGAATAATCAAATTTTAAATTTAAAAAATATTAGAATTGAAAAAAAAAAAAGAGAGAGAAAAATGGAAAACAAGAATAGAGACAGGAATCTTTTTCTAAAAACCCATTTCCTTTTTTTTTTCAAACAGGGATTAGGAATGGCGATGGGGTGGGTCCCATTGGGTCCCCACAGCTATCCCCAGCCTCATCATCTAGATAGTGTTCTTACTTTTTAGCAGTAATTGTTTACTCATACGCAACAAACCGTATCTTACTGTTAAGTTACTTTATTTGACATATTTTTACTATACCACTGCCACCATAGTCAATCTTTTTAGTGCAACGGTACGAAACTCGTTTTTATTTTGTTTTTTTAATAGGACGTGGGACGGTGACATAATTCACCTCGATTATCTCAAAATAGATATCGGATTGGACAATTTGGACCTATCTACCGCTGATTAAACGTTTATAGAAATTTAATTAAAATGTATAATGTTAACATTTTTTTTTTAGATTATAACCGTTGGATCCTGATGAGATATGACTCTATTAATACAGTTCAGACTACTACCCCTATAATAGAGGAAACGAAACCCACACTTAGAATTGTACAGATTTTGATATAAGATTGTAATGCGTAACCTATAAAACTCAAAAGGTTCATGATGTTAGATTGAACTCTATGCCATGCCACTTCAGAATACAAACCATTGATTGCCTATATCAATAAATATATATATATATATAGGTGATGATAAATATTAGCCGAATAGATTATCCAAATTTCATGACCATTTATAGGGATAGAAAGATCGGGGGCTCAATTAGTATGAAATTTACTAAATTAAAGTTTTAAAATATACTTTAATGAATTTAGATTCTCTGTTCACCTTCGACGATATGAGGTTGATCAGGTCGTAAACACCTTACACCTGTATTACAAGATTGTGGGTTCGAGTTCTTCCTTGTTCTTAAAAGTAATTTTTCCTTCATAATCTATTAACACGTGTCTAATAAGTAAATCAATAGTTTAGATTAATTTTAATGTCTTCGCTCGATCAAAATATAAATATCAATAAATTATGAAGGGAAGAATGAGATTCAAATTCATATTTCTAATTTAAATTTTATTAATATATTATAATTTTATTAAACGAACTCACGTGACAGTAAGGCCGACAGATGCAAGTTTTCCCGTGAGGAAGAGCCACAACAAAATTGTCCTCCAATTAGAAAAAAAATAAAAATAAATGGCCCTTCGGGTTAAATATCTCCTCTAAAACTTGGCAGAAACTGCCTTCTCTTGTCATAACATTACAAAGCCTTGGAATCTGTTGACACCCAAAAAGAATCCAATCCATGACATCCACAATTTCATATGACATCCATTTCCCAACACATAATGACATACATGCATTCAAACAATTCTCATAGCATCTCCGAATGAAATATTAAATTCTTTAACATAAAAGTAAAAAAATACATACTCTAATATAATATCAAAACCTGTATTAAATTTTTTATATGATATATTTTATTATATTAAATTTGATATCGTACGTTATGTATGTCAAATTTAATATAACAATAAGTGATTCCATATTTATTGACTTTTTAAATTTTAAATAATAAAAAAACAATCAATTTAGTACAAAAAATTGAGATTGCCCCACCCATTCTAAAAAAATATTCCATATATTTATTAAAAAAAATATAAAATAACATATCAGAATTTTGTATTAATGTTTCAAATATAATATTTCATTATTTGTTATATAAAATTTGACATTCGAGTTACACATGCATGGAAGATGGTTTTAGTCTTAATATAAGTTCATGCATAACACACTAGTTAATCTGGACCATTTCACTTGCAAACTTCAAAACTATTCCCCAAAACCAGAAAACAGAGAAAACCAACAACCAAAAAAAATGGCTCCTCCTCTCTTCTCCTTCCTCCTACTCTTCCAAACAATCGCTACAGCAACTCCTCTCCGACCTGGGTTTTACTCTGAAACTTGCCCACAAGCAGAATTCATCGTCAGAGATGTGATGTACAAGGCCATGATTAGAGAACCCAGAAGCGTTGCCTCTGTCATGCGTTTCCAGTTTCACGATTGCTTTGTTAATGTAAAAAAAAAAAAGAAACTTGATTTGATGTTATTAAAATCTGTCTTTGTTGATTGATATGTGATTTTTTTTTTATAAAAAAAATTGTTATGTTGACAACAGGGTTGTGATGCTTCTCTGTTGCTTGATGACACACCAACCATGCTTGGAGAAAAACTCTCTCTTTCGAATATAGATTCGCTGAGATCTTACGAAGTGGTGGATGAGGTAAAGGAGGCTTTAGAGAAGGCCTGTCCAGGAACCGTTTCTTGTGCTGATATTATAATCATGGCCTCTAGAGACGCCGTTGCACTGGTAATTTTTTTTTTCTTTTCTTTTTTTCAGCTTTATTTTTCAATAACAAATGTTATTTTACATAAACTTGAGCATGTGTTGTGGTTGCGTAATTGGGTGTTTTGGGTGAAGAAAGATATCGCCGCCTGATATTTAGGGGAAATGGGTCCTTTGTGTGTAGCTTTTGTCAACTGGGTTCTGTGCCAGCTTTACATGGTCCCCATTTATCATTTTATCACATAGAATATGGTGAGGACCAGTTATTTGTTTTCTTCGATTATGTAAACACTATATGAGCCTATGAGGTGCCGAGGAGGTGAGAAAGTCTTTAATCAGCAAGCTTATTCCTCTGAATAGTAATAATATCTGTGGCTCTTTTCAGGTATATATTTGTGTATGTATTTAAATTCAAAATCATCATTATAAAATTACTAATCTTTAAATAACGATACATAAGTGGCTAGATGTTATAGGTTGTAGACCGTCAGATCTACAACTGGGCACCACCAACATGCAAAACCAAAGTAGTGGGCTCTAACCTTTGACCACTGTATAATTGTGCGTATCTATTTTCGAATTCACAAACTGTAAGGGTATACCGGTAGAATAAGCTCATCTTACAGTAAAAAAAAATTACTTTTATCTCTAAAAGATAAGAATATTGAATTTGAGTAATTCTCAATGCATCATATGACATTATTTTGTTATTTTACTAGTGCAAACAGTTTTGATTTCATTCATTGTTTGATCAATAGTCATCTTTCATCATTTGAGGTGATGAATTGTAAAAGTAAAATTCTCATAAAGATGGTTGATATTTAGGACTTTGGTCAGTCAACAGAATTTGAAGTACACTCTACAATCAAAACATTTTTTTTGTCTTGTTTTTATTTGTTCTCAATTCAATCGGAAGTATCCATCACTAACTGTATCTAAAACCAGAGTGGAGGACCCAAGTGGGAAGTGAAGCTTGGAAGAAAAGACAGCTTGACAGCCAGCCAAGCAGATTCAGATAATGTCATGCCAAGTCCAAGAGCCAATGCGAGTTATCTCATCGAACTCTTCGATAAGTTCAACCTTTCTGTCAAGGACCTTGTAGCCCTTTCAGGTTCACACTCCATCGGGCACGGTCGATGCTTTTCGATCATGTTTAGGCTCTACAACCAATCCGGCACAGGCAAGCCTGATCCAACTCTCGAGCCTAGGTACAGAGAAAAGCTAGACAAGCTATGCCCACTTGGTGGAGATGAAAACGTGACAGGAGACCTTGATGCAACACCTCAACTATTTGATAACCAATACTTCAAGGATTTGGTTTCTGGGAGAGGGTTTCTGAATTCTGATCAAACTCTGTTTACGTTTCCGCAGACTAGAGAATATGTGAGGCTTTTTAGCCGAGATCAACGTCAGTTTTTCAAGGCATTTGTTGAAGGAATGATAAAAATGGGTGACTTGCAATCTGGGAGACCTGGAGAGGTCAGAAACAATTGTAGGGTGGTCAATCATCGACCCATTGATATATTATTAGAGTCTCTAGCTTGATATTTGCAGTGTGATTAGACTATTAGAGGCATTTTATAGAATGGCAAAAGCTTGAGAAAAAAAGGAGAAATAAAATAAAACTAGAAAATCCATTGAGTGGGATGCTCTCAAGATTAGATGTTATAGAAATTGGAACTTATCGGTTAGATTATTACCATCAATTTTATTGTAAAGTGGGATGATTTTGGTTGGAATAGACATTAAAAAGACCCTTTACATATTGTTTTTAATCTTTTGAGCGCAAACTTGTGTATATAGTTTTCACTGAATATGTTTGTGTGTCAAAACTCTTTTAACAAAAAAATGTATTTGAAAGAATTAAAGGACTTGACAGTTTGAATTAGCATCATGTGCATTGTTTTTGACATGGAAAAAAGGGCAAGTTTAAATTTAGACGCCTTTTTTTTGCATTTTGGACTTTTTCTAGTAACGAATAAGTATGCCTTGAATGACAAAAGTAAAGTAGGAGAAGGATTGCCATTTTGGAATTGGCATTTCACGTGCACATTCATCATCTCTTGGGCAGGTTTGACTGTGCTTACATGTATCTTTATATATTAGGTAATTTCTAAACAGTGTAAAGAGATCTCACTTACTCCTGAATTTATCTCAATTCCATTTTTCAACCGTAAAAATATTCGAGGACAAGTCATAATATCCAAAAACATGTATACATGACAAACTGTCTTGAAAGTTATTTTAGAAGGCTCATTTTGGACATAGATTACACATGCGCGCACACAAGCAGTTGATTCTTTAAAGTGGCCAACTTCTTACTTGCAGTCAATAAAGACATTATAAAGTTCATCTACCTCTTTACTCATCAATTTAAATCAAAATTTGACAACTTCGCAAATAAATGAAAATCTTTAGACAATACCCTTCTCTTTAATCTTTATCCTTGAGATTTTGTACCCTTGTCTCCAACTACTCCTCCATCAAAGATACCTTTGCAGGTTCTCCATTCAATTCAACACACCTGCTACTAACGTAAGTTTTATAAAAAACATCTTACAAAATGTATGATGAGAAGAGATCGTTAGTGCAAAAACACTAGATTTTATGTATTCAAAACAAAGTCTAACTGAAAGAATTGATTTTACTTACATGGCTAAATAGCTTTTACTAACCACATAAAACCAATTTCCTTGAGTAAAAGGCTCGACAGAGAGATATTACCATTAAAAGTGAAACAAATAACCCACTCATATAACATCTTTCCATCAATTAAGGGGTGTCAATTCGGGTTGGCGGGTTGTGTTAAGCTCAATCCGAACATGACACGATTAATTTTGGGTCAAACCCTAACACGACACGATTTTTAAAAGGGTTAAACCCCCTCGATCCAAGCACGACACTGTTAATTTTAGGTTAACACGAGTAACCCATTTAATAAACAGGTTTGGCAGGTCATGTCAAATGACCCGTTTAACCAATCACATAATCAATGCTAATTTATAAAAAAAAATTGACAAAAATGCTAATTCATAATGGGTTATTCTCAAATGTATTTCTACCATTCCAAATCATTTAAAAACAAAATTTCCCTAGAAAATTACGGTGAGTCCTCACAATTTGGCTTCTCATATATTTCAAAAACAAAAGCAATTAGATAATATATTATACAATGAATTTCAACAAAAAATCAATAAACTAAAATAATTTCCAGAAACTTAATTAATCCTAAAGAACAAGTTCAACAATAATTAATTCAATAATTGTTTCTAGACTGCTGTTGAAGCTCTTGAAAAATCAAGAGTAGATATATAAAAATTATAAATATAAATAAAAAAAAGTAGAAAAAAGATCTTCGAAATCGACTGAGAAGCAAGGGATCGACAGAGCCTGATAGGAGAATAAAACTCAACACGCGCAGGTTCTAGAAATTTGGCTAACGTGTGTGTAGGGGTGGCCACCAACCCGCCAACCCAACCCGACTATATTAGGTTGGGTTGCTTTTAAGATTGGATTGGGTTGGGTTAATAAAATATAACCCAATCCAACCCGACATAAATAATAATAATAAAAATAAATATTTTTATTTATTATTAGATTTATTATGAAATCTCATTTTTTTAAAAAATAATTAAAAAATTTACTCATGCACCATTTATAATGTTTTAAATGACAAATAAAAATACATAATTTTAAATATTGTATACCGTAATATATAATACATTTATTAAGAATATACGATTATATTAATATATTATCTTCATCTTTTATATTAAATGACACATCTTTGATTATACTTTAAAATGTTATGTTTTTCTTAGGATTTGATTAAGAATTTAGTAGAAAAAATATAATAATTGTATATAAGCTCAAACTATTATGTTGGTTGAAATAATTAATAGATTATCCAACTACATGATATTTAACGAAGTGATTATAATTGTAAAATGGATGAGAGACTTAAATGGAGACTTTCCAAGTTGGATAAATTGCTATATATTTTTTTTTTAATTATGTAAGAGATATTTAAACAATTTGTAATATATGTTATGATTTGATTTTAATGCTTTTAAGTAATCTAAACTCAACGTGATATGATATTATGATGAAAAATTATTTTAAATTTGAATTTTGATATAAAAAAATTTGAATTTAAATATATTTTTTTATTGGGTTTAAAAATCCCAACTCGATCAACCCAACCCAACCCGACCCGACAAATACTAGGTTGGGTTGGGTTAAATTAAAATTTACATTGGGTTGGATTGTGTTGAAAATTTTTCAACCCAACCTAAAAACACCCACCCCTGCATGTGTCGAATTTCTAATAAGGTTAAGAGAGACTCAGAGTCTCAACAATGACAGATGGCGACGATGAGAGCAAAAGCTTTGGTGACATGCTTCCGGTGGGGGTGAGAGAGAGGTGAGTGTAAGAGAAAGCAAAACGATGTGACTGCTATTGATAGAATAAAAATTTAGAAAATAGGTTTAGGGTTTCACATTTTTAGTTTAAATAGTATACACAAAATTGCATGAATAACCTTTAATATTAAATTCACATAGTTACCCTTACTAATCATGTCAACCTATAACCCACTAAACATAACCCGAATATGATACGATTATTAAACGGGTTAACCCATTTATTGATATAACCCATTTAACCTCAACCCAAATTTGTAATAATCGTATTCGTGTCGTATCAACCCATAGTGTCACGATCCATATTACCACCCCTAATAAAATCAACCAGAAGCAGCAGAAGAATAAAAACTCCAATCTGAAATGCATTAAGCAAAAGTGCAAAACACATTCGCATGCCCAAATATGATGAACAAATCCATAATTTATAAAGAGCCACATGACAACCGAATGAAGTAAAGTTCAACATTTCAAAATTAAAATTAAAAAAAAATCTGAAATGTTTAATTGCATCTACCAGTAGCATGTTACATGCCAAAACATCCAAATACTCTCAAAATCCAAAGTCTCAAAATTACCTTAACCTACTAAAGATGTTCAAGCAATGTTACTTAATTGACCAAAACACAACCATTGCATAGTATCTAAGCCACAACAGATGGCTTTGAGGCAGCAGAAAGCCTAGATCTCTTCTTTGCCAAACTCTCACTACGTCGGTCACGCTGCTCCTTCAACCTGGTGGCAAGGAGTTTCTGATACTCAGCTGCATCAGCCTTGGCCTTGGCAATTCTTTTCTTCTTTTCTGCAATTCTTGTACGCTTCCTTTGCAAAGTCAAAGGAGTCACCAACCTCTGAATCTTAGGAGCCTTGCTGACCTCCTTGCCTGCCAGCCAGAAGAAAAAATAATTTCCTCGGTTATTAAAGTCAATACCTCACTATATTTGGTTGTAACAATGATAAACAGAATGATGAAATGAAGCACGCACCTTTTTTGTTTGTAAATGTCCGACGATATGTGTTGACATACTTCCGAACATCATCCTCCTTGGAGAGGTTGAATAACTTCCGGATCTTTGATGCTCTCTTTGGACCTCTCATTCTGGGTTTCTCAGTGTCAGTAAGTCCAGGAAGGTCACTCTCACCCTTTTTCACAATGACCAGGTTCAAAACTGAGAGATCTGGACTGACAATGCATCCACGAACAGATTTCCTCCTGCGCTCTCCGTCTCTCCTGCCATATCCACGGAAGCAAGGGGTACCTGTACAAGCCAATATTAACATAATCATGTAAACATTAACTTCAGTAGAAGTTATGGTACAGACCAGAAGATGCAAGTGACCATTAAATAAAACAAAAATAAAAATAAAAAAGCATACCCAAGGAACAGCTGCACAAATATGTTACACAAAAAACTGTTAATACAGAGACTCAGGTAGAGAGATTACAAACCTCTGTGGAGCAAAAGACGAACACGACCAGGAGTCAGCACTCCTTGCTTCATTGGGAAGCCCTGCTTGTCACAGCCTCCCATGATCTTAAATACGTAGCCCTTAAACTCCTGTCGAATACATTAACATGTGTCAACTTACGTTTAGAAGGCAAAGACTGATAACACTATTCACAGAAGGAACAATGAATTCGAAGGCGAAGAATTATAAGAATATGGTAGAAAGTCCAGAGAAATAAAATACCTCGCCCAAAGCATCTCCACTGACTTCTTGTGAGATTCTCTTGTCAAAAAATGCCCGACTGTTTCATTAGATCAACTTATAAGATTCCTTTTCCACGTATAAATCAATACATATAAATTCTTAGCAGTTAAATTACAGTAGATTTCATGCAAGAAAACCCACTAAACTTCTTACTATATGAATAACATAGCATTAGGTGCACACCATGATCAACTATATATTAAAGAAGGAATTGCAGCACCGGGGACCATACAATCTAATTTGAAAGCTGCAACATTTGAGACTAGAAAAACAACATCTAATTCTTTCAAAATTTCCCATAAAAAATATATCAAATGGGAAAAAAAAATAACAATGACTTGTACAACAAACCCTGTGAAAGAGCAATGAGACAGCACAATAAGGCATAAGAGGAGTACCGAATTACCAATGATCAAATAAGTGAGGACAGGCAAGCAGTACTAAACTATACCAAATGGAAAAAAAAAATCGTTCTTTAAGGATCGAGTAACATTAAACATCTTATGATGCATTACGTAATATCAAATCTTAAAACTTCAAACAGTAGCTCGACGAATCAATAGTCAGTTAATGGTAAAGTGGAGCTTCTTTATCTACTAGTACAACATTTACACAACACATGATTTTTTTTAAAAAAAAAAAAACTGTTTTGGTTATTTCCTTTTCAATTTTGTTTACAAGATAGAGAAACAAAAGCCATACAAAGTTGTTGTCAAAACTATCTTCACTTGAAACTTAGTACCAGAGATTCATAGCAATAACTAAAAAGAATATACATGCTGAAAACCAAAATACATAAACATTCTCTTGTTTTCATAAATTTTTCCATACTATAACCAGTATCCTTAAGCCAGTAATCAGAATACAAATAATTTAATAATCTTCAAAGTTCAAAGAATGACCTAAATAAGTACAAGTGTACAACATCAATATTCTACATAGCGAAATGTCATTTCTTATATTTTACTTTATCACAAGCAGAGCCAAAAGCTAATAAAAACAGAGTTATCTAAACAACAATACGTACAAGAACATAATCACTACACACAACACCATGTACATTACAGATAAATCTCAACCAAAATCATCAAACTTTAAAGTTTCAAAAACATACAGATTCAGAGCTAATAAATGAACAACACGCCAATTAAAAAAAAAACATTAAGAAGAAATAAAGGAATACGTACAGTTTCTGGTCATCGTCGATTTCGAGCTTCTTCTGGCAGCCAGTGGTTGGATTTGCAATATTGAACTGAAAACAGAACAAATCAAAATCACATTAGAGGAATTGAAAGCGTTGTTTTTTTTTAAATTGTAGCAATTGACTGAAAATAAGATTCAACCTTCATGTTGTTAGACGGAGTCTGTCGCTAACGGCACAGATGATATGCTCTTGGGCTCTGCTGCTCGAACGACTCCTAGTAAAGCGAATTAGGGTTTTTGGTGTTGATAAATATATATAGAAGAGGGGGATTCTTAGGTGCTCTTACGACCAGGATACTACGGTGCGTCCACGTATGGCCTGCCCTAGACAGTCCACGTGGACTTTTGTGCTTCTGTTGGAGTTGGGTTTCATTCTGGGCTTTAACCAAAATTAATTTTCTGGGCCTCCATCGGAGCAAAACATACATTTAATCACTTCTGTTCAGGTTCCGATTCTTCCTTTGAAAAAAACCGACCAGAAACCAGCAGTTCGGTTCAGGTTCAGGAACCGCCGGTTCCTGGCCTATATATATATATATTTTTTAATTTGATTTTTTTTTAAAAAAATAATTCAAAGAGCTGTTGGGCTCCAACGATCTGCCGACCGTTGGGCCCAACAGCAATTTTTCTTTTCTTTTCCCCTTAAATCATTAAATTTCCTATATAAATACCTCCTCTAATTCATTTGTTTTCACACAATTGCTTTCTCAACTCTCTCTCAAATCCCAATTCTCTTAATTCTCTTCAATTATCTCTCAATTAGTCAATTATTTATTTGTTTATATTTAGTTTATTGCAATTATTATTTTTTTAAATCATTTCAAAATCCTTGTCAACAATTTTTTTAAATATATTTTCAATAAAAAATTTAATTTTAATTTCATCCATTTATCTTAAATTTTTTGAAGAGTTTTTTAACAAATTATTTTTTTCGATGGCAAGTGGAAGTGGAAGTGGAAGTGGAAGTGGAGTAAGAGACATTCCACCAAGGCATTCCGTTTCCAGGACCGGTAAGGGTCGTATGTCAGAGCCGGATCCGGTCCAGCCTGATAATATCGGTTTTGATGACACTGCTTACCATGAGTTCCTACAACGGCAAGCCTATCTTAAATCTCTAAACTATCCAGTCAATCCAAATCCCCCTTTAATAATTTCTTAACCCAATTCTAGCCAGCCTACTAGCGGCCCTAGCCTCGGTAATATGACAAGCCAATCATAAAATATATCCGATTTTGCTGCATATCCAAATTTTGAAGAGGCGGTAGAGAAGGATAAGAAGCAGGTCAAATCTGATCTATTCGCTCTCCACATGAAGAAAGTTACGAAACCGAATGGAACATGTTGGGCGGTGTGCAATTACTGCCCTAAAGAATACAAGTGGACTAAATCTGGAGGATACGGCACATATAGGAAGCATATTACGACCCGTCATCCAGCAGAACTTGCCAAGGGGAATGCACAATCTCAAATTTTCAGGTTTTCTACCTCTAACACTCAATTATTTAAATATATTGATCAAGCTAATAGAGAAGAATTAGCTATGATGGTAGCTGTAGAACATTTACCTTTTAGTTTTGGTGAAAAAGTTGGTTTTATTAAATATTGTCATAAAGCATTAAATCCTGCTACATGTCGTGTCCCTAGGACCACTATCACGCGTACAATGTATGATATTTACAAAAAGGAAAAAAGGATTTTGAATTTTTTTTTTGCGAACTATATAGGTCGTGTTTCCGTATGTGCTGACATATGGATTGACCATTGGCGAATGTATTCATACTTGGGTGTAACTTGACATTATATGGACAAAGCATGGACAATACAAAAAAGAAATCTTGCATTTAGAGTTTTTGATGATGCACATACTGTTGATAATATTTATAAAAATGTGAAAATCATTTTTGAAGAGTATAAAATTGAAAGCAAAAATTTTTCAATTGATTTTGATAATGCTTCTAATAATACGGTAGCTATTCCTGATTTAATTGAATTATGCAAGTCTTATTTTAATAGTAAATTTTTTCATCAAAGATGTGATTGCTATGTTTTAAATTTATGCGTTCAAAAAGGTTTGGAAATTCTTCAAGCTTTTATTAAACCCATTAAAGAGGCCCTCTCATATTTGTGGAAACATCCTAATGTTATGAAAGTATGTGTAAGATTTTGTAAACAGGCAGGTAGACATCCCATTAGATTTTCTCGTGATGTTCCAACACGTTAGAACTCTACTTATAAATTGCTTTGTGAAAGTTATGAATATAGGGATTTATTAGTTTCTTTTATGCAATATAATGTTAGTCAAATCAATCTTTATGCACACCATTGGGATGTTTGTACACAAATTTGTAATTTGTTAAAAGTTTTTAATAGTGCTACTAACAATTTGTCAGGTATTTATTATCCTACTACTCAATTATTTATTATTGAGGGTTGTAATATTGTTGGTACATTTGCTGACTGTTCATTTGATATACAATTACAGGCATGCATTGAAGCTATGAAAAAAAAATTGTTAGACTATTATAGGGAGTTTCCAATTATTTACCTGCTTGCATTGTGTTTTGACCCACATTGTAAACTAGATGCATTGACAGGTTATTTAACTCTTTATTATAATTGTTTAGGTATACAATTATAAATTAATACTTATTGTGCCGCAATTAAGACATTATTTTATCAGTTATATGATGAATATCGTAGAATTTATGGTTCATCATTGAACATTAGTGTTCCACAAAATGAAAATGTCTCCCAAACTCGATCTTCTGGAGTGTTGGGGGCAAGGTCTGCACTTTTATCCCAAAAGATCAAAGATTACGGGGTTCTTTTTCTTCTTTATCAAGTTCGGTCTCGTATGATGAGATAGAAACTTATCACAGTACCAATTTTGAGTTTATAGGAAACGATGATGTGAATAAATTTGATATTCTACATTGGTGGAGAGAACATCAAAAGCACTTCTCAATCTTGTCTATAATAGCCAAACAGATTCTTGCAACACCGATTTCTACAGTGGATGTGGAACAAGAGTTTAGCGCTGGTTTAAATAATTTGGACGCAAGACGGTCGCTTTTGAGTCCGGAATCAATTCAAGTTCAAGTGTGTGTTGATGATTGGACAAAGGCTGAATATAGACAACAAAAAATGGAGTCAGAAGTGATATACGATTTCTTCGATGATGATCACACCACCGGCATCGGAACAGAATACAGCTATTAGTTACAGACTTACATATGTAAAAGACAATAAAACGTAAAAGAACTACGTGATCTTTGATTCCTCTAAACCCCGAGAGGATACGTAGGCAACTTAATTTTGGTACAAATTAAGTGCAAGACCAATTTTTTTCATTTTTAGTTTTATACATTTATTTCAATTTATGTATTTACTATTATTTTTTTTAAATTTTAATTTCGGCTTACGGCTTTACACAATAAAATTCATTTACAATTTCACATTATTACATGTCTTATATGTTCGTAATTTTTTTAAAATGAGTATAAATGTATAATAAGAAGAAAAAAAAAATGAGGAATCGAATCGGTGGAACCGGAACCGTGGCCATGTCTTAACCCTGTTAATACTATAAATATTATTTTTTTAATTTTATTACATTATATTTTAAATAACCACCACTCACTTATTTTTAGTATTTAAAAAGATTACTATTAGTTTTTCTTTTTCTAAGGCCGTGTTTGTTTTTTCATTTGGAATCTGAACATATCTAAACTTTACTGAAGTCTAAAAAGTGTCTGAAATCTGAATTTGGGAAACATATTTGTTTTTTATTTTTGAGGTCTAGATATCTATATATGAAAACAAATAAAAATACATTTATACCCTTAATTTGATTTATTTGTATTTAAAATAAAGTTAATGAAATTACTATTAAAAAATAATATTAAAATAAAATATATGGAGCAAAGGCTAAAGAGTCGACTTAAAATATATATATATATATATATATAATTAAATTTAAAAAAGCCGTTGATGATTATTTTTAAAGTTGACTTCAACTCTATTTGTTTTTTGATTCGAAATGTAGATTATGTTTCGATATCAAATATTGGTGATGATTCACATCTCACACCAATTTAGACTTTATGCTTTGAGGATTTCTAAAGATATTTACTGGATGGAAGACTTTCCAAGTTGTATTAGTAAGGAGATTGAGGCTTGTTGAGAACAATAGAACAAATAACAGCGCATCCATTTATGTGGTACAACAAAACAGAGCAAATGCTCAAAACAAAGCTAAAAAACAAGTTAGTTGTGCGGTTCTACCTAAGCAAATAAATTGCATACCTTAGCCATATACCTCTCAAAAATTCAAATGTCACATCTCTAAGTGCATATTCATTGGCTATAGCCTAAATCAAAAGGGGTACAAATGTTTACATCCATCAGGAAGGATATATGTGTCTAGAAATGTAGTTTTTAATGAGTTTGAATTTCCTTACAGATCTTTATTTTCAAAGGTCGAGTCATATGTTTCCCATACCTTTCCTAGCTTACATAATGCTATATTGCTTAATTCACTTCGAGATCATCAACCTTCCACTGTCAGTCATGTTGCTTCATACCCTTCTGTTGACAATATAACATATATTATGTCTAATGCTACTTCTTCTGAGTCACATTCTTCTGCTGACAGTCTAGCTAATGATGTGACCGATTCTAATTCTCCTACAGCCTCTCAAATGCATGCTCAACCTTTTCATATAGATATCTCTCCTTCTGATATTGTTACTAATACTCATCCTATGATCACACGTCTAAAGTCTAGAATTACAAAACCAAAAGTCTACTATTCTATTTGTTTATTAGCTGCTGAATCTTCTTACAATATTGAGCCAAAAACAGTAAAATAGGTTATTTCCTAGCCTCATTAGTATCAAGCTATGAAAGAAAAATTTCAAGCTTTGTTAAGAAACAACACCTGGTCTTTAGTTCCTTACAACAAATCAATGAGCTTGGTTGGATGCAAATGGGTATTTAGAACTAAATACAAACCAGACTGATCAGTTTTGAAGCACAAGGCAAGGTTGGTTACCAAGGTCAAACTCCTGGTGTTGATTTTGAAGACACTTTCAGCCCTGTGATCAACTCCTCCACCATCAGAGTTATATTCACTTTAGCAGTAACTTATGGATAGGATATTCAGTAGATTGACATAAATAATGCCTTCCTTAATGGTGATCTAAAGGAGGTAGTATTCATGGAGCAACCAGCTGGTTTCACCAACTCACAACTACCTCATCATATATGTAAGTTGAATAAAGCCTTATATGGACTTAATCAGGCTCCAAAGGCTTGGTTCTTGAAGCTTAAGACAACTCTTCACAGTTGGGGATTCGCTTATTCTCAACCTGATGTTTTTCTATTTGTTAAACGACAAGGATATCAAGTTTTGTTTCTCTTAGTTTATGAGGATGACTTTTGGTAACAGGTAATGACAAAAATTTAATTCACAGCACTATGACAACCTTGAATAAGGTTTTTGCATTGAAATCTTTGGGTAGTCTCAGCTATTTTCTTGGGTTTGAAACCACCAGGTTTGCATCAGGTCTTTATCTCACATAGATAAAGTATGTCCAAGATCTATTAAAGAAGACTAATATGGCTGATAGTAAGCCATGATTTACTCTATTGTGTCCTGGTTCCAAGCTTACTAAAGATGGTTCCCTTTTTACTGATCCATCTCTATATAGAAGTACTATCGGTGCCTTACAATATCTGACTCATACCAAGCTAGACATTGCCTTTAATGTCAACAAACTGCGTCAGTTTTTAGCTGCACCAACTGATCAACATTGGACAGTTTGTAAGAGACTTCTTAGATATCTTAAAGGATCAGCTGGGTTGGGTTTGCATTTCACTCCAGCTTCTTCTATGAGTATTGAGGTCTTCAGTGATACATATTGGGCTTCTTGTCTGGATGATCGTCGCTCAACAAGTGGTTGCTGTGTTTTACTTGGTGGAAATATAATTACTTGGAGTTTCAAAAAGCAACATGTTGTTGCTAGGTCCAACTGTGAGGCTGAATTTGTTCTCTGAATAATGGCTCAAACTTGATTGCAAACCTATCATCTGGTGTGATAATCAAAGTGCTGGTTTTTTAGCTTAAAACCCTGTTTTCCATGCTAGAACCAAGCACATTGAGATAGATATTCATTTTATATGAGAGAAAATTCTCTCTGGTGCTCTAGCAGTGCAGTATGTGCCCACTGAATTTCAATGGGCTGACATATTCACAAAAGTTCTTACTGCTCCTCGTTTTCAATTCTTTGATCCAAGATGCCCTTACAAGTTTCCCCTTTGTCCATCTTGAGGAGGGATGCTGAGAACAATAGAACAAATAACAGTGCAACAATTTCCGTGGTAAAACAAAACAAAGAAAATGCTCAAAACAAAGATAAAACACAAGTCAGTTGTGCGGTTCTACCTGAGCAAATAAATTGCATCACTATGTTATCTTTTCCAGTCAAAGGAAGTCAACATCTACTCTAGTCATGATGAACAAAGATCATCATTATAAAACTTATAAAACTCAGTGGACCAGCATCACCTGATAACTTCTCAAAAGTCACTTGGCGGGAAAAATATAGTTTCTGCTAGAGGAAAGCTGAGCTGGCACAACTCAACATAATACTCATGTGCAACTTGCGTAATTCACACAAAAGGTTGTTAGACCTGTAACACTGATAAGCTATATAGCTCTAGTCTTATCTGTAATCGAGTTTTATTAAGAAAAGGATATACAAAAAATATATTACCTTTTCTCCATGAAAATACAATCTTTGTTCTTCACTTTTATTTCTTTTGCTGAATTATCTCTGATTAGCTACCTTCTTTAATTGTTTACAAGGCTGATAAGCCTGGTTAGGGGTATCTTTTGTTTTGATTTTGTTGTGTGTTTGTGCACTGTATATATGTTTTTCTGTTGTTTTCCTTGTGTTTCTTTCCCGTTTGTTGTCTCCAGTTTATTCCAAAAAAAAAAATGTATACATTGAATTTGAGCTCTCATAATGTTTGTTTTGTTAAATGATTTTGTAATATGTTGAAGATTTTGAGGATATTTTTGTGAAAAAAAAAGGATTTAAAATTAATTAGGATTTTTAGACTTCACATTTTAAACTAGGATTTCCAACTTATTGGATTTTAGATATTTTTGACAATATTTTAGACTTCAGATCTGAAAAACAAAAACAAAAAGTCTAATAAGAAGTTTGTGGTAAACCCCCTAAGTTTAATTTATTTTGACTAAATGAGGTTGATCCGGTGGTAAACCCCTTACACCTGCAACATGAGGTTATGCGTTCGAGTCTTTCTCTCCAAAAAGCCCAGATTTTATGTAATGGTGTAATACTAAAATAAAAAGTTTAATTTATTTTTTTCTATAAAGTAAAGCATGCCTAAAGAAAAAAAAAATCCAATAATCTTTTTTACAAAATAATAATAAGTTAAACTAATCTAAAAATGAAAGCTCGGCTTTTTTAAATAATGAAAACATTGAAATAATAATTAATGTTAACCTGAAAAAAGAAAAGCCAAAACAAAAAAGTTTAGTGCATAACAACGTTGGTTTGAATGAGATTTATTTATAGTGATATTATGATTTTAATTCCTTTAGCTTTTCTATTAGGATTTCCATAAAAACAAATAAACTGACATTGTTAGAGTGTATGATGATCGTAATACCCTTAATGAAGGTTTTAATAAAGGGCAATACGGTAATTTCATATTTAATTAAATAAAAAATGAAAAAAAAATTAACATTAAAATTAAAATATATGAAAAACTAATAATAATAATAATAATAATTATTATTATTATTATTAAATGACATTTTTACCCTCAATTTTCATAAATAAGTATAAATATTTTTTAAGAAGTAAACAAATATAAAAAATCATTATCAATAAAATATAATTAACCCAAAAACCCAGACATCACCTAGAAACCCAAAAACCCCAACACCATTCACCATCATCAAACAACACCAAACTTAGAACCTCCATTGAAACCTAGAAACTGAAAAATAAAACATACCACCAAATTGTTATCAACCTGACCATAAAGAATCATCATAAAAAATTCTAAAAAAGTAATTCAATACTAAAGAAAAAGAAATTTTCAGGGAACCAAAGGCATGATTTTTTTTTTGAAACCCTAGTTGCCACCATAACTCGCTAGTTCTCAGTCCGCGATGTCATCATCCCCTTCCAAACGATCAACTTATCCAACCTTCCATCAACTTCTGGTCCCGTCGTCGATTGTTTCACCGTCGTTCGCTTCTCGTCGTCACAGATCTGCGTAGGGGTGAGCATTTTTAGGTTGGGTTTTAACCTAATCCAACCTAGCCCAATATGAGGTTGTGTTAGATTGGGTTGATCGGGTTGAGCTTTTTAAGCCCAATAGAAAAAATATATTTGAATTCAATTTAAAATAATTTTTAACCCTAATATCATATCACATAGAGTTTAGATTTCTTAAAAGTATTAAAATCAAATCACAACATATAATACAAATTGTTTAAATATACGTTACATAATTAAAAAATATAACAATTTATCCAACTTGGAAAGTCTCCATCTAAGCATCCTATCAATTTTACAATTATAATCACTTCGTTAAATATTTCGTAGTAAGTTAATTTTTTTATTTATTTCAACCAACATAATAGTTCGAGTTTATATATAATCATTAGACTTTGTTCTACCAAATTCTTAATCAAATCTAAGAAAAAAAAAGACATTTTAAAGTATAATTAAAGATGTGTCAATTAATACAAAAGATGAAGACAATATATTTGCATGTTTTTAATAAATGTATTATATATTTATGGTATAAAATATTTTAAATTATGTATTTATATTTATCATTTATAATATTATAAATGGTGCATGAGTAAAAATTTTAAATATTTTTTTAAAAAATGAGATTTCATAATAGGTCTAATAATAAATAAAATTATTTAATTTATTTTTTATTATTAACGTCGGGTTGTCGGGTTGGATTGTGTTATATTTTATTAACTCAACCCAATCCGATCTGAAAAGTAACCCAACCTAATCTAGTCGGGTTGGGTTAGCTAATTGGTGCCCACCCCTAAATCTGGGTTTTGGGTGGGTTGATAGATGATGTTGAGATGTGGCGGTGGATGTTGAAGATGTGGATGATGTAAATCAATTGAGTGTGTTTGATGGATTTTGAGATTTCAATGAAATAGATTTTTTTTTAAGAGCTCCATGGAGTAGAATTAGGTTTGATCGAAATTGATTTTGAGAGAGATTGAGAAAGAGAACTGGAGATGAGATCGAGAGAGAAGAGAGAAATGAGAAGATAATGTTGAGGAGAGAGGAGACAAGAGAGATAAGATGATAGTTTTTTAACAGTTTATTTATATATTGAATTATTATTGTTATTTTAATTTTCTTATTTAGTTTTATATTAAGTGATTTGTTTAATTCATTTTTTAATTTGTATTAACATTTAATTATTTTAAAATTTAATTATTATTTAATTTTTTGATAATAATAATAAGGGTTATTATGATTTTAGTCCCTTTAGTTTGTGTTTATCTAGGTTTGGTCCACTAGTTTTTGTAATTACTAAGTTCAGTCCTTCTGTAATGGTTTCCGTGAAATGATCGAGTTAGAGGACAAAATGACCCTGCTGCTCTTGATAACAGATGACACATGTGAAAAGACCCTTATGCCCTCCAATCAGATTTAATTAAGAAACAAAATAAATTATTATCAAAATAATTAAATTAAAAAAATGGATTTGGTGGAGATCCACCAATTTTTTTTTTTTTTAATTTAAAAAGTGGCAAAAAAAAAAAAGGATTTGGTGGAAATCCATATTGAATCTCCATCAAATTTAAACTTTCCAGACTTCATAAAAATTTCCAGACTTAACACCCAACACCAGACTTTATCAAAATTTCCGAAAATCACAAACCCCAAATCAAACCTAACTTCTTCTTTTTCATAACATCCTAATTCATCATTTTATCAACAAAATAGAGAAAAAAAAAACCTATTGAAAAAACGTAGAGAGTTTATTTTGGGGAGATATGAGAAATCTCCATCAATATCATCAATTAAAGAATTCAAACCGAAATCCCTCTCTTCTCTCTCTCTAACATCCACACAAACCTAAGAAAATCGACTCAATAAGCTAAAAAAAACCCTAACCCTCAAATCCTTGTTGGATATGTTCAAAATTAAAAGATGTTTAATTACATTTTACCTGATAAATTATTAAGTTTCATAATGATACATTTATGGATTCTAAAACTTATTTGTTTACAAGACAATTTTATCAAATAAAGAACACATTATACGTTTATCAAATAAAGAACACATTTTAGTCCCTTTAGTTTGTGTTTATCTGGGTTTGGTCCACTAGTTTTTGTAATTACTAAGTTTAGTCCTTCTATAATGGTTTCTGTGAAATGATTGAGTCAGAGGACAAAATGACCCTGCTGCCCTTGATAACATATGGCACATGTGAAAAGACCCTTATGCCCTCCAATCAGATTTAATTAAGAAACAATATAAATTATTATCAAAATAATTAAATTTTAAAAATAGATTTTGTGGAGATTCAGACCGTCCATCTCATGAGATGGATGGTGGACAGTGGAGATCCACCAAATCCAATTTTTTTAAAATTTTAAAAATAGAAAAATTAAAAAAAATGATTTGGTGGAAATTCAGATTGAATCTCCACCAAATTTAAACTTTCCAGACTTAACATCCAACACCAGACTTCATCAAAATTTCCAAAAATCACAAACCCCAAATCAAACCTAACTTCTTCTTCTTATTTTTTCATAACATCCTAATTCGTCATTTTATCAACAAAATAGAGAAAAAAAATGAAAAAAAAACTATTGAAAAAACGTAGAGTTTATTTTTGGGAGATCTGAGAAACCTCCATCAACATCATCAATTAAAGAATTCAAACCGAAATCCCTCTCTTCTCTTTCTCTAACATCCACACAAACCTAAGAAAATCGACTCATTAAGCTAAAAAAAAACCCTAACCCTCAAATCCTTGTTGGATATGTTCAAAATTAAAAGATGTTTAATTACATTTTTACTTGATAAATTAATAAGTTTCATAATGATACATTTATGGATTCTGAAACTTATTTGTCTACAAGACAATTTTATCAAATAGAGAACACATTATACGTTTAACAATTTAATTAAAACAAGTTTTATAAAATTATTAATAGTGTAAACGTATTCTTTAGTGTTGTATGTTGAGAAGCCTATATAACGGTTCATTCTCCTCATTGTAAATCATCCCTCAAGCTTTCAAAAATATCCTCCACGTGGCTTTGAATCATTTTCTTTCAACTTGGGCATTTTGAGAAGAGCTTAGGTGATGCACCCAATAGTGTATCATGTAAATACACTGTGGTTGGAATTGAGTCCAGACTTGGTTGAATCCCGGAGATAGAGTAGCCATTATATCCCTTGCACTTTTGGAAGGCTTCGACTATCTTCAAGAAGCGATTACACGCCTCTAGGCCTTGGATCAACATACTTTATTTTAGCCATATTTAAGTGCAACTAAATTCCTTTACTTTTGTACTTATTTGCAACAATACTATCTTAAAATCGAAACCGAAATCCAAATCCAAATAAAAATACAAATCGATCTCGAACCCAAGAAAATCGAAACCAAACACTACTACAAAAAATGGCTACTGTGACGAAACTTTTAGGGATGAATTATTTTCATCTCAATAGGGTGTCTATTGGAACGAAATAAATTATTTGTCCCTAAAAATCGCAACCTCTTGACGATATTTTTAGGGATGAAAAATATCGTTCCAATAGGATGTCTATTGAGGCGAAATAAATTATCCGTCTCTAGAAAGTGCAAACCTGACGATAATTTTATGGATGAAAAAAATTCGTCACAATAGAATGTTTATTGGGACGAAATATATAATTCGTACCTAGAACTATAGACAATAAGGAGTAAGGACTATATATTTCGCCCCAACAGAAAACTTGTTGGGACTAATTTTATGATGTCCCAATAGACCCTCTATCGGGACAAATTAGTTTTGGTCCCGAAAAGTTTTCTTGTTTATTTTCCTTATTTTGTTTAAAATTTAAATAAAAATTAGTTTTAATAATTATTTAATTTTATTAAGATTCTTAATTAATTTTCTTCACATTTTTATAATAATTTCTATTAATGAATTCATAAAGTGTGTGTGTATATATGTAAATATAATAATAAGAATCCAAAATATCTTGTAATAATAAAAAATAAATAAATGGTCGACAACCTTTGGCAATGTATATATATTTTCCCTGTTTTTTTTTGTAATAAAGATTCAAGTTCAACTTTACTCGATAAATCATAGATGTAAGGAGGAATCTCTTTTGAAGTGAGAGTCGCATTCCCAAGTTTTTCTTATAACCATTGATCTCATCAATTACAGTAGACTCTTGGCTCGATTAGTATCTGATTTTAAAAAATAATAGTTTAGTAAAACGTTATCTAATAAACATTTTTCAATATTCGTTTGTATAAAATATAAAATAGTTTAAAGATTACTAGGATCAATTTAAAGGATATAATAATAATGTTTTATGATTTGTTCATTAAAATTTTAATTTTTTTAAATATAATAAATTTAGTAACATATTTACGTTTCATATAAATAATTTTACATAGAACATCAAAGTTCATATTGTAGTGTAATGGTTTGAGCACTATACCATGGAATGTCGTTGGTTAAATTTCCCCACATAGTTTAATTATGGAATGATGGGTTGCACGTGTGTTAGACTAGTTCGTGTGGTCTGGTAGGATTTAGTGGGGCCAGTTGTGGTATAAATTTTTTATAATATTTTATATTTCATCTCAATACGTACTTTTTATGGACGAATTTAAAATTTCATCCTAAATAGGTTATTGCGACCCACTTGAGACGACAGAATTTGAGACGGATTTTTCTCGTCCTAATAGGTCTTTAGGGATGAATTTTTGGCTATTGAGATGGAAAAAAAAAATCGGCCCAGTAGCCCTTTTTCTTCTAGTGAAACCCAAAAATCACCCAAAAATCACCCAAAAACCCAGAAAAATCAAACCCCAAAAAAGATGCAATTGGAGATTGGAGAACGGGGAATGCAAATTTGTGTCGATGAAGAAGACAGAAGAGAAACAAAGAAGAAGACATAAGAGAAAAAGAGAATAAGAGAAGAAGAGAAACACAAATCGTCGATCGATGTCGTACAAGTCGTAAATGGGGAAAAAGATGCAATCAGTGTCACACCGATCGCAGACAGGGAAGAAGTTGCAATCGGTGTCTTACCGATCGTCCTTAACGGCGAGCTCTGGAAGAGAGAGAGACATGTTGATGAGAGAGATATATGACAGAAGAGAGATAGAGCTTTGAGAGTAAGAAAGAAAGCGTTGGAGAGATTAAAGTTAGAGTTTGATTGATTTTTTAATTTTTTATTAATTTTAATATTTATTTTTTAATTTTGATTTTCTATTACCTTATGTCATATGTGAATTTTATTGCATGTACACGTCATCAACAAAGAGGATAAATTGCCAGGTGGATATCCGAATAGGCATTCATAAAGTATCCTACAAGACATCGCCGAAGAAGAGAAAACCCGAGTAAGCAGATGTTGAATAAAACCTACTCAGGGTCAATCAACGTTATATACGACTCGGGATCAGTTAATGACATTCGGGACTGGTTAAATGATGCTTCTACTCGGGATCAAATGATGTTACTCGGGATTAAATGATGTTACTCGGGCCCAGCGAGTATTATCCTTGCTCGGGATAAATATGAAGAAAACTGAATAAAAAGCCTAGCGCCTAGTTCACACGGGTTAAGTCATTAAATACACGAAGATATCCATCAAGAAGGAATCCCAAAGAGGACAGAATACTGAGCTGGAAGGGTTCTCAATCAAGCAACAACTTTATTTCTTTAAAAAAACTACGCTATTATATACGAAAATAAGTCCTAACTGGACTACATTACTAGAGTCCCTTTCGATCTCAATATAAGGCTCTGAAACAGGAAAGAAGACAATCAGCTTCAAACAAGTAAATAATTGTAATTAAATACAAAGATCCTATTACTTATACAAATCAGATCAGAGTTCTATAAATATATAAATAGACCCATAATCTCGCTAAAAGAGATATGCAACAATCATAGAAAAATACAGAGAAAAAAAAAAGAGATCGAGAGCTTGTAACATTATAAATTCATAGTGGATTTTGGCTCGGTTGATCATTCAACCACCCAAGGATGTTTCTCCGGTCATCAGAGTTTTACCACGTAAAAAATGTGTCTTGGTTACTTTCTCCTTCTTTTTCTCTTTGAAAATCACAGCCGAAATCTAATCCCTGTTGGCTTGCCAGATAGAATCCAGAAATCAACGTCAACAATTGGTGCTAGAAGGAGGGGCTTGAACCTCCGATTTGATTAAAAGCAATAGCAGGAAGCAGAAGCAGTTCTGGGGATGTCCAAAAATCTCCGGATAACTTCCATGTTGGCAGTACCTCGCGGGATCTCGCTGCAACAACAGGAAACCAACCTACATTCTTGGCGGGGATCCAACAAGTTTCTCCAACCAGTGGAGATCTGACACAACGTTTCAGAGAAGCGTTACAACAACTGGTGGCAGACGCAACAAAGGAAGGAGTTGATTTACTGGCTACAAAAGCACAAACTCCTAACCTCCCATCTGTAAGGCTTAGTTCGGTGGTAGTAGGGCCAAAAATAAATACACTAGAAGTCAGAAAGAACCTTACTCCAATCAATCAGGCTGGACGTGAAACACCTGAAGAAGAACGGCCACGCTAGAAGCAGAACCAGGATCAGACAGCCCGTGCTAGACACCGTAAACATGATCGACACAGGGATTGGTCGTCATCAGAAGATAGCGATCGGTATCATCGTAAGCGTCATCACGGATACATACGAGAAACCCGGCATCAAAGTAAAGAGCCAGAAAGAGGAATGACAATCATCCAACGGTTCAACCATCAGGGAAGTCCGGTGGGAAGCAGGGACGTCGTAATCCAAAGCCTAACTCGGGAAGTCGAGAACAATAGGCGACAGATGGACGCACTGGTCAGACGTTATGGGTGTAACGATTTATCTGATGACAATTCTGATAGTCCATTCACCAGGGAAATTTTATGGACCCCCATTCCCAGAAAGGTTCAGGATGACGCATGTGGAACAGTTCAAGAAAGACACAGACCCAAAGGAGCACGTCAGACGCTATAAAAGTGCTATGGCTCAGTATGCCCATAGCGATCCCTTACTGTGCTATGGCTCAGTATGCCCATAGCGATCCCTTACCGTGTCTCAACTTTCCACAAACTTTAGGAGACATGGGCTCAAGATGGTTCGGGAGATTTCCCCCAGCAAGCATTGGAAGTTTTAGTGAACAAAGCAGGAGCTTCTCAAGGCAATTCCTAAGCAATGTTCACAGGAAAAAGTTAGTGACTTACCTTTCTCAAATAAAGCAAGGGAAAGATGAGTCGCTGAAGAAATATCTGGGGAGATTTGTCCAAGCAGTATCAGAAATTGGCAGTGCAAACGATGAAGCAATAATTGCTGCATTCATCAACAACTTGCAGAATGGACATCTATCTTTTTATTTAAGAAGAGCCCGTCTAATCAAGTATGCAGATATGATGGACATGGTAAGAGGATATGCATTAGACGAAGAAGAAAAGTTAGCCACTGGAGGAAGCTACATGCATAGAGGAAAACCCGAGAAGGACGCCGAGTCCAAGGTACAAAACTAAAAGGGAAAACAGAAAGGAAACAACAAAGAAAATAGCAATGACGGGGGAAACGGGCATACTGTCGAACAGACAATGGAAAAATACTGAGGCAGATACACTAACTACACCCCTCTTCAGAAAAAACAAGAGGAAATCATGGTCATTCTGGAAACAAAGAATATGGTACAAGAGCCACACCGTCAATCTCAGTTTGCTCGATGAGATACAACCAAATACTGCAGGTTCTATAAGAAAACTGATCATGATACTTCCAAGTGTTATCAGCTCAGAGATTACATAGAAACCCTCATTCGGGAAGGATATTTGAAGGATGTGATCCTAAAAAACAATAAAAAATCAGAAGCAAAGAAAGAGATCAGGGCTGACCACAGCTCTTGTCGAAATCAAAGGGTCAGTCCAGAGGCCAATCAAATAATACATACGATCTTTGGAGGACCATCTACTGGAAGAAGTAACCGAGAGCGAACTCAGGAAATCAGAGAAGCAATAGAAGCAAGAAATAACTTTGATGTAAACTCGGTCGAGCCAGACCCGAAGAGGGTAAATGAAGGATGAGACCCAATAACATTCATAGAAGCAGACTCACATGGTGTCGATGTTCGGCCAAATGACGCCTTGATCATAAGTGTCCGGATTTGTCACCGGAAAGTCAGGAGAATCCTGATAGATAATGGAAGCTCAGCATACATTCTCAATGTCACCGTCTACGATCAACTCAGGTTAGATCGAAAGGACCTACAGCCTTTCCATACCCCACTCAGGATTCAAGGGAGTTGAGGTTAGGTCGCTCGGGACAGTAAAGCTACCTGTGAAGATTGGAGTGGCACCTTGCCAGTGAACTGTATTGGTCAACTTTATAGTGGTAAACTTAGACAATTGGCCATATAATGCACTATTGGGATAACCATTCCTGAATAAAACTAAGGCCATAACATCCACTTATGCTTTAATGATAAAATTCCCGACCGAACAGGGGGTCGGGGTAGTCAAGGGATCCTAAGAAATGGCCAGAAAAGCTAACTTGTCAGTATACAAGGACAAGAATGAACAGGTTTGCACTATAACACATCCGAGTCAGAACGAAAAGCCACTATCATTCGAATTCGATCCAAGGGAAGAGCCGAATGAATCCAAAACTGAACCAGTCGAAGAAATCACCTTTAAAGAAGATGAACCAGACAAAAAGGTCAAGATCGGGGCCAACCTGGAAGGAAGAGTCAAACAAAGCCTCATTGATCTACATAAAGAATACAAGGATGTGTTCGCTTGGAGTCATGAAGACATGGTCGAGATTGATGCCCGAATAATATCTCACCATCTCACAGTAGACCCTAATGCAAAACCGGTGATACAAAAGAGAAAATCATTCAATCTCGAAAGGAGTCAGGCAATCAAACAGGAAGTAGATAAGCTACTCGCTATAAGATCGATTAGAGAGGTCAATTACTCTCAATGGGTGGCTAATATAGTCCTCGTCCAAAAGAAGAATGGACAGTAGATGATGTGCGTAGATTTCACAAATCTGAACAAGGCATGCCCGAAAGATAGTTTTCCACTTCCGGGGATAGATCATCTGGTGGACGCTACATCAGGCCATGAGTTGCTCAGTTTCATGGACGCCTACTCGGGATATAACCAAATCCGGATGAACAAGGCTGACGAGGAAAAAACAACGTTCACAATTGATCAGTGTTTGTATTGTTACACAGTAATGCCTTTCGGATTAAAAAATGCAGGAGCAACATATCAAAGGTTGATCAACAGAATCTTCGCACGATAGATTGGAAGGAACATGGAAGTATACATTGATGACATGCTGACCATGAGCATCACGGCAGATAAACACACTTCAGACCTGCGAGAAACATTTGATGTCTTGAGAAGATACCAAATGAAGCTAAATCCAAACAAGTATTTATTCGGGGTTCCTTCAGGAAGATTCTTGGGTTTTCAAGTTCACCAAAGAGGAATCGAAGTCAACCCCAAAAAGATCCAAGCCCTGTAAAAAATGACTTCACCGAGGACACTCAAAGAAGTGCAGCACCTGACATGATGCTTAGTTTCCTTGGATAGATTTATCTCAAAGGGCATAGACAGATACACACCATTTTTCAAAATAATTAGAAAAGGGAAAGGACTCGAATGGAATGAAGTGTGCGAGCAGGCATTCTTGAAAATTAAAGAAAATCTAGGGCAGGCTCCCATCCTTTCAAAACCTCAGATGGGGGAGACACTCCAACTGTACTTATCAATTACAAAACTAGCAGCAGGCTCAGTCCTAGTCAGAACAGAAGATGGAGTGCAAAAGCCAATATACTACACCAGCAAGGCACTTCTACCAGCTGACACCAGATATTCACAGGTAGAAAAAATGGCCCTAGCACTGGTTTCAGCAGCAAGAAAACTGAGGTCATACTTTTAGGCTCATACAATCCAGGTTCTCACCGATTGGCCATTAAAGCAGATTTTACAGAAACCAGAAATTTCAGGGAGACTAATGACACGTCCTAAAGAAGTGTTTCTACTCCCAAGTATAAGAGTGTCTAAGTAATAAATTAACCGGTAAGACCAGGTCGAACCACAAAGAGGTTGTTCACTTGTCCTTGTAGAATTAATTTCTAGATTAATTAATAAGCTTGTATAAAAATGTAAATCAATTAAAATTAATATTTAGGCTAAATGATCCACTGTTGGTAATTCGAATATGATCCAATTATTAATATTTAGTCCAGATTAATGGGATGGTATTCCACTCCACTGACAACTCTCTAATAGATATGGGTAAAAGTACGCACTGTGCCACACAATATCTGTCTGTCTACAGTGAGTCAAAAACTCCACAAAGATTAGAGGGGATAAACCACTCTCTGATAGATATGGGTAAAAGTACTCACTGTGCTAGACAATATCTGTCTATCTACAGTGAGTCAAAAACTCCACAATGATCAGAGGGGAGAAAGCATAAAAATAATAAACTTACCAAAATTGGATCATATTTTCCATACCAAAAGTATCACCTTTAGCCCCAGCTACATAAAATTAGCCAGACATAATTTAACTAGAAAATAGCTATTTTATTTAAATTGAGAATTTGAGAACAAAGGAGAGAGAATTTCACAGATCCAACATCAGATTTGGATTCAGAACCTCAAAATTAGGGGGGAGAAGCCCCTTATTTATACAAAATACGGATGAAAATTGACCATCGGATGAATTTAGAATGGAGTGTCCAGATTTCACCACGTCATCAGTGAACAGTGAACAGTAAACAGTAACCCATCCATGAGTGAACAGTAATGCATCTGTGAGTGAACAGTGAAAGTCCACCGTAAACAGTGAAAGTCAACTGTGAACAGTGAATAGTCACAATTATGAAAATACCCTTCGTGGTCTTCTTAAAGTTTTTTGACGTTCTAAACTTGAAACGATGTTTGTTTTTCCATCTGACTTCTCCATATTCTGAATTGATCGAATTACCTCTGAAATATAAAGAAAAATACACTGATTACTACACAACACATTTATTTAAGCGAACGAACGAAATTATATATGAATTGGGAAATTAATCATATTGGAAGTGTAAAATGATGATATTATCCCTTAGTAAACATACACTTTTCAGTGTTAATCACACCCCCAATCAGCTTATTGCTAGTCCCTAGTAATTAAAGCGGAAATAGTAAAAACTCAAACTCAAATTCAAATCTCTAAACTACCAAATAGACAAACTCTCCCATAACTCTTTTCTCACCCTTTGATAACCAGTCATCAATTGAGTTATCAATCAAACTTTCTTGTGCTCAATAAAGATCAACACGATAACTATGAGATTCAACTGAAATCAAACAACATTTTCATTCTGAAATCTCACCAGGGCTTTTTCTTTAGGCAACAGTTTTTTTTTAATACAACAAAATTGGAAACAAACATTCCATCTTTAATCCATGTAGCGAGCTTTAGGCCAATGACTCCCAAACCAGTTGGCTTTAGGGCATTAAGTGTTAAAACATTCATACGGGCTTAATTACTGGGATTGCAGACGTTTTTTTTTTGTTTTTTTTACTACAATTCCCTTAAGCTTTCTCTTTAACCCCGTGTAACAAGCTTTGGGTCAATGACTCCCAAACCAGTTGGTCTTAGGGCATTAGGTGTTAAAGCACCCCTCAGACTTAATTGCTCGAGTTAAAAGGCTACGGAACTGCACTTTATTCTTATCCAGACTCCACCGTTTTGCGCAAACACTCTATGCTTACTGAGACATGAGGCCCGGCTACTAAGTAAGAGTTTTGGTCACAACACATAAAATTATTATTATTATTATTACTATATAAATTTTTAAACAAGACCACTGCCTTCGGTTGTTACCCTTAAATGATGTTTCAGAACTCAATATCGTAAAATCTCAACTTACTGCACATAATCACGTGTCAATGTGCGTGTGTGTCTATAATAGTTCAAAAAATTTCTCAAGATGACTTAATGAACAAAATGATTAGTCAATGATATCACAATGGAGATTTTATAAATTTGAATAGTCAGAAGAGAGAAAAAAATGCATCAGAACTACAAAGATGCGTCTCAGAAGTATCTAAAAGATCTCCTTACTCGGTCATCTTTACAAAAAAATGGTAAAAAGTTAGTTTTTTTTTTTGAAAAACAAAAGTAATTGAATCAACTAATCCCCTCCCCCTAACCAGAACGAGACATTGTCCCCAATGTCATTAGAAAGAGGTAAGGTTTATAAGATATCACATAAACAACTTGAAAGACAACAAAATCCTGCAAAACAGCAAAAGAAATATAAAATATAGAAAAATAAAATGCATAAAAACCATGGGACAATCACAAACTAAGATTCAGATCAATTCTACATTACTTGTTCTCTTCAAAAATCAAAAGTAAACAACAATAATTACAAAAGACATAAAATACGGAAGGAAAAAGATAATAAAAATTAAAAGATATTTATTGGTAGTTGTGATTGTGGCTCACATCTTCCTCTGATTTTACGTCCAGAAACGGCTTCAACGCCCTCTATGGGTCGGGGATATGCTTACCATCAAATTTTCTTATAAATTGGCAAACAAGGCCTTTTAAAGTTAGATTCTCAAGACTATATTGTGTTTTCGGTTTGGTTTCCTACTGGATGTATATGTGGGTTTTCAGCCATGTTATTATTGAATGTGGATGATTGAGATCTCCTAATTAATCTACCACTAGATGTTTGAGACCAACGTTTCATGCAAGTTTATTGAGGGATCATGGAGGTGAAATACACAAAAATAAAAAAAATTAAAAGAAAAAGTGATGAAAATAACAAGATGCAAAATTTTAGGGATATAAATGCAAATATGTACAAGTATTGGGGTAAAAGTGTAAATAATTAAAAATATAGGGACTAAAGTGAAAATATGATAATTACAGGGAATGATATGCAAAAATGAAAAATAAAATGACTTATATGCAAATACAAACTAGATCTAAGCTAAAATACAAATAAAAAGTACAAGGACTAAAATGCAAAAATGTGATTAAAGATAACAAATGAATATAAAATAAGAACAAGGAAGATTAGAAAGAAACATAAAAAAAAATAACAAAACTATATAAAAAAAAATTACCTCTACAAAGAAAAGACGGACTTACCTCCCCGGCAGCAGCGCCAAAAACTTGACACGTCATAAAGAAGTGTTCATACTCCCAAGTATAAGAGTGTCAAAGTAATAAATTAACCGGTAAGATCGGGTCGAACCACAGGGAGGTTGTTCACTTGTCCTTATAGAATTAATTTCTAGATTAATTAATAAACTTGTATAAAAATGTAAATCAATTAAAATTAATACTAAGGCTAAGGGATCCACTGTTGACAATTTGAATATGATCCAATTATTAATGTTTAGTCTAGATTAATGGGATGGTATTTTACTCCACTGACAACTCTCTAATAGATGTGGGTAAAAATACTCATTGTGCCACACAATATCTGTCTGTCTACAGTGAGTCAAAAACTCCACAAAGATTAGAGGGGATAAACCACTCTATGATAGATATGGGTAAAAGTACTCACTGTGCTAGACAATATCTGTCTATCTACAGCGAGTCAAAAACCCCACAAAGATCAGAGGGGGAGAAAGCATAAAAATAATAAACTTACCAAAATCGGATCATATTTTCCATACTAACAGTGTCATCTTTGGCCCAAGCTATATAAAATTAGCCAGACATAATTTAACTAGAAAATAACTATTTTATTTAAACTGAGAATTTGAGAACAAAGGAGAGAGAATTTCACAAATCTAACATCAGATTTGGATTCAGAACTTCAAAATTAGGGGGGGAGAGGCCCCCTATTTATACAAAATACGGATAAAAATTTACCATAGGATGAATTTAGAATGGAGCGTCCAGATTTTGCCACGTCATCAGTGAACAGTGACAATGAACAGTAACCCATCCATGAGTGAACAGTACCGCATCCGTGAGTTAACAGTAACACATCAGTGAGTGAATAGTAAAAGTTTTCCGTGAACAGTAAAAGTCAACTGTGAACGGTGAAAGTCAACTGTGAACAGTGAATAGTCAAAATTATAAAAATACCCTTCGTGGTCTTATTAAGGTTTTTTGACGTTCTAAACTTGAAAACGATGTTTGTTTTGCCATCTGACTTCTCTATGATTCTAAATTGATCGAATTACCTCTGAAATATAAAGAAAAATACACTGATTACTACACAACACATTTGTTTAAGCGAACGAACGAAATTATGTCTGAATTAGGGAATTAATCATATTGGAAGTGTAAAATGATAATATTATCCTTTAGTAAACATACACTTTTCAGTGTTAATCAACTAACCAAATGGGCAATCGAGCTAAGTGAATTCGATATCCACTACATCCCCAGGACATCTCTCAAATGGCAAGCAGTGGCAGATTTTATAGCAGAGTTCACAGAATTGAACCTGGAAGTAAAAAATATGTTAGGCAAAAATTTCACATGGAAATTGTATGTTGATGGCTCTTCAAACACTCATGGCAGAGTGAGCGGGGATTGTAGTATGCACTCCAGAAGGAGATGATGTCGAATGTGCCATGAGGTTTGACTTCAAAGCAACCAACAATCAAGCCGTACGAGGCGCTACTAGTTGGATTCAGTCACTCAGAGTCTGTATAGCTCTCGGGGCAGATGAGGTCGAGATATTCAGCGATTCACAGGTAGTTGTCCACCAAGTCCTGGACGAGTTCCAAGCCAAGGATGAAGGCGTGATAGCCTACCGTGACATTGCAAAACAGCTTATTCAGAAATTTAAAGAATATAAGATTGCCCAGATCCCCAGGGAGGAGAATGAAAAGGCAGACGCATTGTCCAAGCTAGCATCAGAAACAACCACAATCAGGCCAAAGACTATTCCGGTTGCACACCTCTTTAAACCAAGCACAACTGAACCAAGAAACTTAGAAATTTTAGAAATTCTAACTTTGCCAGACGGTTGGATGACTCAGCTAAAAAGGTTCCTGGAAGAAGGCGTGCTCCCGGAAGATCCCTTACAAGCAAAACGTATCAGGTATAGATCAACAATGTACACATTGATTGAAGAAGAATTATACAGAAGGGGGTATTCCCGAACACTCCAAAGATGTGTGTAAGAGGAAGATGCATATCGGATATTATAGGAAATCCATGGAGGAGTTTGCAGAAACCACACCGGGGGTAAAAATTTGGCACACAATGTACTCAGGTAAGGCTATTATTGGCCTACTATGTTCTCAGATGCACAAAAGTGTTCAGAAAGTTGCAATACTTTCCAAATGATTGCTAATGACATCCGACATCCCCCTGAGCGGCTCAGAAACTTTACGTCCCCATGGCCATTTGTTATGTGGGGTTTGGATCTAATCGACCCAATGCCTGTCAGGACAAGGGGTGGAGCGAAGCATGCCATAGTAACCGTTGACTATTTTACAAAGTGGGTAGAAGCTGAAGCATTAATGCATATCACAGAAGAAAACACCGTAAATTTCATGAAAAAGAATATACTTTATAGGTTTGGAGTCCCAAACTCTATAATCACTGACAATGACACTCAGTTCGACAACCTGAAATTCAGACAGTTGTGCAAAGAGTACCAGATTGCCAATTACTATGCCACACCTGCCCACCCCACCCCACCCCACCCCACCCTCAAACAATAAGGTTGCAGGTTCCCTGGCTGATAAGTGGGAAGACTCGTACAAAGTCGAAGGAGTAGCTGGCCATGGAGCGTATTGGATTGCACGACCCGATAGAGGGGTTTTACCCCGACCATGCAATGCCAAATATCTGAAGATTTTCTATCATTAAATTATTTTTTGTTCTTTTTTCTAGTCAGGAAAATTTTAGTTAGGATAGATATTAGTTGTGGAATTTAAAACTTTATTGATTTTACAATTATGAATAAAAAAGCAAACTCGAGATTTTTGAAAGAAAAGCATCGAACTCAGGATTTCCAAAAGAGAGCATATGATAATAAGAACATAGGGAAGACAAGCATGATAATAAGAACATGCAAATAGAATACTCAGGACCATAAAATCCCGAATGGGTGGAGAAGCTCGAAGGAGCATGCCAGCCGAGCAAAGTCAAATGACCTTAGCAAAAAGGTAAACCCGATGCACCAACTCGGGACGCTATCGAGGAAAATTTTGGTGAAATGCGTAGCTGTGTTAAGCAATTCAAAAAGCTTAACGATTCGGCAAACCCTTGCGCATAAAAAATGGGGAGACGTCCTCGGTAATGCGTAAGGGCTCGAACATATGATTATGGTGAGCTATGATGTAATGTTTGAGTAGCAACCGTGTATGAAACACAAGTATAAACCTACTTGTCTGTTTTAAGATGACACAATTAATAATACTAGCCAGTTTAATAAGATACTTGGCATTAAAATTATTAGGGTGACAACCGGTTTAATAAGATACTCGGTGAAGTTACCCGAATCAGAGTTAGCCAGTTTAATAAGATACTTGGCATGAAGATTACAAGAGCCAGTTTAATAAGATACTTGACATTAAAATTATTCGGGTGACAACCAATTTAATAAGATACTCGGTGAAGTTACCCGAACATCAGAGTTAGCCAGTTTAATAAGATACTTGGCATGAAGATTACAATAGCCAGTTTAATAAGATACTCGGTTAAGTACGTGAACGTCAGAAATAACTGGTTTAATAAGATACTCAGCAACCATAGTCAAGTCAAAAATTTCGCGAGCAATAAAATCAAACCACCAGGTTCAGAAAAGCTACTCATAATTTTATTTATCTTTCAAAAGAAATATTACAAAGTATTCTTTACAAAGAATTTTTAAGTAAAAAAATTCCTTTCTATAAAAATTAGGATTGTGAGGATTTGGAGCCCTTGCCAATACACGGGTCTGGCACCATTTCGTATTCACGGAGTAGGCTTTCATTAGAAGGCTAATCAATTGTGTCTGCCGAATTGTCCATCCATTGGCTGTAATCCTCTCTTGGGATCGGCCCAAAATCGGGCACCACACCTTCTACGACTGACTCTCCACTGGCGTAAAAAGTCGAGAGGGAATGCTTATATGGAACCTCCAAATGCATGGGATGAGGCTCCTTGCCTCGGCTGCTACAGTAAGCCCTCAATTCCTTCATCTGAGTCCTGAGAGATTCTAAGAACCGATCCACATGATGTTTGAATGACAGCTCCCAGATAGTTCGGACCTTCTCAGCCACCCTATTCTTAATTTTGAAAAATTCACCAGCTGAAACTAGCCCCCGCTGAAACTCTCGAAGGAGAAGGGTGTCGTAGGCAGTGGATCTTTTAAAATGATCCACCCCTTGGACCTCAAGTTCTAGCCTGGCTTCTCGGGACAAGGATTCGACTGTCAGAGCCTGGCGTTCCAAATCTTCAATTTTCTGCTCATACGCCGACTTGGACAGCTCCGCTTCCTGCTCGGCCTTAAGCATGGATTCTTGGGCAGAGGACAACAAATCTTGAAGTGATGTTGTCTTCTCCTCTGCCAAATAAGCTTTCTCCTCGGCTTCAATCTGCTTCACCAAGCAGTTGTCGGTAAAAATTTAGGCAAAACCAACCTCTTGTTGATAAGCCATTTCAACCCGAGCACGCTGATCCTCACTTTCCTTCAGCTGAGCTTTGAGACGCCTTATTCTATCGGCTTGATGTTGCTGCGTCTGAACCAGCTCAGCGAACTCGGCCACCTTCTACAAAGAAGTTCGATTAAAAATCTGCCAAACAAACAAAGCAACTGAAGGAAGTTAAAGATAACTTATATAAGATGTATCGTTAAAAACATTTTGAAGAAGTTCAGTAAGGGAGCCATCAAGAAAAAAGCACCAGCGGTCGTCCTGGATAAAAGCCCGACCAGATGACATCTCCCGCAACATATCCTAGGGAGAAGGATGTGAAGGAACCCCTGAGGGTTCAGCCCTTAGATCTTCAACCTCGGGAGGAGGGGAACCCCTGTTCGGCTCCGAAGACTCCGTATCCACTGATGCTCCAACATCAGCACTCGGGTGAGTCTCAGCCACAATATCTTCATCGCTGGAGTCGATGAAAGAGACCACCAGAGGGACCTTGAGAGGACGAGTTGGAGAGTTGATTGCCTTCCGTTTCTCACCCCGAGGGCGGTGGAAACTAAGATCAGCTGCGGGATCTTCCTGAGAATCATCCCGGAAGATTTTAAAAAATTCTGGACCTATGGGTACCTGTCCCGCAGAGGTATTACCTCTATCACCGCCGTCAGGCAGCTCGGCTGGCTTCTCACCAAGACCTTCACTCTGCCATTGCCCGTTGCCAGGCAGCTGAGTATTGGTCGGGTCACTTGGACCACTAGTTTCCCCAGCTGTCGGTTGAATGTCCTCAAGGATATCTTTGGGAACTTGCTCTTCAACCGTATCAGTCTCTTCGTCGGACTCAGGTGGGGCGATGCCTTCATTGCCTTGACGAGAAGCTTCTTTCCGACTCCCCTGAATAATTGACTTCACTTGGCGAGCCTGAAGATCGCAGACAACGTCCGTATTATACACTTAGAAGAAAAAAGGAACCGCGTCAGAATGCAAAACAAAAATATTTAACAATGAAAATAAAGGTTGTAAAAGTCACTTACATCGCTTGCGATAGCCCGAAATTTGTTTGAAGAAGCCGAACTCTATCATCTTCGTCTCAACAAAAAGATAAGTCTTGCTCCTCTTTTCTAAAGTGTGAACTGCTGCCCGAGTAAGTCTGGTCAGCTCAGTGTCGCTGTAATCAATTTTATTCTTGTTCCACATCTCAGGGGAACAAAAGAAACGGGGAACTCTCAATACCGCCCGAGCATCCCCTGATCTGAGGGTGACTTCAAGACCGAGGCTTCCTCTGGCGAAGAACCAACTGTTCTTCCAGAATTTATTGGATGTAGGGAACCCCCATACAAAACCCCTATTTTTAGGGTCATCGGAGATATCAGCTCCCTGATTCACGTATGTCCCCTTGGGGACCCAACAGTCTGGCGAATTAGACATAAGGAAATATGTTCCTATCTTGCCAGATTGCCTTAATGTAAAGAAATGTCTGATTTCATTAGGGGAGGGCGACGACAGGTTCATCCGGCTGTACATGTTCCACATGCACATCAAGATCTTGTAATTGTTCGGGGCCAGTTGGGCTGGAGCAATCCCTGCTTCAACCGGAAACCAGGCAATAAATGGCTGAAAAGGGAGAGTGACGCTGCAGCAAATCATGGATCCGTAGATCGCTACCATGCAAGGGGGAGGATTCCACGCGGCCATATCACCCGCTGGAATCAGAGTGATCGAATTGGGCAGATCAAATCGGGCACGATACTTCTATATCTTATCTGGCCCGACCATATTCGGCTCGGTGTAGAACCCACTCGGGCGTTCAGCAGAGAAAGTAAGACGAGACGCCCTGAACGCCTCTTCGACATCATTCTCGTTGACAGTCTGCTCCCTGATTCGAGTTTCGCCCGAATTGTGCCTACAGACTTCACTGCTGCTTTGATGTTTTCCCATCCTTCGAAGAGGTACCATGTGATCAGAAATATCAGAATCAGAACTAGATGAAGAACTGGATACAGGGCTAAAAATGACGTCAGGGTGAAGCCCAGAAATATCAACTTCTAAAAATGGAGGTTCATCAGCAGGGATTTCTCCTAGTAATCTTCTAATGCAAGAAACCAACTGGAAATCTCCACGTTCTAATGCATCAAGAGCGACATTAAAAAGACGATGACGGGAAGATGGCTCCATTAAAACTAACCTTGAATAAAGTTTGATGCAAGATCTTCAATGGAAAGTTACGACCTTCTGCATAAAGAAATCTGGGTTTAAGAAATTTTTTATGCTGAGAAATCTTTTAAGAATGAACCAACTTTTTCTCAGTGAAGAATTTAAAGACATAAAAGCACGAAACCCTAGATCTCAAGGCGGGAAAAAACAATGATAATGATTGATGACGTAGGCGATGCACGGGGAAGCGTGTAAGTCATTTTTCATAAATGATATCGAAAAACGAAGAGGCAAGGGACACATGTCAGTAGAAGAACTGGCTTTCACCGTCAGAACTCCAAAACGTCACCATTATTAAAAATCTCACGTAAGGAGGCAAATCGAATTTGCAGGGTCATCATTAAGACATGTCATTATGACACGTCATTATGACAAGATATTTACTCGGGTATTGAAAAGATATTGAAAACTAATTAAAATACTTTTGCCCGAAGAAACCTTGTTCAACAAAATTATTTTAAGGGGGTATTGTCATATGTGAATTTTATCGCATGTACACGTCATCAACAAAGAGGATAAATTGTCAGGTGTATATCCAAATAGGCATTCAGAAAATATCCTACAATACATCGCCAAAGAAGAGAAAACTCGAGTAATCAGATGTTGAATAAAACCTACTCAGGGTCAATCAACGTTATATACTACTCGAGATCAGTTAACGACACTTGGGACTGGTTAAATGACGCTTCTACTCGGGATCAAATGATGTTACTCGGGCCCAACGGGTATTATCCTTGCTAGGGATAAATATGAAGAAAACTGAATAAAAAGTCTAGCGCCTAGTTCACACGGATTAGGTCATTAAATACACGAAGATATCCATCAATAAGGAATCCTAAAGAGGACAGAATACTGAGCTGGAAGGGTTCTCAATCAAGCAACAACTTTATTTCTTTAAAAAGACTACGCTCTTATATAAGGAAATAAGTCCTAATTGGACTATATTACTTGAGTCCCTTTCAATCTCAATATAAGGCTCCGAAACAGGAAAGAAGACAATCAGCTTCAAACAAGTAAATAATTGTAATTAAATACAAAGATCCTATTGCTTATACAAAGCAGATTAGAGTTCTATAAACATATAAATAGACCCATAATCTCGCCAAAAGAGATAGGCAGCAATCATAGAAAAATACAGAGAAAAAAAAAAGAGATCGATAGCTTGTAACATTATAAATTCATAGTGAATTTTGGCTCGGTTGATCATTCAACCACCCGTGGACGTTTCTCCAGTCATCGGAGTTTTACCACGTAAAAAACGTGTCTTGGTTACTTTCTCCTTCTATTTCTCTTTGAAAATCACAACCGAAATTCAATCCCTGTTGACTTTTCTGATACAATCCAGAAATCAACGTCAACACCTTATTATTTGTTTTTATTAATTTTGTTTTTAGTTGTTTTTATTAATTAATTAAATTTATTAATTTAAATGTATTTAATGTATATATATATAATTTTATTTTAATTTTTTAATTTCTGTTTTAAAGTTTAATTAAAAAAACTTTAATTTTGGTTTTTGTTTTATAATCATTTGTAATATTAATTATTTTAATATATTTTTAAATTTTTTAAATTTTTACATTATTAAATACCATTTTTACCCTTGTTTATGAAAAGCTTCTACAAGCTTTCTCCACATTTTCCATAATGCCATTGTTGACCTAACGGAAGTCAACAAAATTCTAACGGAATTGAACGGTAGAGTCTGGAATATGTATTGTTAGAGAACTAGCAGATTGAACTTAGTAATTCCAAAAACTAATGGACCAAACTCAGATAAGCGCAAACTAGAGTGACGAAAATCATAATATCCCTAATAATAGTTATTTAATTAATTTAAATGCATTAAATATATATATATATATATATATATATATATATTATTGTTTTAATTTTTTAATTTCGATTTTTAACGTACAATTAATTATTTTTTCACACTATTAAATTCTAGATTTAACCTTGTTCCAGATCGGTTTCAAGAATTTTTCATCAAATTTTCCAAAATGCCCTTGTCGACCTAACAGAAATCAACAAAAATCTAACGAAATTGGATGGTAGAGACTAGAATAGTTAGTGTTAGAGAACTAGTTGATTAAAGTTAGTAATTCTAAAAATTAGTGGACCAAACCCAGATTAACGCTAACTAGAGGGACTAAAATCATAATCTCCCTTATTTATAATGTAATATAATAAAATTAGAGAAAATATATTTTGGTTTTAAATGGGTTGTAAATTGTAACAAATTAGAATTTTTCAAAAACATCTTGAATGGGTTGTATTTACAAAAAGGTATATAAAATGAAAGAGAGCACTCAATATTGTGTTGGCTTCATGAAGAGGACCAAAGGAGCATCATATCTTTATATATTGATAATTACATCATTTACAAAATAAAATATTTCTATCTAATCTAAAATTTGAATATCAAATAAAAATAAAAAATTAAATATCAACAAATCTTAAATTTGAATTTCAAACAATTCCTAACTAAAACTCTAAACTAATCTTAAGTTTGAATATCAAACAATTCTAAACAATTCTAAACAAATCTTTATCTTTGACTTGGTATGTGTAGTTTCATGACTCCCCCTAAAATTAGAGTGGACATAGGAAGATGAACGACACCCAACTTGCTAGATAGGCATTGAAAGGCCTCGGCGTCAAACGGTTCGGTAAATATGTTTGCAATTTGGTCATTTGACCGTAGGTAGCAAGGCACTATCAATCCATAGTTGATTTTCTCTCGAACAAAGTGACAATCAAGTTTAATGTGTTTTGTTCGCTCATAAAATGCAGAACTTTCTGTAATGTGAATAGTAACTTTGCTATCACAATAATCAGAAATAGGTTTTGTATGAGAAATGTCAAGATCTTTGAAAAGGTACTTGAGCCACTGCAATTCACATGTAACAGTGGTGAGAGCACGATATTCTACCTTAGTGGAAGATTAAGATATGGTGGGTTATTTCTTTGTCTTCCAAGAGATTGGACTAGAGCCAACATTGCGAAATGACCAGTGGTGGAATGACGAGTAATGAGGCAACCAGCTCAATCAGAGTTGCCATAACTACTAAGATGAAGTGAACTTGATGAAGTGAACTTGATGCAGTTAAGAATAAACCTTTGCCAATAGAACCCTTAAGATAATGAATGATGCGATTAGCAGCATCAAGATGGATTGTATGAGGTGATTGCATGAATTAATTTAATGTATTGATAGCATATTGAATATCTGGCCGTATTACAGTAAGATAGAGAAGTTGTCCAATTAATCATCAATACGATGATGAAAATTGCTTTGATGAATAATTCCATTTTCATGAAACCATAATTTAAGAGGTTGAGATAAAAACTCAGTTCCATTACCTAATCGAAACCTTTGGAATTGTGAAAGAAATATATCATCTCCTCCAGAATTAATTTTATTTATTTATTTATTAAATTGTCGATTTACAAGATTAAAAAAGATAAATAGGAATTTCTTAGTTTTTTATTTTGCTTTCATTAGATAAATATAGGTACAACGTGTATAATCATCAACTATGGTCAAGAAAAAATGAGCACCACTATGGGATGACATAGAGAATGTCCTTCAAATGTCATAGTGGATTAATTCAAAAATATGATTACTAGAAGAAATACTTTTATCAAAAGGCAATCTTGTTTGCTTTGCATGAAGGCATACATCACAAGAACACTCAAAAGAAAATTTAATATAATCAAAATTATTCACTAAAAATTTGAAACGAGACAAAGATGAGTGACCTATGCGCTAATGCCAAAGGTCATATTTATTTCTTCCTAGAACTGAAATATTGAAACAGAGCTCAGATAATATAAACTGTCTTGAAAATCACCCCGACTAGTCTGTTTCATCGATCGTTGGTCCTGAAATATACATAACATTGCAACTGAGAGAACGTGTTAGTTGAGATATTGATAAGAGATTAAACTTGAAAAAAAAGTGAATGAAAGACATCTTCAAATTTAAGAGTTGTAGAAAATATGATAGTACCAATATGATGCACTAAAGAGTGAGTTCCATTCGGTAATTGAATAGAAAAAAATTTCAGAGTAATATTATATGATGTAAATAAAGATAGATAAAATGAAATGTGATTAGATGCTCTAGAACCTATAATCCAGGACAAGGAAGAAAAGGAAGAATCAAACCTGCTAAATTTGCTGTAGGAATTATAGGCCCATCAGTTGACAAAAATATGAGCAAGCGAATATATTGCTCTGTTGTCAATAGGGCTTGTGCAGGTGGTACAACAACAATTACAACTTTTTATGGTACCGCATCAATTACATCTTTTGGTTTAGGAGGATACCCATGAATTTTGTAGCATGTAGCTTTGGTGTGTCCATGTCTGTTACAATGCTCACAGAAAGGGCCTGGCCTCTTTGAAGAATGAGACGATGACACACAACATATGGTCGCACATGAAGAGCTGTAAGGTCAATTGTAGGTGCAATAGAAACATTTATTTCCTGTTGTTTTTCCTCTTGTCGAACAAGAGAATAAAAGCGCCGGATAAATGGGAATGTTTCCATCAAGAGTATTTGATTGCGAATTGTAGATAAGCGATCATAGAGTCCCTGATGAAATTCCATGGCGCGATCCTGATTATGCAGGTCAATGATGGTCTTACCATTGCCACAAGCACATGGAGAAAGAAAAGCCATAGAATTAAGTTAATACCATAAAGATTTCAAATGGGTAAAATAATCTGATACTGTAGAGTTATCTTGTTTGAGAGCAACGATTGATTGTTTGAGTTGTTAGATTTTTGGTGCATTTGATTGTGAGAAGTGTTCCTTGAGATCATTCCATTTTTCGTGCGCAGTTTCATCATATAAAATGCTATTGCGTATGTCGAGCGATACATAATTCAATATCCAACTGCCGACAAGGTTATTGTATCGTGCCTAATTAGGAACATCTTTTTTATTGCTGACTTGATAAGTGTCCCATCAACAAAACCAAACTTATTTTTTGCTTCTAAGGCCATGATGATAGCACGAGACTAGTGCCATAGTTATCACTTGAAAGAACAAGAGAGACCAAAACTGCAGTTGGGTTATCAGACTGATGAATGAGAAAAGGGTCAAGAATGATAGAGCACGGATTGGAAGCCATAGTAGAGTTTTGAGTGAGAGTTGGAAGAATTGGAATGTCAGTAATTTTTTTTAATCCTCTGATATCATAAAATGAAAGAGATCACTCAATATTGTGTTGGCTTCATGAAGAAGACCAAAGAAGCGTGAAATATTTAGGGCCCGTCTTGTAAGCGTTTTTCAATTGCTGTTTTTCGAAAATAAAAATGAAAATGAAAACAGTGTTTTTGGTTTCATTTTCGATTTCTGAAAACGCGTCTGGTAGCAAATACTGAAAGCTGTATTTTGAAAATGAAAACGGAAAAAACGCGTCTGGTAGGTTAACCGAAAACTATCAAAAATTGAAATATCAATTTCCGTATTTTGTTTAATATTATTACAACTATAAACAAATTGATTAAATAATTAACCAATATAATTTTTGTATTGTAATTTTTAAATTAAACAAAAGTAACACATCAAAAATTAATTCAAAAAAACATATAAAAAAAACGAATTAATCAAAACAAAACTCTTAAATTATAAATAAATAATTATAATATATATATAATAAAAATATAATATATTTATTATTTTATATATTAAAAATTATGAAATATTGTTATATTTTTTATATTACATTTGTATATATAATAATACATAATATATGACATTATATCCTATGCAAATATATAATATTTGATATTATATATTATATAATATATTATTTGAATAATATATTAAATATATATATATATTTTATAGAATATTATGATATATTATAATATATAATATTTATATAATATATAATACTAATATTATATGATTAATTTACTAATTTTGTAAATATTATAATATATTATATATTAATATTCTATAATATATATATAAGAGGGGCACTTTGGTAATTTAAAAATCTTGTTCCGTCTTGTCCTAGTTATATCAAACACATAACAGTACAATTAATAGTTTAAGATTTTTTTTAATATAAAAAAAATGAAAAACAAAATGAAAAACAAAAACAAAAAACGAAAAACAAGTTTTTTGTGTTTTTCAAATCTTTCACTTTTAACACTGGTTTTGTTTTTTGTTTTTTGTTTTTTTTGTTTTTTTTCGAAAACAAAATAAAAAACGGTTAACGAACATGTTTTTGAAATCGTTTTTGAAAAATAAAAACGAAAACGGGTTGAAAAACGACTACAGGACGGGGCCTTATATATTGATAATCACATCATTTACAAAATAAAATATTCCTATCTAATCTAAAAGTTGAATATCAAATAAAGAATCAAAATTTAAATATCAACAAATCTTAAATTTGAATATCAAACAATTCCTAACTAAAACTCTAAAATAATCTTAAATTTGAATATCAAATAATTCTAAACAAATTTTTAACTTTGATTTGGTATGTGTAGTTTCATGAGTATACATTTTTTTTTTGAAAGTGTTAAAATTTAAAATAAAAACTAGAAATTGGATAATGAATTTTATTTTATTTTTGGATAATAATATTTTAATTGTAGAGAAATTTGAACAACGAATACGAAATACAATTTTAAAAACAAATAAAGCATGTTTAGTTTTTTTTTAATAAAGAAAATATAGGAATAAATACCAAAAACATAAATTACATAAAAATTATAATAAATTTTTTAACAAACATAGACCATACAAACCTTATAAAAGAAAAAGATTCTTTAAATATGCCCATAATAAAGAAAGTAGTACTATTAGTCGCATGTCTCCTTAAGGGAGCATTGGATACAAATGCTATAATTATCAATAATATAAAAAATCTCATAATACCCTCCTTTAAATCAGAATTCAAATATAAATAATAAAACACCAAAATCTCATAATCTCAAAATTGCTTGTGATTTTTATTTTTTGATGGAAATCAATGTGGGTTTGGTTATTTTTTTGATAGAGAGATTTTTGGGTTGGGTTTTTTTGTTTTTTTTGGGTCGTGTGAATGATTGGTTTGATAAGTATTGATGAAGAACTGTTTGATTTGATAAGTGATGTGTTTATAATGGGAAGCAATGAAATCATTTCCGCAATGGGTTTTTTCTATTGTTGTGCAGATTTTGAGAAATTAAAACTACGATTTGAGAGAGAGAATTGAGCTAAAAAAGAAGACACCACTCCAGGTTGAAGCACTACAGAGATTCTGTGAAGGTTAGTTATGTTATATGTTGTAGCTTTTGTGGGTTTATGTGATTGTGTGGTTTTTCGTTGAATTTAAAAGATTATGTGCTTATTCTTTGTACATTCAATGCAAATGAGAAAAAGTTGATCGTCCTGGAAAGCGTTGGTTGGCAAAAGGTCAGCGTTATAGTCGGGGGTTTAAAATAGACTATGAAAGGAACAAAAAAATACTATGAAACTTTAATCGGATATTTCTATACTCTTCCCTCCCTCTTAATTTATTCTCTTGAATTTTGATCCTTTATTTTTTCTGACCTTTTTAAAATATGTGTTTGGTTGTTGGTAAAGTGGTTGTCGAAACCAATCACATCTTGACCATACATTCATTGTAATGCTTATATATCATGAGATTAGATGAAATCTGAAAAAATATTAAATAAATAGAGGATCCAAATTCCTATCGGTAACCATCAATTGTCCCTATTTAATAGAATAGTAATATCAAATTTATATTAACTCATTCAATGTATAAAGATGCATGCGTGGCTCTTAGAATGTAAAACGTTTTTGTTTTATGCCATATTTAATTTAAACTCCATTTATCAATTGTTTAATTTGATCGATTAAATGTTAAGAATTATTAATTAGTTATTTATAGACAATACATTATACATGGACCAATAATAATATGTATTAAAATCTGTACCAACTAATATTAATTTTTTAAGATCTACTTAATGTGATCAATGTACGAATTCAATGGTTTTTAAGGTTTAATAAGTAATTTAGTATCATATGTATAATCTTAAGATTCAATAAGTAATTAAATATCATTTGATAATCTCAATAATTGAGATGTTTCAGTTTCCACCTAATAATTCGATTATTTATTTCAAACTATTATATTCCCATGGCTAGTTTTTCCATGAGAGATTGATAGATGAACAGTTTACACATTTACCATTACCGTTATGTGGAAATGGTGAGAAATGTCACCTTTTTTTTAGTGAGTTGCAGTGATGTCACCGTTATAATAAGTTATGTTTAAAAGCACCTATTATGGTGAGCTATCGAAGTTGCCCTTAAATAATCGATTCTTTATTCTTTAAAAGCTCTCGTTCAAAAAAGTTGTCTCAAAATCAAGTACTCTAACTCCAGATATCTCTTCAAAAAACGAGCTTCATTCCAGATATACTGCAGAAGAAGGTAAATTAATATTTCTGATCTTCATTTCCATATTTTCTTGTATTTCTGTGTTATAACATTGTATGAACATTTATGAACATGTTTTAATTTTTTTTTGTTTATGTCTGGGAGTTGTAAGCTTTTAAAAAATAATGAATGAACATGTATGTATTTTTTTTTGTATATAAATTTGGCCTAGTTGATTTGAAATGGTGCAAACAAGTTTAAAATATTGAACATAAAAACTAGAAACCATTTAAAAAAAGCTCGAAACATTTGAAAAAAAACTCGATCAAATTATAAAAATGCTCGATCCATCGGAAAAAAAGCTCGACCCCTCACATAGAAATCTGGATCCCTCAGAAAAAAAGCTCGATCCCACTCAAGAAAGCTCGATCCCGCACAAGAAAGCTCAATCCCGTACAATAAAAGCTCGATTCCTCACAAAAAAACTCAATCCCTAAAATAAAAAGGTCGAGCCATATGAAAAAAAGGTCGAGCCATATGAAAAAAAGGTCGAGCCATATGAAAAAAAGCTCGATGATGTACAAATAGAGCTCGGTCCTAAACCAAAAAAGCTCGATCAGTAAAAAAAATCTCGATCGCTTACACTTATGATTTTTGTTTAATAATCCTTTGTAAATGTAAAATTAATATTAAATATTTATTTCTTAATAATGGTTTTGGATGATGATTTTGACAGGACAATGGATAGGGTGAGAATAGTCATATCTTACAACGGTCGATGTGAGCAATTACCTGACGGAAATCAGAGGTATTTAGGTTTCGATAACCAAGGTTTGTATGTGTCAAAAAATTTAAGTTACGATGAATTGGTGTCGATTGTGCAAACCATTGTGAAGTTTGATGAGAACAAATACAGTGCTGATCTACAGTCTCTATCAATTGTTCCTGGGACTACATGTCGTACATTTATAAGAAACAATAATGATGTTCAGTTTATGTTAGGGGAAGATAGGGTGATCCCTCAAGTATGTGTTAGTCTAATCGAGAGGCCAGCAGGAGGTGTCATTGGTGAAGATATCCCTCATCCTGATAACACCCAACAATTTCGATCGTCAGGCGGAAGCAACCAATTGGTCACAGAAAGAAGTGAGATTGTTGGTCGGGAAAACATATATGTTGTCCCACCGAAAGTAGCCGCCCATGATAATACACTGGGACCTCAATTCGACGATGTATTTGGTTGTCAAATTGAGATGAATGTAAGGCAGTACAACCAGCAATACAATGAGATCTACAATGACATCAACAATGACCATAATAAAACACCGAATGTTGGGCGGATTCATAAGGTGGATAACGAGGGCAATTTGAATCCGGTAGATAATGTACAGAACAATAAGGATGATGAAGAACCTGTCGAAACGGAAAGACGAGTACACAGATTTAGTTCCAATGCACCAGATATAGCTGGAAACTCCGAGGTCTGGGCTAATGTAACTCCAGATGATTCTGATAATGCCACAACATGGGTTATTCCGGGAGCAGAATCATACTCGTTTGGTATGGGTGGAAGCAGGGACTTGGTTGAAGATGAACCTACAAGCATGATATATAAAAGGGCAATTTTTTCCAACGAAAAAGGATTTGAAGAGATTAGTAGGCCATTTTGCAATGCGGCAGAACTTCGAGTGGAAGGTGAAAATGTCAAATAAGACAACATTACATATAGTTTGTTTGATGGGAAATTGTACGTGGAAATTAAGAGCGGTGAGGAGAGATAAAGGCACATACTTTCAAGTAAGAAGTTTTGTCAATGAACACACTTTTCCGTCAGAGGAAATTCACCACCGGTACCGACAAGCTAGTGCAGCCACAATTGGAGAAGTTATTGTACCTAGACTTCAACAACAAAATGGTCGACTAATGCGTCCGAAGGACATAATCGCCGACATGAAATCAATGTATGGAATCCAAATCATGTACAGTAAGGCACAAGCCGCCAAAGCATGAGGAAACCTTCCAACTGCTTCCATCATTTGGCTACGTTTTGGAACAAACAAATCTCGACACAATCACTGACTTACAGTGCGACGAAGATGGTAAATTTATGTATTTTTTCATGTCGATTGGTGCCTCACTTAGAGGATTTCGGACGTGTATGCGTCCAGTCATTACCGTTGATGGTACCCATTTGAAGGGATGATTCCGGGGTACAATGTTTGTTGCAACAACACAAGATGGGAACGAACAGGTGTATCCACTTGCTTTTGGGTACGGCAACTCAGAAAACAACATTTTATGGGAATGGTTTTTGGATTGCTTGAAGGGTGCCCTAGGTCATATTGATGAGCTAGTTTTCATTTCCGATAGGCATCCAAGCAGTGAAGCAGGGATTTGTAAAGTGTTCCCTTATGCCACCCATACCATATGTTACTGGCACTTTGTTGAAAATATTAAGAAGCGATTTCATAGGAAGGATGTTGCCGCAATAATGGACAAAGCAACCCACGCATACATCGAGTTTGAATATAACCGGCATATGGAAGAGTTAAGAAACTTACACCAGAATGCATATGATTATGTAATTGATGCCGATCCACACAAGTGATTCCGGGTACACTGCCCGGAAAGAAGGTACAGGGTGATGACAACGAATGCTGGAGAATGCATAAATTCATGCCTAAAATTTGCACGCCAACTGCCTATGCTGACTCTGACTGAGTTCATTAGGAATATGCTACAACGGTGCTTTCACGATCGCTATAGAGCTGCACAAACCATGCGTCATCAGTTGACCGACGCAGCACATCTTGTGCTCTTAAAACGTGTGGAGAAGTGTGGTTTTTTGACCGTAAATCCAGTAGACTGAAATATTTTCTCGGTCAAGCGGTCTGAAAAACAGTGGACTGTTGACTTAGCCCGGAAGACTTGTACTTGCAACAAATTCCAAATGGATCATTTTCCCTGTTCTCACGCTCTTGCGGCGGCACAGTACATTACTTTCAAGTTTTACTGTGAGGTGATTATTACTGAAACATGTAGGTGATTGATGTGCTATGTTTTTTACAGGGAGCGAAACTTGGACTTGACAACTTTGTGTTCGGACTACTACAAGAGACAAACACTTATTGACATGTACTCGGTTCCTATTATACCGGTGGGAGATCCTTCCACTTGTGTTGTGCCCTCTGACATTGCTCAGAGGGTGGTCTTGAATCCAAACTCCAGGAGACAAGCAAGACGACCACGTACGGGTCGCCATGTCTCGTCTTCGGAGAGGACAACTACACAGTCCTGTAGATGATGTGGACAACCAGGGCATAATTCCAGGAGATGTTCTAATCCACCTATGATTAATGAAGGTCCAAGCAGAGGTGTTCCCGATGAATACCTTTGCAAATGTAACATCTGTCATTTCATTGGACACAACAAACAGACGTGCCCTAACATTGACTCTAATAGGGAATGAAAAACAAAGTTTTGATCACATTGTAAACATTTTGAATTGTATCAGATTGTAATAATTTGGAATTGCAATAATCACTTATTAATGAATGAATTAATATTAATGAATGAATTAATTCTAATGAATGAATAATGAATGAATTAATATTCATGAATTAATTACATGTCTTGTCTTTGTACATAAAAAACGGTAATATACAATCAATCACTAGGCGGGCCTGGAGTTACAAAAAATCTCCACAACCATTTTCTCCCGAATGATCCCAATGTCATCCTCTGACCAATCAAAAGGCCTTCGACCCACCGGTATTTACTCGATAAGTCTCAAAGTATGGGACCACAGTTACCTCTGCAATTGGACACATAAAACACTGTTAGAAATTGTTCTTAAAGAAAATCTAAGCATGTGAATGAAATAGAATGTCTCACGATTTTTTTTGTTGGGGGACTATAGAAGTAGGCATCAGGCCGACCGAGAAGGGCTTATTTTCCCGAGGGAAAGGCCGACTATCACTTCGTCGTGCAGTGTGGAACCCCACGTCACTCAACATGGAGGCTAAAAACCACCCTAATGGCAAGACCTGCTGGTGCCTGATATGATAAGGGACTTCCTGTCTCCAGGGGTTAAAAATGTCAATCTTCCATTGTATAAGGTCGACGGTCACCACCAGCCAATGTTGGCCCCTAATGTTGCACGGAATCAGGACCTATAATAGTATGCATACGGTGTTAGGTTAGGATATACGAACAGTTTATATTTTAAATCATTTCCATCTTCTAACACTTACCAGGTCAACCTCGTGTCATGGGCGGTTTCCACTCGTGGTTGCTCCACGGACCGTCAGAAGGTCCTCCTCCAACCATCGGGACTGTACCACATTCCACCTTACCATGGTCACTCTTTCGGAGGAATCACGAGGCATCATCCTCTCCCACATGTACAACATAAGTGGTTGTACATACAATCATTGAAAATATCATATTAATAATGCAAAACCGTAAAATGCGATTCGATTCCAAAAACTTATAACTACTTACATAAAATTGTGTATCCAATACGTTGATCCTTTATATGTACACATTGGGGAATCCTTGCTGATGCTTGCGAAGAATATGGAAGTATGCGTACATATGCTGACAAACAATAAAACCACCGTAATTGTTAACAATACAACATTACATACACAAACGTTAATATGAAAATCATGTAAGTACGTACCGTGTCCTCCAAGTCCATGAAGTTGGACTGTATACGCATGAACCATCCGGCGTCCACTGGTGCCAACACGTCCACATCACGTCTGTTTAATGATTGAATTAGCTTTACGTAAATTTGCATAAACATTAAATATACAACCATTTTTATTATACGAAGTTGGACTCACTGTTCCCTATTGATGTTCCTCATGAACACTTTGTATACCGTAAGCTGGTCAGCGTCCACAAGGTCGTGGTAGACATAACCACTGTTCGAATCGAACCGTGGAACCGAACCGTAACCGTGTGAAATGAACCGTAACCATAACCGAAACCGAAACCGAAACCGAAACCGTGGAACCGATTTTAAAACAGATTTTGGAACCTTAACCGGAACCGGGGGGTCGACGGTTCGGTTCCGGTTCCGGTTCCTGGCCTTTATTTAAAAAAAAATTGATTTTTTTTTTAAAAAACTGCCGTTGAGCTCCAACGGCTCAATTTTTTTTTAATTTCTTTTTCTTTTTCCCTTTAATTCTTTATTTCCTATAAATACCCCCATAATTCATTTCTTATCATACAATTGCTCTCTCAAATCTCAACTCTCTCTCAAATCTCAATTCTCTTAATTCTCTTCAATTATCTTCCAATTAGTCAATTATTTATTTGTTTATATTTAGTGTATTACAATTATTATTTTTTAAAATCCTTGTCAACAATTTTTATCTTAATTTTTTTTGAAGAGTTTATTTACAAATTATTTTTTTCGATGGCAAGTGGAAGTGGAAGTGGAAGTGGAGTAAGAGATATTCCACCAAGGCATTCCGTTTCCAGGACCGGTAAGGGTCGTATGTCGGAGCCGGATCCGGTCCAACCGGATAATATCGGTTTTGATGACACCCCTTACCATGAGTTCCTACAACGGTAAGCCTATCTTGAATCTCTAAACTATCCAATCAATCCAAATCCCCCTTTAATAATTTCTGAACCCAATTCTAGCCAGCCTAGCGCCCATAGCCCTATCCCTAGCCCTAGCCCTGGTAATATGACAAGCCAATCAGAAAATATACCCGATTTTGCTGCAGATCCAAATTTTGAAGAGCCTGCAGAGAAGGATAAGAAGCATCTCAAATCTGATATATTCGTTCTCCACATGAAGAAAGTTACGAAACCGAATGGAACATGTTGGGCGGTGTGCAATTACTGCCCTAAAGATTACAAGTGGACTAAATCTGGAGGATACGGCACATATAGGAAGCATATTACGATCAGTCATCCAGCAGAACTTGCCAAGGGGAATGCACAATCTCAAATTTCCAGGTTTTCTACCCCTGACACTCAATTATTTAAATATAGTGATCAAGCTAATAGAGAAGAATTAGCTAGGATGGTAGCTGTCGAACATTTACCTTTTAGTTTTGGTGAAAAGGTTGGTTTTATTAAATATTGTCATAAAACATTAAATCCTGCTGCATGTCGTGTCCCTAGGACCACTCTCACGCGTAAAATGTATGATATTTATAAAAAGGAAAAAAGGATTTAAAAAAAATATTTTGCGAACTATATAGGTCGTGTTTCCGTATGTGCTGATATATGGACTGACCATTGGTGAATGCATTCATACTTAGGTGTAACTTGTCATTATATGGACAAAGCATGGACAATACAAAAAAATAATTCTTGCATTTAGAGTTTTTGATGATACACATACTGCTGATAATATTTATAAAAATATGAAAATCATTTTTGAAGAGTATAAAATTGAAAGAAAATTTTTTTCAATTGGTTTTTATAATGCTTCTAATAATACAACAGATATTCCTGCTTTAATTGAATTATGCAAGCCTTATTTTAATAGTAAATTTTTTCATCAAAGATGTGATTGCCATGTTTTAAATTTATACGTTCAAAAAGGTTTGGAAATTCTTCAAGCTTTTATTAAACCCATTAAGGAGGCCCTCTCATATTTGTGGAAACATCCTAATGTTATGAAAGCATGGGTAAGATTTTGTAAACAGGCAGGTAGACATCCCATTAGATTTTCTCGTGATGTTCCAACACGTTGAAACTCTACTTATAAATTGCTTTGTGAAAGTTATGAATATAGGGATTTATTAGTTTCTTTTATGCAATATAATGTTAGTCAAATCAATCTTTATGCACACCATTGAGATGTTTGTACAAAAATTTGTAATTTGTTAAAAGTTTTTAATAGTGCTACTAACAATTTATCAGATATTTATTATCCTACTACTCAATTATTTATTATTGAGGGTTGTAATATTGCTGGTGCATTTTCTGACTGTTCATCTGATATACAATTACGTGCATGCATTGTAGCTATGAAAAAAAAATGGTTAGACTATTATAGAGAGTTTCTAACTATTTACCTGCTTGCGTTGTGTTTTGACCCACGTTGTAAACTAGATGCATTGACAGATTATTTAACTCTTTATTATAAATGTTTAGGTATACAATTAGAAATTAATACTTATTATGCTGCAATTAAGATATTATTTTATCAGTTATATGATGAATATCGTAGAATTTATGGTCCATCATTAAACATTAGTGTTCCACAAAATGAAAATGTCTCCCAAAATCGATCTTCTGGAGTGTTAGGGGCAGGGTCTGCACTTTTATCCCAAAAGATCAAAAGATTGCGAGGTTCTTATTCTTCTTCATCAAGTCTGATCTCGTATGATGAGATAGAAACTTATCATAGTACCAATTTTGAGTTTACAGGAGACGATGATGTGGATAAATTTGATATTCTACATTGGTGGAGAGAACATGAAAAGCACTTCCCAATCTTATCTATAATAGCCAAACAGATTCTTGCAACACCGGTTTCTACAGTAGCTGTGGAACAAGAGTTTAGCGCTGGTGGAAATATTTTGGACGCAAGACGATCGCTTTTGTATCCAGAATCAATTCAAGTCCAAATGTGTGTTGATGATTAGACAAAGGCTGGATATAGACAACAAGAAATGGAGCCAGAATTTATTTATGATTTCTTCGATGATGATCACACCACCGGCACCGGAACGGATGGCAGCGATTAGTTACAGACTTACAAAATTACATATGTAAAAGACAATAAAATGTAAAAGAACTACGTGGTCTTTTATTTCTCTAAACCCCGAGTCCGAGAGGATACGTAGGCAACTTAATTTTGGTACAAATTAAGTGCAAGACCAATTTTTTTTAATTTTTAGTTTTATACATTTATTTCAATTTATGTATTTAGTATTATTTTTTAAAATTTTAATTTCGGCTTACGACCTTACACAATAAAATTCATTTACAAGTTCATATTATTACATGTCTTATGTTTTCATATTTTTTTAAAAATGAGTATAAATGTATAATAAGAAAAAAAAAAAAGGAACTGAACCGATCGAACCGGACCGAAACCGGAACCGGTCAGAATCGGGGTCATGTCTAGGTCGTGGGGGTCAAAAACATGTTCCACTGCCTCGAGCTGTGTCCGTAACCTCTTTGACCGGCATGAATTTATCTAAAGGCTCATCAACTGCCAGCCGCGCTTACCTAAACACTTACTGTACGGTTGTCCAGCCTCCGATGGTGTGGGCATCTCGATCGATGGAGGAGGTGCCTACTGTGACTGAGTCGATATGCTGGGAGGTAGGGACCGCTGAGGCTCGGTAGACCCAGATAGGATAGCATAGAGGTCCGACCTGACTGTTGTACGTGAAGCAAGCCTACTATCGTTGGTATACGACTAAGGTTGCCTCTCCGGACCTACCCCTCGGTAGGCGGGTTCTGACTACGTCCAGCTGGCATGTCTATCCCCACTGTATACCTATCAGTCCAGTCTCCCGGACTGAAGTCTGGATCAAGAGGTGGGGGGCCATCCTGGTGTATACGCATGGTCGACCCCTGAAGCCCCCGGATCATATCCAGTAACACTCGGTGTTTTTGCTGACGATCCTCATCACTCTTTCGAATCATGTCCACCAATTCCAAGTGTTGACGCTATCGATCCTCCTCACTCTTCCGGAGGGCTTCAAGCACATCGTTCAACATTTCTGCCCACAGAGCCTGAAATCATGTCTACATTGTTAGTACAAAACTATCAACACGTGTTAATAAAAAACACTAAACTTTGTTTTGAACTTACCTCTCCATCACGGCCTACGGCCCCACGGAAATCCCCTATAGATTTGCCATGCCCGGGGGTGGTAAACTGAACCCGCCTATGCCAATGCATTTCCCGTTGAGGGTCTGTCTCATAACCTTCACTGTCACTAGGCCTTAAACCCCTAGCAGCGGGCTCAGATCCCTCACTGTCACTGGTCATGTCTGTTAAAACCCCACCCTCTGTACCACTGATCCTGCCAAAGGTAGTCTGATCAGGGACCGGAGGCGGCATATCATCCCTGTCATCTTCTACATACAGGCTCCCCCCCCTCATTTAGCCCGTAAAAGTAAGGTGTCTGTCTCTCAACTGGTTTGGGCACCAGTTCCTTCCTCGCAAACATCTGAAATATTAGTTAGAACTATGTAATTGTACAAATACTAACTAATAAAAACATTAACAAATTAAATACATACCCTGGCTTTGAAAATCTTTGTCAGCTTCTTCCCTTTCGGTTGTTTGGTCAACTCCCACTTCAAAATAAGGGGAGTCAGATCTGTAACCCTCCGGGCACCGAACTTTTTGGCCAACTCATGGATCACTTCGAAAGCAAATATCTACATCAAAGATAAGTTCGATAACTAACCAAAACATTTAGGACAACACCAATAAAGTACATCCTGGTGTAATTCGAAGTTCTTACCAATAGGGCATAAGATATACCGTATATGTTGTAGGTCTCCACCGTGTGTACGTCAGCGCCCTTATCCTGCTGGCGTCACTCAAACCTGTCTTGTCGCCCGTCAAGAGCATGCTTGAATGAGTGAATAGAATGCCTGTACATGTGGGCACCCCACGGGAACGAGTCGAACGCATCGAGATCCTCAACCAGCCGAAATTGCCAAACTAGAATCTTGAATCTCTCATCCACCCCCATCAATACCCAGTTGAGCATATATATTAGGCAGAGCTTGACATCATCGTACGCCTTTCCGAAATTTACGACGGTGACAACACCCCTAATCTCCTCCTTCGACACCTCATCGGCTCCAAGAAAGTACCGCTGATGTATGCCATTCTCCACTGCTGCATACTTGGTCGTGTCTGGTACAACTCCAAACCGTAGTCCGGTGATCAGGTAAAATTCCACCTTCGAAAACCTCACCGGGTGGTTCCCTAACATGAACTGCATCTCATCTGTTGGGCCGTCATGATGCAGCTCCCTCAAAAACAACAGATGGATAATACCACCAGAAAACTTCATCTCCCGATGCATCGTCAAGAAATGCCCGAAACATGACGCCATGAACCGACACCGATCTTCATCTGTAAATTCTACAGGGACACGGTTCAGCGCGTCGTCTATATGGCCAAGGGCATCCAAATGGTTGTGTCGAGTCAATTTGTCTTCGTACCAGTTTCCTTCTACAGTTTTAAGCGAATCCTTCAAACTATTTGTCATCTGCAATGTATCAGAATACAAACATCATTAAACAGAACAAATTTCATAACCAAAATTAAAAGTCTCGATGTAATGAAAAAAAAGCTCAGTCCAAAAAAAAAAAAAGCTCGATCCCAGGAGAAAATAACTCGACCCTTTTCAAAAACAACTCGATAGTTTGACAAAAAAACTCGATCCAAGGACACAAAAGCTCGATCCAAGGACAAAAAAGCTCGACCCTTTTTCAAAAAACTCGATCCTATGAAAAAATGCTCGATCCAATAACAAAATAACTCGATCCTATGTAAACAAAGTTGGATGACATGGTGAAAAAGCTCCATCCAGTGTAAAAAAAGCTCGGTCCCTTTCAAAAAAGCTCGTTCCATTTCAAAAAAACCTCGACCCTATTGAAAAAACCTCGATTCATTTTCAAAAAGCTCGATCCCTTTGAAAATAAACTGGACCCTATTGAAAATAGCTCGATTCCTTTTCAAAAAAACTCGATCCAATTCAAAAAGAAATTGATCCTATTGAAAAAAGCTCGATTCCTTTTCAAAAAAGCTCGATCCCTTTCAAAAAAGCTCGATCCTTTTCAAAAAAGCTCGATCCAATTCAAAAATAATAGGACCCTATTGAAAAAAGCTCGATTCCTTTTGAAAAAAACTCGATTCCTTTTCAAAAAAGCTCGATCCAATTAAAAAAAAATGGACCCTTTTGAAAAAAGATCGATTCCTTTTTAAAAAAACTCGATCCAATTAAAAAAACGCTCGACCCTATTGAAAAAAGCTCAACCCTATTGAAAAAAGCTCGATTTCTTTTCAAAAAAGCTCCATCCCTTTCAAAAAGACTCGATTCAATCCAAAAAAGCTCGAAACATTACAAAATAACCTCGACTTATGGAAACCTAATTTTCGCGAAAATAAAAGCTTGACTCAACAACAAATAACCTCGATTCTCTTACAAAAAGTCTCGAAAAACCAGAGTTCATCTTCCTCAACTGATATTCAACCAAATTACAAACCCTAGCCTAAACCACAACCATTATCATATCTCTATTTTAACAGGTTTCTACAATTTATATCAACAAAACTATATTCTAACATGTAATGCAAGTTAAGAACCAGGAAAACAATGAAAAAAAAAATCTTACCTTTCTCAATCGCAGATGTTCTCATGTAATCTCCTTCCGTCAGTTACTTTCCTGTCGGTTTGACTGTTGCTTCTCTCTGACTTAGAAAACGATAAAATCCTCACTGTTTTAATATTTCAGGATATTTTGGTCTGAACACGTTAAATGGTGCATTTTAAACATACATTAGTAAAGTAGTGATATTTGTACAACACTCCCTTCAAATAGTGCCAATAATTTTTTGAACCTTTACCATTATCCGCTTTCCATCTAGATATGTGTTAAATTTTTAATCTTTCGTTCTTTGCATAAGAAATATTTGGAGGTACTATACATGTGAACATATTTATGTTGTGCGGTAGTAGTCAAGAATCAAGATGCTTTATATTTATAATTTATCTATTAGCATTACATTTTTCATTTTCAAATGACTGTAGACATGTTTACACACCTACCGATGTTAAGAATTTGAACTACCCAATTTAACTCTAAAGAATTAATGCTTGGAATGCAAATGCATGGAAATTGAACAGTCATTCAGGATTTCGTGGTACAGAATTTTGTAAGTTGTAAGAGTTTGATTAGTGAATACAAAAGCTACGAAGCTAAGGGCAAACCTGTCATGTTTGGTGTCATCAATATCATATTCATTTCAAGAGCAATGTGGTTTTTTGACGTGAGACACCAATGCCACAGATATTTAGGATTTGTGATGAAGGCAATGCTTATACCGGGTATATCATTTATCTGAACCCTCTGTCAATAGTCTATATGGTGAAAGGTGTTTTGTGTAATAAAGAACAGTATTTGATATCTAATTTTGTCTTTACAAGCGACTATGATGTGTGTTATTATTATGTTCTTTCAAATTATAATTCTGGAATATAGTTATGAGTGAAGGGTTAATTAATTACCATTTACTTAGAAGATTTGATTTATAAATCAGATTACGTTGGAATGAGCAGGTAAGAATTGCTAATATGGGATAGATTGAAAACAAAAATAGTTGAATACATATAAATTTTAAAACATAAATTTTAAGAATGTTTGACAAAGAAATTTTAAAACATATATAAATTCTAAGAACTATTGTGCAAATCACCTTGGTATTTTTAAAATTTATATATATATATATATATATATATATATATATATAGGTTTTAATTAAAACTATAGTGTTGATATATATATTCAACATACTCAAGTGATTGGTTAGTCGATCTCAAAGATTAAACTGTGATGTTATGTGACTGTGTATAAAGAAATAATAATAATGAACTGTTTTTATTTTTTATTTTTTTACAATTAAATCTTGAATTTTAATGTTTATTTTTTACATCAAAATTTGTATATTCTATATTCGCATTTCTTGATTATATTCATATACTCTAGCTATAACTTTTTTTATATATAAATAAGATTGATTTTAATATATACACTCTCATTTATTATTATTATTATTATTATTATTATTATTATTATTATTATATTGTTATAGTTTTGTTTAACTTGATATTCTTTACGGTATTATTTTTGTTAGAGAAGATTGAATTAGAACAACAATTTTGAAAGTGCAAATCAATGGTTTTAATAATTTGAATTAGAAATTTTAAAAAATTATTAAATTTACGGTTGAAAGCTTTATTTTGTATTATTTAAATATAACTGTAAAACTTTGTAGTGGATTGATTTTTGGTACTTTTTTTCAATCTAATATATGTTAATTTTAATCGTAAGATTTTGTCTATTATATTGTATTATATTATATTAGTAGTTTAGTAGTTGTTTTATGTTATTTTTCTTTTTGTTTATTCCTTTTGCACAAAATCAAGTCGTTTACGATATAAATTGTAAACAAAATGATCAAAAAATGCACAATTCAAGTTGAAAAGATGGATTTAAGAAACATTTGAAAAAATTAGAGCATTGAAAGTAAAAATAGAATAATACAGGAGAATTTTTTTTAAATATAAATTTAATAATGTTTCCATTATATTGTTTTAAGGTGCCCGCACATCGTACGGTTACAAACTAGTTTATTCTATTCTCCCTTCTAAATTTTATTGATATACATCTTTATCTTTCCACTCTTTTTTTCTCCTTCACTGCTTTAATAAATCTTTTTTTCCCCTTCTTCTTTCTTCCTATTTCCTTGATATTTCACCCTTATCAAAATGTAGAAAAAGTTTCAGTCAAAAAAACAAAAATGAAAAAAAAAATGGAATTGGAAAACTTATAATATTTTACTGTATGTTATCATTTTTTTTAATTAGTTTTTTTTTAAAAAAAAAAAATAGTGAACAAGTTTTAAATGAAATATTGATTTTAGTGTATTTAAGCATTTTTATCAATTAAATTTATTGAGTGACAAATCTTGATTTAAATTTGCAATTGTTACATTTTAATATTATATTATGGAATTATTTTCAGTTTTAATTGATTTATTAGAAATGATAAACAGATTATCTAAAAAAAAACTGATAAACAGATAAAGAGAGAGAAAAAATAAATCAATTAGAGACATGTTAAGATGTAAAAAAGAAAAAGAAAAAAGGAAAGAGAAACATTAAATAAGAGAGAATGGATGAAATAAAATATTTAAATTTAGGTGAGAGTAAATGACTCAGATTTAAATACATTTACGACTCTTAGATTAAGAGCATATGAATGATTGGGATGTTAAAGTTAAAATTTTAAATTTTAAATTTAAGTTAGTTTAGCCTGAGCCAATATAAATATTAACAGAAAATAGGAAAGTAAAGGGTGGATATATTATCATCTAAAGAAATTATTTGTACACCCATTTTTTAAGAATAAATTACATAACATACCTTGGTTATATGGATAATTATACTAAAATCGGTAAAAAAAATTCAAAATGATACTAAGCTAGTAAACTCCCATTGTCCCGTTTAGAGATATCAAAATTACCTATTGATCTGAGGACCCGTGGTAACCCGTCCTGTTAGGGTTGGTTTTAACCGTACCATTTAAGTCATAGTATGTGACCGGTACTTTTTTAAATCCCCGATTTAATTTCGATACGGTTACGGGATTTTAAGTCCCTACCTCACCCCATCTCTGTTCCAGCTATCAATATATATATATATATATATATATATATATATAATTTTCCCTCCCAAAACATAATTTTCCCTCTCTTTGTTTTCCTCTATCGAAACACTACTCCATCCCAGATCATTATTTATAATATACCCCTCACACTATTATTTTCATATTATTCAATAATATTTATATGATATTTAACAAAAGTTTAAAAAATATATATCAATTGGATGGGGATGGTATGGGGCAAAAAATCGATCCCCTAATGGGGAATCCCCATACTCGCAATGTTTATTTTAAGGTGGATATTCATCGAGGATGGTATTTCTCATACAAATTGGTATTAGGGATGGTAATGAAAAATCCGTCCCCGGCCCATACCATTGACATCTCTAGTTCCGTTGACTAACAGTTGACCACCATTAGTCAATCATAGAAAATGGACAATGTCTGTTTTGCCCTTATTCCAATATTTCGAAATATTATATTAAATAAATTAATGAATTAAAACTTAGGAAAAAAATATGTATATAAAAAAATCAAATAACTGTAAAAAGAAATCGGACAATTTTGAGTAAAGAGATATTAAAATCAAATAATTAAAAGAAATCAGAAAACTATTACAAAATCAGAATAAATAAATAAATAAATAAATAAATAAATAAATAAATAAATAAATAAAGAGATATCTCCAAACCTCCATGGAAGTCTCTTGTCCAAAAATTGAGGAGATCATGATTCTCTATTAATAAAGATTTTTGTTCTAGTTCTCCTACGAAAAATGGAAGAGATCTGTAATCACATATTCTCTATAGAGAATCTCTATTATATATTTTTTTCTCTAAATTTTTTAAATAATTTTTATTGTTTAGGTTTTTAGATGAGGTTGTGTTGGTAAAAAAGATAAAAGGTGGAGAAGAAAGAAACAAAATTATTTTGGATTGAGATTTTCTTTGTATTGGGTTACGATTTTGTTTGTTTTGGATTGAGATTTTCTTTGTATTGGGTTACGATTTGGTTTGTTTATGGTTGAGATTTGGTCTCTGAAAATGGAAGGAGACGATGAAGCAGATTTTTTTTTATTACATTTGGATCATCTCCTCATCTTTTGTGTTCTCACCTAAATCAATGGTGTAGATTAAATCTACCTTGTTGTAGTATAAAGACATAAAAATTAATAGAAATAATATACATCATTGATTTGTTATATTAGATATATGACAATAGACTATGAAGATGAAGACAAGGTAATGACACAAAGGGTGAAGAGATGATCCAAATCCTATATTTATAGATCGTTTGTTTTTTCTACTTAAAACTTAATGGGTCTGAATCATAATTATTAAAGGTTCATTTGTTTTTTTTGTCTGAAAACTGAACAATCTTGAATTTTTTAAAAAACTGAATATGGACTGAAATTTGAACTTGAATGACATGTTTGTTTTTTTTTTCTCACATCTGAATGTATTGTCAACACTTTTTTTTTTCAGAAGTAAAACTATATGAAAATAAGTAATTTTATATTTATACCAATGTTAAACAATTATACATATAACATGGAATAAAAACAATCAAAAAATAATAATTATATATGAACACATATTGTCTTGATCTTCCTCTTAGATTACAAACAAACTTTATTTTTACTAAGAAAATAAAAGTTTTTTTTTTTCAAAAAATAAAAGATACAACATGAAAACTCACACAAAACACTCAAAATAAATACAACACCTTAAATCATAATAAAGTATTGATATTAAACACTAATATGAGAAGTGATTATGTTTTTTTTTTAATTTATAAAACTATTTAAAATAAGTAATATATTAAAATAAAGATTTCTATACCATATATAATTATGATAAAATTGGAAATATGTTATATATGGGGATAATATTGGAAGAAAAGATTTTGGATTTCATTTAATGCAATTAAGTGATTTGTAATTAAGTGAAAAATCAAAAAATTTTACTTTTTATTTTAAATTGTTTTTTGGTATTTTTAAGATGTTTGACTACTTTAAAAAACAAACTAAACAACTTAATAATTATGATTCAGACCCATTAAGTTTTAAATGAAAAAACAAACGACCTTAAGTTGTTTTGTTTGTTTATTTAAATGGTCAAACAACTAAAAAATATCAAAAAACAATGTAAAATCCTAACTTTTTACTTAATTGCAAATTATTGAATAACATTAAATGTAATTCAAAATCTTTTCTTTCGATGCTATCCCCCATATAAAACATATTTTCAATTTCATCATAATTATATATGGGTATAGAAATCTTTATTTTATTATATTGTTTATTTTAAATAGCTTTAAAAATAAAAAAGAACTCTAATCACTTCTCATATTGGTGCTTAATATCAATATTTTATTATGATATTAGGGTGATGTGTGTGTGTGTGTATATATACATACATACATACATATATACATTTTTTTTAATGTTTTGTGACTTTTCCTACTGCCCTTTTTATTTTTTTGAAAAAAAAAACCTTTACTTTTCTGAGTAGAAATGAAATTTGTTTGTAATCGAAGAAGAAAATCATGACCATATGTGTTCATATATAATTATTACTTTTGAATTATTTTTATTCCATATTATATGTATAATTGTTTAACATGGGTATAAATGTAAAATTATTTAGTTTCAGAAAAAATTACTTTTAAAAAACAAACGTGTTGACAATACATTCAGATGTGAGAAAAAAAAATAAACATATAATTCAAGTTCAGATTTCAGTATCTATTCAGTTTTTAGAAAGATTCAGGACTCTTCGGTCTTCAGATAAAAAGACAAACCACCTCTTACTTAATAAATTGTTATGGTTGATGTGGTGATATGTTATAGGACACATGTTTTTCTTTTGTTTAATAACACTAAAAAAAATACAAAATTACCCTTCATTGGTTAGTAACTAACTGTTGTTAATGGTTAGTCAACCGTTAGTTAACAGGTCAAGGGTAAATTAGTGTTATTATATTTTTTATATCGGTTTTAGTGTAATTATGCATTATGCAGATGAGAGCTTCTCCTTACAATCCATAAATTATCTATTTACGGTATATTTTTTGTTATTAATGACAATTTTAATCTGAATTAAAATTACTAAAAAGGATAAAAAAAATTATAAAGACACTCCAAACTAATTATTTTTTTTTAAGAAAGGAAATTCTCTCTCCTAAATCTTTAGATTAAATATTACCTATTAAACTCTCTTATTAACATATTAAACACTCTCTCCATTTTTCAAAAATAAAAAATCATATCTCCATACTTTCTCGATATATATATATATATATAAAATGTCAATACAAATTCCTGTTTTTCAAAAACAAAAATTGATATATGAAAACTTGATTTGTTGCAATTAGATTCGATTAAATTCAGAATTTCTAAAACTAATGAAAGAATTAAAGTCCTGTACACAATCACATACCTACAAAAGTAACAAAAAGCATGTCAAATCATTGGGGCCATTGATTCTGCCCTATATATTTAATATTTACTCGGTTTAATTGAATCTGTTCAATTTTTGATAATACAAAATCGTCTATGATTAATTTAAACTTGATTTTCAATTTTTTTGACTGAATTGACTAGTTTCAACTAGATGACTCGACTCAAATATATATTTTCGGTTTGGTTTGATTTTGTTAGCAACTAATTACAAAACCGTGCCTTCCCCTAGATAGAACATAGAAAAGGTGCAGACGTGTCTCCAGAGCTAAAATACAAGAGACCTGAAGTTGAAAGCAACTCAATCTTATAGGAACAAGCGATAGACACCCATTGAATATCAAACTATATATGTGCATATATCCGCTGGTGATTATTAAATCAAATGAAAAGACCCTTTTGGTGAGACTTTATTTTCAAAGGATTAAGTAATTGTCACAACTAATTAACCAACAAGAACCTAAACTATTGGACTTCCAATTAAACCAATTTTTATTTTACTATATGAGCATTTTGACCTTATCTTCTCATTCTGGGATAATATTAATCAACTAACTTGATAACATAAATATATCAGTGTCACTTATATTGTTTTATTAAAAAAAAAAATAGTCCACATTAATTGATATTATACTTGACCATATACACAGTAAACTTTTTTAATGCTCCTATGCCATTAGAATTATGCTGATAACTTTATAGTATGCTATTTTTTTTAATAAAGATTCATATATCGACTTAATCAAAACTTTGGTGGGATCCATGCTATTTAATATTTAAAAATTGTAATCCTTTTTAAGTGTGATGTGAGTATATACTTAAACAATTGAAAAACGTTATTGTAGTAAACATTTTTTTTTTTAAAAGCAACAGCTACATCTCAAAAAAGAGAAGATCAATACAACTAGGCTCGCAATTTAGTCAGCACTGTTCCTCCATGGACGAACAGTGTTTAAACTTGAAAGTCTTGATGAGTTTTGATCATTTCATGATTCTAGCTCCCTCAAGACATATAAAATTTTGATCAAATTAGAGATAGGAATTAAGCATGATAAGAATATCAGTCATGTGAACGGTATGAGAGAATATCACCATCTGACGTATAGAATGAAAATCCTTGAAAATGTTGACAAATTGCAAAACTAAGAAGCAAAATAACATAACCCCTTCACACATTACAAAAAAAAGAAAAAGAAAAAAGAGTAGAAGCTTAGATGCGAAGAAAAATCAACATCAACAACCATGACATAAAATACAGAGAAGAACAATTTGATTTGATTTCCCAAGACAGAAAGATAGGCTTATCTTCGCATTTAATTTCTTTTTCAAAGGGGTTAGATGATGACCATGATATATAATATAATAAAAGTAGTAGAGAGAGCATTATTTACATGGCATTGTCATCTAATTAAATCCATTATAATGCACAGACAAATTCGCCGCTTGTTTCAATATCATCGTCAATGTCAGCATCATCTAAATCATCAAGATCCATACTTCCTCCAATCAATAGTCCACCAACTTTGGGACCCTCTCCTGATCTGCCTGCCTCTTCAACTATCGATGATATTTCTTCTATGCTTTGAGATTCTTTATTGTCATTATTTTCTTCATTTGAACTCTGCAAACCACTTAATTCTTCATCCATGATAAATTCTAGATCTATTGGCAAGTTCTTTAAGAACCATGAATGCTTTTTTATTTCTGGGATCGTTATTCTCTGCATGCACAAAATTTTGTTTAATTAGTCCCAATCAATTTATAAGTACAAGAAAAATTAAAGCAAAAACAATCATCATGTGTTAAAATATTTATCAACAAAATTTCAAATGGGAGACATCATATACGGAGAAAATCTTCGGTGCACCGAGTCCACTCCGAATGGTGCACCGGATCATTTCGAATGAGACATACAATAGATGGAAAAACTTATATGTGACAACTACATATCTTATCTTTAAAGGCTAGAAGCATCACTTAACAATATATCCGGTACTTCGAAGATTTTATATATGTATTGATACAAATAATACAAGTACCTTTTCAGGGTTTGCACAAAAAATCCGGGAAAGGAGATGTCTACACACCAAGGAAACTCTAACATAGTCTGGAATTGAATATTGGACACTCAGAATCCGCTGCCATAATAACCCAACATTTTCTATTAATTAATTAATTAATTAATTAAAAGTCAATTTATAATAATAACTATATTATAACTAACCTGAATTGTTTTTCTGAAATTTCTTGGATCCTCAGGATCCTCAAAAGGATAAGCCCCAACCAACATGACATACAACGTCACCCCACAAGACCAAACATCTGCAATCTATATATATATATAATTTTCAACCATTATTTAATTAAATTAATGATAATGGATACACATGGACCAATTGCCATCTAATTATCTGATAATAATTGTTATTAATAACATAAAAATATTAATATAATTAAATCACCTTCCCGTCGTATTCTTTTCTTGATAAGACCTCAGGCGCGATGTAGGCTGGTGTTCCTACTGTTGATTTTGGTTGCGAGTGCAAAACAGATGACTATAAAATAGACAACAACAATTACAATATGATATATAAATAATATTTTAATATTTTAGTAGAATTAAGTTAATTACGTACCTTGGAATAGCCGAAGTCACATATTTTGAGACGTGGTGCTGTGCTGCTATCCAGGAGCGTGTTTTCCAGCTTAAGATCTCTATGGCAAATTTGCTGCCAAAACCCAAGAGTTTAGTCATAATAATATTGTATCGATAGTAGCGAATAATATTGTTATAGTTGAGATGGTTGATGAGACAAAACAAATACCATAGAATGACAATAGCTGACTCCTGATATCAGTTGTTGAAAGAAAAATCTGGCCTGATGACCGTACAAACAATTACAATTACAACAAGTTAATTGCACAGAACACAAGAAGCAACAAGTAAAATTAAAGACTAATCACTAACAGTAATTAATATGTATATATACCTCATCTTCACTGAATCGACCAGCATTGCATGTTCTTTCGAAAAGTTCTCCTCCGGCTGCGTATTCCATGACTATGGCTAGATGAGTCGGTGTTAGAAACACCTGTAATCTCAAGCAATTCAATATTAATATTAATTAATTGTACAAGTATTAATTTCACATACAGAATCATTGATTTCTAAGAACAATTCAGGCTAATTTATTGCCAACATTATGTATTATATCTTTTTTCAACATCAATTGGAACTGTAAAATAGAAATGAATGATTTAATGAATATTAAGTTTCATATAAGATTATTTTGATAAATACCAGGGGAAAAGTCCTGAAAACTATATATGTTTACATGAACTGTGAAGCTTATTCTAGCCATAGACTCGAATGTAAAAGCAATTACAGAGATGAGAGACCATAAAGACATTTAACTTAATTACACAGACAGATTAAAATTCTACTTGCTAAAAAAATAATGCCATTTATAAACTAAGCAAAAATACCTCCTTAAATCTGATTATATTGGGATGCTTCAAGGACCTGTGATTCATAATCTCCCTCTGCACATGTTCATCAATCTGCACACATCAAAAATCAACCCCTGAAAGAACCCATCTCCAGAAAGCCACAGCTCTGATCAAATCAAACAAAAAGAGATAGTAATTAATGAAGCAAATTAAAGCATATATACCTTGAGGCCTCTCTCAATATACTTAACAGCATAAAGTTCACCGGTCCATTTATCTCTAACAAGCTTAGCAACACCAAAGTTTCCGGAACCAATATCTTTGATTACATCATAACGGTCCATTAATATTTCGGCAACTATTGAAGAATATGAAGTGACTAACTATAAATAGAACAGTTTTCTATCTTGGTCCAGTATCTGTGTATTATTTGTCTGTCTACTTAGCGTTAAGAATCTTCTTGGTTTTGAAGGCTGCCACGGATGAAAAATAAAAGGTTAGAATTTCTAGGCTTTAGAGAAGACATTAAACGTGGCTTCAAACAAGAGGTTAGAATTTCTAGCACAACTGAACAAGTTGCAACCGACGTACCTGCTTTTAAGCTTATCCCATCGTCTGTCCTACGTTCCTCTACTCGCCTAATTCTAATGACATGTTTCATTCTTTAAATACAATTATAATACCTTTCAAGAGTATATATATATATATATGATTGTTCCGATGTTAAAAACCCTTATACCTAAATATTATTATAGATTAATTTATAATTAATATAAAGAAATGAACTCCACCTTTGGTGCAACTCCCGGATCGGACGATCTCCTATTGTCATGGAGAAGATTGGAGATACACCACCGGTGGTGGAGTCTAGTTAATTTTATTTTTCTTCAAATTTTTGTTTTAGGAAAATGATGTAATGATTCAAAAATATTAGGGTCATTTTAGAATTTAGCTTAGGTAAAAATATAGATATTAAAAGTTGCCAGGTTAGTTTAAAAAATCCTGTGTTAGTTACTGTTAAAAATAAAAACTATTTATCTTTAACGGTTGGATCATTTGTTAGGTTTCACTAACATTGACCAACATTGACAATCGATCCCTTACCGGATCTTCACCAACATTGATGATGCTTGGTTTGATATATTTAATTAATGAATTAATTATCTTTAAATTTTATTTTTTTGAATCTTTTGGGACCGTCTGGTATGAGTTTTGATTCCAAGAAAAGTGATTATTATGGAAATCAAATTACCTATTCCAATCGTGGGACCTACTTTAAATTTTAAAAAAGTAATTAAAATAAATTAAATGGAATATATATAATTATTATATATAATATATATTATCTAAATATTTATAGTATATATAATATAAGATTTCCATATGCAATCAAATGCAATTATCTAATATTCTCATGAATCTGACATAACATTCTTATATATAACCAAACATATATATATATAGGTTTTTCAAGAATCATATTATTGTGTTTAACTCTAGCAGGAATACCTTATATCAAACGGTCTCTTATATATATATTTTACGGTATTGCTTTAATCTCATATCATGTCACATCACCTTAAGTACAAGGGCAACGTTAAACTTTTCCACAATTCATTAATCATCATTGACTAACGACGGCCAATGATCGGTCAAACAGATTTGAGTAATTAATAGATTTGTTGAAATGCATATAAGGTAACTAGTTGTGCATGGGCTTCATGATTTGCGAAAAAATGAAGCAAAGTTTTAAGGAAGTTCGTCGAATAATCATGAACAAAAATTAATAAATTAAGGGTATATGTGTAATGTCGTTAGAGGATATTTTAAAGATAAAAACTTTGTCTGAAATATAATATAGAGAATTGCTTTTAGGTGGGCAACAGCTCGACACACCTTATTTTAAACAATTGATCAAATACAATGTATATACGAAGTTGATACTCTCAAGAGTGAGATTGAGAGAGTATAAAAGTAGTTCATATTAGAAGGAGAAGATAAGAGGACAGCAGGTAGAACAGAAAGATGACGTGGACGGTGGAGAGGGGTTGACAGACTCCCAAGGAATTGGGCAAATTCCCAAATTGAATGGGTGGTCGGTGGTCCCTAAAGGTTGATTGATCACTCATCGGGTGCTCTTCGAAGAAAGCAAATAGACAACAAGCACAAAAACCACGTAGTTGTCACTAATCATCACATCACACGTGCATTTTGGTTTCAACAATTGGCTTGTTTTTTATATTTATTAATGCTTCTTTTCTTCTTCTCATTTTTACGGGATCCCTCGTTTCACGGACTAATTGCTTTAACAAATAAAAACGATAGTTAAGAAATATCCGTAAACATAAATTTGAAACGGTGAGATATATAATCTTTTTTTTATGTTGTAATGATGTTACCGTTTTAAAAACTTAAGTTTAAAAAACACTTTTTATGGTGAACTATCCAAATTACTCTTAAATAATCTATTTTTATTTTCATTGTGCTTCTATCTATACTTTGAAAATGATAACTCATCTCTCTCTCTCCAAAATAGTTGTCTGAAAATCGATCTACAACTCATCTCTCTCCAAAAAACTCGTCTCTCTCCAGATTCTGCTAAAAAAAAACATATGTTTGTGATATTCTTTTATACATTGTCATATATTTCTGTATGGTTTAACAATGTATCAATTCGTTATGATTTGTTGTCCCAATCTTTGTATGAACATGTATGAACATTTAGTCTCCAGATTCTGTTCGAGACTGTTTTAAAATACTTCGAGCCTTTTTTATTAGTGTCCGAGCTATTTTGATATGATTCCGATATTTTTTATACACTTCCGAGTTTTTTTTTATTTTTCTCCGAGTTTTTTTGTCAGAAAAGCTCGAATCAAGTAAAAAAAAGCTCAAATCAAGTAAAAAAAAAGCTCGAATCAAGTAAAACAAAGTCCGGACACTTGACAGAAAAGCTCGAAACCTTATAAAAAAACTCGAGTTTTTTTTTAATGGGTTCGAGCTTTTTTACCAAGTGTCCGAGCTTTTTGGCAAGTGCCCAAGATTTTTTTTACTTTGTTCAAGATTTTTTACCAAGTTAAAAAAAAAGCCCGGACACTTGGCAAAAAAGCTCGAATCGAGCTTTTTTACTAAGTGCCCGAACTTTTTTTAATGGGTTTAAGCTTTTTTGCCAAGTGTCCGAGTTTTTTTTTACTTGATTCGAACCTTTTTACTAAGTTAAAACAAAGTTCGGGCACTTGGTAAAAAAACTCGAACCCAGTAAAAAAAGCTCGGACACTTGGCAAAAAAGCTCGGACACTTGGCAAAAAAGCTCGAACCCTTACCAAAAAAGCTCGAGACTTTTACTTCGAGCATATTAAGTACTGACTAGAAAAAAAAAACTCCGGGGGCGTTGATCCCTGCCGCAAGCTCGGCGGGGAGCTCGACCTCTAAATGCGTATGCGTAGCGCCACTCCGTCACTGTTCGAGTGATTGTCTGAGTTTCAACGAGATTTTCTCTCTACTTCAAAACTATCACTGTAAAATGAATGAAAAGAAATCTGATATGGAACAACTATTGAGGGTATTTTTATCCGTTCACCGTAATAGATACCTTTTAAACATAAGTTATTAATGCAGTGCCAGTATTGAAATACTACCTCTAAAAAATGCTATTTAATTTTTGACCCCTAAACATAAATATATAAAATTCTATGTAAAAAGCAAAATCATACAAAGACACATGAAACCTGAATTTGAGATTTCAATCCTAAAAAATAAGTACAATAAAATAAACACTAAAAAGAAAATGAATTCAGGAGAAGCTTAATTACCTTTTCTATCAAAACATAATTTTCTTTTAATATTGTATCAAACAATCGGTTGTTATATAAAAATCATTTTATTAAACAGTTAATATACATAACAACTGATATTGACATGCAACGTGGAAATCCAAAAAAACAATCGACTATAAATAATGAAATATTAATTATGGCTTCCTTAAAAAAATTAAAAACAAATTAAAGTTAAGTAATATCCCTAAACAGATATATAAAATTCTATATTAATTTAAAAAAAAAATCATACTTTATTAAAGTACACCTTTAATATATAAATCTCGAATTTGAGATTTCGATTCTGAAAAACAAATATAAAAAAATAAACCTTAAAAAAAAAAATCTTAATATTTCAAACGTAAAAATTGTTTTTATGGAAAAGCGAAACTAAAGAGAAAATTTAAATAACCATTGACCGACAAGGAAAACCAAATTAAAGAAGTGTGAAGACCCGTAAAGATGGGATAAGAAAAAATAAAAAGCCACACCATGAGGGTATATATATTGATACATATAAAACTTATTAGTATCTCTATTTTTATAAGTTAATTTATGTCTAAAATTTAAAAAACAAATATTACTATAAACGTTCAATACTATTAGTACATTCATTGAAATAAACATATTATTTTTGGAATCAAATCCACTTTTAATAATAGTCCAATTTACTTTTGAAAATATCTCGAATGTATGAGTTTTATAAAAGGGAATATGTAGAATAATATATGGGTCAAAAGAGATTTTCAATATGAAATTGAATTATCTTAGTTATACAACTATCTTAAAAAAACCTATTGATATTTATGGCTATCTTAAAAAAAATTGTTGATATCTATAGCTATTGTTAAACAAATAATTGTTTATTGATAGAGTTCATAACAAAATATAAAAAAATATAAAAACAGTATGATAATCATGTGATGATGAGAAAATTTGATACTTGAAATAAAATTAGAGTTTAATTATGGTTTATCATATGTTATGGTTTATCATAAGTTTGTTTTTGAAAGATAAGTTTTTTTTAATAAATAAATATAGTTGAAGATATGGTGTAATTAATAAGTGTACATAGTATTTGATTTAATTTTAATTAAAGTTAATTTGTCCTTATTGGTAAATTTCTACTGAGATATTTTTGTAATTTATTTTTTTAATAAAATGAGAGTTTCTTTTGACAATCTAATTTTTTCTTTTTACACTTGTTTTCTAAAGACACTCCATTCACAAAATTTGAAGACACTTCCTTTTGTTCTAAAATTATCCTTTTTATCTTTTGTCACTCCTATTATAAATATACTTCATTTTAAAAGATAAATTTCTAAAGACACTCTATTTTATTTTATTAAAAGTTAGGACGAACCATCGTAGTATTTGTATTCATTCAATAAATAGTTTTTTTTTAAAATTAAATTAATATATATATATATATATATATAATATATATATATATATCCTAAATCATTAGATTAAATATTACATATTAAATATTATCTCCTAAATTTTTAATTCTCAAGGAAGACTAACAGTTAAGAAAAAACCTTACGTAAACTTGATTTTTAGAAATCGTATATATGTATATAATAAAAAAAAAACTTAAAAAACAAGTACCTTCTTTTTCAGAAAAAAAAAAATCGAAACATGAAAATGCTTTTTGTTACTTTTGTAGGTATGTGGTTGTCTAGAGAACTTTAATTCTTTAATTAGTCTTAGAAATTCTGATTTTAATCGGATATAGTTGCAACAAATCAAGTTTATATATATATATTGTTTATTGAAAAATAAAGTATTCGTATTGACTTTTTAATATAAATTACTATTAATAAAAAATCAAATTATTCATAAGTTTTTTTCTTTAACTATTTATAAGTTTTTTTTAATAAAAAAAATGAAAAAAAGAGAGAGTGTTTAATATGGTAATATAGAAATATATAATATTTAATCTAATGATTTAAGATAGATTTTTTTTTAATAATTTAATTAGTTTGGAGTGTCTTTAGAAATTTTTTTTATCTTGTTTAGTAATTTTAATTCAGGTTAAAATTGTCATTAATAAAAAAAAATTAAATTGAAGTGTAAATAGATAATTTATGGATCGTAAAGGGAAGTTCTCTTATAAAATATGGGTATACTAAAATCGGTACCCACACCATGATTGTGGCATTTCTTTTGATGTAGTTTGTATTTTCAAAAAATAATAATAATAATTGATTCTAATGTCATTTAAGAAAATCTAATTATTTGTTTAACACAACCTAATTATTTATAAAATAAAATCTTTCCTTTTTTAAAAGGTAATTTTATGCTAATTATATTAGTTGTCATAAATTATCAATTTTTTTAAATAATTGTGATATTATTTTTAAAAAGTGTCGATTGAACAATACTATTATTTATCATAAAATAATACCTACAGTCATACAAGCAAATGTTACTGTTGTTCACTTTTTTTGTAGTGTTGGTAAAACTCTAGCTTCCAAAATTCATTCTATTATTCAATTTAAAATATCTTTATTTTCTTCAAAATTCGGATAGATTATGGAGGGGTTTGATAATATATATTCAAAAATAGATTTGAAAATTACAATACAGTTTTAAGTTTTAACAATTTGTTATTATATGTTGAGAGATGAGAGAGTATATTGTATACATCCATACAGGTGGTGTTTCATTTAATTATTAAGAGTACTAAAAGTTATCGTTAAAATAATTAGGATTGCTATAATACAGATGGATTTGCCACATATCTTCATTCAATATAAGAGTCCAACACATGAATCACGCCCTACCGGCTCTATAGCATTCCTAGAAGTGAATGCTGATACTATTGGGGGACATAATCGTGGTCGTGGTCGTGGTCGTGGTCGCGGTCCTTACCTTGGTCGTGGTCGTGGTCACGGAAGAGCATATGGTTATTTTGGTCCTGGTGGTTATAATCAAAATAATGAAAACACTCCTTAGAAATGGAATGTTAATAAGGCCAGACCAGATAAAGGGAACCGTATCCAAAATTGGCCTAAGAAAGATGATGGCATTTGTTTCAGGTGTGGCTGTCATAATCATTGGTCACGTACATGCCACACACCTAAACATTTGGTAAGCCTTTATCAAGCATCGATCAAAGAAAAAGAAAAGGGGAAGAATCCTGAAACTAACTTCATAGAGGATTCAGATTGTATGGATATCACCCAATTTAATGTTTCTGACTTCCTAGATGATCTGAATGATAAAGTGGCCACTTCAATTGATGATGAAAATGTCCATACCAATTAAGTATTGCTTTTAATATATATTTTTTGTTATCATGTGAAATACTTATGTAAAATTTCTTATGTAATATACTTTTGATCACTCTATATAATGCACATTACTTTTTCTTAGTGAAGAAACAAAATCAACAACAAATATGTCTTTAAACGGTAAATTATGTGATATTGAAAAGCAAGATACATGAGATATATGTCTAGCCGATAGTGCAACGACACATACGATTTTACGGAATTAAAAATACTTTTTGAATTTAACATTGCTTAAAGCAAATGTTAATACAATATCAGGTCCAACAGATTTGATAGAAGGCTTCGGTAGAGCCATGATATTGTTACCAAACAATACTAAAATATGTATCAATGATGCTTTATATTCAAGCAGATCCAGAAGAAATATACTTAGTTTCAAAGATATACGGTGCAATGGATATCATATCGAAACTATAAATGATGAGAATATTAAGTATTTGTGCATTACTTCCCATGATTTATGCCAGACCTCATTATTGAAAATCTGCATGCTTTATCATCTGGATTATATTACACTCTTATAAGAGGTGTAGAAGTTTATACAATTATGAACCAGAAGTTCTCAGACCCAAAAATATTTATGCTCTGGCATGACCGTCTTGGTCACCCGGGATCTACAATGATGCGTAGAATCATTGAAAATTCTCATAGACATCCATTAAAGAACCAAAGGATTCTTTTATCCTATGAAAATTTATATACTACATGTTCACAAGGGAAATTAGTAATAAAACCATCTCAATCTAAGGTTGGCTTTGAACCCACGTCGTCATTCCTTTAAAGGATTCAGGAAGACATATGTAGACCTATTCATCCACCAAGTGGACTGTTCTGCTATTTTATGGTCCTAGTTGATACATCCGTCAGATGGTAACACGTTTGCTTATTATCGACACGTAATGTTGCTTTTGCAAAATTACTTGCACAGATTATCAAGCTTCGGGCACATTTTCCCGATCATTTGATTAAGTCAATACGCCTTGATAATATTGGTGAATTTACTTCCAAAATATTTGATGAATATTGCAGATCAGTTGGGATTGATGTTGAACATCTAGTTCCACATATTTATACTAAAAATGGATTAGCAAAGTCAATTATCAAGCGTATCCAGGTAATTGCAAGAACTTTATTATTGCGAACACATTTACCAATTTCTGTTTGGGGACATGTTGTTACATTAATTCGTCTTCGTCCCACTGCTTATCATCAATATTCACCGACGCAACTTGTATTTGACCATCAAGTAGATATTTCTCATCTTCGTACTTTTGGTTGTGCAGTATTTGTCCCAATTACACCTATACATAAAACTAAAATGGGACCCCAACGACGTTTGAGAATATATGTTGGTCTAGATTCACCATCAATTATTAGTTATCTAGACACTTTAACTAGTGATCTTTTTACTACACGATTTGTTGATTGTCATTTTGATGAGAGAAATTTCCTATCATTAGGAAAAGGAAAAACTTCTCCTGAAGAAAAGCGTGAACTTTTTTGGAAAATTCCTAGTCTAATTCATCTTGACCCATACATATCTCAGTGTGAGAATAAAATACGTAAGATAATTCATCTTCAAACAATAACAAATCAGTTATCAGATGCATTTACCGATGGTAATAGGGTAACAAAATCATACATGCCAACTGTTAATGTATCAATGTGAGTGATTGTTCCAGAAGAATGATCTAAACACATGATAGCAAAAGAATCATCTACTGCACACCAGAAGCTTGTTAGACAATTCGGTTCGACAGATATTGTTCCTCGGAAGGGGAAAAGAAATTACCAGGATCATGTTACTGAGATTATAAATAAATCAACTTTCTTAAAATCAATTCTACAAGAGTTAGATGTCCCTAAAAGGACACAAGTCACTAAAGTGACAGAAACCCCTACAGGGGAAGGAATCTTTGAAGAGATACACGAACATAGAAATAAGGAACTTTCTATAAATTATACAAGAGGAATGTGAAATCGTGAAGAAACAATCATCGATGATATATTTTCATACACAGTGGCTACTGAAATTATAAATGATGATTATAAGCCTCATAGTGTTGATAATTGTAGGCAAATGTCTGATGGCCTAAATGGAAATAAGCACTTCAAATAGAATTGACCTCTTTAGCTAAACAAAAAGTATTTGGATCAATAATATAGACGCCTGAAGACGTCAAACATGTTGGATACAAATGGGTTTTTGTACAAAAATGTAATAAGAAAAACGAGGTTGTACAATATAAGGCACGACTCATAGCATAGTATTTCTCATAGATACTTGGTATTGATTTTGATGCGACGTACTTACCAGCGATGGATACAATTACGTTTCGATTTCTGATAAATTTGGCTACCTTGGAAGGACTTGAAATGCGTCTTATGGATATAGTAACTGCTTATCTATATGGCTCACTCGATTCAGATATTAATATGAAAATCTCTTAAGGATTTAGAATGCCAGAAGCATACAACTCGAGACCTCACAATTTATACTTGATTAAATTACAAATGTCCTTGTATGGATTAAAGCAATTTGAGCACATGTGGTATAACCGCCTCAGTGAATATTTGATTAAAGAAGGCTATATTAATAATCCTATATGTCCATGTGTCTTCATAAAGAAATCATAATCTGGATTTGTTATTATAGCAATTTATGTTGATGATATGAATTTTACTGGAACTCCTAGAGAGCTTCTGAAAACCGCTGAATAATTGAAAAGGGAATTTGAAATGAAAGACCTGGGAGACACAAAATATTTTTTCGGCCTGGAGATTGAGCATAAATCAAACGGAATACTTATCCATCAATCATCATACGTTGAACAAATTCTGAAAAGATTCCATATGGACAATGCTCACCCATTAAGTACTTCTATGATTGTTAGAACTCTTGATCCTAAGAAAGATCCATTTTGGCCTATTGAAGATGGTGAAAAGATACTTGGTTCCGAAGTATCATATCTTAATGCAATTAGTGCATTATTATACTTGTCTCAATGTACTTGACAAGATATTGCATTTTTAATAAATTTACTTACTAGAATCAGTTCAGTACCAACTCGAAGACATTGGAATGGGATTAAGCATCTCTTTCGTTATCTTAGTGGAACAAAAGATTTAGGATTATATTATTCGAAATCTAACAACTTTTCAGGTTTACTTGGTTATACTTGTAGTGGGTAAAAATTGAGCCACGAGCTCAATCTAAGATAAGGCCTAGAGATTTGGCCCAAAAACCCAAAAGCTGATCTAGAAAGTCATCAAGACACGTGTTCAAAAACACATCAAATCAAACAATAACGATTTGACGTTTCACAAAAACTGATATAATCAATTGATAGATTTTAACGAATTAAAATGACCAATTAAATGCTCCGTAATTCATGCCCACGTGTACATGACATTGACCTTAAGCTAACTCTAGCTCTCACTATATATATAAGATCATTTTCCAAAGAAATGGGTTCAAGAAAAATCTCTAATATTACTCTAGCGAAAGCTCTCCCTCTCTTGCTCTTCAACTTCAGTTTCACATAGCATTTATTACGGCTTTTATCACCGCATTTACCCGTGATCGTTATTCCTAATCAGGTCGACCATAAAGGTCACTAGTCCACGACCGAATCAACCATCGGCGACCCTAAAGTCGAGTCATTGTGCCAAACCGAGCTTCGATCGAACTAGCACAACGAAGAGCAATATCGACCAAATTCCAGTCCAAGGGGCAATGGTCAAACCGTCGAATGATGTAGTCGACCACGCAATATACCGATTTATTGCTCGATACCCGACATCGAGCAAACTGATTTGTTTTCTTTCTAATCTAAATTATATTAAGATTTCGAGCAAACACTGATTTGAGCGTCGGAGAGTTCCCCAAAAGGGAAAACCCCCTTTTGTGACTCGATAATCTCTTTATTTCTCTCTTAATTCGTCGACGTGGGAAGGTTGTCAATGCCCACCTTGATGAATCAAAATAATTGTAGATCCGATCGACTACAATTTGGCACCCACCGTGGCCCTGATAATCATTTGATCGCTGGACAAGGTCAGTTGAAATAACGATGACTGACGCGGGAGATTTCAGGGCAAGACTATTTTCCCTAGCCGCTCAGATGACGGAGAACGCGATCCGACTGTAAACTCTCGAGAAAGAAGATGAAGAGGTTCGAGCAAAGAACTGAGAGTTACAAGCGAAGCTTGATCAAATTGCAACCACATCTATAATAGAGCAGAATCAAGCTGACGATCTGACGATTGGACCAAATGGGGATCAAGAGACTAGTCTGAGACAAGAGAATCGAATTACGAGGGGACCATTCAATCCCCCTTTAGTGGACCTCAATGAACCGATTTTGGCAGTAGATGCAAACATCAATCAAGCGAACACCTCTAGCCCACTTGAAACACAGAGAGAGTCGAACCAATAGTCACATACAAACACCGATACGGTAAAATCTAACCTTATTTCTGACTTAAAAGTTGTTCGCAGGTTTACAGAAACAGAAGCAAGGATCTAAAGGATCCTATGAGTGCCCGTTCTGATAAAGCGTAGTGCAGTGAACAGTTTTGCTGATTCACCTTTCGTAGATGAGATTGCACTCATGGAGATGCCAAGGAAGTTTAGCTTCCCAAACATGAAGCAGTATGATGAGACAACAAAACCAGACAACCACATCGCACAATACAAACAGTGGATGTTTAAGGCGGCAATCCCAAGAGACCAGAGAGAGGTCTGTATGTGTAAAGGGTTTGGATCGAGTGTAACAGAAACAGCGCTCCAGTGGTACACAAATTTATCGAACGATTCGATTACTTTCTTCGCTCAATTTACAAATACATTTGTCAAGCAGTTTGCGAGCAGCAGAAAGCTTAAGAATCAGTTAGACAATCTTTATACCATGAATCTAAGACAAGGGGAAAGGCTGCAGTACAATTCAATAAAGAAAAGGTATCAATTCATAACTGTAATCCCACAACTACTATATCTGGTTTCAGGAAAGGGCTGTAGTACGATTCCAACCTGTATAAGGAGTTGACAAAGTACCCTTGTCGAACGATGGAGGAAGTTCTAGCCAAGGCATGGGGGTAAATAAAATGGGAAGAAAACGAAGCCAACTACAGGTCGGTTGTACAACCAAAAGAATACAGGCGCGACCAGTGTATCGATGGAAGATCCAATGATCGATGAAACAACGGTGAAATGGAAGGATTGGATGAAAAAGGGCGGCCATACAGCAGACCACCTCATAGCAATAGCAGATAGAGAACACGAGTCCTTGAATACACCTTGAGCATCGATCCATCGTATGTGGTAAATGTCCTTCAAGGAATGGGCAGCACCGTGATGTGGCCAACCAAAATGACTTCACCACTAGAGCATCGAGATTCGAACAAGTGGTACGAATTCCATAGGGATCACAGACATCACACAGAGGACTGAATTGCCCTAAAACTCTAAGTTGTCAAATTACTCAAGCAAGGGTGACTAAAAGAGTTTCTTACAGATAAAGGAAAGTTGACCCAGGCAGAGTCGAATGAGCGACTGAAGGTAATGAGATAAACTGATTCACCACCCCAACCTCCACGTCCCGAACGAACAGTCAATTTCATAGAGGGTGGTTCCGAGATAAGTGGAATCTCCCACTCCGCTATTAATATACATACTCAACAGGTGTCTCACCTAGAAGTAAGAACTTTTAACCGATATGACACTGAGGTCGACCAGGTGATTTCGTTCCACTCTTCTAATAGTTTAGTTTGTTTTCTCCATATCACGATGCACTAGTCATCTCGTTTTTTATCGTCAATTGTCTAATCAAGCGCTGCTTGGTCGACAACGGTAGTTCCACTAACATTCTTTTCTTAAGCGCTTTGAGAGAAATGCAGATCACAGAGTCTAGTATCACTCGTCGGTCGACTAAATTAGTTAGGTTTAGCAGTGAAGCCAAAAGCACAGTTGGTCAGATTATTCTGACAATGTACGCGGAGGGTGTACATATTCCGACCAAGTTTCTCGTGCTCGACTATCCTTCGGCTTACAACGTCATTGTGGGTTGACCATGGATCCATGAACTTCGAGCGGTACCATATGCTCTCCATCAAAGCATCTTTCCTAACCAAGTGGGGAGTTCACGAAATCAAAGGGAGTAGACAACATCCAGGGAATACTACTAGACCTGCCTGAAGGAGAAGAAGCAGGATTTATAGCAATTACAGGAGTGGGGCGTAAACTAGACCCCGATAAGCCACCGGTAAAGGAACTCGATGAAGTACAGTTATACCCGGACATTCCTGAGCACAAGGTCCATATTGGATCAAGGCTCAGCTCAAATATCATAGAAGAATTGGTCAAGTTCCTAAAAATGCACCACAACTCGTTTGCTTGGACCCATGCCGATATGGTAGAGATCGATCCCAGAGTGATGGTGTATCGGCTCTAAGTCGACCCAAACCATCGATAAGTAAAGCAGAAAATGAGGAAATTCACCCTAGAACGAAACAAAGTAATTAACGAGGAGGTACATAAATTGATCAATATCGGATTAGTATGAGAAGTCAACTACCCCGACTGGCTGGCTAATGTCGTAGTAGTGAAAAAGAAAAATGGTAAATGAGAAGTTTGTATCGACTTCACTGATTAGAACAAAGCTTGCCTAAAGGATTCTTTTCCACTCCCCCACATCGACATGTTGGTCGACACAATAGCGGGACACGAACTACTGAGTTTCATGGATGCTTTTTCAGGATACAACCAGATCTTGATGCACCCAGACGATCAGGAAAAGACAGATTTCGTAACGGAACATGGTATCTTTTGCTATTAGGTAATGCCATTCGGACTTAAGAATGTTAGGGCAATGTACCAGCGATTGGTGAATAAAATGTTCACAGAAATGCTCAGGTAAACTGTGGAAGTCTACATCAACGACATGTTGGTCAAGTCAGTAGTGGTAGGGCAACATCTGGAGCACCTTAAACAGTCGTTTGAAGTACTCGACATGTATCATATGAAACTTAACCCAACTAAATGTGCATTTGGTGTTTCTTCAGAGAAGTTTTTAGGGTATCTCGTCACCCATATGGGGATCAAAGCAAACCCACAACAAATCAGTCAATCTTGGGAATCGAGTCCCCAAAGTGCTTGAAAGACTTATAAAAATTGACAGGTCACGTTGCTGCACTTGGACGTTTATTTCTCGATCTTCAGAATGATGCCATGAATTCTTCGAGACATTGAAGAAGAACAAAGGATTCGAATGGATTGAGGAGTTTGAGAAAGCCTTGAAAGAACTGAAAGATTACCTTTCCTCACCACCTTTACTTTCAAAACTGGTCGACGGAGAGCAATTGTACTTATACTTAGCAGTGTCTGTGATAGCTATGAGTTCTTTTTTAGTCAGAGAAGAAGATTCGAGGCAGTTACTGATCTACTATATAATCAGGTCCCTACTCGATGCAGACACCCATTATACCCAGATGGAGAAGCTTGCTCTTACACTCGTTACTGCGGCTAGGAAGCTTCGATTGTATTTCCAGTGCCATTCAATAGTCGTCATGACTACTTATCCGTTAAAGAACCTTTTCCACAAACCCGAACTATCCGAAACTAAGTGAAAGAAGCTTGGACTACTAGTAGTGGAACTCAGTGAACATGATATCACCTATCGACCAATAACTGCTATCAAAGCCCATGTACTAACTGAGTTCGTAAATGATTTCTCCTTTAACTTGTCTGAACAAGTCGAGAAAGAAGCAATCCTTATGATCGGCAGTCCGTTCCTAGGATTGTAGGAGCTATCAGTCAATGGTTTGATAAATTCCAGAGGAAGCAGACTTAGGATCATATTGAAGTCACCAGAAAGGATGTTAATCGAATAGGCTGTTAGTTGTGGTTTTAAAGTAACCAACAACGAAGCCGAGTACGAAGAACTCATCGCGGGAATGTCCCTAGTCATGAACATAGCCGTAACAAAGGACCCTAAAATGACAGCCTACCTAGGTCTCATGCAAAAATGAAAATAAAATTCGACGAATTTGAGATCGAACAAATCCCTCAAATGATAAATATTCAACCTTATTCCTTGGTCAATCTCGGTTCAGCAGTCCAGGTAACGACTAAAAAACTATTTCATGTTATGTATCTATAATGACCTACAATATTGAAGGAACGGTCGTCAGCGGAGGTTTGAAGTGTCAACAATGAACCAAGCTAGATGACACCGAGCCTAAACTACCTCAAACACGATGTTTTTCCAACAAATAGGAACGAAGCTAGAAAGGTTTGAGCCAAAACATCTAAATTCTGCATGATCACAGGTAAACTTTATAAACAATCCTTTTCAGGTCCTTACCTTTTATGTGTGTTACCGCTAGAGGCTCGATTCGTACTTGAAGAGCTTCATGAGGGAATATGAGGAAACCATTATGGTTCTAGAAGCCTAGCGCATCGAACAATCACTGCAGGCTATTACCAACCGACCATGATATCAGATTCACTCGATTTCGTCAGACGATGCGATAAATGCCAATGACATGCACATATGCCTCGTCAACACCCAAAGAGGCCAAGTTCGATACTATGTCCTTGGGTTTTCATGAAATGGGGGATGGATATTATCGAAAAAATGCCAACATCGAACAAAGGGGGCAAGGCTTACATTCTTACAATGACAGATTACTTCACCAAATAGGTTGAGGCTGAGGCTGAGGCATACAGAAACGTAAAAGACAACAAGGTAAAAGGCTTCATTTGGAAAAATATAATTTTCAAGTTGGGAATGCCTAAAGAGATCGTGACAAATAATGGGTCCTAGTTCACATCGTTCAATTTTTAAGATTTTTATGAGGAATGGGGAATAAAGATTCATTTCTCCATACCATGATATCCCAGTCGAATGGCCAGGCCGAATTAACAAACAAGACCATAATGGGGTCTTTGAAGGAAAAAATCAAGTCAACAAAGGGTCTATGGGCTGAAAAACTACCAGAAGTGTTTGGTCGTATAGAACAAAAGCTAGAACATTAACTTGATCTATCCCCTTCTCTCTCACATTCGGTGTCGAGGCGGTTATCCCACTCGACCAATAGGTAGTTTCCTCGAGAGTCAAGCATCTAACGAAGCAGAAAACGACTCATTCTTGACCCTCGAACTCGATCTACTTGATGAGAAAAGGGATAGTGCTCTACTAAGACTAGTGAAATATCACCAACGTGTTGCTCGAGATTATAACAAGGATGTTCGTATTGGAACTTTCATCGAAGAAGATTGGATGCTGCATCGAGTTTTTCAAAATACAAAAGAGCTAGGTTCAGGTAAATTCGGCTCAAACTGGGAAGGTCCTTACCAGATAATAAGAGTGGTTGGATGTGAAGCTTAAAAAATTTGAGCACAAGATGGTCGTGAAATCCATAACAGTTAGAGCGCGTCACACTTTAAAAGGTACTACTTCTAACTTGAATTAAACTGTTCAATCTCTTCATTTTTAAGCAACAACTAAATTCTTATCGAGAGCTATAATGATCGACACAGAGCAATTTAGTGCCACCTGAGCTCCCAAAATTAGAAAAATCCCACAAGCGAAGGTTATCAATTACAAATAATCCCAAGGGCATTGTGGGCACCATGTTGTGCTGGGAACTTTACTCTGCCAGTCTATGAATCAACAACAAAGTAAAATATGATCATCCAAACATTAAATATATATTTATAGACTATTGAGAGATGGCAAACTTATTGTCTAAACCTCTCAATTTTTTACAAAAATAGTAAATAAAGAATCTAGCATATCTATCAACTAGCAAATTGCTTAAACTTCATCTTGCTCTTCACCACTTTCTACATCTTTGCCCAACTGGTCAGCCAATTCGGTTTCATTTTTCTACTCCCCATCTCGCTCGAGCTCTTGAAACTTCTTCCAGGACTCGTAAACCTCTATGTCATCCTCTAGTTTCCAAGATTTGGTCTCCCCTTGAAGATATTGATGCATCAGCTCGCCCCTAGTTTGGATAACGGTTTCATCAGTAGCCTTATCCAGTTTCTCGAGTGCGTCAGCAAGCATTTCATTAGCATCAGATAACTTTTTCTCGCTTGCCAGTAGAGTTGCTCTCAGTCAATCATCATCTTCTTCAGCTCTAGCGAGCTTTTCAGATGACTATTTGACAAATATTTCTAGATCAGATTTTACCTTATTAGCCTCATTCTTTAGATTTGTATTCAAATAAGTGTTTGTGGTGACCTTATTAGACAAGGACTTTACATTCTTGCTAAGAAAAAGTTAGGATTGAAGAGCCTACAAATAAAAAATGTGAAACGATCGATCAAAATGAGTTCAATTCGAACATACAATAAAGCTACGTGTAGGTAACTGAACCTAGAAAGCACCAGTAAATCCCCAGTCTACTACTCAACTAGCACCTATCTAGGTGAAACGAACTTCGTTTTCAGGAAAAAGTAGTTGATCGACCCTTTTGAGCATCGATCCTGGATCAGAGTAGACAGAGATTTCCTCTGGAGACCTATCAGTTACAGAATCTCTTGAAGGATCATTTTGGCATGGTCGTTTTCTCGATTTAATAGCAGTAAGAGTGAAAAGTTCAGTTGGGTCGACCACCTTATCTTTGTCGATAGAGATAACTTTTGGCTCAGTCACAACCTTATTTACTTTATTCTTCACCATCCTACTCATCTGCCTATTCAAGACTTCTATAGAAGAAATGAGTGACCTCAAGTTCGACATTGTCGCTGCGGTAAAAGTTTGCTAGGCGTCAGTAATAGGCTCCATAAATCGGGTGCCACATAAAATCTCAAACATGTACCTTATCCTAGCATATGCGGTTAAATCTTCAAAGAGAGGATATAAATTACCTATTTGTTCGAATGTCGTTTGTTTCCATAAAGAATTTTTCTTAAACTTTCTTCGTGTAATAGAACCTTCCAACTCCTCTCCTTAGGATCGATTGAGAGTATCCTCTAGGTTCTCGACACATCGTCCATTCCTTAGATCGACTTAGCTTTCCAGTATAAACCCACTAAAACGAATAAAAAATAAGAGGTATAGGTTAGTTCACAAGTGTAACGCGAAAACATGAGATAAATAAAATGATTGTACTCCTACCAACATTGTTCCAAGTCGACCTAACACCGTCGACCAAAGACCCTTGGACAATAAAGTATCTAGGCTTCCAGTATGGATCCCTAGTTGTGAGCTCTGAAATCAAATGACCTCTATATTGTCGAGCCATTATTGTATACCTATCACTGTTCGAGTCATGTTCTTTCAGTTGGTAGGTATATAGAAAATTCTCAAATGTAAATTCTAGGTATCTTCTCTCAATCAGAAACCAACCATTAGGAATTAGTTGGCTAGGGGAGATAATTAAAACACGTCCACCCTTCGATTGACTAGTCAGCCCGTTCGAACGGTATCGTTGCTCGTAACTTCACTTACTCTGGGATCCCGAGTTGATATTCTAAGTTCTTAATATCTTGAGGTGATGCAGGATTCTTAGTACAGAACCTTCCTGCTTTTCTCCCGCAACTGGATGGAGGCTCTATGTTTAGCTCAATATGTGTCACAAGACGACTCACAATGATGGTTTGAGGTCGATCGATATCCACCTCACTAATTCCCATCTCAGTCGAGGGCCCATCGGGGGACACCCCATCAAGATTGTTCGACTCAGACGACGAATCGGATTGCTCATGAGCAATGTCGCTGGATTCACCCTGATGGTCATCGATCATCTTCTCCAAAGAAGGGTTTGAAGGGTCATCGCTTCGATTCGACATAGCTCCAAACGATGTCAAAAAAGAAAAAAGAAAACCCAACTTTAGCGAGTAGTGATCGAGTTACCATATAAGGGGCGAGGCTATCGACAATAAAAACTATCCTAGAATGCTAACGATCATTATTGATACATAAGCTATTCGATCGATCATTTGACTAGATCGATCATTCGAACGAAATAAATGGGTTTTTTCTAACAAAGCAGCCTAAAGCACGATAACGAATACGAAACGCTCACAACCAGATGATCGATATTTACAAGGCAGTTTAAAAAGGCTTTATTTCCTACCATAGAATCATAAACTAGTTTTTAAACAAAACTTGAAGTTTCAGATCAAATGAAAGGAAAAGAAGAAGATACTTCAAACACATTTTGAATAATAAACTGAAAAAAAAAAACAGAAAACAAACAAACTCCTCAACACGAAAACTTCAACAGAAAAACAAAGGAAGATTTCAGGATTTTTTTTCAAAAATCTACAATGGCGAATGGATAAACGACTGCTCTTTGGCATCTATGGATATATATATATATATATATATATATATATATATGTGTGTTTTTATGTGGTTTGTTATTGCTCAATTTTGATCATAGAATTTCAATGTATTTTTGTTTTGGGATTGTAATAAGAATGGTGACCTATCATCACCATAATTTCCTTCTTGGTAGTTGCTAAGTTTTTTATTTATTTTGTTATTTATTTTGTTATTGTAATAAAAATACTGCAAAAAAATATTGTATTTAAAAACTGCACTATATTGTATTAAAAATGTTGCAGTATTTTATTATTTAAAATTCTTCTATAATACATTCAAGTATCGAAGACTCGAAGGTTTGAAGAATTTGAAGCAACCGGAACAAGTTTGGGACTGTGTAAGCCATAGCAACAAATGTGCATGCTAATGAACTTGCGGCCATGATTGTTGTGGCATAGGCTACGCACAGCAGTCCTATTGAAGCCAAGGGCTACACATGGCAACCCTTTATGGGGTTGTGGGGTGCGCACGCCTATGTGAGGCAGCCAAAGGGTGCACAAACGATGGACGCATGGAAACTTGTTCATCAAGAAAGGAGGTTTTTGTATTCCAAAAATTGTAATTTACCTGTTTTTCTAGGATGAACCAAAATTGTAGCTATTTATATTTTCATAAATATTGTAATATTTGTCATTGTTGGATAACATGTCATAAATAATAGGAGTGCCACTCATATATCTCATTTGGTATGAACATGCATTGAATGGTTTAGGTATCTAATTGACATCTAGATAACTTAGTAAATCATTATATGAATTCGATCACACGCCTTAAACAATTGAGTGGGAGAAGTGTTTTGGAACACCTATAGCTTCCAAGTTTAGTTGAGCTTTATGTTTCGTGTAATAACCCCCCAAGGGGTATTCATGAATGGAATTTAGCTAGATACTTCCTTACAAGGATAGACTAGATAATTAACCCAAAAGATATCTACTCCCAAAGGAGGGATATTTGTGAGGGAATATATTGAAGGTTGATAACTTGGTAACACACTCAAGGTGATTTTATTAATATCCTCTAAAGAGTTCTTGTTAATAAAATTATAAGGCTAAAATTGAAATTGTTGGTTGTTATGTTAACAATTAGGTGAGACCTAGTCCAACTAGTAAATGATGCGAACTCCCAAAGGAGGCGTGATAATTATTGATAACGGGATAATTAAGGTCTTATCGTGGTGGAGAATGTTTATCTGGTGAGTTTCAGTAATATCTTATTGATAATGGGATAATTTCTCAGTTTTCTGTGTCAGGTACACCTCAACAAAATGGGGTGATAGAAAGGAAAAATAGAACTCTTTTGGACATGGTTAAGTTTATGTAGAGTTATTCAACACTCCCTAATTCTTTTTGGGGATATGCTTTACAAACCGCAATGTCCATTCTAAAAGATGTACCATCTAAGTCGGTTCCTAAAATAGCGCATGAGTTGTGGACTAGACAAAAGTCTAGTTTACAACACTTAAGGATATTTGGATGTCCTGCACACGTGTTAAAAAGAAAGATAGAAATGATGGTGTCCCGTTTAGAAACATGCATATTTGTAAGGTATCCAAAAAGAACGAAAGGATATTATTTCTATAGTCTTTCATATCTTAAAGTATTTGTTTCGACAATTGCTAAATTTCTAGAAGAGGACTATATGAATAATTTTTTACCTAAAAGTATAATTGTCATGAATGAGCTTTCAGGAGATACAATTCCACAAATGATTTCACAACCTAGCCCAATTACAAGTTCCGTACCAACACAAGATCAACAATATACATCGGTTTAGGAGAATCAGTAGAGAATCTCTCGGACGATGATGATCCCTACACATAAAGGAAGCCATGGAAGATGTTGATTGTCACCATTAAAAGGCAATGCAATCTGAAATTGAATATATGTTCAAACATAAAGTCTGGTCTCTTATGGACTTGCCTAAAGGGATAAAACCCATTGGGTGTAAATGGGTATATAAGAGGAAATGAGGAATGGATGGAAATGTGTAAACCTTTAAAGCTAGATTGGTTACACACAGAAGGAAGGTATCGATTATGCAGAAACCTTCTCTCCTATGACTATGCTTAAATCCATTAGGATACTCTTATGCATTGCGGCATCTATAAACCTAGAGATTTGGCAAATGGACGTCAAGACAAGTTTCCTTAATGAAAGTCTTGACAAAAGCATCTATATGATGCAACCAAAAGGATTCATTGAAAAAGGCCAAGAGGAAATGGTATGCAAGTTGCAAAGATCCATATATGGATTGAAGAAAGCATCCAGATCCTGAAACATAAGGTTCATTCAAGCCATGCAAAGTTTTGGATTTATTTAAAACCTTGATGAACCCTGTGTATATAAAAGGATTAAAGGCGACAAGTTGATTTTCCTAGTTCTTTACATTGATGATATACTACTCATTGGAAACGATGTAGATGTATTGATATCAGTAAAAGAATGGTTGGCAAACCAATTTGATATGAAGGACTTAGGAGAAGCAAGTTATATTCTTGGTATCCAAGTCATAAGGGATAGAAAGAATAGAACGATTGCATTATCCCAAGCTTTATACATAGATAAAATATTGTCTAGATTTTCCATGCATGATTTCAAGAAAGGTATGTTACCTTTCAGACATGGAATCAAACTTTCTAAGGAACAAGTTCCTAAGAATGAGCATGAAGAGCAATTCATGAGTAGGGTTACATATACCTCGGCAGTTGAGAGTCTTATGTATGCAATGCTCTGCACTAGACCAGATATTTGTTTTGCTGTTGACATAGTTAGCAGGTTTCAATCGAAACCTGGTCCTGATCACTAGATGGTAGCCAAGTATATTTTCAAGTATCTCAGGAGAATGAGAAATTATATGCTTGTATACTCTAGAGGGGATTTAATTCCCGTTGGGTATAGAAATTTTGATTTCTAATCGGATTCTGACTTCTAAAGATCAACATCAGGATCTATGTTTACACTTGGAGGAGAGGCAGTCATATAGAGGAGTATCAAGTAATATTGTATTGTTGATTCCACCATGGAAGTTAAGTATGTGGCCGTATGTGAAGCTGCTAAAAAGGCTGTCTGGCTCCGTCAATTCTTGATTGACTTGGAAGTGGTTCCTGATGCGAATAAGTAGATCATTATCTATTGTACCAAGAAGTCATAAGAGAGGGAAACACATTAAAAGAAAGTATCACCTTTTAAGGGAAATTGTGCATAGGAGAGACGTGACGATAACCAAGATCGCGTCAGCAAAAAATCTAGCGGATTCCTTCACAAAGGCTCTTCCACAAAAGAGTTTTGATGGGCACCTATAGAACATGAGGATAAGAGATATGACACATTTGCTATAGATCAAGTGGGAGATTGTTGGGGTTATGCTCGATAACATGAGTGTAATAATGTATTTGACAATCTTTTTATATTAATAAAGTGATTTCTTGTTTAACAAATCTTATAACATTTATAGTTTAATTATTATAATTGTCAAAAGTAAATAATCATAAGATCAAAAGACTATAAGAAAAGAATAATTGTTCGTACATCTGGATATGTATGAGATAGACACAATTCTTTAGTTAGTCTTGAATAATATTCACAGCTTAAGATAAAGGTTGGGCGTCTTTATCTTGTCAAAGTTGTAGATTCTATTACTAACATTTGAGTGGGATCAAATGTGTTATGATGAGTCTAAAATCATCAAAGTGTGTTGTCTTTGGGCAAAAGAATCTAGTGCACTGGGTGCATTGAATAGGATCACAGTGAAATACTTTATCCAGAACCGTCAATGGATAAAAGTTTTCACTTGAAGACAATTGGAGAGTGTATCTTAATCTTGAGATAATTGATGGACTTATGGTTGCAAGTGTTATCATTTGAGCTATCAATGAGTACGATTATATAACATAGTCTATCCTCAATAGTTTTTTGGTATTCATTTGTTAATCGATATAGGACTTCATTTATAGATATGGACATCGTGGCTCCATTTATTAAATGAGAGTAGAATATCATCATATGGATGTTTTGAGGTATTGGATATTAAATCTTAACGTTACGTTTTCACTAGTGTCTATTGAAATATGGTTTCTGGACAAGTAAAAATATCCAAGTTCAAAATGTGGGAATATGAGTAAATATGGTAACTTGAAGAGCTATAGGCGGTCTATGAGCTCTTGGCGATTACTGACATTCTTCACGAGGATAAACTTTCTCCATTAAGATTGCCTAAGGTATGAATGAGCAATATTAACTTATTCTATTTTTATTTAATATTCAATTTTAGTTCATTCCACATCTTTAGTAGGATGAACTAAAATTAATGGATTGGACCTAAGTGAATCATGTTGATTGTGATTAGGTTATGTCTATTGGAGCTTAAATTTAGATAGCCCGCCAAGATCCTCAATCCACACGAACTTGCATGGATCACTTGATATATTCTACCGGACCAATTTATGGGTCCATCTAGAATTGTATTAAGGCATGTGGACTTGTTTCTTTTAGTAAGAATGAGTCTAGTTCACATGTTGACTTTTTTATTTAAGTCCAATCGATTTAATGAAATAAGAAAAACAATATTTAGCCCATATTTATATAGCTTGGGCGGCAAGGGACTATATAATAGCCTTATATATTGTTTTATTTTATTATTTAATTAAATGGAAATTAATTAATTAATTAATTATTTAATTGAAAGACAAAATCTTTTTCCTAGTACAAGATGGTCTCCTAGAGTCATATTATTATTGGTAATATGATAAGTATCAAATACCATATTTGATAAGTAGATAAATAACTGGAATTTATTTATTTAGTCAAATAAGGAAGTATTTGATTTTTACTAGGACTCTAATTAACAATTAGTCAAATTAGAAAGTTTTTGATTTAATCACAATTTAATTATATTCAATAATTGGTTATTGAATAAATACACTATTTGAGTTGGATTATGAGTCTTAGTGTGGAAAAGAAATCTTTCATTGGAAAAGATTATTTGTCACCAAGTAAATCCACTTAGAGATAAAATTCTTGTCCACCAAGTAAAGACAAGAGGAATTCGGCCAACCCTAAATAAATTAGGGCAAGGAATTCGACCACTACATATATGGGATGTAGAATTCGGCCAAGCCTTAGTTTTTCTTAGAGAAAGATTCCGGCCAAGCTAGAGAATTTTGAGGGAAAAAAATAGTTTTTGCTCTTTACAAAATTCGGTCAACTCATAGATATTGAGTATTGAATTCGGCCAAGGAGAAGGTAAACGAGGAACGTTTTTGTTTTCAATAGTGCACTAGTATACTTTACATCAAAAGGGTTTTGTTTACAAAAATCGAATCGGGTTCACCCGAGTTTCAATCAAATAGATTGATAATTCACAAGTGACCGAACGTCCTTGGGTTTTCTCTTGGAGGATTATTGTGACTAACAAAAGAAAGAGATTTTGTTTGCTTCCATCCTTAGGTATACAATTTAAAGAATGGGAGCCCAAACATATTTCTCCTAAAATCTTTTATACTAATGAACATCAATAGAATCGACAGATTGATGTTAAACAAATACAGTCTACAAATAATCTTGCAGATCTTTTTACCAAAACATTGCTTGCATCAACTTTTAAGAAACTGGTATATGGAATTGGCATGCGTCGACTCTGTAAATTATAGGATTGATATTGAAGTTTTGTTCAGGGGAAGCGTTCAATCAGGGGGACCAAAATTTTGAATGGACATACATATACTGTACTCTTTTTCCTTCTACCGGATTTTGTCCAATTGGGTTTTACCGGAAAGGTTTAAATGAGACAGTTCTGAACACACCCACACAACTTGATCTAGAAGATCATTGTATATATTTTTACTAAGGTTTTTGTCCCACTGGTTTTTTCCTAACAAATTAAGATACAAATGGTAGAAATTCAAGAGGGAGTGTTATAATACAAATGGATTTGCCACCTACTTCATTCATCCTAGGAGTCCAACATATGGAACGGTGGAAGAAGCCATGCTTGACTAGTGGCAATTGGCTCCCATTTTGGAGACCCATGGCAATGTGTGTGTTGTATAATGATTGGATCTCTAACTCAATAAATTGAAATCCAATTCATTTGTAATGTGACTTAGACTTCTCATATCAATACAAAATTGAAACAAGTAACAATTATTCATTTCATTTTATCTCATGTTATTATTTCATCTGTGTTTCATATGTTCTTCAATTTTATTATAACAAGGATCAAATTTTTGGCTTTTTTGGGATAATCATATGCAACATTGGATAATAACTCGATTGATTAATAATTATCTATGCTGCCAGGCCTGTCCCTAGGGGGAGCCCAGTGAGGCAACCGCCTAGGGCCCCCGATTGTAAAGGGTCCTAAATTATAGTTTTTTTTTTAAATGAATGTAAAATATAATCCATCTAATATTTTAAACAAAACAGGCCTATTAATGGTCTTAAAAATGGTCCACCATACACATTATTTTTAAAAGGCCCACTAATGGAAACCCATTTATCATTCTTACAATAGCAATATTGGATCAATGGTGGTGATGAATTGAATCCTAGTAATACTCGTGTTTGTCACAAATAATCTTTTTTTTATATCTCTAATAAAACTCAATACTCTCATGAAACAAAAATTCAGAAGTCATTATATTGTTTCAAAGACTTTTATTATATTGATATTTACAAGTATTTACTAGAGAAAAAAAGATAAATAAACATATTTAGAGTATCGAAGGCTCCATTTTCTACGGCTCACCTTGAGCCCTGCCTGCCCTATGTGCTGCCAATCGATATAGGTACAAGCATAGATCAAGCCACATGTATCATCTGTCACATAGCAGATGATCCATGATTTCAAGGAGTCTGCTACTCCCTTTCTCTATATAATACAGCTCTCCTTTGAAAGCACACGTATGGAAACAAAAGTTTATTTGCCATTTGCTACGAATTGTATATTCTGGTTACTAACAAAAATACAAAAGTTGTAGGCATGAAGTAGATGCCAAATCCATCCTAGTTATATTCCAGTTAATAATTAATTTGCAAGTATATATTGCCCTCTATTTCAGTTCAAAGTAGTAGTCATGCTCGAGACAGTTGGCGAAGCTCATGGTTTTATCACTGTCAATTTTGATTGCACACACCCTCTAAATCCACTAACTTTTTTATAGTGAAAATTGAGTATTGATGTGCTATGTGGATATAGGTTTATGCTGATACCGTGTAAAATCTCGAGTCCTTTTTATCATTCTCTATTTTCTTTGATGTGTGATTATTCGATTGTCTTTGGGTTTGTATATTCCATAAAGTTAACTTGTTTTAATTTTTTAAATTGTAACTTGTAAAATTAACATTAATTTTTTTAAAAAAAATAAGCTTAATTTAAGAAAGATCCGAATCCAACTCTCTTGTTCAAGATTTTGAAAGAACGAAAGCGAAAATGATAAAAGTGAATTAGTTGTAATCACATATTTATATATGGTGTAAATTATCCTAGACAGAGTCTACATTATTAATGTGGCAATCAGTATTTGTTTTTAATCGACTCGTGTAAGAAGTCCACATTTTTCTTAAAATGCCTACTATCTCCGCTTGAAAATGACTTTAATATTCTAAAAATTTGTTCCTACTGAACCAAATTCATGGGGTTTAATTATACACATATTTTCATATTTTAATCTTTTTGGACCTTTGACCTAATTAAATATGAGCGTGAACAAATTGAAAATAGGGCTCGTAAAATTAATGGCACATTTTAAGAGGGTTTTCGTGGAAATATCACCACATTAATAAATCATGTTTAAAAGGCACCCTTTAATGTGTGGAGACGAAAATACTCATGCCATCATTGTCGTTGTGAAGAAAGAGAGAAAAAGTAAAGAGATAAAAAGTGAATCGACGGCTTCTTTTTCACGGCGACGGTACTAGAATGAAAATGGATCTGAGAATGAAAATTGGTTAGGTTAAGGTTTTATATTTGTTGAAAGTTTTTGAGGAAGATGAAATCGAGCTTTTATTTGCATTCGAGTTTTTGTTTTTCAAGATTTTGACATGTAATCGAGCTTTTATACAGAAGCTTCGAGCTTTTATATAAAAGGTCAATCCGAGTATACAAAAACTCCGAGCTTTTATAAGGAAACTCCGAGCTTTTATAAAGAAGCTTCGAACTTTTATTTGACTATTCGAGCTTTAGTATAAATGCCCTGAATGCATCTGCGTAGTCTCACTAAACTAATTATTCAATGAAGATGCATTGATAATGTTATGAAGTTTGACCTCCAATGACCTGTATGAAGAAGATGAAAGAATAAAATCTTCAAAATTTTCAAAGTAAGAGCTGATTGAAGTACAAAGATAACTTTTAAAGGTATTTTGGATAATTCACCATAATAGATGCCTTTTAAAAATAAATTATTAAACTTGTGACATCATCACAACACAAGAAAAAAAAATGACAATCCTCACCATTTTCACATTGAAAATACTGGTTTAAAATAAGAGAAAATTACCAAATCTAACCAAATAGATTATGGGAAAATTGTTTTTAGCCAAGTTTCATATTTTAATTTTTTTATAACTGTTTTGCAATAAAATATTTCAATCCGTAGCCAAAATTATAAAATACCCCGGTCAATTAATTTTTTAATTTTTTTAATTTTTTAAATCTTTTTCCTTTACTCTTCTTCTCTTATACGCCCTACAACCTCTCTTCTTTCTTCTTTTTTGCTTTTTTTTTTTCTTTTCCGATCTTCAACTTCTTCTTCATCTTATCTTCTTTATCTTCTTTATCTCTTCTTCTTATTCTTCTTCTCCTTATCTTCTCATTCTTTTTCTCTCTATCTTCTCTGATCTCCATCTCATCTTCTCCATCTTCTCCGATCTGCATCTTTCCAGTGTCGATGATCTACTCCTCTAAGAGCAGATAGACTCCTATATTTTTTTTCTTTTTTTTTCTATTGAAATATTTGTTTTTAATTTTGTTTCAAATATCAGAAAATTTATTAGGAAGATTTTTTTTTCTTAACATTAGCAAATTTTAATATTTTCTTCAAATTAAAAAATTATAATATAAAAAATAATATAAAAATTATACAATTTTTTATATTGAAAATGGAAGAAGTAGAGAAAGAAGGAACTAGGAAGAGAGAAGAAGACTAAAGAGATGGGTTTTATTAGATGGTTGCTTTTATATAGGGGGCGTTACGGTAATAGCATAAAAATTAGGCTATAAACAATTAAAATTTGAAAGTAGGTTATAAACAATTACTCAATATTCCAAATGGTTAGAAATGATTTTTTCCCTTAAATTAATATTCAATAAAAAAACAAAGAAAAAAAAACTCTTTTATCACACTTTCATAGTTTTATAGATTCATGGACTGTTAAACATTAAAATACGGTTTTTTTTATATATATAAGTTGGATCTCGGTTTGGTTTTCGATAGCGAACCGAAAAAAAAAATCGATCAAATCGGTTTTTTAAAAAATGAACTGGATTGAACCGACCAACATAATAAAACCCGAAAAAAAACCGATTGGATCGGTTTAGTTCACCGGTACGGTTCAGTTTATTAGTTTTTTGTCTGCCCCTAGGTGTAATATTTACTTGTATAGACTTAGATGTCGTTTATTTTTTTGTCTGAAATCTAAACAGGTCTGAATTATTCTAAAATCTGAATAGGTCCGAAATTTGAAGTTTAGACAATACGTTTGTTTTTTTATCTGAAATATGAATTAAAAAGTTAAGTTGTTTCTTTTTTCAATTGAAATCCTGTAACTTGACATTCATACCCCTTACACTATTAATGTTCATATTGATAATAAACTTAAAAGAAATTAAATCATTTTATTCTATATAATAAGACATAATTATAAACAATAAATAGAATTAAAACAAATCTCTTTATTTAAAGAAAAATGGAAACAAATTAAAACAAAATTTAAACAAAATCTCTTTCTCTCTATCTCAAAACCATGTTTTGAATCTCTCTCTCACAACCGACTTAAGTAGGTGGATAGGGTTTAGAGGCGATTTGGTGATCTCACCCTTCGATCTCCTCCAATTCGAGCCGATTTGGTGATCTCAACGAAGATTCGAAGCGGGTTGGTGGCTAATGTTAAGAGGCGGCGAGGGTGATTGGGTTTCGGTTCAACGACAGTGGATAGATGGGTTTAGGTCTGGATCTGGGTCTGGTGGTGATGATAGCGGTCCAATTCTAGGTTTGGGTGTAGTGGTTGATGGTGGGGGTGGCTGAGTTTGATTTTGTTTGGGGTTGAGTCTGGTGTTGACGGTGGTAATGATTTTGTTTGGGTTTGTGTTTGACAGTGGTATTGATGATTTTTTTTTGGGGGTTTGGGTTTGGGTTTTCCATTTTACACGGTGGTGATGATTTTGACGGTGATGGTTTTTAGTGAATTGGATTGGCTAAAATTAGATTGATATGTGGGTGGTACAATAAGAATTATGTGATTTGTGAGAGAGCCTATTTGGTATGAAAATATGAAAATTTATAATGATTTTAGACCTATCCAACTTCAGATTTCAGTCAGAGTTCTAGGTTTTTTCATTTCAAACATTTTTTTATCATTTTTCAGACTCTAAATACATTTGAAAAACAAACAACATATCTTAATGGTCATTTCAGACAATCCAGATTTCATACATAAAAAACAAATAGCCCGTTATTATAACAGCATAGAAGGTAGAATCCGACCTAACAAGATCTACAAATGCATTACGTATAAGCCTCCTTTCATTTTATCTTGCACTTTTTAGACTCCTTGTCCCCAAGTGCAAGTTATGTAATACTTGGAGCAATGTTGCATTAGCGTGTAATTCTTGCCAACAAAAGTTAAACAAACAACCAACAGAATTTAATATATATATATAATATAAAACAATATTAAGGGTGCATTTGTTTCTAAAAGTTGGCGTAAAATTCTTTTATATCCTATTTTATGATTTATAATTTAACCCCTAAATATTTTATTTTACTAGATTGGCTACCCCAAAAAAAAAAAATCTACCTCTGCTGGTGCGCACTTGAAGAAGAATATTCTCTTCTGCTTGATTTTTTAAAATGGGACCTTGAGGCATGATGATTGACTGATTGAGACATTATTCGTTTTACATCATGCTTGTATTTGTATTAATGGAAAAAAAAAAATAAGAAGGGAGCAGGTCCAGCAGGATGTATATACTTTATTTATTTGACTTATTCATAAATGTCAGTTTAATAATTAAGACTTGTTTTGTTTTGTGTAATTGGATTTTGTCTCTATCCCACCATCTGTATACACCTGTAGGAGCAACCATCTTCATCTGCTGGTCCACCTTATCATTCTGTCATTAGAATTAAGGGATTGATTTGATTGTTGATGTTTAGTATGAGTGTGAGTATGACATTTGGGAAAGTATGATCCTTCAGGCCTTAATTGTATTTGACGAGCCAGCCGACTGACATAGATTTTTTATTACGGTATTATCGTTTGAATATATATTTTTTTTAATTATTTTTTTATTTTTCATTGATTCTTGTGTTTTTATAAACCATTCGAATTGATATTTTTTACTATATTTTTAACCATCAACCCTAATACAAAACGTAAATGACCATTTTACCTCTAACTTAAATCAAATGACAATTTCACTCTCTAACTTTATCGATTAAAAAAAATGATAAATATCAAATTAAAAAAAATATATACATCAAATTAAATATTTTTTAAAAAATAAAACCTACAAAAAACAAAAACTCCACCCATACAAACCCAGATCGATCGACCATCATTTTTTTTAACAATTTTCTACAAAAATCAATCAACCATCACAAATCCATATTTATCAATCTTCAATATTCATAAACCCAGATTCTCTCCTCCAACATCATGTTATAATCTGGTTTTCTAATTGATTTGGTTTGATGAGTTATGTGGAATTTTGATTAATAGAGCTCTGTTTCAAGTCATTTGCAAAGAAGAACTTAAAGATTTAATCAAGGAAAGAAGAACAGAGGAAAGGTTGTAGATGAGAGAGAGAAGAGAACTGGGAGAGAAATTTGTTAGATGAATGTAATTGTTCAAAACGTAAAGATTTCATTTCATTTCATTCTCTGCCTTTTCTATCAATCTTGTAGCAGAATTGTATCAAGTTACAAGGGTGTGATTCTTTGTTACAGACATACCATAACATCAAAGATTCTTCATAACATCTTCTTCAATCATCGATCTTCAATCTTCATAAACCAGATTCTTCCCTCCAACCCAGGTTCCACGATCTTCTCCATCAGAGTGTTGAGTTCTAGAGTCGAAGATAGTGAGCTTCATCGTCAGCTCCATCGATTCAGATCTGGTATATAGATCCAGATCGATCGCACTTAAAAAAAAAATATCAAAGAACCTGAACTAGATGAAGAACAAGAGAGGAAGTGGGTTTGTACAGGACTTAGATCTAGATCGGGGTTTTATTAGTTTAGCAACTAAAATGCGAGACTGAGAGAGAAGTTGCCGATCTGGTAAGTTTTTATGAGTTCTCTGGCTTTGACAAGTGAACATAAATAAATTTGCTTTTGGTTTAAAAATAAAAAATTTGGATCCATCACAGCATATAGTCTCCATTAAATTCTGGATCATATCATAGAGATCTCTATGGATCACTCCTTTTTTTGTTTTGTTTTGTTTTTTAAAATTTTAAATTTGATTTTTTTATTTTTTATTATAAAATTATTTATGATTTCTATTTTATTTTATGGCGTTGACACGTTGTATATCCTTTGTATAAAGACGAAACAACCCTTTTTCCGTTAACTCGGATTAAGAGTAAAAGTAGATAATTCAAAACAAAAACAAGAGATCTAAATGATAATATCCAATTCTTTATTCTATGCCAGCCCTACCGATATAGGTTTTATTATATATATTACCCGTGAAGACAGTGATTCAAAATTGAAATATTATGGGACCAAATAAGTCAATAAGCTACCTGTCAACGCCAAATAAGGAACCTTTTCAACTCTGTATCACAGCAGAGTTGGGCTTTCTATTTTACTATACCATTTATGTTGAAAATGACTCGATTTGCACTATCAGACTAAAATGAGTGACCCCATCAACCAAACCATGTTGGATTGTGTTTCCGAGTTGGGCATAATAATAATAGGTTAACCTCCTCCAAATGGATGGACATGATGAAGTGACACAAGTACCCTTGACAAAATTTAGATAATTATAGATCTTGCCATATAATAATTACACATTAACAACAAAACTTTTAAAAACTAGGAATTCACAACCCACCAACCACACCCTTCTTTATATTCAATCAAAATTCAGCACAAAAAAAATAAACAAAAGCATTCCCTCAATTCTGAAAAAAAAAAGAAAAAAGAAAAAAGAGAAATGGGATGGGAGTTATCCATCGCAAACAAAATATATAAATGTAATACAATTTCTTAGTTCTGACAAGTAATATGAGAGTACATACACACCTCCGATTAATTTTCAGCAACTTCTCTACTGAGGCGGCAGTCTGAATGAATGTGTTCTAGCTTTCGGACCATTAATGCGAATAGCCACTCTGTCGTACGCACGATGAGCCTCTTTAGCTGTTCCTTTAGAGGAGATCTCTGCTGCCCGCTGCCCGTCTCCTTGATGGCCTGCTATTTACGACCTTGTTGAGACTTGTCTCGGAACTACGCTATCCAATTCCCCTATGGCCTCTGTCTCACGCCACGGTATTTTAGGCCGTTCGATCCTTTTTTCATTGGTCTAGTGATTTCATCTTTGTGAGAAGCTTCATTCACTCCCATCTTAATCTTGTTAATGTGCATCATCACTCCAATCGGGCGTCAGGAAGCATCTTCATTTTCATCACTTGCGGTTGGATCTGGTCCTGTTACAATAGAAGAGTTTATTTGCCTTGATTTCTTTTCATATAAGATATATACTCAATGTGATAGAAAAATTAATTACCTCTGATAAGTTATTGGTCCGATATAACCAAATTTTCTACTTGATGGTCGTCTTCCTCTTTTGATCGTAGTTAATAAGTTTCTCTACCTTGTCCTTCTCTTTCAATGACAATAATCATAATATTTAAATAAGTTTTTATCAAATATTCATGATTCTTGTAGCCTTTGGCGGTATTTATAAAGAGATTTGAAGAGATATTAATAAACTCATATCCAAAAATCTGTAACAAAATCCGGACCAAATCCTTTGCAGAATCCGTGTAAGCTTACTATTAATTATGCTCAAATCACATGTTCAGGCTCGGTCATAGAGGAAATCTAGTGAGAAAACTGCTTAAGAGCCCCCGAGACACTCAATTTATAGTTAAAAATATATACTTGATTCATGATATGGTTCATATAAGATTTTAAACAAAATATAATTAAAAAAAAATAAATGGCCCTCCTTATATATATTTTTTTAAAAGGCCAACCAATTAAACTCATTTATCATTCTTAAAACAATAACATTAGATCAAGGTCAGGTGGTGGTGGGTTGAATCCTAGCAACACTCGTGTCTATCACAAATAATCATATTTTATATCTCTAAAAAAAACAAGTCAACAACACATTTCTTATCGGATATAGAATTAAAATTGAAAATAAAATTAGGGTTCTTCTAAACTCCTCTTGTTATGAAGCCGTTTCTAAGTTAATTACATATATATTTTTTTTTCCTTTTGTTCCGAAAATCCTCTTCTTCTTTTTTTCTATCTTATGTAAGTTCAATTAGTATTTTTACTTTCAAAAATGTGAGGCGAGGGTTTAAATGAATACTAAAGTTTTATATCCCACCTAAAATCGTATATTTTTCATCCTACCACGTACATGTGACATTTGAAATGTCAAATGATTACTTGATACATGTGGTAGGTGAGATAAAAAATTATTATTATGTATCCGCTCACAAGTGGACACCTCATATGCCATATGTATTGGGAAGAAAAATATAAGATATTCAGTATTATTCTTAAATGATACATTCTTTGATGCAATTAATTTTTTTTGTTAACTTTTTGTTTGCCATTTTGTTGTATTATAATCTTGAGTTTGAGTTATTATATTGATTTTTACTAGAGAAAAAAAATTAAGTAAACCGGTGGCGGAGGCAAAAGAGGGCTTTCAAAAAAATAAATTATATATACTATAATTAATTGCACAAACATTTCTGATATTCCATCTAATTGTATTTGTATGTAAATTTTGTTTACAATTACACTAACATCCCCTACGGTTAGTATAATTTATTTCATTTATTTATCCTAACTTAAAATCAAAAGATAATAATAAAATTTACAAACAATCAATCACAATTGAAAAAAAGTAAATTTTATGCTTGTTTTAAATATAATATTTTCTTTCCTTTATTTAAATATTTTGATTGCACAATTTAGATTAATTTAATTTTGTTATGTTGTTAGTTTAAACCAGTCAAATCGGTCATTAATAGTAATTTTTCATAATATGTAGAATAAATCAAGATATATATTGATAAACAAATCAATGTAAGGGTCTGTGAGTCATTGATTAAGCATTTAAATATATTGACTAAACATTTCAATGTGAGAGTTTTTGAGCCATTAATTTAGTATTAGAATATATTGACTAAAAAATATATAGATAAATCCAATAGGTAATGAAATGATTATATACTACTCGTGTGTATTGAGAAAAAATATATTTGTATATATATAGTTTAGCCCGGTCTGTAAATATTTCCTGGATCCATCCCTGAAATAAACAAACATAAAGTATCAATGGTCTCATTTTCTATAGTTCGTATCAGATCCAAAAAATCTCAAGACCGACCTTGCTCATTAGTCTTCTATACATGAAGAAAACCTCACTCCACGGTAATGACTACATAAACATGTACCTACCGGCTGCCCCGCCACAACTTACTGAGTAGCTGGAATTAAATGTAAGCACAAATAGGTCTTTTAGGGTGAGTTTGGTACGTGGGACATGACATGACAGGACAACGTGGGACAGTTTGTTCTTGTCTCACGTTTGACGTGTCCTTAACATGGGACATGACGGGACAAGATGGGACAAAAATCACAAAAAGTTGTCACACCCAAGACCCTAGGACAACTTGTCTCATGACATAGGACAAGTGTCAAAAAGACCAATTAAACCCTTTAAATTTTTAAACAATTATAATCATGTCCAATAAATTATATATTATATTATATTATATTATTATTAATAATTATTAAATAATATATATAAAGATTATATTTATATAATAATATAATATATTGTATTATTATATATAATACATGTAATATTATGTATCAATATATAATAATATCAATTAATATTAATATATAATATTATAGTCTATGTTGTTATATATATAAAAAGGTATTCTGGTTATTTGAGTTTCTTGTTCCGTCATGTATCAATCATACCAAATATATAACAGTATAATTTACAGTTCTATACAGGTCTTCCAAACATAATATAAAACAACATATCATGTCCTGTTCGATCCTGTCCTGTCCTATTTCACCTTATCCTGTCTTATCTGTACCAAACGCACCCTTATTAAACAAGAACGAAACCACACATTACCATGCGTCTGTTACTAACGACAACATTTCGTTTTGGCTATTCAAATGGGTGAGGATGGATTTGTCATTTGGATGTACGAAAATTTTTGGATGGGGTCATTGGACATAATTAGAGTAGTTTTCTCACTTTTATTGTAGGTTGACTAGAAATAAGATAAATAATTTTCAAAAATTAAATAAAATAAGAAAATATAAAAAAGATTATTTTATGTTTCTATCTAGCTCATCGCCTTATCCACATCTTCGTTACTCATGATAGTCTAATACATTTGTTATAAGGAAATTTTGCATATTAAAATACCACATCAATAGCGTTGGCAAGTTAAAGGACCATACCACTCCACGCTAGGGAATTATTAGTTAGTATAAAACCCTTCTCAATTGGGTCCGACACTTTTGTTTTTTGTAAACTACACAGGATAAAAGGCCGAGAGATGGGTATAGAAGAAACTCGGTTATCTAAAGAGTGACGATAATGATATCCCTTTAAAAATTATATGTACACCTCTTTCGTAATAATAACCATAATTTTTTTTTAAAAATCTATAATTTATAAATAAACCTCACTTAATATCAAAAATGCCCTTTCTTTAATTATATTGTATTGTATTTTTATAAGTACACACCACCAATGACTATCATTATGTTATTTAATCAACTTTATTATTATTTAAAAAAAATGTTACCTTTAATTCTCTTACTATTCTTTCTCTTCCCTACTTTCTTTTCTCTTATTGGTTTTTTCAAAATTAAACTTAATTTTTCATTAAAAATCCATTTCAAGATTTTATTTATTTATTAGAAACCACTTTCTATTTCAGAGAGTTGTAGGAATGCAAGATTTGTGTCATATCCCAATTGATGTGGAAGTAGACAAATGTTGAAAGATATTTCAAAAAAAAAAAAATAGGTGTTCGGTGGAATTGAAGAATATCTAATATTTTTTTTAACAAGAAAGAACATATAATATTGATGAATAAAAAAAAAGTCTAAAGTGTGTTTGAAAGAAATAAAAAATATATAAAAAATATAGTTAATTTAAAAGTCTCTTTACATACATAATGATTTTGTTCTTCTAATAAAAATTAATTTAAAACTTTAGTTTTCACAACCAAATTTGTCTCATGATTTTGATTAATTTTATATACTTAACAATTAATTTGTATTTCCTTAAAAGAGAATGAAAATATATTTAAAAGTTAATTTATGGCTTATTAAAATGGAAAGAATTTTATGATATATGTTAATATCAAACCATTAAAAGGAAAAAAAATACAAAAGATTAAAATAGGAAACTAATTAATAATGACTGGTGGATGTTCTAACAAACAATTACCCTTCTTAGTAATTTTACTCAAGGGTATTATTGGATTTTTAAAAATATACTAATTTTATGTGTACATACGGTTTTTAATGGATGCAAATATTATCACTCTTATCAAAAAGGGAAAGGCCCACCTCGCTTGGACGACCCAAAAGAATAGGCTCAACATCAGTCTCGCTTAGGACATCCTAAGGTCAACAAAGTTACTAGCTAAGTAAATGTTTTTAGTCCTCAATTGTCACCTCAACCGTGCCCATCAAGGTTGTCATCCTTTTTAGGTCTCAGAAGGATAAATGTACGACGTGTATGAAGTAACCCAGGTCAACACTCCAAAGGAGTTAAACCTGGAGCCACCCAAGGATGAGGTCACTATAATTAGAACCAGTAAAAAACATTACCACTCAAGTGTAAACGAGGATTCACGCAAACCCACCTATAAATAAAGGAAGTCTCCTTAAAATGAGAAGGGTAAAAAAATTACTATTGATCATGCTTAGTAAATATCTTGTGATTGATCTTATAGAAAGCCTTAGAGAGTAAAAACCGACCACAGTAGATACCCAAAATCAACCATACTTATCCAGCATCCACACAAATCCCTCGAGACCTATTTGGCCCGACACACCATTCGCATACATTATTTGTAAATTTCACTTGTCAGGCCAAACTACACAAGTGACATTTCAAAGATCAGTCAAACTATTCATACATGACATGCCTTACCTTTGACTTTAGTGTTAGCACATTTTTCTGTATCAACATTTGATGCTAGAAGGATGAGCTGATTTCATACCTTAACAAAAACTTGAAACATTAGTCGTGACTCCACCTGCGAAAATAGTTAAGGGTTTCTCATATCTTATATAATATATCTCCAACTTGAAACATCAAGAAGATAATCCACGCACACCACAAGTCACGCCAAGCCTTACTTTTAAAGCCTATCCTAACCTTACAAGCCATGCCATTTAGGAAGCATATGCGTATCTGCAAAGATTTCTAGAGATAGTGGGCAGGCGAATAACCCAAACAACTCCACTAGTCCCTATCACAGAGGTCAGAGAGGAAGTTATCCCAACTCAAGGATTGACCATAAGGCCGAACGATCAACTTACAGTATGGTAACCAAATTGAAGTCAAAATAGTAAAAGGGGAGCCGAGCAAAACTTATTAGTTATCAGATTTGGAAAGTACTTATTCTGTTGGTCCAAAGAGATGACCCAAACCACCAAATAGTGGTAACCAACATTACAAAGAGAAGCAAAGAAGCTGACAGTCAAAGAAGCTGACGGTCAAAGAAGTCCAACACCCCCCACCAGGCGGGCAAATGTCGAACCCAACACCCGACAACGGTTGGATTTTGGGACAACGCAAATTAGTGAATCCCCAAACCCAATGGCGGAGGAGATTCAACGCTTAAGAGAGGACATGGACAAATTACAGGTAGACTGACGAGCAAGTTGATACGAGAGCCATCCCCGAAGAGGGTGTCTAAGGCCTTTTATCTCAGAAATAACCAACAAGGCATTTTCGTCCGAGTTTAGGTTACTTGCAATGGAACATTATATGGAAGAAAAGGATCCAGTAGAGCATGTTAATCATTTTCTCGACCTAATGTCAACATAGACCAAATAACGCCGTACAAGTTAGAACCTGGTGGGGGATGTTTTGGTATCCATAGATCTACGGGTCTAGACCCAGAACCGTGAAAATTCATGGGTCATCGGGGCAGGTTTGGGTCTGTTTAAGACCTGCTGGACCAAACCCAAATCCAAACTCGTAAATTTTCGTGGGTCCGGGTCTAAACTTTTTTGGTGGGTCTAGGTGATGGTGTAGTAGAACCCGACCCGACCCGACCCCGACTTATTGTCATCCCTAGTTCCAACAGTTACCCAGTAACAGTATCAACAACTTTAACCAACTAAGCAAAGCTTTCACAACAGTTCATAGGGAGCTTCCATCGTAAGAAACCTCTCTCACATTTACCTTCAATGAGATAGGGCAGAAAGTAAACAATCCGCACATATATATCTTGTTTTAACAAATAAACGGTTTAAGTAGAGGATTTTAACAACGTGGCAGCCATAAACGCTTTCACTAATGGTTTGCAAAATGGTATTTTTCATTTTAGTTAGGGTGACATTGCCCACATTCATATCCTATGTTAAAGGATATAACCACAAAATATGCGAAGGTAGAGGAAAATGAGATTGTGTAAGGGGGAAGGTTTGTGCAAGGCTTATATCCTGATAAAGACAAAGTAGAATCACCAAACCAAGATGTAGGAGGAGTCTAAAGTCCGGTCTGAACCAAAGAGCTATCATGGAAAGAGAAAAAATCTTTTGACTTAGACTCGAGATGTGAAGAGAAGGTTTGATAGCCAGTATTCGACCTACACTCCTCTAAAACATGACACGATTGATGTATTTACAATTGCCCAGGAGAAAGGGTTGGTAAAATGACCCGGGAAGATGATGATTGCCTCGAACAAAAGAAACCCATACCTATTGTGGTTTCCACAAGGATCATAGTCATGATCCCTCTAAGTGTTACCAACTAAAGGATCAAATTGAGAACCTCATCCAGTACGACCACTTTAAGGAGTATGTACTCAAGAAGAATTTTGATAAAGCAAGGGACTTAGAAAATCCAAAGGACTCAAACAAAGGTCGGGACCAGCGTAGGAAATCCCTAAAGAAGAAACATTTATCGAGGTTGAGCATTAACCATACCATCTTTGGCAGGCCCAATACAGGAACCAGTAATAGAGATCGAACGTTTGAGATCAGGGGACTAACGGCCAATAGCACAACAGAGATTAATTTCACAGAAAGAGTGCCTAAGAAAATTAAGGATGGATAGGAGAAAATCAGCTTCGGCCTGAGCGATGTGGAAGGCAATGAAGCAAAACCCAAGGGCACAATAGTAGTAGAGCTCTGGATAGGCCACTGAGACATTCGTAGGGTGATGGTGGGTAACAGAAGCTCATCAAATATCCTCAATCAATCAATCCTTCATCAATAAAGATTTAGCCTCGGTGGCTTGGAGTCATTCGAAACGGCTCTTATGGCTTTTGGGGGATCAGAGATACGTCCGCTGGGCACGATTCGCCTACCTGTAACAATCGGGACGACACTAACCCTGTGAGCTGTATTGGTAGAATTCGTCATAGTAGACATCAATAATTGGCCTTACAATGCACTAGTGGGTCAACCATTCTTTAATCAATTCAGGGCAGTCATGGCCACACACTGCCTCAAAATAAAATTCCTAACTGATAACGAAACTGGTGAAATCAGAGGGTGCTAGGAAACAACACGGAAGGCCAATTATCAGTGTAAAGGGACAAGTGGACCGACGATGTATGTCAATTCAGAATTATCAGTAAATCCTAAAAAAAAAGTCATAGCAAAAAAGGTCAAGGAGAAGGCTTTCGAAATAGAAGCTTTCGTTGAAATCCCTCAAGAATTCTCCAACAACCAGAGAGAGATCATTACAGGGGAGTCATAATTATGGAAAGAGCCAACAAAAGTGGTGTTATTGGTCCCTAAGGACCTATACAAAGTGGTAAGAGTTGACTCAAACTTAAAACCACAGGTGAAAGAAGGGATATCAGATCTATTGCACGAACACACACATATCTTCGCATGGAATCACGAGGATACGCTATGGATAGATCCAATGATAATGATGCACACCCCATATATACAAAAAGGAATCTGAACCAGTCGTCAAAAGAAGACGATGCTTCAATGCATAAAGAAACAGGACCATAAAAGATGAGGACAACAAACTCATGGATACGAGATCAATCCGAGAAGCCATATACCTTGAATGGATCGCCAACGTAGTAATAGTTAAGAAGATGAACAACACCGAGAGAATATGTGTTGACTTCATCAACCTAAACAAGGCATACAAAAAGGATGGTTTTCCATTACAATAATCAATCGCTTGGTTGATGCAACCGCAGTTCATGATTTGCCCATCTTTATGGATGTCTACTCGGGATACAACATAATCAAGATGCATGGACTAGACTAAGAAAACCCCCAATTCATCATACACCAGAGGCTATACTGTTACACTATCAAGCCTTTTGGGCTGAAAAATGCTAGAGCTACTTATCAAAGGTTAGTCAATCGGATGTTTGTAAGATAAATTGACAAGTCAATGAAAGTATATGTGGATGATATGTTAACAAAGAGTCTCACCACTGAGGGACATGAAGAAGAACTAAGTGAAACGTTCACTTTGTGTAGGAAGTACAAAATGAAATTAAACTCGATAAAGTGCCTTCGGAGTTGCCTCAGATAATTTCTTACGCTTCATTGCTCATCAGGATTGGATCGAAACAAATCCTGAGAAATTAAGCGTCCTCATCAAGATGACTGCCTACGGGACACTAAGGGAATTCCAAAAGTTAATCGACTGCCTCACTAGTTTAAATAGGTTTATTTCTAAATCTATTGACAAATGTTTTCCTTTATTGAAGCTTTGAAAAAACAGAAAGATGTTGAGTGGAACCAATAGGGTGAGGCAACATTTCAACAGCTAAAAAAATATCTTGGAAAAACCCTGGAACTGTTAAAGCTAAAAAAGTGGGATCGGTTATATCTGTACCTATCAGTTTCCATTGTAGCAACAGGTTCTGTTTCAGTTCGAGAGAAGTACGAGATTCAAAAGCTAGTATACTACACCAGTCAAGCCTTGCTTGGCCCTGAAACAAGATACCCCAAGGTATAAAAGTTAGCCCCGACATTAATAGTCTCAACAAGGAAGCTACGTTCGTATTTCCAAGCACATAATACTATAATCTGGATAAACTACTTTTCTATATAAACTTTACAAAAACCCAAGTTATCAGAGAGGTTAACCAAATGGGTGATCGATCTTAGTAAGTTCGACATAGAATTCAAGCCTCGATCGGCTATCAAAAGACATGCAGTCGCTAATTTCATAGCTAAATTCTCAAAACCAATAGTGTAAAAAAAAAAGATACAGAAGACGATGAGAGAGAAAAGACATACGAGTGGAAGCTCCACGTCGATGGCGCGTCCAATACACATGGAAGTGGAGATGGTATAGTCATAACAACACCCGAGAAAGACAAATCAAGTGCATGCCCAGGTTCAATTTTTGAGCCATTAACAACCATACTGAGTATGAGGCCCTCCTGATGGGATTACGAGAGGCCACAGCTTTCAGGGATGACGCAATTGACTTTTTTAGAGCCTCACAACTAATAGTTCCTAAAGACTTAAATGATGATAACTTATTTAGATAGAATTAAGACGGCACTGCAATGCTTCAAGAAATTATGGATCACTAAGAACCAACTAGACAAAAAAAAAAGTCACGTCGATGATCTATCTAAATTGGTCTCAGCCATAAATGCGATCATGTGCAAATGGTGGCACACTTGAGGGAACCAAGCATCTAGGGAAGTGAGAAAGGCGAGCTTGATATAAACGAGGTAGACTTTCCAATCAGCACATGAATGACCTTGATTTGAAAAAACCTTGAGACATGAGCATTGCCTCGAGACTAAATTGAGGCTAAGAAAATCAATATTGGGCATCACGTTATACTATGTACAATGAGGTGTTATACATGTGAGGGTTCTTCATGGTGTTATAACGTATATCGGTCCATATAAAGCCATGATGATGTTAACAGACATTCATGTCGAAGCATTCAAAAATCACACAGGATTATGAAGTTTGGCTCATAAGGTCCGAAGACAGGGATACTATTGGCCCAACATATTTGAAGATGCAAAAAAGATATATAGCTTATGTAATGAATGTCAAAAGATCGGAGAGCATATCTGTCAGCCACCTAAAATGCTAAAATCCATGATAGCAATCTGGTCGTTCTGACATTGGGGGTTAGATTTCATTAGGCCAATGCCGATTGCCGAGAAGATACAAACAAATTTTGCTAATGTAGCCGTAGATTATTTCACCAAGTGGGTCAATGAAAAACCTCTTAAACACATCATCGAAGAAAATACGACTAAATTTGTGAGAAACTCTCTCATCTTTACGTTCGGGGTTCCAAATATGATCATCATCGACAATAGTACTTAGTTCGACAATGTGAATTTTAGAAAAAAATTATGTTGATTGGAAAATTATCAACGCTTTCGCAACCTCACACCTACAAACAAACAAACTGGCAAAAGCTATGAACAAAATCATAAAGCATAACACCAAGGAAAAGTTGGATACCAAGAGAGGTATTGTGCCGATTTCTTGAATGAGTCTCGGGGTCGATTGACGAGACCCCATTTTCAATGGCTTTCGGAGTCAAAACTGTATTCTCAGTCGAGACAAAAATCAGCTCACCTAGGGGTACAATTCTATGATCTCGAGTTAAATGTGGAGTTGATGATCGCTAGCCTTGAAGAGTTAGAAGACAAACATGATCAAGCACATATTAGAATTGCAGCATACCAACGAGGGTTGCACACCACTATGACAGCAAAGTTCAAAAAAAGAGATTCTGGATAAACGACTTAGTATTACAAAGGGTTATGTCAATCATCAGATATCAGTGTAACAGCCCAGGCCCACCAATTAGATATTTTCTGCTTTGAGCTTTACGCACACGTCCTTAACCCCTCACGGATTTGCTTTGGATCATGGGCTTCACGCAAGCATTCTTCACCCATGTCCCAAAACGTGTCTACTTAATTAGAGGAGACCAAGACTTATATATAAACCATAGACCTCACTCACTAGCGATGTGGGATGTGACAATCGGGTCATAGGGTTCCTTAGAGGCAAAAGGGAAGGATCCTACTAAGTGGTAGGGATTATAGGACACAGAGCCTACCACCTCGCATGGCCCGGGGGTGGCTACATCATCAGACCATGGAATACACAATATATAAAACTTTATTTTCCCTAGAAGAGTTGTCTCGGGGCCGATTATGAGTTCCCCTCTTTTTGCACACAAAAGTATTAAGGATCAAACTATAGATCCGTTTTTTTATAAGCACCAAAAGGTGATAAATAAAAGTATGAAGTTAGTAGAAACTCGTATCTTAGTCTAGGTATAAAAATCATCCATCGTGAAAAAGGAAGATAAAAGATCGCATTCAAGGTATAGTCTAAGGGTTAAAATCATCCATCACGAAAATTGTAAAATACCGTCTTTCAGACACAGTCTAAAAAAAAAATCATCTATCACAAAAAGAGAGATAAAAGACAGCCTTACTACATTACCAAAGCAAGAAAGCAATATTATCTTTCTTGGGACAAAAGACAAGACCCAATAGTTAATCCTCATTTTCTACTTCCTCTTCAACTTTGTTTTCTTCATCTTGAACATCCTCAACTAGGGATGGCAATTTGACCCGTACCCGCCCGAACATGATCCTCTAGGGTCGGGTTTGGGTGGCAAAATTACGACCCACAAACCCGCGAACCCGTTTAAATAAAAACTCAACGGGTTCGCGGACGGGTGCGAATTAGAAAAATAGACCCGCGGGTCAACCCGCGAACCCGTGTGAATAAAATATCATATATCGAAACTACGTACTTTTGATTAATAAAATAAAATAACAAAACATTGAAACCCTACCTTTTTTCCCAAATTTTTCACTCAGCCGTTTCTCTACCAGTTACCACTCTTCTCACTTTCTCAGCCTTTACCAGTTCGACAGCGAAGCAAATGGCTCAATCTTCAGCCAAACAGCAGCCAGCAAATCGCTTGTCCCCTACCATCGCCTCATCTCCGACCCCATCTCCGACCGTCGATCTTCATCATCTTTTCACCATTACGGTACTACTCTCTCTCTCTCTCTCTCTCACTTTCTCGATCTTCAAATGTCGAGCTCAAGTAGACATTTTTCTCGATCTTTAAATGTCAAGCTCGAGCAGATCTTGTTTTCTTTTAATCACTATATACTGTGGGGTATGATTTTTGCTTTGATGAGTTTATCAGATTGTGTTTCCATTTTCTGTGGCATGTTAGAATGTAAATTGTATGAAGAAGGGAAGACAAACAGAATGTAGTTTATATATAGTCATAGGCGATGCTATGTTGTGAAAATAACTTTCTGGAGAAACCATAGGTTTATCAAAACCGGAAATTTTTTTAATTCAAATGAATTTGTGAAGCATCTATGATCTATCAAATGAAATGCCAAGTGCACTCTGAACTGTGTCCTGTCTAACAAGGTATTTTGAAAGTATTTTTTGTTGTTATGTTTGTATCTGTTACAATGGTATCTGTTTGGGGTTTTTCTTTATTGCTTTAGAAAATTTAATGGTATTGTTTGGGGTCTCAAAGTCTGCTTTGGGCCATCTGCCATGTGATTGTTACCTAGAAAGTAAAATTGAAAAGCTATTGCTACTATGCTTTTACTTTTTATTAAGATCTACATCTTCCTAGTAAGACACCTAGTTCAAAAGAGGAATAGGTCAAAATTACAGGAATTTATTAACAATCATAAATTGTAAATCAATGTTCAGTGATTGTAGGATAAGTCTCTTTGACTCCCTGCCAACACTTTATAGAAAATGGTTTTTGGCAGATTTTATCACCAAAAAGTCCATTGATGGATAGACTATTCCAAGTCTCCCGATTATAACTTTTATTGTCTACGATTTTATTCACCAAAATAAAATTTTATGTTTATTTTATTTTTTGAAATGCCAAATGCACTCTGAACGCCAATTTTGGATGGTTGTGTCAGTTTTTCTTTGAAAATTTTATCACATAGTATATTAGCTGTGAAAAGTGGGATCTTTATTTGAATTAATGATGCTTTGTGTTTCATTTATCACCAACTCCTATTGTTTTTCAAGATGGATCAAGTTGAAATTTGTTCACTCTTGAGTCTTGATCTCTCTAAGTTGGCAGTAACTTTTGAGAAAGGCTTGCCAAGTGATTGACTGAGAATCTCTTGTTAGGATTACGGTAATACCTTGAGCAGGGTACCAACCTTTCGTAGGAAACTGGTTTAAATGTTTTGTAAATATCTTTATCTACTGAACAAATGTTATCAATTATTTGAAATAAGGAAAGTGACGAGTCAAGCTGACAAATATTGGATGTTTGGGTAATGTCCTTTGATGATGTTGCTCTTTACCGCTTTCTCTTTTGTGTGCTTAAAGGTTGTCATGAGAGTTATATTGTAGCTCAACCGTGATGGTTTTTTTTAAGTGGTGGTGTCTACTGTCATTGTCCCTATTCCTCATGGTTTGAATTGAAGAGCTTGGGTATCTATTCAAGTGTCGTTCGTTGGTAGCTATTCAATTTTTTGACTAGATCTTTTATTATTATGGATTTATTATTATTTTTGTATTATGAATTTATGGTTGTATATATATATATATTTGATTTATTATTGATTATATAGCTATAGGGATGTCTGGAACACCATAAACGGGAACAAGTTCTACCCAAGGCCAAGACCATCAACGCCCGTTGCTTAGCCAATCAACTAGTGATGGGATTAATAATATAGATGCTGAATTTAATGCTCTTGAGTGTGATAACAATGTTATTGAAAATGGAAAAAGAAAGTTGACATCGAATGTGTGGCTCCATTTTGATAGAGAAAAGCATGATGATGTATGGACTGCTATTTGTAAAAATTGTAAAAAGAGATTATCGGCAAAGAGTAGAAGTGGAGCAACTCATCTACGTGGACATTTGGAACGATGTCCCCGTAGAGTATTTCATGATGTCAAACAAATGCTAAAAGCAACAAAAACAAAAGAGGGAGATGTAAAACTTAGTACTTTTCAATTTGATCAATATATTGCTAGAAGAGAGCTTGCAAATATGGTCATTTTGCATGAGTACCCGCTTAGTATTGTAGATCATTCCGGGTTTCAAAGATTTCTTACCTCGGTTCAACCAATGTTTAAAATACCCACTATGAATACATTGAAAAGTGATATCATGAAAATGTATGAGTATGAGAGGGTTAAAACATTAGATTTATTAAAGAGAAAAAAGGGAGGATTGCAATCACTATTGACATGTGGACATGCAATAATCAAAGGAAGGGGTGTATGGCAATCACAACACATTTTGTGGATAATGAGTGGGCGTTACAGAGTCGAATCATAAGGTACTATATCAAACCTATTTTATAGATTTACTTGAATGAATTGTAATTTATTAATAGCTTGTGATTGTAATTTATTAATAGTTTTAATTATTAATATAGTTTCTTATGCTATTATCTTTTATAGGTTTGCACATGTTCAATGTCCACACACTTTTGTGGTGCTTGCTGATGCGATGATGGATTGCATACTAGATTGGCATCTTGAGAAAAAGGTATCTGCGTCAACTGTGGATAATTGTAGTACTAATAATGCTATGATTCCAATTATCTTAGACAAGCTTTCTAGGGACTCAACTTTTTTGAATGGAGAAATGTTTCATATGCGTTGTTCTGCGCATATATTAAATTTGGTAGTGAATGAGGGGTTAGATGTCATTAATGATACTATTGATAGGATTCGGGGTAGTGTCTCTTATTGGTCAGGATCACCGAAGAGAGAGGAAAAGTTTCTTGAAACTGTTCGTGAATTAGAAATTGTGAGCACTAAAAAGTTGGCATTAGATTGTAAAACGAGGTGAAACTCTACATTTATAATGATTCGCTCTGCTTTAATTTATAAGACTGTTTTTCCTCGTTTAAGACAAAGAGATTCACAATTTAAAAGTGTGCCAACCGAGAATGATTAGGTGTTTGCAAAAGAGATTAGTGATAGGCTTGAAGTGTTTTTTGTGGCAACTGAACAATTTTTAGGAACCAAGTATCCTACGGCCATCAATTATCTACCTATCTTGTGTGACATTAGGTATGCCATTAGTCAATGGGGTACATCCACAGTTGAAGAAATAAGACTAATGGCATTAGCTGTGGCACAAAAGTTTGATAGTTATTAGAGTGAGTTTCATAGTTTAATGGTTGTGGCAACAATTTTGGATCCTGATTTAAGATGAAAATCATTGACTGTTACTTTCCTATTATATATGGAGACAGAGCTTCTGGTGAGATAAAAAAGGCTCAAGATATTTTATTGCGGATAGTTAGAGAGTATGAGGGAAAGTTGAAAGCTTCAAGTTATTCCTCAAGTGGCGATCCTACAATTGTTTCATTGTCTCAACCAACAATGGTTCATTCAAGATTAAATTCTTTGTCTATATTTGATCAGTTTCTTAGTTCGGCCCCTTCTGTTACTACTCAAATGAAGACGGAGTTGGATTATTATTTGGATGAACCTGTCATTCCAAGAGCAGATAATTTTGACATATTAATGTGGTGGAATGTAAATGCATCTAAGTATCATACTTTGCAATGCATAGCTAGAGATATTTTGGCTATTTCTGTCTCTACGGTTGTATCTGAGTCAGCTTTTAGCACTGGCGGTAGATTTGTGAGTCCTCACCATAGTAGGTTGCATGTACAGACAATAGAGGCATTAATGTGTACTCAAGATTGGTTATGGACTCAATTAAATGGTATGAATATTATGTTGTCTATTGAATATGTTATATTATTTATTTTATATTTTAAAACTCATATTTTGCTTCTAATTTGATTTAGCAGTGGAAAGCAAATTTGAAGCATTTGATAAAGAAGATGATAATGAATGATGTTTGATGAGGTAAAATAATTTCGTTATTAATGAGTTTATAACTATTGATTTTAATTGAATGTATACCTAATATTTTCAATTTAATATTGTAGGAATTAACATGGAAGTGATTTGTGAAACACTTGGTGATAAATTTGGCGATGAAACTTGGAAGTGGAGATGAGACGATAGATCAAAAAGTTTGGTGTGGTTGTGATTTGTGAACTTGTCTTTTTATTTATTTGTGTTCTATTTACTTTTGATATTTTCATGGACTTATGTATTATGAATTTATAGATTATGTACTTAACTACTTATGGATTAACATTTAAGAACCTAGGTTATGATCATTTGAATTATTTTTGGTTATTTTCTTTTTATGGTTAATATTGTTTTGTATCAAGTAGGGAATTAGAGATGGAAACTTAATTCAATTGAGTATGAAACAAGTGATTCCACTTAGAAATGACAAGTGAAAATTTACAGCTTTACGGGTTGCGAGTTTGTGGGTATCCCACGGGTGAAGCATCCACCCGTAAACCCATATTGGTTGGCGGGTTCGCAGGTGAGGGTATGGGTGTAGCCATAACCCACGAGTCTGCGCCTGCCCGCGAACTCATTTACCTACCCGGGTTCGAGGGCGGGCGTGGGTGAGGAAAATTTTCACGGGTGAGGGGTTGGATTTTGTAAAACCCGCCCGAACCCGACCCGTTGTCATCCCTATCCTCAACATCATCACTATCGTAACTGTCTTAATCACTCGATGATGTAGGATCAGGCTCGAGGTTATCGATCGGGTTAAGCCAAGGAGAACCAGGTTGAGGGGTACCAAGCACTTTGGGTAGATCAACATCTAAATACGTATGCATGTGCAACACCTCTAAACCTTTACATTTTTGGTTGGCTTTCCAGTTTGTAATTTGCTCTTGAACATGTTTGTTTCCCTTCTCGATTGTCGTCTTAAGATATTTTTCAACCATCTTTATGGTCTCCTTATAGTTTCGGCGCCTCAATAAATCTTGACAGCTAGAAGCACCATCCATAAATCCGCATGGGTAAAGGCATCAAAAGTGGGGGATTGTTTAAAAAGTCCATAACCTGAATTTCTAACTCTTTTTTGACCCATGGTAAATGTTCAGTGTATTCTCTAAGCTACTCTTCCTTGATCCGGACCCTCTTCTAGATGGCGGAGGATTCTTCATTAGTTGTATCTCATTCCCTAGAGACCACTTGAAGCTCGCCTTTTACCTAGTCCAGCTACATTTGTAGTTTGTCATGGTGGCCCACAACACAGTCTTTCTCAGTTGTAACACTAATCACCCGGTCAGATAGGTCATCCCTTTCACGAGCCAATTGAGTGCATCTCTACATTAACTCGTAAAATTCAAGGGCATTGATAAAAATAATTATTATTACTCAAGCATTGAAGCAGATACTTACCATGACATAAAAACAAGCACTTGTTCTAGTCTGCTCAGCTAAGATCGTCTCTCGAAACTCTGTAGAATATTGGAAAAAATGAGTGTTTGAAGACCGGTAGAGAATAAGCCAGCCATTGCAGCAACAGAAAAAATATCCATACATTTAAAAAGGTTTAAATTTTGAGCTTGACTCGATCCAATGGGATTCGTAGACAAGTCAATAGTAGCCCCTCTCGCAGTTGAGGAGACTTCGATCAATTTTTTAGGATCAACAAGGGATTTCTCACCCATGTCACGATCGGGATCATGATCCATCCCGGTTCTGACATTGTTATCCGTGTTAGAAAAATTCTTAGAAAAATTCTCAGAAAAATTCTCAGAAAAATTCTCAGAAAAACTCTTTCAAGAAGATTCCTCGGTACAGCTAGCCTGAGTAGTTTGATTCCAAACCAAATGAGGTACAAGCTCGAGAATTGGAGAAGAGCCATCCAAAAAGACCTGTTGGGCTATTCGTTTTTACTGAGGTGTGAGCGCGCTTCACCAAGTATCCACAAATGGGATCTACACTCTTCACTATAAAAAAAAACCCTAATTGAGGACTAAAAGTAAACTGGAGAAAACAAGAAGAACAAAATAACTAGAACCCATAGTGAGCAGATGGAGGGTCCAAAGTATGGATCAAGCCATGTCCCTGTAGATTTTCCTCGGTGAAAAGAAAGGCGTAGTGACAGGACAGAATCTTGGTTTGCACATCCTTGGCTACCCTCTTTCTTTCATCGTCAAACAAATCCATATAATCCTTATACGATACTAAAAATAATAACAATAATAAATATATTGGGAGAAGCTAATCAGAGATGGTATGAATCAAATAGAGTACTTCATAGAAAGGGTGAGGGACTTTCAGAATGACACTCAGGTAATCACATTTAACTAATCGACCCTAATTCCTGCCAACAAAGAACCAACTGCCTTTCCAGTACTTATACGAAGAAGACAACTCCCATATGATGCCAGATTTCTTTTTTCAATTTCCCTAGAAAGGTCCAGTATGCCCTGTATTCTCTTGCAGTTAGGCCCAACATGCATCCATTTGTCGGGTACTAGAGAGGCCAAGAAAAAAGTTCTCAGCTTATGAAAGATAGGTCTTTCCAAACAACAATATTTTGGCTCATTCACTGTTCGCTCCGTTCCATTAACTTCTTTCTAAAGGCAATACGAGCAAAGCAAAGAGCGATACCCGTTAGGGAACAGCTGATCGGAACCAATTATACTGATGTTGATGTGAAAATATTTATGATAAAGGGTGAAAGGGAAAGAGATATCCCACATGCTAGCATATATCCATAAATGGCTACACAAACCTTACGAGGGTTCCAAGCGGGCTGATCGCCTTGGTGAACCATGTCGACCTCCGTCAGGGATCCTGAAATACTCTCAATATTCCTCAAAGTGTTCTAGTTGAACTTGTAGTATTTTACTAAATCAGTGAATGAAGGATCGTAAAAAAAAAAATTTCGTTGGCCTTTCTCATTATCATAGTCATTTGATGGTTCATATACCTAAGGCTTTATCATGGGTCGACCCTTGGTTACTTTTGAAGCTTTTGGTGCGACATCCGGTGATGAATTTGTGGTCAAAAGAGTGAAGGGATGAGGAAAAAAATAAAAACCTGATTAGAAGAATTGACCGTAGAAGGTTTGAAGATAAAAAAAAATGAAAAAGGAAGCTTACCAGAGAAACTGCCAGAAGTTGAAACCACGAGTAAGAGAGAGGTAATTGAAGTCTTTTTCTAGAAAGAGCGAAGGACACCTAGATTCTTTTAGGATTTTTTTTTTTTGGATTTGTAAAGAGTTTTTGGGTCTCTAAAAGTCAAAACCATGAAAAATGGGAAAAATCTGGAAATCCTTTGATATTTATAAATAAAATGCAAAAAAAAAACCTTTATAATCTTAGTCGTTGAAAAAAAAGGTGAGATCTAACGGCTTCGAATTCTGTGAGGAACGTGGATGTCATTTCAAGTAACAGCTGTTACCATGTCATAGGGGTCGAATGCACGACACGTAAACCACATATCACTTTGCATTAGATACACGCATCCCTAGGAAACAACCAGGCACGACAAATGGGTAAGGATACCATCAGTCTTCCAATACCACCATCAGACCCCGACGAATGGGTAAAGATACCATCAATCCTTCAGGGCAACCAACAAATCCGATGAATGGGTAAGGATACCGTCAGTCCTTCATTGCCACCATCAGGCCCGGCGAATGGGTAAGGATGAAGGAAACCTAGACTTTTTAGGATTTTCTTGGTTTTGAAAATAAAGAGTTTTTGGGTCTTTAGAAGTCAAAACCATGTAAAATGGGAAAAATCTAGAAGAGCCTTTAATATTTATATATATGAAAAACCTTTCTAATATAAGCCGTTGAAAAAAAGAGGTGAGATCAAATGACTTCGGATTTTACGCGAAACGTGCATGTCATTTCAGGTAATAGTTGTTACCATGTCCTAGGGGTCGAATGTGCAACATGTAAGCCACGCATCATTTTGCATTAAATACATGTGTCCTTAGGAAACAATCATGCCCGACGAATGGGTAAGGATACCATCAGTCCTTCATAGCCACCATTAAGCCCAACGAATGGGTAAGGATACCATCAGTCTTTCAATACAACCATCAGGCCCAACAAATAGGTAAAGATACCATAAATCCTTCAAGGCCACCAATAGGCCTAACGAATGTGTAAGGATACCATCAGTCATTCATTGCCACTATCAAGCCAGACAAATGGGTAAGGTTACCAACAATCATTCAAGGCCACTGCTAGGCCCAATGAATGGATAACCCGAGGTACAGGGTAGGATTATCTCTCCAAAAGGGAAATTCATCCTTTCCAAAGAGCTATTGGGTAAATTTTATATGGAAATTTTGCATAGTAAATGGCCACGTCAATAGCATTGACAAGTCAAAGGCTCATCCCACTCCACGTTAGGGAATTATTAGCTGGTCAAAAGCCTTCTCTTCTCAAGATTCAGAAGAGATTGGGCCTGGCACTTTAGGTTTCCGCAAACTACAGTAGAAAGCTCTGGAGCGTACAAACCGACCACAATCGGTACCGAAAATCAAAAATTCTTATCTATCATCCACACAAATCTCTCGGGACCTATCCGGCCAGACACACCTTTCCCATGCACTCACCCTCTGTAAATTTCACTTGTCGGGCTAAATCGCACAAGTGACATTTCAATGATAAGTCAAACTCTGCATATGTGGTAGGCCTTACCTTTGACTTTAGTGTTAGCACATTTTTGTATATCAACAACATTGATGCTAAATCAAGATATATAAATGTATAAATGTATTTAACGAGGCAACGATTTCGGTAAATTTTTTCTAGGTTTTAGTCCGTTAATGCGAATCTATCATACACACAAGCAACTACTTCAGCAATGTTGAAACTTGAAAGTCTTAAGCTAATGACAGCTTCCTTTAGATCGAAACTCTGCTACCCATTTCTCTGATGGCCTCTATCTCATGCCATGATATTTACGATCTTGTTGAGACTTGTTTCGGACATCTGCTATCCAATTCCCCCATGGCCTCTGTCTTGCGCCACGTTATTTTTGACCGTTCAATTTGTTGTGATCTTTTTTATTGTTGGTGATCTAGTGATTTTTAATAGATAGCCTCAGATTATGCCAAATCAATTATCTTCGTAATTTGTCTACTCTTGAACCAATATCAACACATATAATTTGTGCTCACATTACTTCCTTTTTATAATCAACTCATGATCCCTTGATTCTTGGTTGTATATGTAATATCATGGTTGTAGGCTTGATAGTTGTAATATAGCCATTGTAATTTTTAGTTTGTAATCCCTTGACTTATGCCTGGTAAACAATGGATAAAGTAATAGTCATAAACTCTAAGATTAATGTGCTTCTTCACTTGAAGAAGGATCTTCATCATTTTCACCACTTGATGAATCAGTAGCATCATTGTCGGTGATCAAAATTCGAACAACCTATGGTACTATCATATGAAAGCTAGATGATTTTAGTTCCGTATGGGTAACGGTTCGATGTGATGAGTATTTGATCCGAGATGTTTCAGATGAAGTGAGTTGCTTCATTTTAAAACACCGAAGTTTATCTGAAACTTGTTTAATCCAGTCATTTCAAATCAATTATTTGAAACCAATTACTTCATGGTTAAAGAGAACTTTGTAATAACAAAAAAAAAAAAGTCATAAAAATTAAATAAACAAGGAAAAAAAATTAAGTACAAATTTAAATATATATCACCTTCCAATAATTTCAAATTTAATTTTATCTATGATCATCATCTTCAATTCTTCATCTCTCGATTCTCTTACTTTAGATCCTAGTTCATCAGTTTCTCTACATTTTTTGTCTCTTTCAACAAAATAACCACAATATTTAACTCAAATACCATATCATAACTTGAAAAAAAAAAAAGGTTTTTATCAAATGTGCACGATCCTTATAGTATTTGGTGATATTTATAAGGAGATTTGTAGAGATATTAAATAAATTCATATCTCAAAAATCCGCCACAAATTCCAGCACACCAACAAAATATTTGAGGTAAAAGTACGTAGTATGATAAATTCAGGATCGGCCCTGATTAAGTGCATCAGGTGTCACCGCCCTAGGCTCCACATCAAGTGGCCCAAAAGTTTATTTATTTTTATTTTTTTAATGAAAAGCTGAATTCTAAAGGGCCATTGCTAGTAATATCCATTAAGCTAGACAAAATCTTTTAATAAAAGACGAAACAATTATTGTTTTCATTCGGAACTTTAAAACCAATTTTTCTATCTTATCATAGGCACACAATTTAATACTTTAATACATATCGATGTATTTTTGACATGTGTATTATTATTATTATTGAAGTTATAATTTTTTTAAAAAAATTATTATAAGAATTATTATAATAGAACTGATAGGACCGATTGAGATCAAATAAAATATATATTATCCGGATATCTACTCTCATGAAGAGAGATGATTGTTTTCACAATCCGAAAAAAAAAACTCATCCACATATTTATAAAATACAAATGGTAGGATTTGAACCCCTTACCATATTTATAAAAGGGAGGTGAACTATCAACTCTTCAAAAAGATGATATATTAATATTGAATTTATATTATTTATATGATAAACAGGAAAATTGCGGTAATATATATTTATACGCTATAACTATGGCAGTATGTCTAAATCGTGTGTTTATGAGAAAAAAAAATCCAAACTTTTTTGGACTCTTTTCGCTTATTCAAAGATACCGATAAAAATAATGGCTACAAGGGGATGCAATGTACTTTTTTTGTTTGTTTTATATATAATAAATAGAAGTATGCCTATTTAATATATTTCACTGTTGCTAATTAGAATTCGGAAACCAATGTATTTAAAGACAAATAAAAATAAGGCTAATTGAACTCCCTATACATTTTTTTCCTTTGAATTTTCATATATTGGCAATAGGTGACGGAATAGTAACACCGTCCATTTATCTGTCATGATAAATTATACTAAGTTTTCCTTATTATATACAGAGTTACATCAAACCAGAAAAATATAATAATATGACTTAAATATCTCTCTGACCAAATCTTCAAAATAAAATTTTGAACTTTTTGATAAATTTTTTTAAATAAATAGAGAAATAAAAAATTAAATTGATTCAACAAATATTTAAATTATCTTTTTTTATTTAAATGTAAATATAAAACTTAGATGAATATTTAAATTATTTAAGGGAAATTATCATTTAAATTGTCTTTTTTATTTAAATATCCCTAAGTATCACTTGTTCATTTACAATAACAAAGGTATTATGAAGTCATAATAACAATAATAATAAAAATAATAATAATAAATTATTTAAAACACAAGTAGGTAGATATTCATGGTGGTGATCAATTACAATAATAATAATAATAATAATAATAATAATAATAATAATAATAATAATAATAAATTACTAGAAAATTGAAAAAACACGTAAAAAAAATTGATAGGTGTGGAGATCCTGGATCTCCTCCATCCATCTCAAATGACAGTAGAGTAAACGAATTTTGATTCACCGTCCAATCTGGATATACACTAAGGATGACAAAAATCTTTGGCCCACCCCAAACCAGAGGGTCGGGGATTTGAGAATCAAAAATAATATTACTATTATTATGTGTTTATATTATTATTATTGTTGTTATCGTCGTCGTCGTCGTTGTTATTATTATTATCAATATTACTGTTTTATTATTATTATTATTATTATTATTATTATTATTATTATTATTATTATTTTGATATTATTAATATCCTTGTAAATGTAAATAAACAAGTCATATTTAGAGATAATTTAAATATTCATCAGAGTTATATATTTAGGGATATTAAATAAAAGGGATAATTTAAATAATTTGTAAATAAATTTAATTTTTTTCATTTCACTATTTATTTTATTTTCTTTATCAAAAAGTTCAACATATTATTATTATTTGACAATTATTTCAATTTTAAATTTTAAATTTTATTTTAAAATTTTGGTCAGATGAGTATTTAGGTCATATTATTATATTTTCCCGGTTTGATGCAATTGTGTATATAATAAGGGAAACTTAGTGCAATTTGTCATGACAGAAAAATTGACAGCATCACTATTTCGTCAGCTATTGTCAATTTATAGGAGTTCAGGGAGTTTAATGGTAAAAAAAAATATAGAGTGTAAGGTGCAAATTCGGGCATAGTTCAAGGGGTATCGGTGTCATTTAGCCTAAAAATAATTTCTACAATATCTCAACAATTGGATTGAAGAGCATATGAGCAAATGGGTGGTTGAAATAAATAAAAATGAGTATATATATAGGGAAAATCACGCAATGGAAGAGTTAAAAATTAGGGTTTAGTATATTTTAAAATTTTTCCTTTTTAATAACAAGAACCTTAACCCTAAATTAATTGATGTATATAAAAAATATTGTACCTTTTTCTCGTAACGATTAAACAAGCGCCGAGTTGAATCCGCAAGATATTCCAATCCAATCACGAACGTGAATCACCTAGGAGTGTGGACTCCCTTTCTTTAATTGTATACCTGATGATGGAAACAAACAAAATCTTCTTCTTTGTTAGTCACAATAATCCTCCAAGAAGAAAAACAAAGAACGTTAGGTCACCTGTGAATTATCAATCAATTTGATTGAAACTCGCGTGAAACTTGATTCGATGTTGTACACAAAACCTTTTAATGTAAATGCTACTAGTGTACTATCGAAAACAAAACGTTCTTTCTTCCTTTTCTTCTTTGCCGAATCTTCACATTATTTTTATAAGTTGATCGAATTGTATCTCCTGAAAGCTCATTCAGGACAATTCTACTTTTAGGCATAAAATTATTCAGATAGTCCTCTTCCAGAAATTTAGCATTTGTCGAAACAAATAATTCAAGATCTGAAGGACTAGAGAAATAATATCTTTTGGTTCCTTTTGGATACCCTACAAATATGCATGTTTTTGAACGGGACTCCATCTTTTCTGTCTTTCCTTTTAACAAGTGCGCAGGACATCCAAATATCCTTAAAAATTGTAAACTAGGCTTTCGCCTGATCCATAACTCATACGGTGTTTTAGGAACCTAATTAGATGGTACATCGTTTAGAATGTACATAGCAATTTGTAAAGCATATCCCGAAAAAGAATTAGGAAGCATTGAATAACTCAACGTAGACCTAACCATGTCTAAAAGAGTTCTATTTCTCCTTTCTGCCAGCCCATTTTGTTGAGGTGTACCTGATACAGAAAATTGAGAAATTATCCCATTATCAATAAGATATTGCTGAAACTCATCAGATAGATATTCTCCACCACGATCAGACCTCAAGATTTTTATACGTTTCTCTAGCTGATTTTCTACTTCAGCTTTAAATGCTTTGAACATGTCAAAAGCATTTGACTTATATGTCTCATGAGATACGCATAGTCAAATCTTGAGTGATCATCCGTGAAAGTAATGAAATACTCATATCCACCTCTAGCTTGAATGCTCATAGGTCCACACACATCAATGTGTATCAATCCTAAACATTCGATGGCTCTTGTGCCTCTGGTCATAAACGACCTTTCGGTCATTGTACTTTTCAAACAAGATTCACAAGTTGGTAGATCATCAACATTTAAGTCACTTAGAGGTGTTTTACTTACCAATCTTTTAATCCTATTTAGGCTAATATGACCTAGGCGCAAATGCCATAGGTAGGTTTCATCTTTTATAAATTTTACTATTTTATGATTAGGTCTCATTGATTCCATGTCTAACAAGTGAAATATATTCTATGCAAATAGAATAAACCATTTTCAAATGTACCTTTACAAACAGATTTTTTATTCTTACTAATAATAAAACCTTTATTAAAAGTAACCGAATATCCAAATTTATATAGACAAGAGACCGAAATTACATTCCTCTTAAATTGTGGTACATAATAAACGTTTAATAAAACTAAATGCCTATAAGAGTCTAAATTGATTTTAATATCTCCCACTATACTAGTAGACACCAACACTCCATTGCCTAAATACAAGTTGAATTCATTGTTATTCAGTTTATTCCTTTGACCCTTTTCACTACAAAAGAAACACTTCCCTTTGATCTTGGTTACTTTCTTAGTCTCTTTCTAAGAAGGCCCAAGTTGCTTTTTCTTCTGTTGTCTCATGACCTTTTTACCGGTCTTTAACTGTAACAACTTACCAAGCATATGAATCTCTTGACCCTTGTCTTTCACAAGGATTATCTTGGTGCTTTGAACATCTTGCATTAGGCCTTGCAAGGTGTATTCCTTATTGTTCAAGGTGTAGTCCAACTAGAATTGATCAAAGGAATCCAACAGTGAGTTGACGATCCTGTCAATTTTCGTCTCACCATCTATCTCAGCACCATTCAGTTCAGCAATGTTGAGATATGCTATGACTAGGGGTGGACATAAAAACCGAAACCGAATTGAATCGAACTGAACCGAAAAAGGGTGAAAAAGGGTGTTTGGTTCGGTTCATAGTTTATATTCGGTTCAAACCGATTTGAAATTTGAAAACTGAATTAAATTCGGTTCGGTTTTGGTTTTGAACATACAAAACTAAACCGAACCGAATAAACCGAATTGTCTTGATGAATTATTTTGTAACGTTCAATTTTATTATGGACTGTTTGTTGATGATGTTTTATTTTTGACTACATTATGTAGTACATTTTTACTTATATTTTATTATAAGTTATGAAGATTTTATATTTTGATTGAGTATGTAGACTGAATATGATTAAAATTTTAGATTTGGATTGAAAATTTGGTTGTATTTTGTTTAAATTATTTTTTACATATTATGTTTTCTTAAAAAAAGTTTAAGCCTAAATGCTTAAAAAAACAACTAAAAAGCCCCAAAAAATTAAAAACATATAAAAAAACCTTCAAAGCCCAATAGACCCAAAACCGAATTGAACCGAACCGAGATAAGAGTGTTCGGTTCAATTCGGTTTTCAGGTTCAAAACGGTTCAAGCCGATTCACATTTTCAAAAACCGAATATATGTCACTTCCATACGGTTTTGGCCAAAACCGAACCGAACCGAACCGAACCGATTCACGCCCACCCCTAGCTATGACTTTCATCATGTGATCTTTCACAGCCCGTCCAGGTTTCATCATAAAATTCATGAAAGCAGTCACTGCCTTTCTCTTAGTCGTCATAGACCTCATTGCAAACATCTCCTCTAAAGACATCATTATATCGACAATAGTCTTCATTCCTTCATGTTGTTGTTGCAACACGTTAGAGATACTGGTCATAATGTAACGTACATTTAGCCATCTCATCTGAAGACTTCCACTACTGATACTCATCTCTTTGCTCCTCATTAGATTCATTAATAGGAGTATGTGTTTTAGTAATAGACAGAACAAACTTATGGTTTTTCAACTTGCAACAACAACCCAATTTTCCTTTTCCATTTGACATAATTATTATCGGTTCAAGTATTATCTTTTAGGATCTTTGATTAGGGATGAGGTCATGATTTCTTTTTAATAACAAAACTTATATAAGTAAACAATTATGATAAAGCACTTTAGAATATTTATCTTGAATTATTTAAAATAATTCAATCGTAAAATTCAACGGTGATCCAACACCCATAAATGTCACACCTCTTTTGGGAGTTCGCATTATTTACTAGTTGGACTAGGTCCCACCTAATTGTTAACATAACAACTAACGTTTTCAATTTTAGCCTTGCAATTTTATTAACAAGAACTCTTGGGAGGATACTAATAAAATCACATTGAGAGTGTTACCAAGTTATCGACCTTCAATATATTCCCTCACGAATATCCCTCCTTTGGGAGTAGATATCGTTTGAGTTAATTGTCTAGTATATCCTTGTAAGGAAATATTTTGCTAAATTTCATTCATGAATACCTCTTGGGAGGTTATTACACGAAACATAAAGGTCAACTAAACTTGGAGGCCGTAGGTGTTCCAAAACACCTTCTCTCACTCAATTGTTTAAGGCGTGTGATCGAATTCCATAGAATGATTTACCAAGCTATCTAGATGCCAATTAGATACCTAAATCATTCAATGCATGTTCATACCAAAAGAGATATATGAGTGGCACTCCTATTCTATATGACATGTTATCAAACAATGATAAACATTGCAATATTTACGAAAATATAAATAGCTACAATTTTGGTACATCCTAAAAAATCAAGTAAATTACATATGTCTTAGAATACAAAAACTATTTTCTTGGCGAACAAATCTTCACGCGACCTTCGTCGTTTGGACTCTCTCGGCTGCCTCCCATGGGCGTGCGCACCCTTGGCTCCCTTCTATGGGCTTGCACACGCCACAAACCCCATAAAGGGCTGCCATGTGCAACCCATGGTTTCCATAGGACTGTCGTGTGCAGCCCATGCCACAACAATCGTGGCCTCGTGCTCTTCACACGCACGTTTGTTGATTTGGCTTGAACGGTCTAAAACTTGTTCCGGTTGTTTCCAATTCTTCAAACCATCGAGTTTTCAATACTTGAATGTACTACAGAAGAATTTTAAATAAAAAAATACTGCAGTTTTTTTTATTACAATCTAGTGCAGTTTTTTTTTATTACAATAACAAAATAAAATAAAAAACTTTAGCAACTACCAAGAAGGAAATTATGGCAATGATAGACCACCCTTCTTGTTATAATCCCAAAAAAAAAATACATTGAAATTCTATAACCAAAATTAAGCAATAACAATCTACATATAAAACATACATACATACATATATATATATATATATCCATACATTCCAATGTAAATATATATATGTGAATACCTAGAGTGTCATCTCTTTCTAAAACATGCATATATACAATAAAAGAAAAAAGATTCACATACATACATCAATTAATCAAGGGTACAACCAGGCTCTGATATCAATTGTAGGGAAAATCGCGCAACGGAAGCTTAAAAATTAGGGTTTAGTATATTTTAAAATTTTCTCTTTTTAATAACAAAAACCTTAACCTAGATTAATTGATGTATATAAAAAGTATCGTACATTTTTCTCGATACGATTGAATAAGTACCGAATTGAATCCGCAAGATCTTCTAATCCAATCACGAACGTAAATCACCTAGGAGTGTGGGCTCCCTTTCTTTAATTGAATACCTGAAGATAGAAACAAACAAAATCTTCTTCTTTGTTAGTCACAATAATCCTCCAAGAAGAAAAACAGAGAACGTTAGGTCACTTGTGAATTATCAATCAATTTGATTGAAACTCGCGTGAACCTTGATTCGATGTTGTACACAAAACCTTTTAATGTAAATGCTACTAGTGTACTATCGAAAACAAAACGTTCTTTCTTCCTTTTCTTCTTTGCCAAATCTTCACATTATTTCTATAAGTTGATTGAATTTCGTTCTAGAGCAAAAACAATTTTTCTCTCTCAAAATTCTATGGTAGCCGAATTCTCTCACCAAAAAAATTCTTAGCTTGGCTGAAATTATGTAAGCCATATATATATATATATATATATATATATATATATATATGATGGCTGAATTCCTAGCCCTAAAATATATAGGGTTGGCAGAATTCAACTTATATTTAATTTAGGAGACTTAATCCTTTCCTATGAAGGATTTACTTGATGGGCAAAAATCCTATTCTTTGGTGGATTTACTTGGTGACTAAGAATCATTTTCCAAAAAGAATTATTTCCTACACCAAGACTCCTAATCTAACTTAAATAGTGTATTTGCGATCATATTAAAGATTTCCTAATTTGACTAGATAAATAATTTCTTTTATTTATCTACTTATCAAATATAATCTTTAATATTAATTATACTACCAACAATAGTATAATATTATGAGACATTCTCTTATTATAATTTTTTTTTACTTTTAATTAAATAATTAATTAATCAACAAATTAATTAATTTCCATTTAATTAAATAATAAGATAAAAAATAATATATTTAGGCCTTTATATATTAGCCTTGTCGCCCATGACAATATATAGGCATACATATTATTTTTCTTATTTTATTAAATCCATTGGACCTTTATAAAAAGTCCACATGTGAACTAGACTCATTCATATAAAAAGAAACAAATTCACATGCCTTAATACAATTCTAGATGGACCCTTAAATTGATCCGGTAGAATATATCAAGTGATCAATACAAGTTCACGTGAATTGAGGATCTTGGCGGGTTATCTAAAATTTAAGCTTCAATAGACATAACCTAATCACAATCAACAAATGATTCACTTAGGTCCATTCTATTAATTTTAGTTCATTCCACTAAATAACTAAAATTGAACTCTTAAATAAAGATAGAATAAGTTAATATTCTTCATTCATACCCTAGACAATCTTAATAGAGAAAGTGTATCCTCGTAAAGAATATCAGTAATCGCTAAGAGCTCACAGACCACCTATAGCTCTCCAAGTTACCATTTTACTCATATGACCACATTTTGAAATTGGATATTTTGACTTGTCCATAAGCCATATTTCAATAAACACAAGCGAAAACTTAATGTTAAGATTTAATATCCAATACCTCAAAATATTCGTATGATGGTATTCTACTCACATTTAATAAATGGAGTCACGATATCCATATCTATAAATGAAGTTCTCTATCGATTAACAAATGACTACCACCAAACTATCGAGGATAGACTATGCTATATAATCGTACTCATTGATAGCTCAAATGATAACACTTGCAACCATAAGTCCAACATTTATTTCATGATTGAGATAGACTCTCCGATTGTCTTCAAGTGAAAAACTTTTATCCATTAATGGTTCTAGATAAAGTATTTCACTGTGATCCAATTCAATGTACTCAGTGCACTAGATTCTTTTGTCCAAAGACTGATAATTTTAGACTCATCATAACACATTTGATCTCACTCAAATGCCAACAAAAGAATCTACAACTTTGACAAGATAAAAGCGTCCAACATTTATCCTAAGTTGTGAATATTATTCAAGACTAACTAAAGAATTATGTCTACCTCATATATATATAGTAATAGGTCTATTTTATTATAATTTTAAGTAAAACTATTAATATGAATAAAGGAGTTCATTTTAGATTTTCGTCCCATTTTGGTTAATAAATTCAATGATCATCGCTGTTAATTATTCATTGTATTATGTATAGCATAACTAAAAAAATTACCGTGCATATACTGATTAAGATATATATACCATTTGTAGTTTGATTCCAAACATTAAATTTCGTATAAAAGCTTTGAAGATTAATTACAATGAATAAACAAAGTGAATTCGAATTCCACAGTGAAAGCGGATTGAACACGGATTATATCATCGGTCAGAGGACGATCACGATAACGATAACGGAAAATCCCCCTTAATCACAATGCAAGTACTCACACAATGATTAAAGACGAGAGAAAATTGTTCTTAATTTTTTCCTTCTCTGGTTGCTATATTCTCTGTCGTGTTGCTTTATGTAAACACAAGCACACATGCACTATTTGTTTTGATTCTTGCCCATTGATACCAAACACAACAAATACATGTTTATATATATACTGCTTGAGCAGTTTTACATTAAATAATTGTTCATGCTTGGTCTTGGTATAGACTTGGGCTTGAAGCTTGTGCTCTTGGCCCACATGGGTGTCTAAATTGGTTTGCTAGCCCAAACCCAATTATACCAACATCTCTCACTCGTACAAGCAGGGCCTCCACATTTGAGTTACCATAAGCCCATCATGGTGCATAGTTCTTAATCAACATCTCCCACTTGTCCAAGTTGGCGTAAGATGTGATATATGCAGAAAAGCCTTTGGGCCTTTAAACACAAGTATTATCATACGATTGTTCATACGGGTAAATCCAACGTTTGATATATGAACATTCAATGTACGTAAAAGCGAGCTAACAATCTCAAATCTCAATCGTAATTACAAGAGATAATATTGTTTTTTTTATTGTATCATAGATTTAATTATAACTTTTATCTCAAATCGTTCTTTTTATATCTTTGAAAGATAACATGTGATAACTTTACGATTATTTCGACGAGTTAGTAAACTATCACGGTGGCTGATTCAACAGATGTTTCACTCCCACTAAGGATGAAAAATCCATACGGATTTCAACTCTCATTAGGGTGTAGACTTCCACTTCCACTAGGGATGGAAGATCCATGTAGAATTCCATTCCCACTAGAGATAGATGATCAAGTTAGATTTTAATTTACCACCACTATCGTATTAACACAAATCATCCAATTTTTAAATTAGATATCTATATCAAACTCGCTTCTACTAAGAAATTTATTCTCTAATAATGACATCTTCTAATTCAGTCACACTTTTATCTAACTGCACACCATCATTTATTTATCTTTTGGAATTCACATAGTATCAAACAAATAAACAATTTCTCTACTTGCATCCAATTTCTCACTTCTATGAGATGGATTATAAACATAAGTCATATACCCCCAGGGTTATAGATTAGTTAGACCAGACTACCTACCTGTCAAGAATTCATAAGGTGTAGAAGTGTTTGATCTAATGGAACATGATTAAGTAAATAGGTAGTAATCAATTAACAGATCTTCTAGTAAGATACTAAAAGATTCACTTGCATCATCACCAACTTAACCATTTCCAACAACATTTTATTCCTTCTTTCCACCACACTATTTTGTTGTAGAGTCATAGGAATAAATAAATATCTTTCTATACTTTTCTTGTCAAGAAATTTCTTGAACCGTTCAATATTTATGTACTTAGTTTATTCTTTAAACTCAAAAGTTTATCATCTAATTTGATCATCAACCAAACAATCTAATGCAGTCCAATACTTTTGATTTATGGGAGATCAAATAGATATGAAATTTCATGTCTAGCATTTAGACTTATTCAATTATAAATGTTATTATGAATTAGTTGCAATGGGAATCATTATCTAGTTCCTCACTAAATGGTTTTCTAGTTGTTTTTCTTGTTAGATAATTTGCATGAGTCCAATTAGTCCTCTCTGAATGACTTAATTTAGCTTGCCAAAATATCAACATCATCACCATTGCAATGATTGAAAATCAAACAAAATCATAACCGTTCACACTGACTTATGATGCAATAAAACCATTCAACAACTATCAAGTACCATATGAATATAATTTGCTAAAATAATATTCATATAACCATCATGATTATTAGTGATAACCCGAATAAATAACGACAACCACGGACACTAAACCCAGTTAAATCTCAAGTGTATATTAGAACATCATTGAGTATAAATTTAAGCTACTATGCAAACCCGGTTTGTAGGTACTTAACTCTAAAATTATTTTAACACATATAATTCTTGTCTCATAATCTAACTTTACTCAACGTGTACTTTACAGTTTTTTGTTAGATGTTATATCTTCACTTAACCACAGTCCACAAATGACAAAATTTAGAAAGAAGATACCTAACCATAAACTTAAGCATAACTGAACAGATTTTTGAGTTTGGGTTTTACTCTTTTTGACTCAATGTATTTATAAGTGAAAATGACCAAGCTTGTCACAATTGCATCAAATTTTTTTTTTTTGTCGTTCCTCAATTCGTCATCCCCCAACTTCTTGCATATTCCGATCTAAGATTAATTGTGGCTATGACTAGATCCTCTTCCCCTTTTGGAAATATCTATTTCTACTAATACGTTCAAAACTAAAAGTTTTTTATAAATTGGAATCTTTCATATAAAATTGGCTAAAAGACTAAGCCGTCTCTAAGCGATCATTTTCTACTACCAAAATGACGTGATTGATATGTGTCAAATTAATTTTATATATTCCAACTATCAAAAGAGATCAAATCGTTTAGTCGATGTATCATGTTTTATATCCTTATTGGAGGCTACCACTAATTTTGGAGCTTCTTATAAATACTCGAAAACTTGGCCCCAAAACTACTAAAATTTTAGTATTCAAACTACTACTAAAACTACTATTTAACCTACTTCGCAACATAATACGAGTAATTTAATTTCTAGCTTGATAAGCCTCCATATCTTGTATATCAAGCAAACAAGTACTATGCCGATGTTCAATCATGATTCACGTTATAGTCTCAAGAGCCTCTTGCTCTTTAAAAATAGACTGAATTTTCTAATGTTAGATCACACTTTCTAATTTGCCACAATATTATACATATAGAATCTATATCTTATGTTGATCTATGTAGATACATACAATCTACTATGCAAGCAAATTAACTTTTAAAAATATACGCATTTAATTTTGCTACAAACGCAAACCAAAAATATGATGAAATAATTTAAGGTACAGAATCGAAAAAGGTCATCAAAGCGCCCAACTATCATCCGTTTCCAAAAATGTAATCATTTAGTACTTTACGTAAAATTTTAATTCCAATATTGTACTCAACAATTTAGAATTCAAAAAATAGATGACCATATAAATAACAAAAGAATACAATGCACAAGTCCCTAGATCATTTTATTGGTAAAACCAATTTTTACTACAAAGTAAGTAAACCAAAAATATTTACTATAGAACGGTTTATAAAATAATAATGCTTTTTAAAATATGGGACTTTGCATGCTATTCATTCTTATGTCTCAGATTCATATCGATCACCACTGAGAATGACTCTAAAAGTCTTCATAACTTATCTAACTGTCATTTTCTTGAATCATGGTCCTCCTTCGCGTATACAATAACTCATGTGCCTAACACTAAAAATATTCATTGCGGATGTAATAGATCGTCTCACATTCCTAAGGATGTGGCGCTCCTCTATGATTTCTAGTTCACATGCTGTGTGACCAAAATACATTCTGGTACCTTACTTTAGTTTTTCCAACCATATAGATTTATTAACTCTTCAAACAATTTTATTAAAAGACTATCCACTATATCTCTCCACATAAAAAGCACGAGTCCAAATTGACCGCGGCAATATGTCATTAATAAGATTTGTGAAATCTTCTCTATTAAGACATATGGGATGATAAAGATTTGTCCTAAAAGTTTTCTAAGTCACTTAGAAACATTTGTCTTTTAATAACCTTTTACATTTCCATTGTACATTCTTATGAAATTTCTTAGTCCCGATTGTATAATTAATTAGAAGGAGAATTCTAATCGAATGCATTTTTAATATAGCTCCCGCTAAAGCTAAATTTTGGTGATCAAAATTGTCATAGGAAAATCCCATGATTGTTAGAAAACAATGCCGAAAATCCTACTGGAAAATTCCACAGTGGCCAAAAATGCCACCTGAAATGACGACAAAAAATTCCGCAGCTATTAGAAACTGCATCGGAATTTCCGTTGGAAAATTCCACTATGGTCGAAAACTACCATCAATGGAATCCATACAGGACACCGTCACCGAAAACTATGTTAAAAATCGTAAACAAATGCCACACCGGAAATCATCACTGGAATCTATGCATGAAATCATCACCAGAAGTCTGGGCTAAAAACAGTCATCAAACACTGTATCAGAAACCGTCACTCAAATCCGTGCATGAAGCCGTCACTGGAAGTCACACCGAAAACTATTATTGGAATCCATACCGGAAACTGTCACCGGAAACCATGTTGAAATCTGTAACTAGGAAACCCGTCGGAAACCTACACCAAAATCTGTGCATAAAACTGTCACTATAAGTTATACCGAAAACTGTCATTGGAATCCATACAGGAAACTGTCACCAGATACCATACCTGAATCTGTAACCAGAAACTCCTTCAAAAATCATAACTTGAATCCATGCTATAAACCGTCATCGAGAACCGCACCAGAGCATAGTCAGAAACTACAACGAAAATTGTCACCAGAAAAACGACAAACAAAAAATAGTGCCGTAATTTGTCACCTGAAAATATGCTACTAGGAACCGTGATGGAAATTGTCATCGAAAATCACATTAGCAACTGTCATTGGAATTCGTATCAAAAACTGTCACTAGAAACCGTACCGAAACAAATGGTTGGAAGCTGCACCGTAAACCCTCGCTAGAAAACAGCAATCTAAAACTACACTTGAAAAATCGTAACCGAAAACCGCACCGTAAAACGTCGTGTAAAATAAGCAAACAAAAAAATATGCTGGAAACCGCACCAAAAACTGTCGCCAGAAAATCCACAATCGAAAACAGAACCAAAAACTATAACTGGAAATCGATTTGGAAACAATTGCCAAAATATCTGAAACTGAAAACCACTCAGGAAACCATCACCGGAAACGACACTGAAACCGTCGTTGAAAAATTCTTTGGCCATTTTTGTGACACATGTCACCCGTATAACGGGTCACATTGCACATTCATAGTGGGCCACGTGCACTCTGACAGTGGACCACGTGACATCTTCGTAGTGGACCATGTGGCTGATGCATGACCACATGCACAACTTGATTAAGTCTCGCAAGTGGTGGGTGCATCCAACGTTTTCCGATTACCGAACCACCACCATCCGACTCGAATTCCATGAGGAATTTAATGGTTCCATCGGTTGTGATGTTTGACTTAGGGGTGAAGTGCACTCATTGCCAATAGGCGTGGCACATGTCCTTCACCCAAATTCAAATTCAAAATCTTTTCCATATTTTAATATTCTATTGAAAAAATTTAACATCGTTTTTCTTCCTCTATACTTAACCAAGTTATGCAAATGATCTATCGGTAGAAAACTCTTGGAAGACTCTATCGAATGGTACTATGATCGCAAAGAATAAAAAGAAATGACAATGAGTTTTTGACCCCGATTAGAGTCACGAATATTCTAATTTTAATTCTTCAAATTCTCAAAATTTTGAACTCAATTCATAACGTGCATTTCTAGAACATATAATAACACACATATAGACATGGTGGCGGTTCGGTTCGAACCGGTGAATCGAACCGGAACTGACACAGAAAAAACCATAACCGAACCGAGGTTTTCGATTCCGAACTGGAATAGCTACGGTGCACGGCTCTGGTTTCGGTTCCTGTTTTGATGGAACCGTCCGGTTATGTAATTTGTTTTTTTCAACCCTAATTGCAACCACTATAAAATTTTCTTTTTCTTTCAAGCCACCCTTCAACGCAACCTTTTCTTTTTCCTTCAATCTCATTCTCTCTCAACCCACCACCACAAATCCAAACCCAAGACCGACCAACTATGAAGAAGAAAGAAGGAAGAAGAACTGAAGAAGACGAAGACGCATGATGATGATCTATCCAGACGAAGACGAAGACGAAGTCCGGTTGTTCCAGAGAATCCAAACCAGTCAAAAGAAGAAAGAAGAAAAAGATAGAGGAAAGAAGAAAGAAGAAAGAAGATGTGATGATCGATCCATCTGGGTTGATTTGGGAGAGAGAGTGTGATAAAGTTCTGGGTTGCGTTGATTTGTGAGACATCCAATTGAATGCAGTATATATATGATATGGTGTTATATAATGTTGCCGACAACATGAGTAACTGCGTAAGCCCAAGATTATAAAGTCATTTCGTCTCTTTGGCTTCCAAGAGGACCCTGGTTTAAAAGTTTATTGTCAAGTGTATTGTTCTGTTTATTTATATATATCAAGAGTTGGAAAGAAATAATATAATACCATAATATATTTGAGGTAGCAAGGTTTGGAGGTTTCTTTAATTTTATTTAATCGAGCTTAATTCCCAAAATCCCATAATAACCGGTGCCATGTCTACACGCACGCATGCACGTATATATAGATCTTAGAAAACGAAATATAACACTTGCATGTGTTTGATCCATTTGTGTTCATTTGTTGCTCTACAAATAAAAATAAACAAATATCCTAGCATGGCATTCTTCTACTAGAATACAGCCCCAACCAGGTTCTGATACCAATGAAGATTAAATACAATGAATAAAGAATAAACAAAGTGAATTCGAATTATTACCGGTAACCATACAGAAATCCGAATTTCACAGCGGATCGAATACGGATTGTATCACCGGTCGGAGGACGATCATGACATGACAAACGGAAAGTCCCCTCTAATCACAATGCAAGTATATGGGAGAAAATTGTTCTTAATTTTTTCCACATCTGCTCTCTATATTATCTGTTGTGTTGCACTCTGTAAACACAAACACTATTTGCTCTGTTTCTTGCCCACCGGTACCACACAGCAAATACACGTTTATATATTTGTGTACTGCTTGGGCAGTTATACATTAAATAACTGCTTATGTTTGGGCTTGGTATATAGACTTGGGCTTGGCCTTGTATAGCTTGTGCACTTGGCCCACTTGGGTGTCTTATTGAGTTTCCTAGCCCAAGCCCAATTATACCAACAAGCTTCAATCGAAGTAGTCTATACATTGAATTGTCACTGCCCTATTGAAATTGCTCAGTTTAATATAATATTGTTTGCTTCCTGGGATTGCCCGAAGAACAGGTTTTGCAACAAATTTTCCAGGGAAAATTGCTGATTATTGATAAGAGTTCTGATATTTGATTTCTATTTAATGACTGAAACAAGAACACTCTACAATAATGCCTACAAATTCAACTCAATGTTGACGCTCAGCTTCCAAAAAACTATCCAGTGATCACTCCACTGGACATTTAAACAGGTTACAACTTACAAGCACTTTTCCATAATTCAAATAACCACAGCGTGATAAAAGTTACACTTATAATATATACATGTAAGGGTTACAATACATAGTACTGATGAAGATTTCAGTTTAATCTATTTTAGCCTAAAGCTCATATCCTGGGAACTTAGAGTTTATAGGTGCAAGAAGATCGAACCAGAGGCACGCTGTTCCGGCCAGTCCTTGGAAAAGAGAGTAGCCATGATCACCTCCCCATGCATGCCCTTCTGTCACAAGTTTCTCAGCATTGTGATACAAGAAGCTTGCAAATGCTTTTGCCCTCTCTTCGTATATGCTCTCTCCTGTCAAACCATAGAGGGAAAGGAACGAATATGCATTCCCGGCTACTCCATCCGCTAGTCCCACTTTCTTCACCAAGCCATTCTTCCATACAACTTCCCCTGCTTCTATGGCAGCATCACGAAACTCCCTATCACTTGGAAACACCTTCAAAATCAAATGAACAAACACTCATCAAGTCACTTAATTATGTTCTACCGACACAACTATTAGCTTTTCCCATATATATATATATTATATAGGGTCCTTCTCCAGTCATGGCAACACCTGAAATTTTTAGTGCAGTCTCATCAAGGATTATCGTGGGTGATAATCAGTTAAACATCAATTACATTGATACTCCTTAAGACCGTAGGAAAATTTCAGGTCTGGTCCTGATAGTAGAATTATCCTATATATATATATATGTGTATATAAATTTCTGCTACCCACCATAACCAAAAAGAAAATAAAATTTCTGAAGATGCTAACCTTTGATGCCTTGCACAGGGTCATAGCCATGCCAGTTGCACCGTGTGACCACTGCACCAACTTGTCCCTCGGGTTTCCTTCGCTTACAGGATAATTACCGCTATGAGGGAATCTATTGCTCATCATATACCTTAAAGTCTCCTTGACATCACTCGCATCTTCTGTAGAGAGAGGGAAGTGAAGCAGCACTTGCAAGATACCGGCAAGACCACTGGAAGCACCCCAGTACCTCGTACCATGCCATCTGTACATCAAGGGGCAGGCTGTGTTATCAGATGCCCCCGCTCTCCCTCCAGCTAAGACAGCGTCCACTATAGGCATGAGAAGCTCATTGGGCAATGTCTCAGGTCCAATATACTTGTTTATGAACAATGCAGCCCATAAAAACCCAGCTCTCCCGTAAAGAAGATCATAGGACATTCCAAAACCACCTTCTTCTGGTCCAACTGGGAGAGCTTTCTCTTGTGCCATCTACACATAATCAATTGAAATGTCTATTAGATAATTGTATGTGTTACATATACACGTTACCAGACAGTGACAGTACAAGATATCAAGCAAATTAAGGTCTCAATTCTAAGAGAAACGACGATCTCTTGTGTTTGATGAAAAGTATTTACCACTGAAACAAGAACCACAAGCAAATTCAATCTTCAGAATCTTTATCCAGATTACTTCTCAAAAAATATATGAATAAAAAATAATCTTGCAGATGAAATGAAGAGTTCCCATACTATTGTAGTTGCAAGCAAGAATTTGGGTTTAAAAGTGATTGAACAGCAAGGAAAGGCATTTTCTTATATCCTATTTAGTGTTATCCAGCAAATATATTTCCGGCGCATTTTTTGTTTTTACCAAATAAATTAATTGTGTTCTACATTTCAAACACTTTTCGCACTATTGTTTCCCAGATGTTCTTTGGCCCAAGACAAAATGAAGGTTGGCTATGTTCTACACATGTACAAAATAGAACCAGATTCACTACAAAAAGATCCCAATTACTCAGAAACAACAAACAGATTTTATTGATATTTATTTATTTATTCTGTAACTAAATTTAAACCTGGTTTTGCTCCATGAAAATTATATCCTAACACCAAAAAGAAGATACCTTTCAACCCTACCTTAATTTCTACAAATAGAACACTTGTAACTAGTCATTAGTTACTTTAGTGTCAAGATGCTATGTTACTTCAAATTCATGACTTGATATTTTCTAAAACCAACAGCAAGTAAGACTGTCACTGTCTTGTCTTTACCTATTGCAGTATGATAATTTGCCTCTGGTAACAAACAATTTCTTACTAGTTTGAAATTGTACATTGTTTTACGTGTCATTCACAACGGTGCAAGCAAGCTCTTCAGGGGATCATTGTGGTCCTAAATTGAACAACTGAAAATGCTTCTCAATATAATATGAAGAGAAGTAATAGATTAGCTAATTCCATAAATAAGGCAGTTATTGCATGATATGATATGATATGATGGGCCATAGATTTGTTTTATCATACATCAATTTTCATGACCCATCAGATATTATTGGATAAGATGCTACACTTGTCTTTTGTAAAGCAAAAAAATCAATTAACAATAAATTTTTTGATAGTGAACTTGATAGTAAATAGTAATATACCTCAAGAAAGAGATTCAAAAAGAAGTCACGCCTTTGATTGTCCCCCTTGCAATTAGCCACTACAGCACCAAGTGCATAAATCCCTCCTCTACCACATAAAAAGGTCATGTGCCTGTAACAAGATCATATTTCCAATTACTTACCTTATAAATCCCCAATTATTATTATTATTATTATTATTATTATTATTGTTAAATAGAAATAATAATAATAAAAGGAAAATTTGCAATTACAGATTTATAATAATAATAATAATAATTGGAAAATAGTTATTATTTGGAAAACCTTCAACCTAAATTTTCTTTTGAATTAGAAAGATGCCAAGACATATAATTACTGAAAGCAGCATACAACAAGATTTAAATCAATAGTCATTAGGTAAGAATATATCGTCATCAGCATCAGGACCTGACTTAGATTATTTCTATTTAATTCAATATACACAACAAATATATCTTGACCCATTAAGCAGAAATATCTGAAGAATAAATTGGAATATATTTTTTTTTTATCCATTTTTAGGATTCCCACAACCACTTGCACTTGACTTGATATCCCAAGATATTTCAACAAAAAAGTAAGAATACAAGTAGTGCTATTACTGTCATCGTTTAAGGCCATCTTTAAGCTTTACGATCGTTAAATAATAAAATTTTATTTTTTTAAAAGAAAAAATTAATAAAAATATTCTTTTTGTTATTTTAGATAATAATTTACTCATTTTTATTACATCAAAAATTTCCTATTTTTATTTTAATTATCAACACCCAACTATTTTTACATGTAATGGTTTTAAAATAATTTTTAACATTTTTTTTTACACAAGTCGTGAAAGATTTGTACTCTATGAATGATCAAAATGAACGTGAATATCAGATATGTTAATATTTTGTTTTAATAAATTATTTAGAATTAATTATTATGATACATGTTAAATAAAAATTAAATATTTAAAAATATTTATTCTAAATTAAAATACTTATTAATCTATTATTAAAAAATTAAAAAATAATTAAAATATAATCAATATTATAATCGGTCGAAAGATCTCAACCAAATATGTCTAATGATATAGTTTTTATAATGATTTTATTTATGAATAAAAAGTTATATTTAATTAATTGAGTGTAGTTATAAATATAAAAAATAGATAGGAAAGATAAAATAATATTATTTAATATAAATAATAAAATAGAGATCATGATTTAGATATTGAATTCTGAGATCAAAATAAGGTCCATAAGACCTCTTCAATGGGTCCTCATTTTGTTGAAATCGAGATCCATTTTACTCTAATCATATCTCAAGATTCCATTATTTCAATTTCTATTTCACTATTTACATTAAATAATATTATTTTATCTCTTTTATCTATTTGTTGTATTTAAAAAAAACTCGATTAATTTATTATAACTTTTTATTTATAAATATAATTATTATAAAAATTATACCATTAAAAATATTTATATTTTAATTATTTTAATTATGTATAAAAGATATAAATGTTAAAAAATTATTTCAAAAGCATTATCCGTACAAAAATAGTTAGGTGTGGATAATTATAAAAGAGATTATAAAATTTTTGACATAATAAACGTGAGTAAAATAATAAAGACATAACAAATTTATTAAAGAAAATTTAAAAAATATTAATATTTTATTATTTAGATGTCTTAAAATGGAGAATAATTGAATTAGTAAATTTATGGGTTTAAAATATTTCATTTTCGGTCTTCAAAATACATAAAATTTTAGAAAACCATGAGAGATGGTTTAAAATGGAGAAGCATTAAAGCCAAAAAGGTGTCCATTTTGAAAACATAAAGACAGGTTGAAAATGGTCTAACGATGTAAAAGCCAGAGTCCGGTCTCCACGGAGCCAAAGTCTGATAATGTACATGTATCACGTGATCTCAATCTCACTTTACAGCTCAAAACAAAAGATGTAGATGTAAAATTACCTAGCGGAGGCACGTGCGATGGATGCACACGTGTCAATAATTTCGGTGGATAATTGCAGATCGTTCTGGTCACCGGTACTCTGATAGGACCTGAAGCAAATAAACGCCGTCCCCAAAAGACCCTTATAGAGTGTCGGGTCAATACCCGTCGGGGTTTCACAGAAACCACCTCTCCGCCACGTGACCTCCACCACCTACAGTACCCAACAAAACACCACCGCTTTTAGCCATGATCAGAAATATTAATTATTAGAAGTGGTGGTAGTAGTAGGACGCACCCGATCTTTAAGAGAGATGGCAGCTGTGAGAAAAGTATGAGTCGGGAGTGACATGTTAATGGTGCCCGTTGGATCCATGATGTTGCTCTTGAGAAGCAAAAGATCAAGCCGTTCGTTGTTGTTCTCTTCATTATGGTTTTCCTGAGAAGCAAACTCAACTACCGAAGACATGGTATGGTACGTATACCTTTTGTTTTGTTCGCTCACAGATTTGGTTTGGTTTTGGACGAACAAGAGAACAACAGCTGCTTGATATTTAAGCAAGCAAAGTTAGAGGGAGAGTGTGTGAGAAGATGGTGACGTGTCGTCTTACGGTTGTAAGAATGGAAACGTGTGGACTTATCAGATGTTGGTACAGATAATAGAATTGCCGTTGGATTTGCACCATAACAACGTGCGTCGGTTATGAGTTTTGGACACGGTTGTTTGTTTCTTTGTGTTTTGATTTATTTCTTTGTGCGTCGGTTATGAGTTTTGGATACGGTATATATATCACCTTTTTTATTTTGATTTGTATAATTAATATTATTTTAATAAGTTTTGTTTTATTAATACTAAAATATATGATGAGACTAAAATTTCTTTATTTATTTTTTTCTTCTATTTTTTATTTTAAATTTCTTTATTTTTCTCTTTCTTTTTTGCTTTTCATTTCACAACTCACATACTTCTCTCTTATTTTTTTTTTAATTCATTCTAATTTCGTTGGTAAAATTCAAGACTAAAATCAAAGTCCACCCAAGTTTTTTTTTTTGTATTTTTTTCTCTCGTAAATTCGAGACTTATTTACAATTTCGAGATTTATTACGTAAAATTCGAAACTTATTTACAACTTCAAGACTTATTAGGTAAAATTCGAAACTTACTCTATAAATTCAGGACTTATTAGGATAAACTCGAGACTTATTTAAAAAATTCGACACTTACTAGGTGAAAATCGATTTTTTTTTTTTTTGCTTTCTTCTTCCTCGCGACGTGTAACAGACCATCGATGATGAAATTGACGATCCGACAACGGCACCAATTGACTCCGAAATTAGTCAGATCTAGAAGATTGGACGACGTTGAGTTCGTTGGCACCATCGGTTTCGTCGGATTCACGACGAATCGTCGCAGATTTAACGATGAAGGTTTGGAGACGATTCGGGTTTGACTTCGTTTCTCTCTCCACACAACTCAAAACTCAAAACGGATACTTTGGTTATAACGTGTGGTGCACGACAGACGTTTTGCCGGTGGTTTTATCGATCAACTCACTAGTGATGACATCGGCAGTGGAGCTCGAGCTCCATCAATGGAGTTTTAAAAAAAAATGACTGGTTAGAGAAAATTGTAAAAGAGTAAAGGTATTTTTGTCTCAATCCCATTTTTAGTGCTATTTAAAATAGAGTTATTAAAGGGTGCTAATTGTATAAATCAATCCCAAAAAAATGCTATATAAATTTTCATCCCTTTATTTATTCTTGAAACGTGTTTTTTTTATTTATTTAAATTAATTATAAATTTACATGATATCGATTAATGGATTTTTTTATATATAAAAAAAACTTCGATGTGATAGGTTTATCATATCTGTTCAATAATTCAAATCAAAATACCGCGTTTATTCTATGTTTGAGCCATTTAACGTCACAGATTTTTTATATATAATATTATACAAATATTAAAAAAATTTGCTATACATTCCTATAAAAATGTGCGTTATAAGTTTTGATTCTCTCACACAATCAAACAAGGGACGTGGGTTTTGGATAAGACTATTATGAGTTGAGAAGCTGTAAAGGTGATCGGTGGTCGGTCCAATGTCACTACTCATTAAGGTTTAGCCGTGTAGCCCCATATTGGAAACACTTTAATTGATATTATTCACGTTACTATTGAGATTATCGAGTGATGTTGTTTTAAAGTTGATTTTTATGCTAATAATTATAATGGTTTTCATTTTCACTATTATATAATTTCTAGGTTTTTTTTTATGGGGGAGTGACTTAAATCCGTAATCTCGTTGTGTAAATATGAAGGGTTTACCACCGAACCAGTATCATATCGTTATCAAATTGATTTTTAAATGTTTAAGATTAACTTGTAAGTTGTAACATTGAGATTAATTAAAAAAAGAAAAGGGGATTTACAATTTTAACCTTAATTTTTCTAGAAATGTCATATTTTTACTCACATATGTATAGTAGCTTCTTTGGTAACTTTTAAAAAAATGTATTAAAATGGTCCCTCTGGTAATATTAACAGTAAAAAATGCATCAAAATGGCCGCTTTATAAATGTGGACAAAATCGAAATGAATGTTAGTAAAATGTTTTATTCAAACGGATGTGAACGGTCTACCACCGGATTAAAGCCATCTTCGCTAGTTTTAAAAAAGAATTGCTATATTTTCTCAATATTTCTTCGGACGGAGTTTATGATTTCTATTATAAACTTGTTTTCAAGTGAACCGATGATGTGGCTACTATGTCCAAATCTCATAATAAGTAGGTTGGGTGGTTGGGATATATGTGGATAATATAACAGAAAACAGAGAGGATGATGCGGCTATGATTTTGAGCATCTCAGTTGGTGTGACTCGGGGAATAGATTCCTTGTTGTGGCACTACGATAAATCTGAAGCTTATACAGTGAAGAGTGGTGATCGGGTGGGCTGTGATGTGTGGGACAGTGGGACTCTCCTTCTTCATCGGGTCTTGGTGGTGTAATTTCATGGTAGAAGTTTTGTGGAGGGTGAAGATACCTCTGAATACAAAGGTTTTTATATGGAAGGCTTGTAATGATTCTAGGTGTCTGTTATGCAAGCATGGTCGGGAAACGATTGTACACGCTACTGAAGGAAGTTCGCAAATCCTGGTTGTCTGAGAGGAGTATAAATTGTGTGGACGGTGTCGGATTTCTAGATTTTATGCTGGATTGTTTTACCAAATGGGATGGGGAAATGGTGGGGATGTTTTGTGTTGTTCTCTAGAGGATTTGGTTTAACAGAAACCGTGTGGTTCATGGTTTACCAGGGCTGAACTTTAAGGTGGTGGCGGATTGGACTCAAAACTTTTGTTCTAGATTCAAGAGTCTCAACGGCGGAAGAATGAGAGGGCTGCCCCGTTTCAAAAAATATATATTATATATACTATGGTTAATTATATAAACATCTCTAGTACTATATCTAATTATATTTATAATTACGCTAATATCCCCTACCGTTAGTATAATGTATTTTATTTATTTATCCTAACTTAAAATCACAAGATAATAATAAAAATTACATCAATCAATCACAATTGATAAAATTATTATTTTATATTTGCTTTACATATAATATTTTCTTTCTTTTATTTCAGTTTTTTGATTACACAATTTAAATTCATTTCATTTTGTTCTGTTGTTAATTTAAACCATTCAAACCGGTCATTAATAGTAAATTTTTATAATATGTAGAATCTATTTAAAAACAAAATATATATTGACAAACAAATCAATGTGAGGGTCTGTAAATCATTGATTAAGCATTGAAATATATTGACTAAACAATTCAATGTGCGAGTTTTGAGCCACTAATTAAATATTAGAATATATTGACGAAAAAAATAGATAAAATCCAATAGCTAATGAAATGATTATATACTACTCATGTGTACTGAGAAAATATATATTTATATATATAGTTTAGCCCGATCTGTAAATATTTTTTTGGTCCGCTCCTGCATTAGCTACCTAGGTTGGTCATTGGTTGGACACCTCCAATACAAGGTACATACAAAATAAATTCAGACACAACTATTGATACAGCTGGAAATGTTGTGGGTGTGGGTATTGTGACTCGGGATTCAGAGGGTTTGGTAATGGTTTCAAGTATTAAACGGATTGCAGTGACCTATTCTTCGTAAGGCTCAAAAAACTAATGACACTATTTGGAGGGTGGTTTCCAAATATCACCACTTTATTTAAAATACACAATTTAACGTGATCGGATAAAAATACTCCGAATTATTAAAAAAGAGAGAAAGTTATCGTTTTCAAAGTGTGAATGCAAGAGTGAGAAAGAGACCAATGGAAAGCTAATCGAAGGCAACGAAATCGACAGCGAAGTGACCGGAACGAGAATACATCAGATTTCTTGCGATTGATAGAGGTAAGTTCAGTTTGTTTTTTTTTTCTCGATTCTGTTGTTGATAACTTGTCATTGCATGTTAGACTTGTGTTTTGTTGATTGAAATTGTTGATTTGGGTTGAAAAAGAGATATTAGAATGGTTGTGGTTTATGTTAGGGGTTTGAAATGAGGTTGAATATATAATGAAGAATATGAAATTCTGGGTATCGAGGATTTTTTATTTTGAAAATTATTTAAATCGAGAAATCTTTAAGCGAAATCGAGGTTTTTTGGAACAAAATCGAGGAAATTTTTCAAATAATCGAGAATATTTTTGAAGGGATCGAGAATTTGTTAAAGGGATCGAGATTATTTTTCAAACGATCGAGAATATTTTATAATTATCGAAATTTTTCAAAGGGATTGAGATTTTTCAAAAGGATCGAGAATATTTTTCAAACGATCGAGAATATTTTGAAGGGATCGAGAATTTGTTAAAGGGATCGAGATTATTTTTCAAACGATCGAGATTATTTTTCAAACGAGCGAGAATATTTTTGAATCGATCGAGAATTTTATCAAAGTGTCGAGAATTTTTCAAAGGGTCGAGAATTTTTCAAAGGATCGAGAATATTTTTCAAAGATCGAGAATGTTTTTCAAATGATCGAGAATGTTTTTCAAAGGGTCGAGATTTTTTAAAAGGATTGAGAATATATTTCAAAGGATATAGAAATTTTTTAAAGGATCGAGAATTTTATCAATGGATTGAGAAATTTTTTCAAACGATTAAGAATATTTTTCAAAAGATCTAGAATATTATAAAAGGATCAGGAATATTATCAAAGGATCGAGAATATATTTCATAGAACCGAGTTTTTTTCAGTTTACTTATGTATTGTTTCTGTGACATTGCAGATGAGGAGCAGGTTGAAGGATTTCCTTAAAACTCCAGAGAGAGATTGGTTCAAGGGAAAATTGACTCGACACGACACGACGATTTTGAAGCCCTCGTCCGTATAGACGATGCACTGAACCGGGTCCCTGAAGATTTTACTGTTGATGATTGGCAGCGGTTCATGGCATCCTATTTCGGGCATTTCATGCCGATGCACCGGGAGATGAAGTTTTCGAGTGGTGTTATCCATCAATTGTTGTTGCGGGAGTTGGACCATGACGGGCAAACAAATGAGATGTGGTTCTTGTTAGGGAACCATATGTGGAGGTTTTCGAAGGTGGAATTTTACCTCATCACGGGATTACGTTTTGGAGTCATACCGGACACGAGTCTGTATCCTGCAGTGGAGAATGGCATACATCAGCGGTGCTTTCCTGGAGCCGATGAGGTATCGTTGGAGGAGTTGAGGGTTGTTCTTACCCTTAGAGAGTTTTAGGAGGCGTACGATGCTATGAAGTTGTGCCTTATCTACATGCTAAACTGGATATTAATGGGGGTGGACAAGAGATTCAAGATTCCAGTTTGGCAGTTTTGGTTAGTGGAGGAACTCACTACCTTCGATGCGTTTCCATAGGGTGCCCACGACTATAGGCATTCTATTTTCTCATTCAAGCATGCGTTACCCCGACGAAGTGAGAAGAGACACCAGCAGTCACAGGGCGCTGTTGTACATACCGTGGAGGGGTACAACATTTACGGTCTATCTCATGCCCTATTGGTAAGAACTTTGAATTACAACATGTACTTTATATTTTGTTGACTAAATTTTTTGGATTCTAATCGTACTTATCTTTGATGCAGATATTTGCTTTTGAGGTGATCCCCGAACTGGTTGTCCAGTTCAACGTCTAGAGGGTTACGGAGCTTTCTCCTCATATGTTGAAGTGGGAGTTGACCAAACAACCTAGAGGGAAGAAGCTAGCCAAGATTTTCAGTGCTAAGGTATTTATTTATTTTGTTAATCGTTATATTTTTTTACTTCGTTTACAATGACATTTCTCTAACTAAGCTTTCAAATGTTTGCGAGGAAGGAAATCGTGCCCACAACAACTAAGACAGAGGCACCGTACTTCGCAGGCCTTAGTGAGGGAGAAGCCTGTATGTATAGGAGGACAGAGTTCACCTTTCGACTGTCCTTGATCATACTACCACTGTCGGGAGTAGTGGAGAGGGTTTCGAGAATGAGGGTGGGGGTGGGAGGCATAATAAGACGGAGGCTTCTGACCCATCTGGTTCGGGTTTCACTGTCATAGACACTGAAGAAATATGAGCCGTCTCTTCGGCGAGTGAGGCATAGAAGGGTTTGGTTTACCACCCACGGACCTGCTGCATCTAGAGGGGATTCTCGTACAGGAGTTGGACATGATGGGGAGGTAAGTTGAGATGATAGTTTTGTTTTTATTAACACGACATGTTGATTGTTTTAGTGTTAACAATGTTGACATGATTTCAGACCCTATGGGAACATCAGTTCAACGAGTTGCGTGAAGCCTTCAGGAAGAGTGAGGATGATCGATAACTGTAACACCAGGAGTTGCTGGATATGATCTGGAAGAGCGATGAGGATAGACAGTAGCAGCATCGGGAGTTGCTCGCATTGATCTGTGGACTTCAGGGCTTCAGGACGCATACTCACCTGGATGGTCCACCTGGTCCTGATCTAGACTTTTCTCTTGGAGACAGGACAAGTGGGTATATCGGGGGGACAACCAAGACTTGTGGACGTCGGGAGGATCCATATATTGGATGGGCAGTTCCAGAGAGTGAGTCTCACCAGCGTACCATAGATACAGGGCATGTTACACGTATAGCAGTTCTGTCGGACCTCCTATCGATCGAGCGGTAGTAGGCCCCCTCGGATCTAGCAGCAAATGCCCCCTCTACCTCCTCAATCGATCGAGCCACTGCTGCCCCTTCCGATCAAGCAGCAACCATCCCCTCCACCTCCCCCGTCGATCGAGCGATAGCCACCCCCTTCGATCGAGCAGTAGTTGCCCCCTTCACCTTCCCCATTGATCGAGTGGCACTTTCCCATCCCCCCATCCACCCCTACATAGATCCAACCGCAGAAGGGACAGATCTCCTCATCGCAACACACCCCAGCGGGGGGAGTTCGACTGGAGAGGCGCGTACTAAAGTGTGGTTGACAGTTGCTCAGCCCGTACACAGATTCTTGTCAGCCGAAGAATGAGAGGGTAATACTTCAGCCTGCGGACCATGTTTTTGATCCCCAGAGACTGGTGGACGGTGACCAGTTGAAAGCTTCTGAGCCTTCAAGAAGAACATAAATGGGAACGGTAACTAATTTTTTTTTCTATTTAGATGGCAGGTTTTTTTTGTTCAATTAAATAATTGTGTAGCTAATGGGAAATTAATGCATACGTGATGTGGACGTGCTAGAGCCAGTTGATGCTACATGGTTTCATAGGATAAAGCTCACCTCCGGGAAGAAGTTTATACTCGACCCATGGAGACAGAATGTCACAGTGAATATCCGGAAGCAGCAGATAGCCCCATTATGCTGGTTTTTGTCATCGATGTTGAATCAGGTTTCATACTGCATGACCGGTTGACCATGAGACGTTCACCAAGAAGAATAAGTCTTTCTCAGTCACCGTGGTGTCCAAAACACGTATCCCCCAACAGAAAAAATCGTAAGACATTTTGTTTTCATTAACTTTGAGATTGTGTTATTAAAAACCTATTGTTTTATTAACGCATGTTAATGTGTCCAATTGTAGGGGTAACTATGGTCCCTACACATTGAGATTGATCGAGTACTTATTGGCGGACAGGAAAGAGTTTGATTGGTCGGAAGACGATATGGAGATCATTCGGGAGAAGATGACAGTTGAGATTTTTTCTAACTCCTGGCCTGTTTAGATTGATGTAGTAATTCTTTTTTATATGTACCAATTTTTGTGCAAATAAACAATTCAATGGAAATTAAATTAAATTTTTGTTTCCTTTTCAACTGTCATAAATCACAAGTATAACACAAATTAGAAATCCTATTTAATTAAAATTGAATTTAAGTTAATGAACAAGTCATACGAGTACAAATTATCACAATGTCATCATCATATCGCCTCAAATCATTTCACGGTGGAGTCTCTAGTAGGGCACGTCTGTCTGTTGTAGCCAACTGTATGACAGATGTTACACTTGCACATGTATTCCTCAGGAACAACTCTGCTCGGACATTCATTAATCAAAGCTGAGTTAGAACATCTCCTGGAATTATGTCATGGTTGTCCACATCTCCTACAGTTCTGTGTAATTGTCCTCTCTGAAGACAAGATATGTCGACCCACCCTCGGGTGGCCTGCTTGTCTCCTGGAGATTGGATTTAAAACCACCCTATCAGCGATGTCAGATGGCACAATCCAAGTGGAAAGATGTCCAACAGGCATAATAGGAACCGAGTACGCGTCAATAAGTGTCTATCTCTTATAGTAGTCCGCACACAGTGATGTGAAATCCATGTTTCGGTCACTGTAAAAACAATGAAAACGATGAGATTCATGTTTCAGTAATATTAACCGTACACTAAAATGTATGATGTACCTTACGATAGCGAGAGCATGAGAACATAAAAGATGGTCCATTTGGAACTTGTTGCATGTGCAGGTCTTCCGGGTTAAGTCAACGATCCACTGTTTTCCAAACCGTTTCACCGAGAATATGTTTCAGTCAACTGGATTTACGGTCATAAAATTGCACTTCTTTATACGTTTTTAGATCACAAGATGCGTTGTGTCAGTCAATTGATGATGCATAGCCTGTGCAACCCTATGACGATCGTGAAACCAACGTTGTAGCATATTCCTAATGAACTCTGCTAGAGTAAACATAGGCAGTTGCCGTGAAAATTTTAGACATGAGTTTATGCATTCTGCAGCATTTGTTGTCATCACCATGTACCTTCTGCCGGGGCAGTGTACACGGGACTACTTGTATGGATAGGCATCAATTACATAATCATATGCACTCGGGTTGCTTTGTCCATTATTGCGGCAACATCTTTTCTGTGATATCGTTTCTTAATATTTTTTGAAAAGTGCCAGCAACATATGGTATGGGTGGTATAAGGAAACAATTTAGAAATCACTGCTTCAATGCTTACATGTCGATCAGAAATGAATACCAAATCATCTATATAGCCAAGGGCACCTTTCAAACAATCCAAAAACCACTCCCATGATAGGTTGTTTTTTGAGTCATCGTACCCAAAAGCAATTGAATAAACCTGTTCATTCCCATCTTGTGCAGTAGTAACAAACATTGTACCTCCGAATCTTTCCTTTAAATAGGTACCATCAATGGTAATAACTGGACGCATACACCTCTGGAATCCTCTAAGTGAGGCACCCACAACATGAAAAAGTAGATGGATTTACTATCTTCGTCGCACTGTAAGTCAGTGATTGTTCTGGGATTTTTTTTGTTCCAACAAGTAACTGAATGATGGCAGCAGTTGGAAGGATTCCTCATGCGTTCCATAGGCCAGTGACAACGCATAATAGAGTGTTTGATGTGCCTTACTATACATGATTTGGATGCCATGCATTGTTTTCATGTCGGTGATTATATCCTTCAGACGCATTAGTCGACCATCATGTTGTTGCAATCTAGGTGCAACCACTTCTCCAATTATGACTACACTAGCTTGTTAATGGCAGCGGTGAATCTCCTCCAACGGACAAGGGTGTTCGTTGACAAAAATTCTTACTTGGAAATATGTCGCTTCGTCTCTCCTCACCGCTCATAACTTCCACGTACAGTTGTCCATCAAACAAATCAGATGTAATGTTGTCTTATTCGACCTTTTCACCTTCCACTCGAAGTTGTGTCACATTACAAAATACCCAACCGGTCTCTTCAAATCCTTTTTAGTAGAAAAAATTACCATTTATATATCATGCACGTAGGTTCATCTAAGTTCCTACTTCTACCCATACCAAACGAGTATGATTCTGCTCTTGGAATAACCCACATTGTGGCATTATCAGAATCAGCTGCAGTTACACTAGGCCTGACCTCAGAGGTCTCAGCTATATCTGCTGCACTGGAACTACATCTGTGTACACGTCTTGCACATCGTCTTTCCGTTTGGACAGGTTCTTCATCTTCCTCATTGTTAGTTACATTATCTACCGGAAGCAAATTTACCTCGTTATCTACCTCGTGGATTGACCTAAAATTCGGTTCATTGTTCCGGTCATTGTTCATGTCATTATACATATCATTGTATTGGTGGTTGTATTGCCTAGCATTCATCTCAATTTGACAACCAAAGACATCATTGAATTGAGGTCCAACTATATCACCATGATCAGCTACTTCCGATGGGACACCACACATGTTTTGTTGCCCTTCGATCCCACTTTTTTCAGTGAACAACTGGTTGCTTCCGCTAAACGATCAAAATTGTTGGGTGTTTTCACGAGCATAGATATCTTCAGCTATCACATCTTCGGTTGCCCTCTCAATTAGACTAACGCATACTTGAGAGATCACCCTATCTTGCCCTAGCATAAACAAAATATCATCGTCGTTTCTTATAAATGTGTGACATGTTGTCCCGGGAACTATTGATATAGATTGTAGATCAGTAATGTATTTGTTCACATCGTACTTCACAACGGTTTATACGATCGACATCAGTTCTTCGTAAGTCATATTCTTTGACACATACATTCCTTGGTTATCAGAACCAAAAAACCTCTGACTTCCATCAGGTAATTGCTCCTATCGACTGTTGTAAGATATGACTATTCTCACCCGATCCATTGTTCTGTGAAAATCATCATCACAAACCATTATTAACAAATTTAAAAAATATATTACATTTACAATTATTAAGAATTAAAAATATTTCTCAACTGTAAGGGATCAGACATTTTTTGTAAGGGATCGATCCTTTTTTTATTGTGACCGAGCTTATTTAAACAAGAATCGAGCTTATTTTAAATGGATCGAGTTTTTTTGTAATTGATTGAGTTTTTTTGTACATGATCGAGCTAATTTGTAAAGGATCGAGCTTTTGGAGAAGGATCGAGAACATTTTCAAAGGGATCGAGAACATTTTCAAAGGGATCGATCTTTTTTGTATGGGATCGAGAACTTTTCTAAGGGATCGAGAACATTTTATAGAGGATCGAGAACATTTTCAAAGGGATCGAAAACATTTTCAAAGGGGTCGAGCTTTTTTTAAAGGGATCGAGAACATTTTGTAAGGGATCGAGAATATGTTTCAAATTATCGAGCATTTTTTTCAAATAATCGAGTTTCTTTCAAATATAAAAAAGCTCGGTCCACTATAAATTAAGCTCAATTTTTCTTTATATATTCTCGGTGACACATGAAAAAAAACTCGGATTATTAAATGTTCATACATTTTCTTACAAATACTAGAACAATATATAATAAGGAATTGATACATTGTTAATCCACACAGAAATGCATGTAAAATATCTGAAGTGCATGAAAACAGAAAACAGAATACAGAATACATTAGATCATAAATATTTGTTACCTTCTTGTGTAGAATCTGGAGAGATAGAACTTTTTTGGAGAGGAAGACAAGTTTTTCAGACAACTTTTTTAGGATGATACACACGAGTTCAGAAAGTTATCTTTTAAAAATTAAAGTTTATGGGAAACTTGGGTAGTTTACTATAATAGGTGCCTTTAAACTTAAGTTATTAAACCGATGACATCATCACAACACATAATAAAGAAGGTGACATATCTCATATTTCCGCATTCTTCATAAGTGGCTTTAGTTACATGTTTTGTAAATGTGGTTGCTAAGTCGGATGTCCAGATAATTGTTAACCGGATAAATGAGGGTAAGTAGTTCTTTTTTGAGGTGGGTTTGATTTTAGAGGATATTAAATTAGTTCTTCCATGTTTTGCTTATGTTAAAGTGAGTTTTGTTTGTAGAAAGGTTAATCAAACAGTTCATTGTTTAGTCAAGATAACCTTATTCGGTAGTATTGATCCGTTCTGGACGGAGGATTTCTCCTTCTTGTGTTAGCAAGTTTATTTTGGCGGATCGGTAAGGTGTTTTGTAACATTTGTGTTTTTTTAATAAACATTTGTTTGTCAAAAAACTAAAATAAATTAAGTTTACTTTTATTTCATTATTCAATACTATAATAAAAAATAGAAAAACAAAGACAAATAACTATTTGCACAATCATACGATTATATGAATAATATCTTCAATCAAATGTTTCCATATGGCCTACCCTTCAATAATGACATTGAATTATCCTCAAAACTAATAATAATAATAATAATAATAATAATGACGTTAACTGACCACCTTCCTATCAGTATTAACCAAGAAAACAAAACAAAAAATAATAAAATCCACGGGGTCAGGGTCTCAGGGACCCTATGTCCTCACACAATGATACAATATAACTAAATAGGTACATTTTTAATTGAAGACAGCCATAAATTCTGGCCCCACACTTAACGCACTATAATACCATGTGCTAAAAGCCTAATAGTTAATTTTGTAGTCGGTATGAGATCCAGAAATTCGTGTTAGATGCGGCATTATAATAAGCCGATGATATTTTTTTTATATATAAAACCATTGACAGTAATGGAATTTTTTTACTATCCGACCATAATTATAAATAATGATAATGTTAAAAAAATTAAAATATAGTAAACTATGAAAATTTTCATTTGCTTAACATCAACACATCTTAGATGGCAAGTGTAGTCAATAAATAAGAGTTTTTTATAAAAATAGCCATTTACAAAGTGAATTAATAATTTATAGCCTTATTGTTCCAACTTTTCTTTTCTAACCATTTAACTATTGTATAGATAAAAATACCCTTAAGATTAACACAAAGTCTATTAAAATTATTTTTTATTATATATTTTTATCTCTTTTAAGCTTAAGGTGTAGTTTGGCATTGCTTCCCCAACTGCTTTTGGGGTCAAAAGTGATTCTGAACCTAAGACATGGTGTTTGGTAAAATCACGGGGAAGTGCTTTTGATCACTTTTAGCTTCTCCCAACTGAGTTTTTGAGAAGCTACAAATACATGCTTTTGGATTTTGGCTTCTGCGTTTAGAAAAAACGCTACAGTGATATTAAATGAAATTGTACTAACTTTCCAACTTTGTCCTTGCCTTTAACGAAATTTAACAAAAAAATTGTCTTATATTCCTGTACAAAAAAAAAAATCATAACTGTATAAAAAAAATAGGGATAATTAATTCAATAAAGTAGAATAAAAATGAAATAAAAAAATAAAGTAGAATAAAATAAATAAATAAATAAGGCTAATTAATTAAATAAAGTAGAATAAAAAATGGGGCTAATTAATTCAATAAAGTACTATAATTATATAACACTTAACACTAAACACAAATAAACAAGAAAAATATAAAGTATAGCACATTAGTACCATTTAGATGTCTATGTCCTTTTAGTAATTTTACACACTCACAACACTTTTTATTTCAGTTTACCAAATACATTGAAATTGCTTTTAGTTCCCACAGCACTTTTGAAAATCAGTTTATCAAACACACAGCTGATTTTTCCCATAACAATTCCAAAAGCAATTCTCCCCACAACAATTCCAAAAGCAATTCTCCCCACAACAATTCCAAAAGCACTTCTCCTCACAGCACAACAATGTCAAACTGGGCCTAAGTCATCTATCTAAAAAAAATAGCATTTTCAAACTTCACAACTATTATATTTTTATTTTTTATTTTCATTAATTTATATGAAAATCAATTTTTTTTTATCTACATCATGTTCTTTTTAAATACAATTGTCTTAGTATTCAACTCCTCCAAGCTTTTCTTCTGAGGGGTTCACCATATGCTTATATTGTATTGGACCGCGGGTGAATTCTATATCTGAAGTTTTCACATGTATTGCTCTAATTGAAGCTACTGTTAGGCAATATAAAGTTCTATGTATCTTATGGCATTTCATTTGTGGCAACACCATTCTTTACGTTTAATTTGTTAAATCTAGAATATTTAATCTGAGAATCATCACATATGAATGGACTAAACAATAAAAAAAAATGGGGAAAGAAAATAAATTTTAAACTATGCCCATCAAAATGCTTTATATTAATGGAAAAGGAAATACTTGTTTATGTGCCCTTCTGCCCTTGACCCTTGTTACAAAGGTTTTATACGATTGGATGGAGAAGATAAGTTGTTGGCATGGAATCATCCCACCACAAATTATGCTGTGGCAAGATAATTGGTACTTGTTTAAACAAATCCACTTTCGATTAAGATCACCACAAGAAAAATGGTATTCTCATAGAGCCAAAAGCCGATAAAAAAAAGGTTAAAATGTATTCAGAAATTTATATAAAAATAATAATTGGAAATTTTATGTATGAACAATAATTGTCTTGCATAATTCAATGAATCATACCCATATAATATTGTATTTCCAGACGCTAGGTACTTATGGTCAGAAAAATATATTGTATTTTCGAGGGATAGGTACACACGGTCGGAAATGATATTGGCGCCTAAACTTGACATCATTTTCATAATATTTTTGACAAATTTCGATATTATTTATGAGGACACTTTTGTTGTCGAAAATGATATGCAATATTTTTATCTTTTTTGATGATATGATTTTTACCGTCAGAAAAACAACCATTTTTTATTAAACTTTGGTTCCGTCGGAAATGTTTGGTTAGAAAAGACTATTTTTCTTGTAGCGGATGGTGGAATGTGGTACATCTAGAAAGTAAATCCCCGTAATCAATCTTAGCGTGCTTATGGGGTCTTCAAGTACAGCCTTGAAGCTCCTGTTTCCGCTGGTTAACATGACAAAAAATTAAAATTAAAATTAATTACTTACTCTGCTTGTTGTAGATTCAATGGTAGTAATAGATGATAATTTGGGTGTCTTAGTCTTGTTCGTGGATATTGTAATGTAATATGTTGATGATTGTTTTTTAGTTTTAATAATTTGAAGAATTAATGGTATTGATTTTGGTTTTCTTCTTATTTTAACTTGAATGGACACCTCCTCTCCATCTTCTACTTGCACAACATTCAACAACCTCTTCGATCGACTTTCTATGCTTTTCTGTTGAACTCTCATGACTAAGTGGATGTATGATGAGAAGAATATGCTTCAGCCTGGGAGATAGGGGCAGACTCGAGCTGGATGAGGAACTGGAAAATTTTGGGATTTATATTCGAGTTTATAACTGCACTATTCAAGCTAAGCTCTCTACAAGGCTTGAGCTAGAAAAAAAAAACAAAATAATAGAAATAATCAACAGAGAGATTGATTTTTATGAGGAAAAGGTGTTAACACAACTTAGACAATTGTATTTGAGAAGAAAACAAAGTGAGAAAAAAACAAATTAATTTTCATGTAAATCAATTTAGATAAAAAAAAATACAGTAGTTGTGAAGTTTGAAAACACTATTTTTCATATTGATGGATGGCTTTAGGCCTGAAAGATATAACGATTCATAATGAAAAATTAAATTTAATAGACTATGTTAGTGTGTATAGGGTATTTTTATCCTTGCAATCAGGGATGCACATTTATCTCTGGGGCCCTAAATCCCCGCACCCCCATCCTCATTTGGGGATTTTTTTTTATGGGGTGGGAATGGAGAAATGGGTGGGGATGATTTTCATCCCCAAATTAAAATGGGGATGGGGCCTCCCCATCCCCGTTTTCCCGTTTTCCCGTTTCCCTATTTCCCCCACAATTAAATTGAAATGAGGATGGGGATGGAGATCCTCATTTTTTCATTTCTCCATTTCTTCATTTCCCCCAAAAGTATATAAATATAATTATAATATATATTTGAATTATTTGAAACATTTTAAATTGAATTTATAATGCATTGATATTTTTTTATTTGTAATGAAAGGTTTGTTTTTTTTTTAATTTAATTTATAATTTTTAGTTAAATAAGGAAATGAGAAAATGGGGGAACGGGGGATACGAGAACAGAAAAAAACGGGGAAAATGGGAAATTAGGGATGGGGATGAGGGGACCTCCCCCCAAACATCCTCATCCCCATTTTCCCCAAATGGGGAAATAGGAGGATGGGGAAAGGGTCTAGGAAGTGGGGATGGGGGGACCTATATCCATCCACATTCCCCAAATGTGCATCCCTACTTGCAATAGTTGAATGGCTAGAAAAGAAAAACCAAGAGTGTAGGGTTATAAATCATTAAACTACTTTAAAAATGGTTATTTTCATAAATAAATAAAACTCAGTAAATAATACATCTATTCACGTGTCTATATATATATGAGGAAATACCTCTTTTTAGTTTAAAAATTAAGAGATTTATTGTTTTTATCCAAGATTAGTGTTTTTATTATTTTTACCCAACAATTGGATGTAGGGACTGAAATACCCTTCATTTATTCATTTATTCATTATTTGTTTTATTTATTTTCCTTTTATCTTAAAAGTTTCTCTTCTCTCTCCGTTTATTAGGTTATTAAGTCAATTTCTACATCTCATTTCTCTCTCTTTGCTTTTTCACGGTCTACAATTTTTTTTCTTTGATCTTCAATTTCTCACCGCAGCTACTGCACATGTTTTTTCTCTTATACAATATTTTTGCACATGAGTTTTCTCTTCTTCAATTTCTACATCTCATGTTTTTTCTCTCTTTGTTGTCTCCTTCGATCTTCAATTTCTTCAATCGCCGGCCTCCCATGTCCGAAATACATATAGTTCAAAATTCTCTCTTCAATCTCTAATATTGTTGAAACTGCAAAGCCATTTTTTTGTCTCTGTGCTGCACAAAAAACCCATATAGAAGATTTAGATTTTGCTTCTAATTTCAACAATTGGATTCGTATTTCATGGATTTGAATTAGGTTGTTAGGATGAAGCGAGATGCTCCATATCCTTCTTCTAGAAATATATATTAGAAACCCTATTTTAATTTGTTTCATATACAGATGTAATGATGATTTAAGGTTGAAGGATATGGTTTACTTTGGTGCGTTTAATTGATAAGGTGTGGTGTGTTTAATTGATTACGTTTGGTGTGTTTAATTTATTATCCCTGATGTGTAATTTGTTTTGTTCTGGTGTGTGTAAATTGATTACGAGGGTTGCCTCGATGTGTTTATTAGGTTGCTTCGATGTGTTTAATTGATTTACCATAATGTGTTTAATTTAGTTGTCTTTGTGTTTAATTTAGTTGTCCTGATGTGTTTAATTGATTTTTAATTGTGTGTTTAATTGATTTACACCTGGTATTGCCCTAGTGTGTTTAATTGGGTTGTCATGATGTGTTTAATTGGGTTGCCCTTGTGTGTTTAATTGGGTTGCCTTTGTATGTTTAATTGATTTACAACCGGTGTTGCCATCGTGTGTTTAATTTGTTTACCATGGTGTGTTTAATTGGATTGGTCTGATGTGTTTAATTGATTTGCCGTAGTATATTTAATATGATTGGCCTGATGTGTTTAATTGATTTTTCATGGTGGGTTTAATTTATCTCCATGTTTTTAAACACTTATTTGGTTCCATCTTCTTCTCTGACAACTTCAACTTCTTTTTCATGATCCATGTTTTCATCCACTGGTTTGTCTCCATTTTCTTCTCCAACAACTTTAACTTCTTCTCCGGTGCACTTGTTTGTGTTTAACTGATTAACTTATGTGTTTAATTAGGTTGAACCGATGTATTTAATTGTGTTTGAAATATGTTTGTGTTTAATTAGGTTGAACTGGTGTGTTTAGTTGTGTTCAAAATAGGTTCGTGCTTACTTGTTTAACTGGTGTGTTTAATTGACGGCAACTGGTGTGTTTAATTGATATGAACAAACAAAACTATCTAAACCCGCTAGCCATTCCGGAAGGCAATCTTCCGGACCCACAAACAAATACATCATCCCATCGACGTCGAAATACAATTAAATAAAAAATCTCACTTCAATTTCTATCATTGTTAAAACTGTAAAGCCATTTTTTTTTTGTCTATAAAAATCACATAAAACACATATATAGGAGATTCATTTTTTGGTTCGAATTTCAGGGATTGAGATTTGTATTACACCGATTTTTGGTTAGGTTGTTATGATGAATCAAGATTCTCCAAGTCCTTCTTCTAGAGGTATGTACTATAAACCCTATTTTAATTTGTTTCATATGAAGATGTAATGATAAATGCCAAATTTAGTAAACATTAATTTTGGGAGAATATATATGGTGTAAAGTTTTCGGATTTTTTTTTTAAATTTGCTCGATTGATTCTTAATCAAATAAGATTTTTAAATTTGACGCTTTGTAATCTGTAAAAATTAATCGGTATGCTACTGAATGAATAATATTCAGGTTCAATAGACATGTTTTGATTTGTCAAAGCTAGTATTCTTGCTTCGCTGAACTATTGAGGGTTCTTGATGATAATAATGTTTTATGTATCTTATGCAAACAGAAGAGATAACCCTCAGGAAAATTTATCTGCTTGTTTTTGTATATGGTGGATCAAAACTCACGCCTTGAATCTTCGTTCAATCTATATCATTGTTCTAACACGTTTATTTTTCTATGTAATGACAGAAAATACATATAGAAGCTTCTGAGTTTGCTTTCTATTTCATGGATTTGACTTTGTATTTCACGGATTGAGTTTCGTATTTCATGATGAATCGAGATGATGCAGGTCCTTCTTCTAGAGGTATAATTTTGAAACCCTATGTTAATTTGTTTCATTTGTAGATTTGATGGTGAATTTATGTTGAAGAAGATGGTTTGCATCGATGTGTTTAATTAATTAACTGTGGTGTGTTTAATTGATTAACTGTGGTGTATTTAATTTGTTTGTCCTTGTGTGTTTAATTTGGTTTGGCCTGGTTTGTTTAATTGAGTGTGGTGTGTTTAATTTGGTTTCCCCAATGTGTTTAATTGGTTTGTAATGGTGTGTTTAATTGGTCTGTGTGTTTAATTGGGTTGTCCTGATGTGTTTAATTTTGTGTGCAGTGGTGTGTTTAATTTGATTCGCTCTAGTGTGTTTGACTGGGTAGCTCTGGTGTGTTTAATTTAGTGTACAATGGTGTGTTTAATTTGGTTCGTCCCGGTGTGTTTAATTGGGTCGCACCGGTGTGTTTAATTGGTTTGTCGTTGTGTGTTTAATTGGTTTACCGTTGTGTGTTTAATTTGGTTTGCCCTTGTGTGTTTAATTGGGGTTGCATTGGTGTGTTTAATTGGGTTGCCCCAATGTGTTTAATCGGGTTGCCCCAATGTGTTTAATTAGGCTGCCCTGATATGTTTGATTGGTTGCATCTTGTTTAATATATGACTGATTTAATAAATTGGCATCTAAATGTGAGATTTTTATTGGTTGAAATGCATGAATATAACCAACGAAATTTGTAGGTTTTGTAAAAAAAAATTATCTACTTCAGTTCTGATTTCTACAAAACAAGCACCTGTTTGGAAAGCTATTCCAGTGCCATTTTTCCCATCGGATCCAAACGAATGGAATACTTCCAAAAAATCGTGTTTGTGTTATTAAGGATTATATTGAAATTGTTATGAATTTAGTTGTATTTCATGAACTATGTTGAAATTATATTTCATGAACTGTTAGTAAAGATTTTGTATTTTGTTGAAAACACTTGTTTTGGAATTGTGATGAAACTAATGTTGATGATTATTTATTGATGAAACATATTATTTATTAAGGATTTTGTATTTTGTATGAAGCAGGTCATTTGTTAACAGATTTTGTGTGTTAAAAATGGAAAATTTTGGTGTGTTAATAATATGTCACCATCCACCAAAATTATCAGATTTGCTGCAACTCCATCAAGGAAAAAAAAAACAAATTAACACATGACAAAATTCTACTCTAAAGATTTTTTATGTATTGAAATTGAGGCAACAACACGATTATAATCCCAAACATTATATGATATAGACATTATATGATATGACGATAATGTCTAAACAATAAAAACCCTGTATTAATTTGTAGAAAAAATACTAGTGACAAATTGAAATGTAAAAATTACAATACTCAACATTACTGGAATATATTTAGGCATAGTCACTAAATCACCCCACCGGCTTGAATTTTCTACACTAAATCACTCTTTCCGAATATTCACCTATTTATCGGTTCCGTTCTGCCAACTAATTGTATACCAGTTTTCAGGTTGGACAGACGATCTCCTCTTCTCGGGGTTCGCGCTTCCCTGCCCTTCTTCTATTCATTGAAAAAATGAAAAATTAATTTCATAATTGTCAATGTTCAATCAACAACCAGTAACAAAATATTGGGTTTGCCTAGTTACAAACAAAAACTTAGTTTCATAATTGTCAATGCTTCACAAATCTGAGTATTTTTTTCTCTACAAGACTGAATGGTTTCTTTAAGACACTACGCAAATTGGCTAAATAACACACTCATCTTGATTCTCATCATTTCTTTCACATTTCTTTCCACCAATTCAACACCACATAGTTGAGATACACAAGTGGGTTATTTTCTATTTTAAGAGAAAAATAATATCAACTTCATTAGCAGGTGGGTCGGTATTTCAGCATATGGGTTCAAAAGATTTCATTCCAACTAACTTTAATTGTTTCGGTGGAAAATATAAAAAAACAGAACAACAAATGTCATCACAACTTGTAATTCACAAGTGCACCAGAAGAAGTGGAAATTCATGATCATGTCTTGGTTGCTAAACAATTAAACACACTAAAAAACACATCATTGCTAAACAATTAAACGCACCAGTCATAACCCATTAAACACACCAGTCATAACCCATTAAACACACCAATCATACACAATTAAACACACTCGTTCACAACAATTAAACATATCAGTTATACCCAATTAAACACATCAGTCATAACACCAGTTATAACCCATTAAACACACCCGTCTACAATAATTAAACACATCAGTTTATACCCAATTAAACACACCAGTCATAACCCATTAAACACACTTGTTCACACAATTAAACACACTAGTTCATACCCAATTTCACATCATTAATGAAATGAAACCACAAAAAATATACAATTTCACATCATTAAAACACATCAGTTCACAACAACTCATTGACTGAAGCAATATTTTAACATTCCAGTTGCTTCCAAAGTCTATCACTATCAATATTTTAAAAAAAACTGTAAATTTATTCAAGAGCCAAAGGTCAAACACCACACCAGACCGCCCCAAAAACAAACACTCAAGCTGCCATCACAAAGCAACCAGAATCCCCAACAACACAGGATAAAAAACAGGGCAGTCTCACGCCAACAAACAGCAAACAAAAACAATACCAACAAAAAACAACAACCAACAACAAAAACAGACAAAACAATCAGCTACCAAGGTCCCCCCCCTCAACAAAATCACCACCCATGCTAGAACCAAGCTTGGCAAGACTATCCGTAAAATAGTTGAAAACTTCGATTTGAACTTCACATTGTCATCAATAATTAGACCACAAAAAACACACATAATCAAAGAAAGAAACAAAAGACACACTCACTGTTAACACAACTTGTTTCAAAGAATAAGATGTCTAAACAAAAAAAAACAGCAAGGGTCTGGTTATCATCTAACTGAAATATACTTTTATTTTGTTTGAATTTGGACCCACAAATCATGCTAACCTTTTTCACATGCAAATTATGCCAACACCATATATAAAAAACACTCTAAAGCTTCAAGATTTCTTAATGTATCTATACAAATCGCAAGTTCAAACCAATTTGTTAAAAGCCCAGTTCAGATTTTGAAATCAGTCACAACTGAACAAAATCAATTTCTTAAAATCCCTCCTCAAATTTAGACAACCATTCACAAGTGAACAAAAATCACTTTGTTATAATCACTGTTAAAATTTCAAAAACTATTACAACTTAACAAAATCAATTTGTTAATGTAAAAAGGAAAGTCAATTTCGAAATCTATCAACAAAAGATACAAATTTTTTGAAAATATACAAAAAATTTGATAGTGAGAAGTTGAAGACAAGTCATGAATCAAGCTAATTGGTTATGAACAATTTCTACAAAAACAAGATCAAATAACAATAAGTTGATGCTTTTCGAAAACAAACTAGGCACGGTTTAATTATTTTGTAAACATGAAATCATTACGTGCATACAAGTGTGGTCAGTTCTTCCTGCTAAAAACCATCTAACAAATCACTTAATCTCAAAATAAATTGTATCACCAAGAATTTTAACTTCATTGGCACCCGTACTCTCCAAAAACCTTCACCGACGTCATCTAATTATTCATCTGTCCTGCTTCCCCTACCTCTTACCCTGAAAAATTCTTTCGAAACAGAATGTGCTTGTTCCAATTAGTTCATTAAAGCTAAACAAAAATCCCTTTTCTAAGACATTTCAGACACAAATTAGTGCACTAAAGCCAATTTCAAAACTTATTTTTGCTGATGACTATGTTTTCAACTGATTATCAGTCAGAATCTTACAAATCGACCTCCAATGATGTTTTTTTAGAAATTGTTCATAACCAATTAGCTGATTCATGATTTGTCTTCAACTTCTCACTATCAAATTCCACATTCAAGTAACAACAGTGTTTTGGGGAAAAAAATTAGAAATTAAAATCAACACAATCTAGAATTTCCAATGCAAACAGAGCACCAATGAACATGTATAATAATTGAAATGAATCAAAGCAAGTTGAAGATTCAAAAGATACAAAAATTTTGAAACCCTAAAATCAAAAGAAAAGAGGAATTGCAAACCTTTGCTGGCTGGATGTCGTTATCTCCGTCTCCATGATGTCGTCGTCTCTTCATCGACGGCTCTACGTGGTGGTCGACGTCAACGGCGCTCGTCTCTCGAGCTCCATCGCCTCTCGTCTCGTTGTCGGCGCTCGTCTGCAACAGTGTCGTCTCCTTCTGCACGTCGTTGCCGCCTTTTCTTGGTGGTGGTGGTCGTCGCCTTTTGTCTCTCACAAATTACCTCTGGTTTCTCTTATCTCTTCTCTGGTTAACACTTTAGAAAGAAAAAAACAATAACTGAAGGGCAACTAGTTTCAGTCGTGCTTTTCAATTGTTATTTCTTTTTTTTTCTTTATTAAATGATTTTCAATTTTTTTTATTCAATTTTGTTTTTCAATTATAACTGAAGCAATTTTATCTCAAAAGTGGAAAAATTGGTAAAAACAATAAATTTACTAATGTTTGGTAAAAACAATAAACACACTATTTTTTTGGTTACTTTTAAAGTTCTCCCTATATATATATATATATATATATATATATATATATATATATATATATATGGAGAAGTGTGCAGTGCGTCGATCGGCTCAAATCTAAGACAATGATCATCATTTACCACAAAACCGTATTAAACTTTCAGCAAAAATATTATAATAAAAAAACATATACTAAGATAAGAAAAATATAATAACTTTTGCCCCTAAAAACATTTAATAGAATGACAAAATATGATTCACTACGAAATAAATAGTAAGCAAAATAATTAAACTAAATTCATAGTTGTCTGGATTTTTGCAAATGAAGTAAGGAATGTTGGCAGATAAATTGTCACTATGCAGAAGCGTTGCCGGATTGAACACAAACAATAGCAAAAAGAAATAATTAAGAGGAAGAGAATAAATTCAAACACACACAACACAAGAATTTATGTGGAAACCCAAATTGGAAAAAAGTCACGGCCGTCAGGACGACAAGAGAAAGTTCCACTATGTAGTAAAGTTTTATAACCACACACTCAGGATTCTCTCTCTAAAATACCTCAAACCCAATTACACCCAATTACACCCAATTACACCCAATGCTCTCATGAGATCTCTCTAAATTTGCTAATTTTGCTCCACCACTTCCAATAGCCTAGCTATTATGGTCTATTTATATGAATTACAGGGAGTTTAAGTCAAAAGGAAATCGTACTCCTAAACGTAAAAGAATTACTTGTTTCACATAAATACTATTTCCTATTTATCACAAATCTTCTTGTTTAAAAGAAATCCTTTTATTTTAAGTACATGACTTTCCTATTCTTCATGAAGACAAACTATTTTTCCTTTTTCGATTAGCACAAGAACTTCCAGAAGAAAACACATTTCCTATTTTTACGTAACATTCCTAATTTGGGAAAAATCTATCATTACCGCGGTTTGGGTAGAGGTTGACCACCCGCGCCCAACACCGTAAATCATCATTGTTAACCACCGCTCAGAATACCGTGGTTAGTATATTTTCCTCCACTGCGGTCTACGTCTTGTGATCTAACAGGAGTCGATCTTCTCCATGTGCCGTGGTCCATGCGTTTGTCCGCATCATGGTCCATGCCGCGAAACCTTCCAGATTTCATTTCTTCAGTTCTTTCAGTCTTCAAGCCTCCCTCAAATATAATCTCTTACTTCCCACATCTCTAGGAAGTCTCCACATTGGTTGAATCCCATTTGGTAACAATTGAAAATTCAAGCCATATCCAACAATCCTCCCTTATGGCGAGAATTTCCAAAACTTCGTCCACAGCAACGACTCTCATTGCTGAGAATCAACATACCCACCACGAGGTATACCACTTAGGAACACCCATCCTAAGATTTCACCGGCACATGTCAAAATTTATCTTGCTGAAAAATTATGGTGCAACTCCTCATGATAGGCTTCCAGGGAGTTCGTTCAGCCATCGACATCCTTGTCCACCACACACCTTGCATCACCGCCTAACCAATGCATGTGCGTAAATTATGGACCCGCTATCAGTAACACATCCTTTCTCATGGCAACTAGTGGTCATACCATAAAGATGTTTATGCCCCTTTAGAGGGCATCACTGTAGTCGTCATACTCAAGAGAGACGATTGCCAGATCTCTCTCTTTGGAGCCATTAGTTGTACTTGTCTTCTTATTTTTACAATCTTTCCTTATATGTCCAGACTTTCCACATCCCCAACAAATGTCTTTCTTCTTGGAGCCTATCTTTTTCCTGTCAACCAATAAATCAGAGTTATCAGAAGATTTACCTTCACTTTTTAGCCTTCGTTCCTTAGAGATTAGTTTGTTTGCTACATCTCCAAAACAAATGGTTGAATTCCCATGCATCAAGATTGGCTTCATGTGCGTATTGGACGGTGTAAGGGACTAGATTAGTCTTAATCATTTGTCATCTTCATCAATATTCACTCCAATTAACTCTAGTTAGGAAACTATCCCATTGAGCACTCCTAGATGATCGAAAATCTTTGTACCTTCAATCATCTGCAGCATGCGAAATTGCTCCTTCAGGTAGAATCGGTTGCAGACGGTTTTTGTTTGATACATTTCTTCAAGCTTCTCCTAAAGTTCTTTCACTGAATATGTTCCTTGAATATTTGCAAGAACATTCTTGACTAAGCTCAATCGTGTTGCACTTCCAGCCCTCTCATCTAAATCCTCCCATTCATCATCGCTCATCACAGGTTTTTCAGAACTAGTACTAACTGTTTCTTTTCTAGAATCTCCAGAGCCTTCAGGTTTCGCAGGGGTTGTCTTGCCCTTCAACGCCTTGTGTAAACCGTATTGGATTAGCATATCTTTGACTTGAACTTGCCACAAGCCAAAGTCAAATTTTCCATCAAACTTCTCGACATCAAATCTTGTCCACTTTGCCATATCAGTTTGTTAAGATCACTATCAAGCAACCGACGCTCTGATACCAGTTGTTGGCGGATAAATCGTCACTACACGGAAGCGTTGCCAGATCGAACACAAACAATAGCAAAAAGAAATAATTAAGTCAAACACACACAACACAAGAATTTACGTGGAAACCCAAATCGGAAAAAAACCACGGTCATCAGGATGACAAGAGAAAGCTCTACTATGTAGTAAATTTTTACAACCATACACTAATGATTCTCTCTCTAAAATACCCCAAACCCAATTACACCCAATGCTCTCATGAGATCTCTCTAAATTTGCTAATTTTACTCCACCACTTCCAATAGCCTAGCTATTATGGTCTATTAATATATGAATTACATGGAGTTTAACTCAAAAGGAAATCTTACTCCCAAACGTATAAGAATTACTTGTTTCACATAAATACTATTTCCTATTTATGACAAATCTTCTTGTTTAAAAGAAATCATGTTCTTTTAAATATAGGACTTTCCTATTCTTCATGAAGACAAACTCTTTTTCATTTTCTGATTAGTTCAAGAACTTCCAGAAGAATACATTTCCTATTTTTAGCTAACATTCCTGATTTGGAGAAAATCCGCCATTACCGTGGTTTGGGTCGCGGTTGGCCACCCGCATTCAACACCACAAATCATCACTGTCAACCACCACTCAGAATACTGCGGTTGGTGCATTTTCCTCTGCCGCGGTCTACGTCGCGTGATCTTATAGGAGTCGACCTGCTCCATGTGTCGCGATCTGTGAGCTTGTCCGCACCGCGGTCCACGCCACGAAACCTTCCAGGTTTCGTTTCTTCAGTTCTTTCGGTCTTTAAGACTCCCTCAAACACAATCTCCTACTTCCAAATGTATCTCACGTCTCCAGGAATTCTTCACATTGGTTGAATCCCATTTGGTAACCATTGGAAATTCGAGCCATATCCAACAATCCTTCCTTATGGCGAGAATTTCTAAAACTTCATCCACAACAACGACTCTCATTGCTGAGAATCAACATACCCATCATGAGGTACAACCGCTTAGAAACACAAATCCAGTAGAATTTAATGTAAAATTTTACTTCCAAAACTATCCTCACTAATTTATTCTATCTCCAAAACTAACCACTTGTTCTATAATGTGTTTTTTTACACGCAATCTATAAATTACATAATTATCCAAGTTTATTACAAATCAATTAAAGAATAAATTGGTCATTGAGTTTTCTTTTGGTATGGACGTTGACCCTCAATACTCTCTGGTGAATCATTTTGTTACCGTCTGTCTATATGCGAGACTAAAAATAAAAACCTTTTAGTTTTATAATGTCACTAGCTAAGAGCTTAGTGATTATTAGATTCTATACAATAATATAAATTTGAAATATTATTAATAACTAAATAAATTTATTTTAGAATTAATTTATATGTTAGAGTTGTTCGTAATATATTAAACTATAAATATATAACAAATAATAGTTAAAATGGCATAGATGCAAAAATATTTATTTTAAGATATTTATAACTTAAAAAAAAAACAACTTATCACTTATATTCAGTTTTCAGTGAAAAAAAAAAACAAACATGTTTTTCAGTCATTATTCAGTCTTCAGTAACATTCAGCACTGTTCAGTTTTCAGATAAAAAATCAAACAGGGTCTAACCCTTAGAGATAGCAATAGAGAGAACAACTTTGACTGTTGTCGGTTTAAATACTAAACTGAAGGTGTCATTGTACTCGGCCATTGATAAAAGCCTTTAGCCACAAGGTGGGCCTTATATCGGGATACCGAATTGTCTGGCTTATGTTTGACGCGAAAAACCTATTTGCATCTGACTAAGTTTTGAACTTTGGTGGAGAGAACAAGCTCCCATATTCCACTGCGAATTAGAGCACCAAACTCTTCGGACATGGCCTGACGCCATTCAAAAAATTTAAGGCTTCTGACACAGCAGTAGGTTTGGGTATTTTAAGTGAAGGAAGATGGAAAACTAGAAAACAATATTCTTTGGGGTTAAAACATATTATTTCAGGATCGAGTTGTAACTCTTGTTGGGGGGTTTAGGGAGCCTTGTATCGGTTTGAGTACTTACCTCTTCAGATGATTGAAAGAGATCATGCACTGGTGCACTCATTAAGTCTGAAGAGGATAGGTGATGAGTGGTCATTGCCATGCATGAAAGGAGATGCACAATCAATGGACTTATATGGGATTGAACCTGGATGTGATTGACAGGAATGAAGAGATTTTCTAAGATTGGTGACGAAAGAAAAGGGTTGACTTTCTAGAATTTTGGTGACAACCAAATTGTTAGGTGACTGATATTATTAAACAAAACTAGAAATAATGATAAGGTCCACAAAGTGAAGAGGATTATGCAATTTGGTAGCAACCAAGAAGACAAATCGGTTAGAGTCAATCGTTGAAGATTTGGTTTAAGTGACACATAGGGAAGGACAGTTTCAACAAAGGAAACATGTTGAAAAACATAGACTTGTGAGGAGTGAGGTTCAAGGCAGTGGAAAGCTCTCTGTGTGGAATATAACCTAAGAAAATACAACGTTTGGACTTTGGTTCCAACTTATGTTTATTGTAAAGTTTAAGCAAAAGATAACACATAAAACCAAAAGTGCGTAATTTAGTGTAATTAGGAAGATTTCTATGGAGTTTGTGAAAGGGTGACATAAATGAGAGAATAGGAGTGGGCATCCTATTTATTAAATAATCAATAGTAGAAAATACATATGACCAAAAATGCAAAGGAAAAAAGGCTTGGCTAAGTAATGTTAACTCAGACTCAACAACATCACGATGTCGTCATTCAGTGAAACCATTATGTTATGAAGTGTACGGCGAAGTAATGAGATGAGTAACACCATTAGACTCAAAAAATTGATTGATTTTGCAAAACTCACTGTCACCATCGGAATGAAAAGAGATGATTTGGCGATTAAATAATTTTTCAACCACCAAAACATTTGGGACATCAGATTTTTGCTTAATTGGATACAACCATAAATATTTGGTGAAATGGTCGACAAATATAATGTAATAAGGAAAAACATCAACGGATTGAACAGGGGAATGTCCTTAAACATCAGTATAAATCAATTCAAGAGGATAATTACTTTGTAATGTGGACAAATGAAATGGAAGTTTATGAGCTTTATTGCACTTGCATGAATTACAAAGAAAATCATGACTAAAGGAGATTAGGTAAACCATTTGAGGAGATAATATGTTTTAAGATTTTAGTAGATGGGTGGCTGAGGCGCTTATGCCAATCTTGGAGAGTAGTCTTGACATTGGCAAATGAGAGAATGGGCAACGATAGAGTGGATGATGAGAATGATTGAGGAGATGCTTATGTTGGCCACTCATAAATTCCATCTCTATTCCACCTTTGCAGTAATGGTGCCACGTGCGAGGATCCTTCACAATAAAAAAAGAAGGTAAGAATCCAATAGATATATTATTAGAGCGACGAAATTTTGAAATGGAAATGGGATTATTTTTCATGCTAGGAACACAAAGCACATCATTCAATAAGAATTGTTTTGAAGAAGATGATAAGTTGGTGGAACCAATATGTGATATGAAGGCTTTTACCATCGCCTATGACCATGTCATCAGGACCCTCATAATCAAAATGGAAGGAGAGATTATGTAAGTTTGTGACATGATGAGATGCACTAGAGTCAACAAACCAATTGCTAGTGGATGCATTGGTTGACCAGAAAAATAAGCACTTGGATTGGAGCTGAAACTGATATGACTAGAAATGGATTGAGGTGGAGGTTGATATGTTCACTGAGGAGGTTGAAGGTACCGGCACTTGCAAGTAGTGGTGTAAATATGGACCGGGTAGAGACAGATCGGTATGTGTGGTCCGCGAAGGGAAACGGGTTGTGCCAAGCATGGTCTATGAAGAAGGCAGGCCAGGCCAAGCCCGGCACACAGACTGGCCATGTGCCGGGCCTTGGGGCCAGGTCTGGCAGACCGGCCTGCCACGACACGTGGAGCCTGCGTGCTAGGCCCCTAGACCGGAACGCCGGACCGGCACGCCGGTCAGCCAATTCAACCGTTTTTTTTTAATATTCCCTCCAACAGCTGGATTTTGAATTCCAGCCGTTAGAGACTTGAAAAATTACAAAAAAACCCTTGAAGTCTTATAATTTAAATTTTAACCCACAATTCAAATTTTTCTATAAATACTTCCATCCATTCATTTTCCATTCACTCTTTCTCTCTATCATTCTCTCATTCTCTCAAATCTCAATCTCTACATTCTCCAAATCACTACACTTTTTCATTCAATTTCATTATTAATCTCTGTAAACAAAATTTGTAATACTAATTTCCTATCTTATTCTCTAAATGTTTCCACCAACACACCAAAGTTTAAAGGTACAATTTTCTTATTACTTTAGTTGAAACATTTTTTGATAGTAAATTTATAATTTTATGTTTAGACTTTAGTTATTAAATGATAACATTTTTATTTAGTTAGTTAGTTTATCAATTTTTGTGCATAATTAATTAATTTTAATATTATTGTTTAATATATTAAGATTTTTAAGCTTAGTATTAATTTTAATATTTGTTGTAGTAAATTTAGCAATTTAATTTGTATTAGTGACTTTAATATTTTTATTATTATTATTAAATTATAAAATTTAAGTGTAGTGGTTAAGTTTAATATTTTTTGTTAGTAAATTATGAATTTTAAGTGTAGTAGTTAATTTTAATATTTTGTGTTAGTATATTATGAATTTTAAGTGTAGTGGTTAAATTTAATATGTTTTGTTAGTAAATTAAGATTTTTAAGTTTATTATTAAATTTAATATTTTTTGTTAGAAAATTATGAATTTTAAGTGTAGTATTCATTTTAATATTTTGTGTTGATATTTGTATTTCATGAAATGGATAGTAACCAGCAGGCTTATTTTCCGGATTGTTTGAACATGCTCAACGGTGATTTTGATATTTCCGCCCAAGCGGGACCTTCCGGTTCCACCGTTATACCAACATCACGTCCCAAAAAATTCACATCAAATGTCTGGCAGTGTTTCGATATACTCGAAATGACACTCCCAAACGGGACGACCGGGAGCAGAGCTAAATATAAGTTTTGTTCTAAGAACTATGCCAGTAGTAGGAATGGTACCGGCCATTTGAGAAGGCATATGGAGAAATGCATACCTGCACATAGACAGGTAGACACTACAACCCAGACACAACTACAATGGCACCAGACGGATCCGTTACGAAGTGGCGGTTCAACACCGGGCACTCTAGAGAGTGGTTGGAACGATACATTGCACAAACTGATCAACCGATCAGTGTTGATGACAATCCATTTTTTGAAAAATTAATCACATATGCATACAACCCCCAATTTGAACATGTTTCTAGAATCATCACTAGAAATGATTTGATAATATTGTTTGAAACCCAAAGAGATGACTTGATTGATGATATGTGTGTCAATTCGGGTTGACGGGTTGTGTTTGGGTCAACCCGAACAAGACACGATTAATTTTGGATCGACCCAAACATGACACGATTATTAAACGGGTCAGACCCCCTCGACCCAAACACGACAAGATTAAATATGGTTCAACAACATCACGACATGAATAACCCATTTAATAAATGGGTTTAGGGGGTCGTGTCAAATGACACATTTAAATGACCCATGTATGACCCGTTTAACCTATTAATTCTTATTTTACTAAATTACACATTAATACTAATCAACAAGTTCACACTAAAATAATTCCACAAATATAAACCCAAATCCAAAAGTTAGCAAATACAATTACAGATCTCCAAAAATATATTCTACTTGTGTTTCACCATCATATTTCTCATCCATACCATCAAGTTGCCCTTTCTTTTTTACAGTAGCTTGATTTGCAACTTTTCTAGACTCCAACACAAATTAGTTTTTGCTTCTTTCTTAGAGACTCGGCTGATCTCTTTTATTAACATTCAAAAACTGAAATTGGAGGAGAACTATGTGGTGGCTGAAGATGTGGCGAAAGACCGGAAAAGAGAAAGCGGAGCTGAAGATGCGATGCGGCGGACGAGAGGAGGCTCTACTTTTTTCAATGTTTCGAAGACATCAAGTTTTCAAGCAGCAGCAAATATGAAGCTTATGTAGGGAAAATCGCACAATGAAAGCTTGAAAAATCAAAAATAGGGTTTCGGAATGAATAAAAATTTTCCCTTTTAATAACAGGAACCTTAGCCCTAGATTAATTGATGTATATAAAAGTGTCGTACATTTTTCTCGTGACGATTGAACAAGCGCCAAATTGAATTCGTAAGATCTTCCAATCCAATCACGAACGTGAATCACCTAGGAGTGTGGGCTCCCTTTCTTTAAATTGTATACTTGAGGATGGAAACAAACAAAGTCTTTCTCTTTGTTAGTCATAATAATCCTCAAAGAAGAAAATAAAGAATGTTAGGTCACTTGTGAATTATCAATCAATTTGATTGAAACTCGCATGAACCTCGATTCGATGTTGTACACAAAACTTTTTAATGTAAAGGCTACTAGTGTACTATCGAAAACTAAACGTTCTTTCTTCCTTTTCTTCTTTGCCGAATCTCACACTATTTTTTAGAATTTATTGAATTTTGTCTACAGCAAAAACAAATATTTCTCCACAGCAAAAACAAATATTTCTCTCTCAAAATTCTATGGTGGCCGAAATCTCTCCAAGTTCAAATCCTAATAGCTGGCCGAAATTTCTCTTATATATGGAACTAGGGTTGGCCGAATTCTTCTTCTATATATATATATATATGGCTGGCCGAAATTCCTTCTTGGAATATATTAGGATTTCAAATCATTTCCTAAGAATAATTTACTTGGTTGTTAAGAATCATTTCCTTATGTGGATTTACTTGGTGATTAAAAATCCTTTTCAAAGAAGAATTCTTTCCTACACCAAGACTCCTAATCCAACTTAATAGTGTATTTGTAACCATATCAAAGACTTACAAATTTGATTAGATAAATAATTCATTTTATTTATCTACTTATCAAATATAGTCTTTAATATTAATTATACTACCAACAATAGTATAATATTAGATCATCTCCTACTAGAAAAAAAAATTGACTTTTAATTAAATAATTAATTAATTACCAAATTAATTAATTTTCATTTAATTAAATAATAAAATAAAAATAATATAATTAAACTAAACTATATAGCTTTTCTGCCCAACACCATATATGGGTCATTATATTATTTTTTCTATTTTATTAAATCCATTAGACCTTAATAAAAAGTCCACATGTGAACTAGACTCATTCTTATAAGAAGAAACAAGTCCACATGCCTCAATACAATTCTAGATGGACCCCTAAATTGGTCCGGTAGAATATATCAAGTGATCCATGCAAGTTCGTATGGATTGAGAATCTTAGCAAGCTATCTAAATTTAAGCTCCAACAGACACAACCCAATCACAATCAACAAATGATTCACTTAGATCCGATCTATTAATTTTAGTTCATTCCACTAAATAACTAAAATTGAACTCTTAAATAAAGATAGAATAAGTTAATATTTCTCATTCATACCCTAGACAACCTTATTGGAGAAAGTGTATCCTCATGAAGAATATCAGTAATCGTCAAGAGCTCATAGACTGCCTATAGCTCTCCAAGTTACCATATTTACTCATATGACCACATTTTGAACTTGGATATTTTGACTTTTCCAGAAGCCATATTTCAATAGACATTATTGAAAACTTAACGTTAAGATTTAATATCCAATACCTCAAAACATCCATATGATGATATTCTACTCTCATTTAATAAATGGAGTCACGATGTCCATATCTATAAATGAATTCCTCTATCGATTAACAAATGAATACCACCAAACTACCGAGTATAGACTATGTTATATAATCGTACTCATTGATAGCTCAAATGATAACTCTTGTAACCATAAGTCTATCATTTATCTCAGGATTGAGATAGACTCTCCGATTGTCTTCAAATAAAAACTTTTATCCATTGACGGTTCTAGATAAAGTATTTCATTGTGATCCAATTCAATGCACCTAGTGCACTAGACTCTTTTGCCCAAAGACACCATACTTTGATGATTTTAGACTCATCATAACACATTTAATCCCACTCAAATGCTAGCAAACACGGCCTTCGAGTATAAGGTGACAAATCTTAGTTACATGACAATTGTATGCCCATGATAAGCAATTCAGGAAAATGGTTTTCAAATAGAAAAAAATATAACTGCTCATCATGTGACTGTTTTAAAAAAAATAAAAATGAAAATGAAAAACAGTGTTTTTTGTTTTAATTTTGAAATCTTAAAACGCGTCTAGTAACAAATACTGAAAGTTGTATTCTAAAAATAAAAATAGAAAAAATGCATATAGTAGATTAACCGAAAAATATCAAAAATAATATAATTTTCGTGGAAATGTCCAAAATGTCACCTTTTTAAACTTATTTTGCACTCAAGTGAGTGCTTTAATAAGTTATGTTTAAAAGGCATATATTATGGTGAACTACCAAAATTACCCTTAGATAATCAGTTTTTTATTTTGTTTGTACTTCCATATTAGCTAACGTATACACACTTCCAACACTCAACTCAGTAGTCCCAACTTAGTAACTCTCTCTCTCTCTCTCTCTCTCTCTCTCTCTCTCTAAAAATATATTTCTTAAATACTTCTTTTCTATACCTCCGTTATGAGTCTTGTAACACTTTATCCGATCATTTTCATTTGTTCTCCGAGTTTTTTTGTAAACCTTAAACTGGTTGTGTGAATTTTGAATCTCCAAGCATTGTCCAAACTTTTCTAAGCATTGCCTGAGCATTTCTAAGCACTGTCTGAGCCTTTGTGAAGTTATGTCCGAGCCATTTGTAAGTGTGTCCGAGCCATTTGTAAGTGTTTCCGAGCCTTTGTAATTACATTTCAAGTCTTTGTGAAGTTATGTCCATGCCTTTTGTAAGTGTGTCCGAGCCTTTTGTAAGTATTTCCGAGCCTTTGTAATAGCATTTTGAGCCTTTTTGAAGTTATGTCTGAGCCTTTAGTGAGTGTTTCCGAGCCTTTGCAATTATATTTCAAGTCTTTGTGAAGTTGTGTCTATGCCTTTTGTAAGTGTGTCTGAGCCTTTTGTAAGTGTTTCTAAACCTTTGTAATTACATTCGAGCATTTGTGAAGTTATGTCTGAGCCTTTTGTAAGTGTTTCTGAGCCTTTGTAATTACATTTCAAGCATTTGTAATTACATTTCGAGCATTTATAAAATTGTGTCTGAGCCTTTTGTAAGTCTTTTCAAACCTTTTGTAAGTGTGTCTGAGCCTTTTATTAGTGCTTCCGAGCCTTTTGTAATTATATTTTGAGTATTTTATAAGTGTTTCCGAGCCTTTTGCATAAACCTTAGGTTTGTCAACTATGTATCTCCTAGCCTTTTAAGTACTGATCTGAGCCGTTTGACATGTGACCCGAGCCTTTTGAAAATAATTCTTGAGCCTTTTCTTAACATCTTATTCAAACATCTGTGGAACTATTTTGTAGTACTGTTCATCCTCTTCCCCACTAGAACAAAAAAAAACTCGACCCCCGATTGCGTTAGCGTAGCGTCACTCCATCGTTGTTTAAGTGATTGTCTGAGTTTCAACAGGACTTTCTCTCTCTACTTCACAAATCTGTCACTATGAACTGAATAAAAGAAATCTGATATGGAACAACTATTGGGGGTATTTTATCCGTTCACCATAATAGGTGTCTTTTAAACATAAGTTATTAAAACAGTGACAATGTTAAAAAGTCACCTTCAAAAAGTATCATTTAATTTTTGAACCCTATAATTTTCCTATTGTTTATCCTATTATAACTTTTTAATTTGAATAAAAAGTATAAATAATTATCAAATAAATCCAATGGATGCTCAAGCTTGAAGGAACTTTTGGCCATGGTGAAACTCACGCTTCAGTTGCTCTTTGCAAATTTGAAACAGCGAAATATCAAGAATCCAACCCCACATAACACCCAATAAAAAACACAAAAATGTTCATCTTTTTAAACAAAAAAACACACCGAACAACACAAATAGTATATATAATAAATACAAAAGAGAAAATTGAATTGGATTTGAGTGATTGAGAGGTTATAGGGTGTCAAAATCAGTGTAGAATTCTTTGTCAAAAAAAAATCAGAGGAGAATTGTTTGAGATTTCATATAGAAACTTAAACTAATAATAATAAAAAAAGGAAAATAAATAAATAATAATAATAAAAGAGTCGATCTGCTCTTAGAGGAGCAGATCGGCGACACAATGGCCGGAGATCGGTATCGCCGGAGAGATCCTCCTCCGACATTGGAGCTGCTCATGGAGAACAAGAAGAAAGAGGAGGTGAAGAAGAAGAGAAGAAGAGAAGAAGAGAAGAATAAGATGTGGTCGAAGGAGAAGAATAAGAGAAGATGAAAATGGTAAGAGAGCGGATGAGGAAGAAAGAAGATGATGCACGATTGAAGAGAAAAAAGAAAAATATATTTTTTTATTGTTAATTTTTTTGAAAAACAAAAACAAGTATTTTGTGTTTTTCAAATATTTCACTGTTAACACTGGTTTTGTTTTTCATAGTTTTTTGTTTTTTGTTTTTTGTTTTTTGTTTTTATAAAATAAAATGAAAAACGGTTAACAAACGCAAATTCGAAATCAGTTTTGGAAAACAAAAATGATAACTGACTGAAAAGCAGTTGCATGACGGGGGCTAAGTGACTGAAGATCTTGTTTTTCTAGAATAATGGCTTTGGGGTTATGATACTTTAGGCTATGTTTGGTAAGAGGGAGAGATTGAGGGAGGGAGAGAGATGGTTGGAGGGAGAGGGGTAGGAGGAGAGCTTCAATCCATTGTTTGGTTGGAGAATGGAGAGACAAGTGAGAGGAGAGGAGAGAATAGGAGGAGGGATCTCAATCAATCCTTCCATCATCGGATAGATGAGAAGATGAGGGATCTCATAGGCGAGAAATGATAAGATTACCCTCCCATTTTTATTAGCCTCAAATTTATAAATGGGTAATATAGTAAATTTATAATTATATACCAATTCATTCATTCAACTCTCTTTCAATACTAAACAACATGAAAATCTTTCTTACTCTCTCTCTCCTTCTTTTGGATAAAATTAAATCAAGTCACATAACTATCTATTTATATATATATATATATATATTTTCAAGTCAGTGCGCACTGATATAAATTCGTCAGTGTGTTGGATGTGGATCATTAGATTTACATACTTTGACTCAAAGTGTATGTACTTGTCGAAACTTCTCCATAATCAATGGTCCACATGCAACACACTGATATAAGTTATATCAATATGCACTGATAGGAAAACCACTATATATATATAAGTAATGATATTTTGTCCAAATTTGATATCCAAATACGGTACCCAAATAATATGACAACACGATAATTCATTCATTAAAATTTCATTAGATATGTATGATTTAAATGAATGGATCAGAGTTTTAGGCACCAGATTTAGACATTGACAAAGTAGCATCACTCATATATATATATATATATATATATATATATATATATATATATATATATATATATATATATATATATATATATATATTATTTTTCTCACTGTATAACTTATATCAGTACGTTATATGTGGACAACTGATTATGGAGAAGTTTTGACAAGCACATACATTGAGTCAAAATATGTAAATCTAATGATCTGCATCCATTGTACTGATGAACTTATATCATTATGACTTGGAAATTTGTTTATATATATACACATCACTGATTTTGGACTGTCTCACCAAATCAGTGGCTTTAAATATCACTGACCCTGATTTAAATGAATGGATCAGAGTTTTAGGCACCAGATTTAGACATGAACAAAGTAGCATCACTCATATATATATATATATATATATATATATATATATATATATATATATATATATAGTCTTTTTCTCACTATATAATTTATATCAATACGTTGCATGTGGATAACTGATTATGGAAAAGTTTTAACAAACTAATACACTATAAGCCAAAATATGTAAATCTAATGGTCAACATCTAACTCACTGACGAAGTTATATCATTACGACTTGAAAATTTGTGTATAATATATATATACCACTTGCATGCCGGACTCGAATCTAGAAGGATTCGGTTTACATATAGGTTGAAAAAAAAAAAAAAATTCAAACGCGTAGAAACCAGTAAAAAAGGAAACAATTTCATATTGATATAATGGGAGCATATATGCTCACATTGTAATATCCCAGTTGCAAGTTTCGTTGTATGGACAAGCTAAATCAACAACCATTCGTATAAAGCTAAAATTCAGATGTGCATGTGTATATTTTGTGTTTGAAAATTCAGATGACAGTAAACACATTAATCATTCTAGTGATGGTTCTTTTCTGTGATGATAATTTCTTCTCATTAACAAATCCCCGAATCTCCGTAGCAGAGCTTTCTTTTTTCTAGAGCTTTTATCACCATCTGCATCTTCAAATTGTGCCCCATCTATATCAAAATCATCAGAACTTGTGGCATCTCCACTATCTGTCAGCACTGATGACCTCCTCCGGTGGTGGGTTTGGCTTACTACTGGTGGTGCTGATACTGGTGAATCTGTATCAAATATCGAACCTTTAAGTGGGTCACCCTTTACAGAGTCGCAATCTTCATCGCTTTGTTTGTTCAGATCCTCGTTCTCATTGTTGGATTTATGTGGGATTTTCAGCTCCTTGATATTGAAACCGAATTCACTTAACAGATTTTTCTTGCCTTCGCTATGCTCCTTGTCCAGTGAATTCTGAGGCTGCAACTCCTGGCTTGATTCTGTATCTTCAATTTTTGATTCTTTGTTTGTTGTTCCTTGGTAGAACAATCGCTTCAACTCCTTGATACTATCAAGAGCCGCGGCTTCATTCATCCTCAGGTTTTCATTCTCTTGGATAATAAATTCTAAAGCTTGTTCCTTCTCATGCAAGGCATCCTTGGCAATCCTAGCTGCTTCTTTTGCAACATTGGCTTCATTTAACGCCTGTTTGAGTATATCGCGCAGCTTGTGATTCTCTTGCTTTCCAGCTGTGATCGCATTCTCAGCAGCATTAAGCGACTCTAGCAGACTAGTATTTTTTCGTTGTGCAGCATCCCTTTCCTCTTCTGCTCTTCTGATACAATCAACAAAACCTGTCTCTTGGCCGCTCCACGCCAAGAGTGATTCTTCAGCTTCAATTCTCAGCCGCTCCGAAGTGTTTTTGTACACATCGGCTTCTTTCTTAAGCTCGTCTAACTTTTCCCCCGTGCTCTTCAACTTGGACTTGAATTTTTCTGCCACATGTTTTGTGTCCTCCAGTTCTTGTTGGGTTGAGCTAAGTTTTTCCTTCATTTGATTGGCCTCTGTCGCGACTTCTTTCAGCGCAAATGCTAAATCGTCCAAAGCCTTCTTGCTATTTTCCTCTGCCTCAGTAGCCAACTTTAGTTCATTCTTTAGCAAGCTCATCTTCTCAATTAGACTCTTGGTTTCCATTGAAGAATCCTTTTCGTTCTCTTGGGAACAAGCAAGATTCTGATTAGCCAATTCAAGCTCAGACTTGAGACTTTGAAATGCTTTTTCTGTATCGTAACCAAGAGCGCTCAGGTTTTTCTTGGAAGATCCCTCCAGCTTTTTCAACTTTACATGAAGAGACTCAATTTCAAGCTTTGATTCTACAAGTTCCATCTTTGTTTGCTCAAGTTCTTTGGTTCGGACAGTAAACGAATCGAACATCTTTTTCTCTGATTCCTTCCGATTTTCAATTTCAATGTCCAGCTCCTGAAATCGTTCCTCGCTTTCAGCTAACAAATTCAAGGCCTTGGACTCGAAGGAGCTCATGGTACCCAACTTCTCTTTTAACTTGTCTTCAGAGGATTTCATGGCACCCAACTCCTCTTTTAATTTATCCAATGAAACATCTTTGTTTAACAATTCTTGTTTTGCCTTTTCAAGTTCAACTTTCAATGACTCTATATTCTTATCTTTCGTCTTCAATTCTTTACTAAATGTTTCATTTAACGCATTCAGCTCTGTATATATATCTGAAACCTTTCCTGTAGACATGGCCTCGTTGCGCCTCATGTTGGCCTCGTGAGCTAACTTCTTCGTCTCTCGAAGATCATCAAGGGCTTGATCACTTTCTCGTTCCATTGTGTCCGATAGCTTCAGCGGCTCCTCAAGCATCATTTTCTGTTGCTGCATCACAACAATTCTTTCCTACCACCCAAAATGAGTTACATAAAAATCATCATTATATCAAACAAAGCACAAAGCAATTCAATCACCAATTCTTAGATCATAAAAAAGACCATATGCATCATAATAACAAAACTAATTCATTTATAGCATGAAATTATTTGTGGACAACAAACTTGTAACACAAAATTCACTTCTGCAGGCAAGAATTTTGAATTTTATAAAGCAAACAGCAAACAAAATAAAACTCACCTCAGGGGGATTTTGATGGATAAAGTTGGGGAAATATGAATAGACCCAAATCTAAAAATAAAAAATAATTGACAAAATCAAACTCCAGAGGCATGAAAAAAAAAAGAGATATATAACTGCAACGAGAGAGTCGTCAAGGCTAAGATTCTAAGAAAGACAAAAGCCTGAATATTTGAGATTCAAGAAACCCAACAACACTTTTATGCATTGAATCGTTCTTCAGGGTGGAATTTGGCACATAGTGCCTTAGATTTTGTCATCTGTTTTGTTTAAAAAAAAACAAATAAAATTTAAAGAAAAAAATTAGGTAGATTTTTTTTTTTTTTAAGAAATAAAAAAAAAAAATAGGTAGATTCTAATTTTGGGAAAACAGTAAAAAGGTGAGCAGGAGGAATTGAGAAAGAAAGAGAGGAGAATAATGTTGGAGAAAGATCGACTTTCGTAGGTAAATCCGAGGTTTGCGGATTTGTCAATAAATTTAGAAATCAAAAACAGGCAAATGTCAGCTTATTTCATGTTTGACTCTTATTTGCTATAATTGTATTGTTTTTAACTATTGGCTGCTCTTGAGTCTTGTCTTGACCGGCTGACATGGTCACCCTTGTAATTGTTTATTGTTCCAACTTCAAAACAAGAATCCGCGTGACCCAATATGGTTTTGTTGAGCTTCAAGCCAACATTTTAGAATTTTTCTATCTTTTGAACAATATTTTGCTTGCAAACTAAAAATTACAAATATTTAATAATTAATAGCGCCTCTTTTTGGACCAGAGACCTATATTCAACCCTCTTTAATGCATTTGTGGAAAAACAAAACTATTTTCTTTAACAGTTATAACATTTCAAGAGGGAGGAGGTACGTCTCGAACCCACATCCTCATGGATGCAGGCTCAAAGTCAAGTGCTTCTTAACTTCCATCCTAGTGCTTAAATCCCAAAAGGCACTTGTGACTATATTATAAACGCTCTTAAAACGAAATACAACACTACTAGGAACTGATAAACCAAGATAAAGGGATACTCTAAATAAGAATAACGTCAAATTGCAACAAACAATTCTGAGTATTATCAACAATTATTGAATTCAGTAATTCAGCTTGCATACACATAAGAGTGTGACCACAAAAGAAGTAGACAAATTGTTTTGGGTGAATAGAACATACCTAGAACACTAGCTAGACTGCTTCTGAAATATTACTGCAGATGACGCTTCCTGTCTAGCACAATTAGGACTTGGAGGCTCCATCATTCAACTATGTCGATCCCAACAAATACACTACTAAATGTAACCCACCATAATCATCGCAATAAAAAATCAGCCTGTCTATTAGATTCACCGTATGGTAGAAAAGCATGTTGTATGGGTGCCGTTGTCATTACAATAAAATAACTTGGTTTCAGCAGCTCAACAGATGCAATGACCCTTTGAAGTTTTGATTTAATACCATTTTCATGAATATTCCTATAATCCTATGCATACTTACTGCCTGAGACTTGACCAAATTCAAAAGCAAATGTCATAAATTCAGCAACTATATTGTATAACATGACACATTTCTCTTGATACGAATCTTTTTCCAGCTTCTGAAATTTATTGCTCCTGTATAATCCAAATATAAATGCACAGACTCGACTCTGAAATGCCGTACTCAGTCTTGTCACTGTCCAGTTCCACATACATCCAATTTATTGCATTATTGCTGGCTCTGTATTTTTAAGATGAGTATCAGAGTATGTCGACTAATGTATAAAAACTACAATCAACAGAACCACAGGCCAAAATAAATCTATACTACCAGTTGTACCTCAATATTCCGTCATAAACTAGACCGCTTCCAGTTTCTCTACCAATATCTTGACTGGTATCAACAACCACTCAATCAGGCATTAACACTAAAGCTTATACTTTTTTTGGTATAGCAAGTCTCCTCCACTCCTCTGTTATCTAGCATTTATTCTGCATTTAGCAGAATCAGTTATAATCTCCCTAACAAAGGTGAATCTCCATCAGGGGATATCACAGCTCGCTTCAAATACATTTATATGTCAATCAAAAGAGCTCCAAGAGGAAACAACGTCTGCAATGTCATCCATAGACTTCATTTGTGAACAAAACATCTCAAGTACCAAACGTATCTCATCATTATCTGGATGAGATACATCCCCTCCCAAGAAATAATGCACCTTATTACCGGTTTCCGTCCAACTATAAGCTCTTTGCTTCTTAACTCCTTGCTCTTTCATTAGAATCCTCACTCTTGTAACTTCTTCCCACATGCCAGCAGCAGCATATATGTTGGACAACAAAACATATCCCCCGGAATTATGAGGGTCCAGGTCACCAATTTTCTTAGCTGCTAACTCCCCTAATTTCACATTTAAATAAACACTAGAAGCAGCAAGAAGAGAACCCCAGATCCTAGAGTCTGCTTCAAAAGGCATATCTTGAATAATTTGACAAGCCTTCTCCAACTGCCCAGCTCGACTCAGTATATCAACCAAACAAGCATAGTGTTCGGACTTGGGGGTAATTCCATAAGTCTTTACCATCAAATCAAACACATCTATGCTCTCATTTACTTTCCCTGCATGACCACAAGCAGACAATAAACTAAGAAAAGTAATCCCATCAGGTTCAAAGCCATTTAATCCCATCTCATTGAAAAAACTAAAAGCTCTCTCATAGAGTCCATGTTGTGCAAATGCTGCAATAACTGTATTCCATGAAACAAGGTTTGGACTGCATATTTGTCCAAATGCTAACTCTGACTCAACAATGCCACCACATTTGCTGTACATTGTAACCAAAGCATTACATACAGATAAATTCTTCAAAAATCCATTTCTTATAACAAAAACATGTGCTTGTCTTCCATTTTTAAGAGATTCAAGACTAGAACAGGCAGTGAAAACTGAAACAAGTGTGGCATCATCTGGTTGCAAACCAATCTGATGCATATTTGAATATAACCTCAATGCTTCCTCGCCAACACCATTTTGTGCATAACCTGCAAATTGTTTAAGGCAGCAGCAACTAAAATATATCAAGTTACCCTATCAAGATTATAATTTATGTTTCAATTGCTCAGCTCCAAAAAGTTGCTAAACTAAACGAGTGAATAAAACTTGGCATACCTGATATCATTGCATTAAAAGACACACGGTCTTTAAACTGAATTCCTTCAAACAAAACTCTAGCATTATCAATCATCCCTTCTTTACTGTAACCCGTTATCATTGACGTGATTACAATAGCATTTTTACTGTTGTGTGGCATGTGGTTAAACAACTCTTTTGCTTCAAAAAACTTCCCATTCTCCACATACCCACTAATCATCACAGTCCAAGACACAACATTTCTAAACGGCATGTGATCAAATAACGCCCTTGCCTTATCAATCTCTCCATTCTTCATATACCCCTCAATCATTGCTGTGTAAGAAATCACATTCCTTATTGGCATAGCTTCAAATAGTTTGCAAGCATCCTCTACTCGACCATGTTTTACAAAACCCGATACCAATGCATTATATGAGGCGGTATTTCGCTTGGGCATGGCTTGAAAGTAGTGAAAAGCTTCGTCGAGCCTACCATGATCAATGCAGCCAGCTATCATGCAATTCCAGGAGACAATATTCTTTACGGGCATTGATTCAAACAAATTCTTTGATTCTTGGAGAAAACCATTATGCCAGTAGCCAGTGATGATGGCATTCCAAGTAATGATGTCTTTAGTAGACATTTTATCGAACAATTGGCGGGCGGCTTCAATGTGGCCAGAGCGAGAGAGTTGACCTATTTTGAGATTGTTTATATAAACATCATGGGTGGAAAAGAGCCTGATAAATATAGTGGGTATTGATAAGAAAGTAGGTGCAATATATATGTTGGATGAAAAATTGCAATTGGAGAAGTGACCGATAAGGCCAACTTGACTACTCCTCCAGACTGCCATACTGTTCCGCTTCTCCGCCCTTTCACTTTCACTTGTAAAAACAAAAGTAGAATGACGGGACGCATTTCCAGGTCCTCTCAGTCCTCATTACAATAAACAAAAATGCAGACAATTGCAACTTAACAAAATAAAAAAGGGACGGAGCCGTAGTAGTTCAGTAGCTCATTATCTGAAGCTACATGATACCCACCTTATCTCGTAAGAACTACTTTACTGAGTTTTTTTTTTCTTTTTAAATCAATCAGTGAGTATCACATATATACCTATCTCTTGTGCTATGTTTGGTTGGATGAGGAAATGGAAAGGAAAGAAACCATTCCTGTTGATTGGTTTGCTAAAATGGAATGGAATAGGGATTCCGGAATGTTGATTACACCGTTTTGTTGGAATGGACATGTAAATCGTAATTTGCAATCAAACCTGACTGGTATCAAAGAAAACAGAAAGTAACAGAACAAGAAAATCACGTTAGAAAAACAGAGTTTGAACCGAGGCTCGTGTTTCACACGGTGTTCTTAAGACAATTCGGTCAAACAACACCGTATGTGTATTAGGCGATTGTCTCCCAGGATACAACGGTTCAACGGTGGTAGGCCTAAACACTATCTACTACCAGCGAACTCGAACAGAGTTTGAACTTACCAAGAAAACTATAGAAGAAAAGAATTCGGATGCTCAAAAGAAAATTGTATATATTTTTTTCTGTATATTTCGAACAGAATATAAGAGCTATTATATACTCAAACCGAAACACTAGAGTTTTGGGATTAATTTGGAAAAGCATGTTTTTGATTTAATAAGGAAATAATTTAATTAGATAATATTCTCCAAAGATATTTACTTCTAATTAAAACCCGATTCTGTATTCTTAGCGATCAAATAAGAAATCATAATCTAAACAATTAAAGTTTTCCTTATTCATCACAATCAAAAAACGTTGACTTAGGGAAGTGGCAAAAGGTCAACTGTACTCTCACGGTACAATCGGAGTGGCATTCGTGTCCGCAGGTCGCGCCCACACACGAGTCGTGCATTCGAAGGTTCGGGGTCCATGATTTGCACCCCCCCCCCCCCCTGCGCCCGCGAGAGAGAGCCTCTATGCCACACATATTGATAGCTCATATCACACATTCACTTATAAACTATATATAAGTGATTTCCCTAAGCAATGTGGGATTCATTTTAATCTCTACACAATGGGTCCACTTTGAGACTCAATTTCTCATTCACCCATTGACCATTTTGTGAATTTGAGTATACCATTTCGAAGTTCTCACGGGGGAGAATTCGAATCCACTTTAATCTTCCCTTACTATGGAATTTATCAAGCTCAATTTGTGCTCTCAAAATGAGAGTTTATCACAAAATTTCCAACAATCCCCCACATGAATGAAATTGACCTAGGAGATACAAAGAGATGTTTGGTAAGTTCAAACGGTCGAAACCTGCATAGGATAGGTAGGTGTTACCCTTTGAATCTTCCTTGTAAAGGTATGCTTACTTTGTTGGATGATCAATAGATGTGATATCCTTGAACTGTTCTGCCGTTTTGTGTAAACGTTCACACACCTTATACAGGTATCTTCCAGACCTGATTTGGTTCTCATTTTTATGTTCGTTTTGGCCATGAACATGCGTATGATTCTGTGAGAGTCTCTGGAGAATATAGTCATTCACTATTCTCTTTTAGAAGCGGCCCCACTTCTCTCTCACATAGGTGATTTCTTAATTAAGAGTAAACCGCTTTACTCTGCTCAGATTTCCATAGCTAGGAATTTCGACGCATAAGAATCATTAAAAACATAGTTTAACCTTCTCCCAACGGGCATCACTGTTTCATCATAGGAATGGACTTGAGAGTAACCCCCACAGTGATCCAACTGAGTCTTACAACTTGATTGTCTCATTGAACATAGATCTTGGGATCTCCAGTCAACTAGGTTAGGTGTCCATTGTATCGAATTTTTATCTAATGGGCTTTAGTCTCATTCCTCTCGATGATGTCTCAACTAGTTCTCTGTTTAACCCTTTAGTTAGCGGATCCGCAATGTTATCTTTTGACCTTACATAGTCAATAGCGATAACCCCAGTTGAGATTAGTTGTCTAATGGTATTATGTCTTCGACGTATATGTCTAGACTTCCCATTATACACGTTGCTCGGTGCTCTTCCTATTGCTGATTGACTATCACAGTGAATGCAAATTGTCGGCACAGGCTTTGGCCATCTTGAAATATCTTCTAGAAATTGGCGTAGCCATTCAGCCTCATCAGCACATTTGTCCAATGCTATAAACTCAGATTCCATGGTGGATCTGGCTATACATGTTTGTTTGGAGGATTTTCAAGATACCGCCGCACCACCTAGTATGAACACATACCCACTAGTGGATTTCGAATCCTTCATATCAGATATCCAGTTAGCATCAGTGTATCCTTCTAGGACCGCTGGATATCTGGTATAATACAGTCCATGATTACGAGTGAATCGTAAGTACTTCAGTACTCTTACTATTCCTTTCTAATGATCGATTCCTAGATTACTCGTATATCTGCTTAATTTGCTGACTGCATTAGCTATGTCTGGTCGTGTACAACTTGTTAAATACATCAGACTCTCTATCACTCGAGAATATTCTAGTTGAGAGATGCTATCACCCTTATTCTTTGATAGATGTAGATTTATATCTACTGGTGTTCTAGAAATTCCAGAATCATTTTTGTTGAATTTCTCAAGAATCATGTCAATATAGTGTGATTGACTTAGTATGAGTCCGTTAGATGTCCTTGATATTTTCATTCCCAACATTACATCAACTGGTCCCATATCTTTCATATCAAATCTTGATTTCAACATATCCTTGGTAGATTTGACCATTTTATCGTCACTACCAACAATGAGCATGTCATCAACGTATAGGCACATAATGACATAGTCATTTTCTGTGTCCTTGACATAAACACATTTGTCACATTCGTTGATCTTAAATCCATTTGACATCATAGCATTGTCAAATTTCTCATGCCATTGTTTTGACGCTTGCTTTAAACCATATAAAGACTTCACCGATTTACAGACTTTCTTTCTTTATCCTGGAGTAGAAAAACCCTCAGGTTGTTGCATGTAAATTTCTTCATCTAAATTTCCATTTAAGAAAGCCGTTTTCACATCCATTTGATGTACTTTAAGATTTCGCAAAGCTGCGATTGCAAGTATCATTCTAATGGAGGTTATTCTCGTCACAGGAGAATATGTATCAAAGTAGTCTAGACCTTCTCGTTGATTGTAACCTATAATTACAAGTCTGGCCATATACTTATCAATTGATCCATCTGCTTTCATCTTTCTTTTGAAAATCCATTTGGATCCTAGAGGTTTACATCTCGGAGGAAGATCCATTAATTCCCAAGTATGATTTTGAAGGATGGAATCAATTTCGCTCTTAATTGCCTCTTTCCACAAGAGTCCTTTTGAAGAGTTTACCGCTTCTTTGAAAGTTCGATGTTCACCTTCTAGCAAATAGGTCATAAAATCTGGACCAAAAGACGTTTCCATCCTTGCTCTTTTGCTACGTCTAGGTTCATCCTCTACTTCATTTCCTTGTTCTTGGTCCTCACAACTATTAGCATGTGTTCGTTTTGAAGAACTTGTTTCATTATCGGATTTACATAGAAATACATGTTCAAAGAACATTGCATTTCTAGATTCCATTATCGTATTTTTGTGTATATCTGATATGTCAGATTTATAGACCAAAAATCGATGAGCACTATTGTTTTGTGCATATCCAATAAAAATGCAGTCAACAGTTTTCGGACTTATTTTCACCTTCTTAGGTATAGGTACGGCTACTTTGGCAAGACACCCCTACATTCGTAAGAATTTATATGAAGGCTTTCTTCCTTTCCATAGTTCATATGGGGTCTTGTCTTCTTTCTTTCGGGGGTACCTTGTTTAAAAGGTAATTGCTAGACAATATAGCGTCATCCCACATTTTCTAAGGCACTCCAAAACTTATCAGCATTGCATTCATCATCTCTTTCAAGGTATGATTTTTACGTTCTGCAATATCGTTTTGCTGAGGGGAATATGATGCAGTAGTTTGATGTATGATTCCGTGTTATGCACAGAATTCACCAAACGGTGCTACATATTCACCACCTCAGTCACTTCTCAGTACCTTGATTTTCTTGTTGAGTTGATTCTCAACTTCAGTTTTATAGAGACTAAACTTCTCTATAGTTTTATCCTTGTTTTTCAACAAATATACATAGCAATATTTGGTGCCATCATCTATAAATGTGATGAAATATTTGTTGCCACCTCTTATTTGAACAAATTTTAAATCACATATATCTGTGTGAATTAAATCAAGAGGTTCAGATTTCCTTTCAATAGTTTGAAATGATGACCTTGTTAGTTTTGTTTCAACTCAAACTTCACACTTATGTTTAGGATCAATATTGAATTCGGGAATATGATTTAAGTTAATTAATCTACGTAAAGTATCATAATTAACGTGTCCTAGTCTACCATGCCATAAATTGGAAGACTCAAGCAAATAAACTGAAGAATTATCTTTATTGTTTGTTCTTTTGACAACATATACATTAAGCTTAAAAAGCTCTTCAGTTACATATCCCCTACCCACATAAGTTCCCTACTTGGTTAAAACCACTTTGTCTGATTCAATCATCATCTTGAACCCAAGTTGATTGAGCAACGAACCGGACACCAAGTTCTTGCGGATATCAGGTACATACAGCACATTGTTCAAGCTCAAGGTTATACCAGAGGTCATCTTGAGAATGACTTGACCACATCCCTTCACGTTAGATGTGGCTGAGTTGCCCATGTACAACTTTTCTTCATTCTTCATTCCTTCAAATGTATTAAACATCGCCCTGTCAAAGCATATATGGCGAGTGGCCCCAGTATCCAACCACCACTACATTGGGTTTGACCTAACCAGGTTTGCTTCTGTCACAACTGCAGAGAGATTGATCTCGGATACATCTTTTGAGATCCCAGCAACCACGTTTGCCTCGTGGTTCTTCTTCTTCTTTGGCAACCTGCACTCAGAAGATTTGTGACCCAGCTTGTCACAATTGAAGCACTTCCCTTGGAATTTTGGCTTCTTAAAGACTCCTCCTTTAGGACCCAATTTGGATCCTTTCCCAGGCTTGTTCTTTTTCAGTTTAGAACTTTGCCTACGTTTAACCACATTGATCTTCGCTTCGGGCGCATTGACATCTTTCTTGTCATACTTTATGTGATCTACCTGAATACGAAGCTTGAGAATCAGATCCTCGGTCTTCATCTCCTTTTGCTTGTGTTTGAGATAGTTTTTGAACTCTTTCCATGAAGGAGGAAGCTTCTCAATGATTGCAGCCACCTGAAAAGTTTCACTCAGGGGCATCCCTTCTGCATGTATCTCATGCAGAATCACTTGTAGCTCTTGGACTTGACTCATAACTGTCTTGGAATCCCCCATCTTGTAATCAAGAAACCGACCCACGATAAATTTCTTGGAACCAGCGTCCTCAGTTTTGTATTTTAGGTCCTGAACCCATGTTGACTTAGTGAAGTGGCAAAAGGTCAACTGTACTCTCACGATCCAATCGAAGCGGCATTCGTGTCCTCAGGTCGTGCCCACACACGAGTCGTACATTCGAAGGTTCGAGATCCATGATTTGCACCCCCTCTGCGCGCGCAAGAGAGAGCCTCTATGCCACACATGTTGATAGCTCATATCATACATTCACTTATAAACTACATATAAGTGATTTCCCTAAGCAATGTGGGATTCATTTTAATCCCTACACAATGGGTCCACTTTGAGACTCAATTTCTCATTTATCCATTAACCATTTTGTGAATTTGAGTATACAATTTCTAAGTTCTCACGGAGGAGAATTTGAATCCACTTTAATCTTCCATTTCTATGGAATTTATCATACTCAATTTGTGCTCTCAAAATGAGAGTTTATCATAAAATTTCCAACAGGACATTCCATCCAAAAACCAATGGAATGTTCATTCCAATTTCAAACTAAAATTGGTATTCTATAAATACCCTCATATGCCCCAATTCTATTCTAAAAATATAATTATAATATATTGTTATATATATATATATATATTATTTTATCATATTATATATATATTGTTAATATTATTAATATTACTAACATATAATATATAATATATATTATATAATATAATATAATATAATATAAAATATAAAAGTATTTTATTATTATTATTATTATCCATAGTATATCATGTTGTTATAAATGTTTTGTAATTAGAGGTATTTTGGTCAAAATATCCCTAATTCCATTTCATTCAGTTGTTAACCAAACAAAATAATATTGATTCGGATATTGATTCTAAAGTCTCAACCAAACAAAGAAATCGGTTTTTTATTGCTTTCCATTTCAATTCTCATTCTCATTACCATTCCACTACAGTAACCAAACGTCACCTTAACGCTTCATTTGCATCTTGGTATGATGTCTAGTATAACTGTTATTTATTTATTTATTTATTAAACCTGCCCTAAAATTTAATTTAATACAGTTGAAGAGCAAATAATTTTGTTCTACTTAGATCTCCTTTGCTCTTCAAACTGAATTAATTAAAAGATCAGATTGCTTTTATTTATTTAAAAAGGGGTTGCTTTTAGTTATTAAAATTTAAAAATAAAAATAATATTACTTATAAAAATAATTACATTAAATTTAACAAATTTATCGAAGACAAACCTTTATATAAAAATTAAAGAACAATTTCAAAATGAGAAAATAAAATTTTCTAAACAATTATAAATCATCTTTATTTTATAATTGTTTTTAATATATTAAAGTAAATAATATTTTATTAATTTACCTAAACTTAGGGATCGTTTGTTTTTTTATCTGAAAATTGAATAGTACTGGATTTTTTTAAAGATTGAATAGGAACTGAAATCTGAACTTGGATGGTATGTTAGTTTTTTATTTCCTTAAATTTGAATGTATTGTAAATAAGTTTGTTTTTTAAAAGTAAAATTCTCTGAACATAAGTAATTTTACATTTATACCCATATTAAACAATCATACATATAATATGGAATAAAACAATTTAAAATTAATAATTATATATGAACACATATGATCTTGTTCTTTTTTTTCGATTACAAACAATTGACGGTGATTTTTGAATCACGTAGGATTGATCACGTGTCTAACAAGTTATTGTAAATTGACAATGATGTTATGAGAAAGATAGGAAAAAAGTAGATTATGCAAACACAAGTTTACGTGGTAAAAACTCAAGACGGGAAAACATTCACGGTTGTCAGCGACAGTGAGAAAAATTCACTATGATGAAATTGTTACACACTCTATTCTTTTCTTTCTTGGCGTATATCTCTTTCTTTTTCTTGTATATTTTTGTCTCTCTATCCATATCTATATATATATTACAATGAGATTATGAGTTTATTTCTATATGTATATAACCATAATCCTCGTTATACAGATAAGGAAATGTGATGGTGTTTAATTAGGACTAACTACTTGTTGAAGTTGTTTTTGTCTTCTTTCCTGTTGCAGAGATCTTGTGCATTGAATTAGAATATTCATATGATTCTAGTTGAATAGTCTATTTATGACTTATTTCCTGATTGGTGCGCAATCTTCTAGAGGAACTGGGTAATTGCTTGATCTGGACACTCTAATATGTAGGAGGAAATAATATTATTTTCTTATTGGAATGTAGTTTTAGATTCCTTGTTTGAGTAAGATCATTCGTTTTCTCGTATTTGAGTCGTAATTGCCTTTAATATCTCCCACGCGTTGTTTAACTAAGCAATCATCTAATCCCGACTAGACCTTTTATTTTCCGACCGGATGGTCTTTACCCAATCAGGTTGTCTCCACCCGATCGATTAGTTTTTCCTACCAACTTAGGTAATCTCGGCTGAGCCTTGAGATCAACTATTAATTGTCTTGGTTTGATCTTCCCTGACTCTTGTGACATGGCATATCTAATCACCGTGTTTTCAGGTGATTATACTGACTTGTCAAGCTATCAAACAATCCCTATAACAATATCCCCTCAAATCCGTGAGATGAGCTCTTGACGGCTCAACGAAAGGGATTGAATAATTTTTCCTTTGATTTTTTGGCGCTTCTGATCTTATCGTTCCAATCCGATCAAGTATATTATAAACTAATCGTTTTTTTTTTTTTGCTAAACTGATCAAATATCTTATTAAATTGATTAGTCTTGAACTCTTGATTTTTTGCTCCCTTAAAGCTGGACCAGTCAGTGTATCGGCTCTCTGCTCAGGATAATTCCCAACCGTCTTGGGTTTTTTTTCTTAATCGATTTGGTCGGTGTCCCGATTACTTATTCGGGATAATTTCCAATTGTCTTGATTCGATCGGTGTCCCATTTTTTCACTTAGGATAAGTCTCGATCGTCTTGATTCGGTTGATGTTCCAGCTTTTCACTTAGGATTATTCCCGACCGTCTTGTTTCTTCAGCCAATAGGTGTTCTGGGAACCTTCCCCCATTTTTCCCATGTAAACAAGTCCCCAAGGACGTCTCTCGGTTTTGTCTGTTTACAAAGGTTTGGTCGAATCGTTAGTGCAATACTAACACAGTCGAACGCATCTCACCAGGTTTTTCCCGATGGCGTACCCGAGTGTTTTTTCCCCGACAAGACCGGCATCTCAGGGTGGTCGGATTGCTGACGGTGTTTTATATTCACCCAGTCAATTCACAAGGCACGTCGGATCTCTAACACCCGACTTTTCAGCCTCTCAGGCACTTTCACCCACCATGACAGGTGTCAATACTACGAGTTTATCTTTGATAACAAATATGATTACAAAAATTTGAACACCATTCTTGGCTTTTTTATTAATTGATCTGAAAAATAACAACATCAAAATACCAAAAATAATTGGAAAAACTAAAAATAAAAATATCATAAACAAAAACTAAAAGCAACTAAGCTATCACTCTCAAGAGCAGGTTTTTTTTTACAGACTGAGTTCTGTCATCCATGAGCTTGTGTAGGGTCCTCAAAAGATAGTTTTGACCGTCTCTTCGCCGCAGCCTTGGCTCAGGCTTCACTTATTTTCCTGATTTCCAATTGGTTGATCGCCCCAGTGATGATCTTTTACTGATTGTCTGTCCTTTTAAGAATTAAATCTGAAATTCCTTAGAAAATGTGTGTCTAATAAACCTAGAGGGGGGTGGATGGGTTTTAATCAAGTCAATTAACAATTTTTCTTGATTAGTCAATATTCAAAATTCACCCAATAAAACAAACATACAACATCAAGTGTAAAGTGCGGAAATATAAACAACACAAGATGTATACGTGGAAGCCCTCCAAATGGGAAAAACCATGGGCTGTTAAGTGCATCACACTCGATCGCAGAAATCCACTATATGAGCAAATGTTACACCCTCAAGTGATACTCTCACTCTCACTCTCGACAACCTCAGGCTATAGACACCTCCACCAACCACTCATGGTTCAGTCCCTAGTGATATCCCCTGATACACTACTCTTGGTGTGAACGCCTCCTACTCTACCCCTTTGGGTCTTTTATAGTGGCACCCGACCAATTGCTTATCAACCCACCCTTGGTTACAAGGCTTCTCTTGCTTGTCCAACTTCACACCGAATCCACAAGACTTGACTCAATGAAGAGTTCAACAACCTATGTGAATATCATGAAATATTCAAACATGTAAATAATGCTAGGCAAAACACTAAATGCTTATCTAAGAATTTAATAATGTCACTAAGTACAATTCCTAGATATCAATGTCTAAATGAATGTTCATAAAGACTTAACTAGATATAGTTATGCAACATTATATCCTAGTTATCAAACAAATTCATTTCAACATATGTTGTCATTAAGCAAGGCATAGTCATTAAATGCAATTATCAAAATGCAATCAATATGACCTAATTAGCTAGAGGCATCAATGACCTAAATGCTAGCTATCATAAAAGTCATATCAACACAAGTTGTCATTAAGCATGGCAAGAACTATAATGCAATCACAAAATGCAATCAATGAGTTCTAATCAATAATGTCTAAATGCAATGCATAGAGACTTAGCAAGAAGGGTAAATATGTCTTAAATTCAAGATATCAACAAACAAACCCAATCATGTTAAATATATGCAATAAACTAGAGTCTAGGTATTTAATCATGCAATAAACACATAATCTAGAGTAAGAAGAACAATAAAAGATGTTCAATGAAGTTCTTACTTACCTAGTCATGAAACCAAGAACACCCACGCTAATATGATGAAGAATGATGCAAGATGGAGATGGGTTTTGGGTTTGGAGAGTCAAAAACAAAGCTTGAAGCTTTCGCTCTCTAATGGAGGTTCTCTCACTCTAAAAATGTATTCTTTGAGCTCTTAAGAAGCAAGGACGAAGAAAAGAACATATATATAAAAGTCCTATACAAAACGGCATCGTTTTGGACTTGGGAAACAAAGTCCTGTCACGACCGTTGTGCATGCCGCTAGCCAGGCAAGTGTCTAGGCCGTTGTCCAGGCAGCATGGCATGGCTGGACATCACCGCTGGCTAGGCATGTGCACCAAAAGCGGTCTAGACCGCGGTACATGTCTGACAGCACAACAGCTCGAGCTTCGAGCGACCCAAAACATGACCACACGACATTCAAACCTATCATATAATAAACCGTTGGAAAGGTATGGAAGTATACTTTCTACTTTAATTCACAAAACATAATTTGGATGTCTATAGAAAAAGTTATGGTTATTTTAGTGACCAAAAGTCATAAACATATAACAACAGAGATGCCTTGTTTTTATGGTCACTTTGAAGATTTCAAAAACAATTCAAACGGTCATGGAATATTACGAATAATATACCGTTTAAAAGGTATGGGTGTCTAGTTTGTACAGAAATTTTTAAAACTCATTTTGAAAAATTTAATAAAAAGATATGGTCACAAGACCATACAATGGTCACAAGACCATACAATGGTCAATTTTGAAAAACATTTAAATCATTGAAATACACTCTTTTGAAACTAGACACCTTACTCCATATAACCAAACCAAGAGAAGAATGAGACCTTCTCATATGGTCACTCAACGCACTAAAACAACACACCATCGTGCAAGCACGAAAACAACACAATACCATACTTAAATCTATAAATGAAGTGCAAGTGTGATTGTGAAGAGATGCACACATATAAACAATATCAACACAAATGCACGATCAACAAAGGGTGTATGAGGTGTGTGTGTGTGCACCTAAACTCTTCAAGAGGCAAAGTCAAGTGAATATACCTTTTTGCTCTTGAAGTCATGGAGATTCTTGAAAGCTTGCCAATGAGGACCTAAGCTACCCATTACACAATCATCCCCAGTGTGGTATGGTTTGTCATGAAATAAGTCAATCATAAAATCAAGGTCCTTGTAAAATCTTTGAGGTGACCCTCCCTGATGAGTTTCTCGATGTGGTATCTTAGTTGGTAGCACTTTGATGTGTCGTGACTATTTTCCTGGTAAAACCTGCAGTATTTTGTCGCTTCTCTTCGAGCGTAGGTTGACTATCTATGAGGATATTTGTCTACATTCTAGTCTTCTACGATCGCCAGGATTTCCTTTTATCTCTTGGTGAGGGGAGTATAGTTGGTGTACTGACCATGGAATTTTCTATCGTTTCAATTGTTTCTACGATTATCGACCCAACAGCCATCTTGGTTCCCGTCATTCTCCTGGTGATCATCCTTCTGGTTCTTTACATAGCCATCACTTGTTTTGACATTTTCCCCAGGGCAACCCTCATGCACATAACTGCCCCCCCCCCCCCCTCCCTCCCTCCCTCCCTCCCTCCCTCCCTAAGCCAGCTCTTCTTCTTCAGCCATTGCGTAACTGCATATCACGTCAATCAGATCGACACACGTATTTGGGCATTCCCTCCTCAATTTGAAGGAAAGTAGACCCTTTTGTAGGTTGTTGGTGCATCATTGGGATTATGGATCCCTGACACTTCCTGAGAGAATCTTTTTAGGTAATCTTTTAATGATTCGTTCTTTCCATGTTTGAGGGTGGTGATGTGAGCTATTGATTTCTTCCTTTGTATATTTCCCAAGAATTATCGTGAAAAAGTATGGGTCAATTCTAAAAAATCATTGATTGCTCCCTGAGGGAGCCTTCCAAACCACCTAAACCGTAAGTCCCCAAGCGTAACAATGGGTCACTATAAGCGTATTGCGCCATCGCACTTTGAAAATGCTTCACATGTTCTTTTGGATCCGTGTTTGCTTTAAATTGATAAATTTGAGGCATTATGAATCACTATGGAAATTAGGTTTGGAGATTACAGTTCACAAAGAGGCTTTCGAAATCGTCGTCCAATAAATCTCTAAACCCCTGGTGACGTTCTGATGGTTTTACCTTATAGGTTAATTTCTATATCAATACATCTTGCTTATCTTCTGGCTCATTATCCATTTCCAATCGTTGATGGTCGATGGACCCTTCTTGGAATCTTAGCTGGGACCTGCCCCTTCAGCGCGTTCTGCGGGGTGGTTGGTCGCTGTCATCTGACGAGCTAGATCAATCCCACCTACAAACATCTTTGTGGATTTTTTCTGGCTCAAAGTCCGTTTGATACCGATCTCACCTACCCCGTCTGCTAATTCCTTCATCTTCCAATTAGGAACGTTCCTTCTTTCCATGGTGATCCGTTATTTCTCTACTAGTTTTACGGGGTGCGTCTAGGGTCACGTCCACTATCTTAGAACGCACATTAAGGTCTCGGGTAACCATAGGTGCAGACAATTGATATGGCAAGGTCAGATTAGTTGTTGTTGTTATATTGATTCCCTATCTAACGATGTTTTCAATGACTCTTCGTATGGAATTTTAGACTTGTTGGAATACGTCTGGAGAAATTCCTGGGGGAAGCGTTTGTGGAGGTTATCGCAGCTTAACCAGTAAAGGTTGGAGTCACTAAGGGCAGGCCTCCTCCAACAGTGTTGGTATTTATTGGTTATGAGTTGTTACCAGCACGTAGGGTACCAGCATCATTCGTAGACTGACTACCATCCCTGTTGTTTTCCATGTTGCTGCTTCACGGTTTTTTTTTAAGAACTTAGGTTCGAAGGTTCAATCCCCTCATTCTAGCGCCAGTTGTTGATGGTGATTTTTCGGTCACGTAAGATTGATCACACGTCTAACCAGTTATTGTAAATTGACAACGATGTTATAAGAAAGATAGGAAAAAGTAAAGTATGCAAACACAAGTTTACATGGTAAAACCTCAGGGCGGGAAACATCCACGGTTGCCGACGATTGTGAGAAAAATTCACTCTGCTAGTTACACACTCTGTTCTTTTCTTTCTTTTTCTTATATATTTTTGTCTCTCTGCCTATATCTTTATATATATATATATATTACAATGAGATTGTGAGTCTTTTTATGTGTACATAAAACCCTAATCTTTATTATATAGATAAAGAAAAGTGATGGTGTTTAATTAGAACTGCTATTTGTTGAAATTGTCTTTGTCTTATTTCCTGTTTCGGAGATCTTATGCATTGAATTAGAATCTTCGTATGATTATAATTGAATAATTCATTTACGACTTCTTTCCTGATTGGTGCACAATCTTCTAGAAGATATGGGTTATTGCTTGATCTAAACTCTCTAATATGTAGGAGGAAATAATAATTTTTCCTTATAGAAATGTGGTTATAGATTCCTTGTTTGAGTATGATCATTCATCTTCGTTTTTAAGTCGTAGTTACCATTAATGTTTCCCTCGCGTTATTTAATTTAGCAATCTTCTAATCCATACCAGACCTTTTATTTCCCGATCGAATGGTCTTTTCTCGACCAAGTTGTCTTCCACCCAATCGGTTAGCTTTTCCAACCATGTTAGGTAATCTTGACTAGATCCTGAGATCAACTATTAATTGTCTTGAGTTAATCTTCCCCGACCCTTTTAACATAACAGATCTAATCACCGTGTTTTCAAGTGACCATACTAACTTTTCAAACTATCAAAAAATCCCTATAACACAAACTTCTTTTTTCCTAAGAAAAGAATATATATTTTTTTTAAAAAATAAAATGGATAGAAAAATTCACACAATACTCATAAAAAATGAATAAAGTTCTTTTTAATTTTTTAAACTATTTAAAATATATAATATACTAAAATAAAAAAAATCATCTTATACAGTTATAATGAAATTAAAAATATATTATATATGGAAATATTATTGAAAGCAAAAAATTTAGTTTACATTAAATGTAATTAGATAATTTACAATCAACAAAAAATATAATTTTTATGTTCATCTTAAATTATTTTTTTAATATTTTTATATTATTTAACCATTTAAAATATCAAACAAAACCAGAGTATTCTTAAAAGACTCTTAATAAAATATTTATTAAAATTAAAATAATAATCAACATATTTTACTAAAACACTTTTCAAATGAAACTCTCTTTAAATAAGATTTTCTCTCTCTTTTATTATTATTATATTAATTTTTCTATCTTTTTAATTAAATTTTATTAATATATAATAAATTTTAATTTATAAATTTTATACCGATAAAAAAAAATCATCTAGATTTTTAAATATTAAAAAAGTTACTTTTTATAATTTAACAGAAGATAAAGAATAATTAGATTTGTTAATAAGAAAAAAAGAATTTAAATATTTTTATTAAAATAACATAAACCTACTTCTAATGGGACAGTTTTTAAAATAGCTCCTCTTCCCTTTTCAAATTACCACGTAAATAAATAAATAAACGAGTAGAAAAATCTTTTATCCGCGCTCTAATTATGAAAGCCTTTTAAGTTTTACATGAAAAAAATAACCCCCTAACTTAAGAGTCGAGAATTCTGTAATGCCCAATAAGAACATAATGAATAATCTCATGCCGAATTTGAAAACCCCAAATGCTCTGCAACATTTTATTACGTGCCCAACCAGTACAGAAAGAGTCCTACACAACAAAAGTAAAGATACGAGTTTGATGGGTTTCTGCTAATCCCTCGACCTCAGATTTTAAGACCTATACGAAAACACATCCAAACAAATCCCACCAAGAAGACTTGCCTGAATCTATTTTAAAAAAATGAGTATCATTACAATAAGACCTACATTATTGCATGTGTTCGCCATGAGCACATCCCTATTAATCTTCTTATTTGTTATCCAATCCATCACCACAATTAACTTTACAGTTAAGCACACACAATGGCAGTGATGAAGCATTTATCGATTAAAAAAAATCAAACATTAGAACAATTCAATTGTAAAACAAGAAATTTAACAAACTAAAACTTAGATTGGATGCCAATAATAGATGTCCATGGCCACTAATGTGACAGCAAGTATCCAACCAAAAAAAAGGCACAAAACAGTAAAATATAAAGAATCCAAATCCTCCCCATTAACAATTACACAAAAGACGCCACCACCACATCAACCGATCACATGATATTTGCTAATAACACCTAACAGAAACCTATTCTATCTAACCCTAACCAACATCTTAAGAAAAAACACGTCTTCCATTGATTCTGGGCACTTCCCTCGGCGATGCACTTAAGCACGCTCACCCCTGATCCTCCTAGCCAACTGGATATCCTTGGGCATTATGGTCACACGCTTTGCATGGATGGCACACAGGTTAGTGTCCTCAAACAAACCGACCAAGTAGGCTTCAGCGGCCTCCTGCAGAGCAAGCACGGCATGGCTCTGGAAACGCAAATCAGTCTGCAACCAAAAAAACCACCCATGTTATAATCACTAGAAAAGCAAGAATGAAATGAATCTCACATTATTATAATAACAACAAAATATACCTTGAAATCCTGGGCAATTTCACGGACAAGCCTCTGGAAGGGCAGCTTCCTGATAAGCAACTCAGTACTCTTCTGGTACTTGCGAATTTCACTGTAAAATATTACAACCCAAAAAAAAAAAATCAATATCAGACATAAACCTAAATTGATTCATTAAATAACCAACGGAATTCCTTTTAACACCAAATATATTAGTCAAGTGAACCCACCGAAGAGCAACAGTTCCAGGGCGGTATCTGTGTGGCTTCTTAACACCACCAGTGGTTGGAGCAGACTTACGAGCAGCCTAATTGATAGCAAAAACTTATAGTCAATAACAGCTAATTTAGTTAACACCAACAAAAATTGTAATTACTGACCGATTTCACAAACCTTGGTAGCGAGTTGCTTCCTAGGAGCCTTTCCTCCAGTTGACTTACGAGCAGTCTGCTTGGTACGGGCCATCTGTGTTCAAATTATGAACCAAAACACATAAAATTCAATGAATTTCTGCTCTACCAATTCAGCCCTCGTAAAGTTTAAAAAATAAAAGACAGATCGTGGAAATCAACAGTTCTAAAGCAGAGAACTTTATTAAAACCCTAAATTGAAGACCAAACCACAAAATTTCGAAACCCTAATACATATATTCAACAAAAAAAAAACAACATAAATACAAAAAAAGAAAATCGCAAAAGATGTTCGCTAATTTGTCATCAAGTTCAACCCTAGAAAATTTTGCCCTGAATTCATTACAAAATATCATACAAAAAAAAAAAAAAAACACACCTAGCCTAACATCATCAGGAACATAAGTAGAACCCTAATTACCAGATCTCGGAAGACAAAACGTACCTCTGAGCTTGTTCAAATCTTCTCTTGCTCTCACACGATCTCTTTCTCTCTCCCTCTCTCCCTCTGGCTTGGATTTAAGCTTTGATTATGGGGCCGTTAAGTTGTTTATATAAGAGATAGGGTGGGTAGATTACACAATCGGACGGCCACGATGCGCTATCCCTGTGCTTTCTCTTGAAGGAATCGGACGGTTTCAACTGGGATAATTTGTGTTTTCTGTCCATGAATGGACGGTTGGGATTTGAGTTTAGAGTGAAGACACGGATCCTCAGGCTTAGATGCTCGATTCCTATTGGTTAGTAGTGAACTTCTAAGTTGTAGTTTAAGGATGTTAAAACCGTTTAGGAGAAGCAGTCAGCGTGAGATTAGTTATTTTTACATGTGTCATTCAATTATATCAAATTATGAATTTGCCCCAGTATGCAACACCTTCAAAATTTGGCATATTACAAAGATCCACTTTAGATATACAAGCTTAAATTGGGCTTATGCTTTGAAACACTAGCATGTTGCGTTGCCTAATATTTTACAAGTTTTGTATCCAAAGAATTAAGTATAAATTATTTTGTCATTGGATAAAAAATTCAAATCAAATATAATATAATATAATATAATAAATATGTAATTACAAATTAATTAGTAACAGCTATACTAAATTTTATATTTACGTATTGAGAAAAAAAATCACATTTTATTACACAAACAACCTTAAATGTCAATACAAGTTAAAATTATTTAAACAAGTTCGGATTCCTCCTAGTTTGGCTTTTTAATGGTTTTTTTTTTATTTAGTGATACTTAAAATATAGGCTCGTTTGACATATTGTATTGTAGTGTATTGGTTGTACTATATTTGATTGTATTGTATTGTTCTTATACAATCACATGTTTGGTGATATTTTAAATTAGGTTATATTAGTTAATGCAACATCTTTACTCTGTATTAGTTAATACAGACATCTATAGTATTAGACCAATTAAAATATATTAGCTAATACAATACAGTAAATAGTACAAAACAAACTAAACATTCTATTGTATTAATATTCTAATACATTTTAAACTCCTAATATAATACAATGTGACGAACCAAACGAGCCTTTTAAATTATTGCATGGTTAAAATTTGTTACTTTTCTCTCCCTCTCGAGTCAGTCGAGATTTTCAATTCACAAACCACATTTGACATTAGTGTAGGTCAGTGAAACGATTTCGTTTTTTTTATATAGGTTAGTGAAACGATTTTAGTAGTTTTTTTATGGTTCGACTTTTTTTAATGGTGTGATGACTTGAACATAATTTATTGTCAGACTAAATAAGCATTATTTATCACTAAGTCACATGGGACGGTACATGTTCAAGATTTATTTATTTTTCTCATCCAAACATGTGTCGTTCAAACTCATTCGTAGGTTTTGGTTTTTGTTTTCTAGTTCTTCTTCATCTTCTTGTATTTTATTATTATTATTTTGCTTCCATGACGGAGATCAAGATCAATATGATCTCTTTCGTGGACATGATAGAAGAATGACAATTGAGGAAATGAAGATGGATATTGGTTCACACACCCTTATTCCCTAACCTTCCCATGCATCCACCCTCATTTTATCATTGGTGGAAAATATGCCCCCCCCCCCCACCCCACCCCACCCCACAGCGCTATCCCTCATTTTCCAATCTCAATTTTTCACATAGTTTTCCCTATTTCTCTCATTTTCCCTATTTAATAACAGTAGACAGTCACGAATATGAATGTTCGAAATCAACTATATAGGAGAAGCATATAGAGAAAAACATAAAAGAGCAACCACCATATAAAGAAAAACATACAAGAGTAGTAGCGATAGAGGCGCATGAATGACGATATGAAGAAGGCACGAACGACGACAAAATGAAGACACGAACAATAGCAAGAAGGAGACATGAACTACATCACACGATGAGAGTTCCAGAGGAGGTCTTACTTTTAGTGAAAGTTTCAATTTTCATATTAGATTTGGGTATTAAATTGAGCAAATAACACCCAACCTTCCCGAGGTTTGCCCTTCACACGTGGAATCAACTTTTTCAAAAACTAACACTTACCTTTCTTGATGTTAGTCAACGCCCGTCCAAACTAACCGTTGAACGTGTTAGACCATCAAAAAGATTAAATTACTCATGATCCATAAATTAAATAAATAATAAACTTTTAAAAATAACAATTGGAAAACTAAAAAATTATTTCTTTTTAAATGAAGATGGATGGTGGAGATAAAGTAAGATTTAAAATAATTTTTAAAAAGAAAATTAAAGAATTGAATTAACAAATTAAATAAAATAAAAAATAAATTAGAAATCAACAACTAAAAAAAGATGGAGATAAAAAAATTGAAAACAAAATCTCTTTTTAAAAATTGGATCTCCACCGTCCATCTTAAGAGATAGATGGTGAATATTAAATATATTTAAAAAAAAAAACAAAATCTAAGATCGATAGACGGTGAAGATCCAATCTGGAGATTAGATATCCACCAAGAACCATAGATACCTCCATGGATGGAGATCTCCATCCTCCCTCGCCGCGAAAGGGGAGGCAACATGAGGGAGGTGTCATCTCCCCCGTTTGCGGTTGATGGAGGTCCCTTGGCCGCAAACAGGGGAGGTTACACTTGAGTGAATAGGGATAAATAATATAAAATCTACCTTGACTTTTGAAACTAGTGCTACATTAACAACTCATGTTTTATTGACTCCAAGGTAGGTGGTGAGCCCCAAAATGAACCCACTTAAGCTTTTACTTTTTAATTTTCTCTCTTTCTATCTCGTTCTTCATCTCTTTTCACACGAACTCACATGTTATCTCTCAGTTCGATTAATGAAAGACATTCATTGAATGTTGAAACGACATCGGCCTCCAATGGAAAGGAAGTTTAAACCTTTATTAGAGGTCGATGAAGAAGAAGATAAAAAAAATATGCATTAAATCTCAAGGGTAGGCACCAGATATTTATTGTCCAAAATTTTATTTTGTTTTTATTTTTTTGCAGTACCGCTAATAAGTCTTGAATAAAAAAATGTTATACTTATTTTCGTGATTGTGTTTTGTGGGGTATTTTTATTAGAAACACATCTTTTTTGCTGTTAAAACTCAAATTATTAAGTTAATGCTAGTTCCAAAAGTAGAAGAATATAGAGTGCTAAGAAAATTTAGAGTTCGACAACACCTCACATGTATGTGAATCACTCCATCTCCTTGGATTTCGGTGGAGATCCAATCTTTTTTTTTTTTAATTATTTAATCTCCACCATCCATAGATGAATGGTAGAATTAAATAAAAAGAAAATAAAAAGAAAATGAGATTAGATCTCCACTCCATGGAGATGGTCATGGAACGGTTCACGATTTGAGATGGATGATGAAGATCCATTATATATATTAGAGGTGTCCACGGTTCGGTTAAACCGTTCGAAACCGAACCGAAACCGTCCATAAAAAACCGTAACCGAAACCGGTTGGAAACCTTACGGTTTAGTCTCCCAAAAAACCGACCAAAAATTGCCCCAAACCGTCTAAAACCGCCCAAAACCACCCAAGCCACCGGTTATAAAACCAAACTCAAACCGTGTATGACAGTTTCGGTTACGGTTTCCCCTCTCCACGGAACTGAAACCTGCGGTATCAAACCGAAACCGAACCGTTGACACCTCTAATATATATACATATATATATATATATACCGATTATTAAAAATATGTTTATTAATTTTTTAATTTTTTGTTCACTTTTTAATCACTTTTTTAATTTTCAATTTTAATAAATGGTTCCTTTAAAAAAAAATATAAAAGGTTTAAAGATAAAATTACCCTTCATTGTAACGGTCAAACTTAGTCAACATATTAGTTTTACTAATGTATGAGAGATGACTGGTAGTTTTTGATGAATTTGATTCCACGTATAAAATAACAAACTTCAGGGGCTGAGTGTTTATTTTAAGATTTAAATTGAAAAAGTGAGGAAATAAGAAAATTGGGGTAAATAACGAAAATATCCATCTCCCATCCCCATCATCATTCCAATTTAGGGATGAAATTCATTAGCTTCCTCATTTCATCTGGGGATGATTTTTTTTCCCCAAATGGGAAAGGAGATTTGGGGATTTTGGAGAGAAATAATCATCTCTATTAGATACAAAATATATTGCTTTTTTAAAAATAATTAATAAAAAAAATAGGAATGACATATCATAATTTGATTGGACAATGTTTATTTACTTATTCACACTCAATAAAAAAAGGATTTTTCTTATGACCATTTGTAATTAACGGCAATCAACGGGTTAAATGGTAATTAGTGTTTTTACTGATATTTATTTCTGTTTAACGGTTTGATTGCGATTCTAAATATAGTTAAAGTATGATAAGATAAGATTGGTTAAATAGCATACCCATCACACCTATGCTATAAGATGTTGGCTCGAGTTCTCCACTCCCAAAAAAGACCAAATTTATATAATATTTCAAAATAAATAAATATGGTTAAAGTAAATTGGTGTAATTATAAATTGAGTAATATTATATATCATACATAAAATCATAAGTTTTTCAACACAACACATGTGATAGATAAGATGTTGATTAATGAATGGATACATATATTAATAATGATTTATCTTATTTATCTATATATCCACTCACCAATTGCATCTCATGTACCAAATGTATTGTGATGAAAAATTTGTAATTTTAGATATGAAATACCTAGCTTTATTCTTATAATTTTATACGTTTGTATAGTTATGAGTAAATTAGTCCAATTTACCCTTTGTCTAAACCCAAACATTGTTTCTATGATTTTCCTTGGTTACTCCCAAGGATGTAACAAAGTGTATTTGTTTGAAAATTTATGCAGAATTATAATCCTCTATCTAATTCAAATCTTCATTTTTACCATTTTCTTCTACTTTATTTTATTTTTATTTTATTTTGAGATGCTGGTGGGCTTCTCAAAAAGTGTCTTAAACATTGGATAAGCATCTTCTGGAAAGGCTGTTATAGACCTGGTCCAAAACCAACATGGAGTTGATACTGAAAACAAAATGCTGATGATCTCAAAAAGATAAATTAAAATACAAATTCTGAAGGAATTTCAGCTATTTTAAAGGCAACTCTACACCCTGCATCTTAAATGTTGTAATTGGACCTGTCAAAATGGGAGAAAAGAATATATTTCATCTGACTACCTGATTTTCCTTTACAAAGGTACAAAAAAATTACTACTAATCCCAAGACCTATAACAAGCGTAATAATAGCAATCAACGTATACACCAATAACCCCTCTGGACAAATAACCAACAATTTTCAAAACACACCCTGCAAATTCTTTACCCGTATAGACTCCAGCGAGGTTGCACCTCGACAATAAAACAAGCAGACGCAACCAAGCTCAAACTCAACTCCTCCCTAATTTTACACAGCGAGCTTCATCACCAATTATAATCCACCGAATTGTCCGGAAAGCCAGATGGCAGTTTTGCAGGAGCTATTATCCCATTGAATGAATGAATGAAACTCTTTAGCCACCATATAGCTGCAGTGTTATTTTGTAGATTTTGCACAGTTTTATGTTCCTAATCACGGGTCACTTAAGTTAAACACTTAAAATACTCCGCAACTCCCAGGTGATTTGCAAGTCGGCGGACAGAAGATTGCACAAGTTCAGACTTTGGAGAGACAGAAACGGGAAGATGGGGTAAGCAAACAGGCAGATAGTGCTCACCTTCTGGAGGGCAGAAGAGAGAAAGCACACATCGGCAGAATATAAATCTGGATATAGAACAAAGCAAGCTATATCAGAATATGTTTGCTAAAATAGCAAAAAATATGCAAGAGTAAATCGGAGTTTCCTACTGTTCAAATAGAAAAATGTCCTGCATATTTTTTTCCCATAAATCCTGTCACCGAGGCTAGGCTCTGTAGGTTTGGATTGACATTGGTCATAGGTCCCAATTTAGGACCCACCAGTCCAACTTCAGCTAAGCTAACCAACAGTTGCCCATAAAAAATATTGCCTCCACTTAAAATGCAAGATATATACCTAAGAATAAGCCTTCGTAGAAATGGATCAGATAGCACTTGTGCCCAGACCAGATCCAAGCTAGTTGATGTACAGAGAATGACTTCCCACTCAGAAAATGAAGTGGAGATTATATTCTCTGCATCACTGTAAAAATCCTGAAAGCAGAACATCAGAAGCAAATGAAGGCCCAACTTCATAAAAAATAAATAATATATATAAAAAACAAAATCAAATGTTGGGAGTTTCAAAGGTTTTGCAATCAACTTACTGAATCAGAATCAGAAGAGGTGAAGCCAACCATTTGACAGAATGCTTGTAGAGGAGCAGTTAAGAAAAAGGTAAACTGACTTCCATTCTGTGTAGTATCAGCACTAGATGGATCCTTGAATGCTGGTCTCAAAGGTGAAAGAAATATGGCAGCCGTTTCTCCCCTTTCTGCTCCATGTAAGACCTGGTACAAAGATTACATGCGAGGAACTATACAGATTAGATAAAAGTTCAAAGGGGAAAATGAAACGAAAATAATAATAATAATAATAAACAGGTAACACTACAGATCCCTTTTGTTTCCTTTCATGAACAAAACAGAGCCTTATGTAGAGATAGAGAAACAGAAAGATGTTCCAAAAAACAAAAAAACAAAAAACAAAACAGAAAACAAAACCATCCAGAGAAGAAAGACCCCAACCCAAAAAATCTTGACCAAAACACAAGGAAACCAAACCAAAACTATCACAGTGCCAATTAATCTGAATGAAGAAAAAAGAAGTTCCTAGAATTTTTTTAGTATCCGAATCCCATAAAGATGCCAAATACCCAAAGTTTGTCCCATAAAAAATCCAAATTATTCTACATCTTTCCTTCAAAAAGTCTGATGTTCCTCTCCTGACGGATAATACATAAGAAAGTAAAGACTGCAAACTTTCACAGGATCCTAGCTTTTGATCCTTTAGCAAAAGCGCAAAAAATTTACTGCCTACATATCCGTGACTGATTGAATTTGACTGAATTTAAATCTAGAAGAAAATTTGCATAAAGCATGCCCTTACTAGATATGTTCGCATGTAATTACTACCTTATTAGGCAACATAATAGAATTTCAATACAACCAAAATAGCAAGGAATTGTCCCCAAAAAAAAAAATAACCAACAAACCCTTATCAATCAAGGGTCCTTAAATCAAATGCTTAGTACACGCTCAACCACTTTTTTTGGGTTGGTTCAATTAATGACAATAGGAACTTATATTACGTCTTGCCTAAATATACATATATAATTGTCGTGCTTAAATATTATTGTTGAGTACTCGAGTGATTTCTAATGGCTTAAGCTTTGGGGTTGAGTGATTACTAACACGGGATCAAAGCCAACTTTACTAGAATTTCCTGGGTTCAAGTCCCCCCCATATAATTATATTTGAATTTTGTTGTGTTTGTTTTTGGGTTAGATCAACGTGGCCAATATGTTATAGGAAGTGTCAAAGCATTTAAATACTAATAATGGGTAATTTCCGAACAATTTAAGTTTTTGTTAGGAGTAAGAACACCCACATTCAACTCCTGTGCAATGTATTTATCCTTGATCTACTCTCTAAAATAACAAAAAGTCCACAACCACCCTACTCAACAGAAAGAATTAGTTAGTAGCAGCAGCATTTGAATAATAGTTATATATGCATCTAGTGCAGCTCTTGCTGCTTTTTTTTTTCATATGCATGCAGTTGTGCAATTTTATATAGATTCAGCAATGATGAAGCACCATATATTGAACAAGAAATTTCACTGGGTACCACCAAGGGAACTATTTAAATGTAACAGTATTGAGGTGTGTTGTAATTAATCATCAATCTAATGTGTTCCCTGAGGTTCTTTTAAGTTTACCTCACCCATCCTTATTCCTCACACACAAAATGGGTTCTGCATTAATATTGAGATTTTATGTGTAACTTGAATCCTCTATGACACAACTGTTGAACTAGTTATAGAATCACATTCAGAGAAGCTATTATTCAAGCAAAGTTTCTAAAAATAAAATCAAACCTATACCCTGGCACCCTGCTTTCTTACCAAAACAAAATAATATAAAAAGAATACCGACTTAAATCAATTTTACATAACCATAATATGAAATACGAAGAAAAATCAGCTAAATAAATAATGCATAGATTTAGATTGTATCAAAGTTTCCTGAAAAGTAATACACAAGTTATGACAAACCTGCCTTGAATGAATGGCTGTCGTCACTATCGATAATCAAGAATAAGGGTCTCCGGGTAAAAGGAATAATATCACCAGGGTAAAGGTTATTTGGACCTGAAACCCGTAAGGAGGATATATAAGAGGGAAAGAAAACATTACAGAAATTCGGCAATGCATGCACGGCAATACAGAGAAAGGATTATACACCAATAAGTGAATCCATTCTCAAAACCTTGTAATAGAACCTAGACACAGCATAAATTATATATAAGTGCTTACCACCATTTCCTCGAGGACCAAACCACAGATAATTTTCATAATAGTCACTTGACTCTTTATTGCCATTAATATGATATTCAGGTGTCGAACTATTCTGTTTATGGGAGATACGAGAAAGAACATTGTTATTTGAAGATTTTTTGGATCCTCCAGAATTTTCCAATTGAGAAACATTACTAATACCAGCCTTCCCTGCACAATTGATCACTGAGGTCAATAATCTAGGGAAAAGAAAAGACATATGACTATGTTGAATTTTTTATTAGGCAATATGGAAGCACATAAACCTGAGGCCGACAAATATACTAGCATGATGCTCTCTGAAGGGAGCTCCTCACAAATTGTTGCTATAACCTGTCAATGTATCATTAAAAAAATATAAACATTAATAATCACATATCCATAACAGAGACAACAAATAGATTTAAATGGACACATCTTTATAGCATACTAGCTAATGAATCTTTATCGCATACTAGCTACTGATTTATTATTATTATTATATTATTATTATTATTATTTTAAATTACTAGCTACTGATTTTTAATTAGCCAAGTCCATGCCCTTTTTTTTTAATCAGAATAAGGATACAAATAAGAAAAGATTACAAAGAAAATAAGCTGTCCGCAGAAAGACAAGCAAACATGTCACAGGAGCTGCCAAGGACTCCCAGAAACAGAAATACAGAGAAGAAGATACAATTGTTAAATCCCATGTACAAAAAGTCAACTCCATTCCATGGAAACAAAGGTGTTTTGAGATTAGTGGTGTTTCAGATTTGTGGGTACCAGAATAACGAGAAACAGTACAAGACAAACCAATATTTTAAGTATCTGTTTTTCAATGAAAATATAACAATAATTGCATACAAAATCGATATAAACATAATATAGATGCAAATGGTTACATTGAGCGCACTCCTACATAAAATCTATGTGCATATTATGCAGGGAGAAATCAAGCAGAGTTTCCCAGATATTGATTTCCATTTGTCGTATAGTTAGTGAAAAAAATCTAAAAATGCAAGAAGATAAAACACCCACAAACTATTTTAATCTGATGCAGAAACACTGCACCAGTTTATATAACAGGCAGCAGTAACTGCAGTAAATTCAACAACATAAAAGGCTTTAAAACTCACCGCTATCAAATGTGTCACGGATGGACGATAGAGCACGGACTTTCTTGGATTTGGAGGTAGAGTTGGATCAGTCAGATCTGCTGCAAAGTTCATATCTATAACTCCAGAAGCTCCAGAATGATCAATTGAAGCACCAGAATGATCATTGAACACAACTGGGCGCTTTGGATAAAAAGATCCAGTTGGCTCCCATTCCAAACATTGCATCATTCTATAAGTGTCTAAAGTAATTTCAGCAAATTTAACCTGAAAACAAAAAATCATTCACAGGTAATTAAGATTATTCTTTGCAATGTATATATTTCAATTTTGAATGCCAAATAGTCTCAAATTATGGCCAGTCTCTTAAGAATTACCTCATTCCTGTGATAACTTGTCAGGATTGCATCTTTAAATTTTAGAACCTTCTTCGCATGGAAACGAGCCACATAAGGGAGAGAAGTTGGATGGGAATCAAACATGTCACAATATCGCAATGGCCTGATATTTGTAAATGCTTTATCAGCTTTCATAAAGCGCACAATTTCTTGCACCACTAGCTTCCATTCTCTAAAGTTTGTCTCCTATAAAGAAATAAACCATTTGTCCTTGATCACGCAACTAAACAACATAAGTTGTACATGAATTGTTTTTAGGAGCACCATAAAACTAATTATAACCTGATTACCATATATAAATTTTCAGGAGAATCATAGACTGCCTATTAGCTGGTGTCTCTAATGGCCTAGACTTTAGAATGTTAACAAACATTATCACCAGGTGAAAATGAAAAGAAATAATGGAAATGTGTTTATCCTTCCTCAATTTTCATCCAAAAAATAATTCCATTGAACTTTCACCTAATACAGTAAATATTTGTGGTTCTGAAATGCCTTACCTGTTTGGTCACATTAGCAAAACATGAACAAAGATTAAAAATTCACCTCACAAAATTTAATCTTAATCCTCCATAGCAAATGATCAGAACATTTATATTATTCAAGACACATTAAATCCTTATGAACCAATTAAATTGAACATCTATGGAACTAAAGTTGCACTGTCACGGGTTCTCTTAAATAATTTCTGTCAGTGATCTATAGTGATTCAAGAGAACAGAGAAATGCAATAACTAAATTTGAGCATCCAGAGCCAATTGTGTTACCAGCTTTTGGCCTGACAGGTTTACAAGTTTACTAGATTAAAAGAGTAGCTCTCTTTCTCTCTGTCTCAAGGAAATCTAACAAGATTATTCTAAGGATCAGAATTTACTACTAGAGCTAAACCGTTGTATTGTTACGTACAGATACACACCAAGTTAATTTTCCCTATCCCTTCAAACAGTTTTTCAAGCGACAGAAATTATTTCATCAACGTCTAATCTAAGTAGAAACACAATTTTGTACCTTCTTTTACATTGGGGTGTTTTTGGGAGGACAATGCCATCTCCAAGTAAAATCAATCACATAAAGCACAAATTAATTTCATAGGCACCAAAAAGTAAACTGGTGGCATTTTAACCAAGAAAATGGACACTGAGGAATCAAATCCCAAAGCCTTGTGCTGGCCACTCAGACTAACCCCAAGGTTATATATTTGATAACATATTTCAAAAATTGTGTTTTTTTTTCCCTCTTTTTTGGAGCAGAAGCAGGGTTTTGTGTATTCTAGATCCTACATTTCCAAAACAAAAACAAAAAAATGATAACCCTTCAAGTCAGTTTTCGAACTTTACACTAGTTCTTTTACATCGAGATCTATTTATTCCAGAACCTACATTCCTGGTAATTGAATATGATATGGAACGTGTTTTATTTTATATTTTTATTAAGATTTGTAAAATAGAGCCGGTTCCGTGGTTTCTAATCACTTGTTACTTAACGAAATATGAATAAAACAAAAGTCCTTAAATTTATCTAATTAAAAGATTATTGAACCTCAAGAATCAAGATGAAACTAAGCATGAATTGAGAAAAAGGCTTCAAACAAAGAGTAAGGTAAAAAAAATGTAAAATTGTGCTTGAGTTAAAAGAAATAGAAAAATACCCGAAAATTGGTCTTGCAATCATCAACCAAGTGAGTAAATCGGTCAACGAGAAGGTTGAGCATATCAGTGCGGTTGAAAATCAAGGAAACAAGCAAAAACCTTGCATAAAACCTGAGTTCCTTAAACCTAACTCCCAAATCCTTCACTTTGACTCCTTCGAAGTACCTTCTACTGAGAATGGCTTCGTAGAACACGTAAGCTTCAACTATGAACCTGGCCTCGCTGGTCCTCATGTACTGGTTGAAGTATAACTGACCGATTCGGCTTGCGATCTCACCAATCTCCCACCGGTTCAAACCGGACTCCACCAGCTTCGCTCGGTTCTCTTGCTGGTACTTCCAAAGCCTCATGTACGCCTTGAAAACCTTGTGGAAGCTGTGGTGGTTCTGCGATCGGTTACCGTGCAACGGCAGGTCTCGGACTCGGCCGAATTTCCGGTCCGCGCTCTCCACCAGAGCGCGGAACGTCTGCGAAACGACGTCGCTTTGTGACATCAAGCTACCGCTTTTTTTTTTTGTTTTTGTTTTTGTTTTTTTTTTGTTTCTTCACCGGCACTTGTTGTTATTGTTTAGCTCCGGTTCGAGTTTCCATCGGGAAATGAGAAAAGGTTTTGAGAGAGAGTGCTTTTTCAGTTTTCTGGATGTGAGCTGTGGGTCTGCGTTGTCAGCATGAAATTCTGTTTTGATTCAATAGAAAATTTTAAAATAAATTAAAAGAAGAAAAAAAAAAGCATATAATCCTATAATATATATTCTCGCTCTCTCCCTTTTCTATTTGCTTTTTGTTCTTAGTTATAGTTACTGTTTCACTTGGGGGAGAGAGAGAGAGAGACGGATTTTATTTCTTTATTAAATTTTGAGCAGAGAGAGTGTGAGATAGGCCAGGCAGTTGTAAACACTGTCAAGGGGGTTGAATCATCAGAGACAAAGAAATTTTGGTTTTTTAAGGGTTAATTACATTAACTTCCCCTTATTTTATTGAATCTAGTAAAGTTTTAAAAGATATTGTAAATTAACATAAACATCTTTTTGAAATTTTAATGGTAAGAGTTTTTGTGTTAATTTATGTCTCTTTTTAAAATCTTTTTAGATTTAATAAAATACGAGTACGTTAGTGCAATTAACCCTTTTTTTAATTGGGTTCCTCACTTTTCAATTTTCATCGATTTATCACCGTTGGATTTCGACGATAGTGTTTAGGTGTAAACGTTAAAATGAGAAGTTTTTTATTTGAGTGATGCCTTATGAGAAGTATTCTGAGGTCTCCAAAAGAAGAAAAAGTTATTCTATATTACAACAAGAAAAGCACAATTTCTTAAACATGCACTTTTTAAAATATATATTACATAAATTATGGTTTTTTAGGGATGACTCGAATCATGACTTTGAAAATTATTTCAATTTGTTTTCTTTTTTATACATGCTAGCATGACTCCATCATTAAGTATTATTAGATCCGATGAACTACTTTACACCCAACCAAATTTGACGGTTTTAAAAATTGTTTAATGCTAAAACGAATTAAACATGTAAAAAATAGAAAGTAACGATACTTTGTTCAAATTGTTGTTTGTAAATAAAAAACAATCTGGTTCGAATTTGTAAAAAATAACAAATAAAAATGAAAGAATAGGGAATCGAGGTCCATGTTTCACACGGTGTCCTTAAAACAATCTCACTGTATATAACACCGTATGTGTATAACGATTGTCTCACATGATACAACGATTTAACAGTAGAAGTGCGAAACACAATCACTTTCAGTGAACTCAAATTAGGTTCGAACTTACCAAACACAAAAAGATAAGAAGGAGAAGAGAGAATAACTATTGGTATTTTAATTTCATGATTCTAAGAATGAGTATTTGTAGTGTAGACTAGGGTTTCTTATATAGTCGAAATCAAAAGAGATTGTTTAGAAATTATTTGACAGCTAGATTTTAAATGATAAAGGAAATTTAATTAAATAATAATTTTCTAAAATATTTATTCCTAATTGATCATTGATTCTGATCACTTAGTGATCAGGTAAGTATCAGAATCCAAAATTGATCATTGATTCTGATTACTTAGTGATCAAGTACGTATCAGAATCCAAAACAGAAATAAACTATTTCCTTAATTTCCTTAACCAAAACGGGAATTACCTTCCTTCTCATTAATTTTAAACCGTAAAACCATCTGATTTAGGGAAAATAATTAATTATTTCCTTATCAATAAATTGATTTAAGAAAAATTAAATTTAAAATAGTTGTATAAATTTGATTGTACCCTCACGGTCTAACCGAAGTGGTGTTCGTGTACTCAGGACCTGTGCACACACATGTTGATAATCTATTATCATATAGCTAGTTATATACTATATATAAGTGGATCACCCAACCAATGTGGGATGTACATTTTTACCTACACAATGAGCTTACTTTGAGATTCAATTTATCATTCACCTATTAATCGATTTGTGAGTTTGAGTATTCCACTTCGAAACTCTCACAAGGGAGAATTCGGAGAATTCGAACATACATTGATCTTTCATTTTAATGAAACCGATCATACTTAAGTAACGCTCTCAAACCGTTTGTTTGTCATAAATTTTCTAACATAAATTTGGAGTCCAAATAATGTATCATCACTAGAACTCAATGATTAGAGAAATCAATGATCCATATCATTTGGATATCAAATTTAACCAAAGTTGTATTATCCAAATCAATTTGGATGGAACGAGCACAATGTATCACGTACACACCTATCGAATCAACTAAATATTCTATTGTCTAAGTTAAAAAAATAAATCATCATTCATATGCCAAAACACAAATAATAAAATCTATAAAAGTTTTAACAATTATGTAATTGAATTTCATAATATGTTTATTCTCTAACTTTTTTTTAAAATCCCCTGCTGATTTCAAATATGACTTTAAATGTCCTCCCAAATCCTTGCATAGTGAAATTTGGCTCTAAAACCATTTATATTATTATATGGGGTTTAATAAATTAGTGTGTATATATATATATATATATATAATTATTATCGAGTGCGGGATCTCACACTGAAAAGGACTATATATTACGAATACAATAATCTGACTTGAAAAATTATCAGATTGAATGAGTATTACTTGTTTCCTATTTATCACCAAATTACAATGAAAAACCATGGTTGTAATTTTTTTAAAAAATAATATTACATTATTATATAAATTTTAGAATTTCTAAAAAGAACGATGGACTTGAATTTATACCGTCGAAATATAGGTGTGAGTGTTTAGATTCTGACTAACTTTGGCTCAGTTTGGCATTGCTGTGTTGTGGGAGAAGTGCTTTTGAAATTGATGTGGGGGGAATTGCTTTTGGAATTGCTGTGGGAAGAATCAGCTGAGTGTTTGGTAAACTGATTTTCAAAAGTGCTATGAGAACTAAAAGCAATTTCAATGTGTTTAGTAAACTGAAATAAAAAGTGTTGTGAGTGTGTAAAATTACTAAAAGAACATAAACATCTAAATGGTACTAATGTGCTATACTTTACATTTTTATTGTTTATTTATGTTTAGTGTTAAGTGTTATATAATTATGGTACTTTATTGAATTAATTAGCCCCATTTTTTATTATACTTTATTTAATTAATTAGTCCAATTTCTTTATTTCTTTATTTCTTTATTTTATTCTATTTTTTTTAATTTCATTTTTATTCTACTTTATTGAATTAATTATCCCAATTTTTGTATACAGTTATGACAACATTTTTTTTTACAAAAATATAAGTCCAATTTTTTTTGTTAAATTTCATTAAAAGTAAGGACAAAGTTGAAAAGTTAGTAAAATTTCATTTAATATCACTGTAGCGCGTTTTCTAAAAGCAGAAGGCAGAAGCCAAAAGCCAAAAGCCAAAATCCAAAATCCAAAATCCAAAATCCAAAAGCATGTATTTGTAGTTTCTCAAAAATTCAGTTGGGAGAAGCTAAAAGTGATCAAAAATACTTCTCAATGATTGTACCACTTTATCTTAGATCCAGAATCACTTTTGACCCCAAAAACAATTGGGAAACAATGCCAAACTAGACCTTTATCTTCCATACAAAATTTCTCTTTATGGCTTAAACTATTGTTAGATGCTTGTGTATATCATAGTCAAATAAATAAGGAGGTGGCCAACAATCATGACGTACTAGCCCAATCTCTATGATTTTTATTGTAAATCTGTAAAAGTCAAAATTGGTTGGTGAATTTCCAAAGTACCCTTGAAAAAAAAAAGACACCATCTCAATTCTCAAAAGCATTTTTTTTTTTGAGTCATCAAAAGCATTATTTATATTAGATTAATTATGTTATTTTAATCGAAACCGTTGACACGTGGTCTGAGGTGGTATTTGCTTGGTGGAATACTTGTTTGGTTGAGCCAAGACACCAAGTATGGAATGAAAAAAATGAAACTCCCCATTCCGTTGCTTGTTTTACATAAAAAAATCATGAAATAATCCACAAAAATGATTCTACACGTATTAGGGGAGTTTCACCGCAGACGTTCGAGACTCCGACCTCATTAGATTGGTTGTCCATGAGACTCAACAGGTATAATGGAAAATGAATTTAAAACCTCTACCCAATTAATCTCTATCTTGATTTATATAGATCTATTGATATATATAATTAACAATCGGTATAAAATTTTATTCTTAAATGTAGATCGATAAAAAAATCAACACAATACCTCGTGAGTATGGATCTTATGCTAGAGAATTTTTAACATTAACAATATTAACTTAAAAAAAAAAAAAAACTAAATAAAAAACACCGTAGATCTCCATTATTCTCATCATTATAAAGGTACTTACGGACGCTGTGCTCCCTTCATTCGTGGTAATTCATCTTCGATTCCATTATATAATATGTTTTACTATTTTATTGTGAAAATTGTCGTTGGTTTTCAGTAGAATGGACCGATGCGAGAAAATGATCGTGTCATGTAGCAACCATATATATATTATAATGTTCTATAATTATGGACAGTTTCTTTAATTTAAAAAAAAACACATTGTAGACTGATTTTGTTTTTTTTAATATATGTAATTTTTACAACAATTATCAAGAAGAGCAACCCTACGACAATCGAAGATTTTTTTTTTGTTTCATAAGTAGACTATACCAATTTAAAATTATTAATTTCTACATCAAACTATTAATGTACTTTTAATCCCATGAATCCATGATTGATGTAAATAGTAGATTGACATTCATTTTAAACTCTAAATTAAATGTAAATAAATAATTAGATGTTAAAGTCATAAATCTCTCTTTATTTATAATGACAATTAAATTTTGGAGGTAAATAAAATTTGAACTGATTAAGGCTATTTATGATTACTTTCAATCAATTTTTAATTGTGACTTAGTGTCGAACCTAAAAAAACTGTAAAATATAATTAATCAATCAAATTTTTATTTTTAGTTTTAAAAAGAACAACCTAAGCTTTATAAATCTAGCACTCTCATTATAATTCGATTTTCAGACTTTACACAGTTAAAAAATCTTTAAATATAATTTACACTAGTTTATCTATTTTTAAGATTTGGACAACATGCATTTCTACTTATAATTCAACATCACCTTTCAAAGAAAATGAGGCACTGGTGGTCCAAAAATTTTGATAGAGGAAAAAGTTCAGCTAAAAACATCCAACAACAAAGAATGATAATATTTCACATATTTGTATTGTCAGAATATATATATATATATCATTTTCTTATAACGACTCCGTTGTTATTATTTGCAAACACGTACGACCAAACCAGAGGTTGATGGGTTTGAAGATGAGGTGCATTTTCATTTTTCAGTCGATCTTCTTATCTGGCAATCATGTGATGAGTGATCATCCATCATCCCCTTATCAATTTTAAACCCCAACCTATTTTTATTTTTTATTTTATATATTATTTATTGTATTCGACATGTACTTGCATGCACGGTGGTTTATACTTTATATTTTATATTACATCAAATCAATTAAAAAAATCCTTAAATCTACTCCTTTTTCTCTTTTTTCTTTGAAGAAAATAAAATATACCAACAACTGTGTGCATTATTATGTGCTTAATCATATTGATGATGACTAGATAATTTCGTTTGATTAGTTGTCTTTAATCTGGCATAGAAAAATATGGGATAATTAAACACTATGTCTATGATTTTACACTTTTCGGGTATAATTAAATTGATCATTTGTTTTTTTTCAAAATAAAGACATTATTTTCCAATGATTACACAACACGATGGATGCAAGAATATATTAATCAACATTTGATTCCAAGTAGGTACCTATTATTAATATGTGATATCAATAAACTTTTTTTATAGTTTTTTCAACGTGTTTTTTTTAAATTAAAATAATTATATAATTTATATTTCAATTATAAAACAATGTCCTATCATTAAAACTTCCTTCGGCAAACAATCATAATAAAATATAAAATTTGCATTATAGAAACCCACAAGGGTTTAGCTATGATGTTGTTAATTTCAGTCTTTTTATGCCGTTCTTTAAATAAATTAGTTTATTTTATATCATTTATTCTCTTTAAAATCATCGTTTTGACTAAAATTCGACAATTACTATTGGATTGGTAGTCCTATTTTATTTTCACCAATAATTATTGTATTTGAAGGAAAAAAAACCACCGGGTTTATGGGGAAAAACCGAGATCGATCACCCTCTAAATTTTGGAAGTTTAAAGTAAATCGTCTAAAGTACATTATTTTGTCATATTTTTTTTTTTTGGTTTAAACCATCCGGTTTATGGGTGGGACGGGTCCACCATACAGTGCAATCAGCCCTGACTACACCTCGACTAATCCGGATTCGCATCGGACGGTCCATTAAGGGGTAAAGTGTTTTCAATATGTGTAATTCCGTTCACAAGAGGGTTGAACCCACGATATTGGTTAAGGGATGAGAGTACCGAACCACTCACACCAACACATGATTGGCTTTTATCACAAATTAGTTTACAAGGATATACGACTCATTGTTCATGATTAAACATGCTAAAATATGTAAAATTAATGTTAAACACTTGGACAAAAAAAAAGGGACTTTTATTGTACTCAAATTTTCATATAAAGAGTTGCTCTTATGTAAAGGTAGACAAGACACGAACCGGAACAGGGACCGACACGAACCGGAACAGGGATCAGGACGGTTCCGGTTCCGATTCCAGTTTCATTTTTTAAGGAACTGTTCGATTCGAACCGGTGGTTCCGGTTCGGTAACATTATGTTTTTTTTTAATATAAATTAACATTGTCTCTGATACTCTTTTCGGTCTCTCTCTCTGACTCTCTCTCTCTTTCTTTCTAAATCCGGTTGACCTCTTCATCCCATTGCCGGCGATCGACGGACGTCGGACGGTCGATCTCCTCTTCGATCTCTTCTTCTTCGCCGGACGGTCGATCTCTTCTTCTTCTTCTTCACGATCTCCTCTTTGACTTCGATCTCTTCTTCGTCGAACGGTCGATCCCTTCTTCTTCTTCTTCTTCTTCTTCTTCGATTCACGGGGTTGATTTGGGTGATGGGTGATTTACTGATTTGGGGTGGGTGATTTACTGAGTTGGGGTTGTTTTTGGTGAATATTTGTGTGAGTGAGTGGGGTTGATTTGGGTTGTTTTGTGACAGAGACCTTGTGTTAACTGATCTGGAAATCTGAAATACTGGGTTAAATAAATAAAAAAAACTAGAATCGACGGTTCCGATTCGAAACCTGCATCATGTCTTAGTAAAGGATACATGTTAAAAGAATTCAAATTATTTTTATATATGCTTACAATTATATATCATGACTTATAAAATTATATATATCAATAAATAAATAAATAAATAAATAAAATATATAATTAATGTAGTTTAAATAACTACCTAAAAAGAAAAATAAAGAAAATATATAAGTTGATGTTAATTATGTGATCATATTGGGCAAATCATATGGTTGTTATTGAGACTAGGCACTGATCCATGTGCAGAAAGTAAGTTTTAAAAATCTAATTTTCTTTAACATGGAAGACATGCTACGCTAAATCCAAAGGAGTTGCTTTCATAATTAGAATCTGATCATTCTCCCCAAATCCCAATCACCATGACCCTGTGAGTTGTGGGTTGTGAGTTGTGACCACACTCGATCGGCAGCAACTACAACTGTTAGTCTGTTAGCAGCCATGCATGATGGAGCCTTAATAAATTGCGTTCCAGATTGCTCAAATATTTTTATGATGTTGAATTTTGAAACTGATGCATAACGGAAATAAAATGGATTACTGACGTAAGCCCTAAGAACGCTGTTGTATGTGAATTTTACTAGACATTCACGTCATCAATAAAGAGGATAAATTTACCAGGTGGACGTCCGATTTGACATCCTACAAGACATCTAGTGGTGTAAATATGGGCCGGCCCGTTCGGCCTGCCAAGGAAGGCAGGCCGTGCCAGGCACGGTCCACAATTACAGGCCGTGCCGGGCCTCCAACCGAGGCACGCCTGGCCGGTGTGCCAGGCCCAATCGTCGGCACGGCGGGCCAGCACAGTGGGCCCAGTTATATATATATATATATAAATTATATTATTAATATTTTTTTTATAAAAAAAATAAAGTGGCCCGGCCCGTTTGGCCCGCCTAGCCGGGCAAACGGGCCAGCACAGCCTGCCATGCCGGGCCGAGCCCTGTTTTCCAAAATAGGCCGGGTGGAAAACAGGGCCGGTCTGGCACGGCACGCCCAATGGGCATGGCGTGTCAGGCCCGACCTGTTTTGGAACACAGGCCCGACAGGCCGTGCCCAAACAGGTCAGGCTGCCCCAAACTTACAACTCTAAAGACATCATCAAATAAGAGAAGCCCGAATAAATAAGTATTGAACAAAGACCTGCTCGGGGTCAACTGACGTCATATATTATCCGGGGTCAGTTAAACGTACTCGGGGGCTAGTTGGTGATATTTTCTACTCGGATCAGATGATGTCACTCGGGACCAGCTGATATCGTTTCCTACTCGGAACAAACATGAAGGAAAATAAAAAGCCAAGCGCGTAACTCACACGAATCGAGTCATTAAGATTTACGAAGATATCCATATCAAAGAAGAATTCCAAGAAGAGCAGAATTATCAAGCAGAGGGTTCCTAATCAGTCAATAATTTTACTTCTTCAAAAAAACTACGCTCTTATAAGGAAATAAGTTCTAATTGAACTACATTACTAAAGTCCCATTCGATCTCAATACAAGTTTTTCGAAACAGGAAAGGAGACAAACTACTTCGAACAAGCAAACAATTATAATTAAATACAAAGATCTTTTATTACTTGTACAAAGAAGATTAGGGTTCTATGGACATATAAATAGACCCATAATCTCGTCACAAAAATAGAGATAGCAATTATAGAAAAATACAGAGAGAAAAAAGAGAGATCGAAAATTGTAATTATATTATTTCATAGTGGATTTTGGCTTGGTTGATAATTCAACCACTCGTAGACGTTTCTCCGATCATCGGAGTTTTACCACGTAAAAAACTTGTGTCCGATTACTTTCTCCTTCTCTTTCTCTTAAAAAACACAGCTAAAATCTAATCTTTGTTGGCTTTTCTCATACATCCAGAAATCGACGTCAACAAACGCAAAACTGGAATCCACTAGAAAAAGAACTCGAAATTCTACTAAATTTTTTATTCTATTCCTCAAAACAAAGAACAAGAGGTTTAAATAGCCTCTGAAAACCCTAACTAAAAACAAAAAGACCAAATTGGACATTCACTAAACAAATAAAAGCTAAAACGAAAAAACTAAAAAATTAAAATAAAACTTCAAATGCCCAATAGCCTGCCTTAATCAGCTATTTTGAGGGTGCAAACGACCTTAACCGGGGGAACCCCAGTTACCACGATGTAGATCATCAAAATTTCTTTCCGAAAACATATTATAATAGGCAATCGGACAACCGTATTAAAAGTTATGTTCTTTTCTTCGAATCAGCTCTTTTAACCATGTTTATTTCTTTTTTTACTAATTTTCTATTCAACTCTTCTTCAAACTCCGAAACAAGTTGTCCTACATCAGAAACGTGCATTAGAAATTGGTCACTCCTTATAGGGATCCATGTTTTCAAGTTTCAGGAAAGGTAGTCTGTCAGAGAAAGATTTATGGATCAATTTTACAAATAAACAACATGATATATAGTCTATTTTTCCGATCAAATAATTGATCACTACGCTTGATTATATATAAGAATAAACTGATAGTTAGAGAATAAACTTTTTCTCTTTTTAACCGTGTTTAGTGTTGATAAACTATAGTACACCATTACGTACAATTATTGTTATAAAAATGCATTGTGAGGATGTGAATGTAAGTTAGTTTAATTGCTTAATAATAATAATAATAATAATAATAATAATAATAATAATAATAATTGACAAGCAATCGATAGACCGAATTGATGATTTAACATATATATTGTTATTATTAAAATAATAATAAAAAAGAGCTGTGTGGTTGTGTATTATCCTTCTTGTACAAAGTACAATAATATTGAATATGATTAATGAAAGTTGTTGAAATAGCGACATATAATTGAGAAATAAGTTGTGTGTCATGTATCCAATTGTAAGTGGCAATTCCTTAATAAAAGTTGAATGGACCGATACAATTATTAGATCATAAGAGTAAACGAGGACAATTTATTCGAATCCAATGAAGAAATATTTGTATTAATAATAATCTATAATTGTTGTTGCCTTTTATAAATTAAGGGTTGACCTTTGAAAAGCAAAAGGAGCCTCAACATTTAATTTTATGGATGTGACTGACATGATATGTCGCATGCTAAAATCCAAATTTGTATTTGTCAACAAAATAATTTTTGAATTTTTTTTCATCACAATCAAATTTTGGGTATTTTTTTGTGGGTATGAAGTTGGTTATATTTTGGATAATATATAATTTCTTAGGAAACAAGTTATAGGTTTCTTATGGGACTGGGTTGAACACTGTTGTGTCCTTGTCAGGCATTATTTTATGTTAATAAATTTTATAACTTATAAAATTAAATATTGTTATAAATTTTCACTTTTATAATTTAGATTTTAAATTTATAATAATTATTTTTTGTATATGGTGGACCAGAAGCATAGGTGAGAGTAATGAAATAAGAGGGGTCAATGGGGATTAATTTGGTAGGGGAGTGGTTGGATGTTTATTGTCTGAATTGAGAATTTTGCAAATAAAAAGATGCTGCATGCCTCCCATCTTTATATAAGTCCAAGGCTGAAGAGTGAAGAAGACTACTATTCAAGGATTGCATTGCTTTATGTATTCACTTTTGCAATTTTCAACGGAAGTCATTTTCTTTTGCTTTATTAGGTTAAAAGCTTTTCCTTCTTCATCACTAATTTCGGTATCCTTTGCCTTTGACACCTTCTGTAATTAATCTCATGCCACACCCTTCTCTGTTCTCGTGCAAGCAGGATTTGAATTTAAAACCTTTTGAACATCATAAAGAACCAAAATATCTAGTACCCATCAATTATTTAAAGGGATACTATTGCAAGCAAATTTGTCTGCTTAATTTGTTCATTATTGATCTCTTTTGTGAAAGAGATTTATGATGAATATTAAAATATTCTAATATGAAATTCAAGGAGAGGTTTCACCAAATTATAAATTAATTATATATCAATAAAGGTTTATGATACCATTCATACCAATGTTCAATTCACTTGTTGGTTGGTGACTATAAAACTGTGAAACAAAGCTTTTTGGTGAATGACAAATCGTCAATCTTTAACTATAAAACTGTGAAACAAAGCTTTTTCGTGAATGACCAGCCAACAAATTTCCAAGGGAGTAGATGCAACTGATCGGTATTCTGCCTCTATAAAAGATTTTACAACTGTCTGTCAACCCAAGAAAAATAGTATATGCTGAGATAGAAGTAGAACCATCTTGGTTACCTGCCCAAGTGCCCAGTCCGCATTGGAGTAAGCAAGCAGAGGTAATGAAAAAGACAGACGAATTAAAATCCCATGAGAAACTGTATGCCTGAGATAACGAAGTAATCACTTGGCTGCTGTCCAATGAGCTTGGGTCGGACTAAGCATAAATTGTGCCAACTTGTTTACTGTGTAGCCGACATCCGGACGTCAGACGATGTCGTACGTAGTTCTTTCGTCAGCCATGAAGGAAGGCTTAACGGTTTGAAAAGATGAAGGGTTTTTGGTTCCTATATGATGTCTCGTGAGAGCTAGAGCTACTCTGATACCATATAAAACTGTGAAACAATGCTTTTTGGTGAATGACAAATCGTCAATTCACTTTCATCTATTACATCAACTTATATGCAAACTGTACAAGTGAAACAAATATAGAAAGAATCTTTACACATTCCTTGGTTCATGGAAACACAATAATTACACAAATACTAACATTATTTCAGGGAGATAATGATGGAGAATTTTGTGCATTGACAAAGGAAGATTGTGCATCAACAGAGGAAGCTGAATTGTGTGCATTAACAGAGGAATCTGATTCTTCCTTAATAGAGACTTCAAAATTACCCTTTACCACCGGGTTCAAATGAGAACACAATTGGAATCATTAGTGATAGGTGCCTAGGTCTCTAGTTCACCAAAGAAGTTTTCTTCATCTACACGCCACCTTTCCTTGTATTAGGGTTTTACTTTTATTTGATAACTTCTTTAAACGTTTCTATTGTTACCCCCACGAGCTTAGTTAATAAATAAAAAGGTCCATATGTAATATAAATCAACCTTTTTATAAGCAAAACATATTTTAAAATGAACACTAGCTCTTATGTTATCAATATTCAATAGTGACATTTCAATTAGAAAGAATTGATCACATCAGCAATTAAACCAACTTTTTTTTCCTCGAGTATAGTAATATTAAAAAATCAATTATTCACAAGTCAATGGCATCCAATGAAAAAACAGTTAAGCAATTGAATGTAGCTTTGGAAAAGAGGGTGGTTAAAGCAGGCAAAGTGACAACAATGTCAAAAGCATGCAGACAAATATAAGAAATCGAATCGGCATGCAAAGGTATGTTTGAGAATCTTCTAAAGCTCAAACATCACTTTGGAGGGTCAAAAGAGGGAGGGATGATGCATGAAGCCAAGCCAACCACTGATTCAAAGGAGCATGTAATGATGAAGAGAGTGATCATAAGTGATCATAAAGGAAGCTTCAAAATTTTGACAGTTTCTTTTCAGATATATATAAGATTTGCATGCTTTCGTGTTTTGATCATGAGGTCCATGTGGACCTTGAATGTTTGTGATGTGGTTGTGGCGAATCTTCTGCTCTTACAGTATTTCACATGAAACACTGACATATATGGATTTCAGGTCGTTGACTGCATGTTTGTAGTACTGTTTGGGTACAAAAAAAAAAAATTGTCCAAGGTTTCAGTTTTGTCATGGATATTATATATATATATATAGTGGAAATGGCGAGAATTGTTACATTTTTTTTTTCTTGCGTTGTGATGATGTTACCGGTTTAATAACTTATGTTTAAAAGATACCTATTATGGTAAACTATTCAAATTGCTCTTAAAAGTTGGATTTGTACTTTCGTCTTCGGTTTCAGAAAGAGAAGTATGATTCCTCTCCAAAAAGGTAGTCTGGAAATCGATCTAAAGTGCTTCTCATAAACATTTTTCGAATCTGCACATATCTTTGTGATCTCCTTAATTTTTTTTTTCATGTATTTGTGAGTGATTTAAGATGTATTCAACAAATGATTGAACATTTACTCTCCAGAATGTGCACCAGGTTAATTTTCTTAGCTTTTTCGAGAATTTTCGTATTGGGTCGAGCTTTTATTATACGTTTCCGAGAATTTGTTGTATTGGTTCGAGCTTTTATTATTATTTTCCGAGCATTTTTTTATTTCAAATATTTTTAATATTTTCGAGATTTTATTGTATTTGGTCGAGTTTTTGTTTTACTTTTCCGAGATTTTGATGTATTGGTTCGAGCTTTTATTATTACTTTCCGAGAATTTATTGTATTAGTTCGAGCTTTCATTATGAATTTTAGAGTTCTTTTATTCCGTGGATTTTTATTATTTTCGAGATTTTATTGTATAGGGTCGAACTTTTATTTTAGTTTTCTGAGATTTTGTTGTATTGGTTCGAGCTTTTATTATTACTTTTCGAGAATTTGTTGTATTGGTTCGAGCTTTTATTATTATTTTCCTAGTTTTTTTTAATTCCGAGGATTTTTTTTATTTCCGAGATTTTATTGTATAGGATCGAGCTTTTATTTTAGTTTTCCGAGATTTTGTTGTATTGATTCGAGCTTTTATTATTACTTTCCGAGAATTTATTGTATTGGTTCGAGCTTTTATTATTATTTTCCTATCTTTTTTTTATTCTGAGGATTTTTATTATTTTCAAGATTTTATTGTATTGGGTCGAGTTTTTATTTTAATTTTTTGAGATTTTGTTGTATTGGTTCGAGCTTTTATTATTACTGTCCGAGAATTTGTTGAATTGGTTCGAGCATATTTATTAATTTCCCGAGTTTTTTTTCCGAGTTTTTTTATTATTTCCGAGCTTTTTTCATAATGTGTTTGAAATTAATTTCGTAGGTTATTTTTCTACAATTCGAGGTTTTTTCATTGTTATTTTAATTTGAATTTAGATATTTTTAATAATGGTGTGATGATGATTTTAACAGGAGAATGAATCGGGTGAGAATAGTCATCTCTTACAACGGTCGATGAGAGCAGCTACCCGATGAAAGTCAGAGGTTTTTAGGTTATGATAACCAAGGAATGTACATGTCAAAGAGTATAACTTACCAAGAATTGGTGTCGATCATGCAAACCGTTGTGAAGTATGATGTGGACAAATTCAGTGCAGATATACAGTCTATATCAATGGTTCCTGGGACTACATACGCGTTTATAAGAAACGACAGTGATGTTCAGTTTATGTTAGGGGAAGATAGGGTGATCCCTCAAGTATGTGTTAGTCTAATTGAGAGGGCAACAGAAGGTGTCATTGGTAAAGAAAGCCCTCATCGTGATAACACCTGATTTCGATCGTCAGGCAGAAGCAACCAGTTGTTCACAGAAAGAAGTGAGATTGATGGACGGGAAAACCTATGTGGTGTCCCACCGGAAGTAGCCAACCACGGTGAATTAGTCAGACCTCAATTCGAGGATGTGTTTGGATGTCAAATTGAGATGAATGATGGGCAGTTCAACCACCATTACAATGAGCAGAACAGTGAACCGAATATTGGGTCGATACATGAGGTGGATGATGAGGAAAATTTACATCCAGTTGATAATGTAGCTAACAATGAAGAAAAAGAAGCGGTTGTCGAACCGGAAAGACGTGCAAGATGTGTACACAAATTTAGTTGCAGTGCAACAAATATAGCTGGAACTTCCGAGGCCCGGCCTAATTTAACTCCATATGATTCTGATAATGTCGCAACGTGGGTTATTCCAGGAGCAGAATCATACTCGTTTGGTATGGGTGGAAGCATGAACTCGGTTGAAGAAGAACCTACAAGTAAGATATATAAAGGGCAATTTTTTCCTACTAAAAAGGAATTGAAGAGACTAGTTGGGCATTTTGCAATGCAGCAGAACTTTGAGCGAAAGGTGAAAAGGTCCAATAAGACACCGTTACTTTTGGTTTGTTTGATGGACAACTGTACGTGGAAATTTAGAGCGGTGAGGAGATATGAATGGATATACTTCAAAGTAAGAAGTTTTATCAACGAACACACTTGCCCTTTGGACGAGATTCACCGCCATCACCGATAAGCTAGTGCAGTCATAATTGTAGAAGTGGTTGCACCTAGACTTCAACAACAAGATGGTCGACTAATGCGTCCGAAGGACAAAATCGCTAACATGAAAACAATGTATGGCATTTAAATCTTGTATAGTAAGGCACATCAAGACCTGCAATATGCGTTGTCATTGACCCATGGAACGCATGAGGAAACCTTCAAACTACTGCCATCATTTGGTTACGTGTTAGAGCAATAAAATCCCGGCACAATAACTGACTTACAGTGTGATGTAGATGGTAAATTTATCTATTTTTTCATGTCGTTGGGTGCCTCACTCATAGGATTCCGGAGGTGTATGAGTCTAGTTGGAAGATTCGGGGGTACAATGTTTGTTGCGACTGCACAATATAGGAACGAACAGTTGTATCCAATAGCTTGTGGGTACGGTGACTCAGAAAACAACCTTTCATGGGATTGGTTTTTGGATTGCTTGAAGGGTGCCCTAGGCCATATTGATGATCTGGTTTTCATTTTTGATCGGCATGCAAGCATTGAAGCTGGGATTTCTAAAGTTTTCCCCGATGCAACCCATACGATATGTTGCTGACACTTTTATGAAAATGTGAAGAAACAATTTCACAGAAAGGATGTAGCATCCATAATGGATAAAGTAGCTAGATCGTACACTAAGTTGAAATATAATCGTCACATGGAAGAGTTACGTAACCTGCACCAAAATGCATTCAATTATGTCATTGAAGCTGGTCCCCACAAGTGGTCTCATGTACATTGTCCGGAAAGAAGGTATAGGGCCATGACAACAAATGTTGATGAATGCATAAACTCATGCCTCAAATTTGCATGACAACTGCCTATGTTGACACTGGTAGAGTTCATTAGGAATATGCTACAGAGGTGGTTTCATGATCACTATTGAGCTGCACAGTCCATTCGTCATCAGTTGACTGATGCAACACATCTTGTGATCCTCAATCGTGTTGACAAGTGTGGTTATATGACTGTCAATCCAGTTGACTAGAACATATTCTCTGTCAAACGGTCCGGCAAACAATGGATTGTTGACTTAGCCCGGAAGACTTGCACGTGCAACAAATTTCAAATGGACATGTTTCCATGTTCGTATGTGCTTGCAACAACAAGGTACATTACTTTGATTTCTTATCTTTGTGGTTGTTGCAAATGAGTTTCATGCCTAATTTTAATGTTGTTGCAGGGAGCAAAACTTGGATTTCACATCTTTGTGTGCGGACTACTACAAGAGACAGACACTAATTGATGTGTACTCGATTCCTATTATGCTTGTTGGCCATCCTTTTTCATGGGTGGTGCCAGCTGATATCGTCGAGCGGGTGGTCTTGAATCCATCATCCAGAAGATAAGCTAGACGTTTGAGAGGCGGAAGACATGTCTCGTCTTCGGAGAGGACAACCACGCAATCGTGTAGAAGATGTGGACAATCAGGTCATAATAGCAGGAGGTGTTCTAACCCATCTTTGATTAATGATGGTCCGAGCAGAGTTATTCATCAGGAATATCGGCGCAAGTGTAGCATCTACCATTCAGTTGGACACAACAAACATATATGCCCTGAAAAGGACTCTACCAAAGTATGAATAGACGTGTTTGTGGATGTCATTGTTTTAACCCTATTCACCGGTCACACAACAGAACTAGGTTTTAAATTTTGTATACATATCATAATCTGTATCTGGGACCAGTGAACTTGGGATCGTAATTATTTTTTAAAACTAATACATACAATATGTAAACATAGGAAATTGTAATCAATAAAATCAGAAGAACATACCAACGTTTGGAGGCTCCTTCACTTTACGTTATGCTCTTGTCTGAACCAGTCTTACCAACGTTTGGAAGCTTCTTCACTTTACGATGTGCTCCTGTCTTAACCACTCGATCTTCCTCGCTATCTCTCGGGACTGGTAACTGCATGTGGGCGCGTCACGATCTCAGGAACTTGAATAGAGGATGTAGAGAGAATTGAAGAAACTCTTTCATCTATGTGTTTCAAAAAAACACAAAGTATGAAACAAGATATATATATATATATATATATATATATACACACAAATTGCATGTCTGCACACAAAACACCATTTGCTTTTGTTTTTTTTTTGTTTTTATTCACGCCAAAAAAATTGCATCTTATTTCTCTCTTCTCACTGCACGTCTGCACACAAAACACCATTTGCTTTTGCGTTTTTTTTTTTTTTTGATTCACGCCAAAAAATAATTGCATCTTATTTCTCTCTTTTCACACAAAAAAAAAATATATATATATCTATCTATCTTCCGGTCTTCCACACACGTCTCACTTGCATATATATATATATATATATATATATATATATATATATATTATATGTTTATTTGTTTCAAGTATTTGCATCATATGAAAATTCTTTCTTTTTTTATTAATATTTCATGTGCATATACAAATTTGCATTCAATGCAATCTCTTATATTATAATTGATATATATGTTTTAATTGTCCGCTTCAAATATATCTAATATATTAAAAATGATAATAAGTATTTTAAATTTAAATTTAAATTCAAATATTTAGATAAATAATTTAGTAAAATAAAATAATCATATTATTTTATCGTCACCTAAATCCATATATCAACTAACACCCTCCAATTAATAGTTAATTAATAATTCATAATTATCTATATAATTAAATAATCAAATTATTTAATTAATTTAACTATTAATATTAATTAATTAAATAATCTCATTATTCAATTAATTCCCGAATATATACGTGTCACTTTTGTAACACAATTAATTAGACAATCAAATTAATTGGACAATCCAATTAATTAACCGTGACCCTTGTTACCTAAATTGATCGGGCTAGCAAGGGGACCTAATGGACCCACAGTATTTTGAGCTCCAATAATCCTCGGAATCATTAATTAAACTCTTTAATTAATATTTCTTGATTATTAACTCCGGTGTTATTCCACTAAAAACCCGAAGCTGCACTCTCTCAACTGCAGACGCTTTTACACAGACCGATACAACTCGGTGTCCATTGATATAGCTATTACACATGGTGTAATCCTCCACAATAGTTCATAATTAGAGCTAGGTCATAATATCCGTTATACCCCTCTAATTACATATATCCTTTAAGTACCGTTGATTCTATAATGAACAATAAATCATATTTCCTTAAGGAATTAGGAGAACACTCATATTGTCCAAGCCCAGAATCAACTCTTTAGGGAACTACCATTTACTTCTCACAAGAAGGAGTGGATTCCACTATTGTGTACAAACCTTCCCAGCCACAAGCCAAACCGTAATCCCAACATACGGAGTATATTGATCGGGAACAGCATCCGACCTCACCCATGGTATATCAAAGACCACGATCTAACTTGAAGGAGTCGATAAGACACTCAGGATTAAGATCACCCACATATAGCCATCGTTAGTTGATATATATGAATCTCATCGGTAAACGGATCTTGGTGAGAGATTCATATAGATCATGACCCAGTACTATATGATCTCATCATACAAGGTGCCTCAATTCCCATATCTCATATGAATAATTCAAGATAGAGTCATCGTACATTACGGAATGGACCGCAGCTATAGATTACCCATAAATAAAATATCCAGCTTTATTTGCTATCTATGGACTCTTTAGATTGCACGTCTCTTACTGTATCCATCTGTATATGACACTCATATACATAGTTCGAGATTACATCTGGCAATCTTGGATGTTAAATATATGCAAAAGTTATAAAATAAACAACACAACATGAATGAATTGAACTTTTCCTTTTATTTATTTCATAAATCCATTTACAAATTACATATTTAGGGCATAAACCCCAAAAATCTCCCACATGCACTAAAGCATGTGAGGCATGTCTCGTAACCCTAGACCATCTAGGTGACCCGAAAACACTTTAACCGGTAAGGTCTTCGTAAATGGATCAGCATGATTGTCTTGTGAAGCTATCTTAGTGACAATCACGTCTCCTCTTTGCACTATCTCTCTAATGAGATAATATTTTCTCTCTATATGCTTCCCTCCTTTGTGGCTTCTTGGTTCTTTAGAATTAGCCACAACACCACTGTTATCACAATAAAGTGTGATGAGCCTATCTAGATCTGGAACAACTTCCAGATCACTCAAGAACTTACGGAGCCAAACAACCTCTTTAGCAGCTTCACAAGCGGCTACATATTCGGCTTCCATGGTGGAGTCAGCAATACAAGATTGCTTGATACTTCTCCACACAATGGCTCCACCACCCAGGGTGAATACTGATCCAGATGTGGATTTTATAGAATCCCTGTCTGACTGACAATCAAAATTTGTGTATCCTAACGGGATCAAATCTTGCCCGGAATACACTAGTATATAGTCTCTCGTTCTCCGAAGATACTTGAGAATAGTTTTGACAGCAACCCAATGATCCAATCATGGGTTGGACTAGTATCTACTGACTACTGCTACTGCATAGCAGATGTATGGCCTCGTGCATAACATAACATACATGAGATTACCTACTGCCGATGCATAGGGTACACGTCTCATATCCTCAACTTCTTGAGGTGTCTTAGGACACTGTTCCTTAGACAAGTTAACTCTATGCCTAGAAGGTAAATTACCTTTCTTGGAGTTTTGCATCGAAAATCGTACAAGAATCTTGTCGATACATGATGCCTGAGACAGTGCTATGAGTTTGTTCTTATGATCCCTTATAAGCTGGATCCCAAGAACATAACTCGCCTCTCCCAAATCTTTCATTTGGAATTGGCTAGCCAGCCAGCCCTTTACATAAGACAACACTCCCACATCATTCCCAATGAGTAGGATATCATCTACGTATAAGACCAAAAAAACTACTTTCTTATTAATGATACGCTTGTAGACACAAGGCTCATCAACGTTCTGCTCGAAGCCATAGGTTTTGATCACATTATCAAACCTGATGTTCCAAGATCTAGATGCTTGCTTAAGCCTATAGATGGACCTTTGCAACTTGCAAACCTTTTGCTCTTGATCTGGAGACACGAATCCCTCTGGTTACATCATATAGATGCTCTCATCAAGATTGCCTTTCAAGAATGCAGTTTTGATGTCCATTTGTCAAATTTCGTAATCGAAATAGACAGCAATGGATAAGAGAATCCTAATAGACTTAAACATGGTTACTGGCGAGAAGGTCTCTTCATAATCGACCCCCTCTTTCTGGGTATAACCCTTGGCCACTACCTTGCCTTGAAGGTCTCTACCTTCCCGTCTACTCATCTCTTTCTCTTGTAGATCCATTTACACCCTATGGGTTTTACCCCATCCGGTAAGTCTACAAGATCCCAGACTGAGTTAGAGTACATGGACTCCATCTCGAGATTCATGGCTTTAAGCCATTCCTCTTTATTAGGATCTCCCATTGCATTCTTAAATGTCAATGGATCATCAACACTATTAGCAGAGACAACACCTTGTCCCTCACTTATACCTAAATAGCGTTCAGGTTGTCTCATAACCCTCTCACTACGTCTAGGTGGTAGTGTATCCTGATCAGGAACCATCTGACTCTCAGATGTTTGTGGATCAACAACTTCTGTTGATGAAGCACTAGTCTCACTAGGCTCCAACTCATTCAATACAATCTTAGAATGAGGTTTATGGTCACTAGTATAACTGCCCTCAAGAAACGTTGCATTTATCGATACAAATACTTTGTTATCTTCGGGACTATAAAAGTGTCTACCTCTGGTCTCCTTGGAGTATCCTATAAACAGGCAAACCACATACTTGAAGTTTAACTGTCCAGTTCTGTTCTTCAGCACGTGTGCTGGACACCCCCATATACGGAAATATCGCAAACTAGCTTTACGACCATTCCATAACTCTATGGGAGTTTGAGGAACAAATTTGGATGGTACTACATTCAAAATGTATGTCGCTGTTTGTAACGCATATCCCCAAAAAATTTTTGGTAATGATGAGAAACTAGTCATAGATCTCACCATTTCCATTAGGATTCTATTTCTCCTCTCCGCTACACCATTTTACTGAGGTGTACCGAGAGCTGTGAGTTGGGAAACTATCCCATGCTCGACCATGAAGTCTTTAAACTCTTGGTCAATGTACTTACCTCAACGATCAGATCGTAGAGACTTGATAGTCCTACCTAATTGATTCTCAACTTCAGCTCGAAATTCTTTGAACATTTCAAATGTTTCCGACTTCCGTTCCATTAGGTAGATGTATCCGTATCTTGAGTAGTCATCTATAAAGGTGACATAATACTCATAACCACCCCTAACTTTAACATTCATCGGTTCGTATACGCATGTATGTATAAGCTCTAGCGGTTCTTTAGCTCTAAGCCCTTTTCCAGTAAAAGGTCTCTTAGTCATCTTACCTTCCAGACAAGATTCACAAATAGGTAAGGTGCCAACCTTTAACTCACTTAAAGGTCCTCTTTTTACTAGTCTGTCTGTCCGATCAAGGTTGATATGATCAAGCCTTAGATGCCAGAGATACGTGTCATTATCTGGAGAAATCTTATGTCGTTTAGTTTTTGGTTTTTCAACCTTAAACATTTCTGTGTTGAGCAGTGGAGTATGTATTAACGGTCTTAACACATACAAATTCAGACCATTCTTTCCAATAATATCAGACTTATTATTAAAAGAAATAGAATACGATTGTTCTAACAATTTAGAAACGGAAATAAAATTTCATGTAAATCTAGGAATATAAAAAACATTGTTCAACAATATATAATTATTACAAAAAAGTAATCTAATTACGCCCACTGCTCGTGCCGACACGACATCCCCTAACCCCACACGTATTGAGAAGGCTTGCACTTTTAGCTGTGTCCAAGAATCAGTCCATTGTAAAGAAGAACAAACATGGTTAGTGGCCCTCGAATCAACTATCCAGGGTGAAGAATCATCTTCCACTAAACACGACTCAAGAATAAGTAAATCATATTTACTTTTCTTGGACTTCTTCTTGCTTTGGGCTTTCTTGGGTTTGGGCTTACCCTTCGCTTTCCCAGTAGACCTCTTTCTCTTCTTATTATTAGAATAGGAAGATGGTTCGGCAATATTTTCCTCACTGGTCTTACCCTTGTTGTCCTTAGTTAAGAACTAAGCAACTGTGTTAGATTGAACCTTAACTTGTTCATCCAGTAGTTGCTCTTAAACTGATCGAAACTCTTCGAAAGAGTCGTCAGTATGATGCTCACTTGACTGGGTTAGTCAATGGCCCCTGCCATTGACTTCTGCCTTGTTGAAGTAGGACATCATGCTCAGGACATGTTCCCAAACTGACGTACCTTCCTTCATACGAGCGAGCATAGCGGAACGAACAACTTCGTGTCGCTTTTGCTCGGAGGGCTGCCCGAACATAGCTTGTAATGAATTCAGAATTTCGAATGCTGAAGTCATTGCTCCATGCTTTGTAACAAGCACGTCTGTGATAAAAACCAACAGATATGTTCGGTCCTTCTCATCAGATGAGACCCATCGCTCATGTGCCTCACGAACAGTTCGTGTGGCATTGGTAGCAGGCACTGGAGGACATTCCTCTGTAAGCACAAACTTGAGGTCTTTGGTGACAAATATTGCATTAATGTTAAGTTTCCACTTAATGTAGTTATCACTGGTTAATTTGTCGTTTGCGAGAATTTGAAGTAATGCAGAACACATTATTGTTAAAATAAATAAAACATTTATTCGGTCATTTATTTAAAGCGAGTGCGAGTGCGAGTGCTTTGGCATAAATTTAAACATGATGCATGCACATGTTTAATGAACTAGAATTACCCTAAAACTAGTTACTATACCACTACAATCCAACATACCACAAAGAAGTGCCCCCTTACAGTCGGTCAAGTATTTGCATGTTGGACCGAGACATTCTCAATCAAATGATATTCTAGAATAACTCATATTCCATATCATTCAACCATCGTTCATTCAGTAAGGTTTTTAATTAACAAACTTAATCAAAACCTTCGTGAGTGTAACACATCATTTCAGATCTCAAAAGCTTAACTCGAGTATTGTCGCCTTAGGATCGGTCAATCCCGAAATACCCTCAGAAATCCTATCCGTTAGGAAGTCAACCTTGGTATTGACCTTTATGGAAACCCTCCTTAGGGGGGACGAAAACAAAGCCATCACGAGGCCCCACTCGGATCTCACGGTGTTGAACTAATGATGGAGACCGCGGGATATATATGTCATATATCCCTCTCTCACTCACTATTTTAAAATTAGGGTTTTCTATTAACCGTTAATGCATCTAGATTCTACAGGATTAAACGACTAACTTTAATCAAGTTGTCTAGCGCATTAACTAATTAGAAACAAATTCTAATTAACTAATAAATTATTATTGATTTTTAACAATTAAAAATCAAATCTATTAGTGAATAATCTAAACATTTGTAAACTATTTACTAAGGTCAGATTATTATGTTAGTGTTTACCAAATTTTAACTATTAAAACTCTAACACTTTATTTGATTCATTTATTATTAGGTAATTAATCATATTAATCCTAATTACAATAAATGACCCTATTAATCTAACTTATTAAACTCTTTAATAACTAAATTAATATTAATGAGAATTACCAAATTTTCTAACCATTAAAAAATAATCTCATTATTCATAGCCAATTATGTATATTGCCCATTTTAATCACATTAAAAAAATACATAAAATATCAGTCTATGATTCATGTATGACATATCAAATATATTTGTGTAGGCACATCTAATCTAAATGACATACGTATGCATGACAATACTTTTATCATCACATAATATAAAACATACATGAATTGACCGAGTACTGTGGATTATTTAACCTAAAAAATTGGAATCTAAAATTACAAAAATTTCCCAAGGCATTCATTGGTCTTCTAGTAACTTCAGATATCTTTCAGTTTCTTCAGGTCACTCTGATTCATCCATGAATCCATCTTCGCGATTTTTCCAGGTCTTCATTATTGGTTACATTTTTTTTTTACAATACAATAATATTAAAAAAAATATATAAACAAATAATAATAAAAATAATAAAAATAATACAACCCATAAACCCTAAATCCACAGTACCATATAATTAACGATCAATCATGTTTTTGTAAATTAAAAAAAAGTATACATACAAAAACATCATACAGTCAATTTAAATTGTGCATACACAATTCATACATACAGAAACATCGAAAAAAAATTCATGTTCAGAAAAATAAATTGGCTCTGATACCAATTGTTGTAACCCTATTCACAGGTCATGCAGCGGAACTAGGTTTTAAAATTTTTATACAGATCATAATCTGTATCTGGAACCAGTGAACTTGGGATCGTAATTATTTTTCGAAACTAATACATACAATATGTAAACACAAAAAATTGCAATCAATAAAATCAGAAGAACATATCAACGTTTAGAGGCTCCTTCACTTTACGTTATGCTCCTGTCTGAACCAATCTTGCCAACGTTTGGAAGCTCATTCACTTTACGATGTGCTTCTATCTGAACCACTCGATCTTCCTCGCTATCTCTCGGGACTGGTAAATGTATGTGGACGTGTCACGATCTCAGGAACTTGAATGAAGGATGTAGAGAGAATTGAAGAAACTCTTTCTTCTATGTGTTTCAAAAAAACACAAAGTATGAAACAAGATATATATATAATATCTAAAAATATATGAAACATCAAAACCTTTCTTATATATATATATACACACTGCACGTCTGTACACAAAACACCATTTGCTTTTGCCTTTTTTTTTTTTTTTTGATTCACGCCAAAAAAAAATTGCATCTTATTTCTCTCTTTTCACAATATATATATATATATATATATATATATCTTCCAGTCTTCCACACACGTCTCACTTGTATATATATATATATAAAATATGTTTATTTGTTTCAAGTATTTGCATCATATGTAAATTCTTCCTTTTTTTATTAATATTTCATGTGCATATACAAATTTGCATTCAATGCAATCTCTTGTGTTATAATTGATATATATCTTTTAATTGCCCTTTTCAAATATATCTAATATATTAAAAGTGATAATAAGTATTTTAAATTTAAATTTAAATTCAAATATTTAGATAAATGATTTAGTAAAATAAAATAATCATATTATTTTATCGTCACCTAAATCCATATATCAACTAACACCCTCCAATTAATAGTTAATTAATAATTCATAATTATCTATATAATTAAATAATCAAATTATTTAATTAATTTAACTATTAACATTAATTAATTAAATAATCTCATTATTCAATTAATTCCCGAATATATACGTGTCACTTTCGTAACACAATTAATTGGACAATCCAATTAATTAACCGTGACCCTTGTTACCTAAATTGATCGGGCTAGCAAGGGGACCTAATGGACCCACAGTATTTTGAGCTCCAATAATCCTCGGAATCATTAATTAAATTCTTTAATTAATATTTCTTGATTATTAACTCCGGTGTTATTCCACTAAAAACCCGAAGCTGCACTCTCTCAACTACAGACGCTTTTACACAGACCGATACAACTCGGTGTCCATTGATATAACTATTACACATGGTGTGATCCTCCACAGTTGTTCATAATTAGAGCTAGGTCATAATATCCGTTATACCCCTCTAATTACATATATCCTTTAAGTACCGTTGATTCTATAATGAACAATAAATCATATTTCCTTACGGAATTAGGAGAACGCTCATATTGTCCAAGCCCAGAATCAACTCTTTAGGGAACTACCATCTACTTCTCACAAGAAGGAGTGGATTCCACTATTGTGTACAAACCTTCCCAGCCACAAGCCCAACCGTAATCCCAACATACGGAGTATATTGATCGGGAACAGCATCCGACCTCACCCATGGTATATCAAAGACCACGATCTAACCTGAAGGAGTCGATAAGACACTTAGGATTAAGATCACCCACATATAGCCATCGTTAGTTGATATATATGAATCTCATCGGTAAACGGATCTTGGTGAGAGATTCATATAGATAATGACCCAGTCCTATATGATCTCATCATACAAGGTGCCTTAATTCCCATATCTCATATGAATAATTCAAGATAGAATCATCGTACATTACGGAATGGACCGCAACTATAGATTAACCACAAATAAAGTACATAGCTTTATTTGCTATCTATGAACTCTTTAGATTGCACGTCTCTTACTGTATCCATCTGTATATGACACTCATATACATAGTTCGAGATTACATCCCGCAATCTTAGATGTTAAATATATGCACAAGTTATAAAATAAACAGCACAACATGAATGAATTGAACTTTTCCTTTTATTTATTTCATAAATCCATTTACAAATTACATCTTTAGAGTATAAACCCCAACAATTGTCATTAGTTGCATTTGTACGACTTGTATGTCAATACCATTTTAATTTTAAATGGGCCTAATATTTTTAGGTTTTCTTGTTATTACCGATATGTATGCAATGCAATAATGTGATAATTTTAAATAATTATGTGAATAAAATAAATGAATAATTTTATTACAAAAAATGTTATGTACAATAACTATATCCGGAATTGTGACTCGGAATTACAAAAAACCTCAAGAACCATATTTTTTCGGATGGTGGGCATATCATCTTCATTCCAATCGTACTGTACCTGGTCTGTCAGTACCTACTCGAGCAATCGCAAAGTATGTGCCCCACAGTTACTGTTGCAATGCAGGACATGAACAACATTTATAATGTTATTCAATTATACATTAGGTGAATTTAATGTTTGATAAGTCATACATTTTCTCCTGTTGCGGCACAACTGATCTCGCCACCAGGCTCACCCCGAAGGGCCTATTCTGCCTCTGGAACTTTTGGTCGTCGGGTTTCTTGGCGTCGTGGAACTTGGAATGATGCAACATAGAGGGGAAAAACCATTTCAGTGGCTGTATCTGTCCTTTCCTGATGCTGACGGGGACTTCCTGTCTGAAGGGGTCTAGGAGGTGTATGATCCCGCTAATGAGGTCCACACTGGCCAAGAGCCAATGCTGTGGGCCGATGTTGCATTAAATAAGAACATGTACATCACACACACACACACACACACACACACACACACACACACACGATCAAATATTCTTCTGAACACCACATTCACAATGGAACATAGTTAGGCCTAAATTGTAAAACACTTACCATGTCAACCTCGTGCCATGGCCGGGTTCTTGGTGGAGCCAAACCACATACGATGAGAAGGTCCTCAGTGGACCACCTGTACTGCAACATTTTCCATCCCAGCGTCTGTATTTCCTCGTCAGCACCACGAGACATGATTTTATCCCACTGATATTCCAACAATGATTGTTCAGATAATAATTAAACCGGAGTTAGGATCACAGAAAACAGTAAACTTTAAATCAAAATGAACATTACAAAACTCTTACAAAGAACTGAGTGCTCAGAATGTTTATCCTCTGATTGTACACAATGGGGTATGTTATATGACACTTCCGTAAGATGTTCAGGTACGCATCCATATGCTGACAAAGTTTTTTGAAAAACATGATTAGAATAATTTATTCTAAAGATCGTCGATAGAGTTTAAGTTAGGTACGTACTGTGTCAAATAACTCCATGTAGTTCTGTTGGAAACGCTGGAACCAAATCACCATTACTGGCTCTATAAGATCCACATAACGCTTGTATTTTTTTTTTTAAAAAAAACATCAAAACAAGTAAACCAATTTAAATTGTTATTTCAATAAACTAAACAGTCTGATACTTACAATTCTCCATGTGGTGTTCCTCTTGTATGCATTGTAGGCCTCCAGCTAGCCACCGTCTGCTAAAGAATTCGGCGTGAATGCATACTCTGTAGCTGTCGGCGCCGTCCTTGGCCTCTTCAGCCGATATGGATCAGTGTATGGACTCATCAACTGCCACCCCTTCTTGTGGGTCAGGGGATACGGGGGGGTGTGAAAGGATGGGCATGTGGGGTCCCTAGGGGGGGCGTCTGTCGAAATGATATCGATGAGTCCTTAGGGGGAGCTCCATCCGGATGATCTCGATGTGTCCCTAGGGGGGCTCCACTAGGATGGTCTCGATGTGTCGGAGGGAGGAGAGATTTGGATGGTTGTGTCAATGAGAGTAGGGATCCGACTGGATGGACCAGAGATGTCCATTAAAGGGGTCCGTCTGGATTGGCCGGAGCTATCTGTGGGTGGAGGGGTGCCATACAATCGAACTGCTGAGACAACTCCGGTGGAGGAAACACTATGACGACGAGATCGCTCAGACAAAGTCTCATGGACCTCCATTAGTAAGGGAAACGCATAAAGACCTGCATTTACAGTGTCTTGCTTAGCTCATGTAACTCTAGTTTCGGTAACTTGGGCCTCAGGTATGGTACCCTGCATCTGATGAACGGTGTCAGGCTTTGTCTCCTCTACATGAGTACGATGCCTGTCTCTTTCTATGGGGCTGGAGTGTAAATCCTGATACGGTGGATCATCCCTATCTGACTGTGATGTTGACCTCAACCGTTGCCATAGATAGTCCATCACCTCATAATACTGCCTTTGTCGTTCCGCTTCACTGTTCAACAAATCATTCCGTAAAGCAACAATGACAACCTCCAAATCTTGGATTCTACACTCTAGACAGTCCTGAATCAAAATGATATTTGTCAGTCGTTTAACATTTACATGGGTTTAAACGTTAAATTTATGCAGAGTAATAATTTGTACGTACCTCGTGCTCCCATCCAACGTCTTCTCCAGAGTTATGTTCAACAGACATCCTAAATTGAACCCGTATTTTCCTCGGCTTTCTCACTGTAGCTAACTTCGGCTCTGAACCCTTTGCTTGCATCTGTGGGCTCCCATTACCGAACTCTGCCTTGAACCTTCGGTATCACTGGGTACGACACTAGTACGCCCAACGGAATTGCGATCCGGTATGGCCACCGCTAAATCCGTATAATATGGTTTATCTCTCTCAGTTGTTGTGGGCACCAGCTTCGTCGTCATAGATATCTGAAACCGTTGTTAGACCATTGGAAATTGTAATAACAACTTTTAACATTAACAATTACAAAACTTACCCGCGATGTGAATATCTTCGACAGCTTATCCCTAATCGTTTGTATCTTTAACACCCACTTCAGAATACGGGGAGACAAATCGGTAACCATTCGAGTCCCGAACTGGGTCCCAAGCATATGGATCACCTCAAAAGTAAAAATCTAAAAAAAAAATACGATAAAAATCCGTATAGACGATTACAAACATAAATGTTGTAATTCAAAAAACTCTTACCAGAAGGGCGTAAGATAGTCCATAAATATGCATGTCTCTTGCATGTGTTTGTCAGCTCCCTTTGCTTGTTGGCGTCTCTGGAATCGCTCCCGTCACTCGTCAAATGCATGCTTTAATGAATATATGGAATGACTATACACGTGTGCACCCCACGGGAACGCGTCAAAAATATCGAGATCATCCACCAGCTGTATATGCCAAACTAAAATTTTTACTCCCTCGTCCAACCCTATAAGTATCCAGTTTAGCATATAGATGAGACATAGCTTCACACTATCGTATGTCTACTGAAACTCACCGAGCCTCAGAACATCTCTCAACTCCACTGACGAAATATCATCCTTACCACCAAAGTACCGGTGATGTAGGCCATTGTCCATGCTAACATAGCGGCTCTTATCCGGTACTATTCTGAACCGCAATCCAATGATCAGATAGAATTCTACCTTGGAGAACCTCACATCATGAGTGCCTAACATAAACCGTATCTCATCTGACGACCCATTGTGATACACCTCTCGCAGAAGTAGCTGGTGGATAACACCACCCGAAAACTTAACCGGTCAATGCATGGTTAAGAAATGCCCAAAACAGGTCGCCATGAACCGACGACGGTCTTCAACAACCAATTCTGCAAGGACCCGGTTGAGTGCATCCTCTATATGGCCAAGGACATCAAAATGGTCGTGGCGGGTGACTTTGCCCTCGTACCACTCTTCCTCTGGAGTTTTAAGCGACCCCCTTAACCGATTCATCATTTGAAATTTAACAACATAATTAAGTATACTATGAAATCCTCATAAATAACAAGCTCGAAGCTTATAAAAAATAACCTCGAGTCATTTATTAAAAAAACTCGTAGGTTTTAAAAAAATCCTCAGACCATTTACATAAAAGCTTGGTGGTTTTAAAAATAAGCTCGGACCTTTTATACAAAAGCTCGAACAGTCAAATAAAAGCTCAGACCTTTTTTATAAAAGCTCGGAGCTTTCTTATAAAAGCTTGGAATTTATATATAAAAGCCCGTAGCTTATATAAAAGCTCGAAGCTTTAATAAAAAGCTCAGATCTTTTATGGAAAAGCTCGGAGCTTTCATATAAAAGCTCTGAGCTTTCATATAAAAGCTCGGAGCTTATATAAAAGCTCGGATGAACTAAAAAAATGCTCGAATGAACTCAAAAAAATCTAAAAAATAAAGTTCAGAAACAACGAATAAATGCTCGGGTTCATCAACAAAAAGCTCGGACACCCAGAATATCATTTTACTCAACAACTTTCAACAAATTCAAAACCCTAACCTAACCCATTATCATTCTCAGTCCCATAAATAAAATCTAATCTCATTCACTTAATCAACAACCAAAACGATAGAAAATCTAGGCCAACTAACCTCCATCGATTCAAATATTCTGTTCAACTCTCCAAGTTCCGGTTCCGTCGCCGTCGAATACGAAGCCGTCGATTCAACTCTGGTCGGTTTCAAACAATTTTACTTTTTTCTCACTTTTTCTCTCTCTGTTCAAAATGACAAAGTCAATTTCGGGGTATTTTGGTCTTCACAAGTTAATTGGTGTCTTTTAAATATGATTTATTAATGTGGTGATATTTACACAAAAGCTCGATTGGTGCCTTATTAGTATTCTGTATTAAATATTAATATCATTTTTAAACAATCACGATTTGGGGGAAGTGGGGAATCCTCCCCTGGAGTGAGTTTATTCGGATCATGTCTGTAACACTTGATCTCGTTATATCCTGATAAACCTTTGATTGGACTAGTATAAGATTTTAATAAAAATAATCCCATTTCTAATCAATCACAAGTGATGCAACGTTAGTATGAGTGATTAAAACCTGTTGATTTTATGAATACCCAAGACTATGAACACATTATTAACTCGTTCATTGATCACAACTCAAGTCTGTCATGAAATTACTACAAAGCCCCATTAGATGGGAGTAAGAAAAAACAAATAAAAGGAAATAAATAAAAATCATAATTTGAATCCTAAAAAGTTGTTCCCATCATCAAGTCTCATAAATCAAACAATTGCCTTCATCACAAGTTGTTGATGAAATTGTATAAATCAAGTTGTTGTCAATACCATGATTCTTGAAAATCTCCTATAATTAACTTGATCTGCATTAGTAAGGTAAGATTATCTTTGAACTAGACTAAAAACATCTTTAATGTAAAAGTGACATGCAAACCAAAAAAGAATAATGCTAGGTTTTTCATTTTTTTTTTCCTAAATTCCTTTCCAAATAGTGTTGGCATGTGTGGTGTCAATATCATATCACTCACCACATAATCCCACAATTTACAAGATGTTGATACCTCACGTTCCAACACCATTTGGAAAGCCTAGCATTACTTTACCAAAAATGGTTGACATGACAACAATGTCGAGAGACTTGCTTCTTATATGGTATAAAGATATATAGACTTGATAGACAATCAATTCAAAATTTGGTCTCCAATGCTTTTGTTTAAAACACATTTTTTTTTAATGATGTGTCCATTTTTTTTTTTCCTTTTTTATTTTATTTCGTTATCAAAAATAGAAGAAAAATTACTGTCAATTTTAAATACTTGCTTAAACAACCGAAAAAATAGATGTATGCCGTCTGAAAGTAGACTGTCAAGTTGATAATGTCTAAATTTTTTTTTGCTACATCAGCGTGGGGTTGAATATACATAACTGCATTGAAGATGTATTTTTTTAATAGAATGATTATTTATCATATGAATCATCTATTATTTTCACAAGTCACTCTTAAATTGAAGATACTCTAAAGTTCTTTAAGAAGTGGAAATACATACACTCTTATTTTATCGACATGCATTCAAGGGCAGCAAGGAAATTTTTTCTTTATTTTAAGTAAAAGTTTGTATAAAAATTACCACGTGTAGATTGGTTTGCACTGATTTTTGCTTGGTTCGTGATCTAAATAATTGGTGACACGGTCTGCATAATTGGTAACGAGATCTACAACTAATATATATGCAACTTAGGAGTTCGATCGGCACCCATAAAGTAATAAAATTCATGTGTCTACTCAGAGAATGATCAAATGTTTGTATATTAGTATAGAATCCTAATTTGGTATATTCATATAAATAAGGTGCATCACTTAAAAAAGAAAAAGAAAAAAGGTTTACTTGTAAAAACTAATTACAAAAGGAAACTTTCACCATCCTCTGAGCTTCTCATTCTCTAATAAGTTGGTATCACCATTGCATTGCTAATTTCCTGCAAATCATAATTATGAAAAATATAAACAAGGATCAGTATGACATGACACTGAATATTCCGGATACCAATCAACAAAGATGAGTTCTTGCTTGTTTAGAAAAATTAAAAAGTAATTAAGCGAAATAGAGGAATGTCAAGTTACTATTAATCTCAAAAATTTTGAACTATTGTAAAATGATAAGAACATTATTTATGTTTTGTTAACTTCCATCACTTGAATTTATTCACTTCTCTATTCATATCCAAATTCACTTTGTTCGCATTAGAAAGAAAGAAAAAATTGACAATCTCTACAAACTTTCTACTCGATCAATTGTGTAATCAGAAATATATTTCAAATTGTCTCCCGCTCATATTATATTAACGATACGAATAATCAATTATATATTAATGCAATACCCAAAAGTAAAACATGTTTCGAAAACTGACCTAGAATTGTCGTTGCTTGTATCCAATTTTAGGATCCAATGGTTAGATTGGGAAGAGTTCCTTGGTAAGAACATGGCCGGGATCCATTCCTTCGAGTTCGGACACCAGAATATGAAGCCGAAAGCGTCTCCAACCCTTGACAATAATTTTGACAGGCCATGTAATTGAGATTTCAATTACTATCTTTATGAGGTCGAGCAAGTTCATGCACAAATAATTTGGTTATGATTCTACACTGTTTGAATTATTTTTTTAATTTGCCCTCTTCCCTTTTTTATAACTAGAGTTTTTTCCGAGATGTTTTGATTACATGGATAATTAAATTGCGTTTATAGTTGCCAAATGCCTATAACATTCAAAGGGCATGTTTTATTGTTTTATGTGGTAGCCTTTTTGCCGGTTCATCCCTTTTGCATTTTCATCTATACTTATTATTGGTAATTTTGTTTAATTTTTTATTAGATTAAATATAAACATAACAATAATTCTAAACATATTAATTTATATTCCAACTTTTGAGGTTTCATTTCAATTATTTGATATGCGATGAGTGGAATAACTTTATTGTATAATTACTGTTTGTTAATTTTTTTTTTTGAAAGTTATCTAACACCATTATGGATCAGGGGTATGTTGGAACCTAACGAAATTAAGCTTTATAAACACTGTCCAAAATTCAACTCCCACTCAAGGGAGATGTCATCTTTATTTTGATTTCTCCAACCAACAAGTCAAACGAGCAAAAAAAAAAAAAAAGACCTTTGGTATGTCTATTAATAATTGAATGATACTACTGCCAAATGTGGATTGTGGCATGTGGATTGTGGCTCAGTAATAAGAGCGTTCATTTAATCCACATATTCTAGGTTCAAAGCACTACCTTAAATAATAATAATAATAATAATAATACAGAATTTCACTTAAGTTTCATTTTTTTAACGATTTGTCACATTTGTAAATGTCTTCTATATTCATAACTTTAGTCTCTATTTTTTCAAAAACTCATCACTTTAGTCCATTTGACCAAATATTTAAAAGTTAACTATTTTAAAACCTGTGAAAGTACACTTTTACCCTTGTTACTATTTAATTTAGCTAAGATGATTATATTAGCTTTAAATTAAAATGAAAAACAATAACATTCTCAATAATAAAATCTAAAAAAAATAGATTACAAAAAATATTAAAAAAATATTAAAAAATCCATTAATTTTTTCTTATTTTGTATTTTTTATAATGGATTTTTATTTAACTAAAATGATTATCTTAGCTTTATACTAAAATGAAAAACAATATAATTTTCAATAATAAAATATTAAATAAATAGATTACAAAAAAAAATATTAAATAAATAACAAAAAAACCATTATTTTTTCTTATTTTGTTTTTTTTATAATGAATTTTTATTTAGCTATAATGATTTTCTTAGTTTTAAATTAAAAAAAAATCTCAATAATAAAATATTAAATAAATATATTACAATTTTTATGAACAATAATTATTTGAAACTATGATAATCATTTTAGCTAAATATATATCTATTATAAAAAAAACAAAATAAGAAAACATTAATGGATTTATTATTATTATTATTTATTTAATATTTTTTTTCTAATCTGTTTATTTAAGATTTTATTATTGAGAATTTTATTATTTTTCATTTTAATTTATAGCGAAGGTAATCGTTTTAGCTAAATTAAATAGTAATAAGGGTAAACATGTACTTTTATAGGTTTTAAAATAGTTTACTTTAAGATATTTAATCAAATGAACTAAAGTGATGAGTTTTTTTTTTAAAAAAATAAGAATTAAAATGATGAATATGAAAAGATATTTATAAAGATGATAAACCGTCAAAAAAGTAGGACTTACAAAAATTTGAGAGAAAATAAAAAATAACCACAACTATTATGGAAATTTTGTCTTTAACTACATACGAAAATTTATTTGTTAATAACCATTTTTTTTAAAAAATTCAGTGTATGTCCATAAATTATAAAATTACCCCTGGATTTGATTTTTTCTTTAAAACTGAAAAAAACTTGAAATCATGACTAAAATCTGGAACCAAACTTGAAATAACGGCTAGAAATTTGAAACTTGAAACTTGAAATCTTGTTTTAAAAAATGAAATTTTGAAACTTGAAATCTCGCTTAAATTGAAATGTTGAAACTTGAAATCTTGACTAAATTGAAAGTTGAAACTTGAAATGTTCTGGGTTTTTAAGTTTTTCGTTTTCAATTTTAAAAACTTGAAATCTTACCTAAATTGAAATGTTGAAACTTGAAATCTTAACTAAATTGAAATGTTCTGGGTTTTTAGTATTTCATTTTCTTTCCTTTTTTTCAGCAAATCTAATCGCCGGGAGCTCGACGACGTTGCTGGACGGTTGTGAAGCCCAGGCGACGGCACTCCGGCAAGCCGTCGATGACGTGTGAGAGAGAAAGGAAAGGAGAGAGAAAGATAAGTGAGTGAAAGAGAGAGAGAAAGAGAGAGAGAGAGTTGCGGGGAGAGAGAAGAGAGGTTGGGTGAGAGAGAGAGGAGGCCGGCGATGGTTCACTGGCGGGAGTGAGGGATCGAGGAGAGAGAGATCGGGGAGAGAGGAAATGAGAGAGAAAAAAAAAAGAGAAAAGAGAGAGAAAATGTTTGGGGATGGTTTTTATATGGAGGCATTCAAGTAATTTCTCAAAAAAGTGACTATTAACAAATAAATTTTCGTATGTGGTTAAAAACAAAATTTCTATAATAGTTATGGTTATTTTTAGCAATTTCCACTAAATAAATTCTTACTAATAATAATAATCAAAAGAAATTATGAAATGTATGATATTGGGCAAATTTAACCTCAAAAACCCAAAATCAAAAACCAAGCAAGCCCAATTCAAAAGGACATGGAGTCATGGATCCAGCTCTCAAAATGTTGAACCGACCCGTTAACCGTCTGCAATTTCGATACCACCACAATCACTCTGTCACACAAACGGCTCTTTCACTACTCTTTGCATGATAACTATCCCTCCTCGGCTCCTCTTTCCCACCAATTTTATTTTCTTTTCTCCCAAACTCCCCCACTTAGAAAAATAAAAATTCGTTGAGGACTTTAATCGAATAGTTGGTGCACAATTCAGATTCTCTCGTAAAAACATGATCGTGTCTCTTATCTTTGAATGAAAATGAATTTATACAATATTGGAAAATTCAGCGATTGTTCAGTACCATTCCCTCGTTGAGAACTTGAATCGAATAGTTTGTGTACAATGCAAATTCTCTTGTAAAAGCATGATGTCTTTCTTATTCTTGAACAAAAATGTCAACTTTTATAGTTTTGGAGGGAACCAGAGATGTTACACCAACTGTGTTGAAGTCTTCAACCGACTTAGAAGGTGATTGTTGAATTTCCTTTTTACCCAATCGATCTAAATTCAAGAGTTTTTATTGATTCATGAAGTTTATATATGTAGCATGCCATGAATGTAATGTGTTGTTTACTGGACTAGTTAATTAATTTGATTGATTAAGGCTCAGTTTGACATTGTTATGCTGTGAGGAAAATTGATTTTGATTCTGCTGTAGGGAATTGTTTTTGGATTTGCTGTGAGAAGAATCAATTGAGTATTGGTAAACTAATTTTTGAAAGTGCTTGTGAGAGTACAACATTACTAGAAATGACAAAAATGAATATTTAAGATGATTTGAAAATAAATAATTTATTTTATTTTGTGTGACCATAAACTTGTTATAAAATAAATAATTTATTTTATTTTTGTGTGACTATAAACTTGTTATAAGATAAATAAATAAATTTTGTTAAAAAATATATAATTTTGCTTTAATATATTTTTTATCTATTGCCACATATATTGTGAATATATCAAGAAAACTAACATAATTTGATTCAAGAATTTATAAGATTACACAATTGAAATAGACAACACCTAAATAACAAAGTATATGTTATAGTAAATTGTAAATAAAATAATAAATGTTAAGTGCGTGTTTTGTTATGTGGTAAATTTCATAAAAGGTAAGGGATAAAATAGTAAGTTTGGAAAAAAAAAATCATTAATAAGAATATTGAGTTTGTTTTTATTTATGTTTCCTAGGAAGTTGATTTCTAAAAACATCAATTTGTAGCTTTCCAATTTCTGCTGTGGGTGAAGCTAAAAGAGATCAAAATCACTTTTCAAAATTTTTACCAAACACCCTATACCAACTTCAGAAGCACCTTTAGCTCCAAAAGCAGCATGGAAAGCAATCCAAAACTGGACCTAAGTTGGGGAATACAACTTTTAAATATGATCACTGCCCTGTTAAAGTTGGAGTAACCTTGTTATGTCTTCAAGAAGCGGGTGGGAGCCTCATTATCGAAATTAAAGATATTGATGTGAATAGTTTGGTGTGCGACACAAAATGTGAACTGAATTGAAAGAATCTGTTTGTTCAGAATAAAAAACCAATCCACATTGCTCTGCAAGCTTTCAATTTGATTTGGTTGTTGTTTTTAACAAAAAATAAAACATACTAGTTTCTATCTGATATAAGCAATAATCAGTTTGACAGATCCTCATCGGTTTTTTTTTTTTAACATTCTCGTGTTTGTACTTTTATGGTTCTTTTTGTGTTTCCATTTGCTTATCTTTTAATTAGATATTATATGCTTTCTTGCTGACAAACAATGTGTATTATGTGAGTCTCTGCAGGCAGGAACTCAGTTTTGGGATTAAAAAAATGAGTAGTGAGCTAGCAGAAGGACGACTGAGTGGCACTGCATTTGACAGGTGAGCAAGACTCTTAACTCCTGTTAAACTTAATGACAGGTGGTGAGCTGTTTATTTAGCATTACCGTTGACGTTGATTTCTCGATAGATAAAAAAGTAAACAATGTTGGATTTGATTATGACCTGTCAAAAGAAAAAGAAAAAGAGAAAGAGAATGCAATTGAAGTTATTAAGATATGAGTTTACATGGTAAAACTCCGGTGATCGAAGAAACGTTCACGGGTGACTGAATACACAACCAAGCAAAATCCACTATTTAAATGAAGAATTACACCACTCGATCTCTTTTGTCTCTCTTGTAGTGATTTTTTCTGTATATATCGTTCTATATCTCTTAAAAATGAGATTATGAGTCTATTTATACATACATAGAACCCTAATCCTTGTTGTACAAGTAAGGAAAAGAATTTGTATTTAATTACGATTGGTTGCTTGTTGGAATCGTCTTTTTCTTCTTTCCTATTTTGGAGATCTTTTGAGTTGAATCTGAATCTTCGTGTGACTCTAATTACACATTCTGATTTAGGATTTTATTCTCCTAATCGATGTGCAATCTTCTAGAATGATAGAGTCGTTGTCTGATTTGGACTTGCTTCCTGTTTGGTGTATCATCTTTCTAGAAGCTTCCTTTGATACGGATGTCTTGCGTATTGGAGCATGATTCTTGGTTCACCCACGTGTGAATCGTGTGCTGGATTCCTTTATTCGGATTTCCCGTATTGGCCAGAGTAGAATATAATGTGATAAGTGCTCTGTCCCGAGTAGGACACAACGTGCCGAATATCCGTGTTCAGACTTACTCGAGTTCTTATTTCTTTATGATGTCTTGAATGGTATCTTCTAGATGCCAACTCGGATGCCCATCTGGCAATTTTTTTAAGGGATTGTCATACATGTCGGTGACGTGTACATTCGAAAAAATATACATATAACAATACCCCTTTAAAATATTTTCATCGAGTAGGATTTTGTTCTTAGCTAAAGTATTTTAATCGACCTTCTGACCTTTTGTGCCTCATTAATATAGAAATAATCCTTTAAACAACGCTTCTCATGACGTATTTTAATGGTTATCACACATGTGCAATTTGTCCCTTCACGCGAAATCTCAGTGATTATGACGTTTTGAAATTCTGACGGCTTGGTCAGTTCTTTCCATGACATGTGTCCTTCAACCGCTCAATTTCTCTATTAACATTTATGGGAAATGCCTTATGGGTCACCTGATACGCCGCCTACGTCATCAAATCCTTCATTTTGATTTTTCCCGCTTCTCGAAACCGTAGGGTTTGTATCCTCAACCATCGAATGGTTTATTTAAACTAAAGGGGGGCAGTTTCGTTGTTCATTATTTGATGAAAGGAAAAAATAACCCAGGCTTGCCTTACGCATCAGTTCATTTTATACTTCCATCGAAGCTTTTCCTGGTTTCTTCGCATCTACCTTAAATGTCAGTTTGGATGGATCCTGTTTCACGGCATCGTCTTTTTGTTATAGCTTTCGAAGCGCTTGAGCGTGGAGTTTTTCAATTGGTTTCTCGTGTTCGTAGGTTATTAGGGGAAATCCATCCTAATGAGCCTGATTTTTTAGAAGTTGATGTTTCTTGGCTTTATCCCGACGTTTGTTTAAATTCTAGTTCTGAATTTTCTTCCAGTTCTAAGTCTCTCATTTCTAATCACAGGGTTTCTCTTCGATCTAAGATGGGAAAGCATCAGAGTAACCGTGTGGTTCACGAACATGGTTCAAGCGGCATTCAAATCGGGAGGCAAGTAGTTAACGAGAAGGATGTTGAAGAGGAACACAGTGCATCTCGAATTCTCTTCTCACTTTATTTCCTGAGTGCATATGATACTGAACCGAATGTGGTCGGGGAAGTTGAAATTGAAAAGTACCGCACTTGGTTTGATCTGGATGATTCAGTTCTAATGGCTCCTGCTGGTAATAGAGACGCATGGAACCCTCCTCCGGGCATGGTAGCGATTTATGGGTCCGTACTCTGCTGTGGTTTGACTCTTCCCCTCCAGCATTTTATTGCTTGGTTTCTTACCGAAGTGGGAATTGCTCCAACCCAACTTACCCCGAACAACTATAGAATCTTGATGTGTATGTGGCACATGTGTAGCCGGATGAACTTGACACCGCCTCCCCCCTATGAAATTAGACACTTTTATACTCTAAGGCAATCTGGTCGGACTGAGACTTACTTTCTTCTATTTAGCCAGCCAGATAGTTGGATTCCTAAGGGGAGGAAGGTGAACCAGGGAGTTGATACTTCCTCGGACGCTAAGAAGAAAGGCTTTGTGTGGGGTTTTTCTACCTCGAACAAGCACTGGTAGAATAATTGGTTCTTTGTCGAAGGGAACTTAGGACTTGAGGTCGAACTCTCAGCTGGGGAAGATCGGGAAGTGTTAAGGGTTTCCCGTTTCTTTTGCTCTCCTGATCGTTGGAACAAGTCAAAACCTACTTATACTGATGCCGAGTTGACTAGACTTGCTCGAGCGGCAATGCGTACTTTGGAAAAGAGAAGCATATCCTATCTTTTTAATGAGAAGAAAATGATAGAACTTGGCTTCTTTACTCAGATTTTAGATTATCGTAGACGACGTAAGTAGAATTTTCTCGTTCGTATTTTTCTCATCTTGTTCTCTTATCTAACTTGATTGTATTCAGTGTATGATGTAGACATCTTCTACGATGTAGGCTCGCCAGGTGAAATCGATTGTTCAAGAGAGTTGTAAAGAAGCTTCTCACCAAAATAAGGAAGGGGTTGTTCCGCCTGATGACGAGTCGGATGAGGATTTCGATGAAGCTGACGAGCAAATTCCTGAGTACATTTCTGAAGTCATTCAGCCGACCGTGGGGGAGTCAAGCGGTCCGAGTGGCCTTTCTGGAACTGATAGTGCCTCAAGGGTGTCTGAGGATGAAGGCATGCAGGGAGGGCATCCTAGTGATGCAGTGTCCGGTGAGCCTAGCTCACTGGTAGATGAAGTTCCCGCCGAGCATTTTAGGGATGAGGAAGGAGTTAGGGTACCCTCTGATGAGCAGGCTAACTTCCATCCTGATCTTTTTAAATCCTTTCAAGATATTACTGAAGATCAAGAAAATCTTACGGCTGACCTCGGCTTCCACCGTACTCGGGTGAGAAAAGGAAGACAGCTGACTCTCTTGCTCATCCTTAAAAGATTCCTTGGGTGGTGTCATTTGTTGAATCAAGTGACGACGACGTCAATGCTAGAGTTTCCTCATTTGTCCAGGCTGAGGCGCATTTGGGAGGAGTGGACATTTCGGACAATTTGAATAAGGATTCTTTACCCCCTAAAGTTACGGATGCATGAGTAGGATCCTCGGGTAATCCCATGTGTCTTGCCCTCAAGATATGTTGAGGACGATGTCATCTGGTCAGACTTTTATCTTAGATGATCACTGGAGCCATTTCAGGAATGGTTCCCCGACTGATCGTCTTCAAAACATTTTCAATAGTGCGTCTTACGTAAGTATTCTATCCTGACCCTTGCCTTAACACTTGTCTTATATTTTTAACTCACTCTTCCTTACATGTGGTTGTTGAGTTTGCTAAGTTTATTCAGACGTAACAACATCAAGTCGATCAGATAAGATGTCTTGAAGCTCAGTTGAAGGAGAGTGAGGACAGTCGTGCTCGAATTGAGGCGGCCTATCAAAGGGAGGTCAGTTTTGCCCAAGAATTTACCGAACATTGCTTGGCTAAACAAATAGAGGCTGGGAAGAGAGCTTATGATGCAGAAGAGAAGGTTGTATCCTTCCAAAATTTACTGTCTGCTTCCCAGGAGTCGATGCTCAAAGCTGAACAAGAGGCTAAGCAGGCCAGATCGTCTTACGAGAAAAAAATTAAAAACCTTGAGCGCCAGGCCTTGACCTTTGAATCCCTTTCTATGGAGGATAGGCTAGAACTTGAAGTTCAAGGGGTTGATCTCTTTAAGAGGTCCCCAGCCTATGATGCCCTACTCCTTAGGGAGTTTCAGAGAGAGTTAGTCTCGGCTGGTGAATTCTTCAAGGTCAAAAATTGGGCGACTGATAAGGCTTAAGCCAACGGGGAGCTATTGATTAAAAACCATGTGGATCATTCTTGGAATCTCTTCAGACTCAGATGAAGGAATGGAGAGCATACTGTCGTAACCAAGATAAAAAGCCTCATTCTATGCATTTGGAGGTCCCACCGGAGCATTCTCTTTCGACCTTTTATGCTAGTCAGGAGGCTGGTGTGGATGGGTTGAAGCCTGACATTGGACCGGTCCCTGGAATGGATTGCAACGAATGGGTGGATGACTCAGTCGACACAATCACCTGGCCTTCGAATGAGAGTCTCCTCTTTGAGTATGAGATGGTGTCTGACTCGAGTATTGGCAAGGTTTCCAAATCTCCAGCCCCACATTAGGCGTATTTGTAAAGATTCATTTTAATTAATAAAACTCCATTTTTTCTTTTTGTTGACTGCTTTGTTATGAATTTGGATGTCTTTAAGTATCTTATTTAACTGGCTAATATTGTCTGAGCGACTCTTTAAACGCCGAGTATCTTATTAAACTCGATTTCATATGCCAAGTATCTTATTAAACTGGCTAACATTGTCTGGACGACTCTTTAACACCGAGTATCTTATTAAACTCGATTTCATACGCCAAGTAACTTATTAAATTGGCTAACGCGATTTAATGTGCCAAGTATATTATCAATCTGGCTAACACAATTTCATGTGCCAAGTATCTTTTTAAACTAGCTAATATTATTAACCGGGTCATCTTGAGACAAGCGAATAGGTTTATACTCATGCCTCATACTCGGTTGCTACCCGAACGTTACATCGAAGTTCACCACGATCATACGTTCAAGTCCTTACGCAAGTCACTAAGGACGTCTTCTAGTTTTATCTGTACAAGGGTTTGCTGAATCGTTAAACTTTTAAACTGCTTAACACAACTACACATCTCACCGGGATTTTTCCCGATGGTGCCCCGAGTAGTTTTCCAGAATCTGATGCATCGGGTTTTCCTTAAGGTCGACTGACCTTGCTCGGCTGGCATGCTCCTTCGAGCTTCTCCGTCCATTCGGAAAATTTTCCAAATTAATGGTCCAGATTATTTGATCTTTTTTGTATGTGCTTATATGCTTTTTTGGCATGTTCTTATTATCATACTTCTTTTTCGCATGTTCTTATTATCATGCTCGTCTTTCATATGTTCTTATTTAGATTTTCGAAATCCCATGTCAGGTTTTTATTCATAACTGCAAAACTGATAATATAAATCTAAGAATTGCTAAAAACTAAAAATATCCTGGCTAAAAAAAAATTGAAAACAAATTTCAAAGATAAAAAATCTTCATTGCATGGCCGGGGTAAAACCCCTCCATCTGGTCGGGCAATCCAATATGCTCCATGACCAGTAATTCCTTAAATCTTGTATGGGCCTTCCCATTTATCGGCCAACGAGCCTGCAACATTGTTCTTTGTGTTCAGCGGTACTCTTTTGATCACCAGGTCTCTTAACTGAAACTTCCGAATCCGAACATGAGAATTATAGTGTCGGGCTACTCTTTGTTGATATTGTGTTTCGTACTCGGGATTTCTCATTTTTCTCTTCCAACTCATCTAATCTTTGTAACAACATATCAACATTCTGATCTTCATCATATAGCCTGACCCTAGGTGACATGTACGATGTTTCTACCGGGATAACAACTTCTGTTCCGAACGCCAAAGAGAAGGAAGTCTCTCCTGTAGAAGTTCTTGTTGTCGTCCGATACGCCCATGATACTTCAGGAAGTTTCTCAACCCAACGGCCTTTCTTGGCATCTAACTTTGCTTTGAGTGTGTGCTTGATGACTTTGTCTACTGCTTCAACTTGTCCATTTGTTTGAGAGTGGGCAGGTGTGGCATAATAATTTGTAATTTGGTACTTGTTGCACAGTTGCCTGAATTTTTGATTGTCAAACTGGGTGCTGTTGCAGTGATAATAGTATTTGGGACTCCAAATCTGTAGAGTATATTTTTCTTCACAATATTTGTGATATTTGCTTCTATGATATGTACTAACAGAAATAATCAACGACCACAATTGCGTGCTTAGCTCCACCCCCTGTTCCTGTTGGCATTAGACCAATTAAGTCTAGTTCCCACATGGCGAATGGCCATAAGGATTTGAGGCTTCTAAGTTGTTCGGGAGGCTACCGAATATCATTGGCGATCTTTTGGCAAGCATTACAACTTTCTAAACATCGATGTGCATCCGAGAACAAAGAGGTCCAATAATAACCTTGTATGAGTACCTTGTGTGCTAACTTCTGTCCCCAATATGGTTTTTGCATACTACGCCGTGGATTTCCTATAGTATCCGAAATGCATCTTCCTCTAATACACATCTTTGGAGTGTTCGGGAAAACCCTTTTCTGTACAGTTCTCCTCCAATCAATGTGTATCTTGTTGATCGGTACCTGATGCGTTTGGCTTCTAAGGGATCTTCCGGGAGTACACCTTCTTCCAAGTATCTTTTTAACTGAGTCATCCAATCGTCTAACAGTGTTCGGATTTATAAGACTTCAAAGTTTTTTGGCTCAACTATACTCGGTTTGAGAAGATATGCAACCATAATATTTTTTGGCCATATTGTGGTTGTTGCTGATGCTAATTTGGACAAAGCGTCTGCCTTCTCATTTTCTTCTCTAAGGATCTGGACAATCCTGTATTCCTTGAATTTTTGGAGAAATTGTTTTGCTATGCCCAAATAAGTCGTCATACATTCATCTCTGGTCTGAAACTCGTTTGAAACTTGGTTGACGACTATTTGTGAGTCACTGAATATCTCAACCTCATCTGCTTTGAGAGCTATGCAAACTCTAAGTCCTGGTAGCAATGCCTCATATTCGGCTTGGTTATTTGTTGCTTTGAAGTCGAATCTCATGGCACATTCAACATCATCTCCTTCAGGGGTGAATACCACGATCCTTGCCCCGCTGCCATGAGTGTTCGAGGAACCATCGATATATAACCTCCATGAGAAACTCTTGCCCAACATCCTTTTTGCTTCCAGGTTTGGTTATGTGAATTCTGCTACGATATCTGTCACTGCTTGGCCTTTGAGTGATCTTGGGGATGTATTGAATATCGAATTCACTCAGCTCGATTGCCCATTTAGTTAATCTCCCTAAAATTTCTGGCTTCTGTAGGATTTGCTTAAGTGGGCAATCAGTGAGAACTTGGATCGTATGAGTCTGAAAGTATGGCATCAGTTTCCTTGCTGCCGAAACCAATGTTAGAACCATTTTTTTAGCCTGTGAATACCTGGTTTCAGTTGGAAGAAGTGCATTGCTAGTGTAATACACTGGCCTTTGTACTCCGTCTTTTGTTCTGACTAGAACCGAGCTTACTACTAATTCTGTAATGGATAAGTACAAGTGGAGTATTTATCCCATTTTAGGTTTTGAAAGGATGAGAACCTGCCCCAAGTACTATTTGATTTTCAAGAATGCCTGCTCACACTCTTCATTCCATTCGAGTCCTTTCTCCTTTCTGATCACTTTGAAAAAGGATCACATCTATCTGTGGCTTTTGAAATAAATCTACCCAAGGAAGCTAAGCATCCTGTTAACCGTTGCACTTCTTTTAGCGTTCTTGGCGAAGTCATTTTTTAAAGGGTCAGGATTTTCTTAGGGTTCACTTCGATTCCCCTCTGGTGAACTTGGAAACCAAGAAAACCTTCTTGAAGGAACCCCAAATAGTCACTTATTCGGATTTAACTTCATCTGATATCTCCTTAAGACATCGAATGTTTCCCGCAGGTCTGAAGCATGTTCGTTTGCCGAGACACTTTTAGTTAACATGTCGTCTATGTAAACTTCCATGTTTCTTCCTATTTGACGAGCAAAGATTCTATTGACCAATCTTTGGTATGTTGCTTCAGCATTTTTTAACCCAAAAGGCATTATTGTATAACAGTATAAGCCTTGATCGGTTGTGAATGCTATTTTTTATTCATCAGCGTTATTCATTCGAATTTGATTGTATCTCGAGTAAGCTTCCATGAAACTGAGTAATTCATGGCCTGATGTAGCATCGACCAGTTGGCCTATTCTCGGAAGTGGGAAACTGTCCTTTAGGCAGGCCTTGTTCAGGTCCGTGAAATCCATGCACATTCTCCCTCGGCCATTTTTCTTCTGGACCAGGACCACATTTGCTACCCACTGAGGGTAGCTGATTTCTCTGATCGACCCTACAACGAGTAACATTTCCACTTCCTGCTTAATTGCCCGACTTCTTTCGAGGTTGAATGGCCTTCTCTTTTGTATTACTGGTTTCACATTTGGATCTACCACAAAATGATGTGATATTATTCGGCCATCTATTCCTACCATGTCTTCATAACTCCAAGCGAACACATCTTTGTATTCTCTAAGCAAATTAATAAGGTACTACTTAACCTTTCCTTCTGAATCGGCCCCAATTTTGATATTCTTATCTGGTTCATCTTCCTTTAAGATTACCTCTTCTATCGGTTCACTTTTAGATACCTCCGGTTCTTACCTTGGATCTAACTCAAACAACAGTGATTCCTTCTCGATCTGATCTGGTTGTGTTATAGTGCATACTTGCTTACTATTGTCTCTATCTTTGTAAACCAAAAATTTAGCTCTTCTGGCCATCTCTTGGGACTCTTTGATTACTCTTACCCCCCATTCAGTCAGGAATTTGATCATTAGAGCGTAGGTAGCTATTACTGCCTTGGTTTTGTTTAGGAATGGACGACCTAATAGAGCATTATAAGGCCAGTTGTCCAGGTCTACCACTACAAAGTTGAGTAACACTGTTTTCTGACAAGAAGCTATTGCGATCTTTACGGGCAGCTTCGCTGTCCCGAGAGACCTGACCTCGACTCCCCCGAATCCTCTGAATGGGGTATGGAAAGGTTGTAAATCCTTTCGATCCAACCTAAATTGATCATAAACAGCCACATTGAGAATGCCTACCGAACTACTATTGTCTACTAAAATTTTCTTGACTTATCTGTGACCAATTCGGGCACTTACGACCAGAGCGTCATTTGGTCGGACGTCGACCCTATGTGAATCGACTTCCGTGAATATTATCGGGTCCTATCCTTTCTTTATTCTTTTCTGATCTGGCTCGACGGATTTGACATCAAAATTTTGCCTTGCTTCCACTACTTATCTGACTTCCTGAGTCTGCTCCTGATTACTTCTCCCTGTTAATGGCCCTCCAAAATAGTTTGTATTACTTCATTCACCTCGGGACTGGCCCTTTTGTTCCGACCATAATTATGATCTACCTTGGTCTCTTTATTAACTTCTGACTTCTCATTTTTCTTCAGGATTATATCTTGCAGGTGTCCTTCTCGAATGAGAGTCTCTATATAGTTTATAAGTTGGTAACATTTGGAGGTCTCATGACCAGTTTCCTTATGGAATCTACAATTTTTCGTCGTGTCTCACCGAGCAAATTGAGATTGCCGACATGGCTCCTTCACTAGATTCTTTTCTTCTAGTATTGTCAAGATTTCTTCCTGTTTTTTCTGGAGTGGGGTGTAGTTCGTGTATTTTCCTCGGAACTTTTTTACGGTTTGGTTAGCATTATGCCCACTTCCCCTATCCTTGTTCCTCTCTTTGCTATTTCCTTTTTGTTTCCTTTTATGGTTTTGTGATTTTGACTCGGCAACCTTTTGCTCGGGTCTCCCCCCATATATGTAACTAACTCCTGTTGCCAGTTCTGCCTCTTCCACCAGAGCGTATCCGTATGTCATATCCATCATATCTGCATATCTGGTTAGACGAGCCCTTCTTAGGTCAAAAGATAGCCATTTGTTCTGCAAGTTGCTTATGAATGCAGTGATTATTGCTTCGTCATTCGCACTGCCAATTTCTGAGACTGCCTGGCCAAACCTTCTTAGATACTTCTTCAACGACTCATCTTTCCCTTGTTTCAGCTGAGAAAAGTAAGCCACTAACTTTTTCCTATGCACATTGCCTAGAAATTGTCTTGAGAAGCTTCTGATCAACTCACTGAAACTCCCAATGCTTGCCGGAAGCAATCTCCCGAACCATCTTGAACTTGTATCTCCCAGAGTTTGTGGGAAATTAAGGCACAGTAACGGATCACTATGTGTATATTGAGCCATTGCGCTTTTATATCGTCTAACATGCTCTTTAGGATCTGTATCCTTTTTAAACTGTTCTACATGTGACATTCTGAATCTTTCCGAAAATGGTGTTCGTAGGATTTTTCTGGTAAAAGGACTGTCAGAATCATCATCAAACAACTCATTATATCCATATCGCCTGATCAACGTGTCCATTTGGCATCTATTGTTTTTAACTTCTCGGGCCAGGCTTTGAATCATGACATTCGTCCCCCCCACCGGTTCTCCGTGATGGTTAAGTTGTCGAGTGATCGTCAAACATGTTTCCAGCTCCTCTTCATTCTGTTCCCGAGTCTTATGGACTAATCCTTGTAGGCGTATGGTTTTATGACGACGTTTATGATGGTGCCGATCGCTATCCTCTGATGACGATGACTGATCTCTGCACCAGTCATATTTACGGTGTCTATCATGGCCCACCTGACCGTGACTCCACCTTTACCGTGGCCATTCTTCTACTGGCGTTTCACGGTCCTGGTTCTGGTTGCGTGTTATACCCCCAGCTTGATTGATTTGATCTGAGTTCCTAACAACTATTGGTGTATCTGGTTCCGGCCTAACTACAACCGATCAGGGCCTTGTAGGTGGAAGGTTTGACGGATGCGTCTCTCCTGCAGCCAAAAGATCTATTCCTTATCGCGCCGCATCTATCAATAATTGTTGCAGAGCATCATGAAAACGGTGTGCTAAATCCTCGCTGGTAGGAGGGATTTACTGGATACCAGCCAAGGATATCGGTTAATTCTCGGTGGTTGTTGTGGGATCCTGAGTGACCCTGCTCGTATGTGTATTATCTGGAGATTTTTAGATATATCTGGAACGGTCTCTGCTTCCACTACCAGCCATTGCTTAAACAGGTTCAGCCCCTCTCATTCTAGCGCCAGTTGTTGACGTTGATTTCTCGATGGATAAGAAAGTCAACAATGTTGGATTTGGTTATAACCTGTCAAAAGAGAAAGAGAAAGAGAATATAATTGAAGTTATTAAGGCACGAGTTTACGTGGTAAAACTCCGGTGATCGGAGAAATGTCCATGGGTGGCTGAATACACAACTAAGCAAAATCCACTATTTAAATGAAGAATTACACCACTCGATCTCTTTTATCTATCTCTTGTAGTGATTTTTTCTCTATATATCGTTATATATCTCTTAACAATGAGATTATGGGTCTATTTATACATGTATAGAACCCTAATCCTTGTTGTACAAGTAAGGAAAATAATTTGTATTTAATTACGATTGGTTGCTTGTTGGAATCGTCTTTTTCTTCTTTCCTGTTTTGGAGATATTTTGAGTTGAATCTAAATCTTCGTGGGACTCTAATTACACATTCTGATTTAGGATTTTATTCTCCTAATCGATGTGCAATCTTCTAGAGTGATAGAGTCGTTTCTTGATTTGGACTTGCTTCATGTTTGGTGTATTATCTTTCTAGAAGCTTCCTTTGATACGGATGTCTTGCGTATTGGAGCATGATTCTTGGTTCACCCACGTGTGAATCGTGTGCTGGATTCCTTTATTCGGATTTCCCGTATTGTCCCGAGTAGAATATAATATGCTAAGTGCTCTGTCCCGAGTAGTCGAATACCCGTGTTCAGACTTACTTGGGTTCTTATTTTATGATGTCTTGAAGGGTATCTTCTAGATGCCAACTCGAATGCCCATATGACAATTTTTTTTAAGGGATTGTCCTACCTGTCGGTGACGTGTACATTCGACAAAATATACATATAACAACTACCATGTGGCCGGAATAATTATGTTCTACCTCATTACTAAACGATTATTGGTGCCTTGAATAGTTAACATTTAATGTTGTCCGAAATAATTACTGGTCAGGTACTGCATGTTCTTTTTGCTTGCATTGCAGCTGAAGCTCCTGTTTATGGTGTGGCTGAGGGTGGAGAGAATGACGAAAGCTGTTAAGGAGTATTTGCGCTTCTTTGCAACCTCCATTATCTATTGCCCAGGTATCTCTCAACTACTACTGTGTGTATATGTCTACTCAAGCTACATGGTCAGTTCTACAGTCTTACAATTTGTTTAAATTGATAGGATAAAATGCACCAATAACTATCACAAACAATATTTATCCTCTCTTGTGGGAATTTAATAGGAAACAATTAAAATAGAGCAGCAAATAACACAATCACAAGTTCAATCACAAACATAAGAACACTAAGAATTTTTACGTGGAAAACCTCCCCAAGTTGTAAAAATCACAGGTCCTTCGAAATCTCCACTATCAAAATATAATGGGCATACATAAAATTCTCTCTAGCTGAACTAGAGGCATATAACATATCAATCTCAAGATTAACTAATCTTGGCAACACATGCAATATTAGCAAGTAAAACAAGAGAGATAAGATTTTACAATCTCGAATCCTCTGTTCTGGGTGTGTATCTCTCTACAGAAATTTTTGATCAATGATCCAACCGTCAGATCGTAGAACCACAAGAGAAGAAGAATCTGTCCAAATTTCAGCTCAATCAGACCACAAACCAAAGAGATATATCTCTTTGAAGAAACCTGCACAGCAACTCCCCTGTTTTCTGTCCAGCCCTATTCGGAACCGTAAAACTCACAACATGGAATTCCGATTGACAATTCCTCAAACTAGAATATAGAACCATGTGTGGTAAACATGCTTGCAAAATTTCAGCTCGATCGAAGAACAAATCGACTTCCAAACTGCCCTTTGAAAAAAATTTGGACAACAACCTCCAAGCCTAGAATGCACTCTTTTCTCTTTCCTTCATCTCTCTCTTGCATACCGATTCTTTCTTCTCTTGCCACTCTAACCCCTAATTCAAGAAGGGTTTATTTTATACTACATGTAAAGCGACTTAAAAGTCCTTCGGCCGTCCACATATATTATGTGGGCTTTACCATGAATGCATGGTAAAATCTCTTTGGGTCATCTCCACATTTGGAGGAAACCCAACCCAACATAAATAACATAGACATGTTCATCAAGCTATCGTTAAAACTCTGGAAACTAGTTCCAGTCTCAGTGTTGTAATCAGGAGAATTGAGGAAGCCTTCCTTCAGAAAATAAAATGCAGTTTTTGTAAAATATTTCTTGTTCTGATTGTAAATCCACTATGAACATGTAATCCTCTATATTTCCAAAGACATAATGGATCGGAGGCCTAGTGTTATGAAGTACAACCAGGTTGGTTTAACAGAGACGTAGTTGACTTGGATCTTCTAGGGCTATCCCGATAAATGCCTCGATTTACAGTTGGTCAGAACTATTGTTCTCGGAGTGGTATAATTTGGTAGCAATGAATGATCATGGTGTCTGCCACGATTTGGCTAGAGGAGATGTGAAAAACAATCAATTTGTAGAAAACTACTTTGTATTGAATTGAGTTGTCATAAAATGAAAATGGATCAACCTTTATATAGGTTAAATCCTGACAATCATAAATGCAAATACCTGTTAACAACTAACCAACAACTTACTAACATTATTAGCACAACTTCCAACTACCAACCACAAACATCTAACTACTAACAAGACAACTACTTGGTTTAAATCCTACATAGCTCCCCTTAAACCAAGTTTTCCATAATTTATCATGCCTATAATTTTCTTCAGTTTTAGAAATGAATCGACCTTGAACGGCTTCGTGAATATGTCTACAACCTATTCCTTGGAATGGCAGTACTCGATCACGATCTCGTTGTCCTTCACCAAGTCTCGAATGAAATGAAACTTGATGTCAATGTGTTTACTCCTACCATGAAAAACGACATTATTTGTCAGTGAAATGGTGGGCTTGTTATCGCAATAGATCATTGTAGAAGCCTCATGTTGATGCTTCAAAACACAAAGCATACGATGTAACCACACATCATGTGTAGCACCACTAGCAACTATAATATACTCAGCTTCCGTAGTTGATAAAGCAACCACATGCTGCTTTTTCGATGACTAAGAAAATACTTCAGAACCCATATGGAATGCATATCCGGAAGTACTTTTCCTCTTCTCCATATCACTTGTCCAGACACTATCTGTGTATCCCATAAGTTCAATCTTATCAGCAGAAGAGTAAGAGATACCATCATCTAATGTACCTTTCACATATCGTAAAATACGTTTGTCGGTTTGCAAGTGAGATTGCTTCGGAGATTCCATAAACCTGCTGATAAGTCTAACTCCATATGAAATGTCAGGTCTAGTAGAAGTTAAGTATCTCAAACTTCCTACTAGCCATCAATAGATGGTAGAATCAACCAGCTCACCAGACGCATATTTCACTAACTTCAATCTTTCTTCAACGGGAGTAAGAATCGGATTACATCCCTCATCTTGAATTTATTCCACATGTCACCGACATACTTCTTCTGACATAAGAATATACGATCATCCGTCTGACTCACCTCAATGCCGAGGAAGTAAGGCATCAACCCTAAATCTGTCATCTCAAAATGACCAATAATTGCTTTCTTGAACTCTGTAATCATATCAGGGTTATTGCCGGTAATAATCAAATCATCAACATACAAACATACAATGAGAATATCTCTATATGGATTTGACTTGATGTACAGAGTGTGCTCGTAGGGACATCTCTGAAACTCATGCTGAATAAAGTATGTGTCAATGCATGTATACCATGCCCTAGGTGCCTGCGTTAACCCATATAAGGCCTTCTTCAACTTGTAGACCTTGTTTTCTTGCCCCATTTTCACAAAACCTATTGGCTAGTGAATGTAGACTTCTTCCTCTATCTCACCATTTAAGAATGCAGATTTCACATCCATCTGGAAGATTCTCCATCGATTTTATACGGTAAGAGACACAATCAAGCGAACGATGTCAAGTCTGGCAACCGGTGCAAAAACCTCAAAATAATCAATCATCGGTTTCTGCTTGTAGCCTTTTACAACCAGACGTGCTTTATAAACGCTCCACTTCACCATTTGGCTTGTATTTTGTATTGTACACCTATTTAACACCAATGGGTTGCTTACCATGAGGCAAATCAGTAAGCTCCCTTGTGTTATTCTTCTCAATTGCACTTATCTTCTCATCCATTGCTTTCATCCAATAATCATCTTGAGCAGCATCTTCATATGTGATAGAATGACAATCCGTAAACAGTGTAAAATTTACCAACTCATCATCAGTTGGGTAGTTGTCATTACTCAGAACATAATCCTACAAACAAGTTGGTAAGACCCGTTGGCATTGCCAAAGACTGGAAGATTCTGCTGGATGTGGAGTTACATCAGGTGGTGGTGTCATAGGGGTATGTTCCTCCTGACCAATCTCTTCCAAATCAACACTAACGTCTGATGAGCTCCCCTTACCACTAGACCAATCCCAATAGCCTTGCTCATCAAAGGTAACGTCTCGACTGACAATTACCTTCCCGGATACTAGATTATACAGCTTGTATCCCTTTGTCATCTGACTGTAGCTGAGGAAAATGCACTTCTCTGCCTTATTATCAAGCTTCTTCCTCAAAACATCATATACATGAGCATAACAAATACAACTGAACACTCGTAGGTGTCCAATACTGGGTCCGTCGAGTCCAAGCTTAATGTGGAATCTTTTAGAGAACATTTCTAGTAGGGCGTCTGATCAACAAATAGAACGCACAAGCAACTGCATCACCCCAAAAACTTTTAGGTAAATTCTTCAAGTGCAATATACATCTGACCATATCCATGACTGTTTTATTCTTCATTTTAGCTACTCCATTTTGCTGAGAAGTGTATCTAGTTGTCATTTGATGATTAATGCCATGTTTCTACAAAAAACCAATGCAGACAACATATTGTGTGCCTCTGTCCATTCTCAAAGTCTTGATAGATCTTCCACACCGCTTCTCAACATTCGCCTTCAATCTTTTAAAGACATCACAAACATCTGACTTTTGTTGCAAGAAATACACCCAAGCTTTCCTGCTAAAGTCATCAATAAAGGTAATAAAATACCTTGAATTTCTATTCGATGGAACCTCTACTGAGCATAAATCTGAAAGCACCAGCTCCAAGGGCTTACTGGCTCTTCATACCTTTCCTATGGGAAACAGGTCTATGTGCTTATTTCCTAATACGCAGGTCTTGTAAACTTTATCTGGGGAATTAATGGAAGGTAATCCTGAAATCATCATCCTAAATGCTAGTTGTTTCAAACTTCCAAAATTCACATGGCAAACTGCATGTGCCACAACCAATTTTCATCATAAATCACTGAACTAAACAACGTAAACTGTCATTGTTAATAAGCAGTGGAAACAAACGATTTTGTGACATTTTTACCTTTGCTATTAGCCCCTTCTGTGCACTATTAATGGTGCAAATTCCTTCATGGATCCATATGTCATATCATTTTTCTGAAGTTGTCCCACACTTAACAAGTTTTTGTACAGATTTGGGACAAACAGTACATCTAAGATGGTATTCTGGGACTCGTCCATCAAAGTGATAAAGATTTTACCTTTCCTCATCACTGACATCGTTGTGTCATTCCTAAACTTCATTGATGAAGTAAATGATTCATCTTACCGAGTAATTATCTCCTTCTCACTACACATGTGGTTGCTGCAGCTCGAATCCAGAAACTATTTGTTCTTGGCTCCATCTTCTACCATGTTGCATGTTAGCAATAATGTTTCTGAACAATCACCATCTTCTGCAACATTAGCTTGGAAATCTTGCTTTCTAGATCCGCACTCAGCCTTGCAGTGACTAATTTTTTTGTAATTAAAACACTGAATCTGATATTTATTCCTTCGATTAGTGTTGTTGTTGTTGTTTTTGTTACTCCCTTGCTCATTCCCAGACTAGAACTGAAAGCACCTCCTTTTCTGTTCTGAGAGTTCTAACCCCTCTGTTTTGACTTAGAATTCCTGAGTCTCGTCTTTGTCTTTCTTAAGACTTAATTGGCTTTGTAAAACCTCTTCCACCTCAATTTTTAACTTCTCATCCAGACTTTGTTCATGTGTTTGGAGTGAGCCCATTAACTCATCTAACGTCATCGTCTCGAGATCCTTAGATTCCTCAATGGCAATCACATTGTACTCAAACTTTGACTTCATTGTTCAGAGAATCTTCTTCATCATCTAAACAACTGAAATCTTCTCTCCATTGGACTTCATCTGATTAACAAGTACCAATGTTCGGGAGAAATAATCTGCCACATTCTCTGTTTTCGTCATTTAAAGATGCTCTAACTACTTCTGTATAGTATTCAGGTGAACTTTCTTCACTTTTTCAACTCCTCTGTACATATTCATCATAATATCCTATGCTCCTTTTGCTGTGTTGCATGTGCAGTTTTTTCAAAAATTATCGGATCTAGCTTGTTGAAAAACCTCGCCTTCAGATCCTTTCGAGTTGCTGTAGCATCTGTTCAGCCAACAATACCATCGGAAAAAACATCCAAAACCTCTTGGTATTTGAAAAAAAGTTGCATCTGAACCCTTCAATACTCAAAATTTGTCTTCCTATCAAATTTAGGTATTTAGAGTTGAATTGTATTACTTCCATTATTAGAGTAGCCATATGAAATTTGTCAAATAGAGGTACTGTTTGCAAATTTACCAAAGAGGTTACTATTCATAATTTGCCATACTATACACAAATCAAGAATGCTTTGGTGTGTTCTGCGCAAAACACAGAGTCAACAAAAATTGTTTTCTCCATTTTTTTTAAACAAATCACGCCTCCTTAATATTTTTTATCTTTTTTTTATCGTTTACCTCCAACCTCACTCCTCTCCGATCAAACCCAAAAAAATATACACGCCAACTCTATGTTTCGCTTCTCTGAATCTTTCCAAAAAAATTCCAAACTCGCTCACAAGTCCTCGTGATTATTATTCTGCTTAAGCTGAACAACGGGGATCGACTCGTTTGAAACGGTGACAAAAAATGAAACGTTGTGAAACTGAAACTCCTTCGTTTCACTGTCAATTGGTGTCGGATCTGGACTCCGGACACCTGGGATTTGTTCTTCGAAACCTCCTGGAGATTATGGTCGGAGTGGTGACAACCCAATCACCTGCGGCGAATGGTGGATCTAAACTTTGGGAGGCATTTTGACCTCTAAAACGTCTTCCGTTGACAACTGTTCTTTGGACGAAATTGAAGGTGGTTACTTGTTGCACCTTTTGATAATGGTGGTGTCAGCCCACTCTCCCGACGGGCGGCGGCTCCTGGTGATGGGGACTGATACTCCGGTAATCTTCTGATTTTTTTTTGTCTGAACCTTCTTTGTCTGGTTTCGAAAAAATGCCTCTGAACCTCTCTTGGTTTAAATCCGGCACCAGTTAGTTTTTTTGGCTATCCGATTCCCAACTGGAATCTAGCTCAGATCACTCTCTCACAGTGTATCTCTCACATTCACAGCCTGTACCACTCACACACTCACCTTCAAGCTCTTATGGCTCTGATACCAAATGTGAACAACAATCAATTTGTAGAAAACTACTTTGAATTGAATTGTGTTGTCATAAAATGAAAATGGATCAACCTTTATATAGGTTGGAAATCCTGACAATCATAAATGCAAATACCTATTAACAACTAACCAATAGCTTACTAACATTATTAGCACATCTTCCAACTGCCAACCACAAACATCTAACTACTAACAAGACAACTACTTGGTTTAAATCCTACAGGAGACAACAATAGGCATGACACAGAAAGACCAATTATGGTAGTCTGTATCGAATAAACAATAAATTGTATTGAAAGAAAGCTAATGTATGTAACTGATTCTGTATATTATGATGATATAAGTTTCTAAATATTTGTGAATTGCTTATTGTTGTTACTGCATTCTTCCTATCTTTCATATATGATTATGACAAATGTTCCAAAGACTCAAAACAATTATATCCATACCCTTCAACCTCCATCGGAGCAGAAGATTTACTGCCCAGTTTGGGAGTTACAGATTTGACATGACTTGAAATCCAATCTAATTGATGTGGACGTGATGGGTTTATTATTGGACGACCTCAACTTGATCAAATTGATATCTTTTAAGGGAAGTGGACACATAATCCCACATCGGCTAAATCAAAGCCTGTTTAGTCAGGTATAAACTTGTCAATGATGTGATTCAAATGTCGAGCTCAGTAACATGAGCTTGTAACCCAAGTAGGGGATCATGAAGCAATAGAACATTGGTTCAGCCTTTGTGAGTTTGGTCCATGGTCGTTGCTTACAGTGTGAGGTTGGTTTCACAGAGTGGTGACCACCTTCTTCTTATGGCAGTGGAAGGATAACAGGCTGGTGTCATTTGGGCCTAGTGTATGCTCTAATAGACTGGATTTCAATTGAACCATCACTTTTTTTTAGTGGCGATAATGACACCCCTCAAAAACTGTATCTACACTCATTTTGTAATCACCTACCATAATTTAAAAAAAAAATCTCTAATTCATAAATAAACCTCACTTAATGCCAAAAATACATTTTCTTTAATTACAATGTATTGTATTTTTATAAATACAAACCACCTATAACAATTATTATATTATTTAATCAACTTTATTAATATTTTAAATTTTGTTGTTACTTTTAATTTTCTTACTATTCTTTCTCTTTTCTACTTATTTTCTCTTCTCTATTTTTTCAAAATCAAACTCAATATTTTGTTATTTATTTTTCATGAAAAGTCCATTTTAAGATTTCTTTATTGGAGAATCACTTTCTGTTTGAAAGAGTTGTTGGAAGCAAGATTTGTGTTATGTCCTAATTGATGTGGAAGTAGATAGGTATTGAAAAACATCTATTTTTTTTTACAAGAAAGAACATTTAATATTGATAATAAAAAAAAATCTATAGTGTGTTTGAAAGAAATAAAAATATATAGATAATATAGTTAATTTAAAGTCTGTTAATATACATAATGATTTTGTTTTTTTAATAAACATAATAAAAAATAATTAAAACTTACTTTTTCACTATCAAATCTGTCTCATGATTTTGATTCATTTTTCATACTCAGCAATCAATTTGTATTTCATTAAAAGAAATTAAAAATATATTTAAAACTGAATCTAGGGTTTATTAAAATGGAAAGAGTTTTTATGATATATGTTAATATCAAACCATTAATAGGATTTTTTTTTTACAAAAGATTAAAATAGGAAACTAATTAATAATTTTTGGTGGGTGTATTAACAAACAACCAGTCTTCTTAGTAATTTTACGTAAAGGTATTATTTGATTTTTAAAACCATAATAATTTATGATATACATATAATTTTTAAGGGGTGCAAATATTGTCACTCAACTTAAAATTACCATAAATAGAGCCTCCTAACCCACCATATTATTTATTTTTTGAAAACTCATTCTCTCTTAAATCCTTACAATAGGGCGGGCCAAGGCAGAATGCAGAATGTTTTATCTATTCGTGCCCCATTTATCAAAGCTATTTGTTAAAAAAATAAATATGTATTTTCATATAGAAAATATAAAGTAATTACATTAAAGTGCTGAAAACAATACTATAAACAAAAATTAATCACCATGTTTCATAAATGGGATCAACCCAAAAATAAATGGTTAATACAAATTTAATAAATAAAATTTATAAATCGTAAAAGGATAACATAATTCAAATTCACAATCCCACGGACATGGTGTGAGAGACTTAACATTGACTCATCTCATGAAATAAATAAAATTTTCCAATTGGACCATCACGTTTTTCCTTTTAAATATATATAAAGTGGTATCAAAGCCGTTCGAATCCATGGACACATGATTTCGTAATGAAGTCTATGGAGTCCTAACTTGTCACGAGTCTCACTTCAAACTAATTCACTCTACCCTCAAGACCATCTTAACTAACCTTCGGTTTCTACAAGAATTTAGTTTTCAGAACTCTCACACACAATTAGCCACCTATTATTCGGTATTTTTCAATGATATATATATATGTCGGCGGAGGTTTTTGTCGATTTTGACAAACCACCGATATTTGATGACTATGTATTTGAAAAAGTTCCATATAAGAGCAATTCAATTTTTGTGGATCGTTTTTATAAGTCACACATATCTCACCATAAAAATACTTCAGTTTATTTTTTATTGCAGGATTTGATGTTCAAGAATTTGTTTCTAGCTATTGAAGCGATTGGATGGACATCATGACAAAAGGTGAAAAATTTAAAGTTCGTCGTATACGATCTCGGTTATTACCACCTAAAGATTTTATGCAGGCTAGTGGGATGATTCATAATGCCCATCATGCGAATGTACTAGTCAAATTGGCGGGTGCAGTGATTGAAGATACAACTTGAAAAATTCGTTGGCGTTTTTCGAAGACTTACCAGACTTCATCCTTGAGGACAAGGATTCTTCAAGCGGTGGGGAATGATATGGATCATACGTTGCATGCCTTGCATGCAATGTTGGGTTCCAGGTTGAGGCTTCGCACATGAAGATGATCAAGTCTAGAAGTGTTGTTATTGCATTTGAATTAAGTATTTTCATTGTATTTGAATTAGTCTATTAAAATAATTGTAGTTGTTTAGGTATATTAAGATAGGTAGTTGATGGCTCTCCATGACTTCAGCTCCACTATCCAGTAATCCCTATTTTATTGCTATCAGTTGTGTCAAGTTTTAAGGCCTATTTAGTATAGGAAAAATCATGCGGCGGAAGTGGAAACGGGGTTTGGTATATTTTAAAAAAAATCATTTAAAATAATGAACCTTAACCCTTGATTAATTAACATATAATAAAGTATCGTACATTTTTCTCGTGATGATTGAAGTTGTGCCGAATTGAATCCGTAAGATCTTCTAATCCACTCATGAATGTGAATCACCTAGAAATGTGGGCTCTCTTTCTTTGAATTGTATACATGAGGATGGAAACAAAAAAAAAATCTTTTTTGTGTTAGTCACAATAATCCTTCTAGAAAAAACCCAAGAACGTTTGGACGCTTGTGAATTATTAATCTATTTAATTGAAACTCGCGTGAACCAAATTCGATTTTTGTACCCAAAACCCTTTTGATATAAAAGATACCAGTGCACTATCGAAAACAAAAAAAGTTCTCTCTTTTCTCTATGCTTTGCCGAATTCTACACACACCTTTTTTAGAGTTGGATGAATTTATCTATAACAATGACCGAATTTTCTTCACTCAAAATTCTAAGGTTCCAAAACCTCTCTCGGTCGAAATCTCTCTTGGATTTCTTATGGCCTAGGCGAATTCTACATAGTCATATATAAAGGTGTCCAAATCCTCTCATAAGGATGATTTACTTGGTGAGTAAGAATCTTCTTTCTAGGTGTATTTACTTGGTGTCAAGAATCCTCAATCAAAGAAGAATTCTTTTCCACACCAAGACTCCTATTCCAACTCAATAGTGTATTTATCCAATAACCAAGTATTGAATATAAATTAAATTGTGACTTTATCAAAAACTTTATAATTTGACCAATAGTCAATTCGAGTCTTGATAGATATCAACTACTTCATAATTTGACTAAATATATAAATTCATTTTATTTATCTACTTATCAAATAAAGTATTTGATACTTATCATACTACTAACAATAGTATGACACTAGGAAGACCTTCTCCTACTAGGAATTTTTTTTATCTTTTAATTAATTAATTAATTTTCATTTAACTAAATAATAAAATAAAAACAATATACTAGACTAATATATAAGCCCTAGCTGCCCAAGCTTATACATGAGCCAAATATTATTTTTTCCATTTTATTAAATCCATTGGACTTTAATAAAAAATCCACATGTGAACTAAACTCATTCTTACTAAAAAAGAAACAAGTCCACATGCCTTAAATTAATACATTAATATAATTTAAACATCTCTAATTAAAATGTGCAAATTATATTCTTAATGTATTGATAGAATGCTAATCGCACCCCTTTAGGGCCGTCCAAGGATTCCCACATCCTTGGCCGCCCATATCCATGTATCTTGAAGAGTTCCTGTGTGTCTTGATCACACATGACCGCACATTTCCAAAGCTTTTGGATTTCGAAATCCAAAACAATTATAGATGGACCCAGAAAGTGGTCTGGTAGAATATATCAAGTAATCCAAACAAGTTCCTGTGAATTGAGGATCTTAGTGAGCTATCTAAATTTAAGCACCAATAGACAAAACCTAATCACAATCAACAAAAGATTCACTTTGGTCCGATCTATTAATTTTAGTTCATTTCACTAAAGAACTAAAATTGAACTCTTAAATAAAGATAACATAAGTTAATGTTCCTCATTTGTACCGTAAACATTCTTAATGGAGATAGTGTATTCTCGTGAAGAATACCAGTAATCGACAAGAGCTCATAGACCACCTATAGCTCTCATAGGTACCATATTTACTCATATGACCACATTTTGAACTTTGATATTTTGACTTATCCAGAAGCCATATTTCAATAGATACTACTGAAAACTTAACGTTAAGATTTAATACACAATACCTCAAAATATCCATATAATGATATTATACTCACATTTAATAAATAGAGTTACGATATCCATATCGATAAATGAAGTCTTCTATCGATTAACAAATGAATAACGTCAAACTATCGATGATAGACTGTGATATATAATTGTACTCATTGATAGCAAATGATAACACTTGTAACCATAAGTCCATCATTTATCTCAGGATTGAGATAGACTCTCTAATTGTCTTCAAGTGAAAACTTTTATCCATTGACGATTCTGGATAAAATATTTCACTGTGATCCTGTTCAATACACCAAGTGCACTAGATTCTTTTTCCCAAATACACCACACTTTGATGATTTTCGACTCATCATAACACATTTGATCCCACTCAAATACTAGCAAACGAATCTACAACTTTACACTAAAAGAAAAATAAATTTTCTTGATGGTTAAAAACTGTCAATAATCACACTTGTTGACAGTTTTCAAACTGTCAAGGAAGACTGTATCAAGAAAGATATTCACAGTGAAAAAACTGCCAAGCACCTTTTTAACTATCAAGACTTCTTCATAGTTAAAAACTATCATTAAGTTTTGACAGTTAAAAGCCGTCAATAATAAAAAATAAATTTTATCAAGAATCTTATTAAATTTTTTTATATATAATTAATATCTTACAAAAAAAATCTGTAATATAAATCATACACACATCATCAAAAGCTTATTCAAAATCCAACACTACAAAATTTTATTACATGAAACAATAATCCAACATCAAACTATAGTATAAAAATCTAACTTAAGCCATCATCCTTAAGGTCATTGTACAAATCTAAATTGATTTCACAAGATCATCAAGCTAAAGAGTTGACAAGTTCGTAACATAGTAGTTTCGATCTCTCCATTCAACTCCTATAAATTTTACATTCTAGCTGACCTACACAAAATTTTAAAAATATATATATTAAACTAACTACCATATAACATAATAATCCCTTTAAAAATTCATTACCTAAAGATGTAGCATAGAATAGTAAAATATAACACAAATAGAAAAAATAAGAGTAAAAGAATCACCATATAAGCCAAAAGATAAGCTCACAATCATTTCCCAACAAAAAAATAATAATTCCAAACTCTAAATCAAATGTATACTTAATTTCTTTTAATGCAAACTTCCAACAAAAACATTTTTTTGACAAGACAAGACAAGAAGATGAAAAGGAAAATTTTAGGTTAGAATTTTAATGTAGCCTGAGTTGAGTATTCATGTAAATGCAAGTTTTATACTATGTACTATGTTAGTTCACTTAGAAAAAAAAAATCATGAAGAACAAACCCACATACAATACAATGTTTGTTAACTTAAGAAATTTTACAAACTTGAAACATACAACACAAATAGAAGAGGAAAAATGGAAAAAAAAAATGAAGCACCTCATAAGACAACAGATAAGCTCACAAAGTTTCCTACAAAAAAAAAATGAAAAAGAAATATCAACAACAATTATAGTTAAAATAAACACAAATATATAAAATAAATAAATTAATCTCCATAAATGGAATCGTCCTAAAAAAGTATTTTCTTGAAAAAAAAGAGTAAAAAAATTAATCTCCAAATTGAGTATTCATGTAAATGCAAGTTTTATGCTTTGTACTATATTTTTTTTTAACAAAAATCAAACATACTAAGTAACAAAGAACAAATATACAGAATGTTAGTTCACTTATGAATTTTTACAAACATGTAGCATACGATAGTGAGATATAATACAATACAACTAGAAAATGAAAATGAAAAAAAAGGAAGCACATTATAAGCCAACAAATAAGCTCATAAATTTTCCTACAAAAAAGAAAAGAAAAAAATAAATATCAAACACAAATATAGTTGAAAAAAACACAAATATCAAAATACATATTTAATCTTCTTAAATGAAATCTCCCAAGAAAAACATTTTCTTGAAAAAAAAAAGAGAATACTAACTGTTAATAGCAAAATTTGACTAGGGACCAAAGAAGAATTTTCCACTTCCTAGCCCTCATGCAAGGGTCTAAATTATGGCTCATGTAACGGGGTATCAAGGTCCCCGAGATCGAGCTACCACACGATCCTACAGGAGCAAGGCGAGGCTGCCCATACCCTCTGAGCATCTCTCACGCATCCATGGTCACCAAATAAAGCTTGAAGTGACCACGTCAAGCTTTTTATACCTGGATAGAAGCCCGAAACCAGGTCGACGTGGGAGAGCCTGGTTCCCTGAGGTCGAGGTATCTTGCGACACTTTCCAGGAGTATACTACCATCTCTACTTTCACCAAGAAACCTTCAGGGTGCCGAACTGGTCTTGTAAATTCCCTCCTACCTTGTCGAGGTATAATCTCGACCTGTCTAAGCAGAAAAGGAAGAAGCCCGTAAAGCCCCATCATCACCAAAAATGCCAAGATCCACTGTAGATCCTGGCATGATTAAATCAAGTAGCAAGAGCAGTACTCGAGCGTACCTCTCCACCCTTCCAGAAGCAAGCCAAGGCCATCTGTTTATGGCGAACACCTTACCTAGGCTTGTCAGCCAAGCTCCGCTACCCCGTCGGATTCTAGCGCGGTCAAATCGAGCTCCACTGAAAGCCTTGTAAGGTCGAATCAAGCTTCATACAACCAAATCGGTACCTTAAGATATCTCGCCCTCAGATCGATACCCGAGTACTGGGATACCAGCTTCGGGACCCACCTAGGGTACGCCTCCTCCGTGAGGTAGGAAGAATGATACCATTAAGGTACTGTGCCACCAGAATATAGAACTAGAGTTCTCCTCTAAGAGAGAAGGTTGACTTTCATGATTACCATTAATGAGGTAAACCTTATTAATAGAGGTAATCGACCCAATTTAATGAGGTCAAATGTATTAATGGAGGTAGTCAACCCTATTAATGGGGTCAACCTTATTAATAAAGGTAATCAACCCTATTAATGAGATCAACTATATTAATGGAGGAAGTCAACCCTATTAATGATATGATCAACGCCATTAATAAGAGAATATTCAACTCTTTAAAGGCCACCATTAGTGAAAGAGTTCAAACAGGAAACAAACACATCTTCTCTGAAATATTAGCTACAATCCGATCAACTACATTAAATAAAGAATCGTGTTCAATAAGGAAAGAATAACAATTCAAGAGTCATGGACTTGCACGCCAAAGTAGTTACACTATGTATAAATAAACTTGTAATAGCATCGATTAGGGATCTGAGCTGAAAACAGACATGATATATCTCGTAAGACACCGTAGAGATGACATACATCATCTATAATCCAAAAAATGACCAGCTCTAGGCAAGTCTACATGCTTCGTTTAAAGTTTTTTGACACGTCCTAAAGAAGTGTTCATACTCCCAAGTATAAGAGTGTCATAGTAATAAATAAACCGGTAAGACAAGATCGAATCACATGGAGGTTGTTCACTTGTCCTTATAGAATTAATTATCTAGATTAATTAAGAAGCTTGCTATAAAAATGTAAATCAATTAAAATTAAAACTGGGGCTAAGGGATCCACTGTTGGTAATTCGAATATGATCCAATAATTAATATTTAGTCCAGATTAATGAGAGGGTATTCCACTCCACTGACCACTCTCTGATAGATGTGAGTAAAAGTACCCACTGTGCTAGACAACATCTGTTTGTCTACAGTGAGTCAAAACTCCACAAAGATCATAGGGGGAAAAACCACTCTCTGATAGATATGGATAAAAGTACTCAATGTGCTAGACAATATCTGTTTGTCTACAGTGAGTCAAAAACTCCACAAAGATCAGAGGGGAGAAACCACTCTTTGATAAATATGGGTAAAAATACTCATTATGCTAGACAATATCTGTCTGTCTACAGTGAGTCAAAAACTCCACAAAGATCAGAGGGGAGAAAGCAAAAAAATAATAAACTTACCATAATTTGATCATATTTCCCATACCAACAGTATCACCTTTGACCCCATCTATATAAAATTAGCCAAACATAATTTAATTAGAAAATAGCTATTTTATTTAAACTGAGAATATGAGAACAAAAGAGAGAGAATTTCACAAATCTAATATCAGATTTGGATTCAGAATATCAAAATTATAAGGGAGAGACCCCCTATTTATAAAAAATACGGATGAAAATTGACCATCGGATAAATTTAAAATGGAGCATCCAGATTTTACCACGTCATCAGTGAATAGTGAATAGTGAACAGTAAACGCATCCGTGAACAGTGAACAGTAAACACAACCGTGAAAGTGAATAGTGAACAGTGCAACGCCTTCTAGAATATTATTCTCTACAGCACGTGTACGGTGCACTCACAATTTAGGTCAATAGAAATGTGCCACATCATTGGTCAATAATCTTCTAGAAAGTCAACTATGAACAGTGCATCGACTTCTAGAATGTGATTCCCTGCAGCCGCGTATACTGTGCACTCGCAATTTGGGCCAATAGGAATGTGCCATGTCACCAGGAACAGTGAAAGTCGACTGTGAACAGTGAAAGTCGACTGTGAACAGTGAAAGTCGACTGTGAACAGTGAAAGTCAACTGTGAACAGTGAATAGTCATAATTACAAAAATGCCCTTCGTGGTCTTCCTAAGGTTTTTGACGTTTTAAACTTGAAAACGATGTTTGTTTTACCATCTGACTTATCCATAATTCTGAATTGATCGAATTACCTATAAAATACAAAGAAAAATACACTGATTACTACACAACATATTTATTTAAGCGAGCGAACGAAATTATATCTAAATTGGGGAATTAATCATATTTGAAGTGTAAAATGATGATATTATCCCTTAGTAAACATACACTTTTCAATGTTAATCACACCCCCCAACCAGCTTATTGCTAGTCCCTAGCAACTAAAGCGAAAATAGTAAAACCTCAAATTCAAATCTCTAAACTACCAAATAGACAAACTCTCCTCTACCACTTTTCTCACCCTTTGACAACCAGCCATCAATTGAGTTATCAATCAAACTTTCTTGTGCTCAATAAAAATCAACACAATAACTATGAGATTCAATTGAAATCAAGCAACATTTTCATTCTGAAATCTCAATACGGCTTCTTCCTTAGGCAGTAGTTTTATTTCTTTTGTTTTTTTTTTTGGTTTTTTTTCTTAAATATAACAAAATTGGAAAAAAACATTCCATCTTTAATTCATGTAGCGAGCTTTAGGCCAATGACTCCCAAACCAGTTGACTTTAGGGCATTAAGTGTTAAAACACTCCTACAGGCTTAATTACTCGGATTGTAGACGTTTTTTTTAATAGTACAATTCCCTTAAGCTTTCTCTTTAATCCGTGTAACGAGCTTTAGGTCAAAAACTCCCAAACCAGTTGGTCTTAGGACATTAGGTGTTGAAGCACCCTTCAGACTTAATTGCTCAAGTTAAAGAGGCTATGAAACTGCACTTTATTCTTATCCAGACTCCACCATTTTACGCAAACACTCTATGTTTACTGAGGCATGAACCCCGGCTACTAAGTAAGAGTTTTGGTCACAACACACAAAATTATTATTATTATTATTACTATATATATTTTTAAACAAGACCACTACCTTCGGTTGTTACCCTTGAATGATGTTTCAGAACTAAATATCGCAAAATCTCAACTTACTGCACATAATCACGTGTCAATGTGCTTGTGTGTCTAGAATAGTTCAAAAAATTTCTCAAGATGACTTAATGAACAAAAGGATTAGTCAATGATATCACAATAGAGAATTTATAAATTTGAATAGTCAGAAGAGAGGAAAAAAATGCATTATAACTACAAAGATGCGTCTCAGAAGTATCTAAAAGATCTCCTTACTAAACCATCTTTATAAAAAAAATGGTCAGAAGTTAGTTTTTTTTTTTTAAAAAATAAAAGTTATTGAATCAACTATCCCCTCCCCCCAACCAGAACGAGACATTGTCCCCAATGTCTTTAGAAAGGGTTAAGGTTTAAGATTTAAAAGATATCACCTGAACAATTTGAAAGACAACAAAATCTTGCAAAACAACAAAAGAAATACAAAATAAAGAAAAATAAAATGCATAAAAACCATGGGACAATCACAAACTGAGATTCAGATCAATTCGGCGTTTCTTGTTCTCTTCATCAATTGACCAATCAATTTTGGAGGTTGGAGGATCTGGCTCATAATTGAAAGCTTGTAACTGGTCAATCAACTCATGAGGACTTGAAGCAGAGATAAAGATTTTTCGGATTGAAGGTGGAATGTAATAATTTTTCTGAGCATGATCAAGAAATGAAAACAAACCGTCATAAAATTTATTAACATTTAACAAACTGATGGGTTTCTCATGGATGTGTAGTTGCGCCCAGGATGCCATTGTAAAGATTTCTTCTAAGGTTCCAAAATCACCTGGCAAAGCTATAAATGCATCAACATGATGTAACATAGCAGTCAACCTTTTAGGCATTCTTGAAACAGTTAGCTCTTCGCCGTTTGTCTTTTCGATGATGTCTGATGCAGCCATAGGTTTTGGGATAATACCCAGAACTTGACTACCTTCGTCTCATGTAGCTCGTGAAACACACCCCATTAATCCCAAGTTACCTCCTTCATACACTAGGTGTATTTTTCGCTCAGCCAAAACCTTACCAAAATGAGTTGTAGCCTCAACAAACTCTCTGTATTTTCCATAGTTAGTGCCACCAAATACACAAATGTTTGTGAATCGTTTAGTTGAAGGTGACGCCATTAATGCACTCTCTGAATTTTTCTTTTGAATGTTTATGAGTGCTTGAAGCAAAAAGGAAAACAAATGCTTGTATTTATAGATCCTGAAAAGGTAACACAATGATACACCTATATGTATAGGGCAGTGTATTCGTCAATGATATTAGATCCAAATGGTTCAAAAATCAAAAGTAAACAACAATAATTACAAAAGACATTAAATGCAGAAGGAAAAAGATAATGAAAACAAAAGGATATTTACTGGTAGTTGTGATTGTGGCTCACATCTTCCTCTGGTTTTACGTCCAGAAACGACTTCAACGCCCTCTATAGGTCGAAGATATGATTCCCATCCAATTTTATTATAAATTGGTAAACAGAGTCTTTTAAAGTCAAATTCCCAAGATTATAGTGTGCATGTTCTTTTTGAAATTGTGGCCATAATCGGTCAATTTCCATTTGCACATATCCACTAGAATATGCATCAAGAGTCGTTAGGATATTATCCAATGACTCCCTATACAAACCATGCCTAATGAATAAAATTTTATCTTTCCTATTATTAGACATCCTTCTTAAAGAATGACAACGTATGTTGCAAGTTATACGTGCACATTTGTGACAAGTAACCCCTAACTTTATAGCTCTTCGTTTTTTTTTTGCAAGGTTACTTCTTCCAAAACCAGGCATGTAAGATATAAATGAATCAACAGACTCACATGCTAGATGTACCTTAGCTTCGATCAACCAGCGAATTTCAACAAGAATGTTGTTTATCATCAGTAAGCGTAATCTTTCGGAACATGCTTTGTAAATCTTTTTCAGAGCATTTTGGCGCAACAACGAAAGATATTTTCACGGGTTTTTAAAAATTTCATCCATGCCTTGTTTTAGGGATCAGTTATTTAGGAAACTGAATTAAACCGACTTGAATTGTCAAGGAGTACCGTTATCCACTACTTAACCGGGGTTATATAGCAAAACACACTAAGCAAAAACTGAACCTAGAAATTAATCCTACAAAAATTCAAAATGTAAAAGCAAACAAAAACAAAAATACTATTTACAAACACAAATAAAGTCAAAAGCAAAAGATTTGTTTACTCACCTTTGTAACAAGGGTCAGAAATGATGGTAGAGTCTTTTTGAAAAACTGTATTTTCTAAGAATGGTTTCACACGTTGTCCATTTACTTTAAACACAATACAATTTCTAGGATTCTCAATGTCAATGGCACCATATGGATACACGCGTTTCACAACAAATGGACCACTCCATTTTGATTTCAATTTGATAGGAAATAAATGAAGTCGAGAATTATAAAAAAAAAACCTTTTGACCAACTTCAAATGATCTTCTTAAAATTCGTCTGTCATGAAAGGATTTAGATTTTTCTTTAAGAATTTTTGCATTTTCATATGCAGCATTTTTTAATTCTTCAAGTTCATTTATTTACAACTTACACTATTCACCAGCATCATTTAGGTTAGAATTGAAAGCTTTAATGACACAATATTCTTTTTTCTCAAGTTCAACAAGTAAGTGGCAAGGTTTTCCGTAAACTAAACGATAAAGAGACATACCAAAAGATGTTTTGAATGCAGTGCGGTAAGCCCAAAGTGCATCATTTAGTCTAAGAGACCAATCTTTTCGATCAGGGTTAATCGTTTTTTGCAAGATATGTTTTATCTCCCTATTTGCTAACTCAACTTGACCACTTGTTTGAGAGTGGTATGGTGTGACAATTTTAGGTGTGACTCCATATTTCTTCATTAAAGACTCAAAAGGTTTGTTACAAAAGTGTTTACCTCTATCACTGATAATAGCTCGAGGGATTCCAAATCGACTTAAAAGATTTTCCTTTAAAAACTTAATCACTGTTTTGTGATCATTATTTCGACAAGGAATTGCCTCGACCCATTTTGACACATAATCAACGGCAACCAAAATGTACAAAAATCCAAATGACGGTGGAAATGGACCCATAAAATCAATATCCCAACAATCAAATATTTCAATGACAAGAATGGGGTTTAAAGGCATCATGTTTTGCTTGGAAATGGATCCTAACTTTTGACAATTTTCATAGGTTTTACAGAATGCATGTGCGTCTTTAAACAAGGTGGGCGAATAAAATCCACACTGTAAGATTTTTACAGCCGTTTTCTTTGATGAAAAATGACCACCACATGCTTCAAAATGACAAAATTCAATGACACTACTTACCTCATTGCCTGGAATACACCGTCGAACAATTTGATTTGGACAATACTTGAATAAGTATGGGTCACCCCAGTAAAAACGTTTTACCTCGGTCAAAATTTTCTTTTTGTCCTGTGCATTCCAATTGAGTGGCATCATTCATGTTGCAAGATAATTAACAATGTCAGCATACCAAGGCAAAGTTGTGATAGAGAATAAAAGATCATCAGAAAAAAGAGTCATTAATGGGTGTTTTTTCTTATGGCTCATCATCTTTCTGTTCCAATTCTTCAAAATCTAAAATGTCTCTTTCTTCTTTGGCAACCTGCAAACAATAACCAAGATGTGAATATATGCATGACTCAGGTGAATTGATCAAACAAACTTCAGATGAGTTAAAAGAATCCTTCTGAACATGATCTTCAACAATGGTTTCAATAATGTATACATCTTTATCTTCATTTTCATCATCAAATGGTTCATTAGACATGTTGAAAATATTAAGCTTAATTTCCATATTTCCAAAAGACATGCTTATTATTCCATTCCTGCAATTAATCAATGCATTAGCAGTAGATAAAAATGGTTGGCCCAATATAACAGGAATTGATTTGTGCTCATTAACAACATGTTGTGTTTCCAAGACAATAAAATCAACTGGGTAGATAAATTTATTGACTTGTACTAATACATCTTCCACTATTCCTTTTGGTATTTTAATTGACCTATCAGCAAGACAAAGTGTGGTTAAAGTCGGCTTTAACTCACCAAGTTTAAGTCATTGATAAATTGAGTATGAGAGCAAATTTACACTAGCACCTAGGTCAAGTAAAGCATGCTCAATTTTATAGTTACTGATTATGCAGGAAATAGTAGGACAACCGGGATCTTTATATTTCAAAATATTTTTTTTGCAAAGAATAGAACTTACTTGTTCAACCATAAAGGTTTTCTGTCTTACCTGATGCTTTCTTTTCACAGTGCACAGATCCTTTAAAAATTTGGCATAGGAAGATACCTGTTTGATTGCGTCCAACAAAGGGATATTGATTTTTACCTGTTTGAAAATTTCAAAAATCTCTAGGGGATGCTTCAGTTTCTGTGAATTTTTAAGAGCCTGAGGATATGGAAGTGTAAGTGGGGATTCAATTATTTCTTAGTCAACATTGGTTTCATCAACCCCTTCCTTACCCTTGAAAAATGACTCATCATCATTTTTACCAGATTCAAGAATAGGCTTTTCGATAACCTTACCACTATGAAGAGTGATAATTGATTTGACTTGATCTGGAAGTTGGTTATTATCATAGGAACTTGATTGACTTTTGGGATTTGGTTGTGGTTGAGATGGAAACTTACCTTTTTCGTACGTGGTAAGTGTATAAGCAATCTTCGCCAAAGTATCTTTAATATCGATCAAGGTTTGTGCAGTTTGGCTGTTAATGGATTCTTGCTTTTCAATGAATGAGTGCAAAGTTTCTTCAAGGTTTTTCCTAGATGGTGGGACATAAAGCGTATAACCTTTACGATTTTGGAAATTCTGGTGTGTTTGTGGATGTGATGGACCTGGCGGTTGTGAAGACTGGGCTTGATTGTTGTTCCTCCAACTAAAGTTTGGATGATTTCTCCAACTAGGATTGTAGGTTTGTGATTATGTGTTGGAATTTGGCTTGTTGAAAGTGTGCAAAACATTTGCTTGTTCATGAAGGCAATCTTTTATGGCTGGCAAAGTTGGGCAACTATGAGTGATATGACCATCAAAATCACATACATGGCATGCAATTTCTTGTACAGATTTTACATGTTCACTCTTTTTAGTTTCTAAATCTTCAACTTTCCTAGCTAGGGATGCTAATCTAGCTTGAAGGTCATGATCTTCCCTAAGATTGTAAATGCCTCCACTAAATGAAGATGGTTGTGGTTTGCTCATGGACTCATAGGAACCAATGGTGTCCCAATTTTGAGCATTTTCGACGATATGGTCAAGGTATTCAAGTGCTTCTTCAGGATTTTTGTCATTGAACTCCCCATTACACACCATTTCAATGACTTGTCTACTTTGGGGTGTGAGTCCCTCATAGAAATGTGACATTATCCTCCATGTTTCAAAACCGTGATGTGGACAGACATTTAACAACTCTTTGAACCTATCCCAACATTTGTAAAGTGTTTCCCCAGGTTTTTGGGTAAATGAAGTGATTTGCCTCTTAAGAGAGTTTGTTCTATGAGGTGGAAAAAAATTCTTTAAGAACTGTTGCTGCATGTCATTCCAAGTTTGGATTGATCCTGACCTAAGGTTTTGTAACCAAGTTTTAGCTTTATCTTTTAAGGGAAAAGGGAAAAACTTAAGCCTGATTATATCCATGCTAACATTTTGGTCAGTGCAAGTGTTACAGACTTCCTCAAACTCCCTAAGATGCAAATATGGGTTTTCAGATTCAAGACCGTGAAAATTGGGTAAAATTTGAATGATTCCCAGTTTAAAATTAAAGTGTGTTGCATTTGGTGGGAAAGCTATACATGAAGGTGCTCCAGTACGTGTGGGGTTCATGTAGTCTCTAAGAGTTCTAAATGGATTTGGGTTAATGTGTTGGTCATGGTCAACATAAGTCGGATGGTTGCTGTGTTGAGACACGTTGTCAAGGTTGTCAAAAAGGTTCTCGGCTTGGTTTCCTGCTGGATGTCTAAGTGGGTTTTCAGCCATATTGTTAGTGAATGTGGGTGATTAGGATTTCCTAATTAATCTACCACTATATGTTCGAGACCAACGTCTCATACAAATTTAATGAGGGTTCATGGAGGTGAAATAAACAAAAATGAAGAAAATAAAATAAAAAGTGGTAAAAATAACAAGATGCAAAATTCTAGGGGTATAAATATAAATATACACAAGTATTGGGGTAAAAGTGTAAATAATTATAAATATAGGGATTGATATGAAAAAATGAAAAATAAAATGACCTATATGCAAATACAAACTAGATCTAAGCTAAAATGCAAATATAAAGTTGAATGACTAAAATGCAAAAATGTGATTAATGATTACAAGTGTTTTTTTTTTAAGTGGATGAAGTTTATGATTGAGATGAGTATTGCAAAATTGAATACAAAATAAGAACAAAGAAGATAGAAAAAAAATTAGCAAAACTAAAATAAAATTAAAAGAAATTACTTTTACAAAGAAAATGCGAACTTACCTCCCCGGCAACGGCGCCAAAAACTTGACACGTCCTAAAGAAGTGTTCATACTCCCAAGTATAAGAGTGTCATAGTAATAAATTAACTGGTAAGACCGGGTCGAACCACAGGGAGGTTGTTCACTTGTCCTTATAGAATTAATTATCTAGATTAATTAAGAAGTTTGTTATAAAAATGTAAATCAATTAAAATTAAAACTGGGGCTAATGGATCCACTGTTGGTAATTCGAATATGATCCAATAATTAATATTTAGTCCAGATTAATGAGAGGGTATTCTACTCCACTGACCACTATCTGATAGATGTGGGTAAAAGTACCCACTGTGCTAGACAACATCTGTCTGTCTACAATGAGTCAAAACTCTACAAAGATCATAAGGGATAAACCACTATCTGATAGATATAGGTAAAAATACTCACTGTGTTAGACAATATCAGTCTGTCTACAGTGAGTCAAAAACTCCACAAATATCAGAGGGGAGAAACCACTCTCTGATAAATATGGGTAAAAGTACTCACTGTGCTAGACAATATCTGTTTGTCTACCGTGAGTCAAAAACTCCACAAATATTAGAGGGGAGAAAGCAAAAAAATAATAAACTTACCATAATTGGATCATATTTCCCATACCAACAGTATCACCTTTGGCCCCAGCAATATAAAATTAGCCAGACATAATTTAACTAGAAAATAGCTACTTATTTTAACTGAGAATTTGAGAACAAAAGAGAGAGAATTTCACAAATCTAATATCAGATTTGGATTCAGAATATCGAAATTAGGGGGGAAAGGCCCCCTATTTATACAAAATATGGATGAAAATTGACCATCGGATGAATTTAGAATGGAGCATCCAGATTTTGTCACGTCATAAGTGAATAGTGAATAGTAAACATTGAACAGTGAACAGTTATAGTGAACAGTAAATGCATACGTGAACAGTGAACAGTGAACAGTGAACAGTGAGTGACAGTGAACGGTGAGTGACCGTGAACAATAAACGTATCAGTGAAAGTGAATAGTGAACAGTGCACCGGCTTCTAGAATATTATTCTCTGCAGCATATGTACGTTGCACTCACAATTTAGGCCAATAGAAATGTGCCATATCATTGGTCAATAATCTTCTAGAAGTCGGTGCATGCACTCACAGTTTGGGCCAATAGGAATGTGCCACATCACTAGGAACAGTGAAAGTCAACTGTGAACAGTGAAAGTCAACTGTGAACAGTGAAAGTCAACTGTGAACAGTGAATAGTCAAAATTACAAAAATACCCTTCGTGACCTTCCTAAGGTTTTTGACGTTCTAAACTTGAAAACGATGTTTGTTTTGCCATCTGACTTCTCCATAATTCTGAATTGATCGAATTACCTTTGAAATACAAAGAAAAATACATTGATTACTACACTACACATTTATTTAAGCGAGCGAACGAAATTATGTCTAAATTGAGGAATTAATCATATTGGAAGTGTAGAATGATGATATTATCCCTTAGTAAACATACACTTTTCAGTGTTAATCATTCTCTCTACATCGTCATTGTATGTGTACCTTTACTAGAAATATACCGGTATCGGTTAACACTCGATCATTGTTGTAAGCTTTCCGGAGCACCATGGTTGTATTATTTCTCTATTGTTGTAAGTTCCTCGGAGCATTCTTTGATATATACGTAAGGAAGTGTATTCCTCCTTGTTTTTCAGCATGTGATCATTCGTGATGCTTTTTTTTTCCCCTTGGTCAGTCCACCTCACTCCACAAAAGACTTGTGTTTTTCCTATTATCTACTGTATTAAGCATGTATGTATGCGGGCTAGGTACCGACCCCATTGGACCTAGCTCTCTAATCCTTCTTATATGAGATCGGGGAATTACAAGATGAAATCAGGGTCCAGAACCGGGCTCCGGGTACCATGACAGGCTCCGGGTACCATGACAGGCTCCAACTCCGACCGAGGACCAAGACCTGGACCAGGATCAGTCCCTTCACACCAGCAAGGGAACTTCAAGCTCCCTGAATCTCCTCCTTAGGCATGAAGCCCGACGGGCGGAATACCTCGTCTCCCACCTACTGCATAATTCTCCTTTACTTATCAAGATCTCTCCAATGTACGAGGTACCTACCTCGACCATTACCTTCATGGTAGTGATATCGAGGGTGTTAGCTGTAATTCCTCACCCTGAGTGAATTTTCGGTCAACAAAAACAATGTTAGTTCACTTAAGAATTTAGTTCATTTGGATTTTTTTAAAAAAAAAGAAAGAACAAAGCATGACATTGTTAGTTCGCTTAAAATTTTTACAAACATGTAACATACAATAGTAAGATACAACACATATAAGGAAAAAAAAAAGAAGGAAGCACCTTATAAGTCAACAGATAAACTTACAGATTAACCAAAAAAAAAGTATGAACAACAAATCTCAGTTAAAAAAAGCACAAATATCAAAGTATATATTTAATCTCCTTAAATGAAATCTTCAACAAAATCATTTAATTGAAAGAAGAAAAAAAGATGAATTGGTCAAAACCCAATGAAAAATCATGTATATATTGTTGATTTTGGAGTTTAGATTCACAAACTTTAAGAAGAGTTAGGATTAGAAATCTATATAGATAAATTAAAAAGAAAAACACATAAAATTTGGTCAGATTCTCACCTGAAAATAACCGAATTCGATAGTCAAAAAACAAAGATCACAGTAAAGGATAAATATATGAAGAAAGAGTCTTGGAACCAACCTTAATCAATTTTTAAGCAAATAAGATGGTGGAACTGGTAGAAATATTTAAATTACCAAATTGTTCTTTTAATTTTTGTGAGAACTGAAATATTTGAAAATATTATAGGGAATTTAAAATTTGAGAAATATTGACAATTTAAAAAAACAGTCAACCAGTCTTGATAGTTTTTGAAAATACTATCAATAGGACTTGATAGTTTTTAAAAGCTATTAAAAATTTAATATTATTTGACAGTTTTTAAAAATTGTCAAGAACTAACTGTCAAGAAAATTCATTTTTGTAGTGTTAACAAGGTAAATACTTTCAACCTTTAACTTAAGTTGCAAATATTGTTCAAGACTAACTAAATAATTGTATCTACCTCATATATATCTAGATGTATGAACAATTCTTTTTTTCTCATAGTCTTTTGACCTTATGATTATTTAATTTAGACAATTATAATAATTAAACTACAAATGTTATAAGATTTGTTAAACTAGAAATCATTTTATTAATATGAAAAGATTGTCAAATACACTATTACACTCTTACTATTGAGCATAATCCCAACATTTAAGTCCCATTTGAATGAAATAAAAATCATCCGAAAAGTAAGCAAAAATCTTCCCAACCTCTGTTCTTCTCTCCTCTCTTCCTATGTTTTTCTCTTTTTCCTTCCTCTCCTAATTATATATATATATATATATATATATATATATATATATACATACATAAATTTTCAAGTCAGTACATAGTGCGTTGGATGTGTACTATTAGATTTACATATTTTGACTCAAAGTGTATGCACTTGTCAAAACTTCTTCATAATCAGTGATTCATATTAGGGATGACAGCGGGTCGGGTTCGGATGGGTTTTGTAAAATATAAACACTCACCCGTGAAAATTTTCCTCACCCACGCCCGCCCTCAACCCGCGTAGGTAAGCGGGTTCGCGGTCCGCTGGTTATGGCTGCACCCATACCCTCACCCGCGAACCAGTAAAACAATGCGGGTTCATAGGTGGATACTGCACCCGTGGGATACCCACAAACCCTCAACCCATGAACCTACAAACCTACAAACCTACGAACCCGCGATTTGTCATTTGTAAATTTCCACATATAATCACCTATTTGATACTTAATTGAATTAAATTTCCATTCTCAATTTCCTATTTGATACATTACAAAACAATAATAACCATAAAAATAGAACGACAAAAAACATTTCAAATGTATATGTATGTTTAAATACCAGTATTTTATTTATGCGGGTTTACTGGTCCAACCCGCAGATTCGTTTTTTCAACTCGCACTCGCCCATGAACCCATCGGGTTTTTCATTAACCGGGTTTACGGGTCATAAATTCACCATTCACACCCGACCGTACAGGGTCGGGTTCGGGCAGATGCCCGCGGGTGCGGGTCAAATTGTCATCCCTAATTCACATGCAATGTACTGATATAAGTTATATCAGTACGCACTGATAGAAAAACCACTATATATATGTGGTTAAAATTACCATGAGTAATGCCTAATCCACCGCATCTTTTATTTTTTGAAAATTCATTCCCTCTTAAATCCCCACAATAGATAGGGCAGAGCAATGTAGAATGAGAATGCTTTATCCATTCCTGTCACATTTATCAAAGCTATTTCTTAATATATATATATTACATTGGATCTCATATATGATACACTGGATCTCATATATCATAAATATAAAGTAACTACATTAAAGTGTTGACAGCCATATCATAATCGAATGTTAATCACAATGTTTTATAAAAGGGAACAACCCAAAAATAAATGGCTAATACAAATTAATAAATAAATTTTGAAAATTGTAAAAGAATAATATAATTCAAATTCACAATCTCACGGATATGGCTATGAGAGGCTTGACTCATCTTATAAAATAAAGGACAAGGTCAACACCTAAAATACCAACTAGTGAAGTGGCCCAATTAAACAGTGACACATGTCTTTTTCTCTCCCAAGTATTATCCAACAATTAAACCTTCATCTTTACCTTTCAAACCCATATAAGCTGAATAATCTACTTCTCCAAAACTCAGTCGTCACTGCTTCAGCCCACCTACCAAGATCGGTGACCGGTAGCCACCGCCGCCAAGCATGACAACTTTGATGCATCCTTTATCTTTCACTACTTCTTGGCTACCATGGGCAACACATCCTGAAGTCCAGAAGCACTGTAATGACACATGTAACTTACTAAACCATTCGCCATTTTAATGTTTTTGTTTGTTGCCCTGTTGCGGTTCAAGAAGATTAGGGTTTTTGAATTGTTTGATTTGTTTTGATTTGCGTATGTTTATGTTTGAATTTGAAGTTTCGTAGTTGGAGATAGGTTTGAAAGTTCCCTAAAAACGTGTGTCTAAACCTAGAGGGGGGGAGGGGGGTGAATAGGTTTTAATCAAGTCAATTACCAATTTTTATTGATTAGTCAATATTCAAAATTCACCCAATAAAACAAACATACAACATCAAGTGTACAGTGCGGAAATATAAATAACACAAGATGTATACGTGGAAACCCTCCAAATGGAAAAAACCACGGGTTGTTAAGTGCGCCACACTCGGTCACAGAAATCCACTATATGAATAAAAGGTTACACCCTCAAGTGATACTCGAACTCTCACTCTCGACAGCATCAGGCTATGACCACTACCACTCACCACTCTTGGTTCAATCCCTAGTGATATCCCCTGATCCATTACTCTTGGCGTGAGCACCTCCTACTCTACCCCTCGGGCCTTTTACAGTGGATACCCGACCAATTGCTTGCCAACCTACCCTTGGTTGCAAGACTTGACTTGCTTGTGCAACTTCACCTAGAAGCCACAAGACTTTGACTCTATGAAGAGTATATGGTCTAAGTGAACAATCAATGAATGCTTAATGCAAAATATGTTAGACCAAACATACAATGCTTAACTAGGTTTAGATAATGCAATACAATAACCTAGTTATCAAATAATGCCTACATGCCCATACATAAGGACTCAATTAGATGCAAAGGAATCTAGCAACCTAATTGTCAATAAAAGTCCAACCAACACAAGTTGTCACAACATATAATCAAGGGCAATTTTGCAATCAATAATTACAATCAATGAGGCATAAACAATAATGTCTAAATGCAATGTATAAAGACTTAACTAGATATGGATATGCAATATTACAATCTAGTTATCAAACAAAGCCACTTCAACACAAGTTGTCAATAAACATGGCATGGTCAATAAATGCAATCATTAAATACAATCAATATGACATAATTAGCTAGAGGGTAAATATGTCATAAATGTTAGCTATCAACAAACAAACTCAATCATGTTCTCAAGACTCATAAATATACGAAATAAACTAGAGTCTAGGTATTTAATCATGCAATAAACACCTAATCTAGAGTAAGAAGAACAATAAAAGATGTTCAATGAAGTTCTTACTTACCTAGTCATGAAACCAAGAACAACCATGCTCATATGATGAAGAATGATGCAAAATGAAGATGGGTTTTGGGTTTGGAGAGTCAAAGAAGCAAGCTTGGTGCTTTCTTTCACTAGGAGAACTCTTTCTCTCACTAAGATCTGGAAATTCTGCGTTCTAGGTCGAAATGGGGAAGAAGATGAAGTATATATTTGATCCAAATCAAACTACGATGTTTTGGGAGAGAAAAAACTGATTTTGGGAGTCAGAAGTGACCTTAGGGCTACTTAGAAGTGAGGTCGCCTTGAGGTCGCTATACTCTCGGGAAAAAACACGACAGCATAACAGCTTGAGCTTCAAGCTACCCAAAACATGACCAAACGACATCCAAACCTTTCGTATAATATACCGTTGGAAAGGTATTTAAGTATACTTTCTACTCTAATTTATAAAATAAGATTTGGAAGTCTGTAGAAAATGTTATGGTCATTTGAGTGACCAAAGGTCAGAAACGGACAACAACAGAGATGCCCTATTTTTGTGGTCACTTTGGAGATTTTAAAACCAATCCAAACGGTCATGAAATATTACGAATAATATACCGTTGAAAAGGTATGGGTGTTTAGTTTGTACAGAATTTTTCAAAACTTATTTTAAATCAATGCATAAAAAGATATGGTCATAAGACCATACAAAGGTCAGTTTTAAAAAACATTTAAATCATTGAAATACACTCTTTTGAAACTAGACACCTTACTCCATATAACCAAACCAAGAGAAGAATGAGACCTTCTCATATGGTCACTCAATGCACTAAAACAAGCACACTATCATGCATGCACGAACACAACACAATACCACACTTAAATCTATAAATAAAGTGCAAGTGTGATTGTGAAGAGATGCACACATATAAACAATATCAACACAAATGCAAGATCAACAAAGCATGCATGAGGTGTGTATGTGCACCTAAACTCTTCAAGAGGCAAAGTCAAGTGAATATACATTTTGCTTTTGAAGTCATGGAAATGCTTGGAAGCTTGCCAATGAGGTCCTAAGCTACCCATTACACAATCATCCCCAATGTGGTGTAGTTTGTCATGAAATAAGTCAATCATAAAATTGAGGTCCTTACAAGGTTCTCTGTCTCAGAGGTTCTGTCAGCTCGATCATAGTGGCGGAGCTTGCATCTCCGCCGATGAGTTCTTGTCAATACCTGAATTCGCCGTTATGATTCTTTTTCATTCAATCAATTTTTGGGGGATAAAAGTAAGGGTGGTTCTTGCAACAAGCACAATCAATTCTATACTATATAAATGTGATGAGGATCAAATCTGTATCTGCTAGCACTTAAGGCCCTGTCTTGCAGTTATTATTCAGTCCACGATTTCGAATTCACGTTTGTTATCTGTTTTTCATTTTATTTTCGAAAAACAAAACCAGTGTTAAAATTGAAAATCATGAAAAACTACATAAAAATGTCTTTCATATTTTCCATTTTGTTTTTTTTAACTCATTTTTTTCTCACTTTCCTTTTCTTCTTCTTTCACAGACTCACAAGTTCTCCTTATTTCTCTTCTTCATAGGTCGTTGTCTTCTTATCTCTTTTTTCTTCTTCACGATTCATTGTCTTCTCCTCCTCCTTCTTTTTCTTCTTTTTCAACTTTTTTTCCTTCTCATATTCTTCTTAACTCTTCTTCTTCTCCATCAACCGACGCTGAAAAAGGTGATATCCTCCTTCGGTGTCATCGATCTAGCTAGATCGACGTCGCCTGGAGGAGGAGCTCACTTCCTTCAACGTTGGAGCCCCCGACTCCTTCCAATTTTTTTTCTAATTTTTTTTCTTTTTTCCTTTTTAAAGATTATAAGCTTAATGATGGAGAAGCTATTAGTAACTGATTTGTGATGGAGATAATCTAGACTTTATGCAGTATTATTGGTTGTTGATTTGATTGTTAAATATGAGTGTGTATTTTTTTGGGTATTGTGTGTTCAATATGGGTACTATGGTACCAATTTTTTTTTCTGGGTATTGTGTGTTCTAGTGTTCAACATGGGTATTGTGATACCAATTTTGAACTAGGTATTGTGTGTTTTTCCGAGTATTGTGTCTTTAATTGTTCAACATGGAAATTGTGTGTTCAACATGTGGTACCAACATGGGTACTGAAATCTTCTTAAGCCTCACTCTCCCCATTGTTATTCAGATATTGATTCAGTGTCAAGACAATACATACAATTCCAGTCTTGTTTTGTGATGAATTTGTGGCATTTAACATAAAAATTGAAGTATTTGGAGATTGAAAAAAAAAATTTGTAAACGAGAAGTAGAGAATTAACATATAAATTGATGTTAGGGTTTGTTAAACAAAAATTAAATTGCTAAATATTTAATTAAATTGTTCTATAATTTCAGGTTAATGTAAAAATAAAAATTGAAATTGATGATACAATTTTGTTTCAATTAACCTACTAGACATGTTTTTTCCGTTTTTATTTTTGAAATATAGTTTTCAGTACGTGCTACCAGACACATTTCTAAGATTTCAAAACTGAAACAAAAAACATTGTTTTCATTTTCATTTTTCTTTTCAAAAAACAGCCAATGAAAAGTGTTACAGGACGGGCCCTAAATCTTACCATACAATTTCTTCAATTTGTTTCTTTCTTGAATCTTGAATCAAACATGTTTATTTCGGTTTTCTGCAGGATGTCAAGCACTTACAATCAAATTCTACTGACGACATTATACACGTAGTGTTATATATGGATACCAAGTGCCAAAATGAGGAAGAAAAACTATTTGGAAATGTTTCATTTCAGCTGAAGATGTTCCCAAAAAAAGATTGAATTGTTTTGTCTAATTTATCTTATATAATGGTTCTGTTTAGTGTGTAATTCAAGGAAAAGGCCTTCTACCTTATGCATTCTTAAGGGAAAAAATTATTCTTCACGTAAACTTGTCTTTTCCTTTATGAGATTGCAGTTTATTATTCTTATAGTCAACTAATGGATCTGTATCTTGTTGAATTTTAATGCAATAGTTATTAGTTTTGTTTACATAGACCATTTTAATGCATAAATGAAATAACAAATTTTGTGGCTTGGTTAATCACATCAAAAATTTATAACACCATAGCCATCATCAATAAGCACCAACACGACCCCCCTCAAAAACCATATCAAAAAATTAATACAGCAACACCAAAATAGTTAACCACTAGTCCACCGGCATCAAAAAAAGCAAATGTAGTATCTCTTTACATTATGCATATTGTCGATCTTTCAAAACCCGTTCATAGTGTTCAAAGAAACGCAAGAGATTGTGGCTTGGCATCAAGTACTTTTTTAATACATTTTTCATACTTGATCTCATTGCGTTGGGTACTCATCATGTCTGCAGTGAAATTGTGTCGACCATATACTAATGCCCATTTTTTCCTCGCTTCAAATAAATCACCTAACTAAGTGTTGCTCGTGAGGTTATACTTTTGAAGTTTATCATTCCATGTTAATAGCCATTTTTCTTCATCCTCGTGATCATATGCACACTTTTCAAAATTATAAGCAAATTTCTTTGATATGTGAAACACATGGCTTAAATTTTTAGCAGTATTTTGATAAATATGCCAAACACAAAATCGATAGTGAGTTTCCGGAAACACTTCTAATATTGCTTTAGCATTGCAGCAGATTGATCAGTAAGTATTGTTTTTGGTTGTTTTTGGTTGTTTTCCTGACATCCTTCCAAGAAAGTCTGAAAAAGCCACCTAAAAGAATATGCACTTTCATAGTATAGTAAGGCTGCACCAAAGAGTACAACTTGTTTATGATGATTAACTCTAAGAAATGGTTCAAATGGTCATCGATACTCATTTGTTCGATAAGTTGTGTCAAAATAAATAACATCTTCAAAAAGACTATAATCACTTACTGAACGCCGTATCGGCCCAAAATATATTTGTGATCATATCATCTTCATCAATTTGCATGGAGTAAAGGCTAGATGAAATTTCAACAAGCATTTTTTGAAAATATTACAATATTGCCCCAGCATCTCCCTTTTCCATATTTAAGTTCCGTCATTTGAGGATGTAATTTCAATAATCCTTATTAAGAAAACCAATATTCTTTCGTCCACCAACTTCTCTACCCATAAATTCTACACTTGCTTTTATGGTATTCCTGATTTGTCAACATCATCAACATATAATTTTTGAGCTTTAGACATCCGACGATTAATCTTTAACATATGCTTCATGGGTGTTCTAACCAGATCATGATTATGACTTGCATTAAAGGAAACAATCTTAAAATTTCCATTCTTTTGAAGGAAGCAAGTCATTTGAGCATCACAACCAACTCTTGAAATTGGAACAGAATAAGATGGATTTTCAACCTCATTGTTATTTCTACGATGACCTTGTTTTGAACAGCAGTAAGTCACCCTTGTTATAAGCACACCTTGTTCTTTTTCCTCTGATACTTCCTCACATTGAAATCATTTTCTCCACCGAACTTAACATAAGCTCTATATGCACTATCGTCAGAATTAAACTCCATTCTAAGTTTTAGTTCTTCCACTATCTCTTTGCCTTTATTTGGCCAAGGCGATTCCAAAGAACAATCCTGGTTTTGTGACTGACAAGTTGGTGAATGACAATGATCCGTACCTTGTAAATTAACTTCCTCACCATTTAATGGCTCACTATTTAATCTTGTAGAATCCTTGTTCTCCATATCCTGCAATATAAATATTAATCCATGAATAAGTGTCATCTAACACAAATTTCTATAACCACTTAAACTTTGCAATTCCGAACTCCTTAGTTTTGGTGAATATAGGTTACACACTTTCACTACCCATTGTAATAGTATTCTATAAACAAAAATCCATATACTGATAGTATCTTATAGAATACTATCAATATTTTATAGAAATTGTTTGGGTAAGATATAAGTGCTAGCAGATATAGATTTGATCCTTATCACATTTATATAATAAAGAATTGATTATGCTTGTTGCAAGAACCATCCTTACTTTTATCACCCAAATAATTGATTGAATGAAAAAGAATCATTACGGTGAATTCACGTACTGAAGCCATTAGGGATCGAGCCGACAGAACCTCAGAGACAGAGAACCTATCTCCTATTGCGAAACTTCAAATTCAAACATAAACATATGCAAATCAAAACAAATCAAACAGTTCAAAAACCCTAATCTTCTTGATCCGTAATGAAGAGAAAAGAACATGTGTCACTGAGTTTTGGAGAAGTAGATTATTCAGCTTCTATGGGTTTGAAAGGTGAAGATGAAGGTTTAATTGTTGGATAATACTTGGAAGAGAAAAGGACGTGTGTCACTGTTTAATTGGGCCATCTAACCGATCAATATGTTGGATACTTACCGGTCAACATCTGTCATGAAATAAATAGAATTAGAACCTCGTCAATATAAAAATGATTATATATATATATATATATATATATATATATATATATGAGAAGAACAGGTGGATCATCATATATGTAATTAAAATCTCATGTCATCAACCGCTTTTTTATATGGAAAATTTCACCAACATCATTATTGTTTCAATAACTTTCAATTTAATCCATCTTGTTTAACTTGCATCAATCAAATCCTTATAATTTTATGTACCGTTAAAAAAAGAAGTCACTATTGTTTGAAATAATAATGACCAGACTATCTAGTTATTGGAGCCTTGGACTAAATTGATATTTTATTAAATAACATGAGTGATTTTGATATTTTTCCCTACTTTTAATTAAATAATTAATCATGTGGGAAAGTGTCCAGCACGATTACTTGCATTTTGAGCTAAGCTTCCCTGGACATCGTCGTCTTTTCTCTAGCACGTATATAATTATATATAATCTCAATTTCTTTTTATTTAAAATATGTTTGTGTGGTTGAAAGCTACTACCTACGGTTAACCAAACTTTTTAATAGAGTTGATATTTCAATTTGAAAAAAACAAAATTAAAATTGCTCTAATCCTTTTAATGGTTCCATGTATACTCAGAAACAACTTTATCCTTAATTAACACTCGTACCTCTTATCATTAGTCAAACTTAGTTAAATTTAATTGTTGACCAAGTTTGATTGTCATGTATTTTTTATATTTCAAACTTTAAAATATTTAAAAAAAATGTTTTTTTACAAGTTAAACACAAATTTTAAAAAGACAAATTAATTGATTGAGGTTGGAGATTAAATATATTTTATTTATAGATAAGGCAAGACAGAAAACAAATAAAAAAGGAGAGAGGTGGCGATCCATGGAGAAAAAAATAAAATTGAAGGCCGACACCATGGAGATCGATGAGAATGGGGAGTTTCGGCTATAATTTATATCACCTATACATTAATTTATTTTGCTTTTGATATATATACACCAGTTAGGCTACTAAGATCAAATTTGAAGATGACAAATAAATTTCGTCATGTAACAATCATCATCGTATTCCAACAAATCACCACCGTATTGATGTGTATTGTCTGTTTTACTATAGTTATCTTGAAAGAAATACAAACAACACAAATATGAAATACAAACTTATGTTGATTTTTTTTTTTCAATCCATATAAAAAAAAACCTAAGTTCAGAATTTAACAAACTTATGTTGAAATAAATTTTTATTCTTAAACCTGCACCTCATTGTCCATGAAACCCTAATTGTTTGTTCTCTTCTAACGAGATGCTAGGACACTATCATCGGTAACAGCTATAATCGCAGCATCTCTAGTGGAGAGTTGAAGCACGTGAGCCTAGTTCACAAGATGCTAGTGAACCCTAGCTTGTTGATTCTGGACTAACCCACGTTCATTTTTTACTCGACAATGACGCACCGGCTGGAATCGTGAATTGTGAACATGGGATGTTTCACCTTCCCCGTTCGCGACTGAGGGAGGCTAGAGCCTCCCCATGCAAACTGGGGGATGCAAGACCTCCCCCACCGTGCCTCCCCTCCTCGTGGCGGGGGAGGATGGAGAGTTCCAATCTGGACGGTAGAGTTCCAATCTGAATATTATATTTCCACCTCTCTCATTTTTTATTTTTGTTTTGTTTTTTGATTTTTTGCCATTTCTTAAAATAAAATCTATTTAACCTCCCACCATCCATCGTTGAGATGGATAGTGGAGATCCATTTTTTAAAAAGATTTTTTCTTTTCGATTTTTCAGTTTATATTTGTTTTTTAAATGTTTTGTTTTTTAATTTTAGATTTTTTAATTCGATTCTTTAAAATTTTATTTGATCTCCACCATCCATGGTTGAGATGGATGATGGAGATCCATTTTTTTCAAAAAGTTTTATTAATTTTTTATAATTAATTTAGGGATTATGGGTACTTTAGTCTTTTGCTGATCGAACTTGGTCAACGGTTAAGTTTAACTAAATATGACTGATGGCAGTGGGTATGAGTGTAAATAAAAGATAAAATTGTTTCTGAGTGTAAGAGGGTAAACCTCATGGATATTTAGTGTAATTTGTTCTTTTATCCTCTAAACTTCGACGAAATCTTTGAAAACCCTAATGGAATTGGACGATAAATATCAAAATACAGATTTTTGAAAACTAAAGGGACATATCAATATAATATTGAAAATCTAGGGACCAATTTATGTATTAGGTCAAACTATAGAAACTTATACAAATCATACACAAGTAACATAACATCATCATCTACGAAATTGTATAGCAATTAACGTATATGAGCTACGTTATTTATAATGAAATATTTAAGATTTAGGGAAAAAATTGTTGATGAATATAATTATTAAAGTTACATAATTTTTTTTTAATAATATCAATATGGACGTAGCTTAGCTGATAGATATATAAGTTTAGGGTTTGAATAAATAATTCAGTGGCTTAAATCCTACGGATAGCGAAAACTTAAAAAAAAAATATATACGGTCTTGAAATAATAGGTATTATATATATAAAAAAAGTAAATAATTATTATAGTTGTATTTGTATAAGGTCTATAATTGTGAAAAAGAAAAATACAGTCAAAATTGTTATGCTTATGATTGTCAGTCGCGTAGAATATGATTCTCAGGAAATAAAGTGCTTACAGTTACAGGAGGTGGGTCCCCCTGGTGAAGAAAAACAAAGCCCCAACTCGTGTCTCCAAGATCTCAAAAGTGGGACCGTCCTTGTTCGTACGAAGGAATTCTGGAGAGGAAATTAAAATAAGAAAAAGCTTAGGTGCCCGAGCCTAGCCCCGATCGGCGATCGGGAACTGATAGATTCTACAAATTTGATCGATTTCGAGGTGAGGCAGGGCAGAGAGAGAAGATGTGGGTGTTTTACCTGATCTCGCTGCCTCTAACCCTAGGCATGGTCTTATTAACGTTGAGGTACTTCGCTGGACCTGAAGTCCCTCGCTACGTTCTCTTCACCGTTGGATACGCCTGGTTCTGTTCTCTCTCCATCATCATCCTCGTCCCTGCTGACATTTGGGCGGTACCGTACCGTCTTTTTTTTTTCATTTATTTATTTTTTAATTTGTTTCTGCTGGTAAAATTAGATAGTTGTGGATTGATTGTTGCGATTTTCACAAGGTTTTCTCCATTTTTGTTCCTTATTGTTTTCAATTCTTGAGCCTTTTGTTGATTTTTTTTGACAATGATTATATTGACTTGTTCCAGTTAGGTTGAATTTTTAGCTATATAGATTCAATTTATTAAAATGCGTTCTGTATAGAGTTTTTTGTTTTTTGTTTTTTGTATTTTTTTTTTGTATGTGTTGGGGAGTTTAGCTGGAAAATTCGATTTGTGATTTTGACAAATTTTGCAGTGTGCTGAACATCCTGTCTATAATGAATGTTGATGTGTTTTAGGAGGCTTTTGGAAGAGTGCTGTGGATTATTTAAGGAATTTTTTTATGCATCTATTAATTTGGTTTCATAATGTAACTATATTTTTTTCATTGCCTGTACAGGCAATATCACAGCCACCGAATCATAACGAGAATGGAGGCATTTCTTTTTTTTGGAGCTTTTCATATTGGAGTACGTTCTTACTTACTTGGTATGGAATATGTAAACTTACAGACTCTTTATTCATAAAATTTCCTTACGAATACAGTTTTGAATCTTCCTGGCATGCTGCAGATGAGCTGCATTTACTTTAAAAATACTTAATCATCAAATCTTTCTTGAGCATGAAGTTATTGCATTGTGCAACAATTTAAATCCTTTTGCTTGGTTTTTATAATCAATGGGTATATATATGATATTTGTTTTGAGCCACCTTAAGTACTATACCCTGTGACACAATAAGATAAGAAACTGTTTGACGAGATGTGGTTGACCACTTCTAGCACCATGTACTGCATGTGAGCCATTGATTGAGCATAAGTGAATGTTGAGTGTGACTAAATCAAAGTAAATGGATCTAACAACCGATAGTTGAGAAACTTAAATTATTATATCAATGCGTACCGAGGAGAAAAGAACTATATATGTATAGTTTTAGGTGCAGTTGCTTGCACTGATATTTTGCGGATTTCAGACTTGAAATGTTACAAGTCTACTAGGAGCTAAAATTTATATGCTAAAATTGTCTTTTAGCAGACTTAATTGTGTGTAAACGTTCGGACCTAATCAACGGTACACACACTTATAAATGCACACACATTGTATGCCTGACTTTTTTATTTTTATTTTTTATAATCTGGAGTCATATTGCATCTGTAATAAGTTGGTTAGTATTTATGCTTCTAGTTGGTTTTACAGCTCGTAGATTCACATCTCATTATTTCAACAATGTCATCTCTAAACAGGGCAGTGGCGCCCCTAATTCAGGGTTTTGAAGATGCTGGTGACTTCACTGTGACAGAAAGGTTGAAGACCAGCGTGCATGTTAACTTATTGTTCTATTTTATTGTTGGATCCATCGGCCTTTTTGGGCTTATTCTCCTTATCTTGATGCACAAGAATTGGTTTGTTTCTCACCTTCCTAAAGTTGATTTTCTTTGATGTGGATTATGGTTTCTTCTGCTCTAATTTTAGTTTTCTATGCAGTTGCCTATAGATATATTGCAAGTTGTTAAACAAATTCTTATTCCCCTGCATGATTGGCACCATTTGCACAACAAAAATAATCCTTGTATCTTTTCTTTGTGTTCTTTGTAATAAATTTGTTTGTGCTTACGAATATGTTGCACCATTTGTTTATTCTTGAATTACAAACAGTGGACACAGTAATTTTTCTTTTATCACTCGAGCTATGGTTTCATATATTGCTTTGTACCCGTATTGACAGGAGTGGAGGTATTCTTGGTTTAGCTATGGCTTGCTCAAATACTTTTGGGCTTGTTACCGGGGCATTTCTTCTTGGCTTTGGCTTGAGTGAAATACCCAAAAGCATTTGGAGAAATGCAGATTGGACGACTCGTCAAAAAGTTCTTTCTCATAAAATTGCTAAAATGGCCGTGAAACTTGATGACGCTCATCAAGATCTGTCAAATGCTATTGTAGTAAGTTCTTTTTTGGATTATAAGGTGGATTCTTCATTTTTTTTAATATGCATTCATGTGTGAATTTATTTCAAAGGTACATCCGTTTATGTTTTTGCATGTGAAGATTTAATCTGCAAATTTTACCGGTTAATGTTTTATCCTTAATTTCTTTAATTTTTCTCTTCATTCGTACAGCTAGTTTATATTGCTTATACATACAAAAGTTTCCACTTTGCAAATCAGTCTTAAGTTCATTGAATTTTTTGTTCCTATGGTCTTTCTGCATTGTTCTCCTTTGCTTTATCTCCATTAGTCCATCTTAAAGTCCTTTTGATGTGGAACTATGTTATTAAAATAACTTGAATTCAGTCAGAGTTCACTTGATTTTAGTATTCTATTAAGGACTTTTTAGGGAATGATTCAATTTCTGCTTTATTGAAATAAATAAATAAAGAAACTGATACATTTAATCTTATTCTGCTGAGAAGTGTAAATGCAAATTTTCCTCAGTTTGGTTTTAATGATGATTATCGAAAACAGGTAGCTCAAGCAACATCAAATCAAATGTCCAAGCGTGATCCATTGAGACCCTACATGAATGTTATTGATGACATGTTAAATAAAATGGTATTACCTATCTTCTGTTTTTGCAAACTTCACTTCTTCCAACAAAATGCTCATTTTAATACTTACAATTTTCTTACCAGTTTAGAGAAGATCCATCCTTTAAACCACAAGGTGGGAGATTGGGGGAAAATGACATGGATTATGACACAGATGAGAAATCAATGGCAACTCTAAGGCGTCATCTTCGAGGAGCTAGAGAGGAGTATTATCGATATAAAAGGTATACTAAATTATGAAGTTCGACATTTGAAGTTTTGAACTGTGGTTCATCAATCTCTTTCATAAATCCTCTCGCCTTTCATGTAAATGTTCATTGTTATGATCTCTTGCCATCTTCTACTGGAACTAGTTTCCATCTCTTAAGATGAACACCTTCAGATTGTCCTATATGTGTGAGAAAAATGATGTATTAGTCTGGTCTGTAGGGTGGACTTTCTTAGCTGTCCATCAAAGTTCTGCACAGCCTTACATTGGATTGTAAATTGTTTAGACCATTGTGTCACTTGGTTGGGGCAGAGCTTTAGCCTTCCAAAAATTAGCATAAACCTGAAATCTTGTTTCCTGCCTAGGTTCACAAAAAATCTTGCTTGTGTAATTCCAATTTGAGAGAAGGCTTTCCTTATATATCTTTTGCCATAATTAGAAGTTAGTGAAACAGAAAACTATTTTGCACTCTCTTCGCTTTCCCTATACCAATATAGTAATATTACAAGGCAAAAGTGGATTCCTTCTTTTGGATCACTTGAGATGTCTGTGATGAAGTGTTTATGTTTTTACATATTAACGTGGTGTAAAGACTTGAAAATTGAAATATATAAATGTTTTTGTTGTGCTATAACAGTTTTCAAATTTTAATATATTAAATGATTCCCTTCCAATAATTTTTAGAGTCCATGGATGATGATAAACCAGTTTTATCTGCAACTATAAAGTTTTAGTTTGACTAGACTGACATAATAAATTTGATTGCTAGGTGTGATGAGATCAAATTTTTTAATTATATTTTCTTGTACTGACATTGATATTCTTTGTATCAAAAGTTGTATCTCCAATGCCCAAGTCACTGTTAATTTTTTATTTTTATTTTTAATGTTTTTATGTTTCCATGCTGAAATTCTTTTTGGTGTATCCTTTGGATGTAAGTTTTATGCAATTGTCCATTAAAAGCTGGTTGCATTGGATAAATGTTTAATCATAGTATTGAATTGATTGTCGGCAGTCAGCACTATTCTAGGCCCAGATTCAGAAAGAACGAAAGGGAACTCAGTTTGATTGATTATTTACTTTTGATTGTCATATTTATTCTCTCTAACTTAATGTTAGTATTGCAGTGAGTATATGACCTATGTCATTGAGGCCCTCGAATTGGAAGATACCATAAGAAATAATGATCGCCGCAATTCAACAGGATGGTTTGCACCTAAAATTGCTCCTGTTGTTTTAAGTCAGTCTTAATATATGTCCTCTGTTCTGTTGACCCTAAATGTGTATGGATATATTTTTAGGAAATATATATCAAGCTTCAGACCTGGTCGAACTGAAAAAATAGGGGCTGTCCTTGATACAATAGGTAATTATATAAATTATGAATCACTAATTTTATATTGTTGGATTATTTAAATTTGTGATGGATTTCTTAGTTTTTTTTTCATTTATTTTCATAGAGCCTAGTCATTAGTGCATTTTCCAAAAAAAGAAAGAATAAAGATGAACTATTAGTGCAAGAAGCCAAGAACAATGCTACAAGTTCTTTACACAACTTTTGAAGACAAGGAGAGAACACATAGGCTCTGTTGGACAAAATTTGTGTTTTGGGTTCTCTTTGGGCTAAAGTAGCTTCAGAATTCAAAGACATCCCTCTGTATTTTACTTTTTTATTCCCAAAAGTGAGAGGCTGTAAGTTTGTGATTAAAGGGTCTCTGTTTGTTGGTTTTCATTCTTTTGTAGACTGGTTTTAGGTGGTCCATTGTATTTTTGTTCTAGTCCTTGTTTGAGCCTTCAGTTTAGGGTTCCTTAATGTTTTTGTTTTTGTGGACAGCTTGTTAACTTGTATGTTCTTCTTTTTGAGTTAATATATAGTTTCTGATAAAAAAACATTCTTAACACAAAATGAGGTTAGGGTTTTTATTTTATTTTATTTTATCCTTTTATAAGGATTAGATTTATTTTGCAATTTCTTTAATTTAAGATTTTTAGGGACTGATACTTTTTTGGTTTATGATTGTGTATTTAAATTGGTTAGGAATATTTTTCTTATTTGAATTTTGAAGTATATTAGGTTTGCCTATCAAATATCTCTTTGTGTTGCGTTGTTAGAGTTGATGAATTGATTAATGAATTAAAGTTTCAGAAACCTTATTCCCCCACTATTTCTGTTCTTTTTCTCCCTTTTCTTCCTAAATTCCCTTTCTACTCTAATTTTCTCCCTTCTATTTTCCCCCATTTTGGTTTCTTTCTACATTAATTCTTATCCTCTCCTAATCTATATTCTCTTTCCTGTCTCACTTCAGTTCTGCACCTGCTCTTGATATTTCAATTTCTTTACATTATTATATACAAAAAGCAAATGTTGACCTTTTGTAGATTGTGAGATTTAAGTGTATTTTATATCACTATCTTGACTATAGTTTTTCTTATGTTATCCTTAATGGTGGTTCTTTGCAGAATTTATTTGGAAATGTATCTTAAGAAAGCAAGTTAAGAAGGCATCAGCTATAATACTGGGAATTATGTCAGCAGCGATTCTACTAGCAGAGGCAACACTATTACCAAGTGTTGATCTCTCTCTTTTTTCAATACTCGTAAACTCCGTAAAATCACAAGAAGTGCTTGTGCAGGTATTATTTCTTATAAGGTACAAGTTCAATAATTGTTTTATAGCTATACTATCGTTGCCACCACCCGAGGTTAAACTTAGGGTGTGTTTGGAATTATTTTTTAAGTAGAGCTTTTGGAGAAGATCTTTTACCAACAGAGCTTTTGTTGAGTAGAGTTTTTAATATAAAGTTGTACGTTGTTTGATACTCAATTAAAAAAAATGATTTTAAGTTAGTAGATTGTTTGGTAATATATCTTTAAAAGAACTTTTGGTTGTGATAAATTACGAAAAAAGGGCCTTGACAAAGTATTTGTAATGAGAGGGATAGATGATGGATTATCTAAAATAAATAGAGGGTAGTTGAGACAATTTATGTTTTTTTTAAAAACAAAAAGAGCTTCTTAGGAGAAGGCCACAGTAGACATAAAATTTTTTTTTAATATTTAAAAAGTTCTTGAGTTCTGCCAATCGATTATAAAAAAATAAAATCTAAAGAACTTTAAGCATTAAAAAAGCTCTTTTGGCTAGTAGTAGAGAAGCCATACCAAACACACGCTTACATATTCCTAGCTACCACAGTTTTAGAAATTCGTCAATGACACCCTTTGCCATCAATGGTATTTCATTAGTTTCGACAGAATGGAATTAGTATGGTAATTTGACTTATTTAACTAATCTGTTGTCATTATTTTAAACTAAAGTATAATCTGGCAAAATAATCTAGACCACTTGTATTCAGCAAATGTCAAGTGTTTGAATCCCTTTTGCAGTTAGAGGATCTTTCTCTTCTTTGTGTTGTTTTGAATAGGAGAAAAATCCATTCCTTTTGTTAGAGATGAGGACAAAAGAGAAAATTTACCGAGGGGGAGAGACAAGGAAATATGTTTTGGCAACCCATTCTAGGTCAAATTGTTTAAATATTATAATGTTTATATTTTATTCAATTAACATACTAAAACATCATTGGAAAACTTGAACACACGTCACAATCATACTTAAATGACGCCTTTTTAGAACATCTTAGGGGATACACACATGTGTAAAGTGTAAGAAGAAGATTTAACTAGTTTTATTCTGATTAGGATTTTTTATTAGGAGATCTTTGATTCGGTTTTTAATTAGGATCTTTGTTTTCCATTTTTATTTGATTTTAATTTCCAGGTTGGAATAAGATCTTTTAGGTTTGGGAAGGTAGATTATTACCTTCTTCAGTTCTCTTTTGCCCACTATAAATAGGGAAATAGGGATTGGATTTTATTTTATTTTTTGTTAGTCAGAGTAGATGAATAAGAAACAGACATTATATTTCGTCTTCAATTTCTTCCATATTTCTCCCCTTTCTCCAAAGTTCTTTTTTCCTCTATTGGTTCGCCACCACTACCTATGTAAGAAAATGTTATTACATGGTCTTCAACATGTTGTGTAATTAAGGAATTTCAAAATCTGTTGTAGCTGAGTGTATTTAATTCTAACCTCAAGAGGGTGTCAATAATAATATCACTTTTCTATATAACCTTTGCTGTATATTGGAGAACTGTTATATCCGTCTGGAAGTGAATTTACCCAGGTTTGGTTACAGAATCTATCATTGATGTTGCAGACAAATTTTTCAGGCAGTGTCAAATTTGGCAATTCATTATAAACAGTTTTGTTTACCATTTTGTACAAGATTTGCACGTTTTTGTTTAAACTGTTTTTGTTCAAACTGTTTTTGTTCGAGTATACAAACTGGAAAATAATCAATTTCATTTCCATTTTGTTTCATTTTGTTTTTGCATGTTAGTGTTTGGTCATTTCCCACTATTTGAAGGTTCAGAATGACTATATGGAGCCCTTGCTATTTGTTCTGTACTGAACTGTTTGGTGAAATGTGCAAATGGAGTGAATTTCCCAGAGTTTGCTTATTTAATACATTATTTTGTTTGTTGTTTTCACGACTTTTCATCACTATTTTTTTCATCCAGCTCTTTGCCTTTGTACCTCTGATGTATATGTGTGTCTGCACGTATTATTCCTTGCTCAAGATTGGAATGTTAATGTTTTACTCGTTAACACCATGGCAAACAAGTTCAGTTAACTTGCTTATGATATGCTCGTAAGTTTTTTCTTTTTTCTATTCATACCCCCATCATCATGATTTAAAATTTTGCCTCATTTATTTATTTATTCCAAAGTCTCAAAAAAAACCTTTATATTTATTCTATTACAACATTTCTGTCAGGATGGTTGCCCGATATGCTCCTCCAATTTCATACAACTTCCTCAATCTCATTAGGCTCGGTGGAGAACGGCATACTATATTTGAAAAGGTAATTTTCTTTTTCAAAAGATTTATGGCCGTCAGTTTCCTTCAACTTGTAAATCCAGCCATAACAGAAGAAATTGAAACAAAACCAATATATGGCTTCTCATCTGATGCGTACCTATGTCAGTGCTTTTTAATTACGTTTAAAGTTTTTGTGAACACTTTTCTCTTCTGTCCTCTTCTTCAATACATTAATTTGTTTATTATTTACGTGAGACAGCATGTAAATCACCTTTCTTGTGTTTTCCATTGAATGTGTTATTTTTTTTAAGGAATTATGCTTTTGGAGTAAAGTAAAAGTAATGTAATATGGAAGGAGAAGATAAAATATCAATATACATGTTTAATGGAATCTTTATGGTTGACGTAGTTATATGCTAAATATTAGGTTGAGTTTGGTGTGTGGGGTGGCATAGTATTTGATGGGATTGGGATTGGATTAAAAATGTAATTTCCTTTTTTGGTGTAACATGACAATGAGTTTGGATTAATAGTAATAATGTTGTGTATTTTAATATGGTTGAGATCGGATAGGATATATTAATGATTGAAAGAAATCATGGTTCGGTGTGTGGGTGGCATAGTATTTGATGGGATTGGGATTGGATTAAAAATGTAATTTCCTTTTTTGGTGTAATGAATTAGACTATACTTTCTTCATAATTCATTCTAATTGGGAAGGTGTCGTCGGTTAAGTTGTTCCGCTTAAGAGTTCCCTTTTCTTTTGTAGGCCTTGTTTTTGTCCTGTAGGCCTTGGTTCCCTATGTGGTTTTTGTCGGCCTAGGTGGACTTCTTGTTCATTCTTTGTATAGGGCTGTGTTGGTACATCCTATGTTCTTTGTATAGGGATCTTTGTCATATTTCTTTTTTGGCAATATATTTTTTGTTTCCTATCAAAAAGAAGTCCTATGGTTGTGAGTAGATGATATATGATGGGTTCATTGGATTGGATTTCCCAATCCATCACCCTCCAAACATGGGAATGAGATCGGAGAAATCCATCCTATTCCCAATTGCATGCAACAAACAGGACATCAAAAATAAAAATTATAATCATCTTTTTTGTTTATACTAGAATTCTTGTGGACAAATCATTTCATTAACATCGAAAATTGCCTTCTAATTTATAGAAACAACAATTCCAAGCATCCCAGCTTGTGATTTGTTAGTTGGAGAACAAATATCTCTGTTGTCATCTCTGTTGTCACATGAATTAAATTGCACAATTTGAGATATGAGTTGGGATATATTGCGTTATCGTTGTAGGAAATATATTTGTGAATCATGTCTTTTAGAGAGTAGTTGTTTTGGTTTTTATTTCTAATAAATATGTATAAATGTCGACTTCTTTTATGTAGACAGAATTCTTTCTGTTTGATCTAAGCACACTTTCTCATGGCACTGCATCCCTGGCTTTGAATCACTGCGTGTTTTTTCCTTTTTCTGTCCTTTATTATTATTATGTTTATTTTTTCAATTAAACTCGAATATAAACTTAGCCCTGAGACCTTGGTGTGAGTTTGAATCAAACCAAGGCCCTTCATATAACTATACAAGACCTCATCGCTAAACTAGCAAATACCTACTTAACTAACACATAATGTCTGACTACATTCAAGGTGCTATTATAGTTAATACTCCGAAGCATTACTGCAATAGAGCTTCTGTTGGCTCTTTCCTTAGTGTATTAATAGATTCGACTAATTAATCTTGCTGAATTAATTCTAATTGCAGCGAATGGGAAACATTGATACTGCTGTCCCTTTTTTCGGAGAAGGGTTTAACAAAATATATCCCCTTATTATGGTTATATACACCCTTATGGTTTTGAGCAATTTTTTTGATCGCATAATTAATTTCTTTGGGAGCTGGAAGAGATTTAGTTTTCAAACTGAGGCAGAGGACTTGGATGGATTTGATCCATCTGGGATAATTATTTTACAAAAAGGTGAGTAGTCTGAAACTTATCATGTGAAATTTTACACTATATCTGCAGTGATTTATTTGGAATTAGGATGCTTATGTCTATGGGTCTTTGGGATTATATTTACACCTAAACTGTTTTGGTGTTAATAGTTAAATGTTTCATCATTTTTTCAGAACGAACTTGGCTTGAGCAAGGACGTAAAGTTGGTGATAATGTTGTTCCACTGGCTAGGAATTTCAATGGTACTGATATCGAGTCTGGCAGGACTAGCATGGTATGTAAGCGTACTGAAAATGATATAAATTAATCCCTTCAGTTTCTTGGGACATTTAGTGGGTTAATATGATATACTGATTGCCTTATGCTGATAAAAAAACCTAATGAAATTCACCGACTCGGAGGTTACGTTTTCAGGATAGGGCTGCTGTTGAAATGAAGGCAACTACCAACTCAGTAACCAATGGTGTCAATGGAAATCCATCAAAGCCTTCGAAAGAAGGGGCTCGAAAATATGGCACAAGTAGAGAAGCCATCAGCAACAAGTATGCTGCCATAAGAGAACAGAATAGACACGCATCTAGCCCAAAGCCAGTGGAGCAGAGCATTGCCTCCGCTAAGGTTTCCTTGCTTGATGCAAACAACTCTCAGTCCAGCAACACAACTGCAGGATCTCCTTCTGGTTTGGCCTCAAAGTGGGAGTCAATGAAGACTGGTTTTCAGAGTTTCAAAGCAAATATAGGAGCCAAAAAGTTTATTCCTTTACGTCAAACTCAGGAACCTGACCTAGTCTCACGTGCAGACTCATCGGAGTCACTTGACGAGATATTTCAGAGATTGAAACGGCCATCTGGAGACAGTGAAACTTATGGCAATGGGGATGACAATTAAAATGGTATGTAAAGAAACGCGTTGGGCCCTTCTAGAGAATATAAAGATGTGTGCAAGAAAATGAACTTCGTGGTCTTTATTGAAACCCGAGGACAAGATGTACAGAGTTGGGATAATGATAACATCATGATAACATCAGGTTCAGGCTCATTCCAAATTTTTTGCGGTTGATTCCTCTGATGCAATTGAAGTCCGGAGGATATCCAACTATACTTATACTGCATGTCTCCAATCAGCAATTGAAAAACATAGATACTAGAACAGGGAAATTGGAAATAGCTCTGAGATGTGACGGACTGTTGGGTAAATTTTTAATTTGAGTAGTATCTTGGAATCACATTTATCTGATACCCCTCTCTGGTAATGCATGAACGCGATCGATTTATAGAAAAAGCTTCTTTTTATATATAATATTTGTTTATATACGAGTATGTAAGGTAATGTATCTGAACTTGTTTGTAATCGAAGTTTTAAAATTCCTGTTTAAAAAATGAATAAATAAACAAAACTGTATCACTCGTTGTACCAAGGAGATTTATATTCAAATTGGCCTTTTAGTTGGTCGAAGTAGTGAATTTATCTTAAGAAAAATATAGTTTGCTTTCTATATGAAGACAAATTCTATAACGTGTGTAATTTTGGAATTTTCTTAATCTCTAGTCTCAATTATCAGTGTCCGTAATTGACTTTTAATATGGCCCTTAGTTAAGAAGACTCGTTCTATTAAGTAATTAGTATACTTAGTAAAATGGTTCGTGATTTGCGATGGGAGTATTATACCGTTTTATATATTGTTTTCAAGTTTAATAAATTTTATTCATAATACCATAAAAAATAACTATTAAATATGCATTACAAATCTATACCATAAAATATAAAAGATAGAAGAATATTTAAAATTCACAAATTTGTTTTTTTTAAAAAATTAAGTATATTTTGTTGTACAAAATTTATACACATTTTCTTGTAACAACAATTTACGATACCAAATAATAAGTAAACAAACCAACTATACACCCAATATTGAACCTAATGATATTGAAATTCAAAGTTTATAAAATCTTAAATTAACTCATTTTGTTAGTTACAAAAATTAAAAATCACTAAATGAATCCTCTAAAAAAAACATTGTCCTCTTTCTCTTCTTCAACCCTTGACCATTCACTATCTCTACTAAACAATTTTTACTCCCTCAACAATCAACTCATCTCTCATCGAAATAAAAAAAAAAATCTCTGTTTTTTTTTTCTCTTTCAGACGGATATTTGGCTTGAGTGTCTTGACCGATTGAGTGAGAGAATTAGAGAAAAGAGAGTTTTTAGGGTTTGAAAGAAAAAGATGGAGAGAGAGAGATTGAGAGATAGAGAGAAGGATGGTGGGTAAGGAGAAAGAGAGAGACATAAAGAGAGGTGGTGGTACTGTGGTAGTGATTGAGTGTCATTTTATTTTGTTTTTTTTCCTCTTCTTTTAGAATGACATTTTTATAAATAAATAGAAATCTATTAAATTTTACGGTTCATATGAACAGTTCAATTTTAGAGTTGTTTCAGTATATATAATAATTGAGGACATATACCATGTTGATGTGTAGCACATCTTTCTTTGGTAATAGTGTTTAAGCTTATGAGTAGGTTGTCTAAGACTTATATCCAAATGATGTAGCATGTGAGTCGTTAAGATCCTGTAAATCATTAAATTATGGTGCGAGAGTTGTTAAGACTTAAGATTATGCAAATCATTAGATTATGGTGTGAGAGTTGTTACAATCTGTAAATCATTAGATTATGGTTTGAGTGATATAATATTAACAACTCATATGTCTCACATTATTTGGATATGATTTTGAATAAAATATTTTAGAACATATGCTTTCAACCTAATTACTCATAAATGAGCTCTCGCAATAGTACGGAGTTGTGGGAGTAGTACAATGATAATAAAGTTCATTCTACAAGGATTGATGAATTGATTACCACAATTGATTGATTAACTACTATTTAGACAAGCAAAGAATTGATGACTCAATTATACTACCAACTCAATAAAATTTAAACTACTCCTAGAATGCAACTAATGAAACTTAAATAGACAAGTAAATGAGCCCAAGTCACACATAAGCAAATAATTATATTACTATTAGGAACTTAGGCTAAGACCTTGAATTCACCTAACCAATCCTTACCAATTTATAGACACACCATTATGAATAAATTATGCAAGTGTATATGTAGACTCGTGACACCCTCTATTATTCTATACTCTCTCTCGAGTAATAGGGACAACACTTATATGCACCAATAACCTATCTCTCGATGGTCATCCGAAATACACACAAGTTCATTAAGCTTAGTGGTTCACTAAATGAGTCCTGGAGACTAGCCTTGAGTATTTCTATCTTATTAGACCTATATCATGCATTTCATCGAGCACGTTGTGTGATTCTTCTCTCGGTATATCACACAACATCTAAATACACATCAAATGCTAGCTAGACACTCAATGTTAACCAAAACATGAAATACATATACATAAACACAAGCAATATGAATAAAGTGGTAGTATTTATTAATAAATCATGGTAAAGGTTTCATCTTGGCCTTAGCCAAGATGAGTTTAGTTCATAATATAAGAAATGGCTACAAAAGATGTGATTTTCATACAAGCCATAATCAAATACAAATGCTAAATAAAAGAGAGAAAGGTTAAGAATAAAGTAAGTGTAGATGTCCTCTCTCTTGGTTGGTTGAATATGCTTGACTTGCTCCTTCTTTTGATGCTCCCCTCTATGCTCAAAGGTTGGGTTTTTATGGTGGGAAATGGTGGGAAGGTTGGGTATTTGATGTTTGGTAGAATGGATTTGAAGTTCAGATGATGGATTGGAGAGTTGATGAAGTGATTTGGTGAAAGTTTTGTGTGAAAGGTGAATGATTTGGGTGAAAGCTGGTGTCTTGGAGGTTTTGGATTGTAATTGAAGAAGTTGGAGCTTAAGGGTCATGCAAGATGTCCAAGAAGAGCTAAAACTGGGATATTTATATGTTTAGAAGTAGGGCACAAAACCCTAGAAATTCTGCTGAGTTGGACATGCGCGCTGGTCGAGTAGCGCCTTACCAACGCTATCCTACTGATATGTTGCGTTGGTGAGTGGCGTTGGTCGAGTAACGCCTCACCAGCGCTATCTTTCACATTTGAATCTTCACTTCTTCCATTTGGCCCCAATTTTTCTCAGTTTCGCACTATTATCCCGAGATTGCTAAAGGAACCTGCACAAGCTTATTACACAATTAAATACTTGATTTTTACTCGGGAACGAGAGCAATCGATAGGATATGAAGGCTACATCGAGTGTAGAAATAGGAGTTAGCACAATCCAATTAAATCATGTCGTTGCAAATAACTAATCATATGAGATATGTATATTGCACGACACTATCATGACCAACCTGGCTTTTGAAGATCTAAAAGGATCCTTTTTGCTTATGCGGTTATACCTATGTTTTCATTTAAAACACATTTGGGCCCATTGATCTCTTGCAACAAATATTATTGTAAGAGTTATACTACGTTATTGATCCAATAACGTTATTGGATTTAATAACTACCACTAGATTGGATAAAAACAAATCCAATTGATGTTATTAAAATTTGAAATTAATATCTTTATTACAGTAAAAACTTGAAACTTTTTTAACAGATTTCTTTGTTTTCAAAGTATATCAGGTAATAAAGGATATAAATTTATTTGTTTTTGAAATATTTTTTTTATTTAAAAGAAGGATTTAATTTTTTTTTTTAAGATTTAAATGTTAATGAACAAGTAATAACGAATTAATTAGTAGAATGAAAAAATTTACCTTAAATAATTATAATTTATATTTTATTTATCACTATGCGATACTATCATATATCTATTATAAGAAATTATATTAAATAATTATAGTTCATAGTTAATTCATAGTTAATCACTGATATTATAATAACAATTGTATTACTCTTAAAAATAACATCGGTATTACTCGAAAAATGTAGTTGCTTATACTCTTGCCAAAATGACATTGTCTATCGACCACGATAGGTTTTGGATGGAGACTTTCTCATCTTGTGTGGAAAGACTTATTGTGGAAGATTATGCTGATTAAGTGTCGTCTCTCTTTGTTTTTTAATAAAGTTTTCTAGTTTCAAAAAAAAAAAAAAGTTTAGTGGAAATAACGTGTATCTCCGATTTTGTTTATTTTGTTTATTTTGTTCATATGTGATATAGTAACAATATTATAATAATATTTATATTTAATTGCATAATTGATGAGTTTAAATACAAATTTATTAAACAATATTCTTACAAAAAAAAATAATCTTGTAAAAAAACACCTTATTAAAAATAACAACACTTTGTTAATTCATATCTTAGCACTTCTGTTACACTAACAATAGTATTAATAGTAATGATTTCAATTACAGTAACTACTAGTAACGATTTCAATTACAGTAACTAATCATTCATCTAATACAAACTAAGATATATCATTGATGGAAATGATCTATAACTACAATTCCGTCCATATGATATAGTAAAAATATTATAATAATGTATATAGTAGAATAATATATAAATTTAAATACCAATTTATTGATAATTTCTAATAAACAATAACACGATATACAAATTCACCACATATAATAAGTAATATACATATTAAAAATACAATATTGAACAAGTAATAAAGAATTAATGACTAGAGTGAAAGAAATTATATTAATTAGTTATAATTTATCTTTATGAAATTATATTAATTAGTTATAATTTATCTTTATTTGATAACTAGTCACAGTTAACCATAGCATTGATAAAAACAATTTCAATGGGGCAATATTAGCCTCATAAATTTTTAGTAATGTAAAACTATTTAATTGAAATGAGTTCAAAATATTTATATTGGATATATTTTCTTTATATTTATATTGGATATAATTTGACAATGTAAATAAATTATTTTATTAGTAGTTTTTTTTTTAAGTATTACAAGAACTATTACAATATGAACCTGTTGAGATCAAACAATATATGCGTTGTCCAGATATATAATCTCATAACGGAACTAACCCGGAAAGAAAACTTCCCACACATGCTTGTAAAATGCATCATGATGAGATTTAAACACTTCACTTCTTATGTGAAAGGGATGTGCACTACAAGCTCTATTATAAAGAATGAAGAGGGATTTGTAAAAGTAGTCAAATTAAGAAATAGATTATTGTTTTTAATCAAAAATAAATAAATAATTGTTTTTAACCGAATGTAAACTGTAAAGTCTAAAATATCATTTTCTTAAAATAAAAAAACCAATTTTGTGCATGAAATATTCTATGTATGCATGTTGGGCATGAAATATCATATGTATGTCATGTTGGACATGAAATATCCTATGTATGTCATGTAGGGTATGATATATCCTATTTATGTAGTATTTCATATTTCATATAAGACATGAAATATCCTATGTATGTCATGTTAGGCATGAAATATCCTATTTATACAGTATTTCATATAAGGCATGAAATATCTCATGTATATCATATAAGACATGAAATATCTCATGTATATCATGTTGTTCGTGAAATATCTCATATATGTCATGTTAGATATGAAACATATTATGTATGTCATGTTGAATATGAAATATTTTATTTATGCGGTATTTCATATAAGACATGAAATATCTCATGTATATCATGTTGTGCATGAAATATCTCATGTATATCATGTTGTGCATGAAATATCTCATGTATGTCATGTTGAGTATGAAATATCCTATGTATGTCATGTAGGGTATGATATATCCTATTTATGCAGTATTTCATATAAGACATGAAATATCCTATGTATATCATGTTAGGTATGAAATATCCTATTTATACAGTATTTCATATAAGACATGAAATATCTCATGTATATCATGTTGTTCGTGAAATATCTCATATATGTCATGTTAGATATGAAACATCCTATGTATGTCATGTTGAATATGAAATATTTTATTTATGTGGTATTTCATATAAGACATGAAATATCTCATGTATGTCATGTTGCGTATGAAATATCTTATGTATGTCATGTTGCGTATGAAACATCTTATGTATGTCATGTTGGGTATGAAACATCCTCTTTATGCAGTATTTCATGCAAGACATGAAATATCTCATGTATATCATATTGTATATGAAATATCCTATGTATGTCATGTTGGGCATGAAATATTCTATGTATGTCATATTGGGTATGAAATATCCTATGTATGTAGTATTTCATATAAAGAATGAAATATCTCATGTATATCATGTTGTGCTTGAAATATCTCATGTATGTCATGTTGCGTATGAAATATCTTATGTATGTCATGTTGGGTATGAAACATCCTCTTTATGCAGTATTTCATGCAAGACATGAAATATCTCATGTATATCATATTTTGTATGAAATATTCTATGTATGTCATGTTGGGCATGAAATATTCTATGTATGTCATATTGGGTATGAAATATCCTATGTATGTAGTATTTCATATAAAGAATGAAATATCTCATGTATATCATGTTGTGCATGAAATATTCCATGTATGTTATGTTGGGCATGAAATATCATACGCATGTCATGTTAGGTATGAAATATCCTATTTATACAGTATCTCATGTAAGGGATGAAATATCGCATGTAAGGTATGAAATATCTCATGCATGAAATATCTCATATATGTCATGTTATTCATGAAATATCTCATATATGTCATGTTGGGTATGACACATCATATGCATGTCATGTTGAATATGAAATATCTTATTTATGCGGTATTTCATATAAGACATGATATATCCCATGTATATCATGTTGTGCATGAAATATCCCATGTATATCATGTTGTGCATGAAATATCCCATGTATATCATGTTGAGTATGAAATATCCTATGTATATCATATTGGGTATGAAACATCCTCTTTATGCAGTATTTCATGCAAAACATGAAATATCTCATGTATGTCATATTGGGCAAGAAATATCATATGTATGTCATGTTGGACAAGAAATATCCTATGTATGTCATGTTGGGTATGAAATATCCTATTTATACAGTATTTCATATGCGGCATGAAATATCCTATGTATATCATGTTAAGCATAAAATATCCTATATATATCATGTTGGACATGAAATATCTCATATATATCATGTAGGCATGAAATATCTCATGTACCTCAAAAATACATGACTGTAAAATATTAAGTGATGTGTCTCGTTAAACATAAAATAACCAACTTATATCACTTTTATCGTGACACATTACTTGAAATATAATTTGAAACCGAAATCGAAATTTCTTCAATTGTCACTAAAAAAACTTTAAAATTGAAACAAAATAACAAATACTCATCAACAACATTATCTAAGAAACACAATAATACTATTGAAATTGAAGATTTATAAACTTTGAAGTTTTAAGGAGAGATTCAATCACAAACTCAAATTTTTCAAAAAACTCTTCTCAAATCTTGGTTTCTTTGCGATTTTCCTTTAAAATAACTTTAATTTATTGACAAAATTTTGTTGATAATTAAGATTTGATAAAGATACGAGTGATAAAAAGATGGGTGATAGAGAGAGATGAGTAATGCAGAGAGAAAAAATAAAGGGAAAAATAGAATAAAAGGGTAGTTTTGTAATTTATTGATTAAAAACAATAATGTATTATGATGATTGGTTACAAATAATAAAAAATTAGAATTTGGTTATAAACAGTAATCTATTCTGTGGTTTGATTATTTTTTACAATTTTCACAAGAATGAATTGTTAAATAAAAATAAAGAAACTTACATTATAAATTTATAATATTATTTGGAACCTATAAATATTATTGTTTTACTTTTCTTTAAATAAAAAATAATAATAACATTATACAACATGAAATTGTTACCATAAATAATATGTTTACAATTATACACAAAACACGATACATGGTATGAATATTATGTTTTTTTTTTTAAAAGAGTTGTTAATAGTCTACTACAAAATCATTATAATGTACATTTTAATTGTTACTTGTCACGACATATTTATTACAACGTTAAATCGTTACTACAGATGTCTTAATTACAATTTTTTATGCAAAACTTGTTACATGGTACAAATATTTTGTTATCCATATACAATGAGTTTTTACATAATACGACAACACTGTTACAGTCTATAATTTTATCGTTACATATCAAGACAACATGAAATTGTTACCACAAATATTTTAACTACAATTTACTATGTGAAACTTGTCACAAGGCACATATATTTCGTTACCCATATAAATCAAGTTGTTACATACTACGTTAAAGTTGTTATGAGCTGCGACTTTATTGTTACACATCTATCAGATTTGTTACAACAATAAATCATTATCACATACATCTTAATTATAACTTTTTATGTAAAACTTGTTACATAGTATGAATATTTTGTTACCCATATGAAATGAGGTATTACACGATACGAAAACGTTGTTACAACCTACAACTTTATTGTTACACATCAAATCAACGTGAAATTGTTACTACAAACGTTTTAATTGCAACTTTCTGTATGAAATTTGTTACAAAACATGTATATTTTGTAACTCATATAAGTCAAGTTGTTACATGTTAAAAGAAAGTTGTTACGAGCTACGCCTTTATTGTTACATATCACTTCAAATTTGTTACAAAGTTGAAATTGTTACCACACATATCTAAATTACAACATTTTTATTCAAAATTTGTTATATTGTACAAAAATTATGTTACACGTAATTTATCATATAAAAAATAATAATAATATTTGCAAATATTTAAAATAAATATTTTATAAAATTAAATCAAATAATAATTAATTTCAAAATATAGTACATCAAAAATATTTTACAAATTAAACAATTTTTTTTTCTGAAAATAACAATAATTTTAAATATAAAAAATAATTATTTTAAATCTTTATATTATAAATATTTAATTAAATTTAATGAAAAATATCACATGTTTATTTAAATCACAAAAGATTATTACGAGGATATAGATAATCCTTATCTAATTGTCATTTAAAATTATTTAACATTTAAATTAAATTAAATTAAATTGGTTTATTATATTTTTATAATAATTTTTAAAAAATATAAAATAAACTAACTTAAAAGTACCGGATTATTAAGCAATTACTTTATATTTTTAAAGTGTTTGGCTGTCACGTGTCAACCAAATATTGGATGAATATTGTAATAAAACTCTAATAATCTTATTGGAATTTAATCTCTCAACGATGTAGTCATACCCATTATTGTAATATTATAAGAAGTTTGGATTGCTACATTTTTTTAAAGGCTCAAAATATATGTCAAGCTCTAAAACCCTGGGACTCTATGTACTTGATAAGGGCAGCACATAACAATGTAAGTGGGTTGCGTGAATAGAGCTACTAGGTACAGAGTCAGATAAGACTTAAGAGGATCAAAATTCGACGAACGTGAATGATTTTGGAGGTCAAACTTCCAAAATCCGGTAAAATAGTTTGGCATACAAATTGAGCAAACGTGGGAATTGAGATGCATGAAAAAGAAAGTATAAAATCAAATAGTCAACAGTCGACCTAACAAATTAAGCTTAAGTTGTCCCAACGAAGACGACAGACGAAGCCCACCCACTAGTCCCCATACAACTACTGCAACAATTTTAAAATGAATTTGGATCATTTCGGTGATCAGATATTTTTCCTGCTTTCATATAAATTTTTATAATGATTATATTATTAAGATACGATCGGTTTCTATAAAAAGATTGGATGAGTAAAGGATTCAACTCCATTAAAATTAAATAGAAACAAAAAGAGAGATCAAAGTTTTGTGAATATGAAAGTAAAATCCGTTCCATATTTATACAAAATTGAACACAAATAATTATTCTGTTAATAATAATAATAATAAAAAAAGAGTTACAGCAACATAGATCCTAAATTGATACAACCTATCTCTCAGACACAGTCTTTGAATGCATCGAAATGACCTTTTTACCCTCCAAATGAAGCAACTTTGACCAAAACCCTCTTTTCTTCTTCCCGGTATTGTTTTTCTCTCCAACAAAGTTTTTTGGAACAAAAGCCATTGATCTGCTCTTCTTCAACCCATAATTACCAGCACTTAACATAAATGATATTGAACCCATCATCTCTGAACCGTTTCGATTATGTCGAGGTCGAGCCGTAGAAGAAGAAGAACAAGAAACCGGAGACGAAGAGATTGAAGAGGAAGAAGAAGGAGCAACCATTGAAGTTTTCTTCTGTGGAGTGGCTGATAATTGAGTCAGTCTCTCTCCAAGACAAATCGGACAAACCCCTTGTGGATTTTTGTTCTGAGTTTGGTGCTTTTTGCATAATAGTTCTGATTCAGACCACCCCATTTTTGGATTCTCTGTGATTGAATACTTAGATCGGTTTCCCTTCGATTCTCTCTTGGCTGTTCAACTTGTTTGATTATAAAACTGGTGGTGGTTTTTATTTATATATAGAGAGACTGATAGAGATGGACCACAGACGTGTTTCCATGAAGGATCCTTGTATCACAGCTAGGTGTGTTTGTATTCGTCACAGCCTTTCTATTTCAATTAACTCTTGTGGGATTTGCAAAACAACCTTCTAATTTTATTTTCGGTTAAAAACGTACTACAACCGTCAATTAACTTGCATTAAACTCTTCTTTAAAAAAAAAAATTCTTATAGACTCTTGAAACAAAATAAAGGTACAAAAGATAAAATAAGAATAGAGATATTTCAATGAATTAACATATAATATTAAATAAAAATTTGAAATATCCAAAGAAAAAAAAAAACTTCATAAAGACGATCAGAGTTTATATACAAATATGTATAAGAGAAGACTCTTGTCACAACGATTTATGGAGGAGGTAACTCCCTACACAATGATTTATTGGAGGAAGAGGTTTGACTCTTTTAATGAATTGATACGAAGGTTTGTCTCATTCATAGTAATTTTTTATAAAATATAAAGTTTTATATTTTTTTATTTATTTTTAATGGAAGGTTTAAACTTTCATTTTACTTGTTTTGAAGTGGCGTCGTTTCTTTTATAACAAAATTTGACAGTAGGGGATTTTCATTTTTAAAATAAAATTGTATGGTTATTTTTAGAGATGGGTCAAACCTTAGGGATGATTTTGTAAATCTCTCTTAAATATTTTGAGGGATATTATTTATTTAGTCCTTATATTTTTATGAATTATCTGTTTTTTACTCATTTATTTATTTTTTACTGGATTGGTCCCTATATTTTTAATAACCATTCAATTTTATCCCTCTGACGAGAATTTTGACTGTCAACCGTCATAAAAAATTTCAATTGACCTTTTTACCCTTCACTCAAAAATAAAAATAAAACTTTTATTTTCTTAAAAAAGAAAAAACTGAAAAATTAAAAAAACAAAAATAAAAACAAAATAAAATAAGAGGTGATGATCCAATCGTCAGATTTGTTCTCAACCATCCATCATGATTGATGAACGGTGGAGATCTAATCTGGAGATTGGTCTCCACCAATATCTCTAGCTCCTTATCTTCAATCTCTGTACTTCCTCTTCAATCGGTTATATCTTCTTCTTCTTCTTGCCTTTTTCAAATTTTCCAAAATATCTTCATTTCACAACCTGCAGATATAGAACAAATTAATCTCACAAACATCATAATATAATGACTCATTTTCACTCAAACACTCAAACATAACATATTTCCTCTCTCGATTCCTTCATTCACAGATCAGGTTATCTCTTTTCTCAACACCAGATTCAAGTCTTATCTCTCTAATTTCTTACCAAAATGACACCTAAATCAAATCCCTCTTTTATCTCTTTCACTTCGATCACCCAAATCAAATCCCCAATTCATCTCCTCCACTTCGACCTTCAAACTCTAGCAATTTTGTCTCTACCCAGCAACCCATTTTCACTATGTTTTGGTTTCAATTCCAATTCGATATCCTCCTCGACATCGCCGCATTCATCCTTCGCTCCGCATAAAGTGGCCAAGCAATTAACGAAACCCCATTAACAACACTCTCTATAACAGAATTCCAGTCGAAGTGGGTGAGGAATAGATTCAAGAGCTAGGGTTGTTTGATGGTGGGGTTCTAGATTTGGTTCATGTTTAGGTTTGGTTCAGGTTTAAGGCAGAACTCGAAACTGCGAACGATCGATTTCTCGATGATGAGGAAGATGATATAGACGACGACGACTTCACATATACTACTGATGATGATGATGATAAAGCAGATTATGAGGAGAAGGAGGAGGAGGTAGAGGAATCACTGCCCAGGGTTTCAGATTCTGGTCAAGGGGTATCAGCGACGAAGAGAAGCGAAGGAGAGTAGAGAGAGGGTTTCAAATTGTTTAAGGCAGTCTGTGGAATCGAAGTGATTTTTGCTAAGATTGGGTTTAGGTTTCTAGATAAAGATATATTTATTTTTTTATTTTTTTATTTTTTTATTTTTAGTTTTTATTTTTTTTAATAATTTTGAAATTGATCTTTTGTTTAAAAATTTTAATTTGTAATTTTATATTAATTTAATTATATATATATATATATATTTATTTATTTATTTGTGTGTTGACACGTGACATATTATTGTTTAAAGACTAAAATACCTTTGGAACCGTTTAATTTAACTAACAGAATGACGAAATTGAACGGTTTTTTAAAATATAGGGACCAATCCAATGAAAAATGAATAAATGAGTAAAAAATAAATAATTCAAAAAAATATAAGGACTAGATCAATAATACCTCATATAAATTTAAGAATACAATTTTTTTTCTTTTATTTTTTTTTGTTTGGTAACCACCAACCACTGACCAATAACTGTTCGTATAAGCATATCACCGTATCTAATGGAAGTATTAGGTCATCTGTAATCTCTTCATTGATTGCAATCCCTTGTTTACCGTCGGGTTTTAGTTCTATTAGCTGGATCCTAACATGAAACATTCTTCAAACACACATAGATAGATTAATATATGGTCTCACTTTTTTTTATGTAATTATTTACCGATTATCACTTCTCAATCATGCTCATTAATTTATTTTTTTGAAAAGTCAAACAATAGAATAATACTAAAAAAAACAACTTAAAATATAAAATTAAAAATCTCGAGTCATCACTTATTCACATAACAGTAAAGACGCAAAGTACTTATAAATTGTATTTAAATTTTTTTCTGCATAAATATTCTTCCTAAAATTAATATATTTTCAATTTTACCAGAATTAAATATTTTAGAAAATTTCAAGCTTCATATACTGCTAATAAATTTCTTGTTTTGTACAAACATTTTAGTATTTTTTTTTTATAAATTAAAATAAATATATAATTATTTAATTATATGAGGTCAATATTTTAGGAAAATATTATTAATAAAATAATATTATACTTATGATTAATATTAATAAAATTTTATTCAATGAAATATTATCAATATTTATATAATTTTTTTTAAGTATTACGCTATTATAAAAATTCGGGGGTATTTATTTATGAGGAATACTCAAACACGTAACCTTGTGGTACATATGCGAGAGATTTACCATGGACCAACCACATTCCATCTAGATAATTTTAGTTTAAAATTTTAAAAAATATTTATTTTTAGTTGTTTCTATCGTAAAAATAATAATACATTATAATACGTAGTTCAATGATATAGATGCTATAGTATTTGTTTTTGTATTTCAATCTTTATTTTTTGACAATACATATTAATCCGACTTAGGTATTTATTTTAAAGCTTTCGCTATTGATAGAATTTGAACCAATAACCTATGAGTTATTCGCTCAAACCCAAGCTCATCCATTTATCAGTAGAGCTACGCCACTATTGGCATTTAGATTTCAATCATTTAAAAATAAAACAATCAAACACTTAAGGGTCACTTGTTTTATTCTCTGAAGACTGAACAATTTTGAATTTGATTGAAGTCTGGATAAGGACTGAAGCCTGAATCTGAATGGCATGTATATTCATACTAATTAAAAGAAGTAATTTAACATGTACAATTCCTAATAAGATTTTGTATGTTATTATGCAAACAAAGTTTAATTTAACAAAACAAAAAATTCATCGTAGAATATAATTTTACATGTTATTTTGCAAACAAAGTTTAAGTTCATAAAAAGAAAAAAAAAAGTGAGATGAGGTTGGAGTTAATATTTTATAGAACAACATCGGGAAATTTGAAGTAATTAATCCCATAACCCTTAAAAACTTGAATATAAATCATGTGGACAAAAATATTGATATATGTATCAAAATATATAGGAAAAAAGTTGGATTACTCAAGAAACTAATATATCATAACATCGTAACCATAATATCATAATAAAACAACGACTATAAACACCATAATATGATAGACAAGTTGATTTGGCACAACACAAATAGTTAGATAAAAAAAGGTTCTTACCATGATTTAGTAGAAGAGAAATTTAGTTGTTCAATCTCATGAAGATTTCATTATGATAAGTGATTAGGTTTAAAATAAGTAATGTGTTTAAAGAATATCAAATTAGGATAAATTTGAATGTATATCTTCATTGGGAGAATACTATTATATTAAGTTAAAATTCAAGATTTCTAACTTTTATTTTGAAGTGTTTTTTGTTGCTGATATTTTTAAGATATTTGATCATTTAAAAAAAAAACAAATAAAACAACTTAATGATTTCAATTAATAACCTCCTAAATTCATCTTAAAAAAAAACACTCAGATTGAGACGTAAAAAAAAAAAACTGTAAATGAAAATTGAATCACACATATGCTACTCATTATATGTATTAATTATGTAAATTAAATTTTATTTTAACTACTATAGTAAATTTTCTATAGTAGATTTACTAATTACTATAGTAGTTAAAATTAAATTTAATATACATAATTAATACATATAATATTTTTTTTATAATAATTAAATTTAATATATTGATTTACTAAAGTAGTTTTTTTTAAATCAATATATTTTCACCCAAAAAAAAGGTAAATCGACATACCAGCGTGAAGTTTTATTACAATTTGTATAACTGTGTTAAAAAAAGAGAGAAAATAAAAAATAACCACAACTATTATGAATTTTTTTTTTTAACCACATACGAAAATTTATTTGTTAATAACCATTTTTTAAAAAAAATTCAGTGTATGTCCGTAAATTATAAAAATACCCCTGAATTTGATTTTTTCTTTAAAACTGAAAGAAAACTGAAAGAAAACTTGAAATCATGACTAAAATCTGGAACCAAACTTGAAATCACGGCTAGGAACTTGAAACTTGAAATCTTGTTTGAAAAAAATGAAATTTTGAAACTTGAAATCTTGCTTAAATTGAAATGTTGAAACTTGAAATCTGAAATCTGAAATCTTGCTTAAATTGAAATGTTGAAACTTGAAATCTTGACTAAATTGAAAATTGAAACTTGAAACTTGAAATGTTCTGGGTTTTTAAGTTCTTCGTTTTCAAAATTTTAAACTTGAAATGTTGACTAAATTGAAATGTTCTGGGGTTCTAATATTTCGTTTTTTTTTTTCAGCAGATTTAATCGCCGGCGGAGGGGGAGCTCGAAGGTGTTGCTGGAAGGTCGTGAAGCCCAGGCGACGGCACTCCGGTAAGCCGTCGATGACATGTGAGAGAGAAAGGAAAGGAGAGAGAAAGGGATGTGAGTGAAAGAGAAAGAGAAAGAGAAAGAGAAAAGAAGAGAGAAAGCTAAGGGGAGAGAGAAGAGAGGTTGGGTGAGAGAGAGAGGAGGCCGGCGGCGGTTAGCCGGCCTTCGCAAGGTTGCCGGCGACGGTTCACCGGTGAGAGAGAGATCGGGGAGAGAGAGAGGAAAGGAGAGAGAAAAAAAGAGAGAAGAAAGAGAAAATGGTTAGGGATGCTTTTTATATGGGGGCATTCAAGCAATTTCTCAAAAAAATGGCTATTAACAAATAAATTTTCGTATGTGGTTAAAAACAAAATTTTCATAATATTTATGGTTATTTTTAGCAATTTCTACTTAAAAAAATACAAAAAAAATGAGGGTGAGCAAGAATAGTCACAGCTGGTAGCTGTGAGAGTAGTAGTTTGCCTTGCATGCGGTAACCAACAGGCTTATGGAACGAACGGTCGGGATTTGAAATAAATATATATTTTATTTTATTTTTTGAAAGAGAAATAAATATAAAAAATTTTACGATTACGAAATGTGGAGTCGAATTAAAGAGTCGGTTCATTGTATGATTACGTGGCAAGCAGATAATGGTTTGTTGGGCGGCGTATCACGTGGAAAGAAAATACGGTCTCGAGCCACGTTGTTTTTTTTTATTCAAAAAGTCGCCGCACGAACACCCGCACGAGTACTTTCAATGAATCTACGTGCTTTAGTGCGTGCACTTTCACACATGACAGGAACAGTCATCCTCTACTTTTTGGTGTATTGTAATGCAATACAATAGTGTAATTTGAAAGATTTTCAAGGGTTTAAATTTGACCATTTTACAACATGACTTAGGTTTAGGGGTCGTTAGTTTTTTTTTTTCTGAATCCTAAACAGTTCTGAATTTTTCTAGAGACCGAATGATGATTGAAATAATGATATATTTTTTTTTGTTGACATTCGGATGTATTGTCAATACGTTTGTTTTTTAAAATAAAATTGTTTGAAAATAAATAATTTTATATTTTTATTCATATTAAACAATTATACATATAATATGGAATAAAAACAATTCAAAAATAATAATTATATATAAACACATATGATTATGAACTTCTTATTCGATTAAAAATAAACTTTATTATTACTAAAAAAATAAAATGTTTTCTTTAAAAAAAATAAAATAAAATGGGTAATAAGAAAACTCACACAAAACACTCTAAAAAAATAATATATAAATACATCATCCTAATATCAATATCACACTAAATTATTGATATTAAACACCAATATGACAAGTGGTTTGGGTTCTATTTTATTTTTAAAACTATTTAAAATAAGTAATATTTTAAAATAAAGATTTCTATATCATGTATATTTATGATGAAATTGAAAATATGTTATATATTGGGATACTATTGGAAAAAAAGATTTTGGATTGCATTTTGTATTTAATACAATGAAGTGATTTGCAATTAAGTGAAAAATCAGGATTTTTTATTTTTTATTTTATGTTTTTTTTGGTATTTTTTAAGTTATTTGACCATTAAAAAAAACTAAAAAAAAAACTTAATAATTATGATTCAGATCCATTAATTTTTAACTGAAAAAATAAATGATCCCTTACATAACTCTAGCAGTTCGAATCCTACCGATGATAATTTTTTTTTCATTATCAAAATTAGTCATTGAATTTCAATATAAGGGTCTACAAAATCAAAGATTTAAAATTTAAAAAATAATATAAAATTAAAAGAAACAACATCTCACATTCATAATTACCAATCAATTATATGGCTCATGTAGAGCAGTTAATCTTTTTCAAAATATTTGAGAGAAAGTTCTACTATAAAATTGTTTAAATATTACAATAAACGAATGGTCGATTGTTTGCGCTATTATTTTGAATATCGCTTAACGTGGTTTGTTTCTTATGTTCTAAACTCGAACTGTCACACTGGCATGCAGATGGAATATACATTAAATTGATTATTTTTAGAACATTTTACTATAAAGAGATTTAATTCAAATTATAAATTATATATGTAGTTGTTTTGTTAAACAGGTCAAAATCTTAATGTCATCCGTGCACACGTGGGGGTGTAGGCGAAATGGACGACCGGGATCTTCGAAACGGACAAGGTAGAGGCTCCATGGAAGCTCTTCTTGTCCGTACATTGACAATATATATACAGTTATACACAATTACACATGTTGTTTGTTGCTTCCAGCGACAATAATTTTACTATTTGCTGAATCCTATGTTGCCACTTTTACGCTTCTTATTGGTCCATGCACATCTTTTTTTTTTTTCAACATTTTTTTAACTCAAGTGAAGTCAACGAATGTTTATTTTTAAAAAAAATTAATTTCTGATGACTTGAAACCACAATTGTTTATGCAAGTTTTTTTGAAACATGTTTATACAAGTTTTAAAATGCAAGTATAATAATCGGGTCATTCTATTAATTTATAAGTTGATCAATTTTGATATTAGGTAACCCATATTCATTCAACGTCAATTTAATGGGTAAATTAGACAAAGACTATATAATTAAAAAAATGAAAAATTATGAATTCTATACTGAAAAATTGTATATGTCTTGTACAGTATTTGTAGCTATATGGATACGTTGACAGTGATTTCAAAATAGGTCAACGATTCGATTCACCTATTTTATAAACAAACACAATAATGACTTAAAAATAATGAAAAGAACGAGTTTACGTAATAAAACTCCGACAACGGAGAAACATCCACGGGTTGTCGCTTGACGATAGAGAAAAGAATTCATTATGAAATATGTATTACACCCTTCGTTCTTTCTCTCATTTATTTATCATGTCCATCATGTCCCTTTTACAATGATATTTATATAAAGTTCTCTAAAGTTATTGGCATGTAGGTAGAAGAATGTAGAATCCGATTTGGGCTCTTCTTTCTTGGATTGCTTTGACCTCTTTCCTGTTTGAAATTGCTACACAATAAAGGTGGTTGATTCAGAGCTTGATTAGGATTCCTAGTATCTCGGAGAAGATCAGATTGTTTCCTTGGAGTGTAAGCTTCCTTTTCAGATGCCGTGTTTGAGTATGTTTGTAATTGCCCTTTTTGGCTAAGTTAATCTTGCTTGTGGAAGAGAAGCCTGTTATGGACATATTTTCTATTTGGCTCAGTAGGTTTTGGCACACAGAATCTTCATTCGTTAAGTTTCTTCAATTCGGCGATTCCTGTATGAATCCCATTGATGATGTGTCTGAACCCAATTGCATGGGTTAGGGCTTCTTTCATTGACTATTTGACTTTCGCTAATGTGGCAAGGATGCTCTCCCATTTTTTCTGCTTTATTCAGATGTTATGTCACTTAGGTAATTTTCACATACAACAATACCTCTTTAATTTCCCGAGCCGAGTACCCTGCTCGCCCTGGTGCTTTGATGATTGCCCAAGTAAGCTGTGCTCGGTGTGGTTTTCATTGCTCGCTCATACTCGACGAAATGTATTTAAAAGAATTCCTACTTAATTTTATTGTTACCCATATTAACGTGGTCATTATGATCCCTATTAATTTCGAAATTAGAATGTCGTGTATTAATTTCGTCCGTAGAAATCCAATTCTACTGATGTTTGAAATCCTTTGACAATGACGTTTGGAGGCTCAATGTCTTCTGATCTTACCACTTGTCCTTACACGAGTGGAGGTGTCAGGCGCTTTTCCAGGAGACGTGATTGATCCAGTCCTTACGTCATCACCCATGACACTTGAGTTCCCACCTCTTCGCATCGTACATCATCTTGGGTTTTATTCAAAAGTTACAGTGATATTGAAACCCTATAGATGCTCAAATTTCTTCTATCTTCTCTTCTTCTCGCAGATTTCTTCGAATGGCTACTTCTACCCTTACAGCCCAGAATCCTCAAGAAACCTAATTTTTTGCCCTTTCTTACCACAAGTCTCGATCCACTGCTCTTTCATTGCAGTTTATTCAACCATTATTGCATCCGCAACAAGCATTTTGGGTAAGTGTTCATGGATAATAAAGCTAGACATTGTATTTTTGTTAGAATGATGATTGCAATCGAGCGCAAAGATACTTTGGCAGATGAGCGATTTGAAAGATTGCTTCGACCTTAGGCCCCTGATCAACCCCCTTTCTTGGCTGCTGATGTTTCAGGCTTTGGTCTTGATGTTTATCCCAACACTGATATTCCACAAACTAACCCTGAAACCAATATTCCTCTAACCTGAAATCGATATTCCTTAAGCTAACCATTTATTCTTATAGTGATACTCACTTTTCAATGACAAAAGCTAAACATTCCAATTCTCATCGAGGTTCAAGGGCTTTGAGAACAGTCATTCTCTGTGATATTAAGGTTGGGCATCAGACGATAAACAAAACTAATGTTGAAGAACAACACAAGGAGATTCAATTACATTTTTTTATGTTGCGAGTGTGCTCATACGACTACGAGCAGAACATCGTTGGTGAGAGAGAATTGTGCCAGTATGTTGACAGATTCAATTTGAACACTGATGTTGTTCAGCTAATTTCGGCTGGAGATAGAGCCACCCGGGACAGTGGCAATCTATAAGGGCTGAGTTATGGAGTAACCTTTCCTCTTTGACCTTTCATTGCTCTATTTCTTATCGAGGCACAACTTTCTCCAGCCCAGCTTGCCCCGAACAATTATCACATCCTGAAGTGCTCATGGCATGTATGGCACACGTTGAATTTGCCTACTCCTAATCTTCGGGAAATAAGGCACTTCTTCACGCTTAGGCAGACTGGTCAGTCGGACACTTACTTTCTGTTTTTCAGTCTGTCTGACCACTGGATTTTAAAGTCGTAAAACCTTCGAAAAAGGTTCATATCTCTTCTGATGAGAAGAAAAAAGGCTTTGTATGGGGCTTCCTATCTTTAAATAAATTCTGAAAGAATAGTTGGTTCTTTGTCAAGGATGACTGGGGCCAAAACGTCTCTTTTGAAGCCTGTACTACAAGTAAAGAGCAAAGTTCCTGGATTTTTCACTTCTCCAGATTTATGGAATAAGACAATTTCTCATTTTTTCTAACGAGGAGTTGATCAACTTGACCAGGGCTGCTATTTTTTTCTTTAAGGAAGAGAGGAAGACCTTTTCGTTTTGATAAGAAGATGATGATAACTATCAACTTCTTCCCCCAACTTTTGGTGAGCCGTAAGCGATGTAAAGATTCTTTTGCCTTTATCTCTAAACTCTTTTTTTCTTTTCATTCCCGAGTTAACCATTCTAGCTTTGTTACCTCAGTGTTCGATGCAAATGTCGTTTGTGATGTTCAAGCACGTCGAGCAAAGATCGTTGCAGAGACTAGCCATAGGTAGGCCTTTGGTCGGGAAGCAAGCAGAATCACTCATCCGCAAGACTACGAGGCTAGTGAAAATAAGGATAGCTCTGAGGGTAAGATTGTTGAGGAAGCCCATCTGGCTAAAACAAGCGTCAGGTCAAGTGGTTTCGACACGCGCAGGAAAGGAAAAGGCAAGGTAGGAGGTCTTGAACCATCTACTGCTCCATCCTCACAGGGTGTTCCCCTTACCCTAACTAAAGAGGTGGAAGTTGAAGATTCAACTTCTGATCTCTATACTCGAGAAAGGCGCTTGGCGAAGAGAAAAGCGACCAGTTCGCCTAAGCAACCGGCTTCCAAAATTCAACAGGTAGTTTCCTACGATAATTCCTCTTCAGATTAAAGGGAAGAAGATGCTCAGGAAATCAGAGTTGAGGCACCAGCTTCTTTGGAAGTTCATGTCGAGCAAGTTGAGATAGATCCTTAAAGAATGGCATCTGAGAGCGTTCCAGCGAGCGATCCCATTATCGAGGAAGTCATTCCTCCACCCTCAGCCCCTGATTCGGGATTTACCCTATTTTTTTAGAATTCTGTTGCAGCTAACCCATAAGTGGAAATAGCTCATGTTGCATCTCTTGAAGTGATCGCCAGTGATGTAGGATCCGACCTCCTCTCTAAGGGCACAATCTGATTTGGGCGGACCTAATGTTTCCTCAAGCCAACTTAGTGGCCAACTGTCTCCTTGGGAAATGTTGAAGGCCATGGCTTCTGGCCAAGCGTACATTGGTGATGATCAATAAAGTCGTTTCAAGGCTGGCTTTATATATAGTCGCCTTCAAAAATTTTACAATAGTTCTGCTTACGTAAGTTGTTTTGCCTCATACCACATTTTTTTTAAGATCTCACCCTAGAGCTGTACAGATGGTTGCTGAGTTGATAGACACCTTTCAGACCAATCTTGCTCTAACAGATAGGATCAAGCGTCTAGAGGTGCAAATCAGGGAAATCGAAGAAGTTCGTACCCGGACTGAGCGAGTTTGCCAAGTGAAGCTCGAGGACAACCAAGAATTTATGGACATCTGTCTTGCTGTCTAACTTGAGATCGAATAAAAAGCTTTTTTTACTAAAGAAGGGGTCAGATCTCTCAAAAATCTATTGTAAGCAGCTCAAAAGTTAATGTTGCAGACTGAGCAGAAGGCTGACGATACAAATAAGATATATGAGCTATATCCATAACTCATGAGATCAGTATGTAAATAAGATATATAAATATGAGTATATGATACAATACTCCCATGAAAAGAAGTTATAATATTGTAATTATAAAATTGATTGTAAGTTGTAATTTTTTAACTCATTTCCAAAGTTAGCAATCCCTGTAGTGTTATAGTCTAATTGCATACAGACATTATGTACGGCTTTCAAAATAATTGAGTTATCCCAAATATTGTCTCCATATTAGTACTTTGGGTTCAAATAGTAAGCCAGAGCAATAAAAATGAATAATTTTAGTATAAATACTATACTAAATTTTGTTGGGAAAATGATAAATGGGTGAATGAGAAATTAATGCTCAAAGTGCACCCGTTAAATTGGTAAAAAAATAATGAATCCCACATCGATGAGAAAACAAATGCTATGTCAAGTATATACACTCACTTGTATAGTAACTTACAAACATGCGTAGAGTAAAGACTCACACGGACCACGAGTTCGAAATGTCGCAACGGTTCGAACCGCGAGAGTACATCCATGACTCAACACATTTTTACTACTTCATTGAATTTTTCCAATTCAAAAACAGCAACAATTAATTGAATTAATTCTATGATTCAAAATTATTATTTTAAATTTCAAATTGTAACCACCAATTAATGGTGATTGATTTCCAATTAACTAAATTTCTAAATTAAATGATGTTAACGGATAATTTACTAAATGTGAGAAATTTCGGTTAACACTCTCGAGACCACTACCACGTAGGTGGTGGTCGGGGTTGGTACCTTAGGTACCTAACCTGATTGAATAAAGGTGGACGTGTAAATATAAATGCAATGAAGACGATAATATAGCTCTTTTTTATAAATCTAGTATATCATACGAAAAGCTCTCATATACAATCTCTCAATTTCGCTGGGATACAGTAAAGTGGCAACCTCGTGCATGTCGAATAGTAGAATACAACGACGTCCGTGTTCCGGTTACAGAATTTAGGCCAAGAATCCTTTCTTACTCCCCTTTTTTTTTCCTCTGTTTCCTCGTGCATATTTAGACGTATTTATACACAGTCCAAAAAGGTTATATTGGTGATTCTCCCGCCATGATTCTCTGAATCCAATCCCTCCTTATCGGGCGGGATATCTTATTTTGAATGTTGTTGATTTTCATCTAATGACGGAGTTGAGAATATCTTTTAGAGATAAATTTGTTTCCTCTTTGGACTCAAACACTTGCCATGCACGTACACGGTGTTTCGACAGAGTGTGGATATGATCTTGTGTGTCTTCATGGTATGATTCCTCATGGAGGTCGTCGTGCATAGCATTCAACATTTCGTAATACGGGGTAGACTCATACTCTGGTCTTAGTACTATGAGTTTGGCTAGACTCTTCTGGATCCCTTGGAACTTGAGGTGGCCGCGCAGACGCTTTTTGGTGGTAATGGAGCTTTGGTGAGTTTCGTCCCACCGGTCCAGATGAGTTTGAATCTTCTTTCGGAGAGACCAAGCAGTACTGTAGTGCAAGATGGGCACTTAATAGGTCTTTCTCTGTGCTTGGGGAGGATGGCTGGCTTCTGGAGAGGCTACAAGGTAATTTGGACCTAAGGGAGCCTTGATTTGGTGGAAGGAGTTCGATTCGTTTGTGTTGGGCTTCACCTTAGATGCTTCCTAAGCTCGGTGACCTTTCCTTGCTTTTACAGGGTGGTTCCAAAGCTAGACCCCAGGAACCGGGGTTTCAGGATAGGTGATCTCGGGTTTGGATTCGTGCTGGGAGAGTGGAAAATTTCTCTTTGGTCCCTGACCAAATTTGGCTATTGACAGAATTTCTCTCTGACTTGAACACCGGTGATTGAGTTGGGGTTAAAGTCAGATTCCTTATTTTAATTGGAATTTTTTTCCTTTTTTATCGTTACCAATTCTGGGTAGAAATCTCATTAATTATACCAGTGACGTGGCAGGAAAAGATCAGTGTCTTCCCCGAGATAATCCGGTTACGTTACGGCCACTCCAGCGATTCGAGGTAATCCCGCCAAAGATTTCGTTGACGTCACTGCTTCTCCCACCGCTATTTAAATCCAGCTTCTTCATCACTTTCTTCACGCTTTCTTTTTAAACTTCAAAATTTTAAAAATCCCTCTCTTTTGCAAACCTCTTCAGCTACGCCTCTGTCCTTTCTCCTTTTCTCAGCCTCCAAACCCTATTTTATTATGTCGAAAGTCAGCCATGACTCCGTCGATTCCCTCGTTGATGGCACAGAGGTTTCCAATCTTGCCCATAGAAAGCGGGCTCGACGAGACCTTGACAGTGACGACTCACCTCCGACCCCGCAGTGTCGTCGGTAGAACAGGAACGTAGCTATCGAGACTGGGTTTTCTAATCGAACAGATAATCCCCTGAGCTTGGTTGATAAAGATTCCGATGAGAAAAATAGGGACGACGTTGCTGGGAAATGCCAAGTCACAGTTTTCGGTCATTCTCTGGAGAGGCTTCCTCCTTATGACTTCAAGGTCATTCCAGACTCCACCGTTGATCTGCAGTCGATCAGTCGTATGAGGTCCAAATATGGCATTTCTGACAGTGTCTCCCTCACAGTTACCTATAGGAACTACGATGTCTTCAATATGCCCAAATGCGTGCTCCCCATCAATGTGGCGGCCTTCGAGAATGGGGATAGGCTTCCTTTTCATCATACTCTTCGGCACGCTCTTAACGCCCTATAGCTATCTACCCTCCAGCTGACACCTAACTTATGAAGGCATCTGATCAACTTTCTTTTATTATAGAACGAACAATACGAGCTGAAAAAGGTTACCCGGGAGCTCAGAGCTGAAGAGCTTGCATACCTCTTTCATATTGGAAGCCTGTCCGGAACTCCTCGATGTCAGTTCTATGCCAAGGTAAAGAATAAGCTCAATTTCATCATCCCTGGCGCTTCGAGGAAAGATCCTGCTTGGAAGGAGGAGTGGATTATAGCGGGAAATGATTGTGGAAGCTTGACCTTCATTAGTGGGCATGAGTTCGCAATTCCCACCGCTTTCAACGATAAACCCTTGTAGGGTCGGGATTCCTTGCCTACCGAATCTAAGGTTGTACTGAAGGCCATCCTTGTTAGGATCTATTTAAATATGAAGTTCCTAACCGCCGACCACTTCAATTCCCACCGAGTAAATCGTTATCTGCAAATTTCTGATGCTACTCCTCGTAAGTAACACTGAGCCATCTTGTTTTGTTTCATTGATTAGCTCGGCTCTGATGGCTTTCTTCTCTTTTTTTTTAACAGTTTTTGTTATTGCTCCAGCTTCTCGCGAGGTTTAGCAGGCTCGTACCCCTCTTTCTCATGCAAGACTACCCCGGGGAGCCCCTTGGCTGCCTCAAAAAAAAAAGAGGGGATGTTGTTCCAGCTGGGGTTTTGCCCACTTCAGTTCCATCACCTTTAGCTCCAATATGGCTATTCTTGCATCGCGAGCTACTAGAGTTCTAAACCAGGAGAAAGGACTCGAATGGAATGAAGAGTACGAGCAGGCATTCCTGAAAATCAAAGAGTACTTAGGGCATACTCCCATCCTTTCAAAACCTAAAATGAGGGAAATACTCCACTTGTATTTATCCATTACAGAATTAGCAGCAAGCTCGGTTCTAGTCCGGACAAAAGACGGAGTACAGAGGCCAGTGTACTACACGAGCAAGGCTCTTCTTCCAGTTCTAAACCAGGTATTCACAGGCAGAAAAAATGGCTCTAGCGTTGGTTTCGGCAGCAAGGAAGCTGATGCCATACTTTCAGGCTCATATGATCCAGGTTCTTACCGATTGTCCACTTAAGCAAATTCTATAGAAGCCAGAAATTTCAGGGAGACTAACTAAGTGGGCAATCGAGCTGAGTGAATTCAATATTCAGTACATCCCCAGGACATCACTCAAAGGCCAAACAGTGGTAGATTTTGTAGCATAATTCACAGAACCAAACCTGAAAGCAAAAAGAATGTTGGGCAAGAGTTTTTCGTGGAAGTTATATGTCGATGGTTCCTCGAACACTCATGGCAGTGGGGCAGGGATTGTGGTATGCACCCCAGAAAGAGATGATGTTGAATGTGCCATGAGATTCGATTTCAAAGCAACAAATAACCAAGCCGAATATGAGACATTGTTAGCAGGACTTAGAGTTTGCATATCACTCAGAGCAGATGAGGTTGAGATATTCAGTGACTCACAGATAATCGTCAACCAAGTTTGAGACGAGTATCATGCCAGAGATAAATGTATGATGGCTTATTTGGGTATAACAAAACAACTCCTCCAAAAATTCAAGGAATACAGGATTGCCCAGATCCCTAGAGAAGAAAATGAAACTAGCATCAGTAACAACCATAATTAGGCCAAAAAATATTCTGGTTGCACATCTTCTTAAACTGAGTATAATTAAGCCAAAAAACTTTGAAGTCTTAGAAATCCGAACATCATCGAACGGTTGGATGACTCAGCTAAAAAGATACATGGAATAAGGTGCACTCCCGGAAGACCTCTTAAAAGCCAAATACATCAGGTACCGGTCAACAAGATACACGTTGATTGGAGGAGAACTGTACAGAAGGGGGTTTTCCCGAACACTCCAAAGATGTATATCAGAGGAAGATACATATCGGATACTACAGGAAATCCACACGGGGTATGCGAAAACCATACTGGGGGCAGAAGTTTAGCACACAATGATGCTCAGAAAGCTGTAGTACCTACCAAAGGATCGCCAATGATATTCGGCAGCCTCCTGAACAACTTAGAAACCTCACATCCCCATGACCATTCGCCATGTGGGGACTAGACTTAATTGGTCCAATGCCGGAAGAAACTGGGGGTGGAGATAAACACGCAATTGTGGCTGTTGATTATTTCACAAAATGGGTAGAAGCTGAAGCGTTGGTACATATTACTGAAGCAAATACCACTAACTTTGTGAAGAAAAATATACTTTACAGATTTGGAGTCCCGAGTACTATTATCACTGACAATGGCACCCAGTTCGATAATCAAAAATTCAGACAGCTGTGTAACAAGTACCAAATTGTAAATTATTATGCTACACTTGCCCACCCTCAAACGAATGGGCAAGCTGAAGCAGTAAACAAAATCATCAAGCATACACTCAAAGCAAAGTTAGATGCCAATAAAGACAGTTGGGTTGAAAAACTTCTTGAAGTATTATGGGCATATCAGACGATAAAAAAAACTTCTATAGGAGAGACTCCATTCTCTTTGGAGTTCAGGGCTGAAGCCGTCATCCCGGTAGAAACGTCGTGTCCCCAAGAGTCAGGCTATATGATGAAGACCAGAATGTTGATATGCTGTTACAAAGCTTAGATGAGCTGGAAGATAGAAGGGAGAAATCCTGAGTACGAAATTCGGCATATCAGCAAAGAGTGGCCTGACACCACAACTCTCATGTTCGGATAAGAAAATTCCAGCTAGGAGACCTGGTGCTCAGGAAAGTATCGTTGAACACAAATAACAAAGTTGCAGGCTCGTTGACATACAAATGGGAAGGCCCGTACAAGATTGAAGAAATAGCTGGTCATGGAGCATATTGGATTGCCCGACCAATGGAAGGGTTTTACCCCGGCCATGCAATGCCCAATATTTGAAGATTTTTTATCCTTGAAATTTGTTTTCTTTTTAGTCAGGACAATTTTGTTAGTCATGATATTTTTTAGCTTTGAGATTTTATCATATTGTTAGTTTTGCAGTTATGAATAAAGACCCAACATTGGATTTCATAAATCGGATTTCAGAAATCTGAGCACATGATAATAAGAACATGTGAAAGACAAGCATGGTAATAAGAGCATGCGAAAAAGAAGCATGATAATAAGAACATGCGAAAAAGAAGCATATCATAAGCACATACAAAAAAAGACAAAATGCTTGGGGCCATTAATTTGGTAAAATTCCCAAATGGGTGGAGAAGCTCGAAGGAGCATACCGGCCGAGCAAGGTCAGTTAACCTTAGCCAAAAGGCAAACTCGATGCACCAGATTCTAGAAATCAGCTTGGGGCACCGTCGGGAAAAATCCCGGTGAGATGCTCAGTTGTGTTAAGCAATTTAAAAGCTCAACGATTCGGTAAACCCTTGCGCAGACAAAACTAGGAGACGTTTTCAGTGACTTACGTAAGGACTCGAACGTATGATCGTGGTGAGACTTGATGTAACATTCGGGTAGCAACCGAGTATGAAGCATAAGTATAAATCTACTTGCCTGTTTCAAGATGACTCGGTTAATAATATTAGCCAATTTAATAAGATACTTGGCGCTTAAAATTGCATTAGCCAATTTAATAATATACTTGGTACATGAAATCGAGTTTAATAAGATACTCGGCATTTAAAGTGTCGCTCAGACTAGTAGCCAGTTTAATAAGATACTTAGCGTATGAAATCAAGTTTAATAAGATACTCGGCGTTTAAAGATTCGCTCAGACTATTAGCCAAGTTAAATAAGATAAAGACATCAAAAGACATAACAAAGCAGTCGATAAAAAAAATGGAGTTTTTTTAATTAAAATGAATCTTTACAAATATGCCTAAGGTAGGGCTGGAGATTTGGAAACCTTCCTAATACTCGGGTTAAACACTATCTCATACTCACGGATGAGACTCTCATTCGAAGGCCAGGCAATTGTGTCGATCGAGTCATCTATCCATTCACTGTAATCCGTTCCAGGGATCGGTCCAACGTTAAGCTTCGATCCAGCCACACCAGCCTCTGACTAGCATAAAATGTTGAAAGAGAATGCTCCGACAGAACCTCCAAATGCATAGGATGAGGCTCTTTACCTTGGCTACGATTGTATGCTCTCCATTCCTTCATCTGAGTCCGAAGAGATTCCAAGGACCGGTCCATATGGTTTTTGATCGATAGCTCCCAGTTGGCTCGAGCCTTGTCAGTCGCTCGATTTTTAACTTTGAAGAATTCACCAGCTGAGACTAACCCTCGCTGAAACTCCCTAAGGAGTAGTGCATCATAGGCTGGGGACCTCTTAAAGTGATCAACCCCTTGAACTTCAAGTTCCAACCTATCATCATTCGAAAGGGATTCAAAGGTCAGGGCCTAGCGCTCGTTCAAGGTCTTTAATTTTTTACTCGTAAGACGATCTAGTCTGCTCAGCTTCTTGTTCAGATTTGAGCATCGACTCCTGGGTAGCAGACAATAAATTTAGGAAGGATACAACCTTCTTTTCAGCAATAGAATTTCTCTCCTCAGCCTCCATTTGTTTAGCCAAGTAATGATAGGTAAATTTTTGGGCAGAGTTCGCCTTCTTTTGATAGGCCGCCTCAATCCGAGCACGGCTATCTTCACTCTCCATTAACTGATCTTCAAGAAGTCTTATCCGATCGGCTTGATATTGTTAAGTCTGAACAAACTCAGTAAACTCAGCAACCACCTGTAGGGAAGAGTGAGTTAAAAAATCTAAGACAAACACTGAGGCAAGGGTCGAGATAGAAGACTTACGTAAGACGCACTATTGAAAATGTTTTCAAGAAGATTAGTAGGGAACCATTCCTGAAACTGCTCCAGTGGTCATCCCCAATAAAAGCCCAACCAGATGACATCATCCTCAACATATCTTGGGGGGTGGGACACGTGGGATTACCCGAGGATCCTACTCTTGCATCCATAACTTTAGTGGGCAAAGAATCCTTATTTTGATTGTCCGAAGTGTCCACTCCTCCTAAAGGCGCCTCAACCTAGACACTCGGGAAAACTCTAGCATCGGTGTCATCGTCACTTGATTCAACAAATGACACCACCCGAGGAATCTTTTAAGGACGAGCGGGAGAGTCAGCTGTCTTCCTTTTCTTAACCTAAGTACGGTGGAAGCAGAGGTCAGCCGCAGGATCTTCTTGATCTTCAATAATATCTTGAAAGGATTAAAAAAGATCAGGATGGAAGTTAGCTTGCTCATCAGGGGGTACCCTAACTCCTTCCTAATCCCTTAACTGATCGACGAGAACTTCATCGACCAGGGAGCTAGGTTCACCGGAAATTGCACCATTAGGATGCCCTGTCTGCCTGCCTTCATCCTCAGACACCTTCAGGGCACTATTGATTCCAAAAAGGCCATTCGGTCCGCTTGACTCCCCCATGGTCGGTTGAATGACTTCAGGAATGTACTCAGGAATTTGCTCGTCAGCATCATCGAAATTCTCATTTGACTCATCATCAGGCGGAGCAACCCCTTCCTTATTTTGACGAGAAGCTTCTTTATGACTCGCTTGAACAATCGATTTCACTTAGTGAGTCTGGACATCGTAGGCGATGTTTACATCATACACTAAATACAAACAAGTTAGAAAAGAGAACAAGATGAGAAAAATAAGAACGAGAAAATTCTACTTACGTCACCTACGATAATTTGAAATCTGAGTAAATAAGCCAAGTTCGATCATTTTCTTCTCATTAAATGGATAGGACATGCTCATCTTTTTCAGAGTATGCACGCCTGCCCGAGCAAGGTTGGTCAACTCGGCATCAGTATAAGTAAGTTTTGACTTGTTCCGACGATCATAAGAGTAAAAGAAACGGGGAACCTTTAACACTTCTCGATCTTCTCCAGCCGAGAGCTCGATCTCAAGTCCTAGGTTCCCTCCGGCAAAAAACCAGCTATTCTTCCAATGCTTGTTTGAGGTGGGAAAACCCTACACAAAGCCTTTCTTCTTGGAGTCCGATGAAATATCTACCCCCCGGTTCACCTTCGTTCCCTCAGGAATCCAGCTATCTGGCTGGCTGGATAGAAGAAAGTAAGTTCCAGTCCGATCAAATTGCCTTAGAGTATAGAAGTGTCTAATTTCGAGAGGGGAAGACGGTGATAAGTTCATCTGACTCCACATATGCCACATACATATAAGGATTTTGTAGCTATTCTGGACAAGTTGAGCTGGAGCAATCCTCGCCTCAGTAAGGAACCAAGCAATGAACGGCTGGAGGGGAAGAGTCACACTACAACAGAGCATGGACCCATAAATCGCTACCATGCCCGGAGGAGGGTTTCATGCGGATCTATCACCAGTAGGAGCCATCAGAACTGAATCATCCAGATCAAACCGAGTGCGGTACTTTTTGATTTCAGCTTCCCTGACCACGTTCGGCTCAACATCATACACACTCGAGAAATTGAGCGAGAAGAGAATTTGAGTGCACTGTTTTCCTCTTTAACATCTTTCTCGTCAACTACTTACCTCCCGATTTGAATGCCGCTTGAACCATGTTTGTGAACCACATGGTTACTCTGATGTTTTCTCATCCTAGATCGAAGAGGATCCTTGTGATTAGAAACGAGAGATTTAGAACTGGAAAAAGATTTGGAACTAGAACTTAAACGAACATCGGGATAAAGCCCAGAAACATCAACGTCTAAAAAACCAGGCTCGTTAGGAGGGATTTCCCCTAATAACCTATGAACATAAGAAACCAATTGAAAATCTCCACACTCAAGCGCTTCGAAAGCTATAACAAAAAGACAGTGCCGTGAAACAGGATCCATCTAAACTGACCTTTAAGGAAGGTGCGAAGAAACTTGAAAAAGCTTCGATGGAAGTATAAGATGAATCGGTGCGTAAGCAAAGCCTGAGTTATTTTTTCCTTTCTTTAAAAAATGAATGACCAAACTGCCTTTTTTAGTTTAAATAAACCACTCGATGGTTGAGGATACGAAACCCTAGGGTTTCGAGAAGCGGGAAAAATAAAAAAGGAGGATTTGATGATGTCGGCGGTGTATCAGGTGATCCATATGTTGTTTCTCATAAGTTTCACTAGAGAAATTAAGCGGTTGAAAGACACGTGTCATGGAAAGAACTGACCAAGCTGTCAGGATTTTAAAACGTCATAATCACTGAGATTTCGCGTGAAGGGACAAATTGCACTTACATGGTAGCCATTAAGACACGTCATTAATGCGAAGCGCCGTTTAAGGATTATTATTCCAGTATTAATGAGACATAAAAGGAGGGAAAGACAATAAAGCTAGTCGGGAGGTTGATTAAAATACTCCTGCCAAAACAAAATTCTACTCGGCAAAAGTATTTTAAGGGAATATTGTTGTGTGTATATTTTAATTGAAAGTACACATCACTGATAGGTAAGACACCTTAAAAAAATTACCAAATGGGCATCCGAGCTGGCATCTAGAAGATACCCTTCAAGACATCTCAAAGGAATAAGAACCCGAGTAAGTCTGAACAGGGGTATTCGGCATGTTATGCCCTACTCGGGACAAAGTACTTAGCACATTATGTTCTACTCGAGACAATACGGGAAACCCAAATAAAGAAATCCAGCACACGATTCACACGTGGGTGAACCAAGAGTCATGCTCAAATACGCAAGACATCCGTATCAAAAGAGTTTCTAGAAAAATAAAATGCCGAACAGAAAACAAATTTCAAATCAAGCAATAACTCAGTTATTCTAGAAGAATGCTTGTCGATTAGGAATGTAAATCCTAAATCAAATTGTACAATTAGAGCCCCACGAAGATTCAGATTCAATTTAAAGGATCTCCAAAAAGAAGATAAAGACGATTCCAACGAGCTACCAATCGTAATTAAATGCAAACTCTTTTCCTTACTTGTACAATAAAGATTATGGTTCTATGCATGTATAAATAGACCCATAATCTTATTGTTGAGAGATATATAGAACCATATATACAAAAAAAATCACGACAAGAGTGGCAAAAGAGATCGAGTGGTGTAATTCTTCATTTAAATAGTGGATTTGGTTTGGTTGTGTATTTAGCCGCTCGTTGACGTTTCTCCGATCACCAGAGTTTTACCACATAAACTCGTGTCGTTATTACTCACATTACATTCTCTCTCTTTCTCTTTTGACAGGTCATAACCAAATCCAACATTGTTGACTTTTTTATCTATCGATAAATCAACGTCAACAGTACCAAGTACCAACTCGGATGCTGATCATGGTGGTGTCCTGAAATCGATCCAGGGGTTGGTTTCAGACATGGAAAAGGTGGTCTTCAACATCATTCCTTCAAAGTTAAACATGGTGGCCTCCGCTCTTGCAAATGAAGCTCTTAGAAGTCAGAACCCAAAAAGTGGCTTTATGGAAGGAGGATGCACCGTTGTGCATTCAAGAGCTGGAAGAGATAGAGCAAAGAGGATAATATCTTGTTATGGCAACTTTGAAGCTAATTGTATTTTTCTTATACTCTGTTTTTTACTGGAGTTTTTGTTTTTCTGTTGCTTTTGGCTCCCTGTGTGGGTTTCTTAACAAAAAAAAAAAAAGAATCGATTCAATTTCCTTAACAACAAAAAATAAAAATAAAAATAAATAAAGAGGGGTGCCAATGTACAAACTTGAAGAAACACCTTTTCCCAAAATTTCCCTTCTTCTTCTTTACAATTGCAGATCGTTATTGGAAATTTTGTTCAACATCTTCTTATTATCACTGTCTAACGTGGTTTGATAGAAAAAAAAAAGTTCATTTTTTTAATGTCTAATGTCTATGATCATTATTTGGGGAAAAAAAATTCTAATGTCTTTGGATAGAGGACCTATTTTTCTCAATTTTGTCTATGTTTCTTCCTTTTTTAAAAAAAATTAGCTTAATTTTTTTTATAAAAAATAGTTCTTGTTCCTAAATTAAATGAACTGTTTTTTTTAAATGTGAATGTTTGTACTAAATAATAGGTTTGTACTAGATCCACATTTCACACCTTGATAAAGAAAATGTTAATAGGCCCAAGTGTAGAATTAATAATAGGGTGCCAATATACTAACATAAAGAAAAACCTTTTCGCAAAACTTCCCTTCTTCACAATTGCAGCCTCTTATCTGAAAATTTGTTCAACATCTTATCTTATTATTATCACAGTCAAACGTGGTTTGACAGTCAAAAATAATTATTCATTCAATCTAATAAGATCTCAGTTCAAGTAGTTGAAAATAGCTAAGAAATAAAAATTAAAAAACCATAGTATTACAATTGTTCATGCGAGGAAACAAAACCAGCTCAAGAACTATGTATTCTCTAGTTCTTGGAATTTCTTTGATATTCCCGTCACCTCTTTGCAATTTTCAGACTATAGTGGTCCTTTTTTTCCCTCATTTTTTATAATGTCTTTGAGAGTTTTTTTTTTTTATAAATAAACTGGAAACTTCAATTAGAGAGAGTTTTTGTGTCCCGTAATTAGCAATTGACATATTTTGTTTTACTTTTTTCCATTAAAAATCTCAAATGCTAAGTTGCTAACAGTTCTTCAAATCCACGATCCACTCAATAAACATTTAAATAAGAAAAATGTGACCTAGTTAAAGAAAGAAAATCTCAAGTGTTAAATTAAAAGGGGTAGGAAGAATAAAGAAGTGGGGTTTCTTTAAGATATTTTAGAGATGCTATTACGGTCCAGTTTTATTTCAATCCACTTTGATGGGCTTGGTGGTGAGTTATTGATCTGTCCTATTTTTTTTTTTTTTTTTTTTGGCACTTGTTTTGTTTTTTCCTTGTTTTAGAAAATTTTCGCTTTTTATTTAAGCGAATGAATTGAGTGCGAATAATTTTTATACAACTGAATTTCTTCTGAAATAATTCAGAAATATTTTAGTAGGAAGGTGGTTCTTTCGAATCAACGAAGCTCAATTGTTTCCATTTTATCCAAAATTATCAATAATTCATGTTTCATATATGGTGATCATATCAAATGCAATAGCTCCACTCATTCATAAATCTTGGCAATAGGTTATGCAACCTTATACTAATTAGCAAGTGGTCTAGCATCAATAGTCAATAAGATATATAAATTTTTTTAAATCATTATATATTGATATCATCAGTGCGTTGGATGTGAACCATAAGATTTATATATTTTGATTTAAAATATACATTTATCAAAACTTCTTTATAATTAATGATCCACATACAATGCACTGATATAAATTATATTAGTACATACCGATAAGAAAAAGTTCGATACAACTAAATGTATATCTAATCTTTCAGCTCTAAAATCAAGTCATAGAATGATAGAATATAAAAACACATGATTATTTATCTTCATCGGATATAGTGTACCGGAGATTTTCTTTAGCTGACTAATTGATACAGACTTCTTTTTTATATATAAAAATGAATTACAACTATATCTCTCATTTTTTTACCCTGCTTCAGTAGGATAGTTATACCTTGTTCGTATATTTAGGGATCATGATACTTTGTTGTGCTTATCTTTTTTATAATCTAATAAAACTTGTATTTAAAAATAATGATAGTGAAATATATGAAAGGAATAAATTACATCTATTGATTACCTATGACAACAGATTTATAGTTATAGGTTAGGATAAAAATCAGCTCAAGAATGAATCCATATTCTATATTTGGATAGTATATTTATCAAATATAAACTATAAATATTTTTAAAATAGCTATAATTGATTGGATTAAAAAAAGAAGAAGAAGAGAGATATTCAAATAAATATACCAGCAAATATTATTATATAAACGTATGGATTGTATAATACATATACTTTTTGTTAACCTCCAGAATGATCCAATTGGTTGAATATAGTTAACACATCTCATTAATGGATCGACTCCATATTATTAATTAGTGAAAATTACTAAAACTAACCACATATGTCATAAAAAAATCGTTTTTAACAACAAATGAAAATTTATTCATTAATAACCATTTTTTTGAAAAATTACTTGAATATCCTTATATAAAAATCATCCCCAAACATACACTCTCTTTTTCTCTTTTTCTTTCTCTCTCCTCTCCTCTACTCTCTCTTTTCCTCCTCGATCTCTCTCTCATCGTCGATGATGTGCCAGCAAATCGTCGGCGGCGCCGTCGTAAAGGCCAACGAATAGTCGTCGACCTCCTCTCTCTCACTGAATCCTCTTTATCTCTCCCCGCACCTTTCTCTCCTCTATTTCTCTCTTTCTCTCTCTGCACCTCTCTATCTCACGCGACATCACCTGCTTACCGGTGTGTTGGTGTACCGTCTGCTAGGCTTCACGACCGTCCAACAGCGCCGTCGATCTTCACCTCCGCTGGTGATGTGATCTGCAGAAAAAAGGGAAGAAAACGAAAAACCTAGAAACCCAGAACATTTAAGTTTTTACATTCCAATTTTGTCAAGATTTCAAGTTTTAACATTTTAATTTAATCGAGATTTCAAATTTCAAGATAAAACGAAACACCTAAAAACCCAGAACATTTCAAGTTTTAACATTTCAATTTAGTCATGATTTCAAGTTTCAACATTCTAATTTAGTCAAGATTTCAAATTTTAAGATTTCATGTTTTTAGGTAGATTTCAAGTTTCAAAATTGTAGTCGTGATTTCAAGTTTGGTTCCAGATTTTAGTCATAATTTCAAGTTTGCTTCCAGTTTTTTAGAAAAATTTAAATTAAAGGGTATTTTTATAATTTACACTGAATTTTTTTTTTTAAGTGGTTATTAACGATTAAAATTTCAAAAGTAGTTACTAACGAAAGTTTAGTGTTTCCGATGACTATTTTAGGTTTTCTTTCGTTTAAAGTTTAATATATTTTTTATTAACCTCTACAGTGACCCAATTGGTTGAATATAGTTAACACATCTCATTAATGGATCGACTCCATATTATTAAACTGTATGGTCATTTGCAACTGTAACAACGTCATCCAAAATCCTAACATTTAATTTGGTCTATATCTCTCCGTGTTATCATTTATCTCTTGTAATAGGACAAAATATGAGTTTTTCTTTTTCATTTATGTGGGTTTATGTGTTGTCTTAATTTATTATAAATGAGTTAGCTAATGGGTCCTATCAGCTTTGCAAATTGCAATCAAACCAAAACTTTTCTTGTCCCACATCCAACAAATCTTTGTCATAAGTATTATATCCTCTTAATTATATCCGATTTTACAACTTATTATTTATATTTTTTTTAACATTAAACCCCCTAAACTTTTAAAAATTAACAATAGCTGATGGAATAATAAAGTTATACATTTTTCTATCGTGATAAATTACACTAAGTTCCCCTTATTATATATATATAATTACATCAAACCGGAAAAAATATAATAATATGACCTAATTACCCATCTGACAAAATATTAAAAATAAAAATTTAAATTTAAAATTGAAACAATGGTTAAATAATAAAAAAATTCTGAACTTTTTGATGAAAAAATTAAATAAATAGAGAAATGGAAAAAAATATATTTAACAATTATTTAAATTATCTTTTTATTTAAATATCCTTGATTTCGGCTCACTATACCATCCTTTGTGATGGATGGTAGAGATCCTAGATCTACCCACCCATCAAAAAAAAATTATGTGTTTTTTCAATTTTCTTGTAATTTTGTTATTGTTGGTGTTGTTGTTGTTGTTGTTATTATTATTATTATTATTTGATCACCATTATGAATATTTGAGATGGATGGTGGAAATCAATTTAAATATCTATCTAACTGTTTTTTCAAATAATTTATTATTATTTTTATATTACTATTCTTATTTTTTATTATTATTATATTTTACTATTATTATTGTTATTTAATTTCTTTTTTAAAAAATTATTAATACCCTTATTATTGTAAGCGAACAAGCGATATTTAAATAAACAAGACAATTTAAATGATCATTTCTCTTATATAATTTAAATATTCATCTAGGTTTTATATTTATGGATATAAAAAAAGATAATTTAAATAATTGTTAAATCAATTTAATTTTTCGTTTCTCTATTTATTTAATTTTATTTATCAAAAAGTTCAGAATTTTATTATTATTTAACCATTAGTTCAATTTTAAATTTAAATTTTTATTTTTAATATTTGATCTTTTAAATTTGGTCAGAGGTGTATTTAAGTCATATTATTATATTTTTCAGGTTTAATATAATTATGTATATAATAAAGGGAACTTAGTATAATTTGCCATGGTAGAAGTGTACGATAATACTATTCTATCAGCTATTGTCAATTTATGAAAATTTAAGGGTTTAATGGCGAAAAGAAAAGTATAAGGGATAAGGTACAAATTCGAGCATAGTTTAGGGTGTATGTGTGTCAATTAGCCTACATATTTTTAGAATTAATTTACATACTTCACTTCCCTCAATTGATCATAATATTATTAAAATTGTACATTTATATATTTAGCTAAAAACTTAATAATTATAGTAGTACCAGTGTATCTGTGGCAACATGAAATCAAAACAAACAAATAACTATATCTAAAGGACATGATTGCTAAGTGATTGTTAAAGAATTCGAATTGGCCAGGGTTTAACTATATGGGTATTGGGTTTATGAGTAATGAGCTTGAATGTGTTTTCTTTTGAGATGGTTTTGTAGATTGAAATAGATAAATTTAGACCCTAATCGATCTGAACTAATCTGACCCGATCCAATTTGGATATGCATTAACTTGGATCGGTCAATCTAATCGGTGTATGGATTGAATTTGGGTGACCAAGTTGGGTAGCTACTAGCATATATGCAGTAAGAGAGGTGTCATCTTTCAGTGTATCGTGTATGGTATTCAAAGGCCATCCGTATCTCAACATCTCAGTCACCTGGAAATGCGGACAAGTTTAATATAAAGTCTGTCCAGGTTGAGCATTTGAAGATAGCAAAGTATTTGTACTTATTAGTCATGGTAGGGCAGTCCATTCGATATTTCAATTTGCCTCTGGGCCCATGGATTCGTTTCAACCTGCAACTTGCCTTGCAAATTGCAATCAATTTACAATAAACAAGAAATTTATGAAATCGTGAGTTTCATATTGTACTTTACATTTTGGATGCAATTTAATAGAAATCGTTATTTACCCATATTTGAAGGTAAAAGAGAAGAAGCTAGCTGGCTGGCTGGCTGGATTGGGTTATCGGCTGAAGCCGGAGAGGCAGTATGGGTATGGGGCCATGGGCCACAACAAAATACAAGTTGTTGAACCCCATAACGCCAACACTGACTAAAACCAATTAAAACAAATATTAAATATTTAAATGTTTAAAAAAAGAAAAAAAGAAAAAAAGAAAACAGAAACAATGGGCGCAGAATTCAAGGGGTAAGTTGTTCAGATGCTTCTGGGGATCTGTGCAGAATAATAATAATAATAAAAGTAAAGGGCAAGTAAAGGAAAGCAGTTGATTGTATTTGTATTTGTATGAATCCATTTTCAGACTGTGACTGTGTGAGAGAGACCCCACTGCCTCATGACTGGGTCCCACTTCTTGTCCACAATGAAAATACTCACAGTTGTGGAGGTGGCTCCCACCTCCTATACTTCTTTTTCTTGTATTTTTGGCTTTCTCTCTAATTGCTTTTTTCTTTTCTTTTTTTCCTTTCTATTTCTTGAATCTGGAGAAGAGAAGAGAAGGGTTTTCCCATTACACACATCTTTTAATTTCATTATTATTTTTTTTTTAATAATAATAATTAATATTCATCTGTTGGGTGCAGTTGGAGGTGTGAATGGATGAAAATGTAAGATCGATTCGCAATTTCGCAGAGTTGAAAGTCCAAACAAGGTGGGGATTGGGTGGAACCAAAAGCCAATACCCTATTACTACCCTGTGGTCTGATTTTGATTTTGATATTGATAGTAATGTTTTCTTTTTGATGTGACCTCAGTGGGCTCTACTTCCCACCAACCATGTGAACCTACTGCTTCTTTCTTTCTCCAATTTTTTCTATCCTCACGCGCCTCACTCTACGCTCCTCTCTCACATTCCATATTTGTATTTGGGATTTAACTGTTATACAATACTATTATTTTAAAAATAAAATTACTATACAGAACATGCATAGTTATTTCTTTTCAGTTTTTTTTTTTTTAAATAAAATAAAATTCAAATCTTTGATTTTTATTGAGACTTAAATAAATTCAATGAGTAGCAACTAACTTTATAACTATATACAAACCGTATAATAGATAAACTCGTACTGTTATTATTGTATTGTTTTACAGAATAGTTTATGAATTAAGGTTATTTAAGTATTTATGTAAGAAAATATCTATTACGTAAGAGATTTCAAAATAAAACTCTACCCTATTATAAATATAATTTCACACTTGTACATGAAAAATCTTCGGTGTGGGGAAAATCTATCGTAGGATAAAAGTTGTATTTTGAATTGTGTTTGTATAGTTGTAGATCGAGGCGGGCCTGATACAACAGATTCAGGTAATTCACACTATCAGCGGAGGTCCCACTCTGGTCGGCATCTCCAACAATTCCAGAAAAAAACCATGCGAGGAAGGTCCATCGTACGGACGAACGGCGGGATATCTTCAAGGTCTACCAGAGACCGACCAACTCCTCCCAGCTGTCTCAAATCATTTTCACTGAGGCAAATGTCTATAACACCGTGCAACCTCATGATGATCCCATGGTCATCACGGTACAAATTGCCAACTTCATGTTGCACCGCGTGCTCGTCGACACAGGTAGCAGCGTCAACGTTCTGTTTAAAGATACTTTGGAGAAGCTAAACTTGAAGCAATGGTGCTACAACAGTTGTACTACTCCATTATACGGTTTCACTAGGGACTCCATCACACCCGTAGGATAAAAAATCCTACCAGTGATCATCGGAGCCATACCTCTTCAACAAAACATCATGACCGACTTCGTGGTGGTGGATACCCCGTCGGCCTACAACACAATATTATGGAGGCCATTCCTATCATCCTTGAAGGGGGTCTTGTCTATTTACCACAATGTCCTGAAGTTCCCGGTAGAAGACAAGGTGGGAGAGGTTCAAGGTGATCAGCAAGCATCCAGGAAATGATATGCAGTGTCGGCTAACCCATCAGCTCTAGCTAAACAGCTAGCCCAAGTAACGACTATCAAAGTCGGGGTAACCCCGACACTAAACCTGGAAGACACGGGCCCTACCGATTATCCCAAAGAAGGCCTCGTGGTGCCCGACATGGAAGAACAGAGAAAGGAATGGGCCAGCGGCCACCCGGTCGACAAGTAAGAAGAGATTCATGTTCGACTAACCGATCCCTCGAAGGTCGTCAAGATCGGTGCTACCCTTGAGCCAGGAATGAAAGAGGGCTTGATTAGGCTCTTCATAGAGTTCAACGATATTTTCGTCTGGAGTCATGAGAAGATGTCGGGGATCTCGATGACATTAGCTGCTCATCGACTGGAAGTGGATCCGACCTTCAAGCCTGTCAAACAGAAAAGACGCCACATCAACAATGAAAGAAATTTGGCAGTTCAAGAAAAGGTGGACAAACTCACCCGGGCAGGCTTTATTCTAGAAGCTCGCTATCCCGAATGGCTGGCCAACGTGGTCATGGTCACGAAGGTAAATGGGAAGTGGCGCATGTGCGTGGACTACACCGACCTCAACCAGGCATGCCCGAATGACAGCTTTCCTCTACCAAAAATTGATCAGTTGGTCGATTCCACCTCCGAGAACAAGCTCCTGAGCTTCATGAACGCGTTTTTCTGCTACAACCATATTATAATGCATCCCACGGACCAAGAAAAGACCATTTTCATCACCATACAATGCCTATATTGCTACAAGGTAATGCCTTTCGGGCTCAAAAATGTTGGAGCTACTTACTAGCGGTTAGTCAACCGTTTGTTTAAGCCTAAAATTGGAAGGTCGATGGATGTATATATCGACGATATGATCACTAAGTCTTCGACCTCGGAAGGCCACCTGGGCCACCTTCGAAGGACCTTCATGATCCTAAGGGAAAACTAGATGAGGTTGAACCCTTCCAAATGCACCTTTGGTGTAACAGCGGGAAAATTTCTAGGCTTCATGGTCTATGAGAGAGGTATAGAGGCTATCCCAGAAAAAAATATGGCTATTCTGGACCTAGAATCCCCCGCATCTCTTAAACAGGTTCAAGCCTTGACCGGTCAGGTAGCAGCGCTTAACAAGTTCATCTCACGGTCTACCGATAAGTGCCTACCATTCTTCAAAGCCATTAAGCAGGGAAGAAACATGAAGTGGGGTCAGGAGAGCGAACAGGCTTTCCAGGCTTTGAAAAGATACCTAACAAGCCCTCCACTGCTGGTCAAGCCAAATCCTGGAGAAGAGCTACAAATATACTTGGCCGTTTGAGAAACCGCTGTAAGTGGGGCCTTGGTCAAGGAATGCGGGGATAGGATCCAGCGACCTATCTACTATGCGAGTTGCGTTCTAACCAAGCCCGAAAAGAACTATGCTTTGCTGGAAAAGCTCACTTATGCCTTGGTGTCCTCGGTAAGAAAACTTTGTCCTTACTTTCATGCTCATTCAATAGCAGTGGTGACGGACCAACCCCTCCGTCAGTTCTTTCAAAGGATGGATGTTTCGAAGGACCTTCATGATCCTAAGGGAAAACTAGATGAGGTTGAACCCTTCCAAATGCACATTTGGTGTAACAGCGGGAAAGTTTCTAGGCTTCATGGTCTATGAGAGAGGTATAGAGGCTAACCCAGAAAAAAATATGGCTATTCTGGACCTAGAATCCCCCGCATCTCTTAAACAGGTTCAAGCCTTGACCGGTCAGGTAGCAGCGCTTAACAAGTTCATCTCCCGGTCTACCGATAAATGCCTACCATTCTTCGAAGCCATTAAGCAGGGAAGAAACATGAAGTGGGGTCAGGAGAGCGAACAGGCTTTCCAGGCTTTGAAAAGATACCTAACAAGCCCTCCCCTGCTGGTCAAGCCAAATCCTGGAGAAGAGCTCCAAATATACTTGGCCGTTTCAGAAACTGCTGTAAGTGGGGCCTTGGTCAAGGAATGCGGGGATAGGATCCAGCGACCTATCTACTATGTGAGTTGCGTTCTAACCAAGCCTGAAAAGAACTATGCTTTGCTGGAAAAGCTCACTTATGCCTTAGTGTCCTCGGTAAGAAAACTTCATCCTTACATTCATGCTCATTCAATAGCAGTGGTGACAGACCAACCCATCCGTCAGTTCTTGCAAAGGCTGGATGTTTCGAAGGACCTTCATGATCCTAAGGGAAAACTAGATGAGGTTGAACCTTTCCAAATACACCTTTGGTGTAACAGCGGGAAAGTTTTCATGGTCTATGAGAGAGGTATAGAGGCTAACCCAGAAAAAATTATGGCTATTCTGGACCTAGAATCCCCCGCATCTCTTAAACAGGTTCAAGCCTTGACCGGTCAGGTAGCAGCGCTTAACAAGTTCATCTCCCGGTTTACCGCTAAGTGCCTACCATTCTTCAAAGCCATTAAGCAGGGAAGAAACATGAAGTGGGGTCAGGAGAGCAAACAGGCTTTCCAGGCTTTGAAAAGATACCTAACAAGCCCTCCCCTGCTGGTCAAGCCAAATCCTGGAGAAGAGCTCCAAATATACTTGGCCGTTTCAGAAACCGCTGTAAGTGGGGCCTTGGTCAAAGAATGCGGGGATAGGATCCATCGACCTATCTACTATGTGAGTCGCGTTCTAACCAATCCCGAAAAGAACTATGCTTTGCTGGAAAAGCTCACTTATGCCTTGGTGTCCTCGGTAAGAAAACTTCGTCCATACTTTCATGCTCATTCAATAGCAGTGATGACGGACCAACCCCTCCGTCAGTTCTTGCAAAGGCTGGATGTTTCGAAGGACCTTCATGATCCTAAGGGAAAACTAGATGAGGTTGAACCCTTCCAAATGCATCTTTGGTGTAACAGCGGGAAATTTTCTAGGTTTCATGGTCTATGAGTGAGGTATAGAGGCTAACCCAGAAAAAAATATGGCTATTCTGGACCTAGAATCCCCCGCATCTCTTAAACAGGTTCAAGCCTTGACCGGTCAGGTAGCAGCGCTTAACAAGTTCATCTCCCGGTCTACCGATAAGTGCCTACCATTCTTCAGAGCCATTAAGCAGGGAAGAAACATGAAGTGGGGTCAGGAGAGCGAACAGGCTTTCCAGGCTTTGAAAAGATACCTAATAAGCCCTCCACTGCTGGTCAAGCCAAATCCTGGAGAAGAGCTCCAAATATTCTTGGCCGTTTTAGAAACCGCTGTAAGTGGGGCCTTGGTCAAGGAATATGGGGATAGGATCCAACAACCTATCTACTATGTGAGTTGCGTTCTAACCAAGCCCGAAAAGAATTATGCTTTGCTGGAAAAGCTCACTTATGCCTTGGTGTCCTCGGTAAGAAAACTTCGTCCTTACTTTCATGCTCATTCAATAGCAGTGGTGACAGACCAACCCCTCCGTCAGTTCTTGCAATGGCTGGATGTTTCGAAGGACCTTCATGATCCTAAGGGAAAACTAGATGAGGTTGAACCCTTCCAAATGCACATTTTGTGTAACAGCGGGAAAGTTTCTAGGCTTCATGGTCTATGAGAGAGGTATAGAGGCTAACCTAGAAAAAATTATGGCTATTCTGGACCTAAAATCCCCCACATCTCTTAAACAGGTTCAAGCCTTGTCCGGTCAGGTAGCAGCGCTTAACAAGTTCATCTCCCGGTTTACCGATAAGTGCCTACCATTCTTCAAAGCCATTAAGCAGGGAAGAAACATGAAGTGGGGTCAGAAGAGCGAACAGGCTTTCCAGGCTTTGAAAAGATACCTAATAAGCCCTCCACTGCTGGTCAAGCCAAATCCTGGAGAAGAGCTCCAAATATTCTTGGCCGTTTCAGAAACCGCTGTAAGTGGGGCCTTGGTCAAGGAATGTGGGGATAGGATCCAGCGACCTATCTACTATGTGAGTTGCGTTCTAACCAAGCCCGAAAATAATTATGCTTTGCTGGAAAAGCTCACTTATGCCTTGGTGTCCTCGGTAAGAAAACTTCGTCCTTACTTTCATGCTCATTCAATAGCAGTGGTGACAGACCAACCCCTCCGTCAGTTCTTGCAATGGCTGGATGTTTCGAAGGACCTTCATGATCCTAAGGGAAAACTAGATGAGGTTGAACCCTTCCAAATGCACATTTGGTGTAACAGCGGGAAAGTTTCTAGGCTTCATGGTCTATGAGAGAGGTATAGAGGCTAACCCAGAAAAAATTATGGCTATTCTGGACCTAAAATCCCCCACATCTCTTAAACAGGTTCAAGCCTTGACCGGTCATGTAGCAGCGCTTAACAAGTTCATCTCCCGGTTTACCGATAAGTGCCTACCATTCTTCAAAGCCATTAAGCAGGGAAGAAACATGAAGTGGGGTCAGGAGAGCGAACAGGCTTTCCAGGCTTTGAAAAGATACCTAACAAGCCCTCCACTGCTGGTCAAGCCAAATCCTGGAGAAGAGCTCCAAATATACTTGGCCGTTTTCGAAACCGCTGTAAGTGGGGCCTTGGTCAAGGAATGCGGGGATAGGATCCAGCTACCTATCTACTATGTGAGTCGCGTTCTAACCAAGCCCGAAAAGAACTATGCTTTGCTGGAAAAGCTCACTTATGCCTTGGTGTCCTCGGTAAGAAAACTTCATCCTTACTTTCATGCTCATTCAATAGCAGTGGTGACGGACCAACCCCTCCGTCAGTTCTTGCAAAGGATGGATGTTTCTGGAAGGCTGGTTCTATAGGCCCTGGAGCTTACCCAGTTTGACCTAAAGTATAAGCCCAGGACCACGATAAAAGCTCAAGCACTAGTGGATTTTGTAGCTGAGCTTTTAGTACCTTCAGATCAGGTAACCCCCGTGGTAATAGATGTTACCCTTGAGAGGATTCCAGAAGATGACAACTGGCCAGAGGGTTGCGAGTCATGGACTCTCTACACTGACAAAGCTTCCGGGCAGTCCGCGGTAGGAGCGGGCATAATCCTCATCGACCCCGAAGGAACTGAGTGCTGCAATTGTTTCAGATTCGAATTTAAAGCCACAAACAATGAAGTGGAATATGAAGCCCTGCTAGTTGGGATTAAAGCTGCCATAGAACTCGGGGTCGATTACCTGAACATCAAGAGCGACTCTTCACTCGTGGTCAACCAAGTTTTCAGGAATTATCAGGCCAAAGGGGATAATATGATCGCTTACCTGAAACTGGTACAACAGCTCAGGTCCAGATTTAGGGGATTCAGAATCGAGCAGATACCTCGATAGCTAAATCATCGAGCTGAAGTCCTAGCTAAGATTGTTGTCTATGGTGGCCAGACCCTACCGCACGGGGTCCATCTTCTAGTAATCCCCCATACCTAGCACTACGTCTGGTAAGGAAGCTTATACCCTGGACCGACAACCATGCTGGATGGATCCAATAGCAGAATATCTACAGGATGAAAAACTCCTTGGGAAGCCCGACCAAGCTAGGAGGGTCAAAAGGCTCTCAGTCCGGTATTGTATGGTGGATGGTCATTTATACCGAAGGGGAAAATGCCTTCCCCTGCTCCGATGTCTACACCCAGAAGATGCTAAGTGGGCTTTGAGAGAGGTTCATTCCGGGGAATACTGGAACCATACTGGAAGAGAGGCCTTGGCATATCAGGTTCTCCACATGGGGTATTACTGGTCGACCATCCATCAATAGGCTAAGAGCTTGGTGCAAACCTGCGAGGCATGCCAAAAGGCCGCAAACTTGAGTCATCTCTCTCTAGAACGTTTGTTGTCCCTTAGCTCGCCATACCCTTTTGCTATGTGGGGGGTCGATTTGATTGGACCGCTTCCAACAACTCCTGGACAGGCCAATCATGATATCATAGCAATTGAGTACTTCACAAGATGGGTTGAAGCCGGACCACTCTCTCTGATATCGGAAGAAAACACAACAAGATTCATCAAAACCAATGTAGTTTGCAGGTTCGGAACCCCTCTGGTCATCATAACCGACCTCGGGAAACAGATCGACAATGCCCAATTCAGAGATTTCTATCAAGGTTTGGGAATCGACCTTCGTTTTGCTTCGGTAGCCCACCCTCAGACCAATGGTCTGGTGGAATCCACGAACAAAACCATCAAGAAGTTGTTGAAGAAAAAGCTACAACAAAAGAAAGGTAGATGGGTAGAGGAGCTTCACGACGTCCTCTGGGCTTACCGTACTACAAGGAGAACAACTATCGGGGAAATGCCCTACTCGCTGGCCTTCGGGGTTAAAGCAGTCCTACCTATAGAGCACAAGTTGATCTCCTTTAGAGTCCAACGGTTTGAACCGGGAAGCAATGAAAACAAGCTCCGAGCTAGCTTGGACCTCCTGGAGGAAAAACAAGATCGAATAACTGAAAAGGTAGCAATCTACCAAGGCAGGATTTCCAGGTACTTCAACAAGAGGGTTAAAACCCGAAGCTTCAAAGAAGGAGATTTGGTCCTCCGGAAAGTGACATTGAACACCAAGAAAAGGTCAGACGGGGTTCTAGGGCCCAATTGGGAAATACCCTACCTAATAAAAATGGTGATTCGTAATGGGGCGTACAAGCTCAAGGATACGGATACCGACTCATCGACCATACTTGGAATACGGATTACCTAAGGAAATTCTACCCTTGAATAGGGGACTCAGGAGCAGGCAACCTCCGACCAGCTTCTTTTTATTTTCTGACAGTATTGTACTTCATCTTCCATATCAATAAAGCTCTCATGTTTTCTTGTTTACTCCATCTTCGACTATGTCCTATAATGATTTGGGTATACATGGAAAGTTTCGACATTATCGCCTCAAGACCAGGGGTAAGCCGGGGAAGCCCCCTCGCTGCTTCTGATGCCTCGGTCTGGCACCACCCCCCGCCAAGAAGGGTCTGAGTGTAAGAGCATAGTTGCCATCCGGATCTCGAGACTAGGGATTGATCGGGGAAGCCCCCTCATCACCCCTGATGCCTTGGTCGGGCTACCTCCCCCAAGAAGGATCTGGGTGTAAGACCATAGTTGTCATCCAGATCTCGAGACCAGGAAATAGCTAGATAGTGCTCTTGGTGCCTTGGTCGGGCTACCACCCCCAAGAAGGATCTGAGTGTAAGAGCATAGTTTCCATCCAGATCTCGAGACCAGGAAATAGCTAGATAGCGCTCCTGATGCCTTGGCCGGGCTATCACCCCTAAGAAGGATCTGAGTGTAAGCGCATAGTTGCCATTCAGACCAGGAAATAGCTAGATAGCGCTCCTGATGCCTTGGTCGGGTTACTACCCCCTAGAAGGAATCGAGCTTGAAAGCCCGGACTGATGCCTTGGTCGGGTTACCACCTCTAAAAAGGAATCGAGCTTGAAAGCCCGGAAGCCCTCTTGATCTCGAGCCTAAGAAGGGACTAAACAATTCTTCACTTAATGTTCTACTCGGGCTACAACCTCCCAAAGGGACTCGAGGATGGAGGGCTTGACTTACTTAAACTCTATATGCTCCTGTTATCTTACTAGCTCTCCTTGATATAGGGTTACTTACTACAGTAAACCCACAATCAAACAAGAGGACTGTCAGTTCCATTGGTATGGGGGCTCAATGCTAACGACTTGTTTTTCTTATCTTATTTTTTCCCAAAGATAGCTCGCTTCGATATAAAAAATGGACGATCAAGCAAGTACATGGGAGCAAGATCTAGATTTGAGATTAAAACTTTTATTATCAAGTAAGAGAGCCTATCCCTCAACAAGGCTTCTACAAGCTAGGGGGGCCCAATCCCCTGTTCCGGGCTACAAAGGAAAAATAATAAGAGATCAAACACAGTTTAAGATGGATGCCCACCCCCTTTTCCGGGCATTCAAAATAAATCACATTGAAGAGAGCTCAAGCTCCTTCGTCTTCCTAAAGGCCTTCAGCCTCCTCCTCCACAGAATGGACCTCACCCCCGGCTCCCCTCTCCAGTCGCGGCTTGTCTTGGTTAGCGGCATCTACCTCCTCCGCTACCTCCTGAGGATCAACCCCGGCTACCTCGGGGTCAACAGGATCCTCCTCCATAATTTCATTAATCACCGCCATAACTTCAGGAGAAATAGCTGCATCAAGAAGGCTGGTCACCTACCCAGGCACGTTCCGGCCTTCAGTTAACCCCATTTCTGAGAGCACTGAGGGAGGATCTCAACTTCTGCTAGGCCTCTTTCTAGCTCCTCGTTATGGACCACCTCCGAGGATTCACCGGGACTAGATGCTGGAAAGGCTGGAACAGGAGGAGGCAGATCTAGCACCTCCAGCTTCTTCCTAGCTCCCTCCCCAGAAGAGCCAGCTTCATCAGTTTCGGGGAGAGACATCTCCACAGCCGGTAACATGACCTCTACTCTATCCCAGCCATCAATACTAGAGAGATCGAATGGAGGGGGAAGAGCCTCTGCAACCTGATAGGAAGCATAGAAGTACCCCTCGCTAAAAGAGGCTTCCACTTTAGTTTGGAGCTGGGTAACACGAGCCTTCAAGTTTTGGTTTTCAACATCTAGGGCCTTCGCCTCTCCTTTCCATTCATCCCGTTGGCTAGCCCGCCGCTTCGACAGGAGAGTCTCCTGATCAAAAGCTCGCTTCAGCCTCTCATGATGGCATTGAACCTCAGCTAGTTGCGTCTCCATTCCTTGTTGGCTGAAGGTCATCTCTTGGACCAGGGTCTGAGCCCGCCCTAGCAACTCCATGGCTCGCTTAGCTTCAGCCTCAGCCTTAGCTACCCGATCAAGAGGAAGGCTACCTGATGCCCCATGGCCACCTGAAACTTGAAGGTCTGCAAAGAAAAATCAGGTTAGAAATGACAAGTCAAGCAGATCAATGAAGAAGCAAAAACGAAAATTACCTCAGCTAAAAGGGCGGAACCTTTGGTGATTAAGATATCCACGGGCATCGCGGTCATCCTAGAAAGCCCGCTGCCTGGACAAGATGCGACAAATTGCTTCAGGAGCTCGTCCTGACACGCCGAGCTCGATTGTTGGTGGGGACGAGAAGGGGCGACTTAAGAAAAATAGACATTGGGCTCCCCGGGAACCTCGACTACCCGAGATATAATCGGATCTGCAGAGAGGGGTAGTGGGACTCGGGGGGAATCATGTGGAGCAATAACTTCTGGAGGATGGGCAGGAACAGACTTATTGACGACTTGTGAAGCAAACCCTCCTCGATTTAGAGCCTTCGCAACCCGAGATGCCAAAAGAGCCATCTTGGACTTCACCCGGGAATGAGAGGAGGGAGGAACGAATAAGGCAGCTAACTTAGTGGTTGACCCCCCCTTCTTCGTAACAGTCGAGAGAGCCCCCGGGGACGATCTGGAAGGAGGAGGAGGTATCCCAGCTTGTCGGACTTCACGAGAAGCTGGGGCAACAACAAATACTGTTAGAAAAAAGAATCAAGATTATCAGAAAAAAAAAGGAAAAAAAGAAAAGCAAGATAGATCGAGATACTTACGAGGGGTAGCACCGGATATTCGTAGGTACCTGTTTACCCAGAGGGGATCGGCAGTCGAAAACTTCAGATTCAAATAGTTCCGAGCTAGGATGGTATTCAGCACGACTTCAGACTCATCGGGCAAGGAATCCCGACCCCAAGTGGATTTGTCACTAAAAGCAGTAGGAACCTCGAGCTCATGCCCGCCGAAGAAGACGGAGCTCCCCCAGTCTCATCCTGCCAGTACCCATTCTTCCTTCCAAGCGGGGTTCTTCTTTGAAGCCCCAAAGATGATAAAATTGAGCCTATTCTTAGCCTTGGCATAGAATTGGCCTAGTGGAACTCCTGCCAGGCTACTAATCTGGAAAAGAAAGGCGAGCTCCTCAGCACCGGGCTCCCTAGTTACGCCGCTCAGCTCGCATTGCTCCCTTCACAATACCAAGAAGCCGATTAGATGCCTCCAGAAGCCAGGCGTCAGTTGAAGCGGAGCTAGCTGTAGAGCATTGAGAGCCCGTCAAAGGGTGGAGTGAAGAGGGAGTCTCACCCCGCTCTCAAACGCCACGACGTGGATAGGGAGCACGCCTTTGGGAGGGCTAAAAACATTGTAGTTTCGATGGGGGACAGTCAGAGAAAAGGTATCAGGAATACCATACTTGTCCTGTAGACGGTCTATCGAATGAGGGTCGACAGTAGAGTCAGGGATGACCCTGGGTTCAAAAGGAAGGGTTATCACTGGGGGAGGCTCCGCCATTGTGATTTGAGCCCTCCTAACCGCATCTAACCTCTTCCCGACGTCAGAGTCTTCGTGTACTAGGTTCAGAGGATTGTCAGGCAGGTTCGAAAAACCAGAGCCAATAGAAGCGTTCATGTTAGAACGGCGACGCTAGCGGAGCGGGGAGGATTCCTCGTCATTTGAAATCCCTCGCACCCGCTTAAGGGGAGCTAGGTTAGGGCCCCCGGAGCCCTCCACCAAGGCATCAACACTATCTGTGGAAGTCGACATTGATGGGAAATAGAGGTGAGAAAGCACGTGGAAGATTTCGATAGAGAAAACGGGGAAGAAGAAATTTGAAAATCTGAGATTTGAGGAAGTATGAAGAAAGTGACGGGCAGGCTGGGCTTAAATAGAGGTCTATGGGGTATATCTTCGGGAAGATCACCGCCGTATTGCAGTCGTTTTTCTTCGAATAAAACTCAGTTTCAAATTCAAAATGTTGGGTAATTAATGAGAAAATATCGCTCTCATTAATTATCTTTAAGGCGAAAAACTTTCTCAATTAAACAAGGAATCTGACTCCAACCCCAACTTTACCACCAATGTTCAAGTCAGAGGGGACTTCTGTTAATAGGGAAATTTGGCCAGGGTCAAAGAGAAATTTTCCACCTACAATCGACACTCATGAAGCCCGGGAAGACCGTAAGAGCCACCCCGCGGGAGCAGGGAAGGCCGGTTCGGCTTCAAAGCCACCAGAAGACAAGCCAGGCGCGACCGGGATGAGCCCCCACAAGAGTGCTAAAAGCCAGGCTGGAAGCCGAGCTTCTCCAGGCCATTTATCGGGGAACCTCGGCTCTGAGGTCGAGCTCCATAACCGCTCCGTAGATGCGAGGGGAAGTCTCCAAGCTTAATAGAGCTTCAAAAGAAGCCCACCAACCTCTCCAGAAGCCTGCTGTCCTTGCTGAACTTAAAGGAAGAATCACACCTAAATCTACATTACCCCAGCTACCTCCCATGAGGGTCTATAAGAGCATCTCAAGCCCCCAAGGATCAGAAAAAATCCATCTTAAGCTTCTAAGAACAGAGCCAGAGCAGGGATCTACCTCGCTCTACGGGGCAACAGGCAGCTGGCAGGGTGACCTCCATGAAGATCCATGGCACGAGTGCACACAGGATCATCTCCACGTAATATTTACATGCACGTCAAGAGTTTAAATTCAAATAAGGGAACAAACTTATCTTCGTCAACGACATCATCGAATCCGGAAACAATTCAAATTTAAATAACGAATCCCGCCCGATAAGGAGGGAACGGATTCATGAGATTACGGTAAAGTATTCGCGAACTAAAAACCTACGTTGACGATATATATATGTGAAGCCAAGCATGGTAGAAGGAGGACAACGAATGACAGATACAGAAAATCATAAACAACAGAGATATACATAGAAGGAAGACCTAAATTCTGTTTTCAGAACACGGTCACCTTCATCTCCACTATTCGACAGGCACCGAGTTCCCACCACCCTACTCCTCCGAGAGATTGTGAACAAACAAGAGAGTTATTTATATCTTAAAGCAATATATCAATAATACAGCTCCCATTTACCGTTATTACCACTCGTCTTTCTCTTAAATAGGTCGGGAACCAACGGTATCGACCCCGGCCACCGCTTTCGTGGTAGTGGTCTCGAGAGTGCTAACTGGAATTTCTTATCTCAAGTAAATTTCCCGTCAACAGATATCTTCTAGGGAGAGTCTAACAATATATGGAGAGCATTTCTTATGATTCCTACACATACTGTCATACGTTCATACATGTTAGAGATGATATATCTTCTTCATTCTTACTGCCATCAATGGTTGCCCATTTCATCTATTGACCTGAACGTTAGAGTGGTTGTCGGCATCCCTCAAGCCTGGTAACCTCACCTCGCAGGATACACCACCTAGAGGCCATACACTATCAGATTCACCACTAGGTGATCTCGCACATCTAGATTCAAAATTTCCATTTCAAAGATAAATGAATCATCATCTTCCCAACTCAATATCTCAAAATGTGCAGTAACTTATGTGTCAGACTTCATTATGTAAAATAATTCATTTGGTCTCTTCAAGCACACCTAATTCGAATAACCATCATTTCTTAGAATTTAAATTGTCTCTAGATGACTGGATGTACTTGAAACTGCTACATTTTTTTTTTTTTACAATTTTGATTCTTTAGTCTTGATCTTCCAATTGAATCTATGTTTGCTTCACATACATTCCCATCTTCCGGATGAATTCTCACAACTTTTCTAATATTTTTTGTCGACTCGAAATGCGAGATTGCACCTTTTGTTCGGTCTTCTCTAAGTGTGTCTCCATAATTCCCAGGCTTGTCTCCAATTTACTAGATCTTATACCAAATGATATGATCAAAAATTATGGAAATATGGATTTTTGGCAAGTTTGGGAATTTAGGAAAAAATGGATAATAATGAAATAATACGCTCCAGTTAGCTGTTTTGAGAGAACAACTCTCGAGATATAATTCATTAATTTAATAAAGAAATCCAGTTACAATAATATTAATTTATATTGATACGAGCACATGAATGATGGGATGCTTTGTGGGAAACCAGAACTTCCCAAAAGTCATAAAAGACTAACAAATAGATGATAGCCAAATTAATTCATTATATTATTATTGGCCGAGCAAGTCCTAAGAATACAATAAATTTAAAAGATAATGAAGAGATTAGATAGGACAAAAATCCTAAATAACAACAAATTATTGAAATTTAAATCTAAAATAAACATTTATTAGTTTTTAAAAATTGAAATAAATGTGATCTTAATAGAATAAGTTATACCAGGTGGTGGTGGCTGGTATGCATAAATATCAATAGTAACAAACAATGATAATCTCCTATCTTCTCACTTGCAATTTTTTTTAGATTAATTCTATTTTTTTTTTCAAATTTGGTGTCCAAATGATGTGGCATCACTCTAGTCCATTCATCTAAATCAAACAAATCTAATAAAATCTAAATAAATAGATAAGAGTGATGTCACGTCATTTGAATACCATATTTGGGCAAAGTAGTATTTTTTTTTCATTGTTGCTCTAGTTAATCTCAATTATGAATGTATAATCTCTCTACAAATAAATTTTCAATCTTTTGTTGGTAATTTACTAATTTTAGGTTAATTTTGGGAGGCTACTACGAGCATCTTGATTCAAAATATGAATTAGTATGAAATGGTCCCAACTTTCGATATCGAAAGATGTTTCTAAGGTTTGCTCGTTACTCTGTACAATATTTATTTTTTTGATGATAAATAATATGATTACAAAATGAATGGAAAAAAAAATATTTTAAACAAATTACTTGAATCCTAAAAGTATATATCGCATGCATCAACTTTTAGTAAAATGATTGTACACTTCTCGTTCACTTAAGGTACATTTGGTACGTGGGAGAGGACGAGACAACATAAGACAATTTGTTCTTGTCACACGTTTGACGCGTCCTTAGTATGGGAAGAGTCAGGATAAGGTGAGATACAAATCATACAAAATTGTCTCATCCAAGACCCTAGGACAACTTGTCCCATGACATGGGGAAAGTGACAAAAAAACCAATTTACCTTTGAAATTTTCAAATAATTACAATATATAATAATATATTTAATAATATAATATATATATATATATATTAAACATTATTATTATATATAGGATATATATATATATATATATATATATATATGTTAATAGCAAAATTTGGTTAGGGGTCAAAGAGAATTTTTTCACTCTCCTAGCCCGAACCAAAGCCCAAATTCGACATCCATGAGACCCTGGGCAGACCATAAAACTACCCCGCAAAAGCATGGAAGAATCGTCGGGCTTCAGAACTATCAGGGATGAAGCTAGACACGACCAGGTCAAGTCCTCACCCGAACACTGAAATTCGGGCTTCTCGAGACCACCTATCCAGGAACTTCGATTCCTAGGGCAGGACTCCAAAACCACCCCGTGAAAGCAAGGAAGGATCGTCGAGCTCAAGAAAGACTCGAAGTGAAGCCCGACAAGCAAAGCAAGCTCCCACCAGGGTAAGGTTCCCAAAGGTCGAGCTTAACTCGTAGCCTAAAACTGGAAACCCACCAACCTCTCCAGGAGCCCAATGTCCCCTCCGCGATACGAGGAGAAAAAGGACCTCTAAGTGAATCAGACCCGTGCTACCTCCAAGGAATGTCTACATGGCGTCCATCCCAAACTCCTGAGGATAGAACCTAAGCGTAGATCTACCTCGCTCTACAAAACAACGAACAACTAACAACTAACTCGATGACCTCCATGAAGAATCACGTCATGAATACATACAAGATCATATCCACGTTATAACGAACATTAAATTATGCATACGTGTAAGACAAGAGTTTGTTTCCAAAGAGGAAACAAACTTATCTCCACCAACAATAATCTTGAGTCCGTTATTTACTCGAAGTCAACGACTTTCAAATAGAGGATCTCGTCCGATAAGGAGGGAACATATTCAGAGAATCAAGGCGGGAGATACATCCGTTCAAATTAATTCGGCCATATATAAATATGCCTAAGCATTCTTAAGAGGAGGACGAGGCAAAAAACAGAGTAAAAAAGAGAGAGAATTACGTAGGGCCTAAATTCTGTTATCAGAACACGACCATCGTCATATCTATTATTCGACAAGCACGAAGTTACCACCTTTTTTTGTCCTAGAAAGATGATGAGTGTATGTGAGAGATTTCTGTATACCATGAGTGATCAATAATAAAGTTCTCATTCGCCGTTGTCTTTCAAATATTCATTCCTATCTAAACAGGTTAGGTATCAAAGGTACCAACCCCGACCACCACATCCGTGGTAGTGGTCTCGAGGGTGTTAACTGTAATTCCTCACCCTGAGCGAATTTTCGATTAACAATATATATTTATATATTTATAATATAAATAAATTATTATAATATAAATATATATATATATATATATATTATAATCTATCATATTATTATATGTATATAATAAATGTAATATTCTATATTAATATATAATAATATCAAATAATATATATTAATATATAATATTATAATATATGTTGTTATATATATAAGGGGGTTATTCCGGTCATTTGAATCTTTTATTCTATAATGTTTTAACCATACCAAACACATAATAGTACAGTTAACAGTTCTGTCTTAGATCTTCTAAACACAATATAGAACAACATATTCTATCTTGTCCCGTCGTATCTCGTTCTGTCTTGTCATGTTCCATCTTCATACCAAACATATCCTTAAAATCTTCAATGATATGTGTTCAAATCTTATATTTACACAATAAAGGTTTGATACAACATAATACAATCTAATACAAAATATCAATTCAATCCAATCAAATACTATTAACATATCAAATAAACCCCTAAGGTCATATTTGGCAGCCGGGATAGGATAGGAATCAGCTTATTTTTAGTCTGATTCCCATGTTTGGCCAAGCTAATGGGATATGATAAAATTATCCCCGTTTGTCTGATTTATCCCACTGCAATGAGACTAATTAATCCTAACCAAATTCATGGGATTAATTTATTTCCCATCATCTTAATTACACAAACACCCCACCACTGTCAAAGAAAACATTATCATCATCTTCATTTCAACTGGTTGGAGCTAGAAGCAATAGCATCATCATCATCTTCTTCTCTTTCTCTTTCTCCTTCTTCACCGAAGTGGTTGTTTGAGAGAAAATAAGCATCAAAGAGAAAATGAAGAAATTCGAAGGTTTGACATTTGAGAGAAATTTGAAAATGGAGATTTGGATTTAATTTGAAGGTTTGAGAGAAAATACAGATCAAAACAAGAAGAGAGAGAGGTGGGCTACATAAAAACTGGATTGGGGACCAGAAAAGAAAATGTTAGGCTACAAGAAGAGAAAATAGAATGAGAAAAGAAAAAATCAGAAAGTCGTTTTTCAAAAAAAAAAAATCAAAGAAGAAGTTGAGAGAGAGAGAGAGAGGTGGGCTACAAGAAAACCGGTTTGGGAAGGATGAAATCTGATCATCTGGATTTTTTTTCAGAAAAGAAAAAGTTAGGCTACAAGAAGAGAAAATAGAATGAGAAAAGAAAAAATCAGAAAGTCGTTTTTCAAAAAAAAAAATCAAAGAAGAAGTTGAGAGAGAGAGAGAGGTGGGCTACAAGAAAACCGGTTTGGGAAGGATGAAATCTGATCATCTGGATTTTTTTTTGTTGAGACAACAAAAACAACAAAACAGAGCCCAGAAAGGCCAAGCAAACAAAATGATTTTTTTTTTAATATCCAATTGTATCAGCCTTTACATCTTTCCTGATACAATTGGATCTCAACGTATTTTTTTATTTTCTTTTTCAATTTTATTTTTTAAAACAAAATATTAAAATCTTGAATATAATGACGAAATATCCTTGATTAATACTTCATTTTATTAAATTTGACTAATATAGGGGTGGTGTGTGTAATTTCTTTTTCTATTTTTAATCATATCCTATGTTGTACCAAACATATGTTTACATTATTTTTAATCTTATCCTATATTACACCAAACACATCATAATATTAAAATTAATTCAATCCTATCTTAGAAAAATAATCCTATCATATTCCATATACCAAACGGATCTTACTTTATAGTTATTGGAGTTACATTTTGTTCTGTTAATAACAATTTATCCGATCTGATACCGAGAGACTCTTTACCCGAGTTGTGTTGGAATATTTTATTTAATAAAAAGTTCATATAAATAGGTTCCAACATACAAGAGTGTGTGGCTGACGCGCTCCTCATTAATGTGGGACAAATCAATAGATGGTGACTGAAGAGGACGTCAGCAGTTCCTTTCAATGGGTCCGCACTGTCCGGGCATCTTGGGCTAGGTGGCCCATAGGACCCCACCAACACGCATTCCAGTAGGCCCCACACAAAAAGTACACTCGATTTCATGAGTCAGCCCAATACTGGCCCAACCCCATTACTCCTACACCACCACCACCATCCACCATAAGCATATACTGACCCGCTCACCTTTGATACCTGACTTGTCTAGATTGAAACGGATGTTTAAATGACCCTATCAAACGAGAGCTTTATTATTGAACACTTGTGATACACAGGAATCTCTCATATTCACTCACAATCTCTCTAGTACATAGGAAGGTGGAAATTTCGTGCTTGTCGAATAGTGGATACCATGATGGCCGTGTTCTCATAGAATTTAGGCTCGATGTTATTCTTTCTTCCTCCTCCCTATTTTTTTTTTGTCTTTCGTTCTTGGGAATACTTAGGCATATTTATACATGGCTGAATTAATTTGAACAGGTGTATCTCCCGCCTTGATTCTCTGAACCTGTTCCCTCTTTATCGGGTGGGATCCTATATTTGAAAGTCGTTGACTTCAAGTAAATAACAGACTCAAGATATCATTGGTGGAAATAAGTTTGTTTCCTTTTTGGAAACAAACTCTTGTCTTACACGGATGCGAAATTTAATGTTCATTATAACGTAGATATAATCTTGTACGTATTCATGGCATGATTCTTCATGGAAGTCATCACGTTAGCCGCTCATTGTTTTGTAGAGCGAGGTAGATCTATGCTTTGGTTCTGTCTTCAGGAGCATGGGATGGATGCCCCCTGTAGACATTCCTGGGAGGTAGCTCGGGTCTGATTCACTTAGAGGTCCTCTTTCTCCTCGTACCGTGGAGGGGACAGCGGACTCCTGGAGAGGTTGTTGGGTTTTCGGCTTTTATGCTACTAGTTAAGCTCGACCTTCAGGAGTCTTAACCTGGTGGGAGCTTGCTTTGCTTGTCGGGCTTCACTTCGAGTGTTTCTTTAGCTCGACGATCCTTTCTAGCTTTCGCAGGGTGGTTTTGGAGTCCTATCCCAGGAATCGAGGTTCCTGAATAGGTGGTCTCGAGAAGCCCATATTCTAGTGTTCTCGTGAGGACTCGATCAGGTCGTGCCTAGCTTCGTCTCTGATAGTCCTGAAGCCGGTTGATCATTTCATGCTTCTACGGGGTAGTTTTATGGTCTGCCCGGGGTCTCATGAATGTCGAATTTGGGCTTTGATTCGAGCTAGGAGAGTGGAAAATTTCTCTTTGACCTATTAACATAAGTCCCCTCTGACTTGAACACCTGAGGTAAAGTTGGGGTTGGAGTCAGATTCCCTATTTATTTAGGAAATTTTCCGTTACAAAGTAATTACTTGGAATCTCGAATGAAATATTCTCATTAATTGTTCAAGTGACATGTCGTGGGTGGATTGGTACGTTCCCCAAAATAGTCCGGCTACGTTACGGTCACTCCAAGATTTGAGGCGATCTTACCGAAGATTTTTCTGATGTCAATGGCTATTCTACCTCTATTTAACCCCGGGCTCATCATCCCTATCTTCACGCTCTCTTTCAATATTCAAAATTTTAAAAACTCTTCTCTCTTACTGTCTTCTCCGACCACATCATTATCTTTCACCCACCTTCAAGCTCTTTTCATTCAACAATGTCGAATTCCTATGACAGTAAAAAGCTATGGTCAAGGGCACCGACAACTCTAATTTGGTTCCTCAGAAACGGGTGTAAGGAATCTTGAGCGACGAGAACTCTTCCCCAGTCAGTCAGCGCCGTCGCTTCAATAGGAATGTTTCGATTGGCTCCGGCTTCTCCAATCAACCCGACAATCCTCTGAACTTAGTTGACGAGGATTTAGACGTAGGAGAGAGGATCAACGCAGCTGGGGAGGTTCAAATTGCAGTGGTTGGGCCTTCTTCAATGAAGCTTCTTCCTCATGAATATAGGGTTATCCCCGACTCTACTGTTGACCCGCAATCGATCAATCGCATTCGGGATAAATATGGCATCCCTAAAGGTGTCACCCTCACAGTTCCCATAGGTCCCAAGGGACAGTTCTATGTGAAGGCCAAGAACAAGCTCAACTTCATCATCCCTGACGCTTCGAGAAAAGACTCAGCTTGGAAGAAAGAGTGGATATTAGCGGGAGGAGATTGGGGAATCTCCATATTCATCGGCGGGCATGAGTTCGCGGTTCCTACCGCCTTCAGCGACAAACCCTCATGGGACTGGGATTCCCTGCCTGCTGAATCTGAGGTTGTGCTGAAGACCATCCTCACTAAGAATTATCTGAACTGAGGTTTCCCACTGCTGATCCCTTCGATCCTCGCAGGCCCGCAGGGTGAATAAGTACCTGCGGATCTCCAATGCTTCCCCTCGTGAGTAATATTAAGTTATTATGCTTTGTTTTGCTAGTTGACTTGCCTCTGACATCTTTTTTTTAACAGTTTTTGTTGTTGCTCCAGCTTCTCGCGAAGCTCGGACCCCTCATCCTCCTCCTCCTTCTCCTCCCCCTCATACCAGACCATCCCAGGGAACCATCTTGGCTACATTTGAGAAAGGAGGGCTAACCTTTTTAGCCGCTGTTTCGCCTGCTCCTATTCCATCGACTTACCAGATGAGATCCAAGATGGCTATTCTCGCATCGCGGGCTGCTAAAGCTTTAAGTCGAAGAGGGCCCGCTTTCTAGGCTGCTGATACGACCACCACCGTCCCCTGGTTAGTAGCCCCCACTACAACTGCTGTTTCTTCAGTTACATTATCCACCTATTTAGCTGATCCATCTGTGTCTCAAGCAGTTTAGGCTTCAGGGGATCCCGAGGCTGGTATTTCTGAGATCCCCCCTTCTCGCCCCCACCATCAACCGGGCTCGGTTGGTCAAGATGAAGTTTTGAAGCAGTTCATTGCACCTTACCAGGGTGGCGGGCTTTCTAGGATGGCTTTCATACCTGTGGACATTCTGGTTACCAAAGGGTCTGTCCTTCTGTCCGAGGTAGTCATCACCTTTATTTTTTGTGATTACGAGCTTTGATCGCTTTCTAACCTTTGTTTCATACTTTGCAGGCTTTCAAGTTTAATGTAGAAATGGGTCACCAGGTATCCTGAGCGAGCCATGAGATTGTTGGCGCAGGATTAATCCTTGGTCCAGGAGATGACTTCCAACCAGAGGGGAATGAAAACACATCTGGCTGAGCTTCAGTGCGACCAAGAGAGGCTGGAGCGATCTTTTGATCAAGAAACTTTTCGGTCTAAGCGACAAGCCAACCAGCAAAATGATTGGAAGAAAGAGGCAAATGCACTTGATGCTAAGAACCAAGCTCTGTAGGCTAAGAACCAAGCTCTGTAGGCCCAAGTTTCCAAGCTTCAGGCTGAAGTGGAAGCCTCTTTTAGCGAAGGGTATTTCTATGCCTCCTTCCAGGTCGCGGAAGCCTTCCCCCTTCCCTTTGATCTCTCCAGCATCACCGACTGGGATAAGGAAGATATCATGTCTCGGGTTGCAGAGGTGTCTCACCCCAACAATGACGAAGCGGGTCATACTGAAGAAGGAGCTGAGAAGCAGCCTGGAATACCAGATCTAACTCCTTCTATCCCGACCTTCCTTACGTCAGGTCCCGGAGAATCTTCAAGGGGGGTGCAACCCATGGAGGCAGAAGGATGAGAGATCATGCCAGAGTTAGTGGCCAATCTTCTTGATGCTGCCATGCCACCTGAGGTCATGACGATGGTCAATGAGGTCTTGGAAGAGGATCCAATTGAGCAACCGACAATCGAGGGGCATCCTCAAGGAGAGGTGGCTAACCAGAATGAGTGACCACCAGAAAGAGGAGCAAGGGGCGAGGTTCATCCTGAGGAAGGGGAAGCTGGAGGAAATCATGAGGATTCAGAAGTTTGAATCCATCTTCTTGTAACTGGTTCTGAATGCCCGAAAAGGGGGGTGGGCATCCCATTTTTACTCATGCTTGATCATCATTATCATTCATCATTTTTTTTGCAGCCCGAAACCAGGGGTTGGGCTCCCTGTTCGATTGCTGTAGCCTTACCGGGGGATAGACTCCTCAATTCGTTAATGGAATTTAACTTTAGATCTGGTTCGGATTTTGATTTGCATGTACTTGCTTCATTTTTTATTTCCATCTAGGTTCAGCCTTTATAGCAACCTGACTTAGCTTGGGAAAAGTAACAAGATAGGAAAAATGCTTAAGTGTGAAAGTAGATAGCTAGCTCGAGTTTTTCGACTCTTGACAGAAACTTGTAGCTCGGTGACTTTAGTCGATAGTCCCCTTGTTTGGTCATAGACCTGTCACAGTAAGCAAACACGTGTACCCAGAGAATTAGCAACCAGTAATAACTGGGACATTAGAGTTTAAGTAAAAGAGCCTTCCATCCTCGAGCCCCTCCAAGGGTTACAGCCCGAATGAGGTATCAAGTAGAGAATTATCTAGCCCTCTCTTAGGCCAAGGATTGGAAGGGCTACTTTAAACTTGAGTCCTTCTTGGGGGTTGTCTCGAGATCTGGATGACAACTATGCTCTTATACTCGGATCCTTCTTGGAGGTGGTAGCCCGACCAAGGCATCATGAGGGCTTTCTAGCTATTTTCTGGTCTCGAGATCTGGATGGTAATTATGCTCTTACACTCAGATCCTTCTTGGGGGTGGTAGCCCAACCAAGGCATCATGAGGGCTTTCTAGCTATTTCCTGGTCTCAAGATCTGGATGGTAATTATGCTCTTACACTCAGATCCTTCTTGAGGGTGGTATCCCGACCAAGGTATCAAGAAAACTATCTAGCTATTTCCTGGTCTCGAGATCCGAATGGTAACTATGCTCTTACACTCAGATCCTTCTTAGCTAGGGGTAGTGCCAGACCGAGGCATCAGGGGTGGCGAGGGGGCTTCCCCGACTAACCCTTGACCCTAGGACGATAATGTCGAAACTTCCATGTAGACCCAAATCATTGTAGAACATAGTTGAAGATGGAGAAAAAAACATGCTTTATTGATAAAAAGAAAGGAGTACATTATTGCTGAAGATTAAAAACTAGGTGGATGTAGTCTGCTCATGAGTCCCCTGTTCAGGGGTAGAATTTTCTCAAATGATACTCTCGATCTCTCTTTTTTCTCTCTGTGTTTTTTATATCTGCTGTATGCTATTTTGCCTATATCTTTTTTGGACGAGATTATGGGTCTATTTATATGTTTATAGAACCCTAATCTGCCTTGTACAAGTAATACATGATCTTTGTATTTAATTGTGATTCGGTTACTTTCTTGAGATCGATTTGTTTTTTTTCCTGTTTCGGAGTCTCTTATGGAAATCGAGTGGGATTCTAGTAGTGCAGTTCAATTTGGACTTGTTTCCTTATAAGAATGTAGTCTTCGTAAAGAAATCAAGTTATTTTCTGATTGTGGACTCTTCTAATTTAATACTCTATTTCATTTGGGATTCCTTCCTGATGGATATCGTTACGTATTTAATGACAATCTGTATGAAATAAGCACCAAGTTCTTACTCGGGTCGTATTTATTCTCCGAGTAAGAGTAATACCTGATGGTCCCGAGTAGTACCGTTTGAGCCCGAGTGGAAGTGTTATTTAACCAGTCCCGAGTGCTGTTAGCTGATCCCGAGTAGGTTTTATTCAGTATATGCTTACTCGGGATTTCTTCTCTTTAATAATGCCTTATAGGATATTTCCCGGATGCCCATTTGGGCGTCCACCTGGCTATTTTTTCCTTCCTGTCAATGACGTGTATGCTTGGTAAAATTTACATACAACAAGTAACATATACTGAAAAGTGAAATCTGTATTTTGAAGATGAAAATGGCAAAAACGCAAATGGTAGGTTAATTGAAAACTATCAAAAATTGATTACATAATTAACCAATATAATTTTTGTATTGTAATTTTTAAATTAAACAAAAGTAGCACATCAAAAATTAATTCAAAAAAACATATCAAAAAATGAATTAATCAAAACTAAACTCTTAAATTATAAATAAATAATTACAATATAGTAATATATATATATATATATATATATATTACTATATAATAAAAATATAACTGTATATATATGTACATATTATAATATATATATAAAATAAATATTAAATATTATTATATTTTTTATATTATATATCATAATATATTATAGATTATTATATATAAATATTATTATATAATATTATAATGTATATATATATATATTATTACATGAATGTTTTTAGTTCTAGTTGGAAATAAATTATTCTTAAATATATATAGGGGCACTTTAGTCATTTTAAAATCTTGTCCTGTCTTATCCTAACTATATGAAACACATAATATGACTAAATTAAACAAAATGAAAAACAAGATGATCTTTGTGATTAAATAGCATTCATGTGATCTTTTCACATACCTTTCAGGCCCTTGTATATTTCCAGTAACATTTGCCTGATATGGATCATTGAACTCATTTTATCCTATACTGTAAGTACTAAACATGATAAAACAACTTTATGCCATATATATAATTGATGATTCTCAATTGTATGGATCCCAAGTATTTTTTTTATATATTTAATTACCTTGCCCACTAGCATTTTGTTATTATATCATTGTCTCTTCTCCCAAAAAGATAATTGAAATTAATTAATAAATTCATCAGGTTGTTTAACTTGAATTTAATGAAATGGGTTTTGGTGTGTATGGCCATAGGTAGAATAAATCTAGGATCAGCTGTTATGAGGCACTGAGATGTATTTGTCAGAGAATATTTTGATTATTAAATTCACTGCTTCTCTGATTAAGTATGATTTAGCACCATGTTTAAGACAAAAACACATGATATTATGCTTTCTAAACAGATTTGCAAGATATATTATATTATATAATATAATTAAATTATTTATTAATGTTGATTCCGGACAAATTTTTCTATATAGATATATGTAATAACTAGGTTGATCTAAGGCATTGTTTAGTTGGTTGTGTGAAGATTATATATTCACCGACAAGTCAGAGAGAGTGCACATGATGGGCGGCAATGTGGCATCAATAAGATTGCATGCATGCACAAAATTTAGAGCCAAAATTGGAGACATTTGGTATGTGAAATACTACAACTATTCAACTTTTTAATGGAATTAGAGTATATAGAGAGCATGTGCATCCTTCTTTTAATGTCAAACTTGGTGAGCTTAACAACCGGCAGCATTCTTGTCATGCCAAAACTGGCTGCTGGATGTTATATTAACATATGAGTTCTTATCTCTTCTTGCATTGATAAGTGGTAAAATTTTATATTAATCGAAAGATTCTAAACTCACCACCTGTGGTTTTTAATTGCATTCAAATCTTATGACTAGAAGTTTTTTAATCAAATCTCTACTAAAAGTTTGTTACAATTATTACCTTTTTAACTTCTGTTCAATTTGTTTTTTTAGCTAACCTGGACTGAATGAGGGATTTTATTGGTAAATGAGACAAAAAAAAGATAAATATTCTTGGGACTAAAATAAGCCTCTACGGCCACTACCACCCAGTTGAATTCCGTTTAAATCACATGAGAATACTGTTGGATATGGTTCGAATTTCCAATGGTTACCAAATGAGATTCAATAAATACGAAGATTTTCTGAAGACGTGGGATACGTTTGGAAGTAGGAGATTGTGTTTGAAGAAGGCTTGAAGACTGAAAGAACTGAAGAAACGAATTCTGGTAGATACCGCGGCCTGGACCGCTGTGCGGACATGTGCACAGACCGCGGAGCGGATCGACTCCTGTGAGATCTCGCGCCGTAGCCCGCGGTGGAGGCAAATCACCAACCGCGGTATTATGAGCGGTGGTTGACAGTGATGATCCACGGTGTTGGGCGTGGGTGACCAACCTCGGCAATGACGGATTTTACCCAAATCAGGAATGTTGCACAAAATAGGAAATATGTTTTTTCTGGAAGTTCTTGTGCTAATCGGAAAAGGAAAGAGTTTGTCTTCATGAATAATAAGAAAGTCATGTACTTAAAAGAAAATGATTTCTTTTAAACAAGAAGACTTGTCGTAAATAGAAAATAGTATTTATGTGGAACAAGTAATTTTTGTACGTTTAGGAGTAGGATTTCATTTTATCTTAAACTCCCTGTAATTCATATAAATAGACCATAATAACCAGGCTATTATAAGTGGTGGAGCAAATTAGCAAATCTAGAGAGATCTCAAGAGAGCATTGGCTGTAATTGGGTTTAAGGTATTTTAGAGAGAGAATCATGAGATTGTGGTTGTAAGACCTTACTACATAGTGAAACTTTCTCTCGTTGTCCTGACGGCCGTGGTTTTTTCCCGATTTGGGTTTCCACGTAAAATCTTCTTATGTTGTCTGTGTTTGGATTTATTCTCTTCTTCTTAATTCTTTTGTTTTGCTATTGTTTGTTTGTGTGCTATCCGGTAACGCTTCCTCATAGTGATGATTTGTCCGCCCACAATTGGTATCAGAACGTCGGTTGCTTGATAGTGATCTTAACAAACTGAGATGACAAAGTTGATGAGATTCGAGGTCGAGAAGTTCAATGGAAAAATCAACTTTGGCTTGTGGCAAGTGCAAGTCAAAGATCTGCTAATCCAATACGATTTAAACAAGACGTTGAAGGGCAAGCCAACCCCTGCCAACCCTAAAGGCTCTGGAGATTCTAGAAAAGAAACGGTTGGTATTAGTTTTGGAAAATATGTGATGAACGATGATGAATATGAGGATCTAGACGAGAGGGCTGCAAGTGCGATACTATTGAGCTTAGCCAAGAATGTTCTTACAAATATTCAAGGAACATATTCAACGAAAGAATTTTGGGAGAAGCTTAAAGAATTGTATCAAGCGAAGACCGTATGCTTCCGATTCTACCTGAAGGAGCAGTTTCACACGATGCAAATGTCTAAAGTATGAAGATTTTTTATCATCTAGAAGTGCTTAATGGGATACTTTCCGAACTAGAGTCGATTGGAGTGAAGATTGATGAAGAAGACAAAGGATTAAGACTAAACTGGTCCTTTCCATCGTCCTATGCACACATGAAGCCAATCCTGATGCATGTGAGTTCAACCATATGTTTTAGAGATGTAGCAAACAAACTAATCTCTAAGGAACGAAGGCTAAAGAGTGAAGGTAAATCTTTTGATAACTCTGTTTTGTTGGTTGACATGATGAAGAAAGGCTACAAGAAGAAAGGCATTTGTTGGAGATGTGGACATTCTGGAGTGTGACGACTACAGTGATGCCCTCTAAAGGGGCATAAACATCCTTATGGAATGACCGTTAGTTGTCATGAAAGAGGATGTGTTACTGATAGCGGGTCCACAATTTACACACGGGCATTGGTGAGGCGGTGATGCAAGGTGTATGGTGGATAAGGATGTTGATGGCTAAACAAACTCCCTAGGAAGCCTAACGTGAGAAGTTGCACCATAATTTTCAGCAAAGTAAATTTTGACATGTGCTGGTGAAATCTTGGGATGGGTGTTCCTAAGTGGGTATACCTCGTGGTGGGTATGTTGATTCTCGGTATTGAGAGTCGTAGTTGTGGACAAAGTTTTGGAATTTCTCCTCATAAGGAAGGATTGTTGGATATGACTTGAATTTCCAATGGTTACCAAACGGGATTTAACCAATGCGAAGACTTTCTAGAGACGTGGGATATGTTTAGAAGTAGAAGATTGTGTTTAAGGGAGGCTTGAAGACTGAAATAACTGCATAAACGAATTCTGGTAGGTACCACGACCTGAACCGCGGTATGGACATGTGCACACCGCTGCACAGGAAGCGGGTCGACTCCCGTGAGATCTCGCGGCATAGACCGCGACGAAGGCAAATGTACCAACCACGGTATTTTGAGTGGTGGTCAACAGTGATGATCCATGGTGTTATGTGCGGGTGGCCAACCGCGACCCAAACTGCGACAACGACAGATTTTTCCCGAATCAGGATTGTTGCGTAAAATAGGAAATATGTTTTCTTCTGGAAGTTCTTGTGCTAATTGGAAAAGGAAAGAGTTTGTCTTCATGAAGAATAGGAAAGTCCTGTACTTAAAAGAAAAGGATTTCTTTTAAACAAGAAGACTTCTCATAAATAACAAATAGTATTTAAGTGGAACAAGTAATTCTTGTACGTTTATGAGTAGGATTTTCTTTTATCTTAAACTCCCTGTAATTCATATAAATAGATCATAATATCTAGGCTATTATAAGTGGTGGAGAAAATTAACAAATCTAGAGAGATCTCAAGATAGCATTGGGTGTAATTGAGTTTGGGGTATTTTAGAGAAAGAATCCTGAGAGTGTGGTTGTAAAAAGTTACTACATAGTGGAACTTTCTTTTGTCGTCCTGACGACCGTGGTTTTTTCCCGATTTGGGTTTCCACGTAAATCTTCTTGTGTTGTGCGTGTTTGGATTTATTCTCCTCTTCTTAATTCTTTTGTTTTGCTATTGTTTGTTTGTGTTCTATCCAGTAACGTTTCCGCATAGTGATGATTTATCTGCCAACAAATATGAGCCAATTTCCAATAAGATTAGAGAAAACAGATTTTTCTCTAATCTTATTAGAAATTGGCTTGTATTCTCATTTGATTTAAACGGAATTCAACTGGATGGAAATGGTCGAAGAAGCTTACTTTAGTTCCAAGAATATTACTTTGGCTCTGGCCAAGAATGTTGTTCTGACCCCAAGTAATTTCAATTTATAAATAAGGTGCCTTATCCTTGGAACACGTAGCAGACACGGGGATACAAGATATCCAGAGTAATATTCGAAGAGAGATATGGGAGATATCTAGGGATGACCAATGGGGAAATGGGGGCGGATGTAGGTCCCCCCATCCCCTACCTCATTTTCTAAAACCTCTCCCATCCCTCATATCTCCCCCTTTCCCTTTCCCCATTTCCCCATTTGGGGGACATGGGGTTGGGGTAATTTCCCATCCCCATCTCCATCCCCATCCCCATCCCCATCCCCATCCCCATTTTTCCATTTCCCCAATTTTTCTCCGTTCCCCCATTTCCCAAAGTCCCCAATTCTCTCATTTTTTCTGTATCAGTAAAAATTACATATTAAAGAAACACATAAATTCGCAATCCAATAAATTCAAATACAAAGTAACATCCCATACAAATTAAAATGAAAGTTAAGTTGTTTAATATGTATATATAGTTAATAAAATATGTTAATAAATTATATGGAGCTTGTTTGGTGTGTAATTTAACAAGAAAATCAATATGTATATATATAGTTAGATTGTTTGGTGTATAATTTAAGTTATAGTTTATAAATATATATATATAGTTAGTAAAATAAAAATAATAAAAATATTGAAAATATAATAAAAATATATATTAATATATTTTTATATAATATTAAAATATTTGGGGTAAACGGGAAAATGGGGATGGGAGCACCTAACCCCAACCCCATCCCCATTTCATGGAATTTGTGGGGAAATGGGGAAATGGGGATGGGGACAGGTCCCCCTTTCCCCAACCCCATTTAAATTTGGGATTAAAAGTCATCCCCATCCCTCCCCCTCATTTCCCCATTTCCCTAATTTTTTTTACCCCAAATGGAGATGGGGGAGCGGGGATTTGGGGCCCCAAAGTAAAATGGTCATCTCTAGAGATATCCAAAGAGATACATATATATTCGAGGGGAAACCTAAGGATAATTAGAGGGACACCCAAAGAGATTCAGTGTTTGAAAAATCAGCCACCAAGGCCGATTAATCGGTTAGATTCCTTTAGTCGATGACTCTCAGAGTGGTGAAAAGGCTAAAATCAGCCAGATTAGTTGGCGACCGATTATCAGTCAAATCGTCGATTAATCGGTCTTGACAGACTTGGTGGAATTTTTTTCTTATTAAAAAATTCAAAACAAAAAATTAAAGATGGAAATGTGAAAAAGGAAGTAGATCTGATATTGTTAGAGCTCGTCATTGAAACCCAAAGTAGTGTGATTGAGAAGAAGATGAATCGATCAACAATGAAAAAGAAGATGATTGAGAAGAAGAAGATGATTTGCAGAGAAAACAAAGGAGGTGAAAAAGACCCCCCCTTCAGAGATTAGTTCTAGTTTTTATGCAGATTTTAGAGGTTTACTTAGTTTGGGTTCTGGCTTTTGCCCTCTATTGTACAAAAAAAAAGATAAAATAAATGGAGTTTTGAAGAGAGAGAGAGAGAGAGTGTGTGTGTGTGTGTGTTGAGATGTAGAAAGCTGGAACCTGAAGCCATCGAGAAGACAATGGTGGGTTCAGAAAAAAAATTAAAAAGAAAAAAACAATGGAAAAGAAGAAGAAAAGAAACACAAATATGATAATAAAGTCAGATGGCGGGTCTAGGAAGTTATGGTGGCTCTATGATGCGCCTCATCAAAGTTAGTGACAAAAAAAGCGTAAGAAACAAAACAAAATAGAAGAGAAAAAAAATCCGGTTAATCGGTATTTAATTGCCGACTAATCGACCTAAGCGCTAGGCGCTATGTCTCCTCCCGACTAGCAACTAGTGCTTACTAGAACCTTAGAGGGAGCTATGAGTTAGGCGCGATTGTAATTGAAATTTGAGGTTTGAGAGAATACTAAGTTTGTAGTTGTAATAATTTTCTAAATACTGATATTTTTCTCTTGTTGTACTTGTTCCGATAGCCATGGTTTTTTTCCTTTGTAATTTGGGTTTCCGTGTAAAAACTTATGTTGTGTGATTAAATTCTATTCATCTTATTTTTCTTTGAAACATTATTTATTGTATGGTGTATATTAGATGGATCATGATTCTTTCATGTCCTTTTTTTTCTTTAGTTTTTCGATAGATGTTGACACACAAGCATAAAAGAAAATACATGTTCAAGATTTATTGATTTCTTTCTCTCTCATGCAAGTTGATATTTCATTTACATTTGGACAAAAAAAACAGGAAAAGAAAAGACAATGAGAGGATCCTAACTCATATTAGACATGTACTTCAGGCTTCAACATCAACTTTTCATCTTTTCCCAGGCCAATAGCTAGGCATCTATCACTGTCGGCTCTTGGGCAAAGCATGCGTTTAGTGCCTCTGACAAGAGAAAATCTTCATTGAACCAGGTGCATCAATTGAGTAGTGGATTCGGTCATTGTCGGCTCTTGGGAAAAGTATACGTTTAGCGCCTCCGATATGAGAAAATCTTCAATGAACCGGATGCATCAATTAAGTGGTGCATCCGACCGCCGATGGTCTGACAAATAAGTATGTGCCAGTTGTTTTGTTTAGTTTTAAGGGCTTTATTTATGTATGCATTTTAAACTATAATTTGTTTTTTTTTTAATACTGTCTTAATGATAAAAATATGACTTTTTTTGTTACCTAATTATAGTGTCTCGTACCTAGAAAATAGGATAATATTAATAATATTGTTAAAAGTGATTTTTTTAATAAAAAAAAAGGTTAGAAATAGTTATTGAGTATCTACTTTTCTAATTTTTTTTTAATATCCACTTTTTAAGTATTATTATCATTAAAAAAAACTTCTCCTTTACCATTTAAAAATTATCTATATAAAAAAAATTATTTTATATTATCTACAACAATACATCTACAATATTCTCTAAATTCATATTCCTATTATCTTTCGGAAGAGATTCAAACATTAAAGAAATATAAATTCAAATTTAATATTTTTTTTTTGTTTTAATTTTTTTATTTGCATAAATCAATTAATCAAGTGGTTAATTTTTGTCAAAAAAAAGTGGTTAATTTTATTAATTTTAATATGGTTACTGCTTACTAATTGTATTACTTAACAAATTATATTGCAAGAAGAAAATTTCCAATTACAATCTTCTCAATTTAGTTGTTGTTTTGGTTAATTTTAATTGTTTTTTCTTTCTTCTTTAGGGTCTCAAAATATGTTGAGCTGCTCTGACTTCCATTCCGTATGTCCAAAATCAAACTAGAATCTTGACATTGCCATAAAAATAGTACTAAACTAACAAGTTGTTAATGACATTTCCAACCTAAATAATGTAAATGGTGCAACTTTTGCACTAAAATAGTGCAACTTTCACACTATTTTACTATTCCATCTCCAACCCATTGTACCAAATTTTACACTAAAAAATATATTCTATTTCTTTCCTTTTTTTAAATATTTCTCCATAATTAATATTTCATCCCATAATTAATATAATATTATAATACGATAAGAAATTGTGAAACTAATACAGTAAAAGAAATTAAATTTAATTAGGTAATATCAATAATAATTAAATAAAAAAAAATTATTTAATAATTTTGTTTTGATTTAATTATTATTGATAAATGTAAATATAAAAAATAATTAAATCAAAACAAAATCATTAAATAATAAATAAGACCAAATTGGAATAAATTTAATTGATTATCGGTACAACTGTGATTATACAAAACATTTAAATAAAGGATATAATCAGAATAAATTTTAAAAAATAGGGTCAAACTGTAATTTTTTAAAACTAAAAGAATTGTAAAGAAAAAATAAATAAATTTGGCGGCTTTTTTTTGCCAGATGAACAATATTGTGCAATATAGTGTATGTAGGGGTGGACCCACGTGGAGACCAGGTCGAGCTAGACATGACCACGGTTCGGTTCGAACCGTAACCGTAACCGGAACCGAAACCGGAACCGGAACCGTGGAGCCGTAACCAGAACCGTGGGGGAGGCGGTTCTGTTCCAGTTCCTCCTCTGAAAAAACCGCCCTTGAACAGGCCGTTCGGTTCAATTTCGGAACCACCGGTTCAAGAAAATATATATATTTTTATTTTTCTTATGCTAAATTGTAAGAAAAAAAAAAAAAAAAGGAACCGAACCAGCGGAACCGGAACCGTCGGCCGATGGTTCCGATTCCGGTTCTGGCTCCTCCCGGAACCGGAACCGGTTGGAACCGTGGGCATGCCTAGGTTGGGCCTGTGTCCCACCTCAATTTTTTTAAAAAAATAATTTAATGTATAAATATTTATATATACCACAAATAATTCAATTTCGTCACTTACTGATTGTCAGCACAGTTGGTGTTATTTCTTACAATTACCCATAGCAGTCATATGTTCAATTCTCAGCAGGAGCAAAACAGTTATACCTTGTGATATCTATTTTTATTTTACACAGTTTGTCAATCCGTTTCTCAAATTTTCATCTTATTCTATGATAAAATAATCAATTTCCTTTTTTTGTCGATATTAAATTACTAACTACTCTTTAATTATGGTTTATTTAATTCAATTTTATTAAATAGTAAATTATATTTTTTTATTTTTTTATTTTTAATATTTTTAGTTTGATATACCTAACACATCCAATCAATAAACCTTAAAATCTTAAATTTTAATTTATTGTTTTAAAATATTTCACCTATTATTATAAATCGTTTTATTTTATTATTTATATTTTTCATTATTTTGTTATTTTAGTTTATTTTGAATCAATAATTAAAAGAATAAAAAATTCAAAAACAATTTATAGTGATATTATTAATCAATTATTTTGTATAAATTTAGAATGAATTCACTATAAATACAAATCAATTTTTTTATTATAAAACTATATTTTAATTTCTTATAAGAATAAATATTATATTTTTTCATTGTTTATGTTGTTTTTCTTGTTATTATTTATTTTTATAATATTGTGTTTTTTTTAGTTCTTTTCGACGTAAGATTATTTAGTTCATATTGAGTAAGTGTTATATTTTTTTTAAAAAATCATTATACTATCATTTTTTTATATAAAAAAACTCATTTTAATATGATTTAAAAATCTTAATTAATATCTTTTGGGATAATTACCCTGGTGGCCATCAACTATTGCCACCACTATCAAAATGGCCACCGGATGAAGAATTGGTTTCAAAATGACCATTGTTGGTAAACAATATTACACTAATGGTCATTCCATCCAATTCCATCCAATTCCATCCATTTCCATCCAATTTCATCCAATAAGTGACATTTTGGTAAATAAAGGGGTATCATTAATTCATTTTAGATAATTTTTGAAAATCAATTTTTCTTTTGTTTATTTGAAATAAATAATTATATTTAGTATATTTATATACGTATAACGTATATATCAAACATGTATATGTTTACATATATATATATATATATATATATATATACATGTTTCTTTTTTTAGAAGATTAAGGTTACAAAATCTAAAAATTCTAAAAAATATATTTGAGATACGTTGATTATATTTTCATTTTTGAGAAGATTAAGGATACAAATTCTAAAAATTCTAAAAAAACATTTGAGATAAATTGAGAAGAAATATATATATGGGATATGCTATACATATACACACACATTAAATATAATTATTTGTTTAAAAAAAAAAAATTGATTTCTAAAAAATAACTAAAATAAAGTAATGATATCCCATTATTTACCAAAATACCACTTATTGGATGTAATTGGATGGAAATTGATGGAATGGCCATTAGTGTAACATTGTTTACTAAAAATGACCATTTTGAAACCAATTCCCCATCCGGTGACCATTTTGATAGTGGTGGTAAGAGTTGATAGCCACCGGGGTAATTATCCCTTATTTTTTTATATAATTATTATTTTAATCAAGTGTCATAGATGGCGATTGGTTTAGTGCATGGTTGAAGTTGCTTTTAGTGTTAATAAATGTAGTTTACAGAATCGAACTGCAAAAAGGTTTGATAATTAACCTTGGATCGATGAAATGCATGAACTCGTAAATATTCTTATAACTAAGTGATAGAAACGGTAGACCAGTTATTTGAAACATGTAGAAAGTTTTACAAGACAAAGGACTCGTAACACGTTTTAAGAATACAATCCAGTGGCACAACTGGTTATTTTATATCTGAAGATTTTATTAAACTATACTATTTTTTAATTTCGTCAATTTATTTTGTATTTTCTCTCTGTCAGTCTGTACCATTATAATAAACAATATTCTTTCGGTAAATAAAACTATAAAAATAACTTAAAAACTGTTGTGATAATAAGTTCAAAAATATGTAATACATTCTTTCCAATATATATATACATGGTTTTTTTCTCTTCGTGATCGAACTGAACTTTTAAAATTATAACGAGATTTGTGAGTCATTGATTAAGTTTAAGAAGACTTTAAGTAAGTTACAATATGTAAATCTAATGGTTAATAGTTGTGAAAGTACTATATTAAATAAAATCAATTAGTCTTGATAATATAGAAATTTTCAAGTCATCACGTACTGATATAACTTCATCAGTGCATTGGATGTGACCATTAGATTTACAATCTTTGACTCAAAGCGTATACGCTTATCAAAACTTCTCTATAATCAGTGGTTCACATGCAACGTACTGATATAAATAAATTATATCAATACACACCAATGAGAAAAGGAATATATATGTGTGTAAAAGATGACAAGGTTCGAGGTTAATTTTCTCACCTAAATAAATAAATAATATCATATTCAACGACTTTCAAATATTTCATAATTCGAGGTTTGCTCAAGTAAATCCTTTACTTTAAATAAATAAACGATAATGTTTGGGTACTGACTGATCAGTATCTAAGGTACTGACCTATCAATGGGTTGTTGACACATAACCCATTTTAAAAGAATATAAAGAGATAAATATAAAAAAGTGAAAAGAAAAATGTCACGTGCAAACATCCGATTGGTAGGGTCAGCACCTTGGGTATTTACCGGTCAGTACTTAATCATTTTCCATAAATAAATCATATCATATTCATCCAACTTTCAAATATTTCATAGTTAAAATAAAAATGGCACACGGGATTCTAATTTCTTGATTAGGACAAAACCATTATTTCAATATATTCTTAAAATTTAGTCTAATGTTTTAAACTATAGAAACCTTTTTCTTTAAAAAATTTGAGATAGTATTTAAATAATAAGTAATGCTACACATCCCACCTACAATCTCACTATTTTTATCCCAACATATGTGACAGCTGAGTTGTCATTTGATGAGTGGATACACATTAATTGTTGAGTGGATACATGAGTAAGTAAGATAAATTACAATTAATGTATGTTGATGTCGATTTCTGGATGTATGAGAAAAGCCAACAAGGATTAGATTTTAGCTGTGATTTCAAAGAGAAAGAGAAGGATAAAGTAATCGGACGCAAGTTTTTAGGGGTAAAACTCCGATGACCGGAGAAACGTCCACGGGTGGTTGAATGATCAACCAAGCCAAAATCCACTATGAATAAAATAATTATTACAATTCTCGATCTCTCTTTATTCTCTCTGTATTTTTCTATGATTGTTGTATATCTTTGTTTGACGAGATTATGGGTCTATTTATATGTCCATAAAACCCTAATCTTCTTTGTACAAGTAATAAAAGATATTTGTATTTAATTATGATTGTTTACTTGTTCGAAGTAGTTTGTCTTATTCCCTAGTTCGGAGACTTGTATTGAGATCGAATGAGACTCTAGTAATGTAGTCTAATTAGGACTTATTTCCTTATAAGAACGTAGTCTTTTTGAAGAAGTAAAATTGTTGTCTGATTAGGAACCCTCTGCTTGATAATTCAGCTCTTCTTGGAATTCCTATTTGATATGGATATCTTCGTGAATTTTAATGACTCAATTCGTGTAAGCTAGGGGCTGGGCTTTTTATTTTTCTTCATGTTTGTCCCGAGTAGGAAACAATATCAGCTGGTCCCGAGTGACATCATCCAATCCCGAGTAGAAAATGTCACTAACTAGCCTCGAGTATGTTTGATTGACCCCGAGTGATATATGACGTCAGTTGACCCCGAACAGGTCTTGTTCAATACTTGTTTATTCAGGCTTCTCTTCTTGGTGATGTCTTGTAGGATACTTTCTGAATGCCTATTCGGATGTCCACCTGACAATTTTATCTTCTTTGTCAATGACGTGTAAATTTGATAAAATTTACATACGACAATACCCCATTAAAATATTTTTACCGAATAGAATTTTGTTTCGGACAAAAGTATTTTAATCAATTCAATTTTTATTTCCGTGCTAGAGTAAATGTCTTATCATAATGACGTGTCTTAATGGTGACCCTGTAAATTCGATTTGTCCCCTCACGCGTGATCTTCAATGATAGCGACGTTTTAGAATTCTGACGGTGAAAGCCTGTTCTCTTCTTGACACGTGTCCTATGCCGCTTCGTTTTTCAATTCCATTTATGAGAAACGACTTTCGCGTCTCCCTGTGCACCGCCTACGTCATCAAGTCTCGTCACAGATTTTTCTCACCTTGAGACCTTAGGGTTTCGTACTATCACCCCTTTAAATTCTTCACTGAAGGGTTGCGCTGGTTCATTCTAAAAAACTTGAAAACCAGAAATTTTTGCCAGCCCAGTTTTCTTTGCACATCAAATCACCATTTCTCCGTAGAAGATTTTACGTTCAGATTTCTTCATTCAAGGTTAGTGTTAATGAATCCATCCTCTCGTCAACGACTTTTTACTATCGCTTTCGAAGTGCTCGATTGTGGGGATTTCCAGCTGGTTTCCTGCGTTCGAAGATTATTGGTGGAAATCCCCCCTAATGAACCTTCATTTTTAGAAGTCGACGTTTCTGGGCTTCACCCTGACGTCCAATTTTCTGTATCCAGTTCTTCATCTAGTTTTGAATATGACGTTTCTAATCACAGGGTACCTTTGTGAAGGATGGGAGAACATCAAAGAAGAAGTGAAGTTCACAGGCACAACTCGGGTAGCGTTCAGATCAGGGAGCAGACTGTTGATGAGAATGATGTTGAAGAGGCGTTCAGAGTGTCTCGCCTTTCTTTCTCTGCTGATCGCCCGAGTGAGTTTGAGGCCGAACCGAATGTGGTCGGGGTAAAAGAGACCGGGAAGTATCGTGCCCGATTCGATTTGGATGACTCGGTTATTATGGTTCCCGCTGGTGATAGAATTGCGTGGAATCCTCCCCCGGGTATGGTGGCAATCTATGGATCCATGCTCTGCTGTGGCGTCACTCTTCCTCTTCAGCCGTTCATCGCCTGGTTTCTGGCTGAAGCAGGGATTGCTCTGGCTCAACTGGCCCCAAACAGCTACAAGATATTGATGTGCATGTGGCACATGTACAGTCAGATGAACTTGTCGCCGCCTTCCCTGAGTGAGATCAGACATTTCTTCACGTTGAGGTAGTCTGGTAAGACAGGGACTTACTTCCTTATATCTAATCCGCCAAACTGCTGGGTCCCCGAGGGGACAAAGGTGAATCGGGAAGTTGATACTTCTGATGACCCTAAAAAGAGGGGGTTTGTATGGGGATTCCCTTCATCCAACAAGTTCTAGAAAAACAATTGGTTTTTTTTCGGAGGGAATCTGGTACTTGAAGTCACCCTCTCGGCTGGGGAAACTCAGGAGGGTGCTAAAAGTTTCCCGCTTCTTCTGTTCTTTCGAGGTTTGGAACAAGAAGAAGATTGATTTTAGCGACGCTGAGCTGACCAGACTTGCTTGGACAGCAGTTCGCACGCTGGAGAAGAGGAGCAAGTCTTATCTTTTCAACGAGAAAAAAATGATAGAGCTCGGTATCTTCAGCCAGATTTCGGCTTACTGCAGTCGATGTAATTGATCTTTGTAACCCTTTTTTTCTTTTTTTTTTTGTTATTTTTTACTTTTCGTATTCTGACGCGGTCTTTTTTTTTCTAAGTGTATGACACGGACATTGTCTACGACCTTCAAGCTCGCCAAGTGAAGTCGATTCTTCAGGTGATCAGAAAAGAAGCATCTCGTCAGAGCAATGATGGTATCGCCCCGCCTGAGTCTGAAGAGGAAACCGATGTGGCCGAGGAGCACATCCCCAAATATATCCCCAAGGATGTTGTTCAGCCGGCCGTCGGGGAGACTAGTGGTCCGAGTGGCCCGACAGATACTTAACTGCCTGATGATGGGGAGAGGCAGAGTGCGGGTCTTGATGAAGGACCTGCTGTGCTGTCAGAAGCCGGTGATGGAGGTAATACCTCCGCGGGACGACAAGTACCTTCAGGTCCTAAATTTTTTGAATCTTTCCGGGATGATGCTCAAGAAGATCCCGCAGCTGATCTCAGCTTCCACCGTTCTCGGGCTGAGAAGCGGAAAGCAGTCAGCTCTCCTACTCGCACTCTCAAGGTCCCTCAGGTGATCTCATTCATTGACTCCAGCGATGAAGATACTGTGGCTGAGATTCCCCTGAGCGTTGATGTTGGAGCATCGGCGAATGCAGACACTTTGGAGCAGAACAAGGGGTTCCCCTCCCCTTGAGGTTGAAGATCAAGGGGCTGAACCCTCGGGGGTTCCTTCATATCCTTCTCCCTAGGATATGTTGCGGGAGATGTCATCCGGTCAGGATTTCATTAGGGAAGACCGCTGAAGTTGTTTTCGGGATGGCTTTCTAACAGACCGTCTTCAGAACATTTTTAATGGTGCATCTTATGTAAGTTATCCTTAAATTCTTCAATTGTTTTGCTTGTTCGCCATATTTTTAATTGAACTTTTTTGTAGATGGTGGCCGAGTTCGCTGAGCTGGTTCAGACATAGCAACATCAAGCTGATAGAATAAGGCGTCTCGAGGTCCGACTGAAGGAAAGTGAGGATAGTCATGCTCGGGTTGAATCGGCTTATCAACAAGAGGTTGGCTCTGCCCAAGTATTTACCGACCACTGCTTGGCGAAGCAGGTGGAGGCCGAGGAAAGGGCTTCTTTGGCAAAAGAGACAGCTGAGTCACTTCAAAATTTATTGTCTTCTGCCCAAGAATCAATGCTTAGGGCCGAGCAAGAAGCGGAGCATTCTAAGTCGGCGTATGAGCAGAAGATCGAAGACTTGGAACGCCAAGCTCTGACAGTCGAGTCCCTATCCAAGGAGTCTAGACTGAAACTCGAAGTGCAAGGGGTAGATCATTTTAAGAGATCCCCTGCCTATGATGCCCTTCTCTTTCGGGAGTTTCAACATGGGTTGGTTTCAGCTGGCGAGTTCTTCAAGGTTAATAATCGAGCAACTGAGAAAACCCGAACCAAATAGGAGCTGTCGATCAAGAATCATGTGGATCGGTCCTTAGAATCTCTTCAGACTCAGATGAAGGAGTGGAGAGTTTACTGCCATAGCCGAGTCAAAGAGCCCCATCCTATGCATTTAGAGGTTCCATCTGAGCACTCCCTCTCGACTTTTTACGCTAGTCAATAGTCGGTCGTGGAAGGTGTGGTCCCTGATGTCGGACCGATCCCAGGGGAAGATTACAGCCAGAGGATAGACGGTTCTGTCGACACGATCGCTTGGACTTCTAACGAAAGTCTGTTCCGTGAGTATGAAATGGTGCCCTACCCGAGCATTGACAAGAGTTCAAAATCCTCACAGCCTTGACTTGTACAATTTTCATAAGTTTTTTATAGAGATTATTTTTAATAATTCTTTTTCCGAAGAGGGGTGTAATTGGTATATCTACCTCGGTATTTCTCTATGGTCTGTTCGGCATTACACCCATTTCCCCCGTCCTTACTCTTTTCTTTACTGTTTCCTTTCTGTTTTCCCTTTTGGTTCAGCACTTTGGACTCCGTGACTTTTTCGGGTTTTTCTCTATGCATGTAGCATCCTCCAGTGGCTAACTCTTCTTCTTCGGCTAGTGCATATCCTCCTGCCATATCCATCATATCTGCATATCTGGTCAGGCGGGCTCTTCTCAGGTCAAAAGACAACCGTCTATTCTGTAGGTTGTTGATGAATGCAACAATTATCGCTTCATCGTTTGCACTGCCAATTTCTGATACTGCTTTGCCGAATCTCCCCACGTATTTCTTCAGCGACTCATCTTTCCATTGTTTCCTTTGAACATTGCTTAGAAATTACCTTGAGAAACTCCTACTCAGTTCACTGAAACTTCCGATGCTTGCTTGGGGCAGTCTCCCGAACCATCTTGAGCCCATGTCTCCTAAAGTTTGTGGAAAGTTGAGGCATAGTAAGGGATCGCTATGGGCATACTGGACCATAGCACTTTTATAGCGTCTGACATGTTCTTTTGGGTCTGTATCCTTCTTGAACTGCTCCACGTGTGGCATCCTGAATCTTTCTGGGAATGAAGTCCGCAGGATGTCCCTAGTGAACGAACTGTTAGAATCTTCGTCAGATAAATCGTTGTACCCATAACTTCTGACCAGTGCGTCCATTTGACGCCTATTGTTCTCGACTTCTCGAGTTAGGCTCTGGATTACGACATATCTGTCTCCCACCGGACTTCTCTGATGGTTGAACCGCTGGGTGATTGTTATTGCTCTTTTTAGCTCTTCACCTTGATACCGAGTTTCACGTATGATTCAGTGATGACGCTTACGATGGTACCGATCGTTATCTTCTGATGAAGACCGATCCCTGTGCCAATCATGTTTGCGGTGTCTAGCATGGATTGTCTGATCATGGTTCTGCTTTTGGCGTGGTCGTTCCTCTTCAAGTGTTTCACGTCCAGCCTGATTGATTGGAGCAGAGTTTCTTTCGGCTTCTTATGCATTTAGTTATGGCTCTACTACAACCGAACAAAGCCTCGCAGGTGAGAGGTTAGGAGTTTATGCTTCTTCTGCAGCCAATAGATCAACTTTTTCCTTTGCCCCGTTTGCCACCAATTGTTGCAACGCCTCTCGGAAGCGTTGTGTCAGGTCTCTGTTGGTCGGAGGAACTTGCTGGATTCCCGCCAGGAATGTAGGTTTGTTCTTTGTGGTTGCAGTGAGATCTCACGAGCTACTGCCAATATGGAAGTTATCTGGAGATTTTTGGACATCCCCAGAATTGCTTCCGCTTCCTGCCATTATCTTTAATTAAATCGAAAGTTCACCCCCTCCTTCTAGCGCTAATTGTTGATGTCGATTTTTGGATGTATGAGAAAAGCCAACAAGGATTGGATTTTAGCTGTGATTTCAAAGAGAAAGAGAAGGAGAAAGTAATCGGACACAAGTTTTTACGTGGTAAAAGGTAAAAATCCGATGACCGGAGAAACGTCCACGGGTGGTTGAATGATCAACCAAACCAAAATCCAGTATGAATAAAATAATTATTACAATTCTCGATCTCTCTTTCTTCTTTCTGTATTTTTTTATGATTGTTGTTTATCTTTGTGTGACGAGATTATGAGTCTATTTATATGTTCATAGAACCCTAATCTTCTTTGTACAAGTAATAAAAGATATTTGTATTTAATTATAATTGTTTACTTGTTCGAAGTAGTTTGTCTTCTTTCCTATTTCGGAGACTTGTATTGAGATCAAATGGGACTCTAGTAATGTTGTCCAATTAAGACTTATTTCCTTATAAGAACGTAGTTTTTTTGAAGAAGTAAAATTGTTGCCTGATTATGAACCCTCTGCTTGATAATTCTGCTCTTCTTGGAATTCCTCTTTGATATGGATATCTTTGTGAATTTTAATGACTCGATTCGTGTGAGCTACGCGTTGGGCTTTTTATTTTTCTTCATGTTTGTCCCGAGTAGGAAACAATATCAGCTGGTCCTGAGTGACATCATCTGATCCCTAGTAGAAAATGTCACCAACTAGCCCCGAGTATGTTTAACTGACCCCGAGTGGTATATGACGTCAGTTGACCCCGAGAAGGTCTTGTTCAATACTTGTTTATTCGGGCTTCTCTTCTTTGATGATGTCTTGTAGGATACTTTCTGAATGCCTATTCGGTTGTCCACCTGACAATTTTATTCTCTTTGTCAATGATGTGTATATCTGATAAAATTTACATATGACAATGTATATAAACACATCAAGTGACATATCAAGTGACACATCATTTGTCACATGTGTTAGAATAAAAAAGGTGGGATTATAGGTGAGATGTTTACCATTACTCTTAAATAATTTCTATGAAACTCAAATTTATATTTAAATCTTTTGAAAATTTGGTTTTGGATTATAAAAAAAAAGAGTAATACACTTTACCCAAATCTGGTATCCAAATGATGAGACATCACTATAATCCATTCATTTAATTCATGAAAATCTAACAAAATTTAAATGAATGGATTATATCGATATCACATCATATGGGTATTAGATTTGGACACTAAATTTAGATAAAGTATCATTATTGTAAAAGAAAATATTTTTTTTTAAATTGTTTTATGAAAATCTTAACACTATAACGTTACAACCACCCACCCTATGTAATTTGGTAATAAATGATGCCCATTCAGATCTAACAAATATATCTCAGATTCGATTCGCCACCCCGACATATGGAATATTAAAAAAATACTAAAAAAGTACAAACGTATCAATAAAAAGCAGCCTTGTCGTTTTATAAAAGTAAGAGTAATGCTACTTTATCCAAATTTTGTGTTCAAATCTGGTGTCCAAATGATGTGATAACAATCTAATCCATACATTTAATTCATACAAATCTAATCCAATTTAAATGAATGGACTGAAGTATTGTCACATCATTAGGCCGTCAGATTTGTAAACCAAATTGAGGTAAAATAGCATTACTTTAGAAGCAATTTTAAAATTCAATAAATAAATAAATTGCCAAAGTTGGCTGGCATGATTGGTAATTGACTAATTGTATACAGTGTACGTTCTCAATTTGGAAAATTTGGCAAATATAATTGATAACTTATCATGATGAAGTGTGTGAAATGGTTAATTAGTCTACAAATAATAGTTAATTATCGACCCAATCTGTATATATCCACTTTACCAAGTTTAAAGTAATCATATCTGAAATGATAAGGTTGATAAATAAAGGGACATATCACATTGTGGCATGGTTAATCAAATCAATAATTCTTCCCAACCAACCCTAAACTCACGTGGACTGCACAAATCTTATCAACCATAAATTACATTTCTATTCATAAATTTATATATCAATATCAAATTTCAATATCGAACTGTCAATTACTTTTAACAGTTCTATTGTTTGGACTTTTAATTTTCCTTATTGGCAGTATAAGTTAGCAGAAACTGATGTTTCATTGTGTTCTTCTGTATTTTGAATGAAATTTTTTCTTTTAAAAAATATATCAAATGGTCAATTAATTGGACTCAACAGCCCAAAAAGAACTTCAGTACTATCATGACTCATGTAATTTTTATAGGTGTTAATAGCAAAATTTGGCTAGGGGACCAAAGAGAAATTTTCCATTCTCCTAGTTCGAATTAAAGCCCGAGTTCATCATTCATTGAACCCTGGGCGAGCCATAAAGCTACCCCACAGAAGCGAGGAAGGGTTATCGGGCTTCAGAACTATTAGGAATGAAGCTCGACACGACCAGGTCGAGCCCTCAAGCGAACACTGGAATTCGGGCAAAGCCCGATGCGCCGTTATCTGGGCTCCTCGAGATCACATATCCTGGAAACCCGGTTTCTGGGGCCTGCCTCCGGAACCACCCCGTGAAAACAAGGAAAGGTCGCCGAGCTTAGGAAACATTTTGAGGTGAAGCCCGACACAAACAAATTAAGCTCCTTCCAAATCAAGGCTTCCCGAGGTCGAAATAAGCCCGCCAACCTCTACAAAAGCCAGCTATCCATTTCAGACACGAAAAGGGGGCCTTTAAGGGGATCATATTCATTCTATAACAATGCTCCAATTCGCTAAGGGAAACTTGAACCTACCTGGACGTGAAAGAAGAAGCTCGTCTAATCCACACTACCCCCAGTGAGTGCCCACAAGGCCGTCTCAAGCTCCAAAGGGTCAGGAAAGGTCAGGTCAAGCTTCTGGGACCATAACTAAGGCATGTGTCACCTCGCTCTACGAAACAACGAACAACTAATTCGATGACCTCCATGAAGAGTCATGCCATGAATACACACAAAATCATATCTACACTCCAATGAATATTAAAACTTTGCATACACGTAAGGCAAGAGATTGAGTTCAAAAAGGATGCAAACTTATCTCCACCAAATATATTCTCGAATCCGTTATTAATGCAAAGTCAATGACTTTCAAATAAGAGATCCCACCCTATAAGGAGGGAATAGATTCAGATAATCATGGCGGGAGATTCACTGGTTTGAACTACTTGGACCATGTATAAATACACCCGATATAAACAGAAAAGAGGAGGAGAGTGGGAGACTTCGGCCTAAATTCTGTAATAAGAACACAGCCTCAACTATTATCTACTATTCGATAGGTACGAGGTCGCCACCCTATTGTATCCCAGAGAGATTAAGAGTGTTTAGGAGGCCATTTGTACCATATTCACAGTTAGTAATAAAATCATTACATTTTCGTCTATATTGCACTTAGATTCATACGTCCATCTTTATTCAACCAGGTTAGGTGCCTGAGGTACCAACCCCGGCCATCGCCTACGTGGTGGTGATCTCGAGGGTGTTAACCGGAATTTCTCATCGCGAGAAACTTTTCCGTTAACAATAGGAAAATAATTTACATTAAAATGTTAATATGATATATATATATATATATATATATAATGACACTCTTTCCAAGGCCATTGGTGGAGAAGTCATCAAGTTAACAAGTCTGATGGAAATAGCACCAATTAATGTGTTCTGCCAAAATTGCCCTTATGTTTTTTACTTTTTAAATTTCTTTCCCTCCCTCTTTTTCTTCCTCTCTCCTCTGTTTTTTTTCAAAGACCTCTATTGATGGGTCAATGGAGGTCGAACACTCCAATGGAGGTCGTCGAAACAGTCGACTCCATTAGAAGTCGTTTCGACGACCTCCAATCTCTATTGGAGGTTGTCGAAACGACCTCCTTTAAAATTTTTTATGGAAATAAGTCTCTGGTAGCTAGAAATAAGTCTCTGGTATCTGAAAATAAGCATCGGTTCGCTGACAATAAGTCTCGAGTAGCTAAAAATAAGTCCCAGGTATTTGGAAATAGTTTTCTGAAATTCCCTAAAGTGTGTATATCTATATACCTACCCCATATTATGAAGCATTCACTTAAACACAATTTAACATAAAGCAATAAAAACACAAGAATTTGATTTACGTGAGAAACCCTTCAAATGAGCAAAACTCATGGGTTAATCCACTTAGCCATACACAGTCTACAAAATCCACTATTTGAATGAAAGTTTACAACGTAGATTGACCTCCCGTCACACTTTCCAGTTACTAACCCTTTCACTCTACCCAACAGATCTATAATAGTGATCTTGAACCAACATGAGAATATGCAACCTATGAGAATATATGGAAATATTCTAGATGTAAAAATGCTAGGTTAACACATTTAAGCTTATCAAAGGATTTAATGATAGCAATAAATACAAATCCTAGATATCAATTCTCTAAATGCAAGTGCAAGTAGATTCAGCTAGAAGGGTAAAATCGTCCTAAATGCTAGCTATCACAAAACAAAAATCTCAACCAACAATCAACAAACCAAGCATGTTTTAAATACAATTAAACTCAACGACATGCATTTAATCAACGATAATTGCTAAACCTAGACAAACATGTCATAAGAAATAAATAAGAGATTCTATGGCATGTAGAGTTTACCTAATAAAAGAAAAATAAGAAAACCCATTCTTGGAGGATGCAAGAAAGATGTTCATGAATGAGAGTTTGGTTGAGTAAATGTGAGTGTTTGTGAGTCTTTCTCTTTCTAGAAAACCTTGGCCTCTCAAAAATGGATTCTTGAACTCACAAAGCGAATTAGGGAAGAAGAGAACACACACACACACACACACACACACACACACACACACACACACACACACACACACACACACACACACATATCAAGCTAAGTCATAAAACACGTCGTTTTGGATAAATCAGTGGTCGACCACTATGGCTACTGTTGTGAGGGTCACAGTTGTCTCACAACGGTGAATCACTATGAAGCCACCACAATGATAATTCACAGCGGTCTCACAGCGGCGCCATAACGGTAGATGGCTGTGAAAGACCACTGTTTGTATCGTTGAGATAATGCACATCGGTCAAACAACGGTTTGCATGCAATTTTAAAACTTCTTTCTTTTGAACAATCAACTAAGTTGCAAATAGTATGAGCATGCAAGGAAGAGATAACATATGAGTATGTGCCTAAAAGCACTACACAAAAGATAAGGAAAATGCATTGTGTGTGTGCAACTAAATCTCTTTAAGGAAGGTTAAGCTCAAAATATTTACCTTCAAAGTGCTTTGAGCTTGATCAAGCATGAAATTGGCATAATATGCCATTACATATTTAAACCCCAAATTGTGGTTTGTCAACGAAATAAGTCAATCAACAAATGAGAAACTTACAGTCTCGGTAATAAATCTCGGGTAGGTCACCCGAGACTTATTTCTAGATTTGGTTTTTTTATCTTCTTTTTCATTGACCACCAATAGAGGTCGAGGTCATTTCGATCATTTGAGGTCTGTCCGACCACCATTAATGGATCAATGGAGGTCTTTGATAAAAAAAAAGCCGAGGAGAGAGAGGAAGAAATAGAGAGAGAAATTTAAAAAGTAAAAAGAAAAGTAAAAGAATAAGTATGGGTATTTTAATCTCACCGCATACTTTGATACTAAAAAATCATAGAATTAATAACTCGGTAATATTCCCATAAACCAAACCCATTTGATGCTATCTCCCTTATTCCTATATATATATATATATATATATATATATTTATATGAAACTTTTCGTATATATAAATTAATGATAGGTTCATTTAAACAATTTAAGCAGTTAATATATAATAAACCAGAAAAATTTAACAGTGTTAAATATCCGACTTAACTGAACAATATCTCAATTTCAAGTTCTCATGCCACTGATGATATATCAAAAGAAATGAATTATATTAATAACCTAATATACATCTTCTTAGAGAATATCAAAAGAAATGAATTATATTAATAACCTAATATACATCTTCTTAGAGAATCCTGATCGTTATTTAAATTTGGGTTTAGCTAAAATTAATTAGTCATATAAGTTATAAAATGAGGTAGATTAAGTTGTTAAACCCCTTACACCAACATTCAGTGATAGTGTGATTGAGTGACTCCCCCATCCAAAGATCCGAATTATTATAATATTAAAAAATAAATTAAGTCATATAAGCTAATTAATAAGCCGAGCCAAAATATATTGTTTAGTTTATGGCTTTAGTTGAATTCTGACGGACTGACAGTGACACAATTGATGAAGACCTTAGTGTAACCTTCTTCTCTAATATTTTTATTCATCCAATATTTTATATATTTAATTATATATATATATATATATATATATTTAAAAAGTATCGTGGTTATAAGTATTCAATTTCATGTCCCACTGACTGCAGATATTTATTAATTAGACGTAAATGAACTCTAAATTTTAGAAAAGTTGATGGAGAAATGGGCTCTGCCGAACATATTTAATTAAGGAAAAGCTTTAATTTTAATTGGACATTCATTTCATAAGATCTTCCATAATCCCAAACAGAAAAATCAAGGAAGCGTAATTCTCAATTAAACCACACCTGAGCAGCATTGCCTTGACGTTTAACTCATCATTTCATCCATTTCTTTCTTTTCATGCTTCCACTAATTACAAGCTAATTTTGGTGATGTTTTTTAACCTATTCAAATTCTACTTAAACATCAAGTCAAAAGAAAAGAAAAGATAAGGAAAAAAAAAAGAGGTCTACTTATTCATAATTTTTATCTGGTTCAATGCCATGACAGCGTGACTGCTTCAATTCTTGTACTGATACAGTGATATATACTGATTTCTATCATCTATTTATTTACCTACTTTTTTAAAAACAAAATGCTTGGATGACCCAAATATGTTTGGTTCGTTAAATGGGATAATAGTTATTCTTTAAGATTAGATGGCATATTTAATTAATTTTAAAAAGTGTTACACAGTATTAACTAAAAATTTGTAATCTTGATAAATATCTATAGCAGATCACTCCTTATAAGACAGTAAAATCTCTATAAATTAATGCTTGATAAACTAATAAACTCTATAATAATATATATATATATATATATATATATTTTTTTGGATCTGAATTTAGGTAAATGGAATAAATTAATAACTTCAATAAATTAATAAGATATACTTTTCAAAAAATTCCTATATAAATCTATGGTCCCATTTATATTATAATTTAATAATTTACTAAAATTACGATTATAGCATGACTCTATTGTTGCTTGTATTTTCTTGAAATTCAAATATAGTTGAGCACTTGAGCAGCATCTCTATTTTTTCTTAATACAATGGACAAGGAAGTTAGGGAATTGAATTCTCATACTGCAAAAACAAAAATTGTGAAATCTTGTTTATGCTGCGAGTGCTTTTTAGATATAACAAGGTCGTATCATCCTAAACTGAAGTACAATGGAATTAGTTTTTTATTTTATTTTTATTATTATTGATTTAGGACTCGTTTTTTTTTTTTGTCTAAAGTTTGAATAATCTTAAATTATTCTAAAGACTGAATAGAGACTGAAATCTAAACTTGAATAATATGTTTGTTTGTTTTTTCCTCACATCTGGATGTATTATCAATACGCTTGTTTTTTAAAAGCAAAATTGTCTGAAAATAAGTAATTTTACACTTAAACTAATGTTAAACAATTATACATATAATATGGAATCAAAACAATCCAAAAATAATAATTATATATGAACACATATGATCATGATCTTCTTCTTAGATTACAAATAGACTCATTTTTACTAAGAAAAGAAAAGTTTTTTTTTTTAAAAATAAAAGAGGCAGCTGGAAAACGGACACAAAACACTCTAAAAATAATAATATATAAATACATTACCCCAATATCATGATAAAGTATTGATATTCAACACTAATATGAGATGTGATTAGGGTTCTGTTTTATTTTTAAAGTTATTTATAATAAGTAATATATTAAAATACAGTTTTTTTATACCATATATAATTACGATGAAATTGAAAATATGTTATATATGGGGATATTATCGAAAGAAAATGTTTTAGATTGCATTTAATGCAATTTAATGATTTACTATATTAAGTGAAAATTCAGGATTTTTTATTTTAAATTGTTTTTTTTTTTTGTATTTTTAAGTTGTTTGACCACTTAAAAAAACAAACAAAATAACTTAGTAACTATGATTCAGACTCATTAATTTTTAAGTGGAAAAAACAAACGATCCCTTAATGTATTTTTAGTTGATTAATGACATTTAATTAAATAGATTAGTTAAATCTTTAGTTGATTATTTATATTCTTGGGTGCCGATATTGTCACCCATAAAACTGTTTAGTGTACACATATTTTATTAATAATTTTAATTATAAAAATGTCCCAATAGAAATTTACCATTAAGAAAAAATTACTTTAATTAAAAATAAACCATTTACTAAGTACACTCATTAACTACACACATATCTTCAACTATATATATACTAGTTTACAACTTGAACGATGTGCAGGTATTGTAAAATAAATCATAATAATAATTTAAATGCTCATTAAATAATTTATAGGTCCAATAAATTAAATACATTGTTGATGAAGAACAATCTTGTGGTATTTTTATATAGATTTACTTATATTATGTTTATTAAAATTTGTAATTTGAAAAACTAAGATCTTTATGTTAATTTCAATTCATTGGTTTATTTCACATTCTAAATGATCTTATATTTATATAACGTGCACTAATTTTTAAAATATAATAAGTGAAATTTAATACAACATTAACATATTTAGCAACCATATAATTTACCTAGATTATTATTGCTTGTGTATCAAAATGATTGAAGAGTGCCATTTCTTAAAAATCCAAGAGCACTATGTTATTTTGAGAATCGATTTATGCTTGTTACATTCTATGAATGTTAATTGATGTTCATTCTCTTCTCCAAGTGTACGTTGTCCATTAGTCTTTCTTGACATCTAGATTCATAATATTGTTTTTAATTATTAATTAGGCCATTTTGTTATGTGCACTTGATGTTAATGAATTCACAAATATGGAGAAAATAACATATACACTTGATGTGTTAATTCTTATAAATCTTTCAAGCAAGAATATGACAAATTGAAAAATTGAAAAAATAAAAAAAACGTCTAAAAAATGAACATGCAAAAATCAGAAAAATGTCGGTTGACATTCATGGAACAAACAAAGAATGTTTGTTTTTTTTTTTTCATTTTCCATTAGAAAAAACACTCTAATGTTAACTGAACAAATCATAATTCTTTTTTTAAAAAGTGTTTATTTAATTTAAGTAGATGATCAAATATAAACGATGTTAAAAAAATTACATATCAAATTTATTAATAGCCAAACTTGCCTAGAGACCAAAAGGGAAATTCTTCACTTTCCTAGCTCGAATCCAAACCCGAGATTACCCACCATGGAACCATGGATCCTAGGGTCGAGCTGGGCAGATCGTCCCGTAGATGCTAGGAAAGATCGTCGCGCTCTAGGGACACCCGAGGTGAAGCTCGACACGATCACATCGAGCTCCTTACACCGAAACAAGAACTCAGAGGAAGCCCGATGCACGACGGTCTAGGCTCCTTGAGGTCAAAGCTACCTCGTAACCTCTCTAGAAGCCATCCATCCTCTCCAAGCACAGAGAGAGACCCGTTAAGCACCTAGCTTTCACTACAGTATTGCTTCGTCTCTCCGAAGAAAGATTCAAACCAATCTGAACCAATGGGATGAAGCTCGCTAAAGCTCCGTTACTGCCAAAGAGCACCCGCACGGCCATCTCAAGTTTTGAGGGACTTGGAAAAGTCTAGCCAAACTCCTAGTACAAAAACCAGGGCACATATTTACCTCGCTCTACGAAACATTGAACGTTATGCTCAACGACCTCCATGAGGAATCACACCATGAAGACACATATGATCATATCCACACTCTATCGAACGTTGAAACACCACATACGTGCATGTCAAGTGTTTGAGTCCAAAGAGCCAACACACTTATCTCTAAAGAAATTCTCAATTTCGTCATTAGATAAAAGACAATAACATTCAAAATAAAAGATCCCGCCAGATAAGGAGGAATTGGAATCAGAAAATCATGGCGGGAGAAACACAAATTTAACCTATTTGGAATGTGTATAAATACGCCTAAGTATGCAATAAGAGAATAGGTGATCGACAACTAATAGAGGAAAACAAAAGGGTAAGTAAGAGTCAATTGATGACCTAAATTCTGTAATCAGAACACGGCCGCCGTTATATACTAATTTTCGACAGACACGAAGTTGCCACCATACTATACCCCAGCAAGACTGAGAGTATTTTAGAGACTGTATTTGAGAAATTTTATGTACGACATACACAATTTATAATAAAGATTTATGTTAATAGCAAAATTTAGCTAGGCGTCCAAAGAGAAAATTTTCACTCTCCTAACCAGAATCAAAGCCCGAGTTTACCGTTCATTGAATCCCGGATCTTAAGGGCGAGCTATAGAGCTACCCCGCGGAAGCAAGGAAGGGTCATCGAGCTGCAGGACTATCAGGAATAGAGCCCGACACGACCAGGTTGAGCCCCTGATGCCAACACCGGAAGTCAGGCAAAGCACGATACGTGGTTATCCGGGCTCCCCAAGATCACTTATCCCCGATGCTCGGTTACTGAGGTATGGCTCCGGATCCACTCCGTGAGAGCAAAGAAAGGTCGCCGAGTTCGTGAAACGTTTGAAGTGAAGCCCGACGCAAATGAACTAAGCTCCTTCTAAATCAAGGCTTCCCGTGGGCGAAATAAGCCCGCCAACCTCGACAAAAGCCCACTATCCATTCCAGACACGAAAAGGTGGGCCTTTAAGGGAATCAGATTCGTGCTATAGTAATGCTCCAATTCGTTAAGGGAAACCTGAACCTGCCTGGATATGAAAGAAGAAGCTTGCCTAATCCATGAGACGCCCAGTGAGGGCTCACAAGGCCGTCTCAAACTTTAAAGGACCAGGAAAAATCAGGCCGAGCTTGGGACTAGAGCTTAGGTATGGGTCTACCTCGCTCTATGAGAAAACGAGCAGCTAGCTCGATGACCTCCATGAAGAGTCATGCCATGAAGGCATACAGGAACACATCTACACTCCAACAAACATTAAAACTTTACGTACGCGTAGGGCAAGAGATTGAGTCTAAAGAGGAAACAAACTTATCTCCGCCAAAGATATTATCGAATCTGTAATTAATTCAGAATCACGACTTTCAAATAAAATATCTCGCCGAATAAGAAGGGAACAGATTCATAGAAACGTGGCGGGCAATTCACGAGTTTAAACCTACTTGAATCATGTATAAATAGGTCCAAGCATGATGTAGAAAAGGAGAGGCAAAAAAAAAGAGAGAGTCGACAATTGAGAAGAGATAGATGAACGGTAAAAGCGACATAAAGAGAACATGGATTGAGAGAATGGAGGGAGCCTAAATTATGTTATCAGAACACGACCACCATTGTACCTACTATTCGACAGGCACGAGGTTTCCACCCTCCTATGCCCGAGAGAGATTGTGAACGTATTTGAGAGATTTCTGTATACCATAAGTGATCAATAATAAAATTCTCGCTTGTCATCCTAGTAGCATTCGAATATTCATTTCTATCGTAATAGGTCGGGTATCTAAGGTACTGACCCCGACCACCACCTCCGTGGTAGTGGTCTCGAGGGTGTTAGTTGAAATTTCTCACCTTGAGCAAATTTTCCATTAACACTTTCTGGCACCGTCTGTGGGAACAAACCACACCGTTATCTTTACACTTACCAATCTATTGTTTTGCAGTGATTATGAGGCTCCGCTCCTCACAAGGACAACTTGAGGCTTCGGAACAGCCTTCAGCGGCATCAACGCGATAGGCCCGGAAGAAAGGGAAAAAATTTGGGCACCGCAGCAAAATTCCTGTCCATCCAACCCTTGCGCGGGCTTCTAGTCCTCCTATGATAAGCCAAGCCATGCTCGATCAACAGACGGCATCCCTTGTGGAAAATATCCACCTCCGTCTGCTCACTGAGAGCATCGCGGTCCAGCCAGAAAACCCCAACACACAGGGGGAGCCGAGCAGGCCTAAAACCAGGACACCTGCCTTCGATTTCCTGGGATCTCTTCCTCCGAAACCCACCTGCTAGGGGGTCCGGCTTCAACCGTCAATCTGGGAAAGATTGGGGTCCATGCCCCAAGTCTAGGGTAAACAATCACGTTACCGACCCAGGCGAGTTAAATCTACAGCAGATGCCTTATCGCGGGAACAACAAGAGGTTCCTTTCCCTGTGGCCTCAGGAGAAGCCCGAGCTAGAGAGAAAGGTAGCTGAAAAAGATCCTGAGAAGATCCCGCCCATAAAAATGACTGGGTGGAGGTCGCCAGCTCATCTGAGGAATCCGATAGCGAGGAATCCAAAGTCAACTCAAAGAAAACCGGAACCAATCGCCTAAGAGATCAGCTAACAAGGCTGTAGAAAGAGGTCCAGCTGATGAATGCTGGAAAGCACAAGGAGGACAAGAAAGATCCGTTGAGCGAGATAAACTCTCCCTTCATCAGAAGGATCCGGGAGGTAGAGCTCCTGTCAAAATTCAAGATGTCGACCGATAAATTCTCCGGAACAGAGGACCCATTGAGCCACCTAGAGAGCTTCGTCCAACAAATGGAAGTAAAAAATACCACCAGGGTTGCCATGTGCAGGATGTTCCCTACCACCCTGATATATTACGCCAAGACTTGGTTCAGAAAGCTGTCTGCTGGTAGCATAGATTCGTTTACAAAGTTGTCAACCGATTTCTGCTCTCAGTTCCAGGGGGTCAAACCGTATCCGAAGGACCCCATACACCTACAGTATAAGATTCAGGACCGAAATAAGATGCTCTAGTCATATGTTGAACGTTTCCATAAGGAAGTCATCCAGATGGGAGTCTTCACTGAGAAAGAAACCTTAGCCAATTTTAGGAGGAACCTGTGGGCGGGTAAGCTTTTTCGATCCTTTGCTAAGCGTCCCCCGGAGACCTACCAAGAGGTATATGAATGGCTCTAGATCAAGTCAAAATCGATGAACAACTCATGATCAAAATGGAACATGACGATATGAGAACGACAAAGCGACAGAAGAAGGAAGCACCCAAGCCAGAGCCAGCTCAGAAAAACTAGAACAAACCCCCTTATAGGTCGACGTACAGTTTCACCATTTCTCAACCCAGGCTAGAGAGGTATCTAGCATGGAGAACTCCTCCGTGGGTTTCTCCTCCTCCTCCCAGGACGGTAGCCTCTATAGCTCGAAACGAGAGAGGGTATGATCATATCACCCCCTTAAACGTAGCCCGTGAAATTATTTATCTCGCTATTCGAGATAAGGGACTACTGCAGAAGCCCGTACCCATGAAAGCTCCGGTTGATAGGAGAAATCAATATAAGTAATGTGACTTCCATTAAGACGTGGGACAAAACACTTTAGAGTGCTATAACCTACACAATCAAATTGAGGCTCTAATAAGAGGAGGATGTTTGATAGAGTTCTGACAGCAGGTCAGAGACGATATTCGGACTGGAAGGGAAATACAAGCCGAGATCTGTGAGCATGCTGGGAAGAGAAAAAAGGAACAAGCGGATCTGATGCAACAAATCTAGGTGATACATACCATCAGCAGAGGGCCCGCTCTGGCTTATACCTCCAATAATTCAAGAAAAAATCATGCAAGGAAGATCCCTCGTGTAGATGAAAGGCGAGGTATCTTTAAGGTTGACCTGAGCCCGATCAACCCCTACCCTTTGTCACAGATCATTTTCACCGAGGTAGATGTCTATAACACCGTGCAACCTCATGATTACCCCATGGTAGTCACGGTACAGATTGCCAACTGCATAGTCCATCGCGTGATTGTTGACACAGCAGCATCGTCGACATCCTCTTTACAGAAACCTTGGAAAAACTGAATTTGAAACAATTTTGTTACAATAGCTGTACCACCCCATTGTATGGATTCACCGGGGACTCGATCATACCAGAGGGATCAAAGATCCTCCCAGTAATTGTTGGAACATCACCTCTCCAACAAAATGTTATGACGGACTTCGTAGTGGTAGATACCCCATCGGTCTGAAATTCCCTTGATCTTTATAGTGTGAATATACCTAGAGAGAAGTGAGGGGGGGGGGGGGGGGGGGGGTGAATAGGTATTTGCTCCAATTTTTATCTTCTTTTAAAAACAATGCAATTCTAACAATGCTTAATGAAAATTACAAACAAAGAAACACAATATTTACATGGTAAAACCTCCAAAGAGGAAACATCCACGGGTTGATACCACAACCACCGGTAAAAGCAAATCCACTATTTCAAATAGAGTTACACACTCAAGATATCACACATGCTCTACAAGCTCTCACTCTCACTCTATCTTGAACCTAGTGATCTACTAAGCCGACTTCTTATCCAAGACACCCTGTCTCTAGGAAGATTTCTTGCTCACCTATCCGGATCCTCCCGATCCTAGGCAAGACTTCTTGCTTGACTATCCAAGGCTTCACACCTCTAGCCAAGACTTCCTTGCTTGACAATCTGAGGCTTCACACCTCTTGTTAAGACTTCCTTGCTCAACAATCCAAGGCTTCACACCTCTTGTCGAGACTTCCACTTGCTTAGCTATCCAAGTCCTCCCGACTCTAGCTAAGACTTACAATTGCTCAAATAAAAGAATCACTCTAAGATATGAGACTTTCTATCTCTTCACAAGGCATCTAAGTGATCATGAATGCAAAACGCAAACAAGCACTCAACATAGAAAATGATGATCAACAAATTCTATGGACATGCAATTAGATAGCTAGATTATGCTTTCAAAGATCAATCACAAATGCATCTAGACAACCTAAGCATGTTATCAACTAAGAACCAAATCAATGAAATGAATATACCAATTGATGTAGATCTATTTCTTAGAAAATGAAATTAAATATAGAAATAGTCAATCAAGCATAAGAACAAAAGATTTCTAGAAACAATTTCATGTTTATCAAGTTTAACACAAATCATTCAATATATCACAAATCTAGCTAAAATTGAAAATCAAATCAACAAACCACAAAAATGATATCAAAATCATCCTAGTCATGCTTCTTAATCAAATAACATCAATCAATAAGAAGATCTAAGAAGAAAACTAAGAAGAAGATGATTTTACCAACAAGGATGCAATCACGAACTAAAGATCAGATCACAATGAAAAATGTAGACATCCTTTGGTTTTGTAAATACTTGGGGTTTGTAAAAATCTTCAAGACACTCGAAATTGGTTTTTGAATCAAGTGATTCGGAGTAGAAATGAAGAAGTTATCAAAAAAATAAAAATCAAAATGTTGAGAGAAAAATTCTGCACTTGTTCTTCAATTTCTCAACCTGTTCTTATCTGATCAAATGAGAGGGAATGAGAGTTTTTAAAGAGAGAAAAGCCAAAAGAACAATTTGCCCCTCCTTCATTAGTGTCTCCCCGAGATGGCGCATGGGCATCTTGGGGCAGAACACTCTTGGGGCCGAGATGGCCATGCACCATCTCGGGATGGTGCATGATGATGGCTTAAGCCATCGCACCTCACCCCTTGCACTCTCCTCGCGTTCTTTGACCGTTCTTTTGCCTCTGAATTCTGAATTCAAATATGTTTGAAGATTACAAACCAGGACTCCCTCACGGGCATGGAAATATAAGATATCTAACCCAGAAAATAAGAATTCGACTCGATATATGAAGACGAAGACAATGTATGAAACATGAGTTGAAATTGTAGTATCTTTTGACTTAGAACTCAAAATCAATAGAATGAGTAACCGAAATTACCGGAACTCAATCATGAACAATCTAAGACTAAAATCAAGTTCAAGATCCATGTTATACAAACATATAAACAAACAAACAAATTTCACACTAGAATACAAATTACATAGAGATAGTCTTCAATCATGCATTTTCCAAAACATGCTACTTTCATACCAATGCATGAGCATTCAACTTCAAGTGTGTGAAAGTGTTATACCAAAAGATGCGCTATGATGCAGGGACACAAATGTATGAATTGTGTGTGTGTGCATAAATAAAGATGCACAACTATGCAGGGACACATATGAATGAATTGTGTGTGTGTGCGCATACGCCTTGCAAGAGGAAGAAGGATCTCGATACCTTAGCATCCAAGAATAATACCAATCCTCTTGAAGACGAACTTTGCATCATGAGAAGTTGCTTTTCTTCCTTGAAGCTCTTATCATCATGAACCACTTAAGCAACTAAGCATTACAAAGAAATGAAGTTTTGTTATGGAACCAAGCCAACACAAATCTAGGACCTAACAATCACCCCTAGGACCTAACAATCTACAATGCGATACTGGGAAGACCTTTCCTATCATCCTTGAAGGGGGTCCTGTCCATTTACCACAATGTCCTGAAGTTCCCAGTAGGAGATAAGGCCAGGGAGGTACGAGGTGACCAGTGACCAGTAACCAGTCAGGAGATGTTTTGCCAATCCAACAGCTTTTGCAAAGCAACTTGCACAGGTAAAAACGATCCATGATGGGGAAACTCTTGAATTGACCTTGAAGGATGTAAAACCCACAAATCACCTAGAGGATGACCTCAAGGTGCAAGACGAAGGAGAGCAGAGGAGGGTACAGGCCGTCGGTCATCCAATGGATAAGTTAGAAGATATTCCCATCCGAACGGACAATCCCTCGAAGGTTGATAAAGTCGGAGCCACTCTTGAACCAGTAGTGAAGGAGGGTTTGATCGGGATCCTTAGAGAATTCAATGATATATTCGCTTGGAGTCACGACGAGATGCCCGAGATCCCGATGTCTTTGACTTCTCACTGATTGGCAGTGGATCCGACCTTTAAGCCCGTCAAACAAAAAAGGCATCACTTTAACGCCGAAAAAAATGTTACGGTACAGGAAGAAGTGAACAAATTGGCCAAAGTGGGCTTCATCAGAGAAGCACGCTTGATTAAAGAAGCACGCTACCCCGAATGGATCACCAACATGGTTATGGTCACGAAGGCAAATAGAAAGTGGCACATGTGCAGCGATTACACCGACCTCAACCGGGCATGTTCGAAAGACAGTTTTCCTCTACCAAAAATCGATCAGCTGGTTGACTCCACATTAAGAACTGGTTATATCCTGAGAATGCATCCATAAAGCTCATGAGCTTTATGGATGCATTCTCAGGATATAACCAGATTATGATACACCCCGCCGACCAAGAAAAGACCAGCTTCATCACCGGGCGGGGGTTGTATTGCTACAAGGTGATATGGTTCGGGGCTCAAGAATACGGAAGCTACATATCAACGGTTGGTCAATCAGCTGTTCTAGCCCGAAATTGGAAGATCAATAGAGGTGTACATGATCAGCAAGTCATCAACTACTGAAAGCCATCAGGACGACCTTCACATAAATTTCATGATCCTAAGGGAAAACCAGATGAGATTGAACCCCTTCAAATGCATCTTTGGGGTGACTGCGGGGTAGTTTATAGGCTTTATGGTTCATAAGAGAGGCATAGAGGCCAACCCAGAAAAGATCAGAGTTATCCTGGACTTAGAGTCACCCACATCACTTAAACAGGTTCAAGTTTTGACTGGGCAGATAGCAGCGCTCAATAGGTTCATTTCTCGGTCTATTGATAAATGTCTCCCGTTCTTCAAAGCCATCAAGCAGGGAAGGAACATGAAATGGGATCAGGAGAGAGATCGATCGATCAAGCTTTTCAAACCTTGAGGAGATATCTGCCAAGCCCTCCGTTACTAATCAAGCCAAGTTCTGGAGAAGAGCTGTAAATCTACTTGGCCGTTTCCGAGACTGCAGTAAGTGGGGCCTTTGTCAAAAAATACAGAGATAGGGTCCAACGCCCTATCTACTGCATGAGTCATGCTCTAACCAAATCAGAAAAGAATTATACCCCTACTGGAGAAACTTGCTTATGCCTTGGTGACCTCAACAAGGAAGCTCCATCCTACTTCCAAACTCACTCAATGGAAGTAGTGACAGACTTACCCCTCCGTCAATTCTTACAAAGGTCGGATGTGTCCGAAAGACTGGTTTTGTAGGCGCTAGAGCTTACTCAGTTTGATTTAAGGTATAAGTCCATAATCGCAATTAAATCCCAGGTTTTGGCGGATTTTATGGTAGAGCTCTCGGTTCCTCCGAGCCTAGCGACCTCCGCATCGACAGATATAGCTCCTGAGAAGACTCCAGAGTCCGACAGATGGCCAGAAGGTTACAAATAGAGATGCACGTTTAGGGAATGAGGATGGATATAGGTCCCCCCATCCCCATCCCCATCCCCATCCCCACTTCCTAGACCCTTCCTCCACCCCCCCTATTTCTCTATTTGGGGAAAATGGACATGGGGATGTTTGGGGGGAGGTCCCCCCATCCCCATCCCAGTTCCCCATATTCCTCATTTTTTCGTGTTTGCTAGTATCCCCCGGTCTCCAATTTTTCCATTTTCTTATTTAACTAAAAATTATAAATTAAATTAAAAAAAACAAACCTTTCATTACAAATAAAAAATATTAATGCATTACAAATTCAACATAAAATGTTTCAAATATTTCAAATACATATTATAATTATATTTATATACTTTTGAGGGAAATAGGGATCTCCATCCCCATCCTCATTTCAATTTAATTGTGGGGGAAATGGGAAAATGGTGATAGGGAGGGGTCCCCCCATCCCCATCCCCATCCCCATCCCCATCCCCATTTTAATTTGGGGATGAAATTCATCCCCATCCCCCCATTTTCCCATTTCCCCCACAAAAAAAATCCTCAAATGAGGATGGGATGAGGGTGCGGGGATTTGGGACCCCGGGGATAAATGTGCATCTCTAGTTGCAAATCATGGATCCTCTACACAAATGGAGCATCCGGGCAAGCCGAAAGAGGAGCGGGTATAATCTAACAGACCCGGAGGGGGCTGAATGCTGCCACTGTTTCAGATTCAAATTTTAGGCCACTAACAATGAGGCAGAGTATGAAGCCCTCCTTGCTGGGATGATAGCGGCCGCCGAGCTCGGGGTCGATTATTTGCAGGTTAAGAGTGACTTATTGTTTATTGTAAATCAGGTTTTAGGGGATTATCAGGCAAAAAGGGATAACATGATTGCATATTTGAAGCTAGTTCAGCTACTTAAAAATAAGTTTAAATGAGTTAAGATCGAGAAGATCCATCGACAACAGTACCGTCGAGCTAACGTTTTTGCCAAGATAGTTGCTAATGGTGGCCAGGCCTTGTCATAGGGAGTTCCTCTTTAAGTGATCACCCAACCAAGCATAATAGCGGGCAATGAGACTTATGTCTTGGATCGACAACAATGCTGAATGGACCTAATAGTAGTTTGTCTTCAAGAAGGAAGGCTTCCCGAGGAGCCCGACCAGGCTAGAAGAATCAAGAGGCTCTCAATCCGATACTGCCTGGTGGATGGATACCTCTACAGGAGGGGTAGGTCCCTCCCCCTGCTTCGTTGCTTGCATCCTGATGATGCCAAATGGGCATTAAGAGAGGTTCACTCTAGTGAATGTTGTAACCACGTTGGTGGGGAAGCATTGGCATATCAGGTACTCCGCATCGGGTATTACTTGCCAACTATCCATCAAGATGCGAAGTGCTTTGTGCAATCCTGTTAACCATGACAGAAGACCTCTAACTTAAGCCGCCTCCCACCGGAGCAACTGTCGTCTCTCAGCTTACCTTACCCCTTAGCTATGTGGGGAGTCGACCTAATCAAACCATTAAATACCGCTCCTGGACAAGCCAAGCATGCTATTGTGGCGATCGACTATTTCATGAGGTGGGTCGAAGTCGGACCACTATCTCAGATATCAGAAGAGAATACGACAAGGTTTATAAAAAACAACTTGGTTTACAGGTTCGGGACCCCTTTTATCATTGTAGCCGACCTCGGTAAGCAGTTTGATAACTACCGATTCAAGGACTTTTGCCAGGGCTTGGGAATCGAACTTAGATTTGCTTCAGTGGGTTAGTGGAATCTACTAATAAGACTATCAAGAAGCTGTTGAAAAAGAAGTTACAGCAGATAAATGGCAGATGGGTTGATGAGCTTCCAGAGGTCTTCTGGGCTTACCGTACTACAAGGAGAATAACCACCAGAGAAACGCCATATTATTTGACCTTTGGGGTGGAAGCAGTTCTTCCCATCGAGCACAAACTAACCTTCTTCAGAGTTCTACACTTTGAACAAAGAAGCAATGAGGATAAGCTTTGAGCTAGCCTAGATCTTCTGCGCGAGAAACAAGATCGGGTAGCTGAGAAGGTAGCAATTTACCAAAGTAGGATCGCTAGGTACTTTAACAGGAGGGTTAAAGCTCAAAACTTTAAGGAAGGACCTAGTTCTCAGAAAGGTAACCTTGAATACCAGGAAGAGGTCAGACGGGGTCTTGGGACCCAACTGGGAATGACCTTACTTAATAAAGGTAGTGGACCGAAATGGGGCATTCAAGCTCAAAGACATGGATGGATGCCCTGTCGACCACATCTGGAGCGCAGATCATCTAAAGAAATTTTACCCATAAGCAGGGAACTCGAGAGCAGCCTACCACAATTTAGATTTTAATGAAATCCTCGTCAATAATGTACTTCATTTTTTTTTATCAATAAAGTCTGCTTTCACCATCTTCATTTTTGTTCCACCATGATTTCTCCATATAGGGTCTACATGGGTAAGTCCGACATAAACATCTCGAAGACCGGGGATTAGCTGGGGAAGCCTCCCCGCTATTCCTGATGCCTTGGTCGAGCTACCACCCCCAAGAAGGATCTGAGTGTAAGTGCATAGTTGCCATCCAGATCTCGAGACCAGGATATAGCTAGATAACCCTCATGATGCCTCGGTCGGGCTTCCACCCCTAAGAAGGATCTGAGTGTAAGAGCATAATTGCCATCCAAATCTCGAGACTATGATATAACTAGATAGCCCTCCTGATACCTTGGTTGGGCTTCTACCCCCAAGAAGGATCTGAGTGTAAGAGCATAGTTGCCATACAGATCTTGAGACCAGGATATAGCTAGAAAGCCTTTTTGATGCCTTGGTCGGGCTTTCACCCCCAATAAGGATCTAAGTGTAAGAGTATAGTTGCCATCCAGATCTCGAGACTAGGATATAGCTAGATAGCCCTCTTGATGCCTTGATCAGGCTTCCACCCCTAAGAAGGATCTGAGTGTAAGAGCATAGCTTCCATCCAGATCTCGAGACCGGGATATAGCTAGATAGCCCTCCTGATGCCTTGGTGGGGATTCCACCCCCAAAAGGACTTGAAATAGCTAGATAACCCTCCTAATGTCTTGGTCGGGAGGGGTTCGAGAATGGAAAACTCTCATACTTAAACTCCAATGCCCCAGTTGTTATTGGTTGCTAATCCACCATGTATATGTGGTTGCTAGTTGTGACAAGTGCGAACTAGCCGGTAATCAAACAAAGGGACTATGCACTAAAGCCACGGAACTACAAGTTTTTATTGAGAATTGAGCGCTCGAGCTAGTTGTCTACTTTCACACTTAAACAGTTTTTTTATCTCGTTATTTTTCCAAGCCGGGTTAAGTCAAGTTATTTCAGAGGTTGTACCTAGATCGAGGTCAGGAATGAAGCGAGAGGATATCAATTAAATCAAAATTTACTGAAGAAAGTGTTAATAGAAAAATTTCTCTAAGGACCAAAAAAGAATTTTCCACTTCCCAACCTTCCTGCAAGGGTTCAATTTAGGGCTTGTATGAAGGGGTATCAAAGGCCCCGAGGTCGAGTTACCACGAAGGAGTAAGGAGAGGCCGCCCATACCATCTGGGCATCTCGAACGTGTCTAGGCTTACCAAATAAAGCCCGATGAGACCGCGTCAAGCTCCTTATACCAGGATAAAGCCCGAAACTAGGTCGACGTGAAAAGACCTGGGTCCCCGGACATCAAGGTACCTCGTGACACTCTCCTAGAGCTTGCTACTATCTCTACTTTCACTAGGAGACCTTCAAGGTGCCAAACTTGTCTTGCAAAGTCCCTCCTGCCTCATCGAGGTATAATCTCGACCTGTCCGAGCGTTAAAGGAAGAAGCCCGTAAAGCCCCATCGTCACCAAAAGTGCCAAGATCCACTGTAGATCCTGGTATGATTTAGCAAGAGCTATACTCGAGCGTACCTCTCCACTCTTCCAGAAGCGAGCCAAGGTCGCATGTTTATGGCAAACACCTTACCAGGGCCTGCTAGCCAAGCCCGCTACCCCGCTAGGAAGCCTGCATAATTAGGTCAAGCCCCATGATAAAGCTCGGCGTAGCTAAACCAAGCTCCACACTACAAGGTTGGAGCCCAATGAGATATTTCGTCTCTAAAATGGTTAGCACAAGCTCCATGGACAGACCATTATCTAGCTCCGAGATGATCGAGAGGTCCCCGGGGGACCCTGCCAGTATGCTGGATCCTAGGGTACCCCGCCCTCAAGGAATATCAAATGTCACCTCAGGTAACCTCCATGAAGTACCTCTCCAAAGTGACATGTTGAACTAGAACTCTTATCTCGGCAACGTAGGAAGAGATGATTGACTTCCATGACATTTAAAGTACCATCAATAAGTACAACCGTATTAATGGAGGCAGTCAACCAAATTAATGACATGATCAACACCATTAATAAGAGAATATTCAACTCTTTAATGGCCATAATTAGTGAAAGAGTCCAAAGAGGAAACAAATACCTCTTCCTCCAAGATATCCTCCACAACCTATTCTTTGGGGTCAACTATAATAGAAAATCTCGCCTATCAAGGATGGAAGAGTCCGAAGAGGAAACAATCACATCCTCTCCAAGATATTAGCCACGATCTGATCAACTACATTAAAGGAAGAATCGTACTTAAAAAGGAGAGGGAGATTGAAGAATCCTGGACTTGCGTAGTCACCATTTATAAATATGCCTGCAAAAGGCATAGAAATCATCTCTGATGAATAACAGAAGACAGACATGCTTCGTTTAAAAGATCTCTCGACATCATCGATGTAGGTGTTACCTTTACCTAGAATATACCGGTATCGGTCTACATTCGACCACCTTTGTAAGCTCTCCGGAGCAACTACGTTGTATTACTTCACCATCCTTGTAAGCTCATTGGAGCATTCATAAAGAAGGGTATTCCTCCTTCCTCCGGATACTGCCTTAGGGTTTTTCAGCATGTGATCACTCGTGATGCTTTTTCCCCCCTTGGCCAGTCCACCTACATCTATATAAGACTTGTGTTTTTCCTATTATCTACTATATTACGTATGTGTGTATGCGGGCTAGATACCGACCCCATTGGTTCTAGCTCTCTAATCTTTCTTACATGAGATCCGGAAACAACAACGAAGATCTAAGGAATCGAAAGCTAGATTCCTACCTTGCTGGACCTAGCGCTCTTATCCTCCTATCTACATGCCAAAGTCGCACGTCAAGATGAGGAGAAACCACCCAGACCAGCTTGAAGGAATTCGATGAGCTCTCTTGCATCATCTCTATAGCAGAAATCGAGGTCTCCGACACTGGAGCTAGATAAGCTCCTCCTTACTTGCTATCTAGTTTAGGGAATTACAGGAAGGAATCGGGCTCTAGAACCGGGCTCCGGGTACCATAGCGGGCTCCGACCCCGACAAAGGACCATGACCAGGACCAAGATCAACCCCTTCATACCAGCAAGGGAACCTCAAGCTCCCCAGATATGCTTCATAAGAACGAAGCCCGACGGGAGGGATGACTTGTCTCCTCGAGCTCCCCTGATTTAGTACATAAGCACAAAGCCCGTCGAGCGGGATGGCTTGTCTCCTACCTATAATTTCATCCTTTTTCATATTCGTACAAGATAAGGTCAGGTATCAACGGTATCATCCCCGGCCACCACTTTCGCGGTAGTGGTCTCGAGGGCGTTAACAGGGATTTCTCATCCTAAACAAATTTCCCGTTAACACTTTCCGGTGCCGTCTGTGGGAAATTTTCACACCCCTTTTGAAAGCCTCTATGTTTCTACGTGAGTATCATCATACTATCGAGGTAATAGATTTATTATTTATGGAATATCATTTACTATATATGATGTCCTTTCTACTTGTCTATATCGCCTATGCATCACATGTGGTGCTCATTTTATCATTTAACGAGTTTCGTTCATTGTGGAGCAATATGGTACGTGGGATTCTTGGTGGAACCAGTTCATTATGCTACTCCTATGAAATGAACCTGCTCAGATAATCATGGAGTTTCAATGCAGTAGCTCTCCACTTGAAGATTTCCTATATAGCTGAACCAATAGGATACATTGAGAGCTCCAATATAATAGAACTGCACCTCTCCCGCTCTTCTACAGCAGATTCGCTCCGCCACCAGTGTATCACTTGTCTAGTAAATCCACTGGGCTTCGACCTATTCATACGGATCCCCTCATGCCTCCAGGTCCACCTTTCGTAAGCTCCTAGATAGAGGTAGCAGGTCAACTCATGAATCCGAGAAGCCAACTCGGTTGTGTAGCCTTTAAAGCAACATCACCAGTAGAGGCTTAGTGGCTCCTCACTTCATGTACTGGGTCGGTCAACGCCCAAGTGAGCCATTGAGCTTCTGATTCATTCCAGCAGGGTCCAGAGCCCTCTCTCAGTTGCTGGGGACTTCTAGGATCCCAAGCGTGCATCTGGACAAGTACCTCCAGTGGCTTCGCTCTATGTTTACTAGGCCATTCACCGCCCTAGCAAGCCACAGAAGCCCGATCTGACCGAGGTACTCTTAGAAGCTTCCCGCATTTGTTAAGGCCACCTACGTGCCTAAGCAAGCTTCTAAAGTGGTAGCATCGCTACAAGACTGGTGGCTTCGCTCTATTCGTACCGGGTCATTCATCGCCCTAGCAGGCCACCGAAGCCCGATCTGATCGAGGAGAGCCCAAAGGTTTCCCACTCTTGGTAAGGCCTTCTACATGCCTAAGTAAACCTCTGGACTAGCAGCCTCTTTGTAAGGCCAAGTGGTTCATCACTTCTTTTACAGGGTCTATCAACGCCCAAGTGAGCCATTAAATTCTCGATTCATTCCAGCAGGGTCCAGAGCCCTCTCTCAGTTGCTAGGGACTTCTAGGATCCCGAGCATGCATCTGGACCAGTACCTCCGGTGGTTTCACTCCATGTTTACCGGGCCATTTACGCCCTAGCAAGCCACCAAAGCCCGATCCGATCGAGGAGGTCTCAGAAGCTTCTCACCTTTGGTAAGGCCACCTACGTGCCTAAGCAAGCTTCTAGACCGGTAGCACCGCTACAAGACCGGTGGCTTCACTTCATGTTTACCGGGCCATTCACCGCCCTAGCAAGCCACCGAAGCCCGATCCGATAGAGGAGGTCTCAGAAGCTTTACACCTTTGGTAATGCCACCTACGTGCCTAAGCAAGCTTCTAGACCGGTAGCACCGATACAAGACCGGTGGCTTCACTTCATGTTTACCGGGCCATTCACCGCCCTAGCAACCCACCGAAGCCCGATCCAATCGAGGAGGTCTCTGAAGCTTCCCACCTTTGTTAAGGCCACATACGTGCCTAAGCAAGCTTCTAGACCTGTAGCACTGCTACTAGACCGGTGGCTTCGCTTCATGTTTACAGGGCCATTCATCGCCCTAGCAAGCCACCGAAGTTTGATATGATCGAGGAGAGCCCAAAGGTTTCCTATTCTTTGAGGGTTCAGAGTTTTTTCTCAGTTTTTGGGGGCTCATTGAAATCCCAAGTACGCATCTGAATCGGTACCAGACAGGTAGCCCATCTCCATTCATATAGGGTCATCCAATGCTCAAGTAAGTCACCACTCATCACGGAGGGGTCCAAAGTGTTCTTTCAGTCGCGGGAAACTTCTAGAATCCAAAGAATGTCTTCAGGTAGTTACTAGGCCAGTGTCTCCTCTCCACTTGTTTGGGGCCATTTATCGCCCTAGCGAGCTACCTTGGTCCTGATCTACCTCTGAGCCATCTCTTCAGTTGGATCAATCGAGATCTCTCCTACCTCTCTTACCTCTCCTACCTTGGTAACACCAATCTGGACATCTACTTTGACAGATTCAGATAGAGAGATAGGCAGACCTGAAGCCCCCCACACATTTACAACAACGGATGACTTCAAGGTAATTCCTGCCCCAACACGACTAGACATGAAAGAAGAAATGGGAACCAAGTCCTCCTCATCATCTGTACTTTCATTATCTCAATAAGGTCCGGCTTCAGCCGGAGCGGACCCAGGTAACTCTCAACTTTCTCTATGATCTACTCAAGGTATCCGTCCTCCAATGATTATCAGGTCATAGGGAAGAAGAGCTTGAACTGCCTAGCAAGCAACACAGAAGTGTCCTTCAGCAAATGACGCACCCACTTTGGCTCCCAAGATAGCTGCGCTGCCATGCAGAGTTTAAACCATTCCCTCAAGAGTTTACCTCCTGCTTCAGAGCATTCCACGCTTGACACGATGCATGGACCTGAGTCTCTCCACATCATATGCATGTTGGATCCACTCCCGGGTTCCCTACTTATTAGCCATGGTTGCCTAAATTCTGGTCATTCAGAACAACTGCGCCCCTCACTACCATGGCCAGCTCCTCCACCTCTTGGTTTGACGTCACCTAAGAGAGTAGTTTTCTCAATCCGAAACATCTACTTCTGGATCAATCGGGGCTCACCTGCCATACAAACAACCACCCCAACTGTGATATTTATTTAAGGGAGAAGCTCCCTCTTCGGATTGATCATCTACTGTACCATGATTTTGATCCCGGGCCTGCTTCAGCAACCCAAGACTTGCCAGCTAAGAGGGGAACATACACAACCATCTTAGCAGCTTTCTTCTTAATCCCCTCCATTTTCCGTCCATCAATGACTCTTAAGTCAAAGAGGGGAAGTAGAACTAGCTCTACCTAGAAGATTGTGAAGAAGTAACCATCCTACTTGGCTGGCACGAGCTCGACCTTAGCAAACACCAGCTTGCTCTCAAAGATTATCATACCGATGGCTCCTCTTCATTTGTACTGGGTCTTCCAATTCCCTAGTGAGCCTTCGAGGTCTCGATCCGTTCGGGGAGCGCCCAAAGGTCCTGATTAGTTTTAAATGGAGTCCTAAGCTCCATTACGATTGTTGAAGGCTCTCATCTACCCCAAACGGGCTTCCAAAATAGTTACATCACTTGAAGACTTGAAGCTCATTATTCTCTCTAGTAACTATGTGGAAGAGGGATTGACCCCAACATGTTGCAATCTCTCCCAGTGATTGGTTTACATTAAAAAGCATTTTTTACGGAAAGTCAGTCTACAATCTTCACTTATAACGCAGATCATCTTAAGATATTCTACTTGTGAAAAGGCTCTTAAAGCGAGGCTGGTTATCAATCGATACCAACTTGCATTGATACAACTATGTATCGGCTCACCATGAGTTTGCATCTTCTTCGATTTCGGTCTCCATCATAGTTCTCCTAAGATCACCATTCGCTCACGATCGATATACCTTAGACCGGATCAAATCCCTCTAGGAGGATCGCCATCACCAGGAGAGCTCCATAGCCCTCATGATGCCCTGGACTGGATAAATCCCTCCAGGAGGAACGCCATGGTATTTCGACAATGATCGCCTCGAGACCAGAAAATAGCTAGATAGCGCATCTGATGCCTCGGCCGGGCACCACCCCCCGCCAAGAAGGGTCTGAGTGTAAGAGCATAGTCGCCATCCAGATCTTAAGACCAGAGATTGATCGGGGAAGCCCCCTCATCACCCCTGATGCCTTGGTTGGGTGACCTCCCCTAAGAAGGATCCGAGTATAAGTGCATAGTTGCCATCCAGATCAAAATACCAGGATATAGCTAGATAGCCCTCCTAATTCCCTGAACTGAATAAATTCTTCCAAGAGGAACGCCATGGTATTTTGACAATGATCTCATCGAGACCAAGAAATAGCTAGATTGCGCTCTTGATGCCTCGCCCGGGCACCACCCCCTGACAAGAAGAGTCTGAGTGTAAAAGCATTGTTGCCATCCAGATCTTGAGACCAGGGATTTATCGGGGAAGCCCCATCATCACCCCTGATGCCTTGGTCGGGTAACCTCCCCCAAGAAGGATCCCAGTATAAGTGCATAGTTGCCATCTGGATCAAAAAAATAGGAAATAGCTAGATAGCGCTCCTGATGCCTTGGTCGGGCTACGACCCCCAAGAAGGGTCTGAGTGTAAGAGCATAGTTGCCATCCAGATCAAAAGATCAGAAAATAGCTAGATAGCGCTTCTGATGCCTTGGTCGGGCTACGACCCCCAAGAAGGGTCTGAGTGTAAGAGCATAGTTGCCATCCGGATCAAAAGACCAGAAAATAGCTAGATAGCGCTCTTGATGCCTTAGTTGGTCTACGACCCCTAGTAAGGGTCTGAGTGTAAGAGCATAGTTGCCATCCAGATCAAAATACCAGGAAATAGCTAGATAGTGCTCCTGATGCCTTGGCCGGGCCAACCCCGCTAGGAAGGATCTAGATGGCATAGATGACTACAAGAATCATTTCGCCAGCTCATCTAAGTGCCGTGATTCCTAGAAAAGGAGTTCTAGGTACCCATGCTAACCACAAAAGCTTCATCCGACATGATCGAGCAATACGCTCATTTATTTTACAGGAATGAATAGTACCCCGGTTATCTAAGCCTGAAATCTAAAGACAGGTTACATTAATGAAGGGGAGCCTATCCCTCGAAAAGTCTACAATTATCAAACAAGGTGCCCACCCCCTTTTTCTGGGCTGAAAAAAAATCAAATTGTGAATAAATTACATCAGAACTCTCTCATTGTTCCTGGTTCCCTTCTACTGCTCCTTCTTCATAGTGAACCTCGCCCCTGACTCATCCTTCTGGTGGTGGATCATTTCGGAAAGCCATCACTGCTACCCCTACCACCGGAGGGTTCCCGATTGCTTACTGCTCAGCGGGGTCCTCCTCTAAGACCTCATTAAACCTTAAGAGGGATGGTCGCGTCGAGAAGGTTTTTGCCAAGGATTCTACTCGGTCTTGCTCAACCTCCAGTCCTTCTTTAGGGGTTTCTTTCAGACGATTAAGGACCTCTCCCCTGGCTTCTGGTAGGTCCCCCTCGGGTTTTATCGATCGAACCCCGCTTGAAGTCTCCTTGGGACCCAAGACTAGAAAGACTGAAGGAAGAGAAAGATCTGTCACAACTGCTTGCTTCCCAGCTCCAGCACCGTCACCTTCAGGATTAGACATCTCTGTAGCCTTCGACATAATCTTCTCCCTATCCAGTTGGTAATAACTGATAGGTCGAAAGGGGAATGGAGGGCTTCGGTAACCTAGTAGGAAGCGTAGAAATATCCTTCACTGAAGTATACATCCACCTCGGCTTGAAGCTTGGCAATCTGGACATACATATTTTGATTCTCGGTCTCCAACTTCTTGGCTTCAACTTTCCAGGAGTCACTCTGCCTGGCCTGCAGCTCTGACTTGAGGGTTTCTTGGTCAAAAGAGCGCTTTATCCTCTCATGATCATAACGAAGCTCGCCCTGTTTAGCCTCAATTTTCTTTTTGTTGGAGGTCATCTCCTCTACAAGAGATCGAGCTTACCCGAGAAGCCTCATGACCCATTCAAATGTGGCTTCAGCTTGGGCAGTCCGCTCACGAAGAAAGGATACCTGGTGACCTATCGCTGCATTGAACTTGAAAGCCTGTAAAGTATGTAGCAAAGTTTAGAGAGTAATCAAAGCTTGCAATCGTAGAATAGTATGAAGAAGGACAATTACCTCAGCTAGGAGGGAAGACCCTTTGGTAAGCAGGACCTCAACGGGCATCGATCCCATATGAGAGAGACCGCTTCTCGGGCAAGATGCAATGAACTGCTCCAAAACTTCATCTTGCCCCCCCGAGCTTGGCTGGCGTTGAGAACGGGTATGAGGAGCTTTATAAACACCAGCCTCTGAGCCCGTCGAAGCTCGAAAAGTTGGAAGCTTAGACGGATGGGGAAAGGCTTCTGGTAGGGTGACAGAAGGAGCATCAATGGTAGTAGGGATAGTTGGTAAAGAGGTAGAGATGGTTGGATCAACAGCTTGGGAAACAGAGCCTCCCTTGGTTAGTGCATTGGAAGTCCGTGATGCAAGAATGGTCATCCTAGACCTAGCTTGGTTAGGAGATAGAGCAGGAGCAGGCGAAGCAACAGCTGAAATGGTTGGCCCCTTTTTTCTGAGGTAGTCAGAAAGACTCCCTGGGATGATCTGGTAGGAGGGGGAGGGATCCGAGCTTGTTAGGCTTCGGGGGAAGCTGAAGCAACAATAAAAACTGTTAAAAAAAAGGAGAAAAAAAAGAAGGATGTCAGAAGCGAGCCAGCTAACGGAATGGGGCATAATGACTTGATATTACTTATGAGGGGTAGCATCGGAGATCCATAGGTTCACCCTACGGGTATCGAAGGGATCAGTAGTTGGAAAATTCAAATTCAAATAGTTCCTGGAGAGAATAGTCCTCAACACCATTTCAGATTCGGCGGGCAAGGAGTCTCGATCCCACGATGGTTTGTCATTGAAAGCCATGGGAACTATGAACTCGTGCCCACCTATGAAGATCGAGCTCCCCCAATCACCGCCGACCAATATCCATTCCTCTTTCCAGGCTGGGTAATTACATAAGGCTTCAGGGATGATAAAGTTAAGCTTGTTCTTGGTCTTGGCATAAAATTGACATCGGAGGGCTCATGCCAGACTCCTAATTTGAAAGAGAAAAGCTAGCCCCTCTGTTTTGGGCTTCCTGGTTATCTTACTTAGCTCTCACTGTTTCCTCCATAGCACGAGGAAGCCAACAAAGTGCCTCTAGAAGCCGGGCATAAATTGGAGAGGAGCTAGTTGAAGGGAATTGAGGGTCCGCAGCAAGGTCAGATGAAGGGGAAGCCTGACCCCACTCTCGAGGGCCGCCACATGAATTGGGAGGACTCCCTTGAGAGGGTTAAAGATGTCATAATCTCTATAAGGGATTATGATGGAGACGCAATCAGGAATACCATATTTGGATCTCATACGGTCGAGGGAGTCTGGATCAACAGTGGAATTGGGAATGACCCTGAAGTCATAGGGCAGAAGCACCACTGGAATAGGATCAACAACCCTGACTTGACCCTTCCCAGCGGCGTCGTCCGTACCTTCTTTATCGGAGTCTTCGTCGACTAAGTTCAGAGGGTTATCAGGTTGTCGGGTTGATTGGAGAATCCGGATCCGATAGAGACATTCCTACTAGAGCGGCGGTGCAGACGACTCGTGGAGGAGTCTTTATCGCTCAAAATTCCTCATACCCGCTTCCTGGGAACCAAGTTGGGGGCACCAACCCCCCTCAACCAAGGCTTCGATACTGTTAGAGGAGTTCAACTCTGTCGGAGAAAGGGCTTGAAGAACAAAGGAAATAGCGAGGAGCTTGTCAAAGGTAGTGAAAGAGAAGGGTTTTTGAAAGTTTAAAGTTTGAAAGAAAGTGTGAGGAAAGTGATGAGGAAGCCGGGTTTAAATAGAGATGGGAAGGGTAGTGACGTTAGTGAAATCCCTGGAAAGATTGCCTCGAATCTTGGAGCGGCCGTAACATAGCCGGATTATTTCAGAGAATGCAATGGTCTTTTCCAGCCACGTCATGGATATACATTAAATGGGGAGAATTGGACCTAGATTTAGTAATGATAAAAGTGGGAAAATTTCCCAATTAAAATAAGAAATCTGGCTCCAACTCTAACTCGATCATCGGTGTTCAAGTCAGAGAGGACTTCTGTTAATATTAAAATTTGGCTAGGTGACCAAAGAGAAATTTTCCACTCTTTTAACCCGAATCAAAGCCCAAGTTTATCGTTCATTGAATCCTGGATACCAAGGGTGAGCCATAGAGGTACTCCGCGGAAGCAAGGAAGGGTCATCGAGCTTCAGAACTATCATGAATAGAGTCTGACACGACTAGGTCAAGCTCCTCACGCCAACACTGGAATTCGGGCAAAGCACGATACGTGGTTATCTGGGCTCCCGAAGATCACTTATCCCAAAACCTCAGTTACTGAGGTCTTGCTCCGGATCCAGTCCGTGAGAGTAAAGAAAGGTCACCGAGCTCGTGAAACGTTGGAGGTAAAGCCCAGCACAAATGAACTAAGTTCTTTCCAAATCAAGGCTTCCCGAGGACGAAATAAGCCTGCCAATCTTGACAAAAGCCCACTATACACTCCAGACATGAAAATGTAGGCCTTTAAGGGAATAAGATTCGTGATATAGTAATGCTCTAATTCGCTAAAGGAAACCTGAACCTGCCTGGATATGAAAGAAGAAGCTTACCTAATCCATGAGACCCCCAGTAAGTGCCAACAATGCCGTCTCAAACTTTATAGAACCAGGAAAGGTCAGACCGAGCTTTTGGGACCAAAGCTTAGGTATGGGTCTACCTCGCACTATGAGACAACGAGCAACTAGCTCGTTGACCTCCTTGAAAAGACTTGCCACGAAGGTACACGTGCACACATCTACACTCCAATGAACATTAAAACTCTATGTACGTGTAGGGCAAGAGATTAAGTCTAAAGAGGAAAAAAACTTATCTCTGCGAAAGATATTATCAAATCCGTAATTAAATCAGAATCAAAGACTTTCAAATAAAATATCCCGCCCGATAAGGAGGGAACAAATTCATAGAATTATGGCGGGAGATTCATAAATTTAATCCTGCTTGGACCATGTATAAATAGGTCCAAGCATGATGTAGAAAAAGAGAGGCAAAAAAAATAGAGAGAGTCGACAATTGAGAAGAGACAGATCAACAGTAAAAGCGACATAAAGAGAACATGGATTGAGAGAATGGAGGGAGCCTAAATTATGTTATCAGAACATGCGATAGAACTGGGCCTCAACATTCGATTGGATAGGCTAGGGACCATGCCCCTAGTTCCTGGAAGACCATTACTTTACCAGCTTAGGCGAGTTAAATCCGCAGCAGACGCCCTGCCTCAAGAGCAGCGAATCTAGTAGCTTCAGATATCTTCCAGTCTCTTCAGGTCACTCCGATTCATCTCATGAATCCATATTCGTGATTTTTCCAGGTCTTTAATATAGGTTACATTTTTTTTACAATACAATAACAGAAAAAAATAATAATAATAAAACCCATAAACCCTAAATCCACAGTACCATATAATTAACGATCAATCATGTTTTTGTAAATTAAAAAAAAAAATACATACAAAACATTATACAGTCAATTTAAATTGTTCATACATAATTCATACATACATGAGCATTGGAAACAATTTACTGTTCCGACAAATAAATTGGCTTTGATACCAATTGTTGGAACCTCGTTCACCAGTCACACAACAGAAATAGGTTTTAAATTTTTTAATACAGATCATAATCTGTATCTAGGAGCAATGAACTTGGGATCGTAATTATTTTTCGGAACTAGTACATACAATATGTAAACACAAGAAATTGTAATCAATATAATAATAAGATGAAAATCTTACCAACGTTTGGAGGCTCCTTCACTTTATGATATGCTTCTGTCTGAACCACTCGATCTTCCTCGCTATCTCCCGGATCTGGTAACTGCGTGTGGGAGAGTCACGATCTCACGAACTTAAAATGGAGGATGTAGAGAAATACTTGAAGAAACTCTTTCTTCTCAATTTGGCATATTGATTTCACGCACACATAAATTGCATCTCATACAAAATTTATATCGACTGATGTGGTTCCATTCTTAAAATCATAATGTATATCTAATATATATATATATATATATATATATATATATATATATTATTTCATATATATTTTATTTCTCACTCACTTTTTGTTTTAATAACAGATCAAGCATAAAGCACTTGATAAAAAAAACTCACTTTCTTTTTCTTTTCTTACACTGATGCACGACTTTTCAAAGTCAAAACATTTTTTTTTCTTTTGTGTGGCCTGAACCATCATCTGCATCATATGCAAATTCCTTTTATTATAGGTGTTGTTGCACATGTACCAATTTGCATCACATACAAATTCTATTTTATTGTTTCTCTTTTTATTATTGATTCAAGCACACATATGTTTGTATCCTATACAAACAATGATATATATACATTTTTTTATCTTCTTTATATATATATATATATATATATATATATATATATATATATATCATATCTCATATCCTTAAAGATATTAATTAATTTGTTTGCAATTCAAACTCTTTGAATTCAAAAATAAATATCTAATTTAATAAAAATAAAATAATCAAATTATTTTATCTTTAAAAAAAATTAAATATCAATCAATATCCTCCGACTAATGATTAATTAAACAATTAAATAATCTAATTATTTAATTTACATAATCATTAATATTTATTAATTAAATAATCTCATTATTCAATTAATTTCTGAAAAAATACGTGTCATTTTCGTAACACAATTAATTGGACAATCCAATTAATTAACCGTGACCCTTGTTACCTAAATCGATCGGGCTAACAAGGGGACCTAATGGACCCACAGTATTTTGAGCTCCAATAATCTTCGAAATCATTAATTAAACTCTTTAATTAATATTCCTTGATTATTAACTCAGGTGTTATTCCACTAAAAACCTGAAGCTGCACTCTCTCAACTGCAGACGCTTTACACAGACCGATACAACTCGATGTCCATCGATATAACTATTACACATGGTGTGATCCTCCACAGTAGTTCATAATTAGAGTTGGGTCATAATATCCGTTATGCCCCTCTAATTACATATATCCTTTAAGTACCGTTGATTCTATAATGAACAATAAATCCTATTTCCTTACGGAACTAGGAGAGCGCTCATATTATCCAAGCCCCGAATCAACCCTTAAGGGAACTACCATCCATTTCTCACAAGAAGGAGTGGATTCCACTATTGTGTACAAACCTTCCCAGCCACAAGCCAAACCGTAATCCCAACATACGGAGCATATTGATCGGGAACTGCATCCGACCTCACCCATGGTATATCAAAGGCTACAATCTGACCTGAAGGAGTCGATAAGACAATCAGGATTAAGATCACCCACACATATCCATCATTAGTTGATTTTCATGAATCTCATCGGTAAACGGATCTTGGTGAGAAATTCATATAGATCATGGCCCAGTCCTATATGATCACATCATACAAGGTGCCTCCATTCCCATATCTCATATGAATGATTCAGGATAGATTCATCGTACATTACGGAATGGAACACAACTATAGATTAACCACAAATAAAGTACCCAGATTTATTTGTTATCTATGGACTCTTTAGATTGCACGTCTCTTACTATATCCATCTGTATATGACACTCATATACATAGTTTGAGATTACATCTGACAATCTTGGATGTTAAATATATATGCATAAATTATAAAATAAACAACACAACAAGAATGAATTGAACTTTTCCTTTTATTTATTTCATAAATCCATTTACAAATTACATTTTTAGAATATAAACCCCAACATTCCCCTGCTTCGATGTTTGCATCCCGATGATGTCAAATGGGCGTTGAGAGAGGTTCACTCTAGGGACTATAGGAACCACATTTGTGGGGAAGCTCTGGCATTTCAGGTACTCTGCACGGGGTATTACTGGCCAACTATTCATCAAGACGCGTAGAGCTTTGTACAATCCTGTGAACCATGCCAGAAGACCTCGAACTTGAGTCACCTCCCATCGGAGCGGTTGTCGTCTCTCAGCTCGCGTTACCCATTTGTGAAGTGGGGAGTCGACCTGATCAGACCGTTTCCCACCTCTCCTCGACAAGCCAAGCATGCTATTATGGTGATCGATTATTTTACAAGATGGGTCAAAACCAGACCGCTCTCCTAGATATCGAAAGAGAATACGCTAATGTTCATTAAAAATAATGTAATCTGCAGATTTGGAACCCTATCAGCATTGTAGCCGACCTAGGCAAGCAGTTTGATAATGGCCGATTCAAGGACTTTTGCGAAGTCTTGAGAATCGACCTCAGGTTCGCTTCAGTAGCCCACCCTCAGACTAATGGGCCAGTGGAATCCACTAATATGACTATTAAGAAGCTGTTAAAGAAGAAATTACAACAGAGAAAGGGCAAATGGGCAGAGAAGCTTCTTGAGGTTCTCTAGGCTTACCGGACTATAAAAAGAACAACCACCGAAGAGATACCCTATTCCCTAGCCTTCGGGGTTGAAGCAGTTCTTTCCATCGAGCACAAACTAACCTTCTTCAGAGTGTAACACTTTAGACATGGAAGCAATGAGGTTAAGCTCCGTGCTAATTTAGATCTTTTGGAAGAGAAACAAGATCGGGTAGCTAAGTAAGTAACGATTTACCAGAGCAAGATCGCTAGGTACTTCAACAGGAAGGTTAGAGCCCGAAACTTTAAGGAAGAAATCCAGTTCTCTAAAAAGTGACCTTGAATACCAGGAAGAGGTCAGATGGGGTCCTAGGACCCAACTAGGAAGGGCCTTACTTGGTGAAGGTAGTGTTCTGCAACGGGGCGTACAAGCTCGAAGACATGGATGGTCGACCCATCGATCACACCTGGAATGCAAATCACATGAGGAAGTACTACCCTTAAATAGGGGACTCGTGAGCAGACTACCTTCCTTTAGATATCAATATGTTAGAAAAAATGTACTCCATTTCAGCCATCAATAAAGTCTGCTATTTTTTCCATCAATAAAGTCTCCGCACTACATGGAGAACAACTAACGGGGAAACGCCCTACTCGCTGGCCTTCGGGGTTGAAGCAGTCCTACATATAGTGCACAAGCTGACCTCCTTTAGAGTCCTACGATTCGAACCGAGGAGTAAAGAAAGCAAGCTCCGAGCTAGCTTGGACCTCCTGAAGGAAAAGCAAGATTGAATAGCTGAGAAGGTAGTGATACCAAGGCAGGATTGCCAGATACTTCAACATGAGGGTTACAACCCGAAGCTTCAAAGAAGAAGATCTAGTATTCAGGAAAGTGATGTTGAACACCAGAAAGAGGTCATACGGGGTCCTAGGGCCCAACTGGGAAGGACCCTACCTAATAAAGATGGTGATCCATAATAGGGCGTACAAGCTCGAGAATATGGATGGCCTACTCATCGACCATACTTAAAATGCGGATCACCTAAGGAAATTTTACCCTTGAACATTGGACTCAAGAGCAGGCGACCTCCGACTAGCTTCTTTTATTGATTCTTCTAACAATAGTATACTCCATCTTCCATATCAATGAAGCTTGCTTTTCTTGTTTACTCCTTCTTCAACTATGTCCTACAATGATTTGGGTCTACATGGAAAGTTTTGACATTATCGCCTCAAGACCAGGGGTAAGCCGGGGAAGCCCCATCGCTACTCCTGTTGCCTCGGTGGGGCACTACCCCCCGCCAAGATGGGTCTAAGTATAAGAACATAGTTGTCGTCCAGATCTCAAGACCAAGAAATAGCTAGATAGCCCTCCTAATGCCTTGGTCGGGCTACCACCCCCAAGAAGGATCTGAAGACCAGGAAATAGCTAGATAGACCTCCTGATGCCTTGGTCGGGCTACCACCCCTAAGAAAGATCTGAATGTAAGAGCATAGTTGCCATCCACATCTCAAGACCAGGAAATAGCTAGATAGCCCTCCTGATGACTTGGTCGGGCTACCTCCCTAAGAAGGATCTGAGTGTAACAACATAGTTACCATCCAGATCTCAAGACCATGAAATAGGTAGATAGCCCTCCTGATGCCTTGATCGGGCTATCACCCCCAAGAAGGATTTGAGTGTAAAAGCATAGTTGCCATCCAGATCTAGAGACCGGGAAATAGCTAGATAACTCTCCTGATGCCTTGGTCGGGCTACCACTCCCCCCAAGATGGAATTAAACTTGAAAGCGCGGAATCCCTCCTGATCTCAAGCTTAAGAAGAGGCTAATCAGTTCTTTACTTAACGATCTACTTGGGATACAGCCCTCTAAAGGGGCTCAGGGATGGAGGGCTTGATTTACTTGAGCTCTAAGTGTTCCGGTTATTTCTGTTCACTATTTTTTCCTTGATACGTGGTCGCCCACTACAACAGGCCTACAATTCAACTAGGGGACTATCGCTTAAGGAAATTGATCTACAAAACTCGATAGTTAGGAAGCCCGACGCTAAACGGTTTCCTTATCCTGTTTTTTTCTAAAGATAGCTCGTTTCGATATAAAAGCTGGACCTAGAGGGAGATCAAGTAAGCACATGCAAGCCAGAGTTAGATTCGAGATTAAAATTTTACTATCAAGTAAGTACATACAAGCCGGGAAGAGAGGTAGACCTAAAAATTGAAACTTTATTATTAAAAGGGGGAGCCTATTCTCCAACTAGGCTATAACAAGCAAAGGGGCCCCAATCCCTGGTTCTGGGCTACAAAAGAAATGATAAAATGGCAAACACAGTTAAGGATGAAATGCCCGCCCCCTTTTCTGGGCATTCAAAATATATCAGATGGGAGAGAACTCAAGCTTCTTCGTCTTCCTAAGAGCCTTCTGCTTCCTCCTCCACAGAATGGACCTCGCCCTTGCTCCTCTCTTCAGTCGCAGCTCATCCTGATCAGCTGCATCTTTCGCTTCCACCACTTCCTCTTAGGGATCAGCCTTGGCTGCCTCGGGGTCAGCAGGATCTTCCTCCATGATTTTATTGATCACTGTCATAACTTCAGGCAGTATGGCTGCATCAAGAAGACTGGCCACTGTCTCAGGCACGTTCTCGCCTTCTGTTGACTCCGCTCTCGAGTGCACTGCGGGGAGATCTTGAGCTTCAGCAAGGCCTCCTTCTAGCTCCCCGGTTTGATCCCTTTTCAAAGATTCGTCAGGACCAGGTGCTGTAATGTTTGGAACAAGAGGAGGCAGATCTGGCACCTTTAACTGCTTCCCAGCTCCCTCATCGGAATAACCAGCTCCATCATTTAAGGGGAGAGACATCTCCGCAGCCCGTGACATGACCTCTTCTCTATCCCAGCCAGCGATGTTAGAGAGATAGAATGGGGGAGGAAGAGCCTCTGCCACTTGATAAGAGGTATAGAAGTACCCTTCGTTAAAAGAGGCTACTACCTCAGCCTGGAGCTGGGTAATTTGAGCCTCCAAGGTTTGGTTCTTAACATCCAAGGCCTTCTCCTCTCCCCTCCAGTCATCCCGCTGGCTAGCCTGCCGCTTCGACCAGAGTGTCTTTGGATTAAAAGCCCGCTTCAACCTCTCTTGGTCGCATTGAAGCTCAGCTAGCTGCGTCTCCATTCCTTGTTGGCTGGAGGTCATCTTCTGGACCAAGGTCTGACCCCGCCCAAGCAACCTCATGGCTCACTCAGCTTCAGCCTCAGCCTTGGCTGCCCGATTACAGAGGAAGGCTACCTGATGACCCATGGCCACCTGGAACTTGAAAGCCTAGAAAAGAAAATCATGTTAGAAAATGACAAATCAAAATGCTGAATAAAGAAGTGAAATCGACGGTTACCTCAGCTAGAAGGGCGGACCCTTTGGTAATCATGATGTCCACGAGCATCGCGGTCATCCTAGAAAGCCCGCCACCTGGACAGGATGCAACAAATTGCTTCAGGACCTCGTCCTGACCTATCGAGCTTGATTGTTTATAGGGGTGAGAATGGGTGACCTCAAGGATATCGGCATCGGACTCCTTGGGAACCTCAACTGCTAGGGTTACAACTGGATCATCAGAGAGGGATAATATGACTCAGGGAGCATCGATTGAAGCAGAGACTACCAGAGAGAGAGCATGAGCCGACTTATTGGCAACTTGGGAGGCAGACCCTAATTTACTTAAAGCCTTTGCATCCTCCTGAGATGCAAGAAGTGCCATCTTGGACTTCACTTGGGAAGGTGAGGGGGCAGGAATGAGCGAGGCAGCTGCCTTAGTGGTTGATCCCCCTTTATTCGAAACATCCAAGAGAGCTCCCGGGGATGATCTGGAAGGAGGAGAAGGGATCTCAGCTCACCGGGCTTCGCGAGAAGCTGGAGCAACAACAAACACTGTTAGAAAGAGGAATCAAGATCATTAGAACTGAACAAAACAAAAAAAAACAACATGATAAATCGAGATACTTACGAGGGGTAGCACCGGATATCCGCATGTACTTATTTACCCTATGGGAATCTAAGGGGTCGGTGGTTGGAAACTTCAGATTCAAGTAATTTCGAGCCAGAATGGTCTTCAGCACGGATTCAAACTCATTGGGTAAGGAATCCCGACCCCATGTGGGCTTGTCACTGAAGGCGGTGGAAACCTCGAGCTCATGCCCACTGACGAAGACAGAGCTCCCCCAGTTTCCCCCAAGTAGTATCGATTCTTCTTTCCAAGCGGGGTCCTTCTTTAAAGCCCCGAGGATGATAAAGTTGAGCCTATTCTTGGCCTTGGCATAAAATTGGCCTCGTGGAACCCCATCTAGGCTACCTATCTGGAAAAGGAAGGCGAGCTCTTCAGCCCCGGGCTCCCTAGTTACGTTGGTCAACTCGTATTGCTCCCTCCATAATACCAGGAAGCTGACTAGATGCGTCCAGAAGCTGGGCGTTAGTTGAAGCGGAGCCAGTAACGCCCAGCTGAAGGGCATTGAGAGCCCGCCGAAGGGTGAGGTGAAGAGGAAGTTTCACCACGCTCTCAAAAGCTGCGACTTGGATAGGGAGCACGCCTTTGGGCGGGCTAAAAACATCGTAATTCTGGTGGGGGACAGTTAGAGAAACAGTTTCTGGAATACCATACTTGTCCTGTAGACGGCCGAACGACTGAGGGTCGACAGTAGAGTCGGGGATAACCCTGGGTTCGAAAGGAAGGGTTACCACTGAAGTAAGCTCCACCACTATGACTTGAGCCCTCCCTACAGTATCGAATTTCTCCCCGACATTAGAGTCTTCGTCTACTAGGTTCAGAGGATTGTCAGACTGGTTCGAAAAGAAAAAGCCAATAGAGACGTTTCTGTTAGAACGACGGCGCTGGCTGAGTGGGGAATATTCCTCATCACTTGAAATCCCTCGCACCCGCTTGTGAGGAGCTAGGTTAGGGCCTCTGGAGCCCTCAACCAAGGCATCAACACTATCTTTGGAAGTCGACATTGATGGGTAAGGAAGACTTGGAAGTAAGCGGAGGCAAGCAGGGATTTCGGCAGAGAAAACAGGGAAGAAGAAATTTGAAAGTTTAAAGATTTGACGAAGTATGAAGAAAGTGACGGTTAGGCCGGGCTTAAATAGAGGTTTATTGGCGATATCCTCGGGAATATCACCTGGAGCAGTATTACAACCATTTTTCTTCGAATAACACTCATTTTCAAATTCAAAATATTGGGTAATTAATGAGAAAATTTTGCTCTCATTAATTATCTTTATGGCGAAAATCTTTCTCAATTAAACAAGGAATCTAACTCCAACCCCAACTCTTCCACCCATAATCAACAATCATGAAGCCCAGAAAGACCGTAAAGCCACGCTACAGGAACAGGGAAGGTCGGTTCAGCTTCAAAGCTACTAGAGGACAAGCCAGGCGCGACCGGAATGAGCCCCCACAAGAGTACTAGAACCCGGACTTCTCCAGGCCATATATCGAGTAACCTCAGCTCTGAGGTCGAGCTCCACAACCGCCCCAAAAATGCAAGGGGAAGTCTCCAAGCTTAAGAGACTTTCTCCAGAAGCTCGTTAACCTCTCCAGAAGCCCGTTGTCCTTGTTGGATATAAAGGAAGAATCTCGCCTAAATCTACACTACCCCAGCTACCTCCTGGGAGGGTCTACAAGAGCACCTCCAGCCATCAAGGGTCAGAGAAAATCCATATTAAGCTTATAAGAACATAGCCAGAGCAGGGATCTACCTCGCTCTGCGGGGCAACAGGCAGTTGGCAGGGTGACCACCATGAAGATTCGTGGCACGAGTGCACTCAGGGTCGTATCCACGTAATATTTACATACACGTCAGGAGTTCGATTCAAATAAGGGATTAAACTTATCTCCGTTAACGATATCATAAAATCCAGTAACATTTCTGTTAACGGAAAATTTATGTAGGATGAGAAATCCCCATTAACACCCTTGAGACCACTACCGCGAAAGTGGTGGCCAGGGTCGATACCGTCGATACCTGATCTGATCTTGTATGAATATGAAGGAGGATGAAACAGGAGGTAGAAGACAAGCCATCCCACCCGTCGGGCTTTGTGCTTATGAAGTAGACCTAGGAAGCTCGAGGAGACAAACTATCCGGCCCGTCAGGCTTCGTGCTTATGAAGTAGATCAGGGGAGCTCGAGATTCTCTTGGGGGGAGTAACGGGGGTGATCCTAGACCTTGTTCCTCGGTCGGGGTCAGAGCCCGTCCTGGTACCTAGAGCCTGGTTCTGGAGCACGGTTGCTTCCTGTAATACTCTCGACCTCGATAGCAAGTAAGAAGAGGGGCTTATCTAGCTCTAGTGTCGGAGAGCTAGATTTCTTCCATAGAGAGGATACAAGTGAGCTCCTCAACTCCCTTCGAACTGGTCTGGGCGATATCACTTCATCTTGATGTACGACTTTGGCGTGTAGATGAGATGATAATAGCGTTAGTTTCAGCAGGGTAGAAATCTAGATTCAGTTCCTTAGAGGTTTTCGTTGTTGTTTCCCAATCTCATGTAAGAGAGATTAGAGAGACAAGACCAATGGGGTCGGTACCTATCCCGCATACACACATGCGTAATACAGTAGATAGTAAGAAAAACTCAAGTCTTATGTAGATGGAGGTGGACAGACCAAGGGGGGAAAAAGCATAACGAGTGATCACATGATGAAAAACCCCAAGGTAGTATTTGGAGGAAGGAGGAATACCCTTCCTTATGTATATATCAAAGAATTCTCCAGGGAGCTTATAAGAATGGAGAAGTAATACAACGTAGTCGCTACGGAGAGCTTACAATGGTCGTCGAATGTAGACCGATACCTGTATATTCTAGGTAAAGGTAACACATACATTGATAATGTCGAGAGATCTCTCCACGAAGCATGTCTCTTTTGATATTGATTGGAGCCCGTCACTATGCCGTTTACAAGTATATTTATACATGGTGACTACCTTGGCGTGCAAGTCCAGGATTCTTCAATTAGTCTTCGTTTCCTTATTGAATACGATTCTTCCTTTAATGCAGTTGATCATATCGTGGCTAATATCTCTGAGGAGATGTGTTTGTTTCCTCATCGGTCTCCTCTTTCCTTGATAAGCGGGATTTTATGTTGTAGTTGACCCCAAAGAATCAAAAATGGAGGATATCTTGGAGGAAAAGGTATTTGTTTCCGCTTTGGACTCTTTCACTAATGATGACCATTAAAGAGTTGAATATTCTCTTATTAATGGCGTTGACCATGTCATTAACTCGGTTGACTGCCTCTATTAATGTGGTTGACCTCATTAATAGTACTTTAAATGTCATGGAAGTCAATCCTCTCTTCCTACGTTGACGAGAGGAGAGCTCTAGTTCTGCATGTCACTTTGGAGAGGTACTTCATGGAGGTTACCCGAGGTGACATTTGATATTCCTTGAGGGCGAGGTACCTTAGGATCCAGTACACTGGCAGGGTCCTCCGGGGACCTCTCGATTGTCACGGAGCTAGATGCCGGTTTTCCCATGGAGTTTGTGCTAACCATTTTAGGGGCGGAATATCCCATAGGGTTCCTACCTTATAGCTGGGAGCTTGGTTTAGCTACACCGAGCTTTATTATTTAGCTCGACCTAATTGTACAGGCTTCCTAGCGGGGTAGCGAGCTTGGCTAGCAGGCCTGGTAAGGTGTTTGCCATAAACAGGCGACCTTGGCTCGCTTCTGGAAGAGTGGAGAGGTATGCTTGAGTACTGCTCTTGCTACTTGATTTAACCATGCCAGGATCTACAGTGGATCTTGGCGCTTTTGGTGAAGATGAGGCTTTACGGGCTTCTTCCTTTAACGCTCGGACAGGTCGAGATTATACCTCGATGAGGCAGGAGGGCCTTTGCAAGATAAGTTCGGCACCTTGAAGGTCTTATAGTGAAAGTAGAGATGGTAGCAAGCTCTAGGAGAGTGTCACGAGATACCTTGATGTTGGGGGACACAGGTCCTTTCGCGACGACCTAGTTTCTAGCTTTATCCTTGTATGAAGAGCTTGATGTGGTCTCGTCGGGAAGGCTGGGAAGTGGAAAATTCTTCTTTGGTCCCTAGCCAAATTTTACTATTAACAGAAGTCTCCTCTGACTTGAACACCGGTAAGTATTTGGGGTTGGAGTCTGAATCTTGTACTATATGATGAATTTTGCTTATCGCCTCTTACATTGTAACCAGAATCGCTCACAGTACTTGGCTTAGTAAAACAGGGTAATGTTTTAAGAGTCTTGGTACATTTGGAGAAAAAGATCCTGGTTGGCAACTAAGGCCACTTTCTCACCAGTTCTTTTTAAATAGGCGAAACATAGATGCATTCGGCGTACCTGTAAATTAAATGAGCGATGTCGGACAATAGAAGGGATATTCCTTTTGTGGAATATCCGACCCTCTAGTAAGTGTAAAATTTGGTAAGTGAGAAAAGTCACAAACCGTATTGCTTGATCATGTCGGATGAAGCTTTAGTGGATGAGTGCCTGAAATTTCTTTTCTTGGAATTGGTAGGCAACTATGTTCTTACACTCAGACCCTTCTTGTGGGTCGTAGCCCGACCAGGACATCATAAGCGCTATCTAGCTATATCCTGGTATTTCGATCCGGATGTCAACTATGCTCTTACACTCAGACCCTTCTTGTGGGTCGTAGCCAGACCAAGGCATCAGGAGCACTATCTAGCTATACCCTGGTATTTCGATCCGGATGGCAACTATGCTCTTACACTTAGACCATTCTTAATGGTCGTAGCCCGACTAAGGCATCATGAGCGCTATCTAGCTATATCCTGTTATTTTGATACGTATGGCAACTATGCTCTTACACTCACACCCTTCTTGGGGGTCGTAGCCCTACCAAGGCATCAGGAGCGCTATCTAGCTATATCCTGGTATTTCGTTCCGGATGGCAACTATGCTCTTACACTCAGACCCTTCTTGGGGGTCGTAGCCCGACCAAGGCATCAGAAGCGCTGTCTAGCTATATCCTGGTATTTCGATCCGGATGGCAACTATTCTTTTATACTCGGATCCTTCTTGGGGGTCGTAGCTCGACCAAGGCATCATGAGCGCTATCTAGCTATATCCTGGTATTTTGATCCGGATGAAAACTATGCTCTTACGTTTAGATCCTTCTTAGGGGTCGTAGCCCGACCAAGGCTTCAGGAGCGCTATCTAGCTATATCCTGGTAGCGAGATCTAGATGGCAATAATGCTCATATACTCAGACCTTTCTTGGGGGTCGTATCCCGACTAAGGCATCAGGAGCGCTATCTAGCTATTTCCTGGTATTTTGATCCGGATGGCAACTATGCTCTTACACTCAGACCCTTTTTAGGGGTCGTAGCCTGACCAAGGCATCAAGAGCGCTATCTAGCTATTTCCTGGTCTTTTGATCCAGATGGCAACTATGCTCTTACACTCGGACCCTTCTTGGGGGTCGTGGCTTGAACAAGGCATCAGGAGCGCTATCTAGCTATGTCATGATATTTTGATCTGGATGGTAACTATACTCTTACACTCGGACCCTTCTTAGGGGTCGTAGCCCGACCAAGGCATCATGAACGCTATCTAGCTATATCCTGGTTTTTTGATCCGGATGGCAACTATGCTTTTACACTTGGATCCTTCTAGGGGGAGGTAGCCCGACCAAGGCATCAAGTTCGCTATCTAGCTATATCCTGGTAATTTGATCCAGATGGCAACTATACTCTTACACTCGGATCCTTCTTAGGGGAGGTAGCCCGACCAATGCATCAGGAGCGCTATCTAGCTATATCCTGGTTTTTTGATCTAGATGGCAACTATGCTCTTACACTTGGATCCTTCTTGGGGGAGCTAGCCCGACCAAGACATTAGGAGCGCTATCTAGCTATATCCTGGTATTTTGATCTGGATGGCAACTATGCTCTTACACTTGGATCCTCCTTGGAGGAGGTTACCCGAGAGGATTCTTCAATTAGTCTTCGTTTCCTTATTAATTTCGATTCTTCCTTTAATGCAGTTGATCGGATCGTGGCTAATATCTCGGAGGAGATGTGTTTGTTTCCTCTTTGGACCCATTTTTCCTTGATAAGCGGGATTTTCTGTTGTAGTTGACCCCAAAGAATCGGAAATAGAGGATATCTTGGAGGAAAAGGTATTTGTTTCCTCTTTGGACTCTTTCACTAATGATGGCCATTAAAGAGTTGAATATTCTATTATTAATGGCGTTGATCATGTCATTAACTGGGTTGACTGCCTCCATTAATGCGGTTGACCTCATTAATGGTACTTTAAATGTCATGGAAGTCAATCCTCTCTTCCTACATTGTCGAGAGGAGAGCTATAGTTCTGATGTCACTTTGGAGTACCTGAGGTGACATTTGATATTCCTTAAGGGCGACGTATTTTAGGATCCAGTACACTGGCGGGGTCTCTCGGGGACCTCTCGATTGTCACGGAGCTAGATGCTGGTTTTCCCATGGAGCTTGTGCTAACCATTTTAGGGGCGAAATATCCCATAGGAATACAACCTTGTAGCTGGGAGCTTGGTTTAGCTATGCCGAGCTTTATTATGGAGCTCGACCTAATTGTGCAGGCTTCCTAGCGGGGTAGCGGGCTTGGCTAGCCGGCCCTGGTAAGGTTTTTGCCATAAACAGGTGACCTTGGCTCCCTTCTGGAAGGGTTGAGTGGTACGCTTGAGTACTGCTCTTGCTACTTGATTTAACCATGCCAGGATCTACAGTGGATCTTGGCGCTTTTGGTGAAGATGAGGCTTTACGGGTTCCTTCTTTTAATGCTCGGACAGGTCGAGATTATACCTCGACGAGGCAGGAGGGCCTTTGCAAAACAAGTTCGGCACCTTGAAGGTCTCCTAGTGAAAGTAGAGATGGTAGCAAGCTCTAAGAGAGTGTCACGAGATACCTTGATGTTGGGGGACCCAAGTCCTTTCACGTCGACCTAGCTTCGGGCTTTATCCTGGTATAAAGAGCTTGACGTGGTCTTGTCGGGCTTTATTTGGTAAGCCTGGACACTTGCGAGATGCTCAGATGGTATGGCCTGCCTCGCCTTGCTCCTGTAGGATCGTGTGGTAGCTCGACCTCGGGGACCTTGATACCCCGTCATATAAGCCCGAATTCGGACCCTTGCAGGAAGGCTGGGAAGTGAAAATATCTTCTTTGGTCCCTAGCCAAATTTGGCTATTAACAATTTCAAATTCAAATAACGAATCCAGCCTGATAAGGAGGGAACGGGTTCATGGGATGACGGTAAAGTATTTGTGAATTTAAAACCTACTTAGACGATATAAATATTTGAAGCCAAGCAGAGAAGAAGAAGAGGAAAAAACTGGGACAACGACATATACAAAAATACAACAACATAAGATAGAAAGAAGAGGGGAAGGCTTATATTCTGGATTTAGAACACAGTCACCTTCATCTACACTATTCGATAGGCACAAAGTTGCCACCCCCCTACACCTTCGAGAGACTGTGAGCATACAAGAGAGCGATTTGTACTTTAAAGCAATATATCAGTAATTAAGCTCCCATTTGTTGTCCAGCCTCTCCTCTATCTCTTAACCAGGTCAGGAACCAACGGTGCCGACCTCGGCCACCACTTTTGTGGTAGTGGTCTCGAGGGTGTTAACAGGAATTTCTCATCTCAAGCAAATTTCTCGTCAACAATTACAACTAATAAAAAATTCTTTAAAAAATAATTAATAAGATTTTATGGCTTGTTGGCAAAAATAAATAAATAATATTTATGGTTTGTCTATTAAAATTAGCAAATAATGTCTAAAAATTTAAACTCAATTATGAGATTGGTTAAAATAATTTATTTCCCATCAATTACGTGATTGTCTCTTGATTATCTATAATTATTAAAAATTATTACAATCAATAACCACTTATAGCAACTCCAATGGTATTAAAAGTGTTAATGAGAAATTTGTTTAGGATGAGAAATCCCTGTTAACACCCTCGAGACCACTACCACGGAGGTGGTGGCTGGGGTTGGTATTGTTGATACCTGACCTTATCTTGTATGATTATGAAAGAGGATGAAATCATAGGTAGGAGACAAACCATCCTGCACGTCGGGCTTCGTGCTTATGAAGTAGATATGGGGAGCTCGAGGTTCCCTTGCTGGTGCGAAGGGGGTGATCCTGGATTTTGTTCCTCGGTAGGAGTTGGAGCCCGTCCTGGTACCCAGAGCCTGGTTCTGGAGCCTGATTTCTTCCTGATCTTATACCCCGACCTCGATAGCAAATAAGAAGGGTGGCTTATCTAGCTCCAAAGCCGTAGAGCTCAATTTATTCCATATAGAGGATACAGGGGAGCTCATCGACTCCTTTCGAGCTGGTCTGGGCGATTTCTCTTCATCTTGATATTTGACTTTGGCGTATAGATGAGAGGATAATAACGTTAGGTCCAGCGGGGTAGGAATCTAGACTCGGTTCCTTAAGTCTTCGTTGTTGTTTCCCGATCTCATGTAAGAAAGATTAGAGAGCTAGGACCAATGAGGTCGGTTCTTAGCCCGTATACACACATGCGTAACATAGTAGATAATAGGAAAATATACAAGTCTTAAGTAGATGGAGGTGGACTGACTAAGGGGGGGAAAAAGCATCACGAGTGATCATATGCTAAAAAACCCCAAGGCAGTATCCGGAGGAAGGAGGAATACCATTCCTTATGTATATATCGAAGAATGCTCCGGGGAGCTTACAAGGATGGTGAAGTAATACAACGTAGTTGCTCCGGAGTGCTGACAATGGTGGTCGAATGTAGACCGATATTTTCCCGGTCGGGTTACACATACAATGATGATGTAGAGAGAACCTTTAATGAAGCATGTGTCTTCTGTCAATGATCAGAGCTCCTCACTATGCCTTTTACAGACATATTTATAAATGGTGACTACCTAGGCGTGCAAGTCCATGATTCTTTAATCTTCCTTTTCTTATTGAGTACAATTCTTCCTTTAATGTAGTTGATCTGATCGTGGCTAATATCTCGGAAGAGATGTGTTTGCTTCCTCTTCAGACTCTTCTTTCCTTGATAAACGTGATTTTCTGTTATAGTTGATCACAAAGAATAGGTTGTGGTGGATATCTTGGAGGAAAAGGTATTTGTTAACGGGAAATTTGTTTAGGATGAGAAATCTGTGTTAACGCCATCGAGACCATTACAGTGAAAGTGGTGGCCGGGGTCGGTACCGTTGATACCTGACCTGATCTTGTACGAATATGAAAGAGGATGAAATCATAGGTAGGAGATTAGCCATCCCGCTCGTCGGGCTTCGTGCTTATGTAGTAAATCTGGGGAGCTCTAGGAGACAAGCCATCCCGCCCATCGAGCTTCGTGTTTATGAAGTAGATCTGGGGAGCTTGGGGTTCCCTTGCTGGTATGAAGGGGTTGATCTTGATTCTGGTCATGGTCCTTGGTCTGGGTCGGAGCTCGCTATGGTACTCGGAGCCTGGTTTCGGAGCCTGATTCCTTCATGTAATTCCCCAAGCTAGATAGCAATAAAAGAGGGGGCTTATCTAGCTCCAGTGTCGGAAAGCTCGATTTCTGCCATAGAGATGATGCAGGAGAGCTCATCGACTTCCTTCAAGCTGGTCTGGGTGGTTTCTCCTCATCTTGACGTGCGACTTTGGCATGTAGATGGGAGGATAAGAGCGCTAGGTTCAGCGAGGTAGGAATCTAGCTTTCGATTCCTTAGATCTTCGTTGTTGTTTCCCGATCTCATGTAAGAAAGATTAGAGAGATAGAACCAATGGGGTCGGTATCTAGCCCGCATACACACATGCGTAATATAATAGATAATCGAAAAAACACAAGTCTTATATAGATGTAGGTGGACTGACCAAGGGGGGAAAAGGCGTCATGAGTGATCACATGCTGAAAAACCCTAAGGCAGTATCCGGCGGAAGGAGGAATACCCTTCTTTATGTATATATCAATGAATGCTCCAATGGGCTTACAAGGATGGTGAAGTAATACAACGTAGTTGCTCCGGAGAGCTTACAAAGGTGGTCGAATGTAGACCGATACCGGTATATTCTAGGTAAAGGTAACACCAACATCGATGATGTCGAGAGATCTTTTAAACGAAGCATGTCTGTCTTATGTTATTCATCGGAGATGATTTCTATGCCTTTTACAGGTATATTTATAAATGGTGAGTACCTTGGCGTGCCAGTCCAGCATTCTTCAATCTCCCTCTCCTTATTGAGTACGATTATTCCGTTAATGTAGTTGATCAGATCGTGGCTAATATCTCAGAGGGGATGTGATTGTTTCCTCTTCAGACTCTTCATTCCTTGATAGGCGAGATTTTCTGTTATAGTTGACCCCAAAGAATAGGTTGTGGAGGATATCTTGGAGGAATAGGTATTTTTTTCTCTTTGGACTCTTTCACTAATGATGGCCATTAAAGAGTTGAACATTCTCTTATTAATGGTGTTGATCATGTCATTAATTGAGTTGACTGCCTCCATTAATACGGTTGACCTTATTAATGGTCCTTTAAATGTCATGGAAGTCAATCCTTTCTTCCTACGTTGCCGAGATGAGAGTTCTAGTTCTACATGTCACTTTGGAGAGGTACTTCATGGAGGTTACCTGAGGTGACATTTGATATTCCTTGAGGGCGGGGTACCTTAGGATCCAGCATACTGGCAAAGTCCCCCGGGGACCTCTCGATTGTCTCGGAGCTAGATGCTAGTCTTCCCATTTAGCTTGTGCTAGCCATTTTAGAGACGAAATATCCCATTGCGTTCCAACCTTGTAGTGGGGAGCTTGGTTTAGCTACACCGAGCTTTATCATGGGGCTTGACCTAATTATGCAAGCTTCCTAGAGGGGTAGCGGGCTTAGATAGCAGGCACTAGTAAGGTGTTTGCCATAAATAGGCGACCTTGGCTCGCTTCTGGAAGGGTGGAGAGGTACACTCGAGTACTGCTCTTGCTAAATCATACCAGGATCTATAGTGGATCTTGGCGCTTTGGGTGATGACGGGGCTTTACGGGCTTCTTCCTTTAACGCTCAGACAGGTCGAGATTAGACCTCGACGAGGCAGGAGGGACTTTGCAAGACAAGTTTGGCACCTTGAAGGTCTTCTAGTGAAAGTAGAGGTAGTAGCAAGTTCTAGGAGAGTGTCACTAGGTACCTTGATGTAGGGAGACCCAGGTCCTTTCACGTCGACCTAGTTTCGGGCTTTATCTTGGTATAAGGAGCTTGACGCGGTTTTGTCGGGCTTTATTTGGTAAGCCTGAACACGTGCGAGATGCCCAGATGGTATGGGCGGCCTCGCCTTGCTTCTGCGTGGTAGCTTAACTTCAGGGACCTTAATACCCCGTCATACAAGGCCGAAATTGGACCCTTACGGGAAGGCTGGGAAGTGGAAAATTCTTCTTTGGTCCCTAGCCAAATTTGCTATTAACAGTATTTGTTTCCTCTCTGGACTCTTTCACTACTGATGGCCATTAAAGAGTTGAATATTCTATTTATTAATGGTGTTGATCAAGTCATTAATTGAGTTGACTGCTTTCATTAATACGGTTGACCTCATTAATGGTACTTTAAAAGTCATGGAAACCAATCCTTTCTTCCTACGTTGCCGAGAGAAGAGCACTAGTTCTGCATGTCATTTTGGAGAGGTACTTCATGGAGGTTACTCGAGGTGACATTTGATATTCCTTGAGGGCGAGGTACCCTAGGATGCAGTACACTGGCGGGGTCCCCCGGGGACCTTTCTATTGTCACAGAGCTAGATGTTGTTCTTCCCATAGAGCTTGTGCTAACCATTTTAGGGGTGAAATATCCCATAGGGTTCCAACCTTGTAGTTGGGAGCTTATATTAGCTACGTCGAGCTTTATCATGGAGCTTGACCTAACCTTGCAGGCTTCCTAGTGGGGTAGCGGGCTTGGCTAGCAGGCCTTCGTAAGGTGTTTGCCATAAACAGACGACCTTAGCTCGCTTCTGGAAGGGTGGAGAGGTACACTCGAGTACTGCTCTTTCTACTTGATTTAACCATGCCAGGATCTACAGTGGATCTTGGCACTTTTGGTGACGATAAGGCTTTACGGGCTCTTTCCTTTAATGCTCGGACAGGTCGAGATTATACCTCGAGGAGGCAGGAGATCCTTTACAAGACAAGTTTGGCACCTTGAAGGTCTCATAATGAAAGTAGAGATAGTAGCATGCTCTAGGAGGGTGTCACGAGATACCTTGATGTCGGGGGACCCAGGTCTTTTCACGTCGACCTAGCTTCCTGCTTTATGTTGGTATAAGATGCTTGACGTGGTCTCGTCTGGCTTTATTTGGTAAGTCTGGACACGTGCAAGATGCTCATATGGTATGGGAGGCCTCGCCTTGCTCTTGTAGGATCGCGCCGTAGCTCGACCTCAAGGACCTTGATACCCTGTCATATAAACCTGAATTTAGACCCTTGAGGGAAGGCTGGGAAGTGGAAAATTCTTCTTTGGTCCCTAGCTAAATTTTACTATTAACAGAAGTCCCCTCTGACTTTAACACCGATAAGTATTTGGGGTTGGAGTCTAGATATTGTACTACATGCAGAATTTTGCTTGACCCTTTTTATTGGTGACCAGTAATGTTCCCATTGATTGGCTTAGAGAACCAGGGTAATATTCATTCTTGCAAAATAAATGAGCGTATTGCTCAATCATGTCGGATGAAGCTTCTGTGGTTAATATGGGTACCTAGAGTTCCTTTTCCAGGAATCACCGTACTTAGATGAGCTGGCGAAATGATTCTCGTAGGCATCTATGCCATATAGATCCTTTCTAGCGGGGTTGGCCTGGCCAAGGCAGCAGGATGACCTTTTGGTTGTTATGATCTCGTGATCTAGCAGGTAACAATGCTCCTATGCTCAGATCCTTCTTAAGGGTCGTAGCCCGACCAAAGCATCAGGAGCACTATCCAACTATTTCCTGGTCTTTTGATCCGGATGACAACTATGCTCTTACACTCGGACCCTTATTGGGGGTCGTAGCCTGACCAAGGCATCAGGAGAGCTATCTAGCTATTTCCTGGTCTTTTTATCCAGATGACAATTATGCTCTTATACTCAGTCCCTTCTTGGGGGTCGTAGCCTGACCAAGGCATCAAGAGCGCTATCTAGCTATTTCCAAGTCTTTTGATCCGAATGACAACTATGCTCTTACACTCGGACCCTTCTTGAAGGTCGTAGGCCGACTAAGGCATCAAGAGCGCTGTCTAGCTATATCCTGGTTTTTTGATCCGGATGGCAACTATGCTCTTACACTCGGATCCTTATTAGGGGAGGTAGCCCGACCAAGGCATCATGAGCGCTGTCTAGCTATATCCTGGTTTTTTGATCCGGATGGCAATCATGCTCTTACACTCGGATCCTTCTTAGGGGAGGTAGCCCGACCAAGGCATCAGAAGCGCTATCTAGCTAGATCTTGGTTTTTTGATCCGGATGACAACTGTGCTCTTACACTCGGATCCTTCTTGGAAGAAATAGCCCGACCAAGGCATCATGAGCACTATCTAGCTATATCCTAGTATTTTGATCCGGATGAAAACTATGCCCTTACACTCGGATCCTTATTGGAGGAGGTAGCCCGACCAAGGCATCAGGAGCATTATCTAGCTATATCCTGGTTTTTTGATCTAGATGGCAACTATGCTATTACACTTGGATCCTTCTTGGGGGAGGTAGCCCGACCAAGGCATCAGGAGCGCTATCTAGCTATATCCTGGTATTTTGATCCGGATGGTAACTATGCTCTTACACTCGGATCCTTCTTGGGGGAGGTCACCTGACCAAGGCATCAGGGGGATGAGGGGGCTTCCCCGATCAATCTCTGGTCTCGAGATCTGGATGGAAACTATGCTCTTACACTCAGACCCTTCTTGGCGGGGGGTGGTGCCCGGCCGAGGCATCAGGAGCTCTATTTAGCTATTTCTTGGTCTCAAGGCGATCATTGTCGAAATACCATGGCGTTCCTCCTGGAGGGATTTATCTAGTCGTGGGCATCAGAAGGGCTATGGAGCTCTCCTGGTAATGGCAATCCTTCTGAAGGGATTTGATCCGGTCTGGGGTATCTCGATCGTGAGCTAATTGTGATAATAGGAGAACTATGACGGAGACCGAAATCGAAGGAGATGCAAACTCATGGTGAGTCGATACAGAGTTGTATCAATGTAATGTGGTCTCGGTTGATAACCAGTCTTGCTCTAGGAGTTTTTTAACGAGTAGAATCTCTTGAGATGATACTGGAATACTGAGAAAATATTGAGCTTCTAGTCCCCAAGTGATATAACCGGTTTGGAAGTCTGCTTGGGGTAGATGAGAGCCTTCAACAATCGTAATCGATCTCGACACCCCACTGTGAACGAATCAGGACCTTTGGGTGCTCCTCTAACCGATCGAGACCCCGATGGCTCACTAGGGCATTGGAAGGCCCGTACAAATGGAGAGGAACCATCAGTATGATAATCTTCGAGAGCAAGCTGGTGTTTGCTAAGATCGAGCTCGTGCCAGCCAAGGAGGATGGTTACTTCTTTAACCCACGACCACATTGTTGGAGTGGTTCAAACTCTGCATGGCAACGTGGCTACCTTGGGAGCAAAGGTGGGTGCTTCATTTGCTGAAAAAGGGGATGGATTCCTTGAATAGATCACAGAGAAAGTTGAGAGTTACCTGGGTCCGCTCTGACTGAAGCCAAAAATTATTGAGATGATGGATACGCAGATGATGAGGAGGACTTGGTTCCCATTTCTGCTTTCATGTCTAGTCGTGTTGAGGTAGAAACTACCTTGAAGTCCTCTGGTGCTGTAGATGAATGAGGGGCTTCAAGTCTACCTACCTTTGAATTAGAGAGGTAGATCGGGACCAAGGTAGCTCGCTAGGGCTATGAATGGCCCCATATAAGTGGAGAGGAGACATCGGCCTAGTATCTGTCTGGAGACATGCTCAAGATTCTTCGATGTTTCCCATGACGGAGAGAAAACTTTGGACCCCTCCAGAATGAGTGGTGACTCACTTGAGCATTGGATGACCTTATATGAATGGAGATGAACTACATGTCTGGTATCAGTCTAGAGCCATACTTGGGATATCAAGGAGCCCTAAACAACTGAGAGAAAGCTCTGGACCATGCTGGATCAAAATCGGAGCTTAGTGGCTCAATTGAGCATTGATCGCCCCTGTATAAGAAGTGAGGAGCCACTTGGCCTTACAGTGAGGCTGTTGCTCTAGAGGTTGGCTTAGGCATGTAGGAGTCATTACCAAGAGTGGGAAACCTCTGGACTCTCCTCGATCAGATCGGGCTTCGGTGAGTTGCTAGGGTGATGAATGATCTGGTACATATAGAGCGAAGCCACCGGTCTTGTAGCGATGCTACCGCTCTAAAAGCTTGCTTAGGCACGTATGTGGCCTTACCAAATGTGGGAAGCTTCTAAGAGCTCCTCGATCAGATCGGGCTTCTGTGGCTTGCTAGTTCAGTGAATGGCCCGGTAAACATGGAGCGAAGACACTGGAGGAACTGGTTCAGATGTATGCTCGGGATTCTAGAAGTCCCCAGCAACTGAGAGAGAACTCTGGACCCTGCTGGAATGAATAGAGAGTTTAGTGGCTCACTTGGGCGTTGACAGGCTCTGTATAAGAAGTGAGGAGCCACTTGGCCTTACAGTGAGGCTGTTGCTCCAGAGGTTAGTTTATGCATGTAAGAGGCCTTACCAAGAGTGGGAAACCTCTGGGCTATCCTCGATCATATCGGGCTTCGGTGGCTTGCTGGGGCGACGACCCGGTACGTATAGAGCGAAGCCACCGGTCTTGTAGCGATGCTACCACTCTAGAAGATTGCTTAGGCACGTAGGTGGCCTTACCAAATATGGGAAGCTTCCGAGAGCTCATCGATCTGATCAGGCTTCGGTGGCTTGCTATGACGGTGAATGGCCCTGTAAATATAGAGTGAAGCCACCAGAGGTACTGGTCCAGATGCATGCTCGGGATCCTAGAATTCCCCAGCACTTGAGAGAGGGATCTGGACCCTGCTGGAATGAATCAAGTATTCAGTGGCTCACTTGGGCGTTGACAGGCCCTGTATAAGAAGTGAGGAGCCATTTGGCCTTACAGTGAGGCTGCTGCTCCAGAGGTTAGCTTAGGCATGTAGGAGGCCTTACCAAGAGTGGGAAACCTCTGAGCTCTCCTCGATCAAATCGGGCTTCGAAGGCTTGCAAGGGCGATGAATGACCCGGTACGTATAGAGAGAAGCCACCGGTCTTGTAGCGATGCTACCGCTTTAAAAGCTTGCTTAGGTACGTAGGTGGCCTTACCAAATGTGGGAAGCTTCAGAGAGCTCCTCGATCGGATCGGGCTTCGATAGCTTGCTAGGGCAGTGAATGACCCGGTAAACATGGAACGAAGCCACCAGAGGTACTAGTCCAGAAGCATGCTTGGGATCTTTGGAGTCCCCATCAATTTAAAAGGAGGCTCTGGACCATGCCGGAATGAATCGAGAGTTCAGTGGCTCACTTGGGCGTTAACAATCCCTATATAAGAAGTGAGGAGCCACTTGGCCTTACAGTGAGGCTGTTGCTCCAAAGGTTAGCTTAGGAATGTAGGAGGCCTTACCAAGAGTGGGAAACCTCTGGGCTCTCCTCGATCAGATTGGGCTTCGATGGCTTGCTCGGGCGATGAATGACTCAGTACGTATAGAGCGAAGCCACCGGTCTTGTTGCGATGCTACCGCTCTAGAAGCTTGCTTAGGTACGTAGATGGCCTTACCAAATGTGGGAAGCTTCTGAAAGCTCCTCGATCTGATCGGGCTTTGGTGGCTTGCTAGGGCGGTGAATGGCCCGATAAACACGGAGCAAAACCACCGGTCTGGTACTGGTCCTGAAGCTTGCTTGGGATCTTTGGAGTCCCCAGTAATTTAAAAGGAGGCTTTGTACCATGCTGGAATGGATCGGGGTTTTAATGGCTTACTTGGGCGTTGATTGGCCCGGTGCATGAGGCGTGGAACCACTAATATTCTACTGGTCGTGCTGCTCAAGAAGCTACACAGCTGAGTTGGCTTCTTAGATTCATGGGTCGACCTTCTACCTCTACTTAGAAGCTTACGAACGGCGGACTTGAAGGCATGAGGGGATCCGTATGAATAGGTCGAAGCCCAGTGGATCTATTGGATAAGTGATACACTGGTGGCGGAGCAAATCTGATGTAGAAGAGCATGGGAGGTGCAGTTCTACTGTATAGGAGTTCTCGATGTATCAGAATGGTTCAACAATATAGGAGATCTTCAAGCGGGGAGCTACTGTATTAGAGCTTCATGATTATCTGAGCAGGTTCACTTCATAGGAGTAGCATAATGAACTGGTTCCACCAGGAACCCATGTACCATATTTGCTCCATAATTAACGAAACTCGTTAAATGATAAAATGAGCACCACATGCGATGCATAGGCGATATAGACAAGTATGGAGAAAAGACATCGTATATAGTAAATGATATTCCATGAATAATGAATATGTTACCTCAATAGTATAACGATACTCATGTAGAGACATAGAGGCTTTCAAAAAGGGTGTGGAAACTTCCCACAGACGGTGTCAGAAAGTGTTAACGGGAAATTTGTTTAGGATGAGAAATCCCTGTTAACACCCTCGAGACCACTACCACCGAGGTGGTGGCGAGGGTTGGTATCGTTGATACCTGACCTGATCTTGTATGAATATAAAGGAGGATGAAATCGTAGGTAGGAGACAAGCCATCCCGCCCGTAGGGCTTCGTGCTTATAAAGGAGATCTGGGGAGCTCAAGGTTCCCTTGCTGGTGCGAAGGGGGTGATCTTGGACCTTGTTCCTCTGTCAGGGTCGGAGTCAGATCCCGTCCTTGTACCCATGGCCTGGTTTTGGAGTCCGATTGCTTCCTGATCTTGTACCCCGACCTCGATCGCAAGTAAGAAGAGGAGGCTTATCTAGCTCCAGAACCGGAGAGCTCGATTTAATACATAGAGAGGATACAAGAGAGCTCTCCAACTCCTTTTGAGCTGGTCTGGGCGGTTTCTCTTCATCTTGATATGCGACTTTGGCATATAGATAATAGGATAAGAGCGTTAGGTCTAGCGGGGTAGGAATCTAGACTCGGTTCCTTAAATCTTCGTTGTTGTTTCTCAATCTCATGTAAGAAAGATTAGAGAGCTAGGACCAATAAGGTCGGTTCCTATCCCGCATACACACATGCGTAACATAGTAGATAATAGGAAATATACAAGTCTTAAGTAGATGGAGGTGGACTGACCAAGGGGGGAAAAAACATCACGAGTGATCACATGCTGAAAAAACTCCAAGGCAGTATCCGGAGGAAGGAGGAATACCATTCCTTATGTGTATATCGAAGAATGCTCTAGGGAGCTTACGAGTATGGTGAAGTAATTCAACGTAGTTGCTCCGGAGAGTTTACAATGGTGGCCGAATGTAGACCGATATTTTCCCGGTCGGGTTACACATACAATGATGATGTAGAGAGAACCTTTAATGAAGCATGTGTCTTCTGTCAATGATCGGAGCTCCTCACTATGGCGTTTACAGGCATATTTATAAATGGTGACTACCTTGGCGTGCAAGTCCAGTATTCTTCAATCTTCCTTTTCTCATTGGGTACGACTCTTCCTTTAATGTAGTTGATCGGATCGTGGCTAATATCTCAGAGGGGGATGTGTTTTTTTCCTCTTTGGACTCTTCTTTCCTTGATAAGCGGGATTTTCTGTTATAGTTGACTCCTAAAAATAGGTTATGGAGGATATCTTGGAGGAAAAGATATTTGTTTCCACTCTGGACTCTTTCACTAATGATGGCCATTAAAGAGTTGAATATTCTCTTTATTAATGGTGTTGATCATGTCATTAATTGGGTTGACTGCCTCCATTAATGCGGTTGACCTCATTAATGGTACTTTAAAAGTCATGGAAACCAATCCTCTCTTCCTACGTTGCCGAGAGGAGAGCTCTAGTTCTGCATGTCATTTTGGAGAGGTACTTCATGGAGGTTACCCGAGGTGACAATCGATAATCCTTGAGGGCGAGGTACCCTAGGATCTAATACACTGGTGGGGTCCCCCGGGGACCTTTTTATTGTTACGGAGCTAGATGTTGTTCATCCCATGGAACTTGTGCTAACCATTTTAGGGGCGAAATATCCCATAGGGTTCCAACCTTGTAGCTGGGAGCTTGGTTTAGCTATACCGAGCTTTATCATGGAGCTTGACCTAACTGTGCAGGCTTTCTAGCAGGGTAGCGGGCTTGGCTAGCAGGCCCTGGTAAGGTGTTTGCCATAAACAGGTGACCTTAGCTCGCTTCTGGAAGAGTGGAGAGGTACGCTCGAGTACTGCTCTTGCTACTTGATTTAACCATGCCAGGATCTACAGTGAATCTTGGCACTTTTTTTAACGATGAGGCTTTACGGGCTCCTTCCTTTAATGCTTGGACAGGTCGAGATTATACCTCGACGAGGCAGTAGAGCCTTTGCAAGACATGCTTGGCACCTTGAAGGTCTCATAGTGAAAATAGAGATAGTAGTAAGCTCTAGGAGAGTGTCACGAGATACCTTGATGTCGGAGGACCAAAGTCCTTTCATATCGACCTAGCTTCGGGCTTTATCCTGGTATAATGAGCTTGACGTGGTCTCTTCGGGCTTTATTTGGTAAGCATGGACACGTGCGAGATGCTTAGATGGTATGGGCGGCCTCGCCTTACTCCTGTAGGATCGCGCTGTAGCTCGACCTTGGGGACCTTGATACCCTGTCATATAAACCTGAATTTGGACCCTTGCGAGAAGGCTGAGAAGTGGAAAATTCTTTTTTGGTCCCTAGTCAAATTTTGCAATTAACAAAAAAAATAATCAAATTTTGATTATTTATCCAAAAAAACATTGTCCAATAGCGTCACTAAAATTTGGCAATAGCAGTTATCAATAATAGAATTGTCTCTCCAATAATCAAATTTGAAGATTGACTTTCTATCATCAAATACGAACTTAACCCAAAAAAAATGTAGTTGCAATTTTATATTTTCTCTCCCATCCGTGGGTTTTTTTATGATCACCTATATATCTCATCATTATTTTGACCCCAAAAATTTTAATCAGAAAAAATTCGTCTCTTCATTACGAATAGACCAATACCGTATATATAAGATAATTCCATATTGAAATTCTCTTGACCCTATATACAATCCAATTTTACATCTTCCGTTTCATAAGACTCTTACATTCTAGATATTTCCAAACGTAATTTGGACCATCATTAGAAGATGATTTGATTCTAAAAATAATATAATTTTATATATATATATTTTTAAACTGCAGTGAATTTATTAATAAGGTCAGCAAAGACCATAAAGACTACAACAAGGGATTAAAACCAACTAGAGAAGCATAATAAAGAACTCAAGACGACACCCGAAAAAAATCAGAAAAACAAAGCCACAACAATTAAGACTGCACACATACAGCCAAGCACCAAACCGCACACACGAAACCTCCAAGAGCATAAACCAACACTAAAGCAACAACATCGAAGAAGGAGGAACATGCTACAAGAAACAGAGCATAAGTGAAAACCTCAAAGACCCTATTCAAGTCTTTCAGATTGAAGACCTGAACCCGTTTTGGCCAGACTGTCAGCTAAAGAATTGTAATTTCTAGTAGTATATTTGATAGATACCTTATTCATAGATAACAGAAATTGTCTAATATCGTAAACCCAATTAACTAATCTCAGATGACCAAATCCTTCTCCTTTAATCCGAGAAATCGTTGATTTGGAATCACTCAAAATGGTGATGTTACGCTCCAAAAAGAACATATCAGAAGAGATCAGAGCACAAGCCCTATGAATACCTAGCACTTCAGCCATAATAGAATCTCCCACGCCCAGACAAGCTGAAAAAAGACATAGAACTTTACCATTCGCATCACACATCACTCCACCAATACCAGCCAAACCAGAATATTCTTTAGCAGAGCCATCAACATTAAAAACAAGGTCATGATCCATAGGAGGACGTGAAATGCCTGGAACCTTAATCTTTGAGAGTTGACTATCAACACACCGACCTTTAACATCAAGAAGAAGGATAGTTGAATCCTTTTTGCAACCGGTGCCACAATTTTTAAACCACAAAGCCACTCTGAATTTAACAGAATCCAAAGCCAAAGAAAGAATGGATTCCTTTCCTCTAAACACCATGACATTACGATACTCCCAAATCGTCCAACACAATGTATTAATCAAAATGAACAATACTTTTTTACTAGCCTTAGAATGATACATCCTTGACCATCCTTCTATCCATCTTGAGAATTCATAATTTCAGCAAGAACTAATCCTCCACCAACCCATTGCTATCGACCAAAACTTCTAAGACCAATTGCAGTGTAAGAACAAATGGTTAATGGATTCCTACTCACATTCACACAAAGGAAAAACGGTAGAGGTAGGTAGAGACATACCAAAATTATGCAAAACATCTCTGACTAGGATACGACTTTTAAGCAGCTGCCAAAAAAATACTTCCACTTACGGTGGGACATAACTGAGCCAAAGAAAAAGATAGACAGTAGAGTCAACCAACTCACCCTTATCCTCTAAGCACCTCTTGAAAGATTTAACAGAGAAGGAACCATTAGGTTAAAATGACTATGCCAAAGCATCCGGGTTACCGTGACGAATAGAAATACTACTTAAAGCCATCGTAAAACAGTAACACTGTGTTATTTCCCAATCGAAGAGTGATCTTCTCAAATTTCACTTCCCAAATCCAACGTGCACCCTTCCATCTCCCAAACTCACGAACCAGACTAGCTTTATTCGAGGCTAATGCATAAATTCTCAAAAAAGGTTTCATTAAAGGGTTGGAATCCCAGCTTATATCCCTTCCAAAACCTTACCCTTTCACCACTACCGATGACCAACTGAGACCTTCTTAATGAAACTGGCCGATCTTTTCCATATATCAAAAAGTTTGTTCACCAAGTTAATAAAAGGATAACCAGATTTCACTTTTAAAAAGTCCCACACTAATCCTTCATGCTTCCTACCATACTTCGCACACAAAACCTTCTTCCACAAAGAAGAGTGCTTCTTTCCAAAGTGCCAAATTCATTTCGCCAACATATTATATCCTTGATTCTACCAATTCTAAGGTCACCAAGCCATTTACTTTTGCATATCGACACCCAATCCACTACATGCACCTTTTTCTTCTTGATACCATCGTTCCAAAAGAAGTCCCTTTTAAGCTTTTCAATTATGTTAGAAACTCCACTTGGAACTCCAAAGACAGACATATAATACGTTGGGAGGATAGACAAATAGCCTGTACGATAACTAGCTTACCTCCTTTAGACAAGGGACTTATTTTCTAAGGAGCCAATCTATCTTCCACTTTCTTGATAACCGGGAGCCATAAGACTTCTCTAGCCAAATTACCTCACAACGTTAATCCTATATATGTAATTGACAAAGAGGATGACACACAACGAAAAGCACTAGCCTAATCTACATCCCCCAAAAATTTTCTGCCAATTTTCACAAGACATGACTTATGAAAATTGATTTTAAGGCCAAAAATTAACTTAAAACATCTTAGAATAAATTTGGCGTTCAAGAGATAATCCAAGCAAGGTTCGATAAAAAGCAGAGTATCATCAACAAATTGGAGATGTGTAAGATGAACCGTGTCATTCTCGAAACAAATACCCCTGATCAATCCCTGTTCTTTTGCTTTCTCAAACATACAGCTTAGCACTTCCACAACAAGATTAAACAAAAATGGGATAACGGGTCCTTCTGTTGGAGACCCCTATGCATTGGAAACTCCTTCGTCAGGCTGCCGTTAACCAGTATTGACAATAGAGTAGACAAAATACAACCTTGAATCCATCCTATCCACTTAGTATTGAACCCCATCAACCTCAACACTTCAAACAAAAAATCATGATTGACACTATCATATGCTTTCTCGAAATCCATTTTAACTAGAAGACCACCCTTGTTAGACTTCTTCCAAGAATGTATCACCTCCCCAGCTATCACAAAACTGTCTACAATCTGCCTTACTTTCACCAAAGTCATTTGAAAACGAACTAATTAACTTATCCATCATCTTCTTCAATCTATTAGCAAGCACTTTTGCTAATATTTTATAGGCAGCTCTCACCAAAATAATGAGCCTATAATCCTTAATAGACACCGGATTTTGATCCTTTGACACCAAAGCAATAAAATTCCTATTCTCACTCTTGACCACTGAGCCATCAACATGAAATTCATTCATAAAACCCAAAAAATATTTCTTAACAACCTCCCAATTGAACCTAATAAAATTCAAATTGAATCCATCCGGTCTCGGTGTCTTATTCCCATCACATTCACATAATGCATCCCACACTTCATCAGCCATGAAATGTCCTTCCAAAGTTGAGCTTTATCGATAAATGCTTAGTAGTCAGTCCCAAACAACCTAGACTAAAATTAAGTTTCTTCTGAAAATGGTCTTTGAAAAAGTCAAAGACAACCTCTTTAACTTTAGTCGGGCCAACTGTGTTTATAATTTAGGAGAGTGTATAAATAAAATGTATTAAAATAAATACATTCATTTCAATAAGAGTACTATTGGCATTAGGATGGCCGGGTACTTATAATAATATTTATTTTTACATGTTTAGACATTGTGTACTAATTATTTTTATGGGTGACAATATCCGCAGCCTAAATTCTTTGAATTTCTCATGTTGGAAAATCTTTTGTTGACACGTATACACCTCATATTAGTATTATAGGGTTGGATAACATTATTTCTCCTCCTTAAATCACTAAGAGCCTGCCAAGCATAACTAACCAAACAACAATGTTTTGGTTGTGTTTGATAATCGATTTTGCTTTGTTAAGGTCAAAACAAAGGTGAAAATCTTACTGCAAGGGGTTCTGAAATTTGGTTTTTACAGGCTTACAATCCCAAATAATGTTGATCGTCACCGTGGTTTTTCAAGTTCCAAGTATGATCCTAAAGTTGATAATAGAGCTTCAAATTTAACTTAAGTTGTTCGTAGTTCACAGATTTCTTGTACCAATGGCATGAACTAAGTGGAGTAGAGTAAGAAGAAAACTCTAATCCTTTTGTTTGGGAATAAATGTAAAATTTCTGGTAGTATAAAATTAAAACAAATCTTTGCAATTCGATTTATTAATGTCTGCATGTCATTAGCTTTTAAAAATTTAATAGAATCCGACGGAAAAAAGTTCAGCAGAGAATCTTACCGGATGCTAAGAAAAGAAATATTGGTTCTTCAAAATGATTCAAATCCTTTATTGTGCTGACCTAAACCACTTGAAAATAATATATACATTTAGGTAGGGGTGGGCATTGATTGGATAGGTTCGTTTTTCCATAGAACCGATCAAAAACCAACAGAATTGGACAAGTTCAGTTCGGTTCGATTTTTTCAGTTTTGGACCTAATGGGCCAAATTTCTAGACTTGTTCAATTACACAATTTTTTCCATATATTAGGCCTATTGGGCCAAATTTGACTAAATTACAACAAAAGAAAACTCACAAAATCTGCTGCCAATTCAATAATGAAAGTAAGGATAGGGTCATAGGGATACAAGATCTGTCAATTGAAACTGTAATTGTACAATGAGATCACAAAGTAAATAACAAAGACTGACATTTAGGAACAAAACAATTCATTAATTAAGTTCAAATGAAGTCAAATTACAATATATGAATGATTCATGTCTTGGCGAATATAAATTGATTCAAACAAGATTCAACACCAATAACATCACACAGATTTACAAAATCTCAAAACTATAAAGAATTCATAGAAAAAAATAGAATATACCTTAATAACAACACAAAACAAAGCAAATACAGATCAACAATTCTAAATTAAACTTCCAAACAAAATTTTATAAAGTGAAAAAGAACATGAACCTAAAATTCTTCTCTTGCTGTTTACTTTGAAGCAAAAATAAAAATGTTAACGGGAAATTTGCTCAAGATGAGAAATTCCAACTAACACCCTCGAGACCACTACCATGGAGGTGGTGGCCGAGGTCAGTACCTTTTGTACCTGACCTACTTAGATAGAAACGAATGTTTGAATGACAATAGCAAATCAGAGCTTTATTATTGAACACTCATGATATACAGAAATATCGCACACACACTCACAATCTCTCTAGGACATAGGAATGTGGCAACTTTATGCTTTTCGAATTGTAGATACAATGATGGTCGTGTTCTGATCACAGAATTTAGGCCCGACGTAATTCTCTTTCTTTTTCACTCTATTTCTGCCTATCTCTTCTATATCATGCTTGGACCTATTTATACTTGTTCCAAGTAGGTTTAAACTCGTAAATCGCCCTCCACAATTTTGTGAAACCGTTCCCCCCTTAACTTGCGGGATCGCCTATTTGAAAGTTGTTGACTTCGAGTATGTTGACGGGAAATTCGCTCGGGATGAGAAATTCCAGTTAACACCCTCGAGACCACTACCACGAAAGTGGTGGCCGGGGTCAGTACTGTTGGTTCCCGACCTAGTTAAGAAATAGATGAGTGGCTAAAACGTAATAATAGTAAATGGGAGCTTTATTATTGATATATTGCTTTAAGATAGAAATAGCTCTCTTGCTTGCTCACAGTCTCTCGGAGGTGTAGGGTGGTTGCAACTCGGTGCCTGTCAAAAAGTGGAGATGAAGGTGACCATGTTCTCAATCCAGAATTTAGGCATTCCCCTCTTCTTTCTATTTTATATGTTGTTGTATTTTTGTATATGTCCTATCTTCTCTTTGCTTGGCTTCGCCTATTTATATCATCTAAGAAGGTTTTTGATCCTCAAATACGTAACCGTGATCCCATGAATCCGTTCCCTCCTTATCAGACGGAATTCGTTATTTGAATTTGAATTGTTACAGGATTTGATGATATCATTGACGGAGATAAGTTTAATCCCTTATTTGAATCAAACTCTAGACGTGCATGTAAATATTACTTGGAGATGATACTATGTGCACTCATGCCATGAATCTTCATGGAGGTCACCCTGCCAGCTGCCTGTGGCCCTGTAGAGCGAGGTAGATCCCTACTCTGGCTCTGTTCTTAGAAGCTTAAGATTTATTTTCCCTGACCCTTGGGGCTTAAGGTGCTCTTGTAGACCCTTCTGGAGGTAGCTGGGGCAGTGTAGATTTAGGCGTGATTCTTCCTTTATGTCCAGCAAGGACAACGGGCTTCTGGAGAGGTTGACGGGCTTCTTTCGAAGTTCTCTTGAGCTTGGAGACTTCCCTTGGCATTTACAAGGCGGTTATAGAGCTCGACCTCAGATCCGAGGTTCCCCCATCGATGGCCAAGAGAAGCTTGGCTTCCAGTACTCTTATAGGGGTTCATCCCCATTGCGTATGGCTTGTCTTCTGGTAGCTTTGAAGCTGAACTGGCCTATCCTGCTCCTGTGGGGTGGCTTTACGGTCTTTCCGGGCTTCATGATTGTCGATTATGGGTGGAAAATTTCTCTTTGACCCTTGGCCAAATTTCACTATTAACAGAAATCCCCTCTGACTTGAACACCGGTGGTAGAGTTGGGGTTGGAGTCATATTTCTTGTTTAATTGAGAAAGTTTTTCACCTTAAAGATAATTAATGATAGCGAAATTTTCTCATTAATTACCCAACATTTTGAATTTGAAACTGAGTGTTATTCGAAAAAAAACGGTTGCAATATGGCTCCAGGTGATCTTCCAGAGGATATCGCCAATAAACCTCTATTTAAGCTCGGCCTTACTGTCACTTTCTTTATACTTCCTCAAATCTTTAAGCTTTCTAATTTCTTCTTCCTTGTTTTCTCTGCCGAAATCTTCCACTTGCTTTCTCACCTCTCTTTCCCATCAATGTTGACTTCCACAGATAGTGTTGATGCCTAGGTGGAGGGCTCCGGGGGCTCTAACCTAGCTCCTCTTAAGCGGGTGAGAGGGTTTTTGAGTGACTAGGAATTCTCCTCACTCCGCCAGCGCCGTCTTTCTAACAGGAACGTTTTGATCAATTCTAATTTTTCGAACCAACCAGATAATCCTCTGAACCTAGTCGATGATGACTCTGATGTCGGGGAGAGATTAGATATGATCGGAAGGGCTCAAGCCACAGTGGCGGAGCTTCCTTTAGTGGTAGCCCTTCCTTTCGAAACCAGGGTCATCCTTGACTCCATTGTCGACCCTCAGTCGATTGGCCGTATTCGGGACAAGTTTGGTATTCATGACACTGTGTCCCTAACTGTCCCCCACCAGAATTATGATGTTTTTAGTCCTCCCAAAGGCGTTCTCCCTATCCACGTCACAGCTTTTGAGAGCGGGGTGAGGCTCCCTCTTCACCCCACTCTTCGGTGGGCTCTCAATGCCCTTTAGCTGGTTCTGCTTCAACTGACGCCCAGCTTCTGGAGGCATATAGTAGACTTTTTGGTATAGTGGAGGGAGCAATGCGAGCTGAGCAGCGTAACTAGGGAGCCTGAGGCTGAGGAGCTCCTTTTCTTTTTCCAGATCGGTAGCCTGGCTGGAGTCCCACGAGGCCAATTCTATGCTAAGGCCAAAAATAGGCTCAACTTTATCATCCTCGGGGCTTCAAAGAAAGACCCCGCTTGGAAAGAAGAATGGGTACTGACAAGGGATACTGGGGGAGCTCCGTCTTCGTCGGCGGGCATGAGCTCGAGGTTCTTACCGCCTTTAGTGACAAACCTACATGGGTCAGGATTCCTTGCCCGCTGAGTTTGAAGCCATGCTGAAGACCATCCTGGCTCTAAACGACTTGAATCTGAAGTTTCCAACCACCGACCCCTTTGATCTCCGTAGGGTAAACAGGTACTTGCGGATATCCGATGCTACCCCTCGTAAGTATCTTGATCTATCTTGTTTTTTTTTTATTGGATGGTTCAGTTCTGATGATCTTGATTCTTTTCTCTAACAGTGTTTGATATTGCTCCAGCTTCTCGCGAATCCCAACAAGCTGGGATACCTCCTTCTCCTTCGAGATCATCCCAGGAGCTTTCTCGGCTGTTCCAAAAAAGGGGGTCAACCACTAAGGTAGTTGCCCCGTTCGTTCCTTCCCCCTCTCATTCTCAAGTGAAGTCCAAGATGGCTCTTCTTGCATCTCGGGCTTCGAAGGCTCTAAACCGAGGAGAGTCTGCCTCCCAAGTCGTCAATAAGTCCATTCCTGCCCCCTCACCAGTAGTTATTGCTCCAAACGATGCTCCCCGAGTCACACTACCCCTCTCTACAGATCCGGTTGTATCCCGGGCAGTCGAGGTTCCCAGGTAGCTTGATGCTGATATTTCTGAGGTCGCCCCTTCTCGCCCCCACTAACAATCGAGCTCGACAAGTCAAGATGAGGTCTTGAAGCAATTTATTACATCTTCTCTAGGTGGCGGGCTTTCTAGGATGACCGCTATGCTCGTGGACATTATGATCACCAAAGTGTCCGCCCTTCTAGCCGAGGTAATTGTCGCTTTTAATTCTTCATTAAGCTGCTTGAATTGTCATTTACTAACATGATTTTCCTTTACAGGCTTTAAAGTTTCAGGTAGCCATGGGGCATCAGGTGGCCTTCCTCCGTTATCGGGCAGCCAAGGCTGAGGCTGAAGCAGAGCGAGCCATGGGGTTGCTTGCTCTGGCTCAAACCCAGGTCCAGGAGATGACCTCTAGCCAACAAGGAATGGAGACACAGCTAGCTGAGCTTTAATTTGATCATGAGAGGTTAAATCGGGCTTTAGATCAGAAGACTCTCTGGTCAAAGCGGCGGGCTAGCCAGTAGGATGACTGGAGCAGAGAGGCGAATGCCCTAGATGTTGAAAACCAAACCTTGCAGGCTCAAATTACCCAGCTCCAAGCAGAAGTGGAAGCCTTTTTTAGTGAGGGGTATTTCTATAACCCTATCAGGTTGCAGAGGCTCTTCCTTCCCTATTCGATCTCTCTAGCATCGCTGGCTGGGATAGAGAAGAGGTCATGTCCCGGGCTGCGGAGATGTCTCACCCCAAAACTGATGGAGCTGGTCCTTCAAGGGAGGGTGCTGAGAAGCAATTGGATGTGTCAGATCTACCTCCTTCTTTTCCAGCCTTTCTTTCATCTTGTCCCTACGAATCCTCGAAAGAGGTTCATAACGAGAAGCTAGAAGGAGGCCTTACTGAAGCCTGAGATCCCCCCGCAGTGCTCTCGGGAATGGAGTCAACAGAAGGCGAGAACGTATCTGAGTCGTGACAAGCCTTCTTGATGTAGCTATACCACCTAAAGTTATGGTGGTGATCAATGAAATCGTGGAGAAGGATCCTGTTGACCTCGAGGCAGCCGGGGCTGATCCCCAGGAGGAGGTGGCGGTGGCGGTAGATGTTGCTGACCAGGACAAGTCGCGACCAAAGAGGGGAACAGAGGGCGAGGTTCATTCTGTGGAGGAGGAGGCTGGAGGTCCTCAGAAAGACGAAGAAGCTTGAGTTCTCTCTCTTGTAATCTATTTTGAATGCACGGAAAAAGGGGTGGGCATCCTATCTTCAACTGTGTTTGATCTTTTATTATTTTTCTTTTATAGCCCAGAACCAAGGATTGGGCCCCCTTGCTTGTTTTATCCTTGTTGGGGGATAGACTCCCTTACTTGATAATAAAATTTTAATCTCAGGTCTAACTCTGGCTTGCATGTACTTGCTTGGTCTTTCTCTAGGTCCAACTTTTATATCGAAACGAGCTATCTTTGGGGGGAAAAACAAGTTAAGAAAAAAACTGCTAGCATTGAGCCCCTATACCAATGAAACTCCGGCTCAACTTCTTCAGTTGACAGTCCCCTTATTTCGTTGTAGGTTTGATGTAGTAAGTGACCACGTATCAAGGAAAAAATAGTGAAATAATAAAAGCATTTAGAGTTTAAGTAAATCGAGCCCTCCATCCCCGAGCTCCTTTGGGGGGCTGTAGCCCGAGTAGAACATTTAGTAAAGACATGTTTAGCACCCTTCTTAGGCTCGCGATCAAATGGGCTTCCGCGCTTTCGAGATCGAATCCTTCTTGGTTGGAACGGTAGTCCGACCAAGGCATCAGGAGGGCTATTTAGCTATTTAGCTATTTTCTGGTCTTGAGATCTAGATGGCAACTATGCTCTTACACTTAGATTCTTCTTGGGGGTGAAAGCCCGACCAAGGCATCGTAAGGGATTTCTAGCTATATCCTGGTCTCGATATCTGGATGGCAACTATGCTCTTACACTCTGATCCTTCTTGGGGGTAGAAGCCCAACCAAGGTATCAGGAGGGCTATCTAGTTATATCCTAGTCTTAAGATTTGGATGGCAATTATGCTCTTACACTCAGATCCTTCTTGGGGGTGGAAGCCCGACCGAGGCTTCATGAGGGTTATCTAGCTATATCCTGGTCTCGAGATCCGGATGACAACCATGCACTTACACTCAGATCCTTCTTGGGGGTGGTAGCTCGACCAAGGCATCAGGAATAGTGAGGAGGCTTCCCCGGCTAATCCCCGGTCTTCGAGATGTTTATGTCGGAATTACCCATGTAGACCTTATACAGAGAAATCATGGTGGAACAAAATTGAACATGTAGACCCCATGTAGCCCGATCAAGGCATCGAAAGGTCCATCTAGCTATTTCCTGGTCTTAAGATCTTGATGGCAGCTATGCTCTTATACTTAGACCCTTCTTGGCCGGGGGTAGTGCCTGGCCAAGGCTTCAGGAGTAGCGAGGGGGCTTTCCTGGCTTACCCCTGGTCTTGAGGCGATAATTTCAAAACTTTCCATGTAGACCAAAATCATTGTAGGACATAGTTGAAGAAGGAGTAAATGAGAAAGAACAAGCTTTATTGATATGGAAGATAGAGTACACTACTGTCAGAAGAAAAAATAAAAGAAGCTAGTCGGAGGTCGCCTGCTACTGAGTCCCCAGTTCAAGGGTAAAATTTCCTTAGGTGATCCGTGTTTCAAGTAAGGTCGATGAGTCAGCCATCCATATCCTAAGGCTTGTATGCCCCAATACGGATCACCATCTTTATTAGGTAGGGTCCTTCCCAGTTGGGCCCTAGGACCCCGTCTGACCTCTTCCTAATGTTCAACGTCACTTTCCTGAGGACTAGATCCCATTCTTTGAAGCTTTGTGCCTTAACCCTCCTATTAAAATACCTGGCAATCCTGCCTTGGTAGATCACTACCTTCTTATCTATTCGATATTGCTTTTCTTCCAGGAGGTCCAAGCTAGCTCGGAGCTTGCTTTCATTGCTCCCCGAATCGGTGGACTCTAAAGGAGGTTAACTTGTGCTCTATAGGTAGGACAGCTTCAACACCGAAGGCCAGCTAGTAGGGCGCTTCCCCGGTAGCTGTTCTCTTTGTAGTGCAGTAAGCCCAGAGGACCTGAGGAAGCTCCTCTATCCATCTGCCTTTCTTTTGTTGTAGCTTTTTCCTCAACAATTTCTTGATGGTTTTATTCATGGATTCCACCAAACCATTGGTCTGAGCAAACCGAAGGTTGATTCCCAAACCTTCATAGAAATCTCTGATTTGGCCATTATCGAACTGTTTTCTGAGGTCGGTTATGATGGCAAGAGGGGTTTCGAACCTGCAAACTACATTGGTCTTGATGAACCTTGTTATATTCTCTTCCGATATCTGGAAGAGTGGTCCGACTATAACCCATCTTGTGAAGTAGTCAATTGCTACGATAACATGCTTGGCCGGTCCCGGAGCGGTAGGAATCGGTCTAATCAAATCGACTCCCCATATAGTAAAGGGGTATAGTGAGCTAAGGGACGACAAGTGCTCTGGAGGGAGGTGATTCAAGTTGGCGGCCTTCTGGCATGCCTCGTAGGTTTGCACCAAGTTCTTAGCATCTTGATGGATGGTCGGCCAATAATACCCCATGCGGATAACCTGATATGCCAAGGCATCTCCACCAATATGGTTCCCGCATTCCCCGGAATGGACCTCTCTCAAAGCCCAATTGACATCTTCAGGGTGTAGACATCGGTGCAAGGGAAGGGATTTTCCCCTTCGGTATAAATGCCCATCCACCATACAATACCAGACTGAGAGCCGTTTAACCCTCCTAGCTTGGTCAGGCTCCCCGGGGAGTTTCCCGTTCTGTAGATATTCTGCTATTGGATCCATCCAGTATGGCTGTCAAGCCAGGGTATAAGCTTTCTCACCAGTCATAATGCTAGGTAGGGGGATTACTTGAAGAGGGACTCCGTGAGGTAGGGTCTGGCCACCATAGACAGCTATCTTGGCTAGGACGTAAGCTCGATGATTTTGCTGTCAGGGTATCTGCTCGATTCTGAATCCCCTAAATGTGGTCCTTAGTTGTTGCACCAGTTTAAGGTAAGTGATCATGTTATCCCCTTTAGCCTGATAATCCCCGGAAACTTGGTTGACCACGAGTGATGAGTCGCTCTTGATATTCAGGTAATCAACCCCGAGCTCTATGGCATCTTTTATCCCAGCTAGCAGGGCTTCGTATTCCTCTTCATTGTTCGTGGCTTTAAATTCGTACCTGAAACAATGGCAACACTCAGTTCCTTCTAGGTCGATGAGGACTATACCCTCTCATCCCCCGGACTGCCCGAAAGCTCCGTAAGTGTAAAGAGTCCATGACTCTAAGCCCTCTGGCCAGTTGTCAGATTCTAGAATCCTCTCAAAGGTGACATCTGTTACCGCAGGGGTTGCCTGATCTGAAGGTACTTAAAGCTCGGCTACAAAGTCCTTTATTGATTAAGCTTTTATCGGGGTCCTAGGCTTATACTTTAGATCAAACTGGGTAAGCTCTAGGGCCTATAGAACCATCCGGCCTTTTCAAGAACTGACGGAGGGGTTGGTTCGTCACCACTGCTATTGAATGAGCATGGAAGTAAGGACGGAGTTTCCTTACCGAGGTCACCAAGGCATAAGCGAGCTTCTCCAACAGGGTATAGTTCTTTTCGGGCTTGGTTAGAGTGTGACTCACATAGTAGATAAGTCGATGGATCCTATCCACGCATTCCTTGACCAAGGCCCCACTCAAAGTGGTTTCTAAAACAGCCAAGTATATTTGGAGCTCTTCTCCAAGATATGGCTTGACCAGCAGTAGAGGGCTTGTTAGGTATCTTTTCAAAGCTTGGAAAGCCCATTCGCTCTATTGATCCCACTTCATGTTTCTTCCCTACTTGTTAGTTTTGAAGAATGGTAGGCACTTATCGGTAGACCATGAGATGAACCTGTTGAGCGCTGCTACTTGACCGGTCATCGTTTGAACCTGTTTAAGAAATGTGGGGGATTGTAGATTTAGGATATCCATGATTTTTCCTGGGTTAGCCTCTATGCCTCTCTCGTGGACCATGAAGACAAGAAACTTCCCCACAGTTACCCAAAAGGCGCATTTGGAAGGGTTCAACCTCATCTGGTTTTCTCTTAGGATCATGAAGGTCGTCCAGGTGGCCTTCTTAGGTTGAAGATTTAGTGATCATGTCGTCGATGTACACCTCCATCGACCTTCCAATTTCGGGTTTGAACAAACGGTTAACTAACCGCTGGTAAGTAGCTCCAGCATTTTTGAGCCCGAAGAGCATCACCTTGTAGCAGTACAGGCCTTACAAGGTGATGAAGCTGGTCTTTTCTTAATCCGCAGGATGCATCATAATCTGATTGTAGCCGAAAAATACGTCTATGAAGCTCAGGAGCTTGTTCCCGGAGGCGGAATCGACCAATTGATCAATTTTTGGCAGAGGGGAACTGTCCTTTGTGCATGCCCGGTTGAGGTCGGTGTAGTCCATGCACATGCACCACTTCCTCTTCGCCTTCGTGACAATGACCACGTTGGTGAGTCGTTCGAGGTAGCGGGCTTCTCTAATGAAGCCTGTTTAGGTGAGTTTATCCACCTCTTTTTAACAGCCACATTTCTTTCAATGTTGAAGTGGTGCCTTTTCAGTTTGACGGGCTTGAATGTCAGATCCATCGTAAGTCGATGTGCAGCTAATATTATCGGGATCCCCATCATCTCCGCATGACCCTAGATAAAAATATCGTTGAATTCCGTGAGGAGCTTAATCAAGCCCTTTTTCATTCCTGGCTCAAGGGTAGCTCCGATCTTGACGACCTTCGAGGGATCGCTTAGTCGAACATGAATCTCCTCTAACTTATCGACTGGATGGCCGCTGGCCCATTCCCTTCTCTGTTCTTCCATGTCGGGTACCACAAGGCCTTCTTTCGATAATCGGTGAAGCCCGCGTCTTCCAGGTTTAGTGATGGAGTTATCCCACCTTGATAATCATCACTTGGGCAAGTTTTGCGGGGTTGGTTGGTTTCTGGTCGACCTTGAAGATATCCCGCCCTTTGTCTGTACGAGGGACCTTCCTTATATGGTTTTTAATGTTATTGTTGGAGGTACCGGCCAGAGTTGGACCTCCGCTGATAGTAAGTATTACCTGAATCTGTTGCATTAGGTCTGCCTGCTCTCTCTTCCTCTTCTCAGCATGCTCTCGGATCTCAGCTTGCACCTCCCTTCCTGTCTGAATGTTCTCCCTGACTTGTTGTAAGAACTCTATCAAGCATCCTCCCCTTATCAAAGCCTCAATCTGGTTCCACAGGTTATAGCATTCTGAAATGTTGTGCCCTACGTCCTCATGAAAGTCGTAATATTTATAACGATTTCTTTTATCGACCAGGACTTTCATAGAAACGGGCTTCTGTAACAAGCCCTTGTCCCGAATGGCGAGGTAGACTGTCTCTCGTGATGCATTTAGGGGAGTGTAATGGTCATACCCCCTTTCATCGCGAGCTATAGGGGCCACTGTCCTAGGAGGTGGCAAAGCTTGAGAAGGAGTCTGTTTGTCTGGATACCTTTCCGATCTGGGCTGAGGAAGAGGGAAGCTGTATGTTGATTTATTAAGGGGTTTATTCTGACTTTTCTGAGCTTGCTCGGGTCTGGGAGCTTTCTCCTTTTGTCGTTTTTTGGCTCTCATGTTGTCATGCTACATCTTAACCTTGAGCTGTTCGTCGACCTCAATCTATGCCAAAGCCCGATCATAGGCTTCTAGGTAGGTTTCTAGAGGTCTCTTGGCAAAAGACCGAAATATTTTTCCAGCCAACAAGTTTCTTCTGAAGTTGGCTAGGGTTTCTCTCTCGGTGAAGACCCTCATCTGGATGACTTTCTTGTGGAACCGCTCGATATAAGTCCGGAGATTTTCCCCTCTCTCATGGATCACATATTATAGATGAATCGGGTCCTTCAGTCTGGGTTTAACTCCCTGGAATTGTGAGCAGAAATCGGTTGATAATTTGGTAAAGGAATCCAAGCTCCCAGCGGGTAGTTTCCTAAACCAAGTCTTAGCATAATCCGTGAGTGTATTAGGGAACATTCGACACATAGCGGCCATGGTTGTGTTCTGAACCTCCATCTGTTGAACGAAGCTCTCTAAGTGGCTCAAAGGATCTTCAGTCTTGAAGAACCTATCAACTGGCATTTTGAACTTTGGCGGGAGCTCTGCCTTTCGGATCCTTGTGGTGAATGGAGCGTTCATTTCACTTAGAGGATCTTTCTTGTCCTCCTTATATTTCCCCTTCTTCATCAATTAGACCTCTTTCTGTAGCTCTGCCAACTGGTCCCTTAGTTGCATGCTTTCGGATTTCCTTGAGTCGTTCTCGGATCCCTCACCATCAGATCCCTTTGATGAACTAGCGACCTCTACCCGGTTCCTTCTTCGGTGGTGGCTCGCTAGGGGGCTTTGTTGACTTTCTTCATCTCTGCCACAGGCTTCCCTCCTTGTAGTAATTGGGTGGAGGAGTTCTTCCCGTCACTGGGAAAGAACATCTTCCGCGGATCTAACTTGTCATGGTTGGTAGAGTGGCAGTGCTTCGGGAACATGGGGCATGGGCTCTTGCCTATATTGGATCGAGGTTGGGAGCCTCGTTCCGTTATGAGTTGATTCCCAAGGGGCAGATCCTAGGCGATCAAAGGCGGGTTGCCTAGCCTCAAACCTGCTTGACTCCCCCTGATTACAGAGACCCGTTTGTTGGATAGCGATACCCTCAACGAGTAGTCGAAGACAGACGTTCTCCACAAAGGCTGGCGCTTGTTGGTCAAGCTCGACCAGGCTTCCCAAAGGGGGATCCTGAGCCCGTACTGTAGTTGGCTGGCTGGGAATCTAGCTATAGAGCCCGAATTTTCTCTCTTTCCTCAGGATCTTTCATGTCGATGTGGCAGAAGATTCCCTCGAGGTGCCCTGCTGCCCTTGTGAGGAGCAGAGCCTCATGAGGACTTTGAAAAAATGAACTTTTTGAATGTCAAAAGATGGTGGTGCGAGAGGTTTCCCATAAGTTTAATCCCTTATTTAAATCAAACTCTTGACGTGCATGTAAATATTACTTGGAGAAGATCCTGTGTGCACTCGTGCCATGAATCTTTATGGAAGTCACCCTGCCAGCTGCCTTTTGCCCCGTAGAGCGAGGTAGATCCCTACTCTGGCTCTGTTCTTAGAAGCTTAAGATGGATTTTCCCTGACCCTAAGGGGTTTGAGGTGCTCTTGAAGACCCTCTTGGGAGGTAGTTGGGGTAGTGTAGATTTAGGCGTGTTTCTTCCTTTACGTCCAGCAAGGACAGCGGGCTTCTGGAGAGGTTGGCAGGCTTCTTTTGAAGTTCTCTTGAGCTTAGAGACTTCCCCTGGCATTTACAGGGCAGTTATGGAGCTCGACCTCAGAGCCGAGGTTCCCTGATAGATGGCCTGGAGAAGCCCGACTTCTAGTACATTTGTGGGGGCATGTCCCGGTCGTGCCTGGCTTGCCTTCTTGTAGCTTTGAAGCCTAACCGACCTTCCTTGCTCCTTCGGGGTAGCTTTACGATCTTTCCGGACTTCATGGTTGTCGATTATGGGTTGAAAATTTCTCTTTGACCCTTGGCCAAATTTCACTATTAACAGAGTAGATTACGGACTCGAGATTATCGTAGTAGGAGATAAGTTTGTTTCCTCTTTGGAATCAAACTTTTACTTCACATGTATATAGAATTTAATGTTCGTTATGACATGGATATGATCTTGTGTGTATTCATGGCATGATTGTTCATGGAGGTCATCGAATTGGCTGCTCGAGGTAGTTCCATGCTTTAGTTCTGGTCTTAGAAGCTTGGGACGGCCTTGTAGGCACTTACTAGGAGTAGTGTAAGAGATTCTTCTTTCATGTAGAGGTTGGTAGCAGGCGTCCCTTATCGATTAAGAGCATCAGCTATAACATGAGTCCGACCCACTTAGAGGCTTTCTCTCTACATGTCTGGAGGGGACAACGGACTTCCGGAGAGGTTGGTAGGTTTCTGGCTTAGGATACCAGTCAAATCTTACCTAGAGAAGCCTTGATCTAAAAGAAGCTCACTTTTGTTTGTGTCGGGCTTCATTTCGGGCACTTTCTAAGCTCAGCGATATTTCCTCGCTTTCACGGGGCAATTTTGGAGCCTGATGCCAGGAACTGAGGTTCAAGGATAGGTGATCTCAGTAAGCCCGGATTCCAGTGTTCGCGTGTGGGCTAGACCTGGCCTTGCCTAGCTTCACTCTTGATAGTTCTAAAGCCCGATTATCCTTCGTCGATTCTGCGGGGTAGCTTGAGGGCTTGCCCGAGGTCCCTTGAATGGCGATTTTGAGCTTTGATTCGAGCTAGGAGAGTGGAAAATTTCTCTTTGGTCCCTGACCAAATTTGACTATTAACAGAAGTCCCCTATGACTTGAACACCGGTGATAGAGTTGGGGTTGGAGTCAGATTCCTTATTTAATTGTGAAATTTTACTTTACGAAATAGTAATTGAGAATCTCGAATGAAATCCTCTCATTAACTGCTCAGGTGACGTGTCGAACTTGGATTGGTGTGCTCTTTAAAAAAAACTGGCTATGTTACGGCCCTCTCCGTGGTTCGAGGCAATCTTCTTGAGGATATCGCTGACGTCACTACAACCCTAACCTCTATTTAAATTCAAGCTTACTGCCGCTTCCTCATGCATTCTTTCACTTTCAAATTTTTAAACTTCCTCTCTCTTGCTATCTTCTCCGGCTGCAACATTTGTTTTTCATCCATCTTCAAACTCCTTTCCTCCATCTTCAAGCTCTATTCGTTCAATCAATGTCGAACTCTTCTAATAGCATTGACGCCATGGTCGAGGGCACTGGTGGCCCTAATTTGATTCCTCAAAAATGGGTGCAAGAAATTTCGAGCTACGAGGATTCTTCCCCAGTCCGTCAGCACCGTCGTTCCAGTAAAAATGTCCCATTTGGCTTCAGCTTCTCGAATAAGCCGATAAACCTCTGAACTTGGTTGATAAAGATTTTGATATAAGAGTGAGGGACGACGTTGCTAGGAGGGGTGAAGTCACGGTAGCCGGTTCTCTTCCGGTGGAGCTTCCGCCTTATGACTTTAAGGTCATTCCAAATTCCACCGTTGATCCGGATTCCCTCAGTCGTATAAAATCCAAGTATGGTATTCTTAATAGCGTTTCCCTCACCATCCCTTATAGAGACTTTGACATTTTTAACCATCCTAAATGTGTCCTTCCAATTCATGTGGCGACCCTTGAGAGTGGAGTTAGGCTTCCTCTCCATCCTACCCTGCGGCGGGCTCTCCATTTCCTTCAACTAGCTCATCTCCAAGTGACGCCCAACTTCTAAGGCACATAATCGGCTTCCTCGTACTGTGGATAGAGCAGTGTGAGATCAGTAAGATAACTAGGGAGCCCGGAGCAGAGTTGCTGGCTTTCCTCTTCTAAATTGGGAGCCTAACCGGGGTTCCTTGAGGTCAATTCTACACCAAGGCTAAAAACAAACTTAATTTCATCATCCCTGGAGCTTCAAAGAATGACCTGACCTGGAAAGAGGAGTGGATTTTGGCTGGTGATGATTGGGGATGCTCGATCTTTATAGGTGGGAATGAGTTTGATGTCCCCACGACTTTCAACGACAATCCATCATGGGATCTGGACTTCTTCCCCACCGAATCCGAAATAGTGTTGAGGACTATCCTTGCCAGGAATTACCTGAATCTGAAGTATCTAACTGCTGATCCCTTCGATTCCTGCAGGGTGAACCAATATCTGTGGATCTCCGATGCTACCCTTCATAAGTAATATTAAGTTATTACGCTTCGTTCCGTTAGCTGGCTTGCTTTTGGCATCTTTCCCTTTCTTTTTTTCTCTCATTTTAATAATAGTTTTCATTGTTGCTCCAGTTTCCCTCAAAGCCCGAAGCTCTCCTGCTATTCTGTCCCGGGGAGTCTTCTCGGTTACCTCAAAGAAAGAAGGGTCATCCATTCCAGCTGTTGTTTCTCCCGTTTCGTTTTTATCGCCTTCCCCGGTGAGCTCTAAGATTGCTATTCTTGCATCGCGGGTTGCTAGAGCTCTAAGTCGAGGAGGGTCCACTTCCCTGACAGCTAATAGGACCACCTCTACCCCTTCATCTGTGGCACCTGCTATAACTACTGCTCCTTCAGTCACATTACCTATTACCTCTCTCGTTCCATCTGTGCCTAAATCAGTTCAGGCTTCAGGGGATCCTGAGGCTAGTATTCTGAAGTTCCCCCTGCTCACCCCAATTATCAATCAGGCTCGGCTGTCTAGGAAGAGGTTTTGAAGCAGTTTGTCACATCCTGCCAGTGTGGCGGGCTTTCCAGGATGGCTTCGATTCTCGTGGATATTCTACTTACCAAGGGCTCTGCCCTCTTGGCCGAGGTAGTCACTGCCTTTTATTTTCAGATGTCATAATTTGATTCGTCGTTTCCTAACTTGAACTTCCTTTGCAGCCCTTCAAGTTCCAAGTAGCCATGGGTCACTAGGTAGCTTCTCTCCGTGACCGGGCAGCCAAGGCTGAGACTGATGCTGAACGAGCCATGGAATTGTTAGCTAGAGCTCAACCCTTGGTATAAAAGATGACCACTAGCCAGAGGGGAATAAAAGAATAACCGACAGAGCTTCAATGTGATCATGAGAGGTTAAAGCCGTCTTTCGACTAAGAAGCCTTTCGGTCTCAGTATCTAGCCAGTTAGCCAGATGACAGGAAGGAAGAAGCGAATGCACTGAATGTTGAGAACCAAGATCTACAGGGCCCAAGTTGCCAAGCTTCAGGTCGAAGTGGAAGCCACTTTTAACAAGGGGTATTTCTATGCCTTCATTCAGGTCACGGAAGCCCTTCCCCCCCATTTGACTGGGATAGAGAGGAAATTATGCTTCGGGCTGCAGAGATGTCTTACCCCAAAAATGAAGAAGCGGGTCCTTCTACAGGGAATGAAGTTGGATAGAGGCCTAAAATATCAGATATGCCTCCGTCTGTCCTGACCTTCCCTGCGTCAGGTCTTTGAGAATCCTAGGGGGGTTCAACCCATAAAACCAGAAGGAGGCCTTATTGAAGCCCGAGGTCTTTCTAAGGTTCCTTCGAGGGAGGAGCCAGCAGTGGGAGAGATCTTGCCTGAGTCGATAGCTAACCTTCTTGATGCAACCACACCACCTGAGGTCATGGTGGTGGTCAATGAGGTCCTGGAGGAAGACCCAACCAAGCAACAGGAAATTGAGTTGCATCCTCAAGAAGAGGTGACGGAGGCGGCTAACCAAGATGAGTGTCCACCATAAAAAAAAAGAAAGGGGCGAGGTTCATCCTGAGGAAGGGGAAGCTGGAGGAAATCAGAAGGGTGTAGAAGTTTGATTCCTTTTTCTTGTAGCTTGTTCTGAATGCCCAGAAAAGGGGGGTGGGCATCCCATTTTTACTCATGCTTGATCATCATCATTCTTTTTTATACTAATACTTTATAGCCCAGAACCAAGGGTTGGGCTCCCTGTTCGATTGTTGTAGCCTTACCGGGGGATAGGCTCCCCATTTCATTAATTAAAATTGACTTTAGATCTAGTTCGAGTTTTGATTGGCATGTACTTGCTTCATTTCTGATCTCAATCTAGGTATAGCTTCTAACACAACTTGACTTAATTTGGGAAAGCAACATGATTGGAAAACTGCTTAAGTGTGAAAATAGATAGCTAGCTCGAGCTTTCAACTCTCAACAGAAGCTTGTAGCTCGATGACTTTAGTAGATAGTCCATTTGTGCGATCGCAGACCAGTTCGCACTTGTCATAGTAAACAACCGCATATACACGGAGAATTGGTGACCAGTAATAATGGGAGTTTAAGTTAGAGAGCTATTCATTCTTGAGCCCATCTAAGGGGTAATAGCCCGAATGAGGTATCAATGAGAACTATCTAGCCCTCTCTTAGACCGGAGATCAGGATGGCTACGTCCTTCTTGGGGGTGGTAACCCGATCAAGGCATCAAGAGGTCTATCTTGCTACTCCCTAGTCTTGAGATCTGGATGGAACCTATTCTCTTACACTCAGATCCTTCTTAGGGGTTGTAACCCGACCAAGGCATCAGGAGGGCTATCTAGCTATTTCCTGGTCTTGATATCTAGATGGCAACTATGCTCATACACTCATATCCTTCTTGGGGGTTGTAGCCCGACCAAGGCTTCAGGAGGGCTATCTATCAATTTCCTGGTCTTGAGATTTGGATGGCAACTATGCTCTTACACTCAGATCCTACTTGGCGGGGGGTGGTGCCCGACCGAGGCATCAGGGATAGCAATGGGGCTTCCCCGACTTATCCTTGGTCTTAGGGTGATAATGTCAATTTTTTCAGTGTAGAACCAAATCACCGTAGAACATAGTTTAAGATGAAGTAAACAAGCTTTATTGATGAAAAAAGAACGGAGTACATTATTTCTGGTGATTAAGAACTAGGGGGAGGTAACCTGCTCACGAGTCCCCTGTTTAGGGGTAGAATTTTCTCAGGTGATCTGCATTCCAAGTACGATCGATAAGCCGGTCATTCATGTCCTCGAGCTTGTACGCCCCATTACGGACTACAACCTTTATTAAGTAAGGTCCCTCCCAGTTGGTTCCCAAGACCCCATCAGATCTCTTCCTGGTATTCAATGTCACTTTCTTGAGAACTAGGTCCTCTTCCTTAAAGTTTCGGGCTTTAACTCTCCTATTAAAGTATCTGGTAATCTTGCTCTAGTAGATTGCTACCTTCTCTACCACCCGATCTTGTTTTTCTTCCAAGAGATCTAAGCTAGCACGGAGCGTATCCTCATTACTGCCCCTGCTCTAAGTATTGAACTCTAAAGAAGGTCAGTTTGTGCTTGATGGGAAGTACCGCTTTAACCCTAAAGGCTAAAGAATAAGGTGTTTCCCCAGTAGTCATTCTCCTCGTACTACGGTAAGCCCAGAGGACCTCGGGAGGCTCCTCAGCCCACCTACCCTTTTTCTGTTGTAACTACTTTTTCAACAGCTTCTTAATAGTCTTATTAGTGGATTCCACTATCCCGTTAGTCCGGGGGTGGGCTACTGAGGTAAATTTACGGTCGATTCCCAAGCCCTCGTAAAAGTCTTTGAATCGGCCGTTATCAAACTGCTTGCCAAGGTTAGCTACAATGGCAAGAGGGGTCCCGAACCTGCAAACTACATTATTTTTTTATGAATCTTGTTGTGTTTTCTTCCAAAATCTGGGAGAGTGGCCCGACTTCAACCCATCTTATGAAATAGTCAATCTCCACGATAGCATGCTTGACTTGGCCAGGAGAGGTTGGAAGCGGTTGGAAACGATTCGATCAAGTCAACACCCTACATAGCAAAAGGGTATGGTTAGCTAAAGGATGACAACCGCTCCGGCGGTAGTTGACTCAAGTTTATGGTCTTCTGGCATGCTTCACATGATCGTACTAAGTTCTTTGCATCTTGCTGGATTGTTGGCCAGTAGTACCCCATACGAAGTACTTGAAAAGCCAGAGCTTCCCCCTAATATGGTTCCAGCATTCCAGAGTAAACCTCTCCCAATATCCATTTTACATCATCGGGATGTGAACACCGAAGCAGAGGAAGGGATCTGCCTCTCATGTATAAGTCCCCATCTACCAAGCAATACCGGACTGAGATCCTCTCTATTCTCCTAGCTTAGTCGGGGTCCCCGGGGAGCCTTCCTTCCGGGACGTAATCAACTATTGGGTCCATCCAGAATGGCTACTGATCCAGGGTGTAAGTCTCTTTACCTGCTACTATGCTGGGTAAAGGAATCACCTGGAGGGGGACTCCTTGTGGTAAGGTCAGGCCACAATTCGTAGCTATCTTGGCTAGGACGTCAGCTCAGCGATTCTGCTATTAAGGTATCTGCTTAATCTTAAATCCTTTAAATTTACCCTTAAGCTGTTAAACTAGCTTCAGGTAGGAAATCAAGTTATCTTAGTTTGCCTGATAATCCCTAGAGACTTGGTTGACTATGAGCAACGAACCGCCCATGACCTGCGGGGAATTGATCTTGAGCTCCGTGGCCGTTCTTATCCCGGTTAAGAGGACTTCAGACTCTGCCTCATTGTTAGTGGATTTAAATTCAAATCTTAAATAGTGGCAGCACTTAGTCCCATCTGGGTCGATTAGAACTATGTCTGCTTCTCCCCCGGCTTGCTTCCGCTCCATCTGTGTAGAGGATTCATGACTTGTAACCTTCTGACCAGCTATCAGATTTTAGAGGCCTTTCAAAGGCTATGTTCATCGTTGCGGAGGTCGCTTGGCCAGGGGGCATTGAGAGCTCTGCTACGAAATCCGCAAAAGCCTAGGCTTTTACTACGGTCATGGTCTTATGCATTAAATCAATCTGGGTGAGCACCAAGGCCCATAAAGCCAGCCTTCTGGAAACATTCGGCCATTGCAAGAATTGGCAGAGGGATAGGTCCGTTACTACTGCTATTTAATGAGCTTGAAAGTAGGGATGGAGCTTCCTTACCAACGTTACCAAGGCATAAGCGAGATTCTCCAGAAGGGTATAATTCTTCTTGGGCTTGGTTAGAGCATGACTCACGTAGTAGATAGGTTGTTTGACCCTATCTCTGTAGTTCTTGACCAAGGCTTCACTTACTGCAGTCTCTGAAACAGCCCAGTAGATTTACAGCTCTTCTCCAGAACTTGGTTTGACTAGTAGCTGAGGGCTAGACAGATATTTTTTCAAGGCTTGAAAAGTTTGCTCACTCTCCCGGTCCCATTTCATGTTCTTCCCTACTTGCTGGCTTTGAAGAATGGGAGACATTTATCAGAAGATCGAGAAATGAGCCTGTTGAGCGCTGCTACCTGCCTGGTCAGGACCTGAACCTATTTAAGTGACATAGGGGACTTTAGGTTCATGATGGCCTTAATCTTTTCGGGGTTAGCCTTTATGCCTCTCTTATGAACCATGAAGCCCGTAAACTTTCCCGCAGTCACCTTAAAGGCGCATTTGGATAGGTTCAATCTCATCTGGTTCTCCCTTAAGATCATGAAGGTTCTACGAAGGTCGCCCAGATGTCCTTCAGAGGATGATGACTTGGTGATCATGTCGTCGATGTACACCTCCATTGATCTTCCAATTTCGCGCTTGAACATTCAATTGACTAACAGTTGATATGTAGCTCCTACGTTCTTAAGCCCGAAGGGCATCACCTTGTAGCAATACAAACATCGTCTAGTGATGAAAATAGTCTTTTCCTGGTCGGCGGGGTGCATCATAATTTGATTGTATCCTGAAAACACATCCATGATGCTCATGAGCTTGTTTCCAAGGGTGGAGTCAACTAACTGATCAATTTTCGGTAGAGGGAAAATGTCTTTCGGGCATACCTGGTTGAGGTCGACATAATTGACGCACGTTCGCCACTTCCCGTTTGCCTTTTTGACCATGACTATGTTGGTGATCCATTCGGGGTAGCGTGTTTCTCTGATAAAGCCTGTTTGGGTCAATTTATCCACTTCTTCCTGAACCGTAACATTTATTTCAATGTTGTAGTGACGCCTTTTTTTATTTGATAGGCTTGAATGTCTGATCCACTGCCAATCGATGAGCAGCCAAAGTCATCGGGATCCCAGACATCTCGTCGTGGCTCCAAGCGAAGATGTCATTGAACTCTTACAGGAGCCCAAACAAACTCTCCTTTACTCCCGGCTCAAGGGTGGCTCCGATCTTGACGACCTTTGAGGGATCTTTTATTCGGATGGACACTTCTTCTAGCTCATCCACTTGACGTCCACTAGCCCATTCCCTTCTCTGCTCCTCCTCTTCTGGCACCACAGGATCATCCTCTGGGTGATTCTTGGGTCCTTCATCTTCCAAGGTCAATACTGGTGTTGCCCCGTCCTGGATCGTTGTCACCTGGGCAAATAGTTATTCTAGAGCTATTGGGTTAGCAGACACTGCATAGCATCTCCTAACTGCTTATTGGTCACCCCGTACTTCCCCAACCTTATCTCCTACTGGGAATTTCAGAACGTTGTGGTAGATGGATATGACCCTTTTTAAAGATGATAAAAATAGCCTTCTTAATATTGCATTGTAGGCCGACGGGGTATCCACCACCATGAAGTCTGTTATGGCATTCTGCTGGAGAGGTGTGGCTCCAATGATTACTGGTAGGATTTTTGATCCTACGGTTATGATTGAGTCCTTAGTGAACGCATACAGCGGGGTAGTACAACTATTGTAACACCACTAATTCAAGTTCAGTTTTTCAAAGGTGTCTTTAAATAGGATGTCGATGTTGTTTCCTGTGTCAATGAGCACACGGTGCACCTTGCAATTGGCAATCTGTAACGTGATCACCATGGGATCATCATGAGACTGCACGATGTTATAGATAACCGCTTCGGTGAAAATGATCTGTGATAAGTGGGAGAGGTTGGTCTAGCTCTGGTCGGCCTTAAAGATATCCTGCCCTTCGTCCACACGAGGGAATTTACTTGCGCGGTTTTGCCTGGAATTATTGGAGGTGCCCGCCAGAGTAGAACCTCTACTGATGGTATGTACTATCTGGATTTGCTGCATCAGATCCGCCTGATACCCTGTTTTTTTCCCAGTGTGTTTGCGGATCTCGGTTTACACTTCTCTTCCAGTCTGTATGTTACCCATGACTTGCTGCAGGAATTCTACCAAACATCCTCCTCTTATCAAAGCCTCGATATTATTTCCCAGGTTATAGCACTCTGAAGTGTTGTGTCCCACGTCTTCATGAAAGTCACAATACTTATAATGATTCCTTTTATCGACAGAGGTTTTCATGGGTGTGGGCTGCTGTAGTAACCCATTATCTAGAATGGCGAGATAGATTGTTTCACGGGATACATTTAAGAGGGGGTCATGATCATATCCTTTTTCATCTTGAGCTATTGGTGCCACAGTCCTAGGAGGAGGCGAAGCCCGCGGAGAAGTTCATTTTGTGGGATACCTTTTTGACCGGGGTTAAGAAATGGGGAGGCGATATGTCGACCTATTGGGGGGTTTGTTCTGGCTTTTCTAAGCTTGCTCTGGTTTGGAAGCTTCCTACTTCTGTCGCTTTACGGTTCTCATATCGTCATGTTCCATCTTGACTTTAATCTGTTCGTCGACTTCAATTTGCTCCAGAGCCCGATCATAGGCTTCTTGGTACGTCTCTGGAGATCGCTTGGCGAAAGATCGAAAAAGCTTGCCCGCTCAAAAGTTCCTCCTCAAAAGTTCCTTCTGAAAACTCCTATCTGGATGACTTCCTTATGCAAAAGCTTGACATAAGCCCGGAGGGTTTCCCCTCTCTCCTAGATAACGTATTATTGATGGATTGGATCCTTCAATTGGGGTTTAAATCAATGAAATTGTGAGCAGAAATCAGTTGACAATTTTGTAAAGGAACATACACTGCAAGCGGGTAGCTTTCTGAACCAGGTCTTAGCGTAATATGCCAGCGTAGTTAGGAAGATTCGACACATAGCAGCCATGGTCGTGTTCTGGACCTTCATCTTTTGAACGAGGCTCTCTAAGTGGCTCAAGGGATCCTCAGTCCCGGAGAATCTGTTAGTCAACATTTTGAATTTTGGAGGGAGCTCCACCTCTAGATATTTCAGGTAAAGGGAGCATTCATCTCACACTAGAGGGTCTTTCTTGTCTTCCATGTACTTCACCTTCTTCCCGCTAGACCTCTTTCTAAAGATCTACCAACTTGTCTCTCAGACGCTTACTCTCATGTTTTTTTAAATTAATATCGGACTCCTTACTGTCAGACCTTCTTACGAGCTGGAAACCTCTACCCGATTCCTTCTTCATATGGGATCTGCCTGAGAGATTTGTTTGCTTTCCCCTTCTCTAGCCTAGACCTTCCTCCTTGAAGTCATTGGGAGAAGAAACTCTCATCGTTCTTGAGGAAGGATGGTCTACCGCGGACTTGACTTGCCTGGGTCGGTAACGTGGCAGTACTTCGGGAACAGGGGTCATGGGCCCTAACCTATCCTGTATCGAGGGTCTGGGTATAGTTCCATTACGAGCTGGCTCTGGAGGTGTTGGACCTAGGCTATCAAAAGCGGGTTACCGAGTCCCTGGTCTGCACGGTTCTCCTAAGTTGCAGAAGTTTGTTTGTTGGACAATAATACTCTCAACGAGCAGTAGAAGGCTGCTGTCTTCCACGAGAACCGCCGCTTGTTGGCCAAGCGCGACCTGCTTTCCTATAGGAGGATCCAAAGCCCGTACAGTGGTTGACTGGTCTGGGACCTGACCAAGGAGCCTGAATTTTCTTCCTTTCTTCTGGACCTTTCGTGTCGACGCAACTGAATGTTGCTAGAACGTGCCTGGATGTCATTGGGAGGAGCGAAGCCTCATGATTAAACTGCAAAATAACAAACTTATGAATATTAAAATGATGGTGTGGAAGTTGTTCCCACAGTAGGTACCAGAAAGTGTTGATGGGAAATTTGCTCAAGATGAGAAATTTTAACTAACACCCTCGAGATCCTTACCACGGAGGTGGTGGCCAGGGTCGGTACCTTTTGTACCTGACCTACTTAGATAGAAGCGAATGTTTGACTGACAATAATAAATGAGAGCTTTATTATTGAACACTCGTGATACGCAGAAATCTCACACACACACCCACAATCTCTCTTGGACATAGGAAGATGGCAACTTCGTGCTTGTCGAATAGTAGAAACAACGATGGTCTTGTTCTGATCACATAATTTAGGCCCGACATAATTCTCTTTCTTTTTCACTCTATTTCTGCCTATCTCTTCTATATCATGATTGGACCTATTTATACTTGTTCTAAGTAGGTTTAAACTCGTGAATCACCCTTCATGATTTTGTGAATCTGTTCCCTCCTTATCGGGCGGAATCCCATATTTGAAAGTTGTTGACTTCGAGTAGATTACGGACTCGAGATTATCGTCGGAAGAGATAAGTTTGTTTCCTCTTTGGAATCAAACTCTTATTTCACACGTATACAGAATTTAATGTTCGTTATGACGTGGATATGATCTTATGTGTATTCATGGCAAGATTCTCCATGGAGGTCGTCGAATTGGCTGCCTGAGGTAGATCCATGCTTTAGTTCTGGTCTCAGAAGCTTGGGACAGCCTTGTGGGCACTTACTAGGGGTAGTGTACGAGATTCTTCTTTCATGTCAAGGTTAGTTACAGGCGTCCCTTATCGATTCGGAGCATCATCTATAGCATGAGTCTGACCCACTTAGAGACTTTCTATCTACATGTTTGGCTAGGACAGTGAGCTTCCAGAGAGGTTGGTGGGCTTCTGGCTTAGGCTACAAGTCAAATCTGACCTCGAGAATCCTTCACTTGAAAAGAGCTCCCCTTTTTTATGTCGGGCTTCACTTTGGGCACTTCCTAAGCTCAGCGATATTTTCTCGCTTTCACGGGGTGGTTTTGAAGCCTGAACCCAGGAACCGTGGTTCAAGGATTGGTGATCTCAAGAAGCCCAGATTCCAGTGTTCGCATGTGGCCTTGACCTGGACTTGCCTAGCTTCACTCCTGATAGTTCTGAAGCCCAATGATTCTTCCTCGATTCTACAGGGTGGCTCTAGGGCTTGCCCGAGGTCCCAAGAATGGCGATTTCGGGCTTTGATTCGAGCTAGGAGATTGAAAATTTTCACTTTGGTCCTGACCAAATTTCACTATTAACAAAAAAGAAAATAAAAACAACCCAAACTAAGTTATAAAAATGTTTTAAAGACAAAGTGAAGGTAAATCAGATAGAAGAATCTTCTCTTCTCTCTCTAAAGCGGGTCAAATTTGTCTCATTTCTTCTGGTTCGTGCACGGTGCAACTTTTGATTTTGCTACCACTCTTAGAGGATGGTCGACAGAGGAAGAATGCCCAGTCATAATGAGCAGGGGATGAAAGTGAGATAACGAAAAGGACTGAAATCTAACGCGAGCAAAGGATGAAGACAGAGCACCGGAGGAAGAATGACAGAGGCGGAGCATGAAATGAGCAGTCAAGCGGCGATGAGAGAGACCGTAAGTTGAGAGAAAATAGGGTTTTTATTGGTTTGAAAGTGTGAATGATGATAAAATTATGCTTATATATTTATATATGTGTTGGATCTCATATCGGTTTTCCAGGTAAGAGATAGTGAACCAAAAACCAAACCAAGATTTTCGGTTTTTAAAAAATAGAACTGAACTGAACCGAACCGATAAGTTTATAAAACTGAAAAAACCCGGTTGGACAGACTCAATCCACAGGTTCGGTTCGGTTCGGTTCACTAGTTTTTTACCCACCCCCATAATTAAGGTATGTTTGGTAGGGATGAAAGAAAATACGAAGGATAGAAACATTTGGAGGGATATAAAAGATGAGAGAAAGAAAAGAAAATAATTTTCTCTTATGTTGCTTTTTAAACATGAAGGAAAGAAGATTAGATGGAAAATCTTCTTTATCAATTTTACTATTTGTTAATAGCAAATTTTTGCTAAGGACCAAAGAAGAATTTTCCACTTCCCAGCCCTCATACAAGGGTCCAAATTCTGGCTCATGTAACGGGGTATCAAGGTCCCGGAGATCGAGCTACCACATGATTCTGTCAGAGCAAGGCAAGGCCGCCCATACCCTCTGAGCATCTCACACGCATCCAGGATCACCAAATAAAGCCCAACGTGACCACGTAAAGCTCTCTATACCAGGATAGAAGCTCGAAGCCAGGTCAACGAGGGAGAACCTGGGTTCCTCGAGGTTGAGGTATCTCGTGACACTTTCCTGGAGCATACTACTATCTCTACTTTCACCAGGAGACCTTCAGGGTGCCGAACCTGTCTTACAAAGGCCCTCTTGCCTCATCAAGGTATAATCTAAACCTATCCGAGCAGAAAAGGAGAAAGGCCGTAAAGCCCCATCATCACCAAAAAGCGCCAAGATCCACTGTAGATCTTGGCATGGTTAAATCATGTAGTAAGAACAGTACTCGAGTGTCCTCTCCACCCTTCCAAAAGCAAGCTAAGGCCACATGTTTACGGCTAACACCTTACTCGGGCTTGCCAGCCAAGCTTCGCTACCCCGTCAAGAATCCTGTATAATTATGTCAAGCTCCATGATAAAGCTCAGCGTAGCTAAACCAAGCTCTCAGCTACATGGTTGAAACCTTTTGGGATATTTCGCCCCTAGAATGGTTAGCACAAGCTACTTGAAAAGACCAGCAGGATTTAGCTAGCTCCATGACAATCGAGAGGTCCCTTGGGGACCCCGCCAGTGTACTGGAACATGGGGTATCTCGCCCTCAAGAAAAATCAAGCGCCACCTCAGGTAACCTCTATGAAGTACCTCTCTGAAGTGACATATAAAACCAGAGCTCTCCTTCAAATAGCGTAGGAAGAGAGGGTAGACCTTCATGACATTTACGATACCATTAATAAAGTCAAACTGTATTAATGAAGATTGTCAACCCTATTAATGAGGTCAACTATATTATTGGAGGAAACCCTATTAATGAGGTCAACTATATTAATTGAGGAAGTTAACCCTATTACTGAGATGATCAACGCCATTAATGAGAGAATATTCAACTCTTTAATGGTCACCATTAGTAAAAGAGTCATAAAAGGAAACAAATACCTTTGCCTATAAAGATATCCTCCACAACCGATTATTGGGAGTCAACTACAATAGAAAATCTCACATGTCAAGGAAGGAAGAGTCCGAAGAGGAAACAAACACATATTCTCCAAGATATTTGCTACAAAATGATCAACTATATTGTTAATAGCAAAATTTGGCTAGGGACCAAAAAAGAATTTTCCACTTCCCAGCCTTCCTACAAGGGTCCAAATTCGGGCATATATGACGGGGTGTCAAGGTCCCTGAGGTCAAGCTACCACGCGATCCTACATGAGCAAGGAGAGGCCACTTATACCATCCTAGCATCTCGCAAGTGTCCAGACTTACCAAATAAAGCTCGATGAGACCGCGTCAATCTTCTTTTGCCAGAATAAAGCCCGAAGCTAGGTTGACGTGAAAGGACATGGGTCCCCCGATATCAATGTATCTCGTGACACTCTCCATGAGCTAGCTACTATCTCTACTTTCGCTAGGAGACCTTCAAGGTGCCAAACTTGTCTTGTAAAGGCCATCCTGCTCGTCAAGGTATAATCTCGACCTGTCCGAGTATAAAAGGAAGAAGCCCGTAAAGCCTCATTGTCACCAAAAGCGCCAAGATCCACTGTAGATCCTGGTATGGTTAAATCAAGTAGCAAGAGCAGTACTCGAGCGTACCTCTCCACCCTTCCAGAAGAGAGCCAAGGTCTCATGTTTATGGCAAACACCTTACCAAGGCCTGCTAGCCAAGCCCGCTACCCAGCTAGGAAGCCTACATAATTAGGTCAAGCTCGATGATAAAGCTCGGCGTAGCTAAACCAAGCTCCCAACTACCAGGTTGGAACCCATTGGGAAATTTCACCTCTGAAATAGTTAGCACAAGCCCCATGGGAAGACCAGCATCTAGATCCGTGACAATCGAGAGGTCCCCGGGAGACCCCGCCAGAGTACTGGATCCTGGGGTACCCCGCCCTCAAGGAATAACAAATGTCACCTCAGGTAACCTCCATGAAGTACCTCTCCAAAGTGACATGCAGAACTAGAGCTCTCCCCTCGGCAACGTAGGAAGAGAGGGTTGACTTTCATGACATTTAAAGTACCATTAATGAGGTCAACCATATTAATGGAGGTAGTCAACCCAATTAATGACATGAATAACACCATTAATAAAGAGAATATTCAACTCTTTAATGGTCATCATTAGTGAAAGAATCCAAAAAGGAAACTGTTGACAGGAAATTTACTCGAGATGAGAAATTTCTGTTAACACCCTCGAGACCACTACCATGAAAGTTGTGGCCGGGGTCGGTACCGTGTGTTCCTGACCTGTTTAAGACAGAGACGAGAGGTAATAACAGTAAATAAGAGCTCTATATTTGATATAATGCTTTAAGATACAAATGACTCTCTTATCTGCTCACAATCTCTCGGAGGTGTAGGGTGGTGGCACCTTGGTGCCTGTAAAATAGTGGAGATGAAGGTGACCGTGTTCTGTAATCAGAATTTAGGCCCTCTTTCTATGTGTATGTCTGTTGTTTATAATTTTCTGTCTTGGTCGTTTGTTGTCCTCCTTCACCATGCTTGGCTTCTCATATATATATATATATATATATATATATATCGTCCAAGTAGGTTTTTAGTTCGTGAAGACTCTACCATAATCTCATGAATCTGTTCCCTCCTTATCGGTCGGGATTAGTTATTTAAAATTGAATTGTTTTTGGATTTGATGATATCGTTGACGAAGATAAGTTTGTTCCCTTATTTGAATTTAAACTCTTGACGTGCATGTAGATATCATGCGGAGATGATCCTATGTGCATTCGTGCCATTGATCTTCATGGAGGTCACCCTGCCAGCTGCCTGTTGCCTCGTAGAGCGATGTAGATCCATGCTTTGGCTCTGTTCTTAGAAGTTTAAGATGGATTTTCCCCGACCTGTGGGGGCTTGAGGTGCTCTTGTAGAATTCTCCGGGAGGTAGCTGGGGTAGTGTAGATCCAGGAGTGATTCTTCCCTCATGCCTAGAAAGGTTGGTGGGCTTCTGGAGAAGTTGGCGGGCTTCTTTTGAATGTCCCTTGAGCTTGGAGACTTCCACTAGAATTTACGGGTGGTTGTGAAGCTCGACCTTTAAGCCGAGGTTACCTAATAGATGGCCTGGAGAAGCCCGGGCTCTAGTTCTCCTTTGGGGGGCTCGTCCAGGTCGCATCTGTCTTGTCTTCTGGTAAATTTGAAGCCGAACTGACCTTCTCTGCTCTTGCGGGGTGGCTTTACTGGGCTTCATGATTGTCGATTATAGGTGGAAAATTTCTCTTTGAACCCTAGCCAAAATTCCCTATTAACAGAAACAAATACCTTTTCCTTCAAGATATCCTCCACAACCGATTATTGGGGGTCAGCTAGATAAGCCCCTCTTCTTACTTGCTATCGAACTCAGAGTATTACAGAAAGCAATCGAGCTCCAGAACAAGGCTCTGAGTACCAGGATAGGCTCCGACCCAGACCAAGGAACAAGGTCCAGGATCACCCCTTCGCACCAGCAAGGGAACCTCGAGCTCTCTAGACCTACTTCAAAAGCACGAAGCCCGACGGGCAGGATGGCTTATCTCCTATCTACGATTTCATCCTCATTCATATTCATACAAGATCAGGTCAGGTATCAACGATACCAACCCCGGCCACCACCTCCGTGTTTCCCGTTAACACTTTCTAGCGTCGTCTGTGGGGAGTTTCCACACCCCTTTTGAAATCCTTTATGTCTCTACATGAGTATCATTATACTATCGAGGTAACAGATTCATTATTCATGGAATATCGTTTACTATATATGATGTTCTTTCTCTATACTTGTCTATATCGCATATGCATCGCATGTGGTGCTCATTTTATCATTTAACGAGTTTCGTTCATTGTGGAGCAAATATGGTACATAAGATTTCTAGTTGAACCAGTTCATTATGCTACTCCTATGAAGCGAACCTGCTCAGATAATCGTGGAGCTCCAATACAGTAGCTCCCCGCTTGAAGAGCTCCTATATAGCTGAACCATTCTGATACATCAAGAGCTCCTATACAGTAGAACTACACCTCTCCTGCTCTTCTACAGCATATTCGCTCCACCACCAGTGTATCACTTATCCAACAGATCCACTGGTCTTCGACTTGTTCATACGGATCCCCTCATGCCTTCGAGTCCACCCTTCGTAAGCTTTTAGGTAGCTGTAGCAGGTCAACTCATGAATCCGAGAAGCCAACTCAGTTGTGTAGCATTTAGAACAATATCACCAATAGAAGCTTAGTGGCTCCTCACTTAGTGTACCGGACCTGTCAATTCCCAAATGAGCTACTGAGCTCCTAATTCTTTCCAGCAGGGTCAAGAGCTTTCTCTCAGTTGCTGAGGACTTCTAGAATTACAAGCATGCTTCTGGACCAGTACCAGACCAGTGGCTTCGCTCTATGTTTAACGAGCCATCCACCGCCCTAGCAAGCCACCGAAGCCCGATCCGATCGAGGAGGTCTCAGAAGCTTTCCACATTTGGTAAGGCCACTTACGTGCCTAAGCAAGCTTCTAGAGCAGTAGCACCGCTACAAGACTGGTGGTTTCCCTACATGTTTAATGAGCCATCCACCGCCCTAGCAAGCCACCGAAGCCCGATCAGATCGAGGAGGTCTCAGCAGCTTCTCATATTTGGTAAGGCCACCTACGTGCCTAAGCAAGCTTCTAGAGCTATAGCACCGCTACAAGACCGGTGGCTTCGCTATATATGTACAGGGTCATTCATCGCCCTAGCAAGCCACCGAAGCCCAATCTGATCGAGAAGAGCCCAGAGGTTTCCCACTACTTGGTAAGGCCTCCTACATGCCTAAGCTAACCTCTGGAGCAGCAGCCTCACTAAAAGGTCAAGTGGCTCCTCACTTCTTATACAGGGCCGATCAACGCTCAATTGAGCCACTGAGTTCTTGGTTCATTCCATGAGGGTCCAGATCTTTCTCTCAATTGCTGGGAACTTCTAGGATCCTAAGCATGCTTCTGGACCAGTACCAGACCGGTGACTTCGCTCCATGTTTACTGGGACATTCACCTCCCTAGCAAGCCACTGAAGCCAGATCTGATCGAGGAGGTCTCAGAATCTTCCCACATTTGGTAAGGCCACCTATGTGCCTAAGCAAGCTTCTAGAGCAGTAGCACCGCTATAAGACCAGTGGCTTCGCTCTATATGTACCGGGTCATTCATCTCCCTAGCATGCCACTGAAGCCCGATCTGATCGAAGAGAGCCCAGAGGTTTCCCACTCTTGGTAAGGCCTCCTACATGCCTAAGCTAACCTCTGGAGCAGCAGCCTCACTGTAAGGCCAGGTGGCTCCTCACTTCTTATACCGGAGCGGTCAACGCCCAAGTGAGCCACTAAATTCTTTGTTAATTCTAGGAGGGTTCAGAGCTTTCTCTCAGTTTTTGAGGGCTCCTTGAAATCCCAAGTATGCCTCTGGACCAGTACCATACAGGTTGCCCATCTCTATTCATATAGGGTCATCTAATGCTCAAGTAAGTCACCACTCATCCCGGAGGGGTCCAAAGTCTTCACTCCGTCGTAGGAAACTTCTAGAATCCTGAGCATGTCTCCAGACAGTTACTAGGCCGGTTTCTCCTCTCCACTTGTATGGGGCCATTCGTCGCCCTAGCGAGTTACCTTAGTCCCAATCTACCTCTCTGATTCAGCTTCCAGCTTCCACCACCTTGGTTGGATCAACTTCAGTCAGCCTTGACCTCAATCTACTCAGTTGGATCAATCGAGATCTCTCCTACCTCTCTTACCTGTCCTACCTTAGTAACACCAATCTGGACCTCTAATTTGACAGATTCAAAGGTAGACTGACTTAAAGCCCCTCATGCATCTACAGCAGCAGAGGACTTCAAGGTAGTTCCTACCTCAACACGACTAGACATGAAAGCAGAAATAGGAACCAAGTCCTCCTCATCATCTGCACATCCATCATCTAAATAATTTCCGGCTTCAGTCAGAGCAGACCCAAGTAACTCTCTACTTTCTCTGTGATCTATTCAAGGTATCCATCCTCCAATGATGATCAGGTTAGAGGGAAAAGAGCTAGAGCTGCCTAGCAAGCAACACAGAACCGTCCTTCAGCAAATGAAGCACCCACCTTAGTTCCAAAGGTAGCAACACTGCAATGAAGAGTTTAAACCACTCCCACCATGTGGTCATGGGTTGAAGAAGTAACCATCCTCCTGGCTGGCAAACACCAGCTTGCTCTCGAGATTATCATACCGATGGCTCATCTCTATTTGTACGGGGCCTTCCAATGCCCTAGTGAGCCATCGAGGACTCGATCCGTTCAGGGAGCACCTAAAGATCCTGATTCGTTCACAGTAGGGTCTCGAGCTTGATTACGATTGTTGAAGACTCTCATCTACCCCAAGTGGACTTCCAAACCGGTTACATCACTTCAGGACTATAAGCTCAATATTTTCTCAGTATTTCAGTGTGGGGGGCGATGAGCCTAGCGTGAGACAATTTCCTCTAGTTCGCGGTAAAAATCATCTTTTACGGAGAGCCATTCTACTGTCTACACTCATGATGCAGAACATCTCAAGAGATTCCACTCGTTAAAAAACTCCTAGAGCGAGACTGGTTATCAACCGACACCACCATGCACTGATACAACTTCGTATTAGCTCGCCATAAGTTTGCATCTCTTTCGATTTCGGTATCCATAGTAGATCTCATGTGATCACCATCACCAGGAGAGCTACCTCGCACTACCGATGCCCTAGACCAAATCAAATCCTTCCAGAAGGATCGCCACTACCAGAAGAGCTACACCGCACTCATTATGCCCTGGAATGGATCAAAGCCTTCTAGGAGGATCTCAATTACCAGGAGTGTTACACCGCACTACTGATGCCCTGGACCGGATCGAATCCCTCTAAGAGGATCACCTTGATAAAAAGAGCTAGATAGCCCTTCTAATGCCCAGGACTGGATTAATCCCTCTAGGAGGATCACCATAGTATTTCGACAGTGATCTCCTTATGACCAGAGACTGGTCGGGGAAGCCCCCTCACTACCTTTGATGTCTCGACTGGGGACCACCCCCCGCCAAGAAGGGTCTGAGTGTAAGAGCATAGTTTCCATCCAGATCTCGAGACCAGGGATTGATCGGGGAAGCCCCCTCATCACCCTTGATGCCTTGGTCGAGTGACCTTCCTCAAAAAGGATCCGAGTGTAAGAGCATAGTTGCCATCTGGATCAAAATACTAGGATATAGCTAGATAGCGCTCATGATGCCTTAGTCATGCTACGACCCTGAAGAAGGATCCGAGTATAGAGCATAGTTTCCACCCGGATCAAAAAACCAGAATATAGCTAGATAGCGCTCATAATGCCTTGGTCAGGCTACGACCCCCAAGAAGGGTCTGAGTGTAAGAGTATAGTTGTCATCCAAATCAAAATACATGGATATAGCTAGATAGCGCTCATAATGCCCTGGTCGGGCTACGACCCTCAAGAAGGGTCTGATTGTAAGAGCATAGTTGCCATACGGATCAAAAGACCAGGAAATAGCTAGATAGCTCTCCTCATGCATTGGTCGGGCTACGACCCCCAATAAGGGTCTGAGTGTAAGAGCATTTTTACCATCCCGATATCGATACCAGGATATAGCTAAATAGCGCTCATGATGCCTTGTTCGGGCTACGACCCCTAAGAAGGGTCTAAGTATAAGAGCATAGTTGCCATCCAAATCGAAATACCAGGACATAGCTAGATAGCGCTCTTGATGCCTTGGTCGGGCTACGACCCCTAAGAAGGGTCTGAATATAAGAGAATAGTTGCCATCCAGATCGAAATACCAGGATATAGATAGATAGCGCTCATGATGCCTTGGTCGGGCTACATCCCCGAAGAAGGGTTTGAGTGTAAGAGCATAGTTGCCATCCGGATTAAAATACCATGATATAGCTAGATAGCGCTCCTGATGCCTTGGTCAGGCTACGACCCCCAAGAAGGGTCTAAGTGTAAGAGCATAGTTGCCATCCAGATTGAAATACCAGGATATAGCTAGATAGCGCTCATGATGCCTTTGTCGGGCTACAACCCCAAAAAGGGTCTGAGTGTAAGAGAATAGTTGTCATCCGGATCAAAATACCAGGATATAGCTAGATAGCGCTCCTGATGCCTTGGTCGGGCTACGACCCCCAAGAAGGGTCTGAGTGTAAGAGCATAGTTACGTACCAATTTCAGGAACATAAATTTCAGGCTCTCAGCCACTAAAGCTTCATCCGACATGATCAAGCAATACGGTTTGTGACCTTTCACAATTACCAAATTTTATACTGACTAGAGCGTCGAAAATTCCACAAAGGGAATATCCCTTCTGTGGTCTGCATCGGTCATTTATTTTACAGGTACGCCAAATGCATCTATGTCTTGCCTATGCATAAAGAACTTGTGAGAAAGTGGCCTTAGTTGCCCACCAGAATCTTCTTCGCCAAATGTACCAAGACTCCTTAAACAGGAATGACTAGTACCCCGGTTCTCTAAGCAAAGCACTGTGAGCTATTCTGGTTACAAATAAGAAGCGACAAGAAAAATTCCTTATGTATTACAAGATTCAAACTCCATTCCCAAATACTTACCGGTGTCCAGGTCCGAGGGGACTTCTGTTAATGGCAAAATTTAGCTAGGGACCAAAAAAGAATTTTCCATTTCCCTGTCTTCCTACAAGGGTCCAAATTCGGGCATATATTATGGGGTGTCATGGTCCCCGAGGTCGAGCTACCATGCGATCCTACATTAGCAAGGCGAGGCTGCCCATACAATCTGAGCATCTCGCAAGTGTCAAGGCTTACCAAATAAAGCCCGACGAGGCCGCGTCAAGCTCCTCATACCAAGATAAAGCCCGAAGCTAGGTCGAGGTGAAAGGACCTGGGTCCCCCGATAATAAGGTATCTCGTGACACTCTCTAAAAGCTTGGTACTATCTCTACTTTCGTTAGGAGACCTTCAAGGTGCTGAACTTGTCTTGCAAAGGCCCTCATGCTCGTCGAGGTATAATCTCGACCTGTCTGAGCATAAAAGGAAGAAACCCGTAAAGCCTCATCATCACCTAAAGCACCAAGATCCACTATAGATCCAGGTATGGTTAAATCAAGTAGCAAGAGCAGTACTCGAGTGTACCTTTCCACCCTTCCAAAAGTGAGCTAAGGTCGCATGTTTATGGCGAACACCTTACTAGGGCTTGCCAGCCAAGCCCGCTACCCCGCTAGGAAGCCTGCATAATTAGGTCAAGCTCCATGATAAAGCTCGGCGTAGCTAAACCAAGCTCCCAACTACTAGGTTGGAAAACAATGGGATATTTCGCCTCTAAAATGGTTAGCACAAGCTCCATGGCAAGACCAGTATCTAGCTCTGTGACAATCGAGAGGTCCCCGGGGGACCCCGCCAGTGTACTGGATCATGGGGTACCCCGCCCTCAAGGAATATCAAATGTCACCTCAGGTAACCTCCATGAAGTGCCTCTCCAAAGTGACATGCAGAACTAGAGCTCTCTCCTCGGCAACGTAGGAAGAGAGGGTTGACTTTCATGACATTTAAAGTACCATTAATGAGGTCAACCATATAAATGGAGGCAGTCAACCCAATTAATGACATGACCAACACCATTAATAAAGAGAATATTCAACTCTTTAATGGTCATTATTAGTGAAAGAGTCCAAAGAGGAAACAAATACCTTTTCCTCCAAGATATCCTCCACAACCGATTATTGGGGGTCAACTATAACAGAAAATCCCACCTATCAAAGAAGGAAGAGTCTGAAGAGGAAACAATCATATCTTTTCCAAGATAATAGCTACAAGCCGATCAACTACATGAAAGGAAGAATCGTATTCGATAAGGAAACGAAGACTAATTGAAGAGTCCTGGACTTGCATGCCAAGGTAGTCGCCATGTATAAATATGCCAATAAAAGGCAAAGTGAGGGGTCTCCGATCAATGACAGAAGACACATGCTTCGCTAAAAGTTCTCTCTACATCATCATTGTGTGTGTACCCAGACCGGGAAAATATTGGTCCACATTCGACCACCATTGTAAGCTCTCCGGTGCAACTACGTTGTATTACTTTACCATCCTTGTAAGCTCACCGGAGCATTCTTTGATATATACATAAGGAAGGGTATTCCTCCTTTCTCTGGATACTGCCCTAGGGTTTTTCAGCATATGATCACTCGTGATGCTTTTTCCCCCCTTGGTCAGTCCACCTCTATCTTACTATGTATTTCCTATTATTTACTATGTTACACATGTGTTTATACGGGCTAGGAACCGACCTCATTGGTCCTAGCTCTCTAATCTTTCTTACATGAGATCGGGGAAATAACAACAAAGACCTAAGGAACCGAATCTAGATTCCTACCCCGCTGGACCTAACGCTCTTATCCTCTTATCTATACGCCAAAGTTGCACATCAAGATAAAGAGAAACTGCCCAGACCAGTTTAGAGGGAGTCGATGAGCTCTCCTGTATCCTCTATATGGAAGAAATTGAGCTCTTCGACAGTGGATCTAGATAAGCCCCCTTTTTACTTGTTATTAAAGTCGGGGTATTAAAGGAAGCAATCGGGCTTCAGAACTAGGCTCTGGGTACCAGGACGGGCTACGACCCCGACCGAGGAACAAGGTCCAGGATCACCCCCTTCGCACCAGCAAGGGAACCTCGAGCTCCTCAGACCTATTTCATAGGCATGAAGCCCGACAGGCGGGATGGCTTATCTCCTACCTACGATTTTATCCTACTTCATATTCATACAAGATCAGGTCAGGTACCAACGACACCAACCCTGGCCACCACCTCCGTGGTAGTGGCCTCGAGGGTGTTAACAGGGATTTCTCATTCTAAACAAATTTCTCGTTAACATACATTAAATGAAGAATCGTGTTTAATAAGGAAACAATAACAATTCAAAACTCCTTGACTTGCGCGCCAAGGTAGTTACACCATGTATAAATACATCTGTGATAGCATCGATTAGCAAGGATCATCGGAGGACAGACATATCATCTCTAATCCCAAAAACGACCAGCCCTAGGCTAGTCTACATGCTTCGTTAAAGTTCTCTGTTGGAACCTCGTTCACCGGTTATGCAGCGGAACTAGGTTTTAAATTTTTTTAATACAGATCATAATCTAAATCTTAGACCAGTGAATATGTGATCGTAATTATTTTTTGGAACTAATTCATACAATATGTATACACAGGAAATTGAAATCGATATAATCAGAAGAATAAAATCTTACCAACGTTTGGAGTCTCCTTCACTTTTTGATATGCTCCTGTCTGAACCACTCGATCTTTCTCGCTATCTCCCGGATCTGGTAACTGCGTGTGGGCACCTCACAGTTTCAGGAATTTGAATGGAGGATGTAGAGAAATACTTGAAGAAACTCTTTCTTCTCAATTTGGTGTATTGATTTCATGCACATATGAATTGTATCTCATGTAAAATATATATTGATGTTTTTTTCGCGTGTATCAGGTACACCACAAAAACCAAAACAACTTTTTCTTGAAAAAAAAAATCACGCCTAATCAATTTGCATCTCATGCAAAATACTAATGTGTGTTGATCTCACACATATCTCAATTGCATCTCATGCCCACTGCATATCAATTCACGCACAAGAGTTGCTTTTGACTTTTAAATTATAAAAAAAAAAAACAAAAAACCCTTTTTTTTCTTCAACTGATCTCGTTTGAATTTTCAAAGTCAAAAAATAAAAAAAAACCCTTTTAAAAATCTATATGTTAACCGAAAATTTACTCAAGATGAACAATTACAGCTAACACCCTCAGGATCGCTACCATGGAGGAAGCGGTCGGGGTTGGTACATTCACTACCTTAGTGAGATCTTGATAATGGAGAATGAAGCAGTAAAAGATGATGATGCAGCAGGTAGGAGATGAGGTATTCCGCTTGTCATGCTTCATACTTAAGGGGGAGATACGGGGAGCTCAAGGGTTCCCTTACTGGTGTAAAGGGGCTGATCTTGGTCCTGGTCCTGGTCCTCGGTCAGAGTCGAAACCCGTCCCTGTACCTAGAGCTTGGATCAGGAGCCCTATTCCTTCTTGTAGTTCCCCGACCTAGATAGCAAGTAAGGAGGGGGGTTTATCTAGCTCCAGTGTCGGAGAGATCGATTTCTTCCATAGAAAGGATGCGAGAGAGCATCCCTTCAAGTTGGTCTGGGTGGTTTGATCTCTCCATCTTGATGTGCGACTTTGGCATGCAGATGGATGGATAAGACCGCTAGGTCCAGCGAGGTAGGAATCTAGCTTGCACACATATATACATGCACAATACTGGAGACAAATAAGAGAAACACAAGTCTTATGTAGAGAGAGGTGGACTCACCAATGGGGAAAAAGCATCACGAATGATCATATGCTGAAAAACCCCGAGGCAGTATCCAGTGGAAGGAGAAATACCCTTCCTTATGTATATATCAAATAATGCTCCAGGGAGCTTACAACAATGGAGAAATAATATAACCATGGTGCTCCGGAGAGCTTACAACAATGATCGAGTGTTAATCGATACCGGTATAATCCTAGTAAAGGTACACATATAATGACGATGTAGAGAGAACTTTAAACGAAGCATGTAGACTTGTCTAGGGCTGCTTGTTTTTGGGATTATAGATGATATCTCTGTTCTCAGATATGTCATATGAGAGATGATATCTGAGATATGAGTCGTGTATTGGAGAATGTATTTTGGCCCCTTCAGTAATTGATTAAAGCTTCTATTTTGTCCTGTCCCTTCTTGGAGAGAGCTTTGTAACATTTATAGGTTCCAATTCCTTGCTGCTCACTCTGAAGATTACTGGATATATCTTCCTTCCTTATTCGTCTGGATTTTCTGTTTAATGTAGTTGACCCTAAAGAATCAGCTTATAGCTAATATCTTGGAAAAGATGTGATTGTTTCCTCTTTGGACTCTTTCACTAATGGTGGTCATTAAAGAGTTGAATATTCTCTCATTAATGGCGTTGACTATATCATTAATAGGGTTGATTGTCTCCATTAATATCGTTGACCTCATTAATATGGTTGACTACCTCCAATAATACGATTGACTACCTCTACAAATATTGTTTGACCTTATTAATGGTATCGTAAGTGTCATGAAGGTCAACCCTCTCTTCCTACGTTGTTTGGAGGAGACCTCTGGTTTTGTATGTCACTTTGGAGAGGTACTTCATGGAGGTTATTTGAGGTGAATCTTGATATTTCTCGAGGGCGAGGTACCCCAGGTTCCAGTACACTGGCAGGGTCCCCAAGGGACCTCTCGATTGTCATGGAGCTAGATCGATCTTGTTGGTCTTCCCATTGGGCTTGTGCTGACCATTCTAGGGGCGAAATAACCCATAGGGTTCCAACCTTGTAGTTACGAGCGTGGTTTAGCTACGCCGAGCATTATCATGGAGCTCGACCTAATTATGCAGGATTCCTGACAAGGTAGCGGGCTTTAATTGAAGAGCCTGAATTCATGCAAGGTGTTGAGAATGTGTTGACTACCTCACCCTGCTTCTACGGGGTCGTAAGGTACCTCAACCTAGAGGACCTCGATACCTTGCTACGTAGACCCGAATTTGGACCCCTGCTTAAAGGCTGGAAGGAGGAAAATTATTCTTTCGTCCCTAGCCCCAAATTTTGCTATTAACACTATATATATATATATATATTATGTGTATCAGGTCTTTACATCATATGCAAATACTTCTTTTGACTATTGTTTCATGTGTACACACCAATTTGCATCCGATGCAATCTCTTGTGTTATTAATTGATATATATCTTTTAATTATCATTTTCAAATATATCAAATATATTAAAAGTGATAATAAGTATTTTAAATTTAAACTTAAATTCAAATACTTAGATAAATGATTTAGTAAAAATACAATAATCCCATTATTTTATCTTCATCTAAATCCATATATCAACTAACACCCTCCAATTAATAGTTAATTCATAATTCATAATTATTAATATAATTAAACAATCTAATTATGTAATTAATTTAACTATTAACATTCAATAATTAAATAATCACATTATCCAATTAATTCCCGAATAAACACGTGTCACTTTCGTAACACAATTAATTGGACAATCCAATTGATTAATTGTGACCCTTGTTACCTAAATCAATCGGTCTAGCAAGGAAACCTAATGGACCCACAGTATTTTGAGCTCCAATAATCCTCAGAATCATTAATTAAACTCTTTAATTAATATTCCTTGATTATTAACTCCGGTGTTATTCCACTTGTTAATAGCAAAATTTGGTTAGAGACCAAAGAAGAATTTTCCACTTCCCATCCTTCCTGCAAGGGTCCAAATTCTGGCTTAAATGATAGGGTATCAAGGTCCCCGAGGTCGAGCTACCACACGATCCTAACGAGACCGCGTCAAGCTTCTTATACCAGGATAAAAGTCCGAAGCTAGGTCAACGTGAAAGGACCTGGGTCCCCCGACATCAAGGTATCTCGTGACACTCTCCTAGAGCTTGCTACTATCTCTACTTTCACTAGGAGACCTTCAAGATGCCGAACTAGTCTTGCAAAGGCCCTCATGCCTCATCGAGGTATAATCTCGACCTGTCCGAGCATTAAAGGAAGAAACCCGTAAAGCCCCATCGTCACCAAAAGCGCCAAGATCCACTGTAGATCCTGGCATGGTTAAATCTAGTAGCAAGATCAGTACTCTAGCGTACCTCTCCACCCTTCCAGAAGAAAGCCAAGGTTGCATGTTTATGGCGAACAACTTACCAGGGCTTGCCAGCCAAGCCCACTACCCCGCTTGGAAGCCTGCATAATTAGGTCAAGCTCCATGATAAAGCTCGGCGTAGATAAACCAAGCTCCCAACAACAAGGTTGGAACCCTATGGGATATTTCACCCTTAAAATTGTAAGCACAAGCTCCATGGGAAGACCAGCATGATCGATCTAGCTCCGTGACAATCGAGAGGTCCCCAGGGGTCCCCGCCAGTGTACTGGATCTTAGGGTACCTCACCCTCAAGGAATATCAAATGTCACCTCAGATAACCTCCATGAAGTACCTCTCCAAAGTGACATGCAGAACTAGAGCTCTCCTCTCGGCAACGTAGGAAGAGAGGGTTGACTTTCATGACATTTAAAGTACCATTAATGAGGTCAACCGTATTAATAGAGGGAGTCAACCCTATTAATGAGGTCAAATATATTAATAGAGGCAGTCAACCCAATTAATGACATGATCAACACCATTAATAAGAGAATATTCAACTATTTAATGGCCATCATTAGTGAAAGAGTCCAAAGAGGAAACAAATACCTTTTCCTCCAAGATATCCTCCACAACCGATTATTAGGGGTCAACTATAACAGAAAATCCCACCTATAAATTAAGGAAGAGTCTGAAGAGGAAACAATCATATCTTCTCCAAGATAATAGCTACAAGCCGATCAACTACATGAAAGGAAGAATCGTATTTGATAAGGAAACGAAGACTAATGGAAGAGTCCTGAACTTGCACGCCAAGGTAGTCACCATGTATAAATATGCCTTTAAAAGGCATAGTGATCAGGCTCCGATCAATGACAGAAGACACATGCTTCGTTAAAAGTTCTTTCTACATCATCATTGTATGTGTACCCCGACCAGAAAAATACAGGTATCGGTAAACACTTATTGTTGTAAGCTCCCCCGAGCATATACGTTGTACTACTTTGACATCTTTGTAACCTCCTCGGAGCATCGCATGATATATATATATATATATATATATATATATATATACAAGGAAGGGTATTCCTCCTTCCTCTGGATACTGCCTAGGGTTTTTCAACATGTGATCACTCGTGATGCTTTTTCTCCCCTTGGTCAATCCAACTCCATCAAGACTTGTGTTTTTCCTATTATCTACTGTATTACGCATGTATGTATGAGGGCTAGGTACCGACCCCATTGGTTCTAGCTCTCTAATCCTTCTTACATGAGATCGATAAACAATAACAAAGACCTAAGGTACAGAATCTAGATTCCTACCCCGCTAGACCTAACGCTCTTATCCTCTCATCTACATGCCAAAGTCACACATCAAGATGAAGAGAAACCGCCCAGACTAGTTCGATGGGAGTTGAGGAGCTCTCCCGTCTCCTCTCTATGGAAGAAATTGAGCTCTCCGACACTGGAGCTAGATAAGCCCCACTTCTTACTTGCTATCGAGGTCGGGGTATTACATGAAGCAATCGGGCTCCAGAACAAGGCTCTGGGTACCAGGACGGGCTCCGACCCCAACCGAGGAAAGAGGTCCAGGATCACCCCATTCGCACCAGCAAGAGAACCTCGAGTTTCCTAAATCTACTTCATAAGCACGAAGCACGAAGCCCGACGGGCGAGATGGCTTATCTCCTAACTCATGTTTCATCCTCTTTCATATTCATACAAGATCAGGTCATGTATCAACGATACCAACCCCGGCCACCACCTCCGTGGTAGTGGTCTCGAGGGTGTTAATAGGGATTTCTCATCCTAAGCAAATTTCATGTTAACACCACTAAAAACCAGAAGCTGCACTCTCTCAACTGTAGACGCTTTTACATAAACCGATACAACTCGGTGTCCATCGATATAGCTATTACGCATGGTGTCATCCTTCACAATAGTTTATAATTAGAGCTTAATCATAATGTCCGTTATATCCCTTTAATTACATTTATCCTTTAAGTACCATTGATTCTCTAATGGATAATAAATCTTATTTCCTTACAGAATTAGGAGAGCGCTCATATTGTCTGAGCCCCGAATCAACCCTTAAGGGAACTACCATCTACTTCTAACAAGAAGGAGTGGATTCTACTATTGTGTACAAACCTTCCCAGCCACAAGCCAAGCCGCAATCCAAACATACGGAGTATATTGATCAGAAAATGCATCTGACCTCACCCATGGTATATCAAAGACCACGATCTAACCTGAAGGAGTCGATAAGACACTCAGGATTAAGATCACCCACATATAGCCATCATTAGTTGATATATATGAATCTCATCGTTAAACGGATCTTGGTGAGAGATTCATATAGATCATGGCCCAGTCCTATATGATCTCATCATACAAGGTGCCTCCATTCTCATATCTTCATATGAATGATTCAGGATAGAATCACCGTACATTACAGAATGGACCGCAGCTATAGATTAACCACAAATAAAGTACCCAGCTTTATTTGCTATCTATGGACTCTTTAGATTCCACGTTTCTTACTATATCTATCTGTATATGACACTCATATACACAGTTCGAGATTACATCCGATAATCTTGGATGTTAAATATATGCACAAATTATAAAATAGACGACACAACATGAATGAATTGAACATTTCCTTTTATTTATTTCATAAATCCATTTACAAATTACATCTTTAGGGCATAAACCCCAACAATCTCCCACTTGCACTAAAGCATGTGAGGCATGTCTCGTAACCCTAGACCATCTAGGTGACCCGAAAACACTTTAACCCGAAAACACTTTAGCCGGTAAGGTCTTCGTAAATGGATCAGCATGATTGTCTAGTGAGGTTATCTTAGTGACGATCACATCTCCTCTCTGCACTATCTCTCTGATGAGATGATACTTTCTCTCTATATGCTTCCCTCTCTTGTGGCTTCTTGATTCTTTAGAATTAGCCACAGCACCAATGTTATCACAATAAATTATGATAGGTCTATCCAGATCTGGAACAACTTTCAGATCACTCAAGAACTTATGGAGCCAAACAACCTTTTTAGCAGCTTCACAAGCGGCTACATATTCGGCTTCCGTGGTGGAGTCAGCAATGCAAGATTGCTTGATACTTCTCCACACAATGGCTCTACCACCAAGGATGAATACTGATTCAGACATGGATTTCCTAGAATCTCTGTCTGACTAAAAATCAAAATCCGTGTATCCTAACGAGATCAAATCCTGCTTGGAATACACTAGCATATAGTCTATCGTTCTCCGAAGATACTTAAGAATTGTCTAGACAGCAACCCAATGATTCAATCCTGGATTGGACTGGTATCTACTGACTACTCCCACTGCATAGCAGATGTCCGATCTCATGCATAACATAACATACATGAGACTACCTATTGCCGATGCATAGGGTACACGTCTTATATCCTCAACTTCTTGAGGTGTCTTAGGAAACTGTTCCTTAGACAAGTGAACTCCATGCCTAGAAGGTAAATTACCTTTCTTAGAGTTTTGCATCAAAAATCGCACAAGAATCTTGTCGATATATGATGCTTGAGACAGTGCTATGAGTTTGTTCTTATGATCCCTTACAAGTTGGTTCCCTAGAACATAACTCGCCTCTCCCAAATCTCTCATTTGGAATTGGCTAGCCAGCCAGCCCTTTACATTTGACAACACTCTCACATCATTCACAATGAGTAAGATATAATCTACCTATAGAACCAAGAAAACTACTTTCTTATCAATGATGCGCTTGTAGGCACAAGGCTCATCGACGTTTTGCTCGAAGCCATAGGTTTTGATCACATTATCAAACCTAATGTTCCAAGATCTAGATATTTGCTTAAGTCCATAGATGGACCTTTGTAGGTTGCAAACCTTTGTAGGTTGCAAACCTTTGTAGGTTGCAAACCTTTTGCTCTTGATCTGGAGATACGAATCCCTCTGGTTGCATCATATAGATGCTCTCATCAAGATCACTATTCAAGAATGCAGTCTTGACGTCCATTTGCCAAATTTCATAATCGAAATAGGCAGCAATGGATAGGAAAATCCTAATAGACTTAAACATGGCTACTAGCGAGAAGGTCTCTTCATAATCGACCACCTCTTTCTTGGGAATAACCCTTGGCCACTAGCCTTGCCTTAAAGGTCTCTACCTTCCCGTCTACTCCTCTTTTTCTCTTAAAGATCCACTTACACCCTATTTTTTTTATCCAACCGGTAAGTCTACAAGATCCCAGGCTAAATTAGAGTACATGGACTTCATCTCGAGATTCATGGCTTTAAGCCATTCCTCTTTATCAGGATATTCAATTGCATTCTTAAATTTCAATGGATCATCCACACTATCAGCAGAGAAAACACCTTGTCCCTCACATATACCTAAATAGCGTTCAAGTTGTCTCATAACCCTCTCACTACGTCTAGGTGGTAGTGTATCCTGATCCGGAACCATTTGACTCTCATATGTTTGTGGATCAATAACTCTTGTTGATTAAGCACTAGTCTCACCAGGCTCCAACTCATTTAATACAATCTTTGAACGAGGTTTATGGTCACTAATATTATTGTCCTTAAGAAACGTTGCATTTGTCGATACAAATACTTTGTTGTCTTTAGGACTATAGAAGTGTCCACCTCTGGTCTCCTTGGAGTAACCTACAAATAAGCAGACAACAAACTTAAAGTCTAGCATTCCAGTTCTGTTCTTCAGCACGTGTGCTGGACACCCCCATATGTGAAAATATCATAAACTAGCTTTACGACCATTCCACAACTCTAGGGGAGTCTTAGGAACATATTTGGATTGCACTACATTCAAAATGTATACGGTTGTTTGTAACGCATATCCCTAAAAAGAATTTGGTAATGATGAGAAACTAATCATAGATCTCACCATTTCCATCAGGGTTTTATTTCTCCTCTCCGCTACACCATTTTGCTGAGGTGTATCAAGAGCGGTGAGTTGGGAAACTATCCCATGCTCGACCAAGAAATCTTTAAACTCTTGGTCAAGGTACTCACCTCTATGATCCAATTGTAGTGACTTGATAGTCCTACCTAATTGATTCTCAACTTCAGCTCAGAATTCTTTGAACATTTCAAATGTTTCCGACTTCTGTTGCATTAGGTGGATGTATCCGTATCTTGAGTAGTCATCTATAAAGGCGACATAATACTCATAACCACCCTTAGCTTTAACATTCATCGGTCCGTAGACGTCTGTATGTAAAAGGTCTCTTAGTCATCTTATCTTCCAAACAAGATTCGCAGACAGGTAATGTGTCAACCTTTAACTCACTTAAAGGTCCGATTTTTACTAGTCTGTCTATCCGGTCAAGGTTGATATGACCAAGCCTTAGATGGCAGAGATATGTGTCATTATCTGGAGAAATCTTATGTCGTTTAGTTTTTGCTTTTTCAACCTTAAACATTTCGGTGTTGAGCAATGTATGTATTAACGGTCTTAACACATACAAATTGTTTTCATTAATTCCTGAACAAATATTTAGACCATTTTTTCCAATAATAACAGACTTATTATTAAAAGAAACATAATATTTTTATTTTAACAACTTAGAAACAGAATTCAAATTTCGTGTAAAACCAGGAATATAAAATACATTATCCAACAATATATAATTATTACAAAAACGCAATCTAATTACGCCCACTGCTCGTGTTTACACAACATCCCATGACCCCACATGCATTGAGAAGGCTTGCTTCTCTAGCTGTGTCCAAGAACAGTCCGTTGTAAAAAAGAACAAACATGGTTAGTGGCCCCCGAATCAACTATCCAGAGTGAAGAATCATATTCCACCAAACACGACTCAAGAACAAGTAAATCATATTTACTTTTCTTGGACTTCTTCTTGCTTTGAGCTTTCTTGGGTTTGGGCTTACCCTTCGCTTTCCCAGCATACCTCTTCCTCTTTTTATTATTTAATGAGGAAGATGGTTTGGCAACATTTGCCTTACCGGTCTTTCCCTTATTGTCCTTAATTAAAGACTCAAAAGTAGCAAGCTCATTGAGCAACTGTGTAAGACTAAACTTTAGCTTGTTCATCCCATAGTTGCTCTTAAACTGATCGAAACTCTTCGGAAGAGTCGTCAGTATGATGCTCGCTTGACTGGGTTTGTCAATGGCCCCGCCATTGACTTCTGCCTTGTTGAAGTAGGACATCATGCTCAAGACATATTTCCGAACTAACGTACCTTCCTTCATACGAGCGAGCATAGCGAAACGAACAGCTTCATGTCGCTTTTGCTCGAAGGGTTGCCTGAACATAGCTTGCAATGACTCCATGATTTTGAATGCTGAAGTCATTGCTTCATGCTTTATGACAAGCACGTCTGTCATAAAAGACAACAGATATGTTCAGGCCTTCTCATCAGATGAGACCCATCGCTCGTATTCCTCATGAACAGTTCGTGTTGCATTGTCAGCAAACACTGGAGGACATTCCTCCGTAAGCACAAACTTGAGGTCTTTGGTGACCAATATTGCATTAATGTTAAGTTTCCACATAATGTAGTTATCACTAGTTAATTTGTCGTTTGCGAGAATTTTAAGTAATGCAGAAGACATTATTGCTGAAATAAATAAAACATTCATTCAGTCATTTATTTAAAACAAATGTGAATGCTTTGGCATAAATTTAAACATGATGCATGAACATGTTTAACGAACTAGAACCGCCCTAAAACTAGTTGCTATACCACGACAATCCAACATACCGCAAATAAGTGCCGCCTTAGGGTCAGTCAAGTCTTTGCATGTTGGACCGAGACATTCTCAATCAAATGATATTCTAGAATAACTCTTATTCTTTATCATTCAACCATCGTTTATTTAGTCAGGTTTTAATTAACAAACTTAATTAAAACTTTCGTGAATGTAACACACCATTTCAGATCTCACGGGCTTAACTAGAGAATTGCCGCCTTAGAGTCGGTCAATCCCGAAATACCCTCAGAAAACCTATCTGTTAGGAAGTCAATCTTGGTATTGACCTTTGTGGAAACCCTCTTTAGGGAGGACAAAAGCAAAACAGTCATGAGGCTCCACTCGGATCTCACGGTGTTGAACTAATGATGGAGACCGCGGGATATATATGTCATATATCCCTCTCCCACTCACTATTTTAAAATTAGGCTTTTCTATTAACCGTTAATGCATCTAGATTCTACAGGATTAAACGACTAACTTTAATCAAGTTATCTAACGCATTAACTAATTAGAAACAAATTCTAATTAAACTAATAAATTAGTAATGATTTTTAACAATTAAAAATCTAATCTATTAGTGAATAATCTAAACTTTTGTAAACTATTTACTAATGTCAGATTATTATGTTAGTGGTACCAAGTTTTAACTATTAAAACTCTGACACTTTATTCGGTTCATTTATTATTAGGTAATTAATCGTATTAATCCTAATTAAAATAAATGACTCTATTAATCTAACTTATTAAACTGTAAAATAACTAGATTAATATTAATGAGAATTACCAAGTTTTTTAACCATTAAAAACTAATCTCATTATTCATAGCCATTTATGTATTTATCCATTTTAATCACATTAAAAAAATATATAAAATATCAGACTATGATGCATGTATGACATATCAAATATATTTGTGTAGGCACATCTAATCTAAATGGCATACATATGCATGGCAATACTTTTATCATCAAATAATATAAAGCATATATGAATTGACCGAGTATTGTGTATTATTTAACCTAAACTTGGAATCTAAAATTACAAAAAAATTCCCAAGGCATTCCTTGGTCTTCTAGTAACTTCAGATATCTTCCGGTCTCTTCAGGTCACTCTGATTCATCTCATGAAGACAAAACAGAAAATCTGCACAGAATACACTAGACAACACTTGCCAACAGAACCGTGCGTGAATATTACCGTATGAACAGTGCCTGTGAACAGTACCCCCGGTGAACAGTACATATCGTGAACAATAACAAGTGAACAGTGCCGGTTGTGAACAGTACCGCTATCGTGAATAGTACCGCCATATCGCACTTTTCCAATTCTTCGTTTACAGGTTACAATTTTTTTTATTTACAATATAATAACAGTAAAATAAAATATAATAATAATAAAAAATTATACAACCCATAAACTCTAAATCCACAGTACCTTAAAAATTTATGGTCAACCATGTTTAAATTAAACAATTTAATCATAAAGATGGTACCTACACATTCATACATACAAAAGCATCGAAAACAATTTCATGTTCCGAAAAATAAATTGCCTCTGATACCAATTGATGGAACCCCGTTCACCGGTTACGCAGCAGAACTAGGTTTTAAAATTTTTATACATATTGTATAAGTATCAGGGACCAGTGAACTTTGGATCGTAATTATTTTTTGGAACTAATTCATACAATATGTATACACAGCAAATTGTAATCAACAAAAATCAGAAGAAGAAAAACTTACCAACGTTTGGAGGCTCCTTCACTTTTCGATATGCTCTTGTCTGAACCAATCTTACCAACGTTTGGAAGCTCCTTCACTTTACGATGTGCTTCTGTCTGAACCACTCGATCTTCCTAGCTATCTCCTGGGATTGGTAACTGCATGTGGGCGCGGCACAGTCTCAGAAACTTGAATGGAGGATGTAGAGAAATACTTGAAGAAACTCTTTCTTCTCAATTTGGTGTATTGATTTTATGCACACATAAATTACAACTCATGCAAAATTTATATCAACTGATGTGGTTCGGTTCTTAAAATCATAATATATGTCTGATATATATATTTTTATTTCTCACGCACTTCTATGTTGATAACAAAGCAAGCATTCATGCAACAACTTGCATTTTATATCTTCGTATCGCCTCTCCTGCTTCTTTTACATATATATATATTATCCACGCCTCTTATGCTTCCTTTTTATATATATATTTCACACTTTATATATATATGTATCTTATACACCACGTTGTTGTGCATTTTATATAAAGTCAAAGGCCTTTATATATATATATATATCCTTGTTTGTATCATATACAAACACTTATATATGTACACACACCAATTTGCATCCAATGCAATCTCTTGTATTATAATTGATATATTTCTTTTAATTATCCTTTTCAAATATATCTAATATATTAAAAGTGATAATAAGTATTTTAAATTTAAACTTAAATTCAAATACTTAGATAAATGATTTAGTAAAAATAAAATAATCATATTATTTTATCTTGACCTAAATCCATATATCAACTAACAATCTCCAATTAATAGTTAATTAATAATTCATAATTATCAATATAATTAAATAATCTAATTATTTAATTAATTTAACTATTAACATTCATTAATTAAATAATCTCATTCTTCAATTAATTCCCGAATATATACGTGTCACTTTTGTAACACAATTAACTGGACAATCCAATTAATTAATCGTGACCCTTGTTACCTAAATCAATCGGGCTAGCAAATGGACCTAATGGACCCACAGTATTTCGATCTCCAACAATCCTCGGAATCATTAATTAAACTCTTTAATTAATATTTCTTGATTATTAACTTCGGTGTTATTCTACTAAAAACCCGAAGCTGCACTCTCTCAACTGTAGACACTTTTACACAGACCAATACAACTCGGTGTCCATTGATATAGCTATTACATGGTGTGATCCTCCACAGTAGTTCATAATTAGATCTAGGTCATAATGTTCGTTATACCCCTCTAATTACATATATCCTTTAAGTACCATTGATTCTCTAATGGACAATTAATCCTATTTCATTACAGAATTAGGAGAGCACTCATATTGTCCAATCCCCGAATCAACCCTTAAGGGAACTACCATCTACTTCTCACAAGAAGGAGTGGATTCCACTATTATGTTAAAATCTTCCCAGCTATAAGCCAAACCGTAATCCTAACATACGGAGTATATTGATCAGAAAATGCATCCGACCTCACCCATGTTATATCAAAGACCATGATCTAACCTGAAGGAGTCGATAAGACACTCAGGATTAAGATCACCCACATATAGCCATCATTAATTGATATATATGAATCTCACCGGTAAACGGATCTTGGTGAGAGATTCATATAGATCATGGCCCAGTCCTATATGATCTCATCATACAAGGTGCCTCCATTCTCATATCTCCATATGAATGATTTAGGATAGAATCACCATACATTACAGAATAGACCGCAGCTATATACCAGAAATAAAGTACCCAGCTTTACTTGCTATCTATGAACTCTTTAGATTGCACGTTTCTTACTGTATCCATCTGTATATGACACTCATATACACAGTTCGAGATTACATCCGACAATCTTGGATGTTAAATATATGCACAAGTTATAAAATAAACGACACAACATGAATGGATTGAACTTTTCCTTTTATTTATTTCATAAATCCATTTACAAATTACATCTTTAGGGCGTAAACCCCCAACACCTACTACACCATCCCAATGAAGCAAAGCTCCTCTATAGTAGCTCCGTGCCTGGAGGGCTTTTCCACAAAAAACCTACTCCGGTACTGTTAGATCCCATCTACAGTAGTTCCGCGCCTAGAGGGCTCTTCCACAACAGAACTACTCTGGTACTATTAGATCTCCTCTATAGTATCTTTGTTCCCAGAGGGCTCCTCCACAACAGACCTACTCTGGTACCTTTAGAGCTCCTCTACAGCAGTTCCGTGTCTGGAGGGCTCTTCCACAACAGACATGGCCTGATACCGTTGTAGCTCCAGTGCAGCAGAACAGCACCTGTCTAGCTCCTCTATAGCAGATTTGCTTCGGTAACCTCTAGAGCTCCTATGCAGGAGCATCACACATCTCATGTTTCTTTATCGTGGATTGCTCTATACCGGTGTATATCCTCTACACAAGATCAGCTGCACGGTCTCGCGCTTGAAAGGCTCCTCCATAACTAAACCGTTGTATTATCTAGAGAGCTCCTGCAAAGTAGAGTTGCACCTCTCCTGCTCTTTTACAGCAGATTCGTTCTGCCCCCAGTGTATCACCTATCCAGCAGATCCATTGGGCTTTGACCTGTTCATATGGATCCCAACATGCCTCGTGATCTGCCCTTTATAAGCCCTTTAGTAGCGGCAACAGATCAACTGATGAATCCATGGAGCTAACTCAGTTATGTGATTGTAGACGTAGTACAACCGGTAGGGGCTTAGTGGCCTCTAACTTTGCATACCGAGCCAGTCAACACCTAATTGAGCCACTGAGCTCCCAGTTTGTTCTAGCAGGGTCCAGAGTTTTCTCTCGGTTGTTGGGGACTCCCTAGATCCCAAGCAGGCTTCTGGATCTGTACCAGGCAAGTGGCTCCCCTCCATTCGTATTGGCCCATCCAACGCCCAGATGAGATACCATGGTTCCTACTCATTCCGAATTGGTCCAGAGTCTTCCCTCAGTTGCTAGGGACTTTTAGGATCCCAAGCATGCCTTTGGACTGTTACAAGACTGGTGGCTTTGCTCAACGTGTATCGGGCTATTCACCGCCCTAGCAAGCCACCGAAGCTCGATCCGATAGAGAAGTTCCCAGAAGCTTCCCACATTTGGTAAGGCCACCTACCTGCCTAAGCAAGCTTCTGGAGCAGTAGGAACACTACAAGATAGGTGGCTTTATTCAATGTATACCGGGCCATTCATCGCCCTAGCATGTTATCGAAGCCCAATCTGATCGAGGACAGCTCAGTGGCTTCCCATATTTTGGTAAGGCCTCATAAATGCCTAAGTAAGCCTCTGGAGTAGCAGCCCCACTGCAAGGCCTAGTGGCTCCTCACTTCCTGTACTAGGTCGGTCAACGTCCAAGTGAGCCACTACGGGCCCGATCCATTCCAGCATGGTCCAAAGCCTTATTTCAATTGCTGGGGACTCCAAAAATCCCAAGCATGCTTCTGGACCAGTACCAGACCGGTGGCTTCGCTTCATATGTACCGGGTTATTCACCGCCCTAACAAACCACCGAAGCCCGATTTGATAGAGGATAGCCCAGAGGATTCCCACATTTAGTAAGGCCTCCTACATGCCTAAGTAAACCTCTCTAGTAGCAGCCCTGCTATAAGGCCTAGTGGCTCCTCACTTCTTATACAGGGCCGCTCAATACCCAAGTGAGCCACTAAGCTCCTGTTTCGTTCCAGCAGGGTCCAGAGCCTCATTTCAATTGTCAGGAAACTTCAAGAATCCTAAGCATGTCTCTAGACAATTACTAGGGCGGTACCTCATTTCCACCCATATGGGGCCACTCATCAACCTGGCGAGCTACCATGGTCCCGATCCAACTCTCTAGTTAGTCTCATTGACAGTAGCAGCTTCTTCATATCTGGTCCTACTGCATGTTTGAAAGAAAGGCCGTCATCTTCTAGCGCTGTTAATTTGAAGCCAGCTTCCACCACCATAGTTAAATCAGCTTCAGTCCGCCTTGACCTCCATCTCTTCAGTTGGATCAATCAGGACCTCTTCTACCTCTCATACCTCTCCTACCTTGGTAACATCAATCTGGACATCTACTTTGACAGATTGAGATTGAGAGGTAGAAAGGCGTGAAGCCCATCATGCAGTCCCTACCTTACAGCAGGGGATTTTGAGATAGGTTCCACCCTAGTGCGATTTGGCATGAATGTGGAGATAGGCACCGGGTCCTCCTCATCATCAACGCATTAAGCAGCTCAAGAAGGACCAGCTTCAGTGAGAACGAACTTAAAAAACTCCCAACTTTCTCCATGATCTCCTTAAGAGAGGTCTTTACAGGGAACAGAGCATGGATTTAAGTCTCTCTATATCATATGCACACTGCATCCGCTCATTGTCTACCTACATCTTAGCTGCGATTGTCTCAGCTCTGGACATGGCTTTGCTCAAGAAAATCGCTCCTCTTATAATCTTAATCATCTCCTCATTGGTCTGCTCAAGCTCGACTTTAGCAGCAACAACTTTCTCCTAAAGAGAATCGTTTTGGTGGCTTTACTCCATTCATACCGGGTCATTCAGCGCCCTAGCAAGCCACCAGAGTCCCGGTTTATTCAAGATAATCCAGGATTCCCATATTCAACAAGGCCTCCTACGTGCCTGAGGAAGCCTCTGAAGAAACAGAAGCACCACTGTAAGTCTTAGAGCCTCCTTGTATCCAGTACCAGGCTGATGGTTCCTCTCCATTTATATCGGGCCATTCAATGCCCTAGCGAGCCACCGTGGTCCCAATCTACTTCCTAGGTTAGTTTCATCGACAGTGGCAACTTCTTCCACCCTGGTCATATTGCTTGGGTAGAGAAAGAACCGATATCCCCTAGCACTGCTATCCCGAAGCCAGCTCCACCACCTTAGTTATGTCAGTCTGAATCAGCTCGGTCTACTATCTCTTCAACTGGATTGATCAGGACCTCTTCCATCACTATAGCTTCAGGATTAACCTCCCCTTTCTTGATAAGGGTGATCTAGATCTTTACCTCCTCGACAGATTCAGACTGATAGAAACATAGGTTTGAAGCTCTACCTGCATCCCTAACCTCTGTAGCAACCCATATCTGTCAGACCAGTTCGGACCTCCATTTCCTTGGAAGGATCAAACTGAACCTTTACTTTGGATGATTCTGATAGAGAGGTAGGTGGGCTTAGAGCCCCCATGCATCTATAGCAGTATGGGACTTCAAGGTAGTTTCTACCCAACACGAATAAACATGAAAGCTAAAATGGGAACCAAGTCCTCCTCATCATCTGCACACCCATCATCTCAAGATGGTCCGACTTCAATCAGAGCGGATCCATGTAACTTTCAGCTTTCTCTGTGATCTACTTAAGGTATCCATCCTCCAATTATAATCAGGTCAAAAGGAAGAAGAGCTCAAGCTTCCTAGAAAGCAACAAAGAAGCGTCCTTCAGCAAATGAAGCACCCATATTGGCTTCCGAGACAGCCATGCTGCCATGCAGAGTTTAAACCACTCCCTCATGAGTTTGTCTTCTCCTTTAGAGCAACCCTCATAAGGCACGATGCATGGACCCGAGTCTCTCCAGATCATATGCATGTTGGATCCACTCTAGGGCAACCTGTACATTAGCCACGGTTGCCTCATTTCTAGTCATGACAACATCCAGAACGACTGCATCCTCTGCTACATTGGTCAATTCCTCATACTGTTGGTTTGACCTCCTTTGAAAAGGCAGCTTCTGTATCCGAAGCACCTACCTCTAGTCAGTTGGGGGCTCATCTGCCACTTACGCAACCGCCTCAACTAAGGCCTTTATTTGAGCGGAAGCAATAAGAATGTCCACCACCTCAGCTATGTCAACCTGGATCACCACCCTCATCAGGGTAGGATCAACCCGAGTATCTCCCTCTTTAACCAAACAAATCTGAACCTCCTCCACATTGATAGTTTCAGTCTGGTCCAGCACATCCTTAGTAAAGGTATAGAGGTAGGATGGTCTAAAGTTTCTCATTTGGATGGATCATCTGCTGCGATATGGGACTCTGCACCTGTATCTACATCAGCAGCCCCAAGACTGGCCAATCAAAGTGGAAGCAAACACAACCATCTCGGCAGCTTTCTTATTTATCTCTTCCATTTCCTATCAATCGTTGACACTAAAGAGGGGGAGGTCAATCCAGCTCTACCTGGAAGGCTGTGAAGAAGCAGACATCCTCTTTGACCTGCCCAAGCTTGACATCGACAACATCAGCTTACTCCCGAAGATTATCACACTGATGGCTCATCTCCATTTGTACCGGGCATTTCAGTGCCCTAATGAGCCATCGATGTCCCGATCCATTCAGGGAGCACCTAGAGCTCCTGATTCGTTCGTAATGGGGTCTCGAGCTCCATTACAATTGTCGAAGACTCTCTTCTACCACAAGCGGACTTCCAAACCAGTTACATGACTTGGGGACTACAAGCTAAATATTTTATCAGGACTCTAGTGAGAGGGGTGATGACCCCATCATGAGACAATTTCCCCTAGTTCACAATAAAAAGTGTCTTTAACGGAAAGTCATTCTACTATCTACTCCCATAACGCAAATCATCTCAAGAGATTATACTCGTGAAAAGGCTCCTATAGCGGCGCTGGTTATCAACTGACACCACATTGCATTGACACAACTTCTTATCGGCTCACCACGAGTTTACATCTCCTTCGACTTCGGTCTCCATCATAGTTCTCTTGTGATCACCATTCGCCCATGATCAGATACCCTGGACCGGATCAAATCCCTCCAGGAGGATCACCATTACCAGGAGAGCTACACCGCACTTCTGATGCCCTGGATCGGATCAAATCCCTCTAGGAGGATCGCCATTACTAGGAGAGCTACACCACATTCCCAATGCCTTGGTCCAGATAAATCCATCCAGTAGAATCGCCATTACCGGGAGAGTTACACCTCACTCCTGATGCCCTGGATCGGATAAAATCCCTATAAGAGGATCGCCTTGACCAGGATGGCTAGATAGCCCTTCTGATGCCCTGGACTGGACTATTCCCTCTAGGAGGATCTCCATGGTATTTCGACAGTGATCACCTCGAGACCAGAGACTGGTAGAGGAAGCCCTTTCACTACCTCTGATGCCTCGACTGAGCACCACCCCCCGCCAAGAAGGGTCTGAGTGTAAGAGCTTAGTTGCCATCCATATCTCGAGACCAGGGATTGATCGGGGAAACCCCCTCATCACCCCTGATGCCTTGGTCTGGTGACCTTCCACATGAAAGATCCGAGTGTAAGTGTATAGTTGCCATCTGGATCACAAGACAAGGATATACCTAGATAGCCCTCATGATGCCTTGATCGGGCCACCCCCCGCCAAGAAGGGTCTGAATGTAAGAGCATAGTTGCCATCCAGATCTCGAGACCAGGGATTGATCTGGGAAGCCCCCTCATCACGCTGATGCCTTAGTAGAATGACCTATCCCAAGAAGGATCCGAGTGTAAGTGCATAGTTGTCATCTGGATCACAAGACTAGGATATAGCTAGATAGCCCTCCTGATGCCTTGGTCGAGCTACCACCCCCAAGAAGGGTCTGAGTGTAATAACATAGTTGCCATCTTGATCATGAGACCAGGATATAGCTAGATAGCCCTCATGATGTCTTGGTCGGGCTACCATCCCCAAGAAGGATCTAAGCATAAGAGCATAATTTCCTGCTAGATCACGAGACCAGGATAACCAAATGGCAATCCTACTGCCTTGGCTAGACCATCCCCGCCATGAACGGTCTGGATGGCATAGCTACCTACCATGATCAAGTTAGCCTAAGTCCCAGGACTCTGGAAACAAGAATATCAGGCTCCCAAATTAGCCACTAAAGCTTCGTCCGACATGATCGAGCAGTACGGTTTGTGACATTTCTTGCTTACCAAATTTCACACTGACTAGAGCGTCGAAAATTCCACAAAGGGAATATCCCATTCAGTGGTCCGCCATCGCTAATTTATTTTACAGGTACGGTGAATTCGCCTACGTTTCGCCTATGTATAAAGACATGGTGAGAAAGTGGCCTTAGTTACCTGCCAGAATCTTTTTCACCTAATGTACCAAGATTCCTAAAACATGAATGACTAGTACCCTGGTTCACTAAGCCAAGCACTGGGAACGGTTTTCATTACCAGTAAGAAGCGACAAGAAAAATTCTTCAAGTCTTACAAGATCCTGACTCCAACCCCAGCTACGTACCGGTGTTCAAGTCAGAGGGGACTTCTGTTAATAGAAAAATTTAGCTTGGGACCAAAGAAGAATTTTTCACTTCCCAGCCCTCATACAAGGGTCCAAATTCTAGCTCATGTAACGGGGTATCAAGGTCCCCGAGATCAAGCTACCACATGATCCTTCCGGAGCAAGGCAAGGCTGCCCATACCCTCTGAGCATCTCACACTCATCCAGGATCACCAAATAAAGCCCAACGTGACCACGCCAAGCTCTCTATGCCAGGATAGAAGCCCGAATCCAGGTCAACGAGGGAGAACCTAGGTTCCCCGAGGTCGAGGTATCTTATGACACTTTTCGGGAGCAAACTACTATCTCTACTTTCACCAGGAGACCTTCAAGGTGTCGAACCTGTCTTGCAAAGGCCCTTTTACCTCATTGAGGTATAATCTTATCCCTTCCGAGCAGAAAAGGAGAAAGTCCGTAAAGCCCCATCACTACCAAAAAGTGCCAAGATCCACTATAGATCCTAGAATGATTAAATCATGTAACAAAAGCAGTACTCGAGTGTACCTCTCCACCGTTCCAAAAGCAAGCCAAGGCCACCTGTTTATGGCTAACACCTTACTCGGGCTTGCCAACCAAGCTTCGCTACCCAATCAAGAATCCTGTATAATTATGTCGAGCTCTATGATAAAGGTCGGCGTAGCTAAACCAAGATCTCAACTACAAGGTTGGAACCTTATGGGATATTTCACTCCTAGAATGGTTAGCACAAGCTCCATGGGAAGACCAAAAGGATCTATCTAGCTCCATGACAATCGAAAGGTCCCCTGGGGACCCCGCCAATGTACTGGAACATGGGGTACCTCTCCCTCAAGAAGTATCAAACGCCACCTCAGGTAACCTTCATGAAGTACCTCTCCGAAGTGACATATAAAACAAGAGCTCTCCTCCAAATAGCATAGGAAGAGAGGGTTGAACTTCATGACATTTACAATACCATTAATAAGGTCAAACCGTATTAATGAAGATAGTCAACCCTATTAATGAGGTCAACTATATTATTGGAGGAACCCTATTAAAGAGGTCAACTATATTAATGGAGGAAGTCAACCCTATTAATGAGATGATCAACGCCATTAATGAGAGAATATTCAACTCTTTAATGGTCACCATTAGTAAAAGAGTCCAAAGAGGAAACAAATACCTTTACCTCTAAAGATATCCTCCACAACCGATTACTGGGAGTCAACTACAACAGAAAATCCCACATATCAAGGAAGGAAGAGTCCGAAGAGAAAACAAATACATATTCTCAAAGATATTAGCTACAATCTGATCAATTATATTAAAAGAAGAACCGTGTTCAATAAGGAAAGAATAACAATTCAAGACTCCTGGACTTGCGAGCCAAGGTAGTTACACCATGTATAAATACACCTGTGATAGCATCGATTAGCAAGGATCATCGGAGGACAGGCATATCATCTCTAATCCCAAAAACGACCAGCCCTATGCTAGTCTACATGCTTCGTTTAAAGTTCTCTCTACATCGTCATTATATGTGTACCTTTACAAGGATGATACCGGTATCGATTAACACTGGATCAATGTTGTAAGCTCTCTGGAGCACCATGGTTGTATTATTTCTCCATTATTGTAAGCTCCCCGGAGCATTCTTTGATATATACATAAGGAAGGGTATTCCTCTTTCCACTGGATACTGCCTCGGGGTTTTTCAGCATGTGATCATTTGTGAGGCTTTTTCCCCTTTGGTCAATCCACCTTCATCTACATAAGATTTATCTTTCTCTTATTTGTCTCCTATATTATGCATGTGTATATGAGTGCAAGCTATATTCCTACCTCGTTGGACCTAGCGCTCTTATCCTCCCATCTACATGCCAAAGTCGCACATCAAGATGAAGAGAAACCACCCATACCACCTGAAGGGAGTCGATAAGCCCTCATGTATCCTTTCTAGGGAAGAAATCGAGCTCTTCGACACTGGAGCTAGATAAGCTCCCTTCTTACTTGTTATCTAGGTCGGGGAATTACAAGAAGGAATCGGGCTCCAGAATCGGGCTCCAGAATCGGGCTATGGGTACCAGAACGGGCTCCGACCCCTACCGAGGACCAGGACCAGGACCAGGACCACGACCAAGACCAAGACCAAGACCAAGACCAAGACCAAGACCAAGACCAAGATAAACCCCTTCATAGCAGTAAGGGAACCTCGAGCTCCCTTCATCTCTTACCAACCACGAAGCCCGATGGATGGGATGACTCATCTCCCACCTACCGCGAAGCCCGATGAGTAGGATGGCTCCTTTTCTACCTACCGCACCATACCCCATATTCATACAAGATCTCTCCAAGGTACAAGATACCAACCCCAGCCACCACCTTCGTGGTAGTGGTCTCGAGGGTGTTAGCTGTAATTCCTCACCCTGAGCGAATTTTCGGTTAACACCACTATTTTAACCTTACATTATAGTTTAAATATTATATATTTTTATATTTAATAAATAAATATAATTAAAACAATAATGAATCCAACTTTTTTTTTTACAAAATGACTTCAAACATTGTAACATATTATATATAAAAATTAATACATTAAGTTTTACAAATTTATTTTTAAAAATAAATTTTAAGTAAATTTAAAACAGGGCAAATTTGTAATTTCATTTAAAACCATAAACATAATCACTTTTCTCTCCACTTTTCATCCCAATTTTAGGAGGATTAAAATGAGTAGGTCTTACCCATCAATTTTTCCTCACTTTTTCCTTTCCTTCCACTTTCGCCTCCAAACCAAACACATATTTCATTATTTTCTTCTCCATATTCCCTCCATCATTTTCTTTCCTCTCCATTTTCCTTCCTACCAAACATACCTTTAGAGATAATGAAAGTGAAAAAATAATATAAATAAATATTAATCATTGAATACACATGTCATAAGATGTATTGAGGTCGGTCTAAAGATTAGCTTAGTAGAGGATCTGAATCCTCTCTTAAATCAAAAAATTGGAAAATAAATAAAAAATTGCACTAAACTCTCACGAGGTTTGTCCTTTTACACCCAAAAATACTTTTACCGTTAATTGACACTGTTAACCGAAAATTTGCCCAATATGAGAAATTACAGCTAACACTTTCAGGACCGCTACCACGGAAGAAGCAGTTGGGGTTGGTACCCTCGGTACCTTGGTGAGATCTTGATAATGGAGAATGAACCAGTAAAAGATGATGATGCAGTAGGTAGGAGATAAGGTATTCCGCCCGTCGGGCTTCATGCTTAAGGGGGAGATACGAAGAGCTCAAAGGTTCCTTTACTGGTGTGAAGGGGTTAATCCTGGTCTTGGTCCTCGGTCGGAGTCGGAACCTTTCCCGGTACCTGGAGCTCAGATCTGGAGACCAATTCCTTCATGTAGTTCCCCGACCTAGATAGCAAGTAAAGAGTGGGGGCTTATCTAGCTCCAGTGTCGGAGAGCTCGATTTCTTCCATATAGAGGATGTGAAAGAGCTCATCGACTCCCTTCAAGCTGGTCTAGGTGGTTTCTCCTTATCTTGATGTGCGACTTTGGCATGTAGATGGGAGGATAAGACCGTTCGGTCCAGCGAGGTAGGAATCTAGCTTGCACACATATATACATGCATAATACTGGAGACAAATAAGAGAAACACAAGTCTTTTGTAGAGGTAGGTGGACTGACCAAGGGGGAAAAAGCATCACGAATAATTACATGCTGAAAAACCCCAAGGCAGTATCCAGCGGAAGGTAGGAAGGCACTTCCTTATATATATATATTTCAAGAAGTGCTCTTAGGAGCTTACAAGAGTGGTGGCGTAGTACAACGTATATGCTCCAGAGAGCTTACAATAGTAATATAATATCAACCAATCCCGATATATTTCTGGGAGAGGTAGTACATGTAACGATGATGTAGAGAGAACTTATTCGAAGTATATTGACTTGCCTCAGGCCGGTCGATTTTGGGATTAGAGATGAGATGTCTGTTCTCAGATGAGCCTGCTAATCGATGCTATTACAGGTGTATTTATACATGGCATAACTACCTTGGCACGCAAGTCCAAGAGTCTTGAATTGTTCTTTTTTCCTTATTAAACACGATTCTTCATTTAATATAGTTGATCGGATTGTAGCTAATATCTTGGAGAATGTGTTTATTTCCTCTTCGGACTCTTCTTTCCTTGATATGTGGGATTTTCTGTTGTAGTTGAATCCCAATAATCGGTTGTGGATGATATCTTAGAGGCAAAGGTATTTGTTTCCTCTTTGGACTTTTTTACTAATGGTGGCCATTAAAGAGTTGAATATTCTCTCATTAATGGCGTTGATCATCTCATTAATAGGGTTGGCTTTCTCCATTAATATAGTTGACCTCATTAATACGGTTTGACAATCTCCATTAATACGGTTTGACCTCATTAATATGGTTGACTATCTCCATTAATACGGTTTGACCTTAATAATGGTATCGTAAATGTCATGAAGGTCAACCCTCCATTCCTACGTTGTTTAGAGGAGAGCTCTGGTTTTATATGTCACTTCGGAGAGGTACTTCATGGAGGTTACCTGAGGTGGCTTGATATTTCTTGAGGGCGAGGTACCTCATGTTCCAGTACACTGGCGGGGTCCCAAGGGGACCTCTCGATTGTAATGGAGCTAGATCGATCTTACTGGTCTTCCCAAGGAGCTTGTGCTAACCATTTTAGGGGTAAAATATCCCATAGGGTTCCAACCTTCCAGCTGGGAGCTTGGTTTAGCCACGCCGAGCTTTATCACAGAGCTTGACCTAATTATGCAGGATTCCTAGCGGGGAAGCAGGCTTTAATTGGAGAGTCTGAATGCATGCAAAGTGTAGATAAGGTGTTGATTGCCTCGCCCTGCTTCTTTGGGGCCGTAAGATACCTTGACCTAGAGGACCTCGATACCTCGATACCTCGCTACGTAGACCCGGATTTGGACCCTTGTTTGAAAGCTGAAAGGTAGAAAATTCTTCTTTGGTCCCTAGCCAAATTTTGCTATTAACAGAAGTCCCCTCTGACTTGAACACCGATATGTAGTTGGGGTAGGAGTTAGATTCTTGAACTATATGAAGAATTTTACTTGTCGCTTCTTACTGGTAACCAGAATCACTCACAGTGCTTGGCTTAGCGAACCGGGGAACAAGTCATTTCTGTTTTAGGAATCTTGGTACATTAGGTGAAGAAGATCCTGGTAGGCAACTAAGGCCACTTTCTCACTAGGTTTTTATACATAGGCGAAACATAGGCGCATTCGGCGTACCTGCAAAATAAATTAGCGATGGCGGACCACAAATGGGATATTCATTTGGTGGAATTTCCGACGCTCTAGTCAGTGTAAAATCTGGTAAGCGAGAAAGGTCACAAACGGTATTGCTCGATCATGTCAGATGAAGCTTCAGTGGCTAATCTGAGAGCCTGAAATTTTTGTTTCTAGAATTGGTAGGCAACTATGTCACCCAGACCTTTTCTGGAAGGGTTGGCCCAGCCATGGCAGCAGGATGACCTTTTGGTTATTCTAGTCTCGTGATCTAGCATACAACTATGCTCTTACGCTCGTATCCTTCTAGGGGGAGGTCATTCGACCAAGGTATCAGGAAAGCTAGCTACCCTGGTCTTGGGATCCGGATGGAAACTATACACTTATACTTCGATCCCTCTTGAGCGTGGTAGCCAGACCAATGCATCAGGAACGCTAGCGAGCTATCTTGGTTTCGAGGTTATCATTGTCGAAATACCATGGCGTTCCTCCTGGAGGGATTAATCCGGTCCAAGGCATTAGAAGGGATATCTAGCTATATCCTAGTATTTTGATCCGGATGGCAACTATGTTCTTACACTCAAATCCTTCTTAAGGATGGTAGCCCGACTAAGGCATCATGAGGGCTATCCAGCTATTTTCTGGTCTCGAGATCTGGATTGCAACTGTGCTCTTACACTCATACCCTTTTGGAGGTTGTAGCCCGACCAAGGCATCATGAACGCTAGCGAGCTATCTTGGTCTAGAGGACCTCGATACCTCACTGCGTAGACCCGGATTTAGACCCCTGTTTGAAAGCTGGAAGGTGAAAAATTCTTCTTTGGTCCCTAGCCAAATTTTGCTATTAACAGACACGAATCTCCCATGCCATTAGTTTTTTAAAAAATAGTTAAATTATTTTTAAAAAAAAAATAATGTTAATAGGGAAATTTGGTCAGGGATCAAAGAGAAATTTTCCACCCATAATCGACAATCATGAAGCCCAGAGAGACCGTAAAGCCACCCTACAGGAGCAGGGAATACCGGTTCGGCTTCGAAGCTACCAAAGACAAGCCAGACGCAACCAGAACGAGCCCGCACAAGAGTACTGGAACCCGTGCTTCTCCAGGCCATCTATCGGGGAACCTCGGCTCTAAGTTCAAGCTCCACAACCACCCCGAAAATGCCAGGGGAAGTCTCCCAGCTCAAGAGACATTCTCCAGAAGCCCGCAGTCTTTGCTGGACATAAAAGAAGAATCACGCCTAAATCTACACGACCCCAGCTACCTCCAGGAGGGTCTACAAGAGCACCTCAAGCCCCTAATGGTCAGGGAAAATCCATCTTAAACTTCTAAGAATAGAGCCAGAGCAGCGATCTACCTCGCTCTACAGGGCAACAGGCAGCGGGCAGGGTGACCTCCATGAAGATTCATGGCACGAGTACACAGAGGATCGTCTCCACATAATATTTACATGCACGACACAAGTATAATTTAAATAAGGCAACAAACTTATCTTCGTCAACCATATCATCAAATCCGGAAACAGTTCAAATTCAAATGACAAATCCCGCCCGATAAGGAGGGAACGGATTCATGGGATCACGACAAAGTATTTACGAAATTGAAACCTACTTCAATGTTATATAGATGAACACAGACAGATAAAAAAGAACAGATATTCACATAGAAGGAAGGCTTAAATTCTGGATTCAGAACACGGTCACTTACATTTCCATTATTCGACAGGCACCGAGCTACCACCACCCTATATCTCCGAGAGATTGTGAGCAAATAAGAGAGTTATTTGTACATTAAAAATGACGTATCAATAATAGAGCCCCCATTCGTTGTTATAGTCACTCGTCTCTCTCTCAAACAGGTCGGGAACCAACGGTACCGACCCTTGCCACCGCTTTCGTGGTAGTGGTCTCAAGGGTGTTAACTGGAATTTCTCACCTCGAGCAAATTTCCTGTCAAAAAATAAAAATAATTAAAACTTGTTTAAATCTTCACCGTTCATCACATTGATGGACGATGGAGATATATTTATTGTAAAAATTTGTAAATAAAAATCATTTTAAAAAAATAGATAGATAGATCTCAACTGTCCATATTGGCAGGGTAGTGCCCGACCGAGGCATCAGAGGTAGTGAGGGGGCTTTCCCGACCAGTCTCTGGTCTCGAGGTGATCATAGTCGAAATACCATGGTGATCCTCTTAGAGGGATTAATCCAGTCCAGGACATCAAAAGGCTATCTAGCTCTCATAGTCAAGGCGATCCTCTTGGAAGGATTTGATCTGGTCCAGGGCAACAGGAGTGTTGTGTAGCTCTCCTGGTAATGGTGATCCTCCTAGAGGGATTTGATCTAGTCCAGGGTATCTCATCATAGGCGAATGGTGATCACAGAAGAACTATGATGGAGACCGAAATTGAAGGAGATGTAAACTCATGGCGAGTCGATACAAAGTTGTATCAATGCAATATGGTATCGGTTGATAACCAGCCTCGCTCTATGAGCCTTTTCACGAGTAGAATATTTTGAGATGATCAGTGTTATGGGTGTAGATAGTAGAATGACTTTCCGTAAAAGACCCTTTTTATTACGAACTAGGGGAAATTCTCTCGCACTGGGGTCATCGCCCCTCTCACTAGAGTACTGATAAAATATTAAGCTTATAGTCCCCAAGTGATGTAACCAGTTTAGAAGTCCACTTTGGGTAGATGAGAGTCTTCAACAATCATAATGGAGCTTGAGACCCCACTGTGAATATATCATGAACTCTGGATGCTCCCTGAACGGATCAGGACATCGATGGTTCACTAGGGCATTGAAAGGCCCGGTACAAATAGGTAGGAGCCATCAGTGTGATAATCTTCGGAAGCAAGATGATGTTGTCGATGTCGAGCTCGGGCAGGTCAAGGAGGATGTCTGCTTCTTCACAACCTGTCAGGTAGAGCAGGATCGACCTCTCCCCTTTAGTGTTAATGATGTATGGTAATGGGAAGAGATCAAGAAAAAAGTTACCGAGATGGCTGTGTATGCTTCCGCAGTGGCTAGCCAGTCTAAGGGCTGCTGAAGCGGGCCCTGGTGCAAAGTCTCATATCGTAGTAGAGGATCTATCCAAAGAAGAAGCTTCAAACCATCATACCTCTCTACCTCCGGTAAGGATGTACTGGACCAAACTGAAACTACCATTGAGGGGGAAGTTCAGACTGGTTTGGTTGATATGGGGGGATACTCGGTTGATCCAACCCTGTAGAGGGTGGTGGTCCAGGTTGATATAGCCAATGTGGAAGACATTTTTATTGGTCCCGCTCAAATAAAGATCACAGTTGAGGCGGTTGCGTACTAGAGGTAGGTGTTTCGAATAGGGAAGTTGCCCTTTCAAAGGAGGTCAAACAAGAAGTAGGAGGAATTGACCAAGTTAGCAAAGGGGTGTAGTCATTCTGAACAAAGCCCTGACCAAAGTTGGGGTAAATATGGCTGTGGCGCAGGTTGATAGAGAGCTAATACATATGATACAGAGAGACTCAAGCCCATATATTGTGCCTCACAAGGATTGCTCTATAGAAGGAAAAAAATCGAGAGGAAGAGGTCTAAACTCTGTGCAGCAACATGGTTGCCTTGGAAGCCAACACAAACGCTTCATTTGCTAAAGGATGCCATTCACCAGATGGCTCAAGCTCGTATTCCCCCGTATGACCCGAGTGTCATTGAAGGATGGAACCAGAAGGTGATTATGGAGCAAGCTGCAGAGTTAGCTCGGTCCGCCTCCACTAAAATTGGTCTTTCTTAAGCCTCTAGGTTCATAGGTGATGAGGAGGACTTGGCATCCATCTCTGCTTTCATGTCTAGTCATGCTGGGGTAGAAACTACCTCGAAGTACCCAGCTAATGCAGAAACTTAGGATGTAGGATTAGATTCAAACCCGCTTACCTCTCCATCTGAACCTGGTCAAAGAGTTAGAGGTCTAGGTCGATCCTATCAAAGAAGATGAAGTCCGAACTAATCTGGTAGATACAGGCTGCTGTAGAAGTTTGGAATACAGGTTGAGCTTCAAATCTACGTTTCTGTCTATCTGAATCTGTCAAGGAGGTAAAGATCTAGACCGGCCTTACCAAAGAAAGGGAGGATCATACTGAAGCCATAGTGATGGAAGAGGTCCCGATCAATCCAGCTGAAGAGATAATGGACCGAGCTGATTTAGGCTGACATAAAAAATATGGTGGAGCTGGCTCTGTGGTAGTAGTGCTAGGAGATGGTAGTTCTTCATCTAGCCAAGCAGTAGGACTAGGGAAGAAGCAGTTGCCACTGTTGATGAAACTATCTAGGAGGGTGGATCGGGACCACGGTGGCTCGCTAGGGCGTTGAATGGCCCGGTACAAATGGAGAGGAATGATCAGCCTAGTACTAGATACATGGAGGCTCAAAGACTTGTAGTGGTGCTGCTGCTGCTCCAGAGGCTTGCTCAGGCACGTAGGAGGCCTTACTGAATATAGGAAGCCTCCGGGCTTATCTTGAATGAACCGGGACTCCGGTGGCTTGCTAAGGCGCTGAATGACCCGGTATGAATAGAGTAGAGCCACCGATATGATGCTCTTTAGGAGCACGTTGTTGTTGCTAAAGTCGAGCTTAAACAGACAAATGAAGAGATGGTCAAGATAATGAGAGGAGCGATAATCTTAAGCAAAGCCATGACCAGAGCTAAGGCATTGCAGCTAAGATGTAGGTAGACAAGAAGCGGATGCAATGTGCATATGATATTTAGAGACTCAAATCCATGCTTCCTGACTTGTAATGACCTCTCTTAAGGAGATCATGGAGAAAGCTGTGAGTTTATTAGGTCCGCTCTCACTAAAGCTGGTCTTTCTCTAGTCGCTGATGCACTGATGACTAGGAAGACCTGGTGCCCATCTCCACCTTCATGACAAACCGCATTAAGGTAGAACCTATCTCAAAACCCTCTACTGCAAGGTAAGGAATGCATGAGGGGCTTCACGCCTTTCTACCTCTCTATCTGAATCTATAAAAGTAGAAGTCCAGATTGGTGTTACCAAGGTAGGAGAGGTTAGGATTGATCCAGCTGAGGAGATGGAGGTCAAGGCTAACTGAAGCTGATTAACCAAGGTGGTGGAAGCTAGCTTTAAAGTAACAGCGCTAGTGGATGGCGACCCTTCCTCCAAACAGGTAGTGGGACCAAGTAGGAATGAGCTTCTACTGTTGAGGAGACTAACCAGAGAGGTGGATCGGGACCCCGGTAGCTCATTAGGGTGATGAATGGCCCGATACAAATGGAGTTGAGCTACTGGTATGGTAACTATTCAGAGACATTTTTGGGATCCAATAAGTCCCTAACAACCTAGAGTATGCGTTAGACCATGCCAGAATGAATTAGGGTCTCAATGACTCACTTGGGCATTGGCCGACCCGGCATAAGAAGTGAGGAGTCACTGGGCCTTGCAGTAGGGTTGCTGCTCCGGTTTGCTTTAACATATAGGAGGCTATACCAAATGTAGGAAGCCTTTAGGCTCTCCTTGATCAGATCGGGTTTCGGTGGCTTGCTAGGGTTATGAATGGCCCAGTACACATGGAGCGAAGCCACCGGTCTGGTACTGGTCCAGAAGCATGCTTCGGATCTTAGAAGTCCCCAGCAACTGAGAGAAGACACTGGACCGTGCTGGAATGAACTGAGAGCTCAATGGCTCACTGAGGCATTGATCAGCCCGGTATATGAAGTGAGGAGCCACTGATCCTTCTACTGGTTATGCTACACCGGAGGCTACACTACAGAGTTGGTTTCTCAGATTCGTGAGTTGACCTGCTACCGCTACCTAGGAGCTTCTGAAGAATGGATCCGGTGACATGAAGAGATTCGTATATCCAGGTACAAGTCCAATGGATCTGCTAAATAGTTGAAACACAGATAATAGAGCGAATCTGCTATAAGGAAGTACGAAAGGTGCAACTCTACTGTGTATGAGCTCTTAATGTATCGGAGTGGTTCAGTTGTGTAAGAGACCACCAATCGTGAGGCAGCTTAGAGGATCTTTTTGTAGAAAAGATACTCCAGTACGGAACAATCGGAATAGGTCTGTTATAGAGGAGCTAGATAGGTACGGCTTTGGTGTACTGGAGATCTAACGGTACCTGAGCAGGTCTATTGTGGAGAAGCTAGATAGGTACGGCTCTGTTGCACTACAATTCAATCGGTGTTAGAGCAGGTCTGTTGTGGAAGAGCCCTCTAGGTGAGGAGCTCTACCAATAGATAAGCATCTTTACTACCTATAGATAGTGTAGTAGAATGGTTCCACCAAGAATCCCACGTACCATATTTGCTCCACAACAAACAAAACTCGTCAAAATAGCAAAATAAGCACCACACGCGGTACGAAGGCGATATACACACGTATGGAGAAAGAACATCGTAAATAGTAAATGACATTCCATGAATAACGGATCTGTTACCTCGAAAGCATAAGGATATTAAGGTAGAGACACTGAAGCTTTCAAAAGGGGTGTGGAAACTTCCCACAGACTGTGTCAGAAAGTGTTAACCTAAAATTAGCTTAAAATGACAAATTACAGTTAAAACCCTACCACGGAGAAAGCGGTCGGGGTTGGTACCTTCGGTACCTTGGTGAGATCTTAATAATAGAGAATGAAGCGGTAAAAGATGATAATGCAGCAGGTACAAGATGAGGTATTCTTCCCGTCGGACTTCATGCTTAAGAAGGAGATACGGGGAGCTCAAGGGTTCCTTTGTTGGTGTGAATGGGTTGATCCTGGTCCTGGTCCTGGTCCTGGTCCTCGGTCCTCGGTCCTCGGTCAGAGTCGGAACCCGTCCTGGTACCTGGAGCTCGGATCTGGAGCCCTGATTCCTTCCTATAGTTTCTCAACCTAGATAGCAAGTAAGAAAGGGGGGCTTATCTAGCTCCAGTGTCGAAGAGCTCGATTTCTTCTACAGAGAGGATACGAGAGAGCTCATCCACTCCCTTCAAGTTGGTCTGGGTGGTTTCTCCCCAACTTGATATGCGACTTTCGCATGTAGATGAGAGGAAAAGACCGTTAGGTCCAGCGAGGTAGGAATCTAGCTTGCACACATATATACATGCATAATACTAGAGTCAAATAAGAGAAACACAAGTCTTTTGTAGAGAAAGGTGGATTGACCAAGGGGGAAAAAGCATCACGAATGATCACATGCTGAAAAACCCCAAGGCAGTATCCAACGGAAGGTAGAAAGGACCTTCCTTATATATATATATCAAGAAGTGCTCTTGGGAGCTTACAAGAGTGGTGGCGTAGTACAACGTATATGCTCCAGAAAGCTTACAATAGTAACATAATATCAACCAATCCCGATATATTTATGGGAGAGGTAGTACATGTAACGATGATGTAGAGAGAACTTATTCGAAGTATATCGACTTGCCTCGGACCGGTAGATTTTGGGATTAGGGATGAGATGTCTGTTCTTAGATGAGCCTGCTAATCGATGCTATTATAGGTGTATTTATACTTAGTGTAACTACCTTGGCGCGCAAGTCCAAGAATCTTGAATTGTTCTTCTTTCCTTATTGAACACGATTCTTCATTTAATATAGTTGATCGGATTATAGCTAATATCTTGGAGAATATGTGTTTATTTCCTCTTCGGACTCTTCCTTCCTTGATATGTGGGATTTTCTGTTGTAGTTGACTCCCAATAATCGGTTGTGGATGATATCTTAGAGGCAAAGGTATTTGTTTCCTCTTAGGACTCTTTTACTAATGGTGGCCATTAAAGAGTTGAATATTCTCTCATTAATGGCGTTGATCATCTCATTAATAGGGTTGACTTCCTTCATTATTATAGTTGACCTCATTAATATGGTTGACTATCTCCATTAATACGGTTTGACCTAATTAATATGGTTGACTATCTCCATTTATACGGTTTGACCTTATTAATGGTATCGTAAATGTCATGAAGGTTAACCCTCTATTCCTACGCTGTTTGGAGGAGAGCTCTTATTTTATCTGTCACTTCGGAGAGGTACTTCATGAAGATTACCTGAGGTGACGCTTGATATTTCTTAAGGGCAAGGTATCCCATGTTCTAGTACACTAGCAGGGTCCCAAAGGGACCTCTCGAGTGTCATGGAGCTTGTTGATGGGAAATTTACTCGAGATGAGAAATTTATGTTAACACCCTCGAGACCACTACCACGAAAGCGGTGGCCAGGGTCGGTATCGTTGGTTCCTGACCTGTTTAAGAGAGAGACTTGAGGTAATAATAGTAAATGGGAGCTCTATATTTGATATATTGCTATAAGATACAAATAACTCTCTTATCTGCTCATAATCTCTCGGAGGTGTAGAGTGGTGGCACCTTGGTACCTGTCGAATAGTGGAGAAAAAGGTGATTGTGTTTTGTAATCAGAATTTAGGCCTTCCTTTATGTGTATGTCTGTTGTTTATAATTTTATGTCTCGGTCGTTTGTTTGTTTTTTGTCTCCCTCCTTTACCATGCTTGGCTTCACATATATATATATCGTCCAAGTAGGTTTTTTTAGTTCGCGAATACTCTACTGTAATCTCATGAATCTGTTCCCTCCTTATCGGGTGGGATTCGTTATTTAAATTTAAATTGTTTCCTAATTTGATGATATCGTTAACAAAGATAAGTTTGTTCCCTTATTTGAATTTAAACTCTTCACGTGCATGTAGTTATCATAAGGAGATGATCATGTGTGAACTCGTGCCATCGATCTTCATGGGGGTCAACCTGCCAGTTGCCCGTTGCCCCGTAGAGCGAGGTGGATCCATGCTCTGGCTCTGTTCCTAGGAGCTTAAGATGGATTTTCCCTGACCTGTGGGGGCTTGGGAAGCTCTTGTAGACGGGGAGGTAGCTAGGGTAGTGCAGATTTAGGCGTGATTATTCCTCTATGTCCAGCAAGGATAGCGGGCTTATGGAAAGGTTGGTGGGCTTCTTTCGAATGTCCCTTGAGCTTGGAGACATCCCCTGGAATTTATGGGTTGTTGTGGAGCTCGACCTTTGAGCCGAGGCTCCCCGATAGATGGCCTGGAGAAGCCAAGGCTCCAGCACTCATGTAGGGGCTTGTCCCAGTCGCGTCTGGCTTATCTTCTGGTAACTTTGAAGCCGAATCGGCCTTCCCTGCTTTTACTGGGTGGTTTTAAGGTCTTACCGGGCATCATGATTGTCGATTAAGGGTGGAAAATTACTCTTTGACCCCCTGGCCAAATTTACCTACTAACAGAGGTCCCCTCTGACTTTAAACCGGTGGTAGAGTTGGGGTTGGAGTAAGATTCCTTGTTTAATTGAGAAAGTTTTTCGCCATAAAGATAATTAATGAGAGCGAAATTTTCTCATTAATTACCCAACATTTTGAATTTGAAACTAAGTGTTATTCGAAGAAAAACGGCTATAATACGACGGTGATCTTCCTGAGGATATCGCCAATAGACCTCTATTTAAGGCCGGTCTGACGTCACCCTCTTCATACTTCCTTAAATCTCAAACTTTCAAATTTCTTCTTCCCCGTTTTCTCTGTCGAAATCTTCCACTTGCCTTCGCACCTCTCTTTCCCATCAATGTCGCCTTCCACAAACAGTGTTGATGCCTTGGTGGAGGGCTTCGAGGGCCCTAACCTAGCTCCTCTTAAGCGAGTGCGAGGGATTTCAAGCGACAAGGAATCGTCCCCCCTCTACCAGCGTCGTCGTTCAAACAGAAACACTTCTATCAGCTCTGGCTTTTCGAACCGGCCTTACAACCCTCTGAACTTAGTAGACGAAGACTCTGACGTCAGGGAGAGATTAGATGCGGTCGGAAGGGCTTTAGTCACTGTGGTGGAGCTTCCTCCAGTGATAATCCTTCCTTTAGAACCTATGGTCATCCCCGACTCTACTGTCGATCCTCGGTCGATCGGCTGTCTACGGGACAAGTATGGTATTCCTGATACCGTTTCTCTAACCGTCCCTCATCGAAACTACGATACTTTTAGCCCGCTCAAAGGTGTGCTTCCTATACATGTCACGGCTTTTGAGAGCTGGGTGAGGCTTCCTTTCCACCTCACCCTACGGCAAGCTCTCAATGCCCTTCAATTGGCTCCGCTTCAACTGACACCCTGCTTCTGGAGGCATCTAAATGGCTTCCTAGTATTGTGGAGGAAGCAATGCAAGCTGAGCGGTGTAACCAAGGAGCCCTGTGTTGAGGAGCTCGCCTTTCTTTTCCAGATCGGCAGCCTGGCAGGAGTACCACGAGGAAAATTCTATGCCAAGGCTAAGAATAGGCTCAATTTTATCATCCCCGGGGCTTCAAAGAAGGACTCCGCTTGGAAAGAAGACTGAGTATTGGTAGGGGGAGACTGGGGGAGCTCCGTCTTCGTCGGCGGGCATGAGCTCGAGGTTCCCACCGCCTTTAGTGACAAACCCACAAGGGGTTGGGATTCCTTGCCCGATGAATCTGAAGTCGTACTGAAGACCATCCTAACTCAGAATTATTAGAATCTGAAGTTTTCGACCGCCGAACCCTTCGATCCCAATAGGGTAAACAGGTACCTACGGATATCCGATGCTACCCCTCGTAAGTATCTCGATCTATCTTGCTTATCTTTTTCTTTTTCTTTTTCTTTTTTATTTGAGGGTTCAGTTCTGATAATCTTGATTCTTTTCTCTAACAGTATTTGTTGTTGCTCCAACTTCTCACAAATCCCGACAAGCTGAGATACCTCCTCCTCCTTCCAGATCATCTCTGGAAGCTCTCCCGACTGTTTCAAAGAAGGGGGGTCAACCACTAAGGTAGCTGCCCCGTTCATTCCTTCCCTTTCTCCATCCCAGGTGAAGTCCAAGATGGCTTTTCTAGCATCTCGGGCTGAAAAAGGCTTTAAACCGAGGAGGGTTTACTTCCCAAGTCATTAATAAGTCTGTTCCTACACCTCCTCCAGAAATTACTGCTCCAGACAATGCCCCCCCCGAGTCCCGCTACCCCTCTCCGCAGATTCGGTTGTATCTCGCGTAGTCGAGGTTCCCGGGGAGCCCGATGCCAATTTTTCTGAGGTCGCCCCTTCTCTCCCCTTCCAGTAATCTCAGGATGAGGTCCTGAAGCAATTTGTAGCATCTTGTCCAGGCGGCAGGCTTTCTAGGATGTCCGCGATTCTCGTAGACATCTTGATCACCAAAGGGTCTGCCCTTTTAGCCGAGGTAAAATGTCGCTTTTACTACTTCATTGAGCTACTTGACTTGTCATTTTCTAACATGATTTTACTTTGTAGGCCTTCAAGTTTCAGGTGGCCATGGGGCATCAGGTAACCTTCCTCCGTGATCGGGCAGCCAAGGCTGAGGCTGAAGCTGAAAGAGCTATGTGGTTGCTAGCACGGGCTCTGATCCTGGTCTAAAAGATGACCTCCAGCCAATAGGGAATGGAGACGCAGCTAGCTGAGCTTCAATGCGATCATGAGAGGCTGAAGCGAGCTTTTGATCAGGAGACTCTCCGGTGGAAGCGGCGGGCTAGCCAGCGAGATGACTGGAGGGGGGAGGCGAAGGCCCTAGATGTTGAAAACCAAAACTTGCAGGCTCAAGTTACCCAGCTCCAAACCGAAGGGAAGCCTCTTTTAGTGAGGGGTACTTTTATGCCTCCTATCAGGTTGTAGAGGCTCTTCCCCTCCCATTCGATCTTTCTAGTATCGCCGACTGGGATATAACGGAGGTCATGTTGCGGGCGGCGAAGATGTCTCACCCCAAAACTGATGAAGCTGGTCATTCCGGGAATGGGGCTGAGAAGCAGTTGGAGGTGCCAAATCTGCCTCCTCCTGTTTAAGTCTTACCAGCTTCCGATCCCGGTGAATTCTTAAAAGGGGTTCACAATGAGGAGCCAGAAAGAGGCCTTGCTGAAGCCAGAGATTCCACCGCAGTGCTCTCAGGAATGGAGTCAATAGAAGGTGGGAACGTGCCTGAGTCGGTGTCCAGCCTTCTCGAAGTAGCTATACCGCCTGAAGTTATGATGGTGATCAATGAAATTATGGAGAAGGATCCTGCTGAACCCGAGGTAGCCAGGGTTGATCAGCAGGACGAGGTGGAGGAAGCGGCTGATGAAGCTGGCCAGGACTAGCCGCGACCAGGGAGAGGAGAAGAGGGCGAGGTTCATCATGTGGAAGAGGAGGCTTGAGGTCCTCGGGAAGACGAAGGAGCTTGAATTCTTTCTTATGTAACCTATCTAGAATGCCCAGAAGATGGGGTGGGCATCCCATCTTTAACTGTGTTTGTCCTTTTATTATTTTTCTTTTGTAGCCCGAAACTAGGGATTGGGCCCCCCTTGCTTGTAGTAGCCTTGTTGGGGGATAGGCTCCCTTACTTGATAATAAAGTTTCAATCCCAGATCTAACTCTGGCTTCCATGAACTTGCTTGATCGTCCAGCTTTCATATCGAAACGAGCAATGGAACTCCTAGCACTACTTCTTCAGCTGGCAGTCCCCTTGTTTGATTATGGGTTTGCTGTAGTAAGTAACCCTGTATCAAGGAGAGCTAGTAAAATAACAGGAGCATTTAGAGTTTAAGTAAGTCAAGCCCTCCATCCTCGAGCCCCTTTTAGAGGTGATAGCCCAAATAGAACAATAAAAAGAGAAAAATTGTTTAGTCCCTTCTTAGGTTCGGGATCAAGAGGGCTTCCGGGCTTCCAAGCTCGATTCCTTCTTAGGGGGTAGCCCGACCAAGGCATTAGGAGCACTATCCAACTATTTCCTAGTCTAGATGGCAACTATGCTCTTACACTCAGATCCTTCTTGAGGGTGGTAGCCCGACCAAGGCATTAGGAGTGCTGTCTAGCTATTTCCTGGTCTTGAGATCTTGATGACAACTATGCTCTTACACTCAGATCCTTCTTGGGGGTGGTAGCCCGACCAAGGCATTAGGAGCGTTGTCTAGCTATTTCCTGGTCTTGAGATCTGGATGGAAACTATGCTCTTACACTCAGATCCTTCTTAGGGGTGGTAGCCCGACCAAGGCATCAAGAGCGTTTGTCTAGCTATTTCCTGGTCTTGAGATCTAGACGGTAACTATGCTCTTACACTCAGACCCTTCTTAGCGGGGGATGGTGCCCGGCCAAGGCATCAGGAGCAGCGAGGGGGCTTCCCTGGATTACCCCTGGTCTTAAGGCGATAATGTCGAAACTTTCCATGTATACCCAAATCATTGTAGGACATAGTTGAAGAAGGAGTAAACAGGAAAAGGCTAGCTTTATTGATATGGAAGATGGATTAAAATATTGTCAGAAGAAGAATAAAAGAAGCTAGTCCAAGGTTGCCTGCTTTTGAGTCCCTGTTCAAGGGTAGAATTTCCTTAGGTAATCAACATTCCTAGTATAGTCGATGAGTCAGCCATCCATATCCTCGAGCTTGTATGCCCCATTACGAATCACCATTTTTGTTAGGTAGCTTCATTCCAAGTTGGGCCCTTGGACCCTGTCTGACCTCTTCTTGGTGTTCAACTTCACTTTCCAGAAAACCAAATCCCATTCTTTAAAGCTTCGGGTTTTAACCCTCTTGTTGAAGTCCAGCCTTGGTAGATTGCTACCTTTTCAGCTATTCGATCTTGCTTTTCCTTTAGGAGGTCCAAGCTATCTCGGAGCTTGTTTTCATTGCTTCCCGGTTCAAACTGTTGGACTCTAAGGAAGGTCAACTTGTGCTCTATAGGTAGGACTGCTTCAACCCCGAAGGCCAGTGAGTAGGTTGTTTCCCCGGTAGTTGTTCTCCTTGTAGTGCGGTAAGCCCAGAAAACCTCAGGAAGCTCCTCTACCCATCTGCCTTTCTTTTATCGTAGCTTTTTCTTCAACAACTTCTTGATGGTTTTGTTCGTGGATTCCACCAGACCATTGGTCTGATGGTGGGCTACCGAAGCAAAATGAAGGTCGATTCCCAAACCTTGACAGAAATCTCTGAATCGGGCATTGTCGAACTGTTTCCCGAGGTCAGTTATGATGACCAGAGGGGTTCCGAACCTGCAAACTACATTGGTTTTGATAAATCTTGTTATGTTTTCTTCCGATATCAGGGAGAGTGGTCCGGCTTCAACCCATCTTGTGAATTAGTCAATTGCTACGATAACATGCTTGGCCTGTCCCGGAGCTGTAGGAAGCGGTCCAATCAAATCAACCCCCCATATAGCAAAAGGGTATGGCGAGCTAAGGGACGACAAACGCTCTGGAGGGAGGTGACTCAAGTTTGCGGCCTTTTGGCACGCCTCGCAGGTTTGCAACAAGTTCTTAGCATCTTGATAGATGGTCGGCCAGTAATACCCCATGCGGAGAACCTGATATGCCAAGGCCTCTCCTCTAATATGGCTCCCGTATTCCCCGGAATGAACCTCTCTCAAAGCCCACTTGGCATCTTCCAGGTGTAGACATCAGAGTAGGGGAAGGGATTTCCCCCTTCGGTATATATGTCCATCCACCTTGCAATATCAGACCGAGAGCCTTTTAACCCTCCTAGCTTGATCAGGCTCCCCGGGGAGTTTTTCGTCCTGTAGATATTCTGCTATTGGATCCATCCAGCATGGCTGTCGGTCCAGGGTATAAGCTTCCTTATCATTCGTAGTGCTAGGTAGGGGGATTACTTGAAGAGGGACTCTGTGCGGTAGGGTATGGCCACCATAGGCAGTTATCTTAGCTAGGATGTCAGTCCGATGATTTAGTTGTCAGGGTATCTGCTCGATTATGAATCCCCTAAATCTGGACCTGAGCTGTTGTACCAGTTTAAGGTAAGCGATAATGTTATCCCCTTTAACCTGATAATTCCCGGAAACTTGGTTGACCACAAGTGAAGAATCGCTCTTGATGTTCAGGTAATCGACCCCGAGCTTTATGGCAGCTTTAATCCCAGCTAGCAGGGCTTCGTATTCCGCTTCATTGTTTGTGGCTTTAAATTCAAACCTGAAACAATGGCAGCACTCAGTTTCTTCAAGGTCGATGAGGATTATGGCCGCTCCTTCCCCGGACTGCCCGGAAGCTCTGTCAGTGTAGAGAGTCAATGACTCGCAGCCCTCCGGCCAGTTGTCAGCTTCTAGAATCCTCTCAAGGGCAACATCTGTTACCGCGGGGGTTGTCTGATCTGAAGGTACTGAAAGTTCAACCACAAAGTCCGCTAGTGTTTGAGCTTTTATCATGGTCCTAGGCTTATATTTTAAATCGAACTGGGTAAGCTCTAGGGCCCATATGACCAGTCATCCAGAAACATCCGGCCTTTGCAAGAACTGACGGAGGGGTTGGTCCGTCACCACTATTATTGAATAAGCATGAAAGTAAGGACGGAGTTTCCTTATAGAGGTCACCAAGGCATAAGCGAGCTTTTCCAGCAAAGTATAATTCTTTTCAGGCTTGGTTAGAGCGCGACTCACATAGTAGATAGGTCGCTGGATTATATCCCGGTATTCCTTGACCAAGGCCCAACTTACAGCCGTTTCTGAAATGGCCAAGTATATTTGGAGCTCTTCTCCAGGATTTGGCTTGACCAGCAGTGGAGGGCTTGTTAGGTATCTTTTCAAAGCTTGGAAAGCCTATTCGCTCTCCTGATCCTACTTCGTGTTTCTTCCCTGCTTGATAGCTTTGAAGGATGGTAGGCACTTATCGGTAGACTGGGAGATGAACTTGTTAAGCGCTACTACCTGACCGGTCAAGGCTTGAACCTGTTTAAGAGATACGGGGGATTCTGGGTATAGGATAGCCGTGATTTTTTCTAGGCTAGCCTCTATGCCTTTCTCATGGACCATGAAGCCCAGAAACTTTCCCGTAGTTACACCAACGGTGCATAGAGAAGGGTTCAACCTCATCTGGTTTTCCCTTAGGATCATGAAGGTCCATCGAAGGTTGTCCAGGTGGCCTTCCGAGGTCGAAGACTTAGTGATCATATCATCGATATATATCTCCATCGACCTTCCAATTTCGAGCTTAAACAAACGGTTGACTAACCGCTGGTAAGTAGCTCCAGCATTTTTTAGCCCGAAACGCATTACCTTGTAGCAATATAGGCTTTGAGCGGTGATGAAGCTGGTCTTTTCTTGGTCTGCGAGATGTATCATAATCTGATTGTAGCTGGAAAACGTGTCCATGAAGCTTAGGAGCTTGTTCCCGAAAGTGGAATCGACCAACTGATCAATTTTTGGCAGAGGAAAACTGTTCTTCGGGCATGCCCGGTTGAGGTCGGTGTAGTCCACGCACATACGCCACTTCCCATTTGCCTTCGTGACCATGATCACTTTGGCGAGCCATTCGGGATAGCAGGCTTCTCGAATGAAGCCTGTCCGGGCGAGTTTATCCACCTCTTCTTGAACCGTCAAATTTCTTTCATTGTTGAAGTGGCACCTTTTCTGTTTGACGGGCTAGAAGGTCGGATCCACCGCCAGTCGATAAGCAGCTAATGTCATCGGGATCCCTGGTATCTCCGCATGACTCCAGGCAAAAATATCGTTGAACTCCATGAAGAGCCTAATCAAGCCCTCTTTCATTCCTGGATCAAGGGTAGCTCCGATCTGGACGACATTCAAGGGATCAGTTAGTCGAATAGAAATCTCCTCTAGCTTGTCGACCGGGTGGCTGCTGGCCCATTCCCTTCTCTGTTCTTCCATGTCGGGCACTACAAGGCCTTCTTCAGGACAATAGACGGAGCCCGCGTCTTCCAGGTTTAGTTCCGGGGTAATCCCGCCTTGGATAGTGGATACTTGGGCGAGCTGTTTAGTTAGAGCTGCTGGGTTAGCCAATACTGCGTAGCATTTCCTAGCTGCTTATTGATCACCCCGAACCTCTCCCACCTTGTCTCCTACCGGGAACTTCAGAAAATTGTGGTAAATAGATAGGACCCCCTTCAGGGATGATAGGAACGGCCTCCCTAATATTACGTTGTAAGCCGACGGGGTATCCACCACTACGAAGTCTGTCATGATGTTTTGTTGAAGAGGTGTGGCTCTGATGATCACTGGTAGGATTTTTGATCCTACGGGTGTGATGGAGTCCCCGGTGAAACCGTATAAAAGAGTAGTACAACTGTTGAAGCACCAATGCTTCAAGTTTAGTTTTTCCAAAGTATCTTTGAACAGAACGTCGACGAGCACGCGGTGTACCATAAAGTTGGCAATTTGTACTGTGCTGACCAAGAGGTCATCATGTGGCTGCACGGTGTTATAGACAACAGCTTAGGTGAAGATGATCTGTTAAAGCTGGGAGGAGTTGGTCGGTCTCTGGTCGACCTTGAAGATATCCCTCCCCTCGTCCGTACGAGGGACCTTCCTCGCATGACCTTCATCGCTGATAGTGCGTATTACCTGAATTTGTTGCATTAGGTCCGCCTGCTCTCCCTTCCTCTTCTCAGCATGTTCCCGTATCTCTGCTTGCACCTCACTTCCAGTTTGAATATTCTTCCTGACTTGTTGTAAGAACTCTATCAAGCATCCTCCCCTGACCAAAGCCTCAATCTGGTTCCGCAGGTTATAGCATTCTGAAGTATTGTGCCCTACGTCCTCATGAAAGTCGTAATATTTATAACAATTTCTTTTATCGACCGGGGCTTTCATAGGAGTGGGCTTCTGTAACAAACCTTTATCTCGGATGGTGAGGTAGACTGTTTCTCAAGATGCATTCAAGAGAGTGTAATGGTCGTACCCCCTCTCATCGCGGGCTATAGGGGCCACTGTCCTGGGAGGTGGTAAAGCTTGAAGAGGAGCCCGTTTGTCTAGATACCTTTCTGATCTTGGCTGAGGAAGAGGGAAACCGTATGTTGATTTATTATGAGGTTTGTTCCGGCTCTTTTGATATTGCTCGGGTCTGGGAGCTTCCTTCTTTTGTCGCTTTTTGGCTCTCATGTCGTCATGCTTCATCTTAACCTCGATCTGTTCCAGAGACCGATCATAAGCTTCCTGGTAGGTTTTCGGAGGTCTCTTGGAAAATGACCGGAATAGTTTTCCTGCCCACAAATTTATTCTGAAGTTGGCGAGGGTTACTCTCTCTGTGAAGACCCCCATCTGGATGACTTCCTTGTGGAAAAGCTCGATATAAGCCCGAAGAGTTTCCCCTCTCTCCTAGATCATGTATTGTAGATGAATCGGGTCTTTCAGTCAGGGCTTAACCCCCTGGAACTGTGAGCAGAAGTCAGTTGATAATTTGGTGAAGGAATCTACGCTCCTGGCGAGTAGTTTCCTAAACCAGGTCTTAGCATAATCTGTGAGTGTAGTGGGGAACATTCGACACATAGCGGCCCTTGTTGTGTTCTAGACCTCCATCTGTTTAACGAAGCTCTCTAAGTGGCTCAGCGGATCTTCAGTTCTGGAGAACCTGTCAGCTGGCATTTTTAACTTAGGCGGGAGCTCTACCTCCCGGATTCTTCTATTGAAGGAGGCGTTCATTTCACTCAGAGGATCTTTCTTATCCTACTTGTACTTCCCCATCTTCATCAATTGGACCTCTTTCTATATCTCTGCCAACTGGTCCCTTAGTAGCTTGCTTTTGGACTTCCTTGAGTCGATCTCGGACTCCTCACCATCAGATCCCTCTGATTAACCGGTAATTCCTACATGGTTCCTTCTTTGTAGGGGGCTTGCTCGGGGACAAGGCTGACTTTCTTCTTCTCTACTCCGGGCTTCCCTTCTTGCAGTCGTTAGGTGAAGGAGCTCTTTCTGTCCCCTAGAAAGAACATCTGCCGTGGATTTGACTTGTCGTGGTTGGTATTGTGGCAGCGCTTCGGGAACATGGGGCATCGGCCCTAGCCTATCCTGGATTGAGGTCGGGAGCCCAGCTCTGTTACGAGTTGATTCCAGATGGGCAGGCCCCAAGTGATCAAAGACGGGTTGCCTAGCTCCGGGCCTGCTTGATTCCCTATGATTGCAAAGACCCGTTTGTTGGATAGTGATACCCTCAGCGAGTAGTCGAAGGTGGACGTTCTCTACAAAGGCCGTCGCCTGTTGGTCAAGCTCGACCTGGCTCCCTAGAGTGGGATCCAGAGCCCGTACAGTAGCTAGCTGGACAAGAATATGGTTATAGAGCCCGAATATTTTCCTTTTCCTCGGAACCTTTCATGTCGATGTAGCAGAAGGTTGTCCCGAGGTCCCCTGCTGCCCTTGTGAGGAGCGGAGCTTCATGATGACTTTGAAATAAAAACTTTTTGAATGTAAAAAGATGGTCGTGGGTTCGTTTCCCACAGACAGTGCCAGAAAGTGTTGACTGGAAATTTACTCGAGATGAGAAACTTCTGTTAACACCCTCGAGACAACTACCACGAAAGCAATGGCCGGGGTCGGTGCCATTGGTTCCCTATCTGTTTAAGAGAGAGACCAGAGGTAATAACAGTAAATGAAAGCTCTATATTTGATATATTGCTTTAAGATACAAATAACTCTCTTATCTGCTCACAATCTCTCGAGGTGTAGGGTGGTGGCACCTTGGTGCCTGTCAAATAGTGGAGATAAAGGTGGTTGTGTTCTGTAATCAGAATTTAGGCCCTCCTTCTATGTGTATGTCTGTTGTTTATAATTTTGACTCGGTCGTTTGTTCTTTTTTTGTCTTCCTCTTTTACCATGCTTGGCTTCACATATATATATCGTCGGCTTTTTGAGTTCGCGAATACTCTACAGTAATCTCATGAATCCATTCCCTCCTAATCGGACGAGATTTGTTATTTAAATTTGAATTGTTTCCGGATTTGATGATATCGTTGACGAAGATAAGGTTGTTCCCTTATTTGAATTTAAACTCTTGACGTGCATATAGTTATCATGTGGAGATGATCATGTGTGCACTCGTGCCATTGATCTTCAAGGGGGTCAACCTGCCAGTTGCCAGTTGCCAGTTGCCAGTTGCCCGTTTCCTTGTAGAGCGAGGTGGATGCATGCTCTGGCTCTATTCTTAGGAGCTTAAAACGGATTTTCCCTGACCTGTGGGGGCTTGGGAAGCTATTGTAGACCCTCTTGGGAGGTAGCTGGGGTAGTGCAGATTTAGGCGTGATTCTTCCTCTATGTCTAGCAAAGATAGCGGGATTCTGGAGAGGTTGGCGGGCTTCTTTCGAATGTCCCTTGAGCTTAGAGACTTCCCCTGGAATTTATGGGCGGTTGTGGAGCTCGACCTTTGAGCCGAGGTTCCCAGATAGATGGCCTGGAGAAGTCCGGGCTCCAGTACTCCTGTGGGGGCTCTTCCCGGTCTCGTCTGGCTTGTCTTCTGGTAACTTTGAAGCAGAACCGGCCTTCCCTGCTTTTACGGGGTGGTTTTAATGTCTTACCGGGCTTTATAATTGTCGATTGAGGGTGGAAAATTTCTCTTTGACCCCTGGCCAAATTTCCCTATTAACAGAGCTAGATCGATCTTTCTTGTCTTCCCATAGAGCTTGTGCTAACCATTTTAGGGGCAAAATATCCCATAGGGTTCCAACCTTGTAGCTGGGATCTTGGTTTAGCTACGCCGAGCTCTATCACGGAGCTCGACCTAATTATGCAGGATTCCTAGCGAGGTATCGGGCTTCAATTGGAGAGCCTAAATGCATGCAAGGTGTTGAGAAGGTGTTGATTGCCTCGTCTTTCTTCTGTGGGGCCGTAAGGTACCTTGACCTAGAGGACCTCGATACCTCGCTACGTAGACCAGGATTTGGACCCCTGCTTGAAAGCTGGAAGGTGGAAAATTCTTCTTTGGTCACTAGCCAAATTTTGCTATTAACAGAATTCCTCTATGACTTGAACACCGGTACGTAGTTGGGGTTGAAGTTAGAATCTTGAACTACATAAAGAATTTTGCTTGTCGCTTCTTATTAGTATCCAGAATCACTCACAGTGTTTGGCTTAGAAAACCAGGGAACAAGTCATTTCGGCTTTAGGAATCTTGGTACATTAGGTGAAGAAGATCCTGGTAGACAACTAAGGTCACTTTCTTACCAGGTCTTTATACATAGGCGAAACATAGGCGCATTCGGCATACCTGTAAAATAAATGAGCGATGGCGGACCACAAAGGGATATTCCTTTTGTGGAATTTTCAAAGCTTTAGTCAGTGTAAAATTTGGTAAGCAAGAAAGGTCATAAACCAGATTGCTCGATCATGTCGGATGAAGCTTCAATGGCTAATTTAAGAGCCTGAAATTTCTTTTCAAGAATTGGTAGGCAACTATGCCACCCAGACCTTTCCTGGAAGGGTTGGCCTAGCCATGGCAGCAGGATGACCTTTTGGTTGTTCTGGTCTCGTGATCTAGCAGGCAACTATGCTCTTACGCTCGTATCCTTCTAGGGGGAGGTTATCCGACCAAGGCATCGGGAACGCTAGCTACCCTGGTCTTGGGATCTGGATGGCAACTATACACTTATACTCTGATCCCTCTTGGGTGTGGTAGCCCGACCAAGGCATCAGGAACGCTAGCGAGCTATCTTGGTTTTGAGGTTATCATTGTCGAAATACCATGGTGCTCCTCCTTGAGGGATTAATCCGGTCCTTGGCATTAGGAGGGCTATCTAGCTATATCCTGGTATTTTGATCCTGATGGTAACTATGCTCTTACACTCAGATCCTTCTTATGGGTGGTAGCCCGACTAAAGCATCGGGAGGGCTATCCAGCTATTTCCCGGTCTCAAGATCTGGATGGCAACTATGCTCTTACACTCATACCCTTTTAGAGGTGGTAGCCCGACCAAGGCATTAGGAATGCTAGCTAGCTATCATGGTCTAGAGGACCTCGATACCTCGCTACGTAGACCCGGATTTGGACCCCTGCTCGAAATCTGAAAGGTGAAAAATTCTTCTTTGGTCCCTAGCCAAATTTTGCTATTAACATACACGAATCTCACATGCCATTATTTAAAAAAAATAGTTAAATTATTTAAAAAAATAATAATAATTAAAACTTGTTTAAATCTTCACCGTTCATTACATTGATGGACGATGGAGATAGATTTATTGTAAAAAATTGTAAATAAAAATGATTTTTTTAAAAAAAAATGGATAAATAGATCTCCACTGTCCATATTAGAGATAGATAGTAAAAATCAAATTACAAACTATTAACGGAAAATTTACTCGAGATGAGAAATTCTAATCAACACCCTCAAGACCACTACCACGGAGGTGATGGTCGGGTGGTACCTTTAGTACCTAGTTTGTTCAAACAGCAACAGATATTAAAAGCGAATGCTAACACAAGATGAAAGAGAATATAATGGTTTTATTATAAATCACGTATTTCGTACAAAAATCTCTTAAATACTCTCAATCTCTCTAGGGTACATTAGGGTGGCAACTTCGTGCATGTCAAGAAGTAGAATGCAATGATGGCCATGTTCTGATAACAGAATTTAGGCTAAGACTCGACTCTCTCCTTGCGTGTTTTTTTTTTCGTTCCCCTCACTTTGTGCTTGCTTGGGCATATTTATGCATAGTCCAACTAGGTTTAACTTGTGATCCTCCCCCCATTATTTTATGAATCCAATCCCTCCTTATAAGGCAGAATCATTTATTTAATAGTCATTGACTTTGGATTAATAACGGATCCGATAATATCTTAGGTGAAGATAAGTTTGTTTTCTCTTTGTACTCGATCTCTTGCCTCACACGTACGCAGTGTTTCAATGTTTGTTAAAGTGTAGATATGATCTCGAGTTCCTTCATGGCGTGATGCCTCATGGAGGTCATTGAGTATGGTGTTCACCGTTTTGTAGAACGAGGTAGTTCCAGGCCCTAGTCTTGATGTTAGAATCTCGACCTGACCTTTCTAGGTCCCTTTTAGAGCTTGAAATATTTCTGCTAACGCCCGTTAGTGATGATTTGCTTTTTCCTTTGGAAAAGTGGAACGATGTTATAGCATGAACTCAATGTCTTTATAGGTTCCTTTTTACGTCTGGAGAGAATGGCAGGCTTTTACGGAGGTTACAAGGTAGCTTTGACCATGGGGAGCCGGGATCATCATTCGTCGGGTTCCTTGAATTCTTTATGCGGTGTAAGTAGCTCGATCAAATTGAGTCAGGCTCTACCTTGGTTGCTTCCAGAGATCGATGACCTTTTCTCGCTTTTGTGCGTGGCTCTACAGCTCACCTTTAGGACCCAGGGTTCCATGGTGGGTAATCTCTGGCTTGGACTCGGGTTAGGAGAATGGAAAATTTCAATTTGGTCCCTAGTCAAATTTGGCTATTAACAGAAGTCCCCTCTGACTTAAACACCTGTGATTGAGTTGGGGTTAGAGTCAGACTTCCTATTTTAATTGGGAAATTTTCCTTCCAACATTGCAACCATAATCCAGGCAAAAATCTTCTCATTAAATTCACGAGTGATGTGGCGAGCAGAGACCAGTGCGTTTCTCAAAATAATACAACTCCGTTACGCCAACTCACGAGATTCGAGGCATTCTCGACTGAAGATTTCACCGACATCACTATTGCATTCTCCTCTATTTAAACCCAGGTGTTTCACTGCCTTCCTCGTCCTTTTCTTTCTTTCAAATTTCAAATTTTCAAAGAAGAAACTTTCTCTCATTGCATTATTGACGGAGAGGAAGCTACCAGCCTCGTCCAAAGAAAACGGACATGAAAAAATTTTAACAGCGATGACTCTCCTCCTAACCTGCAGCGTCGTTGGTCGAATAGGAACGTTGCCATTGGAGCTGGGTTTTCTAACAAGCCTAATAGCCCTCTGAACCTGGTCGACGAAGACTCTGATAGGGAGCTCAAGAAGGCGGTAGGTGGAAAGGATCAAACTGCAGTTGCGAGTTCCCTTCCGAAGGGATTTCTTCCGTACGACTTTAGGGTCATCCCGGATTCTACCACTGACCCGAGGTCGATTGACAGTAAGAGAGCCAAGTATGGCATCCCTGACAGCGTTTCCATCTCCGTTCTGCCTAAGAATTATAACGTATTCAATCCTCTCAAGGGCCTGCTTCCCATTCATGTAGCTACCCTCGAGAATGGGGTTAGACTTCCCCTTCACCCTACCCTCCGATGAGCTCTCAATGCACTTCAGCTGGCCCTCCTCCAGTTGATGTCTGGCTTCTGGAGGTATTTGATCTGCTTTCTCGTGCTGTGGAGGGAACAGTGCGAGCTGAGCAAGGTTACTAGAGAGCCCAGAGAAGAGGAGTTGGCTTACCTCTTTCAAGTTGGAAGCCTGTCTGGTGCCCCACGTGGTCAGTTTTATGTTAAAGCTAAGAACAAGCTCAACTTCATCATTCCTGGCGCTTCAAAGAAGGACCCTGCCTGAAGGAGGAATGGATCCTAGCTGGGGATGACTAGGAAAGCTTGATCTGTTTTTGGAGGGCAAGAGTTTGAGGTCCTCATAACTTTTAGTGACAAACCAACTTGGGATCAGGTTTCCATACCGGCTGAATTTGAAACTGTCTTGAAGGCCATCCTTGCCAGGAATTATTTGAACCAGAAGTTTTCTACCGCTGATCCCTTTGACTCTCGCAAGGAGAATCGATACCTGTAAATTTCTACTACTACTACTCTTCGTAAGTAAAGTAACGCTGAGATATCCTGCTCTGTTTCATCGGCCAGTTTGGTTCTGACGTATTCTTTAAAAAAAACAAAAGTTTTTGTTGTTGCTCCAGCTTCCCGTGAAATCCAGTAAGCTCCCTCCCCTCCTCCTCATGCCAGATTGCCACGGGAAGCCCATTTGGCTACCTCGGAGAAAGGGGGCTACTGTTCCAACTGAGGTTTCACTTGCTTTCACACTGTCCCCTTTCTAGCATAGGTTCAAGATGGCTCTCCTAGGATCACGGGCTACCAATAGGCGAGGTAAGGGGACTTCTATTTCTCATGCTACTTATGTATCTATTCTAGTTTCTTCTTTGATCGTTCCCGCTCATGCTGCTTCTGTTGTTCCTGCTGCTTCTATTATTCCTGTTGCCAGCCTCTTTGACATTTTTGCTTTTTCGTCCTCATCCCCGGTTCTTCAAACTTTGGGGAACCTTGAGCCCGGCATTACATAGTATCCTTTTGTCCGCTCTCAACATCAGTCGAGATCGGCGGGGCAAGACGAGGTTTTGGAGCAATTTGTCGTGTCTTGCTAGAGAGGTGGGCTCTTTAGGATGGCTTCAATGCCCGTCGATATTTTGCTTACCAAGGGGTCTGCTGTCTTGGCTGAGGTAGTCACATTCTTCTACATTTTACATGCGACTACTAACTTGATCAATTTCTGATTTGCACTCTTCAATCTACAGGTATTCAAATTCAACGTGGCAATGGGCCACCAAGTCGCCTTTCTCTGTGATTGTGTTGTGTAAGCCAAGGTTGAATCCGAGAGGGACACAGGGCAACTTGCCCAGGCTCGATCTCTAGTGTAGGAAATGACCTCCAACCATAAAGAGATGGAGAAGGAGCTTGTTGATCTTCAATACGATAATGAGAGACTGAAGCGGTCATTCGAACAAGAGACCCTCATATCTGAACGTCGAACAAAACGGTGGGATTCCCAGAAAGCAGAGGCTAAGATGCTAGACGTCGAGAACCAGACCCAACATGCTCATGTGGCCAAGATACAAGCGAAGCTGGATGCCTTCTTCATCGACGAATATTTGTATTCCTCTTTTCAGGTTGCAGAAGCTCTCCCTCTTCTCTTTTACCTATCCACTGTCGCCTATTGGGATAGAGAGAAGATAATGATCAAAGTTACAAAGATGTCTTATCCTGATGGTGATGGAGAGGGTCCTTCTAGCTTGGCTGGAGTCAGGAAATAACCAGTCGCGTCAGATCTTATTGTCACTCCTCCAGTCCTTCCAGTCTCTGACCTCGGGGAATCCTTGAATGGGTTTCAGCTCGCACAGTCAGGGGATATTTATCCAGAAGTTCAGAAGGAGGTCCGAGACCACTCTGAAGAAACCTCCAGAGAAGAGCTGGAGATTGAGAAGAATAAATTGGAAGCAGCGACCATCACTCTGGACGCGGTCATTCCCCTTGAGGTTATGGTCATAGTTAATGTAGTCTTGGAAGAGGACCAAGATGAGCAATAAGTAGTTGAAGAGCCTCCGGAGGAAGAAGCAGCAGAGGTGGCTAACCAGGATGAGCAGTCACTGGAAGGAGGGGCAGAGGGAGAATACCATCATAGAGGAGGAGCAGCTAGAGGGAATCAAGGGGATGCCGGAGCTTGATACCATCTATTCATAACTTGTTTTGATTGCCCGAAAAAAAGGGTAGGCTCCCTGCTTTACTCATGACTAGTTTACTTGATTTTTTATTTATTTTTTTGCTCTTCATGTAGCCCAGAACCAAGGGTTAGGCTCCTTGCTTGATGAATTTAGCCTTACTAGGGGATAGACTCCCTCATAATTAATGAAAATCTGTTACGACTTCCTTTATACTTGTCTTGACTAATCGTGATAATGAGCTTCCAATTCGACAGAGATCTCATTGCTTCACTCCTATCCTCGATCATGATGCAACCTCCGAAATAACTTTGACTTAATGAGTTTTAGTAAAGGAAAGCTCTGAATCCGCTAAGCATAAACCCGCTAGCTGGGTGGTCATCCAGCTTCCAATTCTCAGCACTTTGCAGGAACTCCTACCTCTGGGGAAGAGTCTCATTGCATTGTATCCTGCATCTTTGATGATCCCTCATTCAAATTTTAAACTGGCGATGTAGGAAATCTTACTTATAGGTAAAACTGATGAGTAGTTTGAATCAGGTGCTTGATATTTCGGTGAAAGGTGTGTTATAATAACCTAGATACCCTTTTTCCCAGCCTTCGGACAGGTATCTTATCATGGCAACCTCACTCCCATAGGAGAAATTGTTATTCATGCTAGGATCCTTTCCGGGAGTGGCAGCCTGATCGAGGCATCAGAAGGGCTATCTATTTATATCATGGTCTCGTGATCTGGATGACAACTACGTTCTTAGACTCAAACCCTTTTTGGGGGTGGTAGCCCGACCAAGGCATCAGGAGGGATGTCTAGCTATATCCTGGTCTCGTGATCTGGATGGCAACTATGCTCTTGCATTCAGACCCTTCTTGGGGAAGGTAACCCGACCAAGGCATCAAGAAGGCTGTCTAGCTATATCCTTGTCTTGAGATCTAAATGGCAACTATGCTCTTACACTCAGACCCTTCTTGGATTTTGTAGCCCGACAAAGGCATTAGGGGTAGCGAGGCAGCTTCCCCGGCTAGTCCCTGGTCTGGAGATCTGGGTTGCTACTATGCTTTTAAACTTAGACCCTTCATGGTGGAGGGTAGTGCCCAGCCGTGGCATCAAGGGTAGCGAGTGTGCTTCCCCGGCTAACCCCTGGTCTCGAGGAGGTTATGGTAAATTTACTTAGGAGATCCTCGAATATGGAGAAATTTACAGTTTATGGAAAACAAAATCGGAGATAGAGAAAATAGACTTTACTGATGATCAAAATGGAGTACATTATCATTGAGAATGTTATTGAAACCTAAATTGAGGTTGTCTGCTCAGGGGTCCCTTGCTTAGGGATATAAGTTCCTCAAGTGATAAGCATTCCAGGTATGGTCAATGGGTCGACCATCCATGTCTTATAGCTTGTAGGGCCCATTGCTGATCACTATCCTTACCAAGTATGGCCCTTCCCAATTAGGTCCTAAGACTCCATCTGACCTTTTTCGGGTGTTAAAGGTCACTTTTCTGAGAACCAAATCTCCCTCCTTGAAATTTCAGGCTCTGACCTTTCTGTTGAAATACCTGGCTATCTTGCTTTGGTATACCGCTACTTTCTAAACTACCCGGTCTTGTTTCTCCACTAGGAGATCTAGATTAGCTCGGAGCTTGACCTCACCGGTTCAAAGTGTTGTACCTTGAATAAGGTTAATATATGCTCGATAGGAAAGACCATTTCAGCCCTGAAGGCTAAGGAGTAGGGTGTCTCTCCAGTAGCTGTTCTCTTTACAATCCGGTATGCCAAGAGAACCTTGAGCAGCTCCTCGACCTATTCATCTTTCTTCCGCTGTAATTTATTCTTCAACAGCTTCTTAGTGGATTCAGTCAGCTCATTAGTCTACGAGTGGGCTACTGAAACGAACCTGATGTTGATTCCCAAACCTTTACAAAAGTATTTGAATCAGGCATTGTCAAATTGCTTACCTAGGTCAGCTATAATAATGAGAGGAGTCCCGAATCTGCAAACCATGTTTTTTTTATGAACCTCGTCGTATTCTCTTCCTATATTTGGGAGAGAGGTCCAGCCCTGACCCATCTTGTAAAATAGTTGATTGCCACGATGACATGTTTAGCTTGCCTATGAGCGGTGGGAAGCGGTCCAATCAGGTCGACCCCTCACATGGCAAAAAGGTAGAGTGAACTGAGAGATGACAGTCGTTCCGGTGGGAGGTGACTCACATTCAAGGTCCTCTCGCATGATTCACAAAATTATACAAAGCTCTTCGCGTCTTGGTGAATAGTTAGCCAGTAATACCCCATACGGAGAACTTGATATGCTAAAGCTTCACTGCCAATGTGATTCCCACAGTCCCCAGAGTGAACCTCTCTCAAAACCCATTTGGCATCATCAGGGTACAAACACCAAAGCAAAGGAAGAGACATGCCCCTTCCATAGAGGTACCCGTCTACCAGGCAACATCAAACAGAGAGCCTATTAATTCTTCGAGCTTGATCGAGCTTCTCGGGGAGGTTTCCTTCTTGGAAATAAGCCACTTTTGGATCCATCCAGCATGGCTGACGGTCTAGAGAGCAAATTTCCTTGCCCGCTGTTATGATTGGTTGGGAGATAACTTGGAGGGAAACTCCCCGCGGTATGGCTTAGCCACCAGTCAGAGCTATCTTAGCTAGGATATCTGCTCGATGATTCTGTTGCCTGCGGCTCCTGCTCAATCTTGAATCCCTTAAATTTATTTTTAGCTGCTGAATTAGCTTCAGGTAGGCGGCCATGTTATCTCCTTCTGCTTGGTAAATCCTGGAAACCTGATTAACTATGAGTAATGAGTCACTCTGGACCTGTAAGTAGTCGGTCCCGAGCTCAATGGTTGCCTTCATCTCGGTTATGAGGGCTTCATACTCCGCCTCATTATTGGTAGCCTTAAACTCGAATCTGAAGCAGTGACAGCATTCGGTCCCTTCTGGATCCACTAGAATTATGCCAGCTCCTCTCTCAGCTTGTCCAAATGCCCAATCTGTGTAAAGGATCCAGGTCTTGCAACCTTCCGGCCAGCTGTCGATCTCTGAAATCCTCTCAGGAGTTATATTCATCGCTACGGAGGTCGATTGGCCTGAGAGCACTGAGAATTCTACCACGAAGTTTGTCAAAGCTTGGGGTTTGATTATGGTCTAGAGTTTATACTTCAAGTCAAATTGGGTGAGCTACAGGGCCCATAAAACTAGCCTTCCGGATACGTCCAACCTTTGTAAAAATTGGAGGAGAGGCTAGTCCGTCAGCACTGCTATTGAGTAAGCTTGAAAGTACTTCCTAGTTGAGGTTACCAGAGCATAGGCGAGCTTATCAAGGAGAGTATAATTTATCCCTGGCTTGGTTATAGCATGACTCACGTAGTAGACAGGTCGTTGAACCCTGTCTCCACATTTCTTGATCAAAGCTCCACTTACTGTTGTCTCTGAAACCGCCAAGTAGAAATGCAGCTCCTCTCCGAGAATTGGCTTGACTAGCAATATAGGGCTTATTAGATACTCCTTCAAGACTTGAAAGGCTTGTTCGCTCTTCTGGTTCCATTTAATGTGTTTCCCCTGCTTGATAGCTTTGAAGAACGGATGGCATTTATCGGTGGAACGAGAAATGAACCTGTTGAACGCTGCTACATGCCCGGTCAAGACTTGTACCTGATTAAGAGACGTGGGGGATTTCAGGTCTAAGATAGCCTTGATCTTTTCTGGGTTGGCCTCTATGCCTCTCTCATGAACCATTAAGCCCATAAACTTCACCGTAGTTACCCCAAAAATACATTTGGAGGGGTTCAATTGCATCTGGCTTTCCCTTAGGATTATAAAAGCTCTATAAAGATCGTCTTGATGTCCTTCTGCGGATTATGATTTTGTGATCATGTCGTAGATGTACACCTCCATCGACCTTCCAATTTCGGGTCTGAACAGTTTGTTAACTAGCCGCTGGTATGTAGCCCCAGCATTTTTAAGACCAAATGGCATCACCTTGTTGCAGTATAGACTCTGTCTGGTAATGAAACTGGTCTTATTCTGGTCTGATGGGTGCATCTTAATCTGATTGTACCCTAAGAACGCATCTATGAAGCTCAGGAGCTTGTTCCCGGATGTGGATTCGACCAACTGATCGATCTTTGACAGAGAAAAGTTGTATTTTGGACATTCCCGGTTAAGGTCAGTGTAGTCGATGCGCATACACCACTTCCCATTTGTCTTTGTGACCATGACCAGGTTGGTTATCTATTCGGGGTAACGTTTCTCTCTAATGAAGCCTGCTCTGATCATCTTGTCCACTTCCTCCTGAACTGCAGCATTTCTTTCGGCATTAAAGTGACGTCGCTTCTGCCTAACGGGCTTGAAGGTTGAATCCACTACTAATCGATGAGCAACCAATGATATGGGGATCATGGGCATCTCGGTATGACTCCAAGCAAAGATGTCGCTAAATTCTCTGAGAAGCCCGATCAAACCTTCATTCATTTTCGGGTCGAGGGTAGCTCCGACCTTGACAACCTTGGAGGGATCATCACTCATGATGGGTATCTCTTCTAGGTTGTCCATAGAGTGCCCGTTGGCCCATTCTCTGTTCTATTCTGTTCTTCCTTCTCCAGCGTTAGGGAGTCATCTTCTGGATGATTGGCTGGCTCCGTGTCTTCCAAGGTCATCCCGGGTGTTTCCATATCCTGGATCGTTGCAACTTGTACTAACTATTTTACTAAAGCTGTCGGATTGGCAGACACTGCATAGCACTTCATGGCTGCTTGTTGGTCAATACACACCTCCCCTACCTTGTCCCTTACTGAAAACTTTAGGACGTTGTGGTAGATGGACAAGACTCCTTTCAAGGAAGATAAGAATATTTTTCCCAGTATTGCGGTGTGGGTCGACAGGGTATCAACCACAACTAAGTCTGTCATAACATTTTTTTGGAGGGGTGCGGTTCTAGCGATCACTGGGAGGATCTTCAACCCCATTGGTATGATCGAGTCCCAAGTGAATCTGTACAGCAGGGTTATGCAGCTATTGTAACACCATTGCTTCAATTTTAACTTCTCCAAGGTATCTTTAAAGAGGATGTCGACACTGCTGCCTGTGTGGACGAGCACACGTTGGACCATACAATTGGCAATCTGTACCGTGATCACCATAAGATTTTCATGAGGTTGCATGGTGTTTTAGACATCTAATTCGGTGAAAATAATTTATGCTGACTGAAGGGGCCAACCGGGCTCTGGTGGACCTTGAAGATACCTCGACCTTCATCTACACGAAGAATCTTCCCGTATTGTGTTTTCTGGAATTATTGGAGGTGTCTGCCAGAGTGGGACCTCCGCTGATTGTATGTATCATCTAGATTTGTTGCATCAGATCCGTCTGCTCCCCCTTTCTCTTTTCAGCAAGCTCACGGATCTCATCTTGTACTTCACTTCCAGTCTGAATATTGTCTCTGACCTGCTGCAAGAACTTTATCAAACATCATCCCTTTATCAGAGCCTCGATCTGGTTGAGTAGGTTATAGCACTCTGAAGTGTTATGGCCCACGTCCTCATAGAAGTCACAGTACTTATACCGGTTCCTCCGATCGACTTGGGCTTTCATGGGTGCGGGCTTCTGTAGTAACCCCTTATCCCAAATAGCGAGGTAGATTATTTCATGGGATGCATTTAAGAAGGTGCAGTATTCATACCCTCTTTAATCTCGTGTTACGAGGGCTACAGTTCTGGGAGGAGGCGAAACTCACGGAGGGGTTCACCTTGCTGGATACCTTTCTTGCTTATGTTGAGAAGCGGGGAAACGGTATATCGACCTATTGGGAGGTTTGTTTTGGTTTTTCTGAGCTGGCTCTGGTCTAGGAGTTTCCTTCTTATGGCGTTTCACCATTCTCATATCGTCATGCTCCATCTTGACCTTGAGTTGTTCGTCAATTTCAACTTGCTCTAGAGCCCAGTCATAGGCCTCCTGATAAGTCTCTGGAGGTCGCTTGGCAAAGGATCGGAAAAGCTTACCCACCCACAGGTTCTGTCAAAAGTTGGTGAGAGTCTCCTTCTCGGTGAAGACTCCCATCTGAATGACTTCCTTGTGAAAGTCTTCCACCTAAGACTGGAGTGTCTCACCACGCTCCTGGACCACATACTGAAGGTTTATGGGATCCTTTGGACTTGGTTTGGCCCCTTGGAATTGTGAGCAGAAATCCTTTGACAGCTTTGTGAAAGAATCCACGCTACCGGCAGACAGCTTCCTGAACAAAGTCTAGGTGTTGCCAGTCAGGGTGGTAGGGGACATCCTGCACATGGCAGCCTTGGTAGTATTGTGGACTTCCATTTGTTGGACGAAGCTCTTCAAGTGGCTCAAGGAGTCTTTTGTTGCGGAGAATTTATCTGTCGATATTTTAAATTTTGGCTGGAGCTCCGCCTCCCGGATCCTTCTGATGAAAGGAGCATTCATCTCGCTCAAAGGATCCTTCTTGTCCTTCTTGTGCTTTCCCCTTTTTATCTGCTGGATCACTTTCTGTAGCTTTACCAACTGATTTCTCAGTCGCTTATTCTCGGGTTTCTTTGAGTCAACCTCGGACTCCTCAATGTCGAATCCCTTTGATGAACTGGTGATCTCGACTCGGTCTTTCTTACGAACAGGATCTACCCGGGGGCTTTGTTGGCTACCTTCCTCTCTAGCCCTGTCTTCCCTCCTTGAAGCCACCGGGCGAGAAGCCTCTTGCTGCTCTCGGGGCAGGGTGTCCACTAAAGATTTAACTCGTCTGGGCCGGTAATGTGATGGTCTTCCAGGAACTTGGGGCACGGGCCCTAGTCTATCCCGGATCGTAGGTGGATGCATGTCCTATCGCGGGTTGGCTCTGGTGGAGGAGGTCCCAACCGATCAAAGGCGGGTTTTCTAGTTTCGGCATGCTCGGCTCTCCCTGTGTGTTGGGATTTACTAGCTGAACTGCGGTGCCCTCAGCGACCAGGAGAAGGTGGACATTTTCCACGAAGGCGGCCTTCTGTTAGTCGAGCGTGTTCTGGCTTATAATAGAAAGGCCAGAAGCCCGCGCAGCGGTTGGCTGGACCGAAACTTGGCTGCGATGCCCAGATTTTCTTCCATTCCTTAGGGTCTTTCGCTTTGATGCAGCCGAAGGTTGTTTCGAAGCCTCGGGTTGTCCCTAGGAGGAGCGGAGCCTCATAACTCCTACAAAATAACAAACATGTAACTGTTGATTGATTAACTGGGTGTGTATTTCCCCACAGACGGCGCCAGAAAGTGTTAACGGAAAATTTGCTTGGGATGAAAAATTTCAATTAACACCCTCAAGACCTTTACCACCGAGGTGATGGTCGGGGTGGTACCTTAAGTACCTAGTTTGTTCAAACGGCGATGGATATTAAAAGCGAATGCTAACACGAGATGAAAGAGAATTTAATGGTTTTATTATAAATCACGTATTTCGTACAAAAATCTCTTAAATACTCTCAATCTCTCTAAGGTACATTAGGGTGGCAACTTCGTGCCTGTCGAGAAGTAGAATGCAATGATGGTCGTGTTTTGATAACAAAATTTAAGCTAAGACTAGACTCTCTCCTTGCGTGTTTTTCTTTTGTTTTTTTTTTTGTCCCTCCACTTTATGTATGCTTGGGCCTGTTTATGCATAGTCCAACTAGGTTTAACTTGTGATCCTCCCGCCATTATTTTCTGAATCCAATCTCTCCTTATGAGGCAGGATCTTTTATTTAAAAGTCATTGACTTTTGATTAATAACGGATTCGAGAATATCTTAGGTAGAGATAAGTTTGTTTCTTCTTTGGACTCAATCTCTTGCCCCACACGTACACATTGTTTCAATGTTCGTTGAAGTGTATATATGATCTCGTGTGCCTTCATGGCCTAATGCCTCGTGGAGGTCGTTGAGTATGGTGTTCACTGTTTCGTAGAACAAGGTTGATCCAGGCACTGGTCTTGATGTTAGGAGCTCGACCTGACCCTTCTAGGTTCTTTTCAAAACTTGAAATTACCCTGCTAACACCCGTTAGTGATGGCAGGGTTTCTGCTAGCTTCCTCCTATCTACCTACTTAGATTTGCTTCTTCCTTTAGCGAAGTGGAGCGATGTTATAGCATGAACTCGATGTCTTCATAGGTTTCTTTTTACATCTGGAGAGGATGTCGGGCTTTTGGGGAGGTTATGAGGTAGCTTTGACCTTAGGGAGCCGGGATCATCATGCGTCGGGCTTTCCCTGAATTCTTGCTTCGGTGTAAGGAGCTCGATCCGATCATGTCGGGCTCTACCTTGGGTGCTTCCAGAGCTCGATGACCTTTCCTTGCTTCTGTGGGGTGGCTCTACAGCTCGCCCCTAGGACACGGGGTTCCATGGTGGGTAATCTTTAGGAGATTGAAAATTTTTCCTTTGGTCCCTAGCCAAATTTGACTATTAACACAAACAAAAACAAATAGAATTTCATTTATAGAAAAACAAAAACATGAACTGGTTGGAGATGGATAGTGATCCACAATGGATGGAGATCACCATTAATCTTTACTAACCCAGATCATCAATCATCACAAACCCATATTCATCGATTCTTCACTCCAACACTCAACATATATAAACAATCAAAACAATATCTCAAATGAAAAAAAAAACTTTACAAACCCCAATGTTTAGAAATGATAATAACTCACAAATGTAACTTAAATATCTTTGAAGCCCAAACACAAATTGAACTCCAAAACACAAACTGGAAACCAAAATAATTCCAAGAAAACCACTCTCACTACTCGCCTTTCCTCCACCACTCTTCACGTTGATTTATTAGGTTCAAAAAAGAAGTCAAATTTCCAATTTCTCATTCTCGTGTTCTTCGAGTTTTCTAGAATATTATGGTGGTTTTTTTTAACCGGTTCATGATAGTACTGATTCGTCTTGTTGGCTAGAGTTTGTGAAATTTGAAAAGGTGAGGTTGATAATACAGAGATATTAGTCAGAGAGAGTGAGAGAGATGGAGAAACTGGTTCATTTGTCTATGTCATGAGGATTTCTCAATGACTCAACCAAGGCAATACCGAACACAAATTGAGCTATGGAATTGGAGCGAGTGAGCTCAATCTCTGTTGGCACTTGCGACGGAGATCCATTCGCTCACTCGCTCACTCGCCTCTTGATCTCATCGGAGATGTCTGGTCCATCTCTGATGAGATGATGAGCTCTCTCCTCCATCAACCTGGATTTAAAATCCAGATCGATCTCACTTTTATTTTTATTTTTAAAAAATCTTGAATCTAGAAAGTTGAGACTGAAGAGGACTTTCATAGCATTAATTTCAAAATTAAATTTTTTTAAACAGAAATATTTTTTAGATATCCACCATTCAGTTCAGTTTTTTTTTTCATTTTTCTTATTTCTTAAAAAAAAAATAGATCTCTAAATATGGATGGTGGAGATCCATTTAAAAAAAAATAAGTTTTTTTTTGTTTTCAAATTGTTTTAATTAATAATTCTTATGGGCATTTTGGTATTTTTGACAGTCAAACTTGGTCAATGGTTAAGTTTTACCAAGTATGACTAACGGCAGGGGAGGTAAATATCAACTAATGATAAAGTTATTTCTGGATGTAAAAGGATAAACATTAGGGGAGTTTAGTGCAATTTGTGAAGAATATATATATTAAAAAAACATGCGGTCCCACAAAAAGATGCTGTAGGTCAAAAAAATTGACCATGATAAGTGTTAAAATGTATAGGAAAAAGAAAAAGAATAAAAAGTGTGAGTCACTCTCATTGCTTTTGTCTTGAACGGCGACGTCTCATTCAACTTTCCGAATCTATCAATGATACTGTCACTATCCAACGTTGTACCTTCTTCCACGCCACTCTCCGTAAAAACTGACCGTCGATTCTTCTTTGTCCTTGTTTATTAATCGACCATATCACCACCCGCGAGTATCACGCATCTCTTTTATTTTTCTAGAAATACATTTCGCTCTTCGCCATCGTAATTTACTCCGATGCTTCAAACGTTAGCGACTAGGTTAATTGGAGTTTAGACTTTAGTGTTACCTATTTTTTAATTTTTTTTACAGTTAATTTTTATTTTACCAAATATGAACTTAATTATTATATCAAAGTAAAATTATATCAAATGTATATAAAAATTAATTCTATATTTTTACTGTTTACACCTTCATAAAAAGGTAAAACTTTTATCTTACACGTATAAATTTATATAAAAGTTAGTTACATATAATTTTATGTTTAGAACCATGCTTAATTATCTGAATGATGGGAATATATATATATATATATATTGAAGTATTATAATAGGACAGTTAGGAGTGTCTAATATTAAACAATATATATTCGATTAGTTTGTATATCTATTTTTATAAGGTGAAAGAAAACTTTTTACACATATTTATAAAATGTATATAGTGAGATATAAACCCTTTATTACCAATGTGAAGAGGATCGAGATTAGACATGACCACGGTTCGGTTCGAACCGTAGAACCGAACCGTAACCGTATGAAATGAACCGTAACCGTATGAAATGAACCGTAACCGTAACCGTATGAAATGAACCGTAACCGTAACCGTAACCGTAACCGTAACCGTAACCGTAACCGTAACCGTAACCGGAACCGTGTAACCGGTTTCGGAACTGTAACCGGAACCGGTTTCGGAACTGTAACCGGAACCGGTTTCGGAACTGTAACCTGAACCGGGGGGTCGGCGGTTCGGTTCCTGTTCCTTCTCTTGAAAAACCGGCCAGGAACCGACGGTTCGGTCCCGGTTCAGGAACCGCCGGTTCTTGTCCTTTATTTAAAAAAAAAATGAATTTTAAAAAAAAAAAAAAACAGCCGTTGGGCCCAACGGCTCCAAAAAAAATTTTTTTTCCTTTTTTTTCCTTTCCCCTTTAATTCTTTATTTCCTATAAATACCCCCCTAATTCATTTCTTATCATACAATTGCTCTCTCAAATCTCAATTCTCCTAATTCTCTTCAATTATCTTCCAATTTGTCAATTATTTATTTGTTTACATTTAGTGTATTACAATTATTATTTTTTAAAATCATTTTAAAATCCTTGTCAACAATTTGTATCTTAATTTTTTTGAAGAGTTTATTTACAAATTATTTTTTTCGATGGCAAGTGGAAGTGGAAGTGGAGTAAGAGATATTCCACCAAGGCATTCCGTTTCCAAGACCGGTAAGGGTCATATGTCGGAGCCGGATCCGGTCCAACCGGATAATATCGGTTTTGATGACACCGCTTACCATGAGTTCCTACAACGGCAAGCCTATCTTGAATCTCTAAACTATCCAATCAATCCAAATCCCCCTTTAATAATTTATGAACCCAATTCTAGCCAGCCTAACGCCCCTAGCCCTAGCCCTGGTAATATGACAAGCCAATCAGAAAATATACCCGATTTTACTGCAGATCCAAATTTTGAAGAGCCGGCAGAGAAGGATAATAAGCATCTCAAATCTGATCTATTCGTTCTCCACATGAAGAAAGTTACGAAACCGAATGGAACATGTTGGGCGGTGTGCAATTATTGCCCTAAAGAATACAAGTGGAATAAATCTGGAGGATACGTCACATATAGGAAGCATATTACGACCAGTCATCCAACAGAACTTGCCAAGGGGAATGCACAATCTCAAATTTCCAGGCTTTCTACCCCTGACACTCAATTATTTAAATATATTGATCAAGCTAATAGAGAAGAATTAGCTAGGATGGTAGCTGTAGAACATTTACCTTTTAGTTTTGGTGAAAAAGTTGGTTTTATTAAATATTGTCATAAAGCATTAAATCCTGCTGCATGTCGTGTACTCTCACGCGTATAATGTATGATATTTATAAAAAGGAAAAAAGGATTTTAAAAAAATATTTTACGAACTATATAGGTCGTGTTTCCGTATGTGCTGATATATGGACTGACCATTGGCGAATGCATTCATACTTAGGTGTAACTTGTCATTATATGGATAAAGCATGGACAATACAAAAAAGAATTCTTGCATTTAAAGTTTTTGATGATACACATACTGCTGATAATATTTATAAAAATATGAAAATCATTTTTGAAGAGTATAAAATTGAAAGCAAAATTTTTTCAATTGGTTTTGATAATGCTTTTAATAATACAGCAGTTATTCCTGCTTTAATTGAATTATGCAAGCCTTATTTTAATAGTAAATTTTTTCATCAAAGATGTGCTTGCCATGTTTTAAATTTATGCTTTCAAAAATATTTGGAAATTCTTCAAGCTTTTATTAAACCCATTAAAGAGACCCTCTCATATTTGTGGAAACATCCTAATGTTATGAAAGCATGGGTAAGATTTTGTAAACAGGCAGGTAGGCATCCCATTAGATTTTCTCGTGATGTTCCAACACGTTGGAACTCTACTTATAAATTGCTTTGTGAAAGTTATGAATATAGGAATTTATTAGTTTCTTTTATGCAATATAATGTTAGTCAAATCAATCTTTATGCTCACCATTGGGATATTTGTACAAAAATTTGTAATTTGTTAAAAGTTTTTAATAGTGCTACTAACAATTTATCAGGTATTTATTATCCTACTACTCAATTATTTATTATTGAGAGTTGTAATATTGCTGGTGCATTTGCTGACTGTTCATCTGATATACAATTACAGGCATGCATTGAAGCTATGAAAAAAAAAATGGTTAGACTATTATAGAGAGTTTCCAACTATTTACCTGTTTGCGTTGTGTTTTGACCCACGTTGTAAACTAGATGCATTGGCAGATTATTTAACTCTTTATTATAAATGTTTAGGTATACAATTAGAAATTAATACTTATTGTGCTGCAATTAAGATATTATTTTATCAGTTATATGATGAATATCGTAGAATTTATGGTCCATCATTATACATTAGTGTTCCACAAAATGAAAATGTCTCACAAACTCGATCTTCTGGAGTGTTGGGGGCAGGGTCTGCACTTTTATCCCAAAAGATCAAAATATTGTGAGGTTCTTCTTCTTCTTCATCAAGTCCGATCTCATATGATGAGATAGAAACTTATCATAGTACCAATTTTGAGTTTATAGGAGACGATGATGTGGATAAATTTGATATTCTACATTGGTGGAGAGAACATGAAAAGCACTTCCCAATCTTGTCTATAATAGCCAAACAGATTCTTGCAACACCGGTTTCTATAGTGGCTGTGGAACAAGAGTTTGGTGCGGGTGGAAATATTTTGGATGCAAGACGGTCGCTTTTGAGTCCAGAATCAATTCAAGTCCAAGTGTGTGTTGATGATTGGACAAAGGCTGGATATAGACAACAAGAAATGGAGCCAGAAGTTATTTATGATTTCTTCGATGATGATCACACCACCGGCACCAGAACGGATGGCAGCGATTAGTTATAGACTTACAAAATTACATATGTAAAAGACAATAAAATGTAAAAGAACTACGTGGTCTTTGATTCCTCTAAACCCCGAGTCCGAGAGGATACGTATGCAACTTAATTTTGGTACAAATTAACTGCAAGACCAATTTTTTTAATTTTTAGTTTTATACATTTATTTCAATTTATGTATTTAGTATTATTTTTTAAAATTTTAATTTCGGCTTACGGCCTTACACAATAAAATTCATTTACAAGTTCATATTATTACATGTCTTATGTTTTCGTATTGTTTTACAAATGAGTATAAATGTATAATAAGAAAGAAAAAAAAAAGGAACCGAACCGGCCGAACCGGTGAAACCGGAACCGCGATTCCACGGTTCCGGTTCCGATTCCGGTTCTGGCTCCTTCCAGAACCGGAACCGGAACCGGAATAGGTCGGAACGGGGGTCATGTCTAATCGAGATACACTAACGCTTACATTAAGAGATGATATGCGACTGTAATTTTTTTTTACACATAACACTATTTTATTGGATATTATATATATATATATTGAAGTATTATAATAGGACAGTTGGGAGTGTCTAATATTAAACAATATATATTCGATTAGTTTGTATATCTATTTTTATAAGGGCAAAGAAAACTTCTCACACATACTTATAAAATGTATATAGTGAGATATAAACCCTTTATTACCAATGTGAAAAGGATCGAGATACACTAACGCTTACATTAAGAGATGATATGCGACTGTAATTTTTTTTTACACATAACACTCTTTTATTGGATATTTTATATATATATATATGTAAATTTATACCTACTTATATCTACGGTGACTCAAACCTGAAATATTGTCAAGTTAAATGAACGTTTATATCGTTGAGCTTGGTGGAATGATAACATATTTAAACCAAGAGACAACAAGCTTTTGAAGTCATTACTCATTATCAATATTGCATTGCAATGAAGTAATTCATGTCCATATATACTGCGAGACATTATGCACTAATACTTGATCAGTGTAAAATAAATAAATAAATAAAGATTATCTCTTCAGTCATCCGAGAAAACTTGGCCATTTAAACAACACTAATAAATTAGCAAACATAATCACTTTGATCTTGATGGTTGGAATATTAATTAAACCAATACAAATTGTCATAGTACTGCTCCATGTAAAAATTTCGTAAGCAAGATTCTCAATCTCTTAATATATATATATGAATATATGAACTCAATTTGAAAATACAATTTAGATATGTATATATAAATGGTGACATTTAATTTAATCCAGAAGAAATACGTGGATGGATAATGGCCATAATAGATAATTTAACAAGCATTATATGGCTATAAATTTAGAACATATTTAAGGATGTCCACACGCCCAATTGTCACAACATCATCATCAGATGTTTAATTTTTCTACTTAGAAAATGACTACTCCTACTTAGAATTTTAGAAACACCATCATTTTCTACTTCTTCTTCTTAATTATTATCATAGACGACTTGTGACTTTTGAGATATATGCAGTTGTGGCATCTGCTATATTGGCAACTTTTCTTACGCATATACTCTCATCGCATTTTATATTTGAATTATAATATATATTAAGCAGGGGTGTTTTACAGCCACCCACCAAATATATTGTATCCATTTTACTTCTTACACACATAGTAAAAATATAATTTCATTATTTTTATTCATTAAACCTTTAAAATACCAAAACTCTCCTTTTAGTAATATTAGTAAATTTCAACAGATGTAATTTTTTCATTGAACCCAAAGTTATCTCATTACACCAATTTTTCTAATAAAAACAAAAGTTGCTAACAAAAATGATATAAATTCGTTACATGTTCAAAGTTGAGAGCGTCACCCGAAACAGTTTGGGGTAGAATAGAAATTTGTTATATATATCAACATTTTTAAAAATAAAAAGTTTTCAAACAATCAAACTTCTAGATAGAATAACTTATTGTTTTCGCATTCTCGTACACTTGAAATTAAAAGTTTGTTAAAATTAATAATTACTACTTTTTCATTTCCGATTTATAAAACTGCTGTAATGGACTAGAAGAGAAGCAACAGAAAGAGGAAAATGACGGAATGTTAAAACGATATACGAACATCTGAAAATTTAAATGGAGCCCAAAAATTAGGATCCTTTGTTGTTACAAGACATAAGAGAGCATTGTGTTATAAATGCACCATTTATTGTTGATGTAAGATAAAAACGAAGGAAGCGCAGCCCATATCGAGCAATTTCTTTATTTTGTTAATTTGGGTCTTTTCTTGTTTAGCAAGTTTATTTATTTTAGTTTGATTGGGAATTAAATTTAGGTTTTGAAAATAAATCAAACTTACCTTTTGGATCAGATTTGATCATTGTTTTCCAGTCAAGTTAGAAGTCAAGAATCTTACAAGATTCATATAGTTTTGATCTTTTCATGTTTTAGTATATTTTTTTTAATAATGTCGTATTCGAGTCGTATTATGATTAGTTTAGTATAAATAATTTTATTATTTCCAAATATTGTCACTTTGGAAGCTGAAGACTGCGATCCGCAACCAATATGCATCGCCAATGGCGAATAGCTTGGGTTTCTTCTGCATTCTGTTGGACAATTGTTGTGGTGTCGTTGTGGATTTGGGATGAACTAGTGAGAGATTTTTTAGTTGGCATTTACCACTCCCACAAGATGAATAGAGGTTCTTCTTTGTTTACTTGACTTTCCATGTGTTTTAACTGAACTCGAGGACGAGTTCTTTTTAAGGAGTGACTGACGTAGGACAAAGATGAAGGAACCGTGACCCATGTCGAGCAATTTCTTTATTTTGTTAATTTGGGTATTTTCTTGTTTAGCAAGTTTATTTATTTTAGTTAGATTAAGAATTAAATTTAGGTGTTGGAAATAAATCAAACCTACCTTTTAGGTAAGATTTGATCTTTGTTTTCCAGTTAAGTTAGGAGTCAAGAATCTTACAAGATTCATATTAGTTTTGATCATTTCATGTTTTAGTTTTTTTATTAGTAATATTGTATTCGAGTCGTATTATGATTAGTTTATTATAAATAGTCTTATTATTTACAATTATTGTAACTTTTAACCTTTTGATCAATACTGATAAAATTGTTCCTTTGGAATATTTATCTGTTGTGAATTCGATATGCTTTTTGAGGATTCGAGAGCACCATTTTCTAACGAAGATTAGGGAATGATGTCCACTGCATGGCAGTCTATGCTTGGATAACTACCGGTCGATGCGTCAAGGTTCGTTTGAATATGCCTCAGATTCGACAAAGTGATCATTCTTATTCTCACCATATCCCGCTGCATCAATGGCATCCACCACCTCTCTTTTAGTAATAGTAATATGAATTTGGATCATCTATTGAGTTTGATTTTTGCTCTGACCTATATAGATTTGGTTACATATGTAATAAATGACTAAAATTTATTTATTTCACATTCATTATTTTAAATGTAAAATATTATCTTTAAATGCTTTATATCAAAAAAAATATCTACTAGTATCAATGTTCTAGTAAGCTTTAGAAGCTAGTTGGACGGAGACCCAATGCTTAGCGCCTAGATAGATTAGTCGGCGATTAATCTACCGGTGATGTTTTTTTCCTACATAAAAATCCAATCACAAATAAATTCCAATGATAAAATCCAAACAAAATTATTTCCAAATTCACAAATGCCAAATTGCCAATCAAAATCCAATCACAAACCAATCTAAATCCATAAACACCCATCCAAACACAATCACAGACAAATCCAAATATAATCATAAAGACACAAACAGATCAAAATGATAAATTTCAAGTTCTAAATTCTAACTTCTTTCATACATCATCAAGTTTACAACATTCAAAGTATAAATTATAAAACAAAAAATGAAGAAACTGTCTAAATTTTTAAGTCTTTATCTCCTCCAAACATATCGGCACGCTCTTCATCGGACTCAAACTAAACTTCAATTTTCTTATCCATATCACCGTCCGCTTCTGAGTCGTATTCTACTTCTGCATCACCCTCATCAACAGTAAAAGTGTTAAAACACTAAAACATTAAATTGAAATCAAAATATCACATAATCAATTTTCAATTTTTTCAATTATTCGACAACTAGCACCGATTAATTGTTCCCCGTCTAATACGACTGATTATGGTCTTTTCGCCACAGCGAAACACCGCCTTGAGGAATTCCACTGATTAGTCAGCCATCTAGTCCAGTTTTTTCAAACACTGACTAATATATGTTACGCTAACAGTACATGACCAATTCACATTTCAATCCATCCAATCCACACGCGTGTGATAAAAACCAGCCTCTATTTGGATTTTTTTTTTTTATCCTTCATCTGTTGCGTAAAGTATTCATCAAGCACCAGCAACCTTAGGGCTCGTCCTGTAAGTGTTTTTCAATTGCTGTTTTTTAAAAATAAAAATTAAAATGAAAATAATGTTTTTTTATTTCAGTTTCGAATTCTGAAAAACATGTCTGATAAGGCCCTGTCCTGCAGCTGTTTTTCAGTCCGTTTTCGTTTTTATTTTTCATAAACGATTTCGAAAAAGCGTTCGTTAACCGTTTTTCATTTTATTTTCAAAAAACGAAAAAAAAAATGAAAAACAAAACCAGTATTAAAAGTGAAAGATTTGAAAAACACAAAATACTTGTTTTTCGTTTTTGTTTTTGTTTTTGTTTTTCATTGTTTTTCACTTTTTTTATATATAAACAAAATATTATTTTTTAACTATTAATTGTACTATTATGCATTTCATATGGTTAGTATAAGACGGGACAAGATTTTTAAATGACCAAAGTGCCCCCCTCTCTCTCTATATATATATATACATATATTATAAAATAATATTATATTATATATTATATAATATTGATATATATTATAACATATATAATATTATTTATATAAAATATTATATATTATAATATTTATATAATTAGTATATTAATGCCGTATGCGAATTTTACCAAGCATACACGTCATTGACATGAAGGAGAAAATAACCAGGTAGACGCCCAAATGGGCACTCATAAAATATCCTACGAGGCATCATTAAAGAGAATAAAACCCGAGTAAACCAGTAGCATGGCAAGATCTACTCGGGATCAACTAAATTACTCCGAATCGATTAAAAGTACTCGGGATTAACCAAAAAGCATCTACTACTAGGGCTCAAACGAATCTACTCGGGACCAACCAGTGTTATTCTTACCAGGGATAAATGCGACCCGAATAAGAAACTTGGTGCTTAATTCACACGGATTAAGTAATTAAATACGCGAAGATATCCATCAGGAAGAATCCCAAAGAGAACAGAATACTGAGCTAGAAGAATCCTCAATCAGGAAACAACTTGATTTCGCTACGAAGACTACATTCTTATAAGGAAACAAGTCCAAATAAAACTGCACTACTAGAATCTCACTCAATTTCCATAAGAGACTCTGAAACAGGAAAGAAGATAAATCAACCTCAAGCAAGTAACCGAATCATAATTAAATACAAATATCCTGAATTAGTTGTACAAAGCAGATTAGGGTTCTATAAACATATAAATAGACCCATAATCTCGTCCAGAAAATATATAGGCAATATAGCATACAGCAATCATAGCAAATATAGAGAGAGAAAAAAGAGATCGAGAGCTTGTAAACATCATATTCTCATAGTGGATTTTGGCTTGGTTGATCCTTAAACCACCCGTTGACGTTTCTCCGGTTATCGGAGTTTTACCACGTATAACTTGTGTCTTCGTTACTCTCTCTGAATCTCTTTCTCTTTGAATTAATAGCCGAAATCCAATCCTTGTTGGCATTTCTGACACAATCCAGAAATCGACGTCAACAATTAATATTCTATAATATATATATAATATTATGATTATATATGTTATTAAATATAATAATATATTAAAATATTATATAATATAATATAATATAAAAATAAAATAATATATAATATTATAATAAATAATATTTAATATATATTTTATTACATATTTTATATATTATTATAATATGTATATATATATACAATTATATTTTTATTATATAGTAATATATATATATATATTGTAATTATTTATTTATAATTTAAGAGTTTAGCTTTGATTAATTCATTTTTTTGATATGTTTTTTTGAATTAATTTTTGATGTGTTACTTTGTTTAATTTAAAAATTACAATACAAAAATTATAATGGTTAATTATGTAATCGATTTTTAATAGTTTTCGGTTAACCTACCAGACGCGTTTTTTCCGTTTTCATTTTTAAAATACAGCCTTTAGTATATGCTACCAGACGCGTTTTCGGAATTCGAAACTGAAACCAAAAACACTGTTTTCATTTTCATTTTTATTTTTGAAAAACAACAACTGAAAAACGCTTACAGAACGGGCCCTAAGATATACTGAAAGCTGTATTTTGAAAATAAAAAACAGAAAAAACGTGTCTGGTAGGTTAACCGAAAACTATCAAAAATTAAAATATCAATTTTGACATTTTGATCAATATTATTATAACTATAAACAAATTGATTACATAATTAACCAATATAAATTTTGTATTGTAATTTTTAAATTAAACAAAAGTAACACATCAACAATTAATTCAAAAAAAACATATCAAAAAATGAATTAATTAAAACTAAACTTTAAATTATAAATAATAATTACAATATATATATATATATATTATAATAATAATATAACTGTATATAATATATTAATATATACATATTATAATAATATATTTGATCATTTTTGCAAAAACTCTTTGGGTGGCACAGAGTTTGTCTAATGCAGTATGGGTGAACATGTGGATTTCTCCTAGAGTAATGTCTCGTAGTCCTCTGCCTGAGAACTCAATTATTCTCTGGAGTTCCCCTTGAAGCTCTATAGGGAGAGAGTTCAAGTATACATGTCTTAAGGTTTCATCGTTGATTCCACCGAGAGCATGGTACCTGAAAGACATGCGCCTGTAGTGGGAATCTATGTCTCTTTTGTCTAGTGAACAGGCTCGCATTTCAAAGAATTCTTGTCTGGTCTGTTTGTAGAACTGGGAGGCATCTCCGAGAAACACCACCCAGTGCTCCTCCTGTTTTCCAAGTCCTCATGATTCGACCTGTCACAACCGAAAAGGAGATTCCTATCCATCTTTTCGAACCTGATGGATCTCCTGTCTATACAGACAAGATCAACGGCCATTTCATATGGGACGTTGACCCTGAGATGTGTGATGCAGACTGTGAATGCAGAGCTTGTTACAAACCAAAGAAAGCACATTGTAAACCCGTTCGCTCTCACCAAGATCCTAAGGACCCTCACAGTCCTTCGATTGGTTTACAACCAATAAAAAACAAGCTTCTCTCTCTCTATGATAGAGCTCTTCAAATCCTGAAGGATGAAGGATTACTCCTTGGTGAGCCAACAGAACCAGAACATATCCTGCCTCCAACTCCGGCTCCTGTGCCTTGCTTCATGGCCTCTAGTTATGATAAGGATTTTTCGCCACTGGAATCCTCTTCGAATCCAGAAAGGAACTTACTTTCCAGACCTTTCATCCAATCTACTGAAGTCTTACCTGACGGATCTCTCAAACAGCCATCCCAGGCTGAACAAGTCCTCAACTGGCACACTCGTAACGCTACAGTCCAGAATAGAGTTCTCCACTCTATCGACCAGAAGATTGACCAGGTCTCACATCATGTTTCCCAACATGACCACCAACTTCAACATCTCGACTCAACACTGCGCAACATGTATACAGACTTACAATCGAGAGTTTCCCGGTTAGATGTTGATCTCTACCAGTACATCAACCAAGGATACTTTGGCCATGAATTCGACAGCAAAGAGAGAGAAATCAGACAACTCAAGGACCAGTTAGACCAAATAACTCGAGACCACTTTACAAGCACACCTTATATCCCAAGGCCACATCCCTATTCTCCATCCTTGATCTTCCCAACTCAGTCGCCACCACCTCTTTCCAGGCCCTCTGACCATTCCCAATTTTTTAAATCAACTGGAGATCTTTTTAGAAAATACCCACCTTTATCTACACACCTTGAACAACCTTCCTCAAGCAGGACGAAAAGGTCATCTCCCGGAAAAAAGAAACCACCAAGCACCCACAAGCATTCTCCATCAGACCATAGGAAGCATGCCTTTTATGCAGCTTCTCATCAATTTTCCTCTCCGGGAACCTCTGAACCCACAGAATCCTCTTATGATTCCCTCTCTTCATGGGAAACGTATTCCCCTGATTCCTCGGGCTCTCCGGACTCCTCTGAACATGTGAATTACTCAGATCCAAACGCATTGCCAGATCCCTCCCAGATCTATTTGGCTTCCAGAGCCGATCCACAACCATCCACCCAGACAGTTGGCACGTCTGAATCTTCAGATGAGACCTCTGTGGAACCAGCTCCTATGGTCGACGAACCGCCTGACCAAAGGAACAGGGCCCAGGCCCCTCATCAGAAACCTACAAATGGCCCTTGGTTTAATTTTGACGACCTAGCTACTCGACAATGGAGAAAAAGAATGTCAGAAATGAGCGCCTGGCCCGACTTTCAGACAGCAAAACGTGAGAACGACACAGAATCCATCTTGAGAGAGTTTGTCTCCAGGTTCACTAGATCTCTTAGGGATTGGTACCAGGCTCTTGGAGAATACAGACAACTACAACTGGTTCGATGTGGGTCTGTATCCCATGCTGTGGGAATAATCTTTCAAGAATTTCTCGGAGATGCCTCCCAGTTCTACAAACAGACCAGACAAGAATTCTTCGAAATGCGAGTCTGTTCACTAGACAAAAGAGACATAGATTACCACTACAGGCGCATGTCTTTCAGGTACCATGCTCTCGGTGGAATCAACGATGAAACCTTAAGACAGGTATACTTGAACTCTCTCCCTACAGAGCTTCAAGAGGAACTCCAGAGAATAATTGAGTTATCAGGCAGAGGACTACGAGTCATTACTTTAGAAGAAATCCACATGTTCACCCATACTGCATTAGACAAACTCTGTGCCACCCAAAGAGTTTTTGCAAAAATGATCAGAGAGCAGAAAGTATGACAGATACTGTAAATTTCCTCCGACCTACCACCTTAAATGCAACTCCACTGAACACAACAAATGCAGAGCAAACAGGTCCTACAAAAGAAGGCCTTCCAGAAACCAACCTCGAAAAGAGAACAATTCCTCGAACTCCAGGAAGAATAGAAAATATAAATATTACAGGAAGAAGACAATGAGATCATGGAATAAGTCTAACAAGTGTTTTGCCTGCGGACAAGAGGGTCACTATGCCAAGCAATGCCCAAATAAAAGAACAAAATCGGCTAAGCTCATTCAACAGCTTAGGCAGGTTGCTAATGAAATCCCCTCAGATGCTGACATTGAATCTTTCTTCTCAGAACAAGAAGATGTCAACTAGTTGACCTCTTTTATGGTCCAAGATTCAGACGACTCCAGCACTTCCTCAAAACAGACAGGATACATAGATCCTGATCTTGATTCTCCTTCAGAGGTCTATCAGGCCACCAATAATGGTAGTTCGGGCCCTCAGGTCAAAATCCAGATTTTACCGATAAAATATTCCAAGCCAGTTCCTGTCATTGCCTATTTTGATACTGGAGCATATTCCTCAATGATGAATCCTAACGTTCTTCCTTCGGAATCCTGAAAAGAAGAGAAACATGAGTTTCTAGCAGCAGATGGACAAATTTTCAACACTTACCTGATCTCCAAGCACAAAGTTGGCATACAGTTTTTCCCTTCATTCACCCTTTGGACCCAAGTCATTGGGACACCTCTCCCAGACAAGGATATCCTCATCGAATGGGACATTTACAGCCAATCCAGAGCCATCAAGATCCTCCCTAACGGAATTCGCTACAAGAGAGAATTTAAGCCTTTCATCGACATCCCCAAGATTTCCCCCCTTTCGATTATCAATCCAGATTTCCAACAAATTCAAAGACAACTCATCCAATTCTGCACTAACAGCCATGTAAACTTCAAACATCCTCACCCGCTGTGAAAAAAACCCTGATTTCTTCATTAGACTCCCTTTCAAACTCAATGAGGATGTCAACCCAACGAAAGCTACTCACTCGGGAATGTCCCCCTCTGATCTATCTTTGGCTACTGAAGAATGTAAACAGCTCATCAGCCAAGGCCTGATAGAATCCACCTCTTCCCCATGGGCTTGTCAAGCTTTTTACGTTGAAAAAAGGTCAGAACAACTCAAAGGAAAGAAAAGGCTCGTAATTGATTACAAGCCTCTTAACCTCTTCCTCCTCAACGACAAGTTCCCAGTTCCCAGAGCCAATACATTATTTTCCCAGCTTCCTGGAGCCACTGTTTTCTCTAAGTTCGACTTGAAGGGAGCCTTCTGGCAAATCAGTATCCACCCACATGACAGACCCAATAAGGCTTTCTGCCTCCTGAATGCCCAGTACCAATGGACAGTCCTACCTTTTGGCCTAAAAACAGCCCCCTCACTTTTCCAAAAGGCAGTCACCAGAATTTTCCGTCCAATCCTCCATACTCCTCTGTTATACATCGACGATATCCTTCTATTTTCATCAGACAATGAATCACTTAATAAGCTCCTACAACAATCTCACCAGATCATTGACAAATATGGAATCATGTTATCCGATAAAAAGAGCTCAATAGGTGTTACTGACATTGAGTTCCTTGGTATGAAGATCAGAGATGGTTCCTATGTCTCTGGGCCTCATCTGGCAAGACAGTTTCTTGCCTTTCCAGATTCGAACCTCTCACAAAAGCAGATTCAGCAGTTCCTTGGCATTGTCAACTATATCAGAGATTTTATCCCACAAGCAAGTCATTACACCACATGCTTGTCAAAGCTTCTCAAGAAAAATCCCCCCCCCCCCCCCCCCCCCCCTCATGGGATACCTCTCACTCCGAGGCAATAACCCACCTAAAGAATACTGTACAGAAGCCTCCACCTCTGCATATCCCATCGTCAGGACAACTCATCTTACAGACTGATGCTAGTGACCACTTCTGGGGAGCCGTCCTTTTTGAAGAATCCAAAGGAAAATGCCACTACTGTGGCCATGCCAGCGGACAATTCAAAGATGCCCAAAAACATTACCACACCATCTATAAGGAGATCCTTGCTGTAAAAAATGGAATATCCAAGTTTGACTTCCATCTCAGAACCAGGAACTTCATCATTGAAATGGATAACTCATCTTTTTCAAAAGTTCTTGAATTCCACAACAAGCTCCCTCCAAATCCTCAGCTCCTGAGACTCAAAGACTGGTTTTCTAGATATGACTTTTCCGTCAAACATATCAAAGGACACCATAACATCATCCCCGACATGCTGTCATGGCCTAGACCTATTACTCTAATCTCCCATGTTGGTCATATCCCCTTAATCTACATGATATCTTCTCAGGCTTCTTCTTCAACAGCTCCATCTACTGTTCCACCACCTCCTGCTCTCCCACCGGAATTCTTGGCTACTCTACCACCAGGACAAATGCCATATGTCCAACAGATCCATGATTTTGCAAAACTACATCTCCCTTCATATCTTTCACAGATCAACAGCCAGGGTTGTCACCATCAATTAGCCAATCCTAGCAAACCCTTCCTTGACCCTTTTGTATCTCCACTCTTTTACTATTATTCCGACCAGGTATTATGGTTCCTATGGTGTTTATTGGTCCTCCATCACCATGCCATAGTTTTCCCCCTTCAAGCATTATATGGCTTTGTCCAAAACCCAACCTCTCCTAACCTTCAGACCTTCCTACAGTGGTTCAATCCTCTATACGTTTGGCGAACCGAACTTACTAAGCTTATGGGCCAATACCATCTTTGGAAAATGGATCCAGAACCGGCTTCCAAAGTATGCTGCATTTGGATCTTTAACAGGCCTTACAGATACAGCCCACTAGCCTAACTCCTTTGGACTTCCAACGTCAGCTACGAATGGGATACTTCGTATGACTACGAAAGGCTATACCATCCCAGTATTCAGATCCCTCTCCTCAACTTTCTTTGTGACGTCAACCATGACCGAACAGATGTCCTTTTCATCCTCCCTGATGTCCCACGGGACCCAGCAAGGAGTTGACACCCTTTTCAGAACTCCTATCTTCTAGATTCTCAAGACCAGGCTGACACATGGCCATGTTCTATTTGTGGGGCTCTCGACTCAGACGAAGAATACCACGCCACCTGTAATCTCAACAGCCCGTAGTATTCCCGTCCCTATCTGTATAATTATTATGTTTGCCAGCTGCCAGACCAGCTTCCTGTTGTTTTCTTAACTTTGTAAAATTATTATCATCGTTTGTCGGCCACCGTCTTTGGCCTTATCCTTTGTATGATAAGCTTGTTTCTTGCTTGTAGATTGCTTCCTCTTCTTATATAAGGAAGCCTCGCTCTCTCTGAAAGGGGGCATCAGAAAATCAGAATAAAGTTTTTGAGTGTTTATTTTCATATGACTTTCTAAAGTTTCTCTTGTCCTAATCTTCAGACAGTTCTATGTCTGGAATTATGATTCTTCAAGATCCCAGTATGCTCTATGCTTGCCTCATGTGAGGACCCTGCATATCAGAATAGATTTTGTGTTTTCTGGTCTAGTATATCGGCTGGACACCCTGGACACATCCGGAACCAGAATGTTGCTGGCTTGGATGAACTCAGGTTTAACAATGCCAAGTACTGATTGGTTTATGGCTTAAGACCTCCATCCATCTCTGTCTGAAAGTACCTTGTTAAGGCCGTTGAGGAAAGGCCGTCTGTGGGGGAATTGAACTGTGAGATGGTTGTGGAGCTCTGTCGTCTCTAAATGGTATCATATTCTTATTTATATATTTTATAATATATACATAAAATATATTATTTTATAATATATATATATATAATAATTATAATCTAATATATATATATATATATATATATATATATATATTATTGTATGAATATTTTTAATTCTAGTTGAAAATAAATTATTCTGGATATATATAAGGGGTATTTTGATCATTTAAAAATCGTATCTCGTCTTGTCCTAATCATATTAAACATATAAAAGTACAATTAATAGTTTAAAAAATGATTTTTTTTATATATAAAAAATGATTTTTTTTATATATAAAAAAAGTGAAAAAAAAAACAAAAAACAAGTATTTATATACGGCTCTTTTTTTTTTGTTGTTTTTTTCCTATTTTCATACAATCACAAAACAATTAAAAAAAATTAAAGTAAATATACATGTATGCAGTTGAAATCCAACAAATCAATTATTTGTTTATCCATATCTTAATTATATGTGAACTTTATATTTTCTTATTGATATTGGTTTTGATTTTGTATATATTATCAGGGTTTATAATAATTTGAGTATTCAAGAAGCGTATGGAGTAAACTTAAATTTCCAATTATACAACCATATATTTTAAGTAATTAAGTAATTAAATGTAAGAATATTTTAGATATTAAAAAAAAAATCATTAAAACAATGATAATAATAATAAGAGATTTTTGTAGTGTCAATAGATCAGCCTATTAAAGAGCCCTACGTAATATATTGGCTAGCTCATGTTTCCCTATACGTACTGATTAACATATACAGTTTTTTCTATAGTTGAAATGGTGAGATATATCGTCTTTTTTTTTTGCGTTGCAATGATGTCACCACTTTAATAACTTAAGTTTAAAAGACACATATTATGGTGAACTACCTAAATTACCCTTAAATAATCTATTTTTTATTCTCATTGTGCTTTCATCTACACTTTCAAAACGATAACTCCTCTCTCTCTCTAAAAAACTTGTGTCTCTCCAGATTCTGCACAAGAAGATAACATATATTTGTAATCTTTGTTTATATATTTTCATATATTTATGTGTGGTTTAACAATGTATCCATTCGTTATGATTTGTTATCCAGTATTTGTATGAACATTTTATTTTTCAAATGATCGAACATTTTATTTTTCAAAATAAGGTTTAGTTAAATTGAGTATATTTGTAACCAAATCGAGCCTTTTTTTTAATATGATCGAGGTTATCGAGCATATTTTTAAAGGAATTGAAATAATCGAGCATTTGTCAAAGGATCGAGAATTTTTCAAATGATTGAGAATTTTTCAAATAATCGAGAATTTTTTTCAAAGGATCGAGAATATTTTTTAAAGGATCTAGTTTTTTTCTTAGAAAATTAGGTTTAGTTAAATCGAGTATATTTGTAGCGAAATCGATCATATATTAGAAAGAATCGATAACTTTTTTTGAAAGAATCGAGTATATTTTTCAAATCATCGAGAGTATGTTTTTTGAAAAATTGGTCCCCGAATGCGTCTGCGTAGCGTCTGAGTTTCAACGGAACTTTCTCTCTCTATTTCACAACTCTCACTGTAAAAAATTGAATGAGAGAAATCTGATGGAATAACTATTTGGGGTATTTTTGTCTGTTCACCATAATAGGCGTCTTTTAAACATAAGTTATTAATGCAGTGATAATGTTGAAATGTCACCTCCAAAAAGTGTTATTTAATTTTTGAACATTTTATTTTATATATGTTCGGATGATCGGATCTCGATCGTACGTTGAATGCAAAATTCTAGAAAAATGAAACATAATTTGATTTACCACTCGATGCATCAAACAACTGAGTATTTGGAGTCCTTATTTTATTAAATAAGACATTATACTTTTTAATAGCAATTAAACTAGGGGTGGCTACGGTTTGGTTAAACCAGCGGTTAAAAACCGAAATCGGAATTTAAAAACCGAAACCGAAACCGAAACCGATGGTTTGAAAACTCGTTGAAAACCGGTTTGAGCTGGTTCGGTTACGGTTTGACTCTCTCAAAAACCGACAAAAATTGACGGTTTAACCATCTGTTTATATAAAAAAAAATCCTACCAAAACCAACTCAAACCGCCGGTTTAACCGAACCGAAACCAAAACCGTTTAACTGGCGGTTTTAAAACCGGCCCAAACCGGTTTGGACGGTTTTGGTTACGGTTTCTCCCTTCAACCAAACCGAAACTCTAACCGAACCATGGTTACCCTTAAATTAAACACACACACACATATATATAAATAAATTCACTGCTTTGGAAAAAAAAACATTAATATATGAGTAATACTACTTTATCTAAATCTATACTCAAACATGATGTTCAAATTATACGGTAATACTTCAATCCATTTATTTAAATTGGATTAGATTTGTATGAATTAATTAAATGAACTAAATTGCTGTCACATCTTTTGAACACTAAATTTGGACATCAAATTTAGATAAAGTAACGTTCGTAATAAATTTAAGAGTATATATCAAAAAAATTATTCTTGATGACAAGAGAATATAATTGTTGAAAGTACAAAAATTTAATTAATTTGAAACAAAAAGCACCGATACTTGATGCCAATACGTAAACCTATATTATATAATTTGCCATGAACAAATATAAGGTTTTTCTTTAGTTGAGATCGATAGGATTTTTCTCATATGATAATCAATTTTGTAACATATTTTTAATACCATCATATGAAATAATCAATGAAATTGTAGGAAAGAAAATTAGAGATGTCCTAACTAAATAATTAATATGGAGGGTATATATATACCCTAGCTAGTTAATTAATTATGCATGGATGATGATGCATTGTGACATTAAGAACGTAGTGGAATGGGTACGTGCACTTTAAAATTGAAAAGAAAGAGCAAAACCCCAATTCCAAAAGCAAAAGACCAAAAACTGATCAAGTGAATCCTTGTGTTATGTAATAAAGACCCCCAAACATAGTATTCCTTGTGTTAACAAAGTGGAGCATGCCACCCTATGTGTTAGCTGCCTCAAAAATCTACTAAATAAAGTATATCAAGTGATCTAGAATAACTACTCTTAATTAATTCTCCATAATTATAATTTAAATAAAGTAGACAATTAATTTAATTAAATAATAGCCGTATTAAAATTTAAAATAAGCTAACGTGAAGCACCTGAAGTTAGAAAAATGGCTACAAAGAGATTCCAAGTCTTGGTATTTTTTTATTTATTTATATAAGGATTAATATGGTCTACAACACATTTTAATGCAAATAATCTAGAAAAGGGTGTTTTAGTCCATACAAGACTGACGTGGCGTTATTCCATTGGGGAAACGTTTGTACATATGGAAATTTGATGTATGTGTGGGGGATGTGGATGGGTTTTACAAAGAAGGAAGAGTACAAATTCCTATATATCTATCTAGCTATTCACTAGCTTTCCTGCAAAAACAATTTTCAAGTGATTGAGACCACCTTGAAAATGATTTGTTTGCTGCATCACGGGACCCACCTCACATGCCTCCACCAATTACTTGCTACAAAAGAGAAAAAGTTAATTGGGTCCCACCCAAAAATCGTAGGGAACCATTCCATAAAATCACCTCATCTTAATAAATTTTTATCTGATTTTTTCGATCATTTAAATTTATATACGAATAAATTTAAGAATTTTTTAAATATTAGAATTTTTCCATGCTTTCGAATGTAAAAGAAAAAATCAAGATAAATTATTTTATCACTTAAAAATTATCAAAATTTATTTATAGTAAATTTCATATAAATTCCCAACCCTTATCAAAGTTAAAATAAAGAGTCCCTCACGTACAAGTTTCTGTGACTTTAGCCCTATTTTAGTAAGTGATTGTATCCTGTCACCTCCCCGAATCTCGAATAGTCGTAATAATTCAAAACCACAACCGAAAAAACTTGCATGACGTAAATAAAAAATAATACAAAGGGATGAGATTTGATTATATTTACCGGGACAAGGGGTCCGATCACAGTACACGTGTTGATAAAAAGACTACAGAGTACGAACGCACAATCAAAAAAGCACGTTCAGATGATCAGAAAAAAAAAAAAGAGCATAGTCCCATGTGCACTGATATCAGACTATCAGAGTCAGGAGCGTTTTTTGCGCTTGTTGCCAAAACCCAGTACACTCAAAATTTTATAAACAAATAAAGTTAAAAAAAGAAAGCCCATTTACTTTTTTGGGACAAGCCATTTTATGGGCTACGTGGCACCCTCACTTTGATTGGTTCTTCTTGTGGGGATTTTCTCTTTCTTCTTCTGTGATTAATTTTTAATATATATATGATTTTGATGGTAATGCTTGGTAACTTAAAAAAAAAAATTGTATATCTAAAAGTGAAGGAGATGTCTTGGTGAAGCAAAAAGCTGCGGCTCCAAAGAGACACGTATATTTTTGGGATCCAATCATGTGGCGTGTCTTTTTAGGGACCCCTCTTTAATTATTTATCTTTTGCTCTTTTGCTTTTTGGCATTTGATTTGTGTCAAAGTTTTCTCATGATTACGACTCTTGAGTTGTGTTTGTTTGCCTTCCACTTTCGTAGCATTTGCTTTCTTCGGTTTTTCTATTCCAATTTCTTGTTAACTAACATCTTAATTCTCATACCAAGTTATTGATTCATTATTAATCAATGAAACCTCTTTTACTACTTCTCTACTAGTATCATCTTCCTTCTCATTACCAGTCTTGGTTTAGAAGTTTTTGTTCTTATGACATGATCAATCCTTCTAAAATTCAATATCAATTCTTACTATTAGTATCTACAGTGATAAATTTCCGTAGATACCAAAAAAAAAGAGAGGATTATATAAGTATAAATATAAACAACAAATATTAATCCCCATCTAAATTTGATGCCTTGATGATTTGGTTTTAATGATAGAGTCTCTTAGAAAAAATAAAGGGAGAGAGAATGATGTTGATTCTTGATAGATATAAATATAATGTATATCAGACCATTATATGTGTACTCATTCTTTTTCTCTTCAATATTTTATTGGTTTGACCAAAAGTGTACAAGTATGCATCAAGAAATCCAGCAGCTAATATGAGGTTACTTTGAACTTTGAAGATCGAATTGTAGATAGATGACCACTTCGAATCATTAATTTGTATTCATATGTGGTCTATTTCTTCCATTTTATTTTAGAAATATTAATTGTAAATTTATATTCTATTTTTGATCGCGAAAGAGTTCAGCAGCAAAGGATCAATGACTATACAAAAGCTGAGAAGTCAGACGCTCCTTAGCTTTTTACAATATTGTTTCAAAAAGTCTCAATATGTTTGAATCATAGAAAGGAAACCTTGAAAACCATTAATTCTTTTTCTTTTTCTTTTTTGAATAATTCATTAATTAAATATAACCGTTAAGTTGACTAACAATAGTTTGAAAATTGTGACTAATGCCTGCGGCCACTTTCAGGAATGAGCTTGATTTAGGTCTTTAATCTTTAGGGTATCTTCAATTACGTCTAATCAATGTCTTAATGTTAAAATTTAGTATATAATTTAAAAATCATTTTTGATCTAGTGTCAAATATAGAATATGTTAAATTTGATACACAGTAATAAATATTAATTTTTTAATTATAAAAATACCATTATTTTTATTTTTTAAATATTTAAAACAATTTAAATTTAACGTACATTAATGATGTTTCAATTAAAATATATTTCTATCAATTATTCATCAACAATTTAATATATGTATTAATGGTAAGTGTTGATTTTAATTATTTTAATTAATAAAATAATAAAAATAGTATGTTAAATACAATTGTGTATTAGAGTACAAGACTAAATTGTTGTGTTAAATATAAGATTTTACACTTTTTTTTATGTCAAATTTAACATTAGCAATAGCACATATTTTAAAGATGATCTTACGTACCAAGACGCTTGCTATGTCCGGCTTGAAAAAAAACAATTATTTCTTTAATGAAAAGTTTTCCATTTTAATAGTTAGAATGAATAACTCGGATTTTTGATCTTAATCATTACGTAGGAGAGATGTCCGGTGGTTCAAAGCTTAGTATTGGTATGTAGGCTTTTGTTTACTGAGGGTTTGAATCCCTTTCTTTCAATAACTTCACCCAATTCACCGGTCCTTTAGACCTTTCTTTGAGATGGATTCTCAACCCCTAATTCATTATCCGAAAATATAAGAAACTAAGAGCTGCAAGGGATAATGTTCTACTTACTAATATATGATATATGAATACGAGAAAAATAAAAATCTATTGAAATAAAATTCCTTACTTTATATCCCTTTACTTACTTCAATGAAAGGAAAAAATTTACGAACCCTTGGCTTGATATTCGTTTTAATTTCTACCAAAATAAAGTGTTAAAAAGATCCGTAAATGATGCACGTATAAATTAAAAGTTTAGAAGAAAGAGATACTATTTAAATCCACGACCCTAATAATTAATATGTGAATGTGAGAAACTTACCACTAAACCATTTAAAAAACTATCAAAATTTATAAAAGGTGTCAATATTACTATCCATAAATATGATTAGCACACGACTGATGCTATTTGCAATTCACTAAATATCTTTTCACACTCAATTTTAATTTTTTAATTATAATTTTAACTTTAATTAAAATTACTAAAGTGGACAATAAAAATTCTAAAGAAATTGCATACCAATTTTTTATAATCAGTTATTTCTGCTCCTTTTTTATATTTCACAACCCATAAAATATCTCTTATTTTTTTTTCTAAATTCCATCGACTAACTCTCTCCACCAACCCTCCCTCTTCTTATATTTGTGCTATTGACGTACAGGTTGTATCTAATACAATCTTTACATTTTTATACAATTCTTCTTGTTTTTTCTAATAACTACAGGTTAACTCTAATGGTTTTATTTTTTCTTTGTTTTCATTATATTGAGTTTGGTGATGAGCTTTATTCATCACCAAACTAGTCAGGGTTTATTTAGGGTTGGATTCAAGAACTTTTAACTCAAATTAAATAATAAAACTATTTTTATCTCTCTAACTATAATATAAAGGTATATATCTAAATTGCTAGTGTGAGAATTTCATCAAAATTAATAATGATCTTTTGAAAAAAAAAACATCTTCAAAATTTTAATTTTTTATAATGGAGTGTCAAAGGATAAAAATGATAATTTCATAACAAAATGAAGTGTTTTTAGATTTTGGATTTGGATCCTCTACTGATCTGATCTTTTTCTTGATCATTTTAAAACATGTGATTGGTTGTTGGTAAAGTGGTTGTGGAAACCAATGACATCTTAACCATACATTCATTGCAATGCTTATGTGTCATGAGATTAGACGAGATCAGAAAAAAGATCAGATCAGTAGAGGATCCAAATTCTAAGATTTTTTTTTTTTAATTTTTAAGTTTTTAAGGTGGAGTATGTTTATAAAAGGAGTGTCAAAAGAAAAAAGTAGATTATAAAGAGAAAATCTCTCGTCATACCCATATTTTATTAAAAAATTTAATTACTAAAATATCCCAATATAAATTTACCAATAAGGATAAATTACTTGAATTAAAAATAAACCAAATATTATGTATACACATTAATTACACACTTGTCTTCAATTATATCTCTTTATCGAAATAAATATATGATAAACCATAATTGAACTCTAATTCTATTTCAAGTATCAAAATCTCTTATTATCATATAAGTAAGTAATGGGAAAAAAAATTCAGATGACTCTATCGATAAATAAAAATATAGATGTACATTTTTTTTTTTATGAACTCTATCGATAAATAAAAAGTGAGAAGTAATTCTAAAAAAAAAAAGATAGTCATACTTATTCCATTGTTCAACGGTACTGAATTCTATCTCAACAGAGCATGAATAATATTGTAGTCGAATGTGCTATGGATTACAACAATGAATTTACAAATTACAAGGTATGGTTATATATAGTATTTTCTTTGTTTTTTCAGCTATATATCGTGTCATATTCTCACCATCACATCATGTATATACTTACCATAATCATCTATAGATGTTTTTGTAGAAGAGAAAACAAACTAAATTTTAATATATATTTTTACATGATAAATAAGATTGTTTGTTAAAACTACCGATTTAGTTAGGTTCCTCCAAACATTAAGGTTTTCTTTTTTAACTGAACGTTGGTAATTTAAAAAAGTTTATAAATAAAATGTATTAAGATAGGGTATTTTTGATATTATAATTGGTGTTTCCGGTAATAGTTTAATTTTAAATTTTAGATATATTTATTTATAAATATAGGTGTTTAAATCACATCTATAGGTGTCACCCATTCATAAGTTCATAAAGTATTGTTTTTGAGGAAATTGATAAAGATAAAATTATCATTATCCTGCCATTAAAAGGTAACTTTTTTTTAAAGATCAGTTTGATAATTCTTTTGAAAAGTTAAAATTATCATATATATTTTAGTTATTATAATTAATTACAGTATTTATATAATGAAACTATTAAATATATGTAAACTGTTTTTCAATTATACAGTAATTTTAAAAATATAATTAATAAAATATCAATTAATTTTAATACAACTAACGGTGATTATTATAAAAGTTACAATAATATCAAACTGACCTTAAACGGAGATTAACACAAACACAATAAGACGGAATAAATTACAAACCACTGGTCACGAGTGTAGTACATTGTTTTTAGTAAATAATAATAAAAATAAATTAGTCAAATAAACCATTTCATTTTTATTATTATTATATTCTAATTTTACAGGACAAAGAGATGATGCTAAACGAAACATTTCTTTTCATAGAAAGCAAATGTTTTGTGACTTTTGAGTGTCTTTGGAAAATCAATCGTTTCGCCATCACTTTTTCACAAGTGATTTTAGCAAAAATATCCCTATTTTGAATTGAAGTTGCACAACTACTCCTTCCATAAAAAAAAGTTGCAAAAATACCCCAAAAATTCCAAAATTCCATTACTTAATTCACATTTTACTACCATCATATTTATTACAATAATAATACTATTTTACTTAAATTTGATATCCAAATGATATAGATCATTGATTTCTTTGTATTATAATTACATGATTAAAATGATTGTATTTTAGGGATACCACATCATTTGAGCTCCAAATTTGGTCACTAAATTTAAACAAATTAACATTACTCATATTAGTTTCTAATCTTATTGACAGGTCGCGTCAGATTTGGAATAGGGAGAAGCTAAATCAGGTCTTGCTTTCAGTCAGTGGAGAGGTTATTCTTTCTATCCCAGTAAGTTAGAGAGGTGGCCAAGATTCCCTCAGATGGCACTATGAAAAAGCAGGTTTGTATTCCGTGAGTAGTGGGTACCGACTTGACATGTCGGAAAAGTATCAAACCTCAGCTTCTAATTCTTCTGCGTCCTACAAGTGGTGGAATACTGTGGAAGCTCAAAATCCCTCATAAGGTCAGGATCTTCATTTGGCGTGCTTGCTTAAATGCTATCCCCCCTCAGAAAAATATGTGGAAAAGAAAGATTGTGATTGCCCCTTGATGCAACAGATGTTCTTCTCATGTGGAATCAGCCAGTCATGCTCTCTTTGGTTGTAAATCGGCTAGAATAGTCTGGTCAGACACTCATTTTGGCATCCCCTTCTCTAAGCTGAAATTTTTTAAAGTGATGGAAGTGTTCACAAATATGGCTGCCGAAATTGATTTGGATGATCTCAAATTACTGTGTATGATTTCTTAGGGTATTTGGGAGAGCCCTAACTCGCAGTTAAGAGGTGGCTCTAGTAGGGATCCCGAGTCTGTGGCGATTTGGGCATCGGATTTGCTGGCGAAGTTCACAAACTCTCAGCTTGCTTGTTCTGGTTGACTTCCGGCCATCTTTTACATTGGATTACCCCTCCTCCAGGCCTCCTAAAACTTAATACGGGCGTAGCTACCTAGAAAAATTCTTTGTCCATCGGTTCAGGGGTTGTTATTAAAGATGATAAGGGTATAGTTCTAGTGGCACGTTCATTCCAGTTGCTCGGTCGTTTTTCTGAGGAGGTGGGCCATTTTCTAGCCTTGCGAGAAGGTCTCATGCTTGCTAAGTTCTATAATTTCCATGTCTATTGTTGAAATGTCCTCCCCAAAGGTGCTCTCTTCCTTGCTCTCTCATGTTCCTATTTTAGATGATGTTAAATTTATTTTCTTTGACATTAAGGCTTTATTATTGGAAGTTGGAGTTTGTAAGTGGCAAGCCATACCTTCTTCAGGGAACTCCTTGGCACATAATCTTACTTCCATCGCCTTCTTCTCTGTTCAGGAGCTGTTATGGATGGATCTCAGCCCTTTGTCTTTGTTCTATGTTGTGTAATGTTTCCCTTTGTCTTTGTCTTTGACCTCCAATCAGAGGGAAATGGAAACTGAACTGAGCAAGCTTCGCTGAGACCATGAGAGGATGAAAAGATCCTTTGACCAAGAGACCTTCAAGTCAGAGCGGCGGGCTAGGCAGAGAGACTCCTAGAAGGCCGAAGTCAAGAAGCTGGACACTGAGAAACAAGATATGCATGCCCGGATTGCCAAGCTCTAGGCCGAGGTGGATGTGTCATTCAGCGAAGGTTTTTTCTACGCTTCCTACCAGGTTGCCGAAGCCCTTCCCTCTCCTTTTGACCTGTCAATCATCGCTAACTGGAATAGGGAGAAGATATTGGCCAAGTCCACAGAGATGTCTCGCCCCTTAGGTGATGACTTGGTTCCCTCCAACGTGGCCGAAGTCGGGAAGCAAACAGCTGGATTAGACCTTCTTTCTCCTCTTTTCGTCTTCCCAACATCGGGTCCATGAGAGTCTTTGAGGGGGGCTCTACCCACGGAGCCAGAAAGAGACCTTACAGAAGCCCGAGACCTCTCCAGTATTGCTTCAAAGGAAGACACAGCAGGGGGAGAGAGCATGCCTGAGTCAATGGCAAATCTTCTTGATGCTGTCATACCACCTGAGGTTATGGAGGAGAACCCTGTTGATCAAGAACCAGTTGAGGTGAAGGAGGACCTTGCTGATCATGAGGTAGTCGAGGCGCATCCTCATGAGGAGGTGGCGGAGGCGGTCGTCTGGGATGAGTGATCACCCAAAGGAGGGGCAGAAGGCGAGGTTCATCCGAAAGGGGGAGAAACTGGAGGAGACCGAGAGGATGCATAAGCTTAAGTACACCTTCTTGTAGCTTGCTCTGAATGCCCGGAAAGGGGGTGGGCATCCCATCTTTACCCATGCTTGATCATTCTTTTTTTTTTCGCCCGGAATTAGGGGTTGGGCTCCCTGTCTGCTGTAGCCTTACTGGGGAATAGGGTCCCCATTCATCAATGCAATTTAACTTTAGATCTCGTTCATATTTTGACTTGCAAGTAAGTTCATCCCTCATAGCACCCTGATTTAGCTCGGGAAAAGTAACAAGATAAAAAATAACCGTTTAATCGTGAACGTAGATAGTCCCCTTATTTGATCGTAGACCTGTTATAGTAGGCAATCACATGTACACGGAGAATTAGTAACTAGTAATAACTGGGATGTTTAGAATTTAAGTAAATCGAGTCCTCCATCTTCGTGCCCCTTTAGGGGGTTGTAACCCGAGTGGGGCATCAAGTAAAGAACTATCTAGCCCTCTCTTAGGCTAGGGATCGAGAGGGCTTCCAAGCTCTTAAACTCGAATCCTCCTTGGGGGTGGTAATCCGACCAAGGCATAAGGAGGACTATTTAGCTATTTCTTGGTCTCGAGATCTGGATGGCAACTATGCTCTTACACTCAGACCCTTCTTGGGGGTGGTAGCCCGACCAAGGCATCAGGAGGGCTATCTAGCTATTTTCTGGTCTCAAAATCTGGATGACAACTATGCTCTTACACTCAGACCTTTCTTGGGGGTAGTAGCCCGACCAAAGCATCAGGAGGGCTATCTAGCTATTTCATTGTCTCGATATCTAGATGACAACTATGATCTTACACTCAAACCCTCCTTAGTGGGGGGTAGTGCCCGGCCAAGGCATCAGGGGTGCCGATGGGGCTTCCCCGGCTTATCCCTGATCTTGGGGCGATAATGTCGAATTTTCCATGTAGACCCAAATAATTATAGATCATAGTTGAAGATGGAGAAAATAAGAAAGACAGTATTTATTGATAAGAGGGATGAAGTACATTATTGTCGGAGATAAAAAAAACTAGGTGGAGGCCGTCTGCTTATGAGTCCCCTGTTCAAGGGTAGAATTTTCTTAAGTGATATGCATTCCAAGTATGATCGATGAGTCGGCCATTCATATCCTCGAGTTTGTATGCCTCATTACGGATCACCATTTTTATTAGGTATGGTCCTTCCCAGTTGGGCCTTAGGACCCCGTCTGACCTCTTCCTGGTATTCAATGTTACTTTCCTGAGAACTAGGTCCCCTTTCTTGAAGTTTCGGGCATTTACTCTCATGTTAAAGTACCTGGCAATCCGGTTCTGGTAGACTGCTACCTTCTTGGCTATTCGATCTTGCTTTTCTTCCAGAAGATCCAAGCTCGGAGCTTACTTTCATTACTCTCTGGCTCAAAATGTTGGACTCTAAAGGAGGTCAATTTTTGCTCGATAGCTAGGACTGCTTCAACCCAGAAGGCTAGAGAATAGGGCGTTTCCCCGGTAGCTGTTCATCTTGTAATGCGATAAGCCTAGAGGACCTCGGGAAGCTCCTCTGCCCATCTGCCTTACTTCTGCTGTAGCTTTTTCTTCAACAGCTTCTTAATGGTTTTGTTCATGGATTCTACTAGACCGTTGGTCTGGGGGTGGGCTTCCGAAGCAAAACGAAGGTCGATTCCCAAGCCTTCTTAAAAATCCTTGAACCGATAATTATCGAACTGTTTTCCAAGGCCAGCTATAATGGTAAGAGGGGTTTCGAACCTGTAAATTACATTAGTCTTGATGAACCTTGTTGTGTTTTCTTCTGATATCTGGGAGAGCGGTCCAGCTTCGACCCATCTTATGAAATAATCGATTGCCATGATAACATGTTTGGCTTGACCCGGTGCAGTAGGAAGCGGTCCAATCAAATCGACTCCCCACATAGCAAAGGGGTATGGCGAGCTAAGGGACGACAACCGCTCCTGAGGGAGGTGACTCAAGTTTACGGCCTTCTGGCATACCTCGTAGGCTTACACTAAGCTCTTTTCGTCTTGATGGTAGGTTTGCCAATAAACCACATGCGGAGAACCTGATATGCTAGAGCCTCCCCACCAATGTGGTTCCCGCATTCCCAGGAATGAACCTCTCTCAAAGTCCACTTGGCGTCTTCAGGGTGTAAACATCGAAGCAGAGGAAGGGATCTTCCCCTTCGGTATAAGTGTCTATCCACCAAACAATACCGGACCAAGAGCCTTTTGACTCTCCTAGCTTGGTCGGGCTCCCCGTGAAGTTTTCCATCCTGTAGATAATCCACTATTGGATCCATCCAGTACGGTTGTCGATCCAAGGTATAAGTTTCCTTACCTGTCATTGTGCTAGGTAGGGGGATCACTTGAATAGGGACTCCATGGGGTAAGGTCTGGCCACCATATGTAGATATCTTGACAAGTACGTCAGGTCGACGATTCAGTTGTTGAGGTACCTACTCGATTTTGAATCCTTTAAATCTGCTCTTTAGTTTTTGAACCAATTTCAGGTAAGCGATCATATTATCCCATTTTGCCTGATAATCCCCGGAGACTTGGTTGACCACGAGCGAAGAGTCGCTCTTAACATTCAAATAATCAACCCCGAGCTATATGGCTGCCCTTATTCCGGCTAGAAGAGATTCGTACTCTGCCTCATTGTTCGTGACTTTAAATTCAAATCTGAAACAATGGCAGCACTCAGTTCCTTCTGGGTCAATTAGGACTATGCCCGCTCATCCCCTAGCTTGCCCGGAAGCTCCATCAGTGTAGAGGATCCACGAGTCGCAACCCTCCGCCCAGTTGTCAGATTCTGGAATCCTCTCAGGGGCTACATCTGCTACCGTGGGGCATGGGCCCTAACCTATCCCGGATCGAGGCTAGGAGTCCTGTTCTATTACGAGTCGGCTCTGGAAGGGTAGGTCCTAGGCGATCAAATACGGGTTACCTAGCCCCGGGCTTGCTTGACTCCTCCCGATTGTAAATGTTTGCTTGCTGGATAGTAATACCATCAGCGAGCAGTCGAAGGCGGACGTTTTCCACGAAGGCCGCCGCTTGTTGGTCAAGCTCGACCTAATTTCCCGTAGAGGAATCCAGAGCCTGCACCGTAGCTGGCTAGTCTGGAACCTAGCTATGGAGCCCGGATTTTCTCTCTTTCTTCGGGACCTTTCGTGTCGACACAACAGAAGGTTGTCCCGATACACCTGGTTGTCCTTATGATGAGCGGAGGAGCCTCATGATTCCTGTAAAATAATAAAATTTTGAATATAAAGATGGTGGTGTGAGAGTTTCCCACAGACGGTGCCAGAAAGTGTTAACGGGAAATTCGTTCAGGATGAGAAATTCCTATTAACACCCTCGAGACCACTTCAACAGAAGTAGTGACCAAGTCGGTACCTTTGATACCTGACCTGTTTAGAGGTAAACGAGAGTCTGGATTATAACAATAACAAATAGGAGCTTTTATTATTGATTATTCGCTTGGATATACAGATTTCTCTCTCATATGATCACAATCTCTCTAGGACCTAGGAAGGTGGTAACTTTATGCTTGTCGAATAGTGGAAACAACGGCAGTCGTGTTCTGAATACAGAATTTAGGCCCTCCTCTCCTCCTTTCTTCTCGTCTCTCTATCGTTCCTTTTCTCTTTTCCTCCCTTGTTTTTTTATCTATCCTCTACCATGCTTGGCCTTACACACACACTCACACATACACACACACACACACACACACACACACACACACACACACACACACACACATATATATATATATATATATGGTCCAAGTAGATTTTTAGTTCATAAATATCTTGTTGTGATCCCATGAATCCGTTCCCTCCTTATCAGGCGGGATTCATCATTTGAATTTGAATTGTTACTGGATTCGATGATATCGTTGAAGGAGATAAGTTTGTTCCTTTTTTGGAATCAAACTCTTGACTTGCATGTAAATATTACGTGGAGATGATCATGTGTGCACTCGTGTCATGATTCTTCATGGGGGTTACTGGACTATGTTTTGGTTCCAGATGGATCTATGCTTCGGTTCTATTCTCGGGAGCTTGGAAAGGACGTCCTGGTAGGTATTCCATGGAGGTAACACGGATCTTATTCGTTTAGAGCCCCCCTTCCTCCTTGAATCGCAGAGGGGACAGCAGGCTTCTTGAGAGGTTGGTAGGCTTCTCGTTCAGGCTACGAATTAAGTTTGACCTCTGAAAGTCTTAACCTGGAGGGGGCTTACTTTGCTTATCGGGCTTCTTTCGAATGTTTCGTCAAGCACCCCTGGCTTTCACGGGGTGGTTGAGGAGCTCGACCCTAGGAACCGAGGTTCCCATATAGGTGTCCTCGAGAAGCCCGGGTTCCAGTGTTCGTGTGGGGGCTCGTCCTGGTCGCGCCTAGCTTGCTTCCCGGTAGTTTTGAAGCCTGACCGACCTTCCCTGCTCCTGTGGGGTAGCTTTATGGTCTGTCCGGGTCTCATGAACGTCGACTATGGACTTTGACTTGGGGCGGGAAAGTGAAAAAATTCCTTTTGAGACCTGGACAAATTTTACTATTAACATATAATAAAATTATACATAAATAAAATATGTTTTATTTTATCTACTCTCTCTCTCTCTCTCTCTCTCTCACACACACACACACACACACACACACACACACACACACACACACACACACACACACACACACACACACACACACACACACACACACACACACACACACACATATATATATATTATTTATAAATGAAAGTTCAAATAATCCATAATACACATAATAATAACAAAAATACTTGTATTATTATGATTTTTTTTTTCAATCCTTGGAGTTGTTGAATGATATATGATCAGATTATATGTGAATATTTTCTCAAATAAGGACATCAATTTATGGTCCAATAGATCCATATCGTTAAAAACATAGGTCAAATGTTCATTAGGCCTAGTAGTTATAAAACCGTATTAAATCGAATCGAATCCGAACAAAAACATGTTTGAGTCTGATTGAGTCAACCTGATTTTATGAATCAATCTGATTCAAGAAAATGAACACCAGGTATATTCAAGTAATAGACAGTTTCAACCGAAAACCAAACGATCCAACTCAGTACTCACGAAATCGTACCCACGCTTAGATAAGGGTCCGTTCTGTAAACGTTTTTTAGTTGTTTTTTTTTTTAATAAAAATGAAAATGAACACAGTGTTTTTGGTATCAGTTTTGAATTCTAAAAACGTGTCTGGTAAAATATATTGAAAAAAAAAAACGGAAATAAAAACGCGTCTGGTAGGTTAATTGAAAATATTACAAATTGAAATATCAAAAATTACATTTTGTTTAATATTATTACAATTGTAAACAAATTGATTAAATAATTAACCAATATAATTTTTGTTTTGTAATTTTTAAATTTAACAAAAGTAACACATCACAAAGTACAAAAAAAAAAATCAAAAAATCAAAAAATCAAAACTAAACTCTTAAATTATAAATAAGTATTATTTTAATAAATATAAATAACAAATAATAAAAAATATAGAAAAATTAAAAAAAAAAAGAAAAAGAAAGGAAACCAGATCAGTCAAGAATAAGAAAAGAAGAAAAAGAAAGGAAGAAGATTGAAAAAGAAGAGGAAGAGGTTCAAAGAAGGAGGAGGATTGGAGAAGGAGAATAAGAGGACCGAAGAAGAAAAAGGTTCAGATAAGAAGAAGAGGATTGAAGAAGAAGAAGAAAGACGAGGATAAGAGAAGATGATCGGAAAAGAAGAAAAAAAAATACATTTAAAAAAAATGAAAAATAATAACAAAAAAAACATGCATTTTGTGTTTTTTAAATGTTTCACCGTTAACATTGATTTTGTTTTCTATTTCGGTTTTTATTTTTCGTTTTTCATTTTTCGTTTTTTTTTTTAAAAAAAAACGTTTAACGAATGTGAATTCGAAATTATTTTTTAAAAATAAAAATGAAAACGGTTGAAAAACAACTACATGATGGGATATATAATACTCCCTCATGTACACGTCCCAAAATTTAAAAGAAAGCCATGGTTATAATTGTGAATTGATTTTTTATTTTTGGGTGAATTAATAAGAGCTACAAATCCTGAATACTCCGTGAGGTGCAACTTAAAAACTTCGACAGGGAAAAGAACATTGTCATCACATGTATGAGAAACAATTTGAAACCAAGCTTTTACACAAACACAGTCAATCACTGTTCGCTACCAAACTAGAAGCTGTGAATTATGAAATGACCTTTTACATAAAAGATAAAAGTCCGATTTAGAAAAAGAAAGCAAAAAGTAATTGCTGTCTGTTTTTTATCATAATTAAAGAAAATTTAGAAAAAAATAAAGGCATATGATGCATGGAAGAAAAAGTTACAAAGAAAATGATTATTTCTGCATTACAGGAAATTTTATCCCTCATCGAGTCTCCAAAATATTTCTTTTTTTTTTTTCTAATTAATTTTTACAAGAAAAAAGAGAGAGCGTAAGTGGCTTTCAATTACGACCTAATCATTCCCGCACGGCTTTACCGAGCCCACGTGAACTCCTCTCTCTCTCTCTCTGCTTCTTCATCCGATTTTTTTGTTCCTCTTTATGTTTTTCAAAACTCAGTTGCTCCAGGTTCTCATCTTGGTCCAGAGATCATGAACGCTCATTAACTTATCAATCACAATAATACCCACTTTAGATTCCTTATTGTTTCTTGATATTCATCTTACACATCTTTTTTTTTTTTTCTAGCTCCACTGATCAGAGCAGTACCATTGAAGAGTAGGAGGCTGTTCATCGGAGAAGAAATTACAAGCCTCCTCTCCAAAGAAATTGTGCTCTTCCATTTTCACGAACTGGGTTTGCTGGTAGCTTGTTTTTGATGTCGAGAACTGGAAGCAGTTCATTGGAGATGGTGATTTCGGAGACATCAAGAGAAGTGGCTGGTTTTGATGGATGATTCCAGATGAAGAAATTGCCGCGTTTGGGCTGTTGTTGTCTTCGTTCAAGATTGCGCTTGAATCGCTGTCTGAAGATCCGTCTTTGAATTCAGTGAAAATACAGGCACCGACTCCTCCACTAATGCTGTTGTTGAAGCTCTCATAGTTGAGTTCAACTTCTTGATCAGGCTGATCAGAGACATCCAGAGAAGAACCAACAAGAGGTTGTAGTTGTGGTGGTGGTGGATCTTGTTCATCAAGTTGTGCTTTGTCATCATTTTCAGACACAACTATCTCTTCTTTCACAGAGATATTGCTCTCTGTATTTTCTTCTTCATTGAGCTTGGATTTCAGTTCCCTCATCTACAACATTAAAAAAAAAAAAAAATTCCAAAACCAGAGACCCCAGATCATTAATAATGTGAAAAACTAAAAGAACTTTTGTCATATTGTAGAATTGGCACATTGACCAAGAAACTAAACCAGACTAATATTTTTTTACCTCTTTGAGCAGAGCTTCTTTGTCGTGTTGAAGAGTATCGTAACTGGCTTTGAGAGATTCATAATTGGCTTTGAGAACACCATAATCTCTTTCTAACTGCTTTGTTTTCCATCGAGCTCGACGGTTTTGGAACCAGACAGCAACTTGTCTTGGTTGCAAACCAAGTTCTTGAGCTAGCTTCACTTTTCTCTCTGGTTCAAGCTTGTTTTCGACCTCGAAGTTCTTCTCTAAGGCCTTGACTTGATCTACGCTCAATCTCCTCTTCTTCTCCGAAACATGTCCCCCGGATTCTTCTATACACCCTTCTTCATCTAATCCAATATCCAACATCGACTGGAATTCTCTACTGCTGTAAACATGGTTATTGTTTCTTGGAGTACTGTGTTCATCTATAAATATAAAAATCAAAAACACAAATAGTTAGTGAATCAATATCAATCTTCTTTTTCTCTAAATAGAATTTTCAAAAGCTATAAAGACAAAGCAGAAAACAACATGTAATTATATATATATATATGTGTGTGTGTGTGCGCGCGCGCGCGCGCGCGATTGTGTGAATCTTGGAAATGGATTAGTATTGAAAAAGTTGGAATCTTTATTACAACCTGCTGTTGTTGGGCAGATTGACATCAAAGCTCCTAAGGAATCTGAGCTTCCAAGTGATCTCTTCATGACTGTATAAACAGATCTTATTAGATCAAAAGCTCTCTTCTTCCTCGTCTTCCTTTTTTTAAAAGTTCTTTTTTTTTTTGATTTTGTGTTTTGAGTTAGATCTTTAAGAGGTCAGATTCAGAAACAACTGGTGTAAACACAAGTGCCATGTCTAAAAAACCCAAACCAACTAGTAGTAGAGTGGCTTTGTTTACAAGAATTGTACAACAACAACTCTTTTCTCTTACCTTCCACATCTCTTCTCTCTCTTTTCAACACTACTTCACCCTCTGAACCCATAAAAGAAAATATATATAAAAACAAATCAAACCCCAAACACCACAGAAATCAGACAACCCAAGAAGCTTCCCTCACTCTTCTCTATCTCTCTTTACATAATTGCTCAATCAATTTCAGAGTTAATTATTGTTTGAATACAATAGTCTAAGACTGTTCATCTAAGAGAGAGAGAGAGAGAGGGAGGGTTTGAAGTGAGAAATAATTGAGAAGAAAGATCAAGGAACTGGTTCTCAAATCACAACACAGCTGGTTTTACAATTGCTTCTGTCTTTAAATAAACCCAACTTGGGTCATGTTTTGGGTTAGAATCTGACTGGGGTTAGCTGCCCTGCAGTTTGCCACAAATGAAATGAGCCCAAAATTCAATGTAAATGCAATTTTTTTGGCACCGGCTATAGCCCGTCACCTTCCTGTTTTCGACCGTTTTGTAAGTTTTTTTTTTGTTTTTTTTTATTTTTTATAGATAATTAGATATGACAGAGAGTGGTACGGCTCGGCTTTTAAAGGATCGGCTCCGTTTTAGCTGACGAAGATTTAGATGGCATCAGCGTATCATGGCTTTCACTGCGGCGTGGTCGGTGCGATTAATCGCCGATCATTTTACCAATATTATACCGTCTTTTATTACATATACGTAACTTTTGCGTATGAATATTTCTTTTTCACAAGTTTAATATATCACAACTACAATAATAATATTATAATATATATATATATATTATACGTGTCATCTGGTCATATCACGTATGCAATCTCAATTGTTATTTTTATTTTAAAGTTGAAAATGTTAAAATCTAAAAAATGTAAATATTAATCATATATTTCTGTTATAAAAATGGCACAGTGATCTTTGCCGTTAAGTTTATCTATCTTAATTTTTTTTTAAGAAATTTATCTTAGTTTTATTGTACAACTAGAAGAGACGCGATGTATTGTTAATAATCTTAGTAAGAGAAAAAAACAATTGTGATTTGTGTTATATACAATAATATACTGTATGTACATAATTTCATGAGACACGGTCTTGAGTAATTTTTAATCTCGGTTTTGCTTAACATTTCTTCTAGATTATATCATTAGAGGTAAAACATGATTTATACAACTATATATATATATTAGTTTTTCTATAGGAGAGTGTATATCAGTACGTTGTATGTGGACCATTGAATATGGAGAAGTTTTTATAAGTGCATACATTTTGAGTCAAAGTGTGTAAATCTAATGGTTTACATCCAATGCACTGAGGAATTTATATCAGTACGCACTGATATAAAATATATCAATTCCTTTTATGTTGGTTATTAAATTAAAATGTTTTGATTTGACTGTATGCATTTATCAAAATATTTTTAAAATCCAATATTCACATGTCACGATTCGATATATATTATATCGGTTTGAACCGATAATAAAAAAACTATATATATAATTTACACTCAAATCGGAGACATTATTCGATTAAAAATAGTTTTACTACTTAACTACAGGTGGTGATATAATTATAACTAAACTTCTTGAAAAAGTTATTACATTGCATTATCAAATCATATAAATAAATCAAACAGAAAGGAATCTGATAACCTTACGGATAAGTTATAAATTGCATTTAATAAATCATAGAAAAAGACGTCTTACACAACCAGTTTTTTTTTTTTTTTTTTAATTGTTTAGGTACAAAATCTTTTTTAAAATAATAGTTCTAGAACAAGTTCTTACAGTGATTTGTTCTAAAAATCACTAAATGGATATTTGGACCAATTAAGGTACTCATTCCTCAACTTACCCTTTAGTGTGGTATGAGTTTGCATTTTTCCATGAATCAAGTTCTTTTCTTTTTCTTTTTCTTTTTAAACCTTTCAAGCATTATGTGTGATTATTAGTACAATAATTACAGATTAATTGTTAGGATTTATTTAATTTTATTCTTTCTCATTAACTTCTAATTATTGTATTAAAGTTCATATCAAAAGAGAAAGAATTCATAGCCACTGAAAAATGTACCATCCATATTCATATTATATATATAATTTTATTCTTTCTCATTAACTTCTAATTATTGTATTAAAGTTCATATCAAAAGAGAAAGAATTCATAGCCACCGTAAAATGTTCCATCCATATTCATATTATACATACATATATATAGTAATTTTTAAATGAGGACTTTTACAATATACTCTTTAAGCACCTTTTAATAAAATTGTATGTAATCAAATGTTTTTTGATAAGATTTTTTATATGTATCCTAAGAAAATTAAAATACACATTTAGTAAAAATTTGGAAATTTTTTAGATTTGAGAGCTATTTTTTTTTCTTCTTTTTGATAAAAAAAGCTATTTTTTCATATGTTTCCCTTTTTTAAAATGTTTTATCTTCAAAAAAACTGGAAAAAAAAAAATTAGTTCTTACATCCAATTTTTTTAAAAAAATTTGTGCATAAATATATTTCAGTGTTTTCACCGTCCATACATAAAATCAAATCAAGATTCAATATATTTAATGCAATTTTATCCAAGGTGCTTAAAGTGTGGATTGTAAAAAGTCCTCATTGAAATATATATATATATTTATATATATATCAGTGGTTTTTCTATCGGTGCGTACTGATATAACTTATATCAGTGCGTTGCATATGAACCATTGATTATGAAGAAGTTTTTACTAGTGTATATGTTCTGAGTCAAAGTATGTAAATCTAATCATCTACCTTCAATGCACTAACGAATTTATATATGTACGTACTGATTTGAAAATTTATATATATATATATATATAAATATAAAAAAATTTCACATAAGTCCTTACTTTTTCATGAAATATCACATTTAAACAATTTTGTCATATTAATAAATTTAGTCCCTTTAGTTAAATTAGTAACAACCAACTTTAACCGAGCTTGTTAAAGTACAATTTTACCCTTGTCATCATTATATTAAGCTAAAATAATTATTTTACCGTATAACTTATTACAATATTATACCTTAATTGTTAAATGCATTGACCAAAATAACCTCAAACATTATAAAATTTTTACGCACTTACCAATATATATATATTCAAGTAACATACAAAAAAATATTCACTAAAATATACAATAAAATATAAAATTATTATTAACTAAACAACATAAAAAAATTATAGTAAAGAACTAACTAAATTAATATTAATATCAAAATTAGTTAGTAATGAACTAACTAATTTAAAAATTAAATAAAGTAAAATATTAAATTCATTTTAAGAAAATGTGAGAAAACTGGACGAGATGCCTCCTCCGGTCCTCCGGTTTGTATTTCTTATTTTTTTATAAGTTTTTTTAAATCAAAATAACATCTTTATAGCTTATATATTCTATACTTATATATAATTAAAAATAATTTTTACAATTAAATAAAAACTAACAAAAAATGAAAAAAAATAATAATAACCGAGTCAAAAATGAAAAAACAAATGCGGTGGAGGAAACCAGATTTACATACACCATCACCAACTCCATGCCCATCTCCAACACCTTCGCAAACCACATCTCCATTCTCCAACTCAACCCCCATATCCGATTTCATCACATCTCTAAATTCATCAACAAAATCAAGAACATCAACCCAACAAAGTAAAAAATAAAATCAAAACATATTGATTAGGAAATTTGGGATCCATAGAGGGAAGAGATTTTGAATCATGAAAGGAAAGAGATTTGGGATCCATGGAGTAAAAAAAGGTTAATATTAAAAACCTCCCATCACCCTCGAAATATTATTGGATGTATAGTTACAAATATGGTGGGCGTTGATTGGATCGGTTCGTTTTTCTATAGAACCGATAAAGTTTGGTTTTTGAAAAAGTAAACATATCCAATCAAATTTACGTTTGTCAAACGATCAAAAACCAACCGAATTGGACCAATTCGGTTCGTTTTTGTTATTTTGGTTTTGGACCTAATGGGCCAAAATTCTTAATTTCATTTAATACACACTTTAATAAATTTTTTTGTGAACCTATTGGGCCAAATTTATTTACATTACAATAAAATCATACTAAAAAACTGTAAAATTCAATACAAAACAACAAATACATTTCAGCTAAAATTTTTGTTGATAGTTGGTACAATAATTAATACAAAACAAAGTCAAATTACATTTCAAAATCCAATACAATATACATAATAAAATAACACAAATAACAACAATCCATAACATAATAAATAATAAAAGTTTATAACCATATATTAACTATCGACAGCATAATAAGAGTTCATAAACAATCCATAAAGTCTAGTTCAAATAACATAACAAAACAGCCCATGAATAGAAATTCTTAAAATTTTTCATTGCTCTATGAAAGTATTCTACAGCAATCCATGTCTCCTTGATTGCTCCAACCCCACTCCAAAGTAATAAGAAACCTGTGAGATGTGTCATTGAGTTAATTACATTCATCAAACAATAAGTATATGACAAAAAAAAATCATAATACTTTGTAATTTTTATGTTACCATTTATTGTTCACTACACTTCCGTATCAAATATTGGCATTGTCATCAATGCTTGTGTCAACTTCACAAGCTCTAAATAAAAATAAAAGTGAAGTGGGTTAGTGATTTTCAAAATGTAGCATGAAACTACAATAAAGATAGCTAAGTAATCAAATTAATTAATAATTAATTAACTACTTACCGATTTCAGTCTCTTCATTGAATTGCAAGTTTTCTAATGATGAATCATCATTTTGAGTATGCATTATTACATCTTCAAGTTGACTCGTACGATACTTAGCTTGCAACCAATTTTGTATACAAATCAAGCACTCCACCATTTTAGGATTCAATGAACTCCGAAATGAATCTAGAACTCGTCCTCCACAACTAAATGCAGACTTAGAAGCCACAGTGGAAATCGGTATTGCAAAAACATCTTTTGCAATTGATGCCAAAATGGGATAGTGTGCACTAGAAACATTCCACCAAGTCAATATATCAAAATTAGAACGCTTACGTTCAACCGGTTCCAACAAATACCTCTCCTGCTCATTTCTACCCCCAACATTATCTTGCTTCTCAACTGTCTCCGAAAAAGTAATCGCAAGGTCAATCACGCTACTATTTTCACTTTCGAAATCACCAAATGAGGGGATTTCATCAACACGATCAATACCACCATCACCAACACCACCACCACCACCGTATCGTACAATACACTATAACACTCATATAACTCAACCAATGCATCTTTGATGTTTCCGGTCATTGAATCACGATTCGCAGCACCATATAAAACCGTAAAACAATAAGAGACATATTGCAATTTGTATCTAGGATCTAACACAATTGCTATAATTAACAACTTGTTTGTGGTTTTCAAACTCCCCCGATATTTTTTAAATTTACACTTCATATTGGAGTCCATTTTATAAACAAGTTGATTTCCATCACCACTCATTGATGTCAATTGGTTGTTAATTATACTCCATTTATGAAAGTATAAATTTGAAAGTGACACTCAATGAATCACTAAATTGCAAAGTAACAACATAAAAGGTTTTGAGGAATTGAACAAATACCTTAGCATTCTTCCAATGTTCAAAATTAGGTGGCCTAATCCATTTTTGCCCATTTTCAGTCTCCTTAAAGTAGTTCTGGTAGTGTCCATCTTCGTCACCCAACCGATCAAATGCTTTGACAAAATTGAGTGAACTTGCCAACATTAGATAGGTGGAATTTCACCTAGTAAGCACATCCAACACTACAAGCCCCTTATTGTGAAATTTTTCATGCTCAACACATTTCTTGAACCTATCGAATCTAATATGAGATGATCTATCGAATCTAATATGAGATGATTTTACATATTTCACCTACATATGGCAATCACTGAATCATGCATTTATTTTAACCCATCATTTACTATTAGATTCACAATTTGTGCAGAACACCGTAAATGCAAATACTTCCCATCCAAAATTGCACCATATCTATGCCAACTAGTCAACTTTCTTTTCACTTAAAGAATGGTTTTACTGTTGGCAGATGCATTATCAACGGTTATTGTTAAAACCTTATCAATACCCTAATCAGGGAACACTTTTCTCAATACACTTCCCAACGGTTTCCCCTTTATGATCGGATATTTGAGTAAAACTCAAAATCCTCTTTTGCAAATGTCATTGTTCATCAATGAAATGGGTTGTCACAACAATCAATTGATATTTTGGATTGAAGTCCAAGAATCAATGGTAAGACAAACCCTCATCTTACTCTCTTTAAATTGTTTCATCAAAAAAGTCTTCATATCAATAAACAATTGCAATATATCCAAACAATTGTTCTTCTGGAAGGGATATCAAACCTAGGCATACCCACAGGACAAAACTTGTAAAAACCCCATTTCCCTACAAATCTAAATGGTAACTCGTCAACAATCAGCATCTCTACTAATGTCTTTCTAGTATCCTCCTTATTAAAAATACTGAAACCGATACTACTACCACAACCTTCATTTGATGATGTTGTATATGAAGTAATAAAGGCTTTTACAAGACATTTTTGTTTTAGGCCAGCTGGAGCTAATTTGACATTGTATTTTTTACACTTCTGTAGGTGTTTATTCATATTGGTTGTCCCATTAGTATTAGAGTCACAAGCATAATTTTTGAGACAATATTTATATTGTGCTCTCATTCTCTCATCTTCTTGATATTTTGTAAAAGGATTCCATAAATCAGAGGTTTGTCTACCCTTCCCACCTAGAGGTTTAACATTCCCCTTTAAAAGGACTATTTCTAAAGAGCTAATTTGTGATGCCTCCTCACCCTTAGAACTCGAGGAATCAACAACATTGGTCGGCAAAACATTATAACCATTCATTTTTCTGTCATGAAATACAAATATAACATATAAATTTATAACAAACTAACAGTACCCTATTATCACATATAAGTTTATAGCAATTAGCAAGTAACTTTATAAACTTATTTTGACTTTTACATATATTGAAAAACAGCAAGTCTATGACATAATGACAATATCAGATAATATAAAATAATTAATTGCTAATCCATTATATATTTGATCATTAAAACATGAAATGCAAAAGTAAAACTAGAAGAAAGCAAATTTTATCATTCAAGTGAGTAAGTGAGATTCTTTTCAATTTGCAAACCTCAAAATGTCAAATTAAACCAGTCCTTGTTACTATGTTAGTATCATATTAAAATAGATAAACTATATATTCATAGACTTGTTAGTAGAATACAAACTCTTAATTGTTATATATATAAAAAAAAATCTTTTTTGGTAATTAATTTATAGAAAGCTAATTGATTAATGGATTAACATTACTAACTATACCATTAATAATTGATTAATTGACATAAGTTGAAAAGCAGTAACTTTAAATGGTCTGTAGATGGGTACACACTACCTTGACCGAAATTCAGTAGAAACCGAGAAACAAATGGCAGACAAATATTCATCATTCAACATCAACATTCATGAATCTACTAATTACTAACAATAACTCTTAAGCATAAACATACATGATTCATCATCAACAACACAACAAACAAAACCCTAACTAAAAAATGTAGAGGAATAGAAGTTTACCTGGTGCGATTGAGAAAATGGATACGTCAGAGAAAGAGCGGCTGGGAGACGTCACGAGCAAAGGACGAATGACTGGAAGACATCGCGAGTAGAGGACGAACAGCTACAAAATGTCTGATGAAACCCGAGACCAGAGAAAAAAAAAAGAACAAAGATGAGAGAACAGTTAAAAAAGAAGAAGCAAATTTACAAAAAGAAAAAAAAAAGTGAATTCAACCAACAAAGAAGGGAAAATGAAATGAATAATTGAAATACATACCTGAAAATCTGAAATCGAAGGACGAGAAACTTCTAAATCGGAAAGGAGGTCGTCGTGACTTGCAAGTAGAAGACGAACGAGTGATGACTGATCGACGAGCAGCGGAAGATGACAGATCTACGACGAGCGGTGGAAGAAGAAGGATCGACTACGAGCGGTGGAAGATGACTGATCGACGATGAGCGATGGACGAGAAACTGACGAGTGATGTGTGTCTCACTTCTCTATGTGGCTGTTGAAGAGAGAAGATGGAAGAGTGAAAAACTTAGGATTAGATTTTTTTTTTTAAGTTTATACTTTGGTTACCAGTTCGGTTATCCAGTTTTTGGAGCTAAACCGGACAAAAACGGATCCAATAGGTTCTTTAGAAAATAGAACCAAACTGAACCGATCACCCTACCAAAATCGAAAAAAAACTAATTGGACCGATTCGATCCACTGGTTCGGTTCGGTTCGGTTCATTGGTTTTTTACCCACCCCTAGTTACAAATGATTTTATTTTAGA